>CM017766.1:36476806-37832255 GCA_008009225.1 Acer yangbiense | reverse complement strand
TATTTCATTAATCCATTGGACTTTAAATAAAAAGCCCACATGTGAACCAGACCCATTTACTAAAAGAAACAAGCCCACATGTAATTCATTAATATATTAATATAATTGAGCAGCCCATTACATAATAATGTGCAAATTAATTCTTAATATATTAAATGCAATTCTAGATGGACCCTTAATTGGTCCGGTAGAATATATTCAAGTGATCATGCAAGTCCGTGTGGATTGGGGATCTTGGCGGGCATCTAAATTTAAGCTTCAATAGACATAACCTAATCACAATCAACAAATGATTCACTTAGGTCCGATCCATTAATTTTAACTCATTCCATACTAAGAGACTAAAACTGAACTCTTAAATAAAGATAGAAAAGGAAGATGCTCTCATTCATACCCTAGACAATCATTTTGGAGATGATGTATCCTCGTGATTAATATCAGTAATCGCCAAGAGTTCATAGACCGCCTATAACTCCAAGTTACCATATTTACTCATATGACCACGTTTTGAACTTGGATATTTTGACTTGTCCAGAAGCCATGTTTTCAATAGACACTATCGAAAACTCAACGTTGAGATTAATATCCAATTACTCAAAACATCCATATGATGATATTATACTCTCATTTAATTAAATGGAGCCACGATGTCCATATCTATAAATGAAGTCCTCTATCGATTAACAAATGAATATCACCAAACTATCGAGGATAGACTATGCGATATATCGTACTCATTGATAACTCAAATGATATCACTTGCAACCATAAGTCCATCATTTATCTCAGGATTAAGATAGACTCTCCGATTGTCCTGATAATGAAAAGACTATTATCTATTGACGGTTCTAGATAAAGCTTTTCATTGTGATCCTGTTCAATGCACCCAGTGCACTAGATCCTTTTGCTCGAAGACACTCCGATGATTTAGACTCATCATATCTCATTTGATCCCACTCAAATGCTAGCAAAAGAATTCTACAACTTTAACAAGATAAAGGTGCCCAACCTTTAACTTAAGTTGTGAACATTATTCAAGACTAACTAAAGAATTGTGTCTACCACATACATATCCAGATGTACGAACAATTCTTCTTTTCTCATAGTCTTTAGACCTTATGTATTTACTTTGACAATTATAATATTAAACTATAAATGCTATACGATTTGTTAAACCAGAAATCACTTTATTAATATGAAAAAGATTGTTAATTACAACATTACACTCTTGCTATTGAGCATAATCCTAACACAAACCTCATTCCTTTCGAATTGGTTTAGCTCTTCTTGCATGGCAAGAACCCAAAATTCATCATGTAAGGCTTCTTCAACCTTTTTGGGTTCAATTGAGAGGGTGTAGCAAGTATAGCTAATAAGATTAGCAAGTTGACGTCTAGTCCTAACACCCTCATTTACCTCTCCAATGATATCTTCTTTATCATGGAGTTTCCTAACCCATGGAGCGGGTTCTTTAGAGTCCAAGAGAGGAACTCTAGTAATGGGTTGTGTGACTTCATTAGATGTCCCAACATTGGGAGTCACCACAACCCTCTCCAAAGGAGAGTCATCCTCTAGAACATCCTCCTCCTCATGGTCATTAGACTTGAGCCTAGTATCATCAATGACCACATTTGATGATTCCATGACGGTTCGAGTCTTCAAGTTGAAAACTCTATAGGCTTTACTATTCAAGGCGTAGCCAATAAAGATACCCTCATCACTCTTAGCATCAAACTTGCAAGTTGATCACGGTCATTTAAAATGTAGCATTTGCTTCAAATGTGTGGAAGTAGCTAACATTGGCTTCCTACCCTTCCATAGCTCATAGGAGGTGTTTCTAGAAACCGGGCCTTAGGAACACACGATTTCCTATAGCAAGCCGTATTGATGGCTTCGGCCATAGGTCCTAGGGACATTGTTGCTAAGCAACATCACTCGGGCCATCTCTTGGAGGACCCTATTCTTCCTCTCAACAACTCCATTTTGTTGAGGTGTCCTAGGAGCCGAAAACTCATGGGAGATGCCTAAGCTATCACAAAAGCTTTCAAAGAGGCATTCTCAAACTCTCTCACATGGTCACTTCTAATCCGTTTAATGCTTCTAATGTTAGATTTCATTTCATTTTGTAATTTAGTACAAACATTTTAAACTTATCAAAAGTTTCGGATTTTTCTCTAAGAAAGTATGTCCATGTAAATCTAGAGAAATCATCAACACATACAAAAATGTATCTCTTTCCACCCAAACTTTCGGTTTGCATGGGACCCATGAGGTCCATGTGGAGAAGCTCAAGTGGCTCCTTGGTGGTGAGATACTTACCCTTTTTGTGCATGCTTTTAGTTTGCTTTCCTTGTTGGCAAGGTCCACAAACACCATTGACTTTCTTCCCAAGCTTAGGGAGGCCACGCACACACTCGAACTTTCCAAGGGTCCGTAGATCCCTAAAGTTCATGTGGCCAAGTCTTTCATGCCACAACTCAATTTGCTCATCCATGGATACATTGTTTGAGACTATTCTAGCTTCAAGACAATAGCAATTGTCGCTAGATCTCATACCTTTCAATAAGGTTTGTCCATCGGGCTTTAGGATTGAGCAATCATCTTTACAAAACAAGACGGAATATCCTTCATCACTTAGATGTGAAATGCTTATTAAATTGGCTTTCAAGCCATCAACAAATAAAGCATCGGATAAGGAGGGTAATCCGGGAACGGAAATGGTTCTTTCCCTACAACTTTCTTTTGGATCCATCACCAAAAGTGACATATCCACCTTCCTCCATAACAAGAGTCTCGAAGAAAACTCTTGTTTCCCGTCATGTGCCTAGAGCACCCACTATCTAATACAAAAAATTAGAAGAATTTGCCTTCAAGGCTATTTGAGCAACATGGCAAACAATTTCATTCTTTCTAATCCACTTAGAAACAATCTTAGCTTTCTTAGTGGTCTTTGGTACATGGGCTCTAGATGTCCTAGGATCATGCATAATAATATTATTATTCCTAGGAACATGCATCATGGCTCTTTTCTTTTTCTTCTCTATCATGCTTCTAGTTTTGCACATTTTTATATATCGAAAGCAATGTGGTCTAATATGACCATCAAATCCACAAAAGTGACATATAGGAGTAAAATAAGGAATCATACCTTGTCCTTGTCTTTGTGGATGAAAGGGTTCAATCCTTCTTCGTTGTTGAACCGGTCTTGGTTGCTTCCTAGCTTGAGGTTGCATGATAGGTCTCTTTCCTTTGTGAGCCATTTGAGGAGGAATGTTGGCTTGAGGGACCCTAGGGGGTTGAGCTTGAGGTTTCCTTCTTGGCCCCATCTTCACTTGTGCATTAGAGCATTGTCCTACTTCTAATTTCTTTCTAGGAGCTTGCACAAATGAAGTTTCTTCTTTCTTCAAGCTCTTGACAAACACGGTCTTGTTAGAGGTAGAGATCTTCTTGTCATCTTCATACCCAAGACCCCTCTTGTCACATGGACTATTTCCAACACCAAGCATATGGTCAAGCTTCTTGGTGCTAGAATCCATCCTAGTCATAGAATTTCTAACTTCTTCAAGCTCACTCTTTAGACTTTCTTCATTCCTCCTAGATAAAGCTAACTCCTCTCTTAGCTTATCTTCTATCTTCTTGAATTTTTCCACTTGTTCACCTAAGTGGTCATTATGAGATGCAAGCTCAAGATTTTCTTCTCTCAACATCTTGATCTTTCTTGTGCTCTTGATTGCTAAATCATTAAACTCGGCATGGCATTTAGCAAGCACCTTTTTCTCCACAAAACTACTTATGGAGTTAGATGAGGTATCACTTTCTTCTTCACTTGAGTCATTCTCCTCTTGACTCATTTCCTCTTTCTCACTAGCACTTTTGCTTTTATGGGAGGAGGCAAAAGCTAGGAGATTAGCCATGAGCTCTTCTTCACTTGAAGACTCATCTTCCTCATTGGAGTCATCACTACTCCCACTCCAAGTGGCGGCCATCACTTTGCTCTTCTTCTTTTCATTGTGATTAGCACATTCGGGGGCAAAGTGACCAATCCCACCACATTCAAAGCATCGGACCCCTTTCCTTTCGGTCCTCTCTTGTCTAGGCTCAAACTTCTTGAAGGAACTCTTTTTCTTCAAATCTTGTCCTCTTGACCCAAATCCCTTCTTCTTCTTGAACCCCATAACCTTGTTGAACCTTTTCACAAATAAGGCAAGGTCTTCATCCGATTCATGCTTTGCCTCATTTGCATCCTTAAATGCTTTCAAAGCTATTCCTTTAGACTTCTTAGGAGGAGTAGTGGTGCTAGGAGCCTTCCTAGACTCATATGCAAGGAGACGCCCAATCACCTCACTTGGCTTCATATCCATGTAGCCACTATTTTCTTCTAT
Source organism: Acer yangbiense (assembly GCA_008009225.1). Lineage (NCBI taxonomy): Eukaryota > Viridiplantae > Streptophyta > Magnoliopsida > Sapindales > Sapindaceae > Acer > Acer yangbiense. The sequence continues at coordinate 37,827,873 of CM017766.1, read as the reverse complement.
GGCCGTCACCTTGGATTCAAACCTATCGGGGAGAGATCTCATAATTTTTTGCTTGACTCTCCTATCCGAATACGGGTCTCCGAGTTGATGGCTTTGATTTACAATGTCCATCAATTTGATTTCGAAGTCATTGAAGCATTCATCCTCTCCCATCCTTAGAAGCTCAAACTGAGTTTGGAGGACTTGAAGCTTGGACTCCTTCACCACCTCGGTTCCCTCATGTGCAACTAGAAGGATGTCCCATGCCACTTTGGCAATCTGAGTATTCTGAATAAGCTTGTACTGATTCTCATCCATAGCACACATAATGGCATGCATAGCCTTCCTATTCCACTTAGAAGCCTCAAACTCTTGCGCGTTCCATTGCGCCTTAGGCTTCAAAACATCTTGTCCTCCACCCTCGGGAGTCATCATAGGGAGATCATATCCGTCTTCCACCGCCATCCATGCACGGTCATGAATTTGGCATATGTAGGATTCCATCTTCCCTTTCCATTGGGAATAGTTCAATCCGGTAAGAAGTGGAGGCCTTGTGCTAGAAGCTCCTTCGTGGCCACCACCATTTCCACCGTTTCCACTCATAGTGTTTATGAATGAATGAAATGAATGCAAATGTATGAATGATCAAAAATCACACAAAATGCAAAACACACCAAAATAAGCAAGGATCACCTATGTATGTCTAGGAACCCGCTCTGATACCAATTGAAACAAATTATAGCACGGTGTGTATAAAGCTATCTAGAGGGGGGGTGAATAGATTTTACGCTTTTTACCCAATTTTTCGTGTTAGTCAAAATTACGAAAATGCCCTCAAGATAATATAAACAAGCAAGTGTAATATGGTGCGGAAATTAAAACAACACTTGGTTTTTTACGTGGAAACCCTCACGGGAAAAACCACGGGCTATGTAAGTAAGCCACACTCGAACCTCGAATCCACTAAATGTGCAAACGATTACAACCTAATCCCGGAAGTAATCACACATCTACCTAATCCCGGTATGAGTGAACCTAGTCCAATTTGCTTGCGTTCTAAGCAACCTAATCCCGGATGCTACACACAAGACTTACTTTCTCTATGAAGAGAATACAACCCTAAGTGAATATATGTGAATATCCAAAATGCAACATAGAGCAAGGGAAACCCTATATGCTTATCTAAGATGATTAATATTCAATTAGAACAATCCTAGATATCAAAACTAAATGACATGTCAAATAGTTTAGCTAATCAAGATTAAGCACAAAACTTAATTATCTATCACAAAACAACTTCTCAAACATACATCATACTAATCTCAAACTTGTATTCAAAGTATATAAAATAGCATACAAGTAATTAATTGAGATTGCTAGCTAAGAGAAACACAAAATATGTAAGATATTAGTGAAAAGCTTACCAAGCAAAGTATGATGAAGATTCCATGCTAGATGACATCTAGATGATGTAAGATGATGCTAGATGATGATTGATGATCATGAACAAGTGTTTGAGAATCAAGAATGGAGTTCTTGGAATTTTTCTTCTCTTTGAAAAATATCCTAAGTATGAATTCTGAATATGAACTCTCTTGATTGACCTAAAGTCAAAGTGGCATATATATAGGGGGCCAAATCAAAGTGAGGTTGTTTAAGTAAGTTTCAAAGAAACGCGCCAATCGGCGGTTTCATTCGGCGGCCAGGCCGCCGTTAATGACCGCCGAATTGAGCTCGTGAAGAACAGAGCAAAAACGGCGGTTCATTCGGCGGTTTCGTGACCGCCGATTCCAACCGCCGAAACAGAACAGAGAGATCAAAATCAACCAGGTATGAACGGCGGTTTCAAACGGTGGTTTAATGCCCGCCGTTTCAACCGCCGAATTAGACTGAGAGATAAATCAATCAGGTCTTGAAACGGCGGTTTCGAACGGCGGTCGTAACCGCCGATATGAACCGCAGAAATGCTTCAGACCAATCTGGACTGAAACGGTGGTTTCATTCGGCGGCCAGGCCGCCGATCATAACCACCGATCACCTAGATAGGTGAAAACCAAGGAGAAGCCAAGGGCATTCTCCATAGGCGGTCCTCGCGCTAAACCAAGCACATACTCGTGCATGCGCGGACGTTTCCGAAAGTTATCGGGAAACGAATTACACAACAACATGACACAATTACACATAACAAAATATAATAAATAAGTGCAAGTGTGAAATGTGACAAATGAAGAGAATGCACACATATGCAATGAATGTTAAGTGTGTGTGTGCAACTAATCTCTTCAAAGAAAAGTAAGCACATAGAAATTTACCTTCGGTGCTTATCAACACGAGGTCTTCAAAAGGGCTTCGAACAATAAGACCGATGCTTAGACTACCCTTACAAAGAACCCCCACATATGGTTTGATCACGAAATAAGCCAATTAAAAACAACGGGAATCCTTACACATCTTGTAATCTTTGACATAGTTTCATCTGGATATTTGAACATTCAACTGGTCCATGATTACATGCTGAAAAGTAATCATGTTTACACACTAATATTAATGTATCGTGTAAGAATGATTACTTTACATCGTTCAATCTTTGACATAATTTCATCTGGATATGGTTTAACATGCAACTGGTCAATGATTACACGCTGAATAGTATATAGTATTACAGATGACCCATTGAAATAATCGAAGGACACTTAGAAATAAAACAAAGGACTTTTAAACTTTCTAGGTACATTGACACAGGACTTTAATCTCCCAAGATTCATAAATAAAGTTCAACTTTCCACGGTTCATCACTCTTGGAATATGCAAAGTTGATTTATCTTTCCAACAAGTGAAAATATATTATTTTTTAAGTGAGGGTGGGACCGTCCAAGAGATTCTTATATACACTGGGTTGTGGTGGTGGTTGTAGCCAAAGTGGTTTTTTTTCAGAAATGAAAAAGTTCATGCTCTGAACTTTTTCCTCTTTTTTTTCTTTTCTTTTAATAGATCTATTTTCATATACTTGGTAGGTCTCTTTGATAGTTTCAAATTTCCAGACTTCAAATTCTACTACTAAGCATTCTCATTCTTCCGTTGTCAAACACAGACAAGGTAGGAAATTCTAAGGAATTACTTGATAGATTTGGCAATACAAAATCTGGTGTTGGACATGTTGAATTTGTGCTTGTTAACACAAATTCCAACAAGTCTCGTTGCACACGATCTAAATAAGAAAAGAATTATCCACTTCCTTCGTCATGGTATCAGGGTTAGATGGATCGATTCTATTCAGAATTGTCACAAACTCATTCTGAAAATGCAATCATCTGAGTTCATTCATCGGCAAACTTCAATCACTGTCCAAGCTTATGTTCTCCCGAGTTTATCATCTTCGCGTTACACTCGTAGTGTTAGTGTTGGAATGTGTGATGTTTTGTGTATTTATGTGTAAGAGGATTATGTCTGTGTATGAAAGCTGAGCAGTCCTAGTTGCTTCTCCTGCTTCTCTAATTCTTTTTCCTTAGCTTCCAGAGAGACAAAACCTTGTCAATCTCTAAAAATATCACAGCACATTTTTGCTTTTCCTTCCCTCAGTTCCCTCTTGATATCAGTTTGTGAATATCAAACAGAGATAGGAAACCAAACACACAAATACAGAAATCATAGCTTCAATGCTTTGATATCTGCCTCATCACCTGTAAATTTTCTCTTCATTGCAGCAATGAATGGTTTCCTGTCAACTGGACACCAACATCACTGCAATTGGTCATGGGATGAGGTATGTTTCAACATTATTATGTAGAATTTCCTGCCTTGTCTATGATGATTTTAAAAGGATAAAATATATTGTTCAAATGTAACTTGCAATCTTGTAAATGTGAGATTGGTTGCAGGAGGAAATCTCTGGCCAACTAATGTCTGACGGTGTTAATAATTTCCTTTTTTATATGTGGGAACAGGAGAGAAATCTCTGGCCAACTAACGAAGAACTCATCGGCAGTAGTCGACTTGACCCTGATTGTTCTGTCCAATTAAACGGAAGTTGTTGATACATCTTCGGTGGAGAGGTTTAAGCGCCGGGGTGATGCTCTCTCGTGGCATTAGTGTTGTTTGCGACCAGTATCCTTACTAAATATGTACAAAATTTTTAAAGGTTACTGGATTAGAAGAGCTTCACGCCTGCACCCCACGAGACATGAGGCGGAACAAGATTATTAGGCGGACATTGACGTTGATCTATCCAAATGTCCCCAGTTTGTCCCCAGTCCGAACGGTGTGCCCGACTACCATCTCCACCTACCGAAACAGATACACATGCAGGGTCACACCTACTGGATTTCCAAGAGCAATTCCCATTTGATGTTGCTTGCTGTGATGGAAGTTCCTTCCATATTGGAAATATGAATTTATTTGTAAAAAAAAAAATTAATATTATGAAATGTAAATATACATAAAATGTATTAAACCTACTTTAATATAAAGAATGAAATGTGATTCATGTGAATCACTGTATCAGCCACGCAACAATTTCAAAGACTACATTTAATGTAGCGTGTAAGCATAGTTACTTTTCATCGTGTAATTGCAATATTAATACTTGAACATGCAATTTGGTCAATGGCTACACGATTTAAAGTAACCATGATTACACGATACATTTAATACATCGTGTACTCATGATAACAAATTGGCGTGTATTCATTCAGACTGTGACCATGTTACGTAGAATCAGAGTGTTCCCAGTTATCATGTAAATATAAAACTGTAAAATAGCTATGCCTGATAAACGACCATTTTAATGATTCAACATGCAAATTGGTCAATGGTTACACGATTTAAAGTAACCATGATTACACGATACATTTAATATATCGTGTACTTATGGTAACAAATTGGCGTGTATTCCCATTTTAATGATTCAACATGCAAATTGGTCAATGGTTACACGATTTAAAGTAACCATGATTACACGATACATTTAATATATCGTGTACTTATGGTAACAAATGGGCGTGTATTCCCATTTTAATGATTCAACATGCAATTTGGTCAATGGTTACATGATTTAAAGTAACCATGATTACACGATACATTTAATATATCGTGTACTCATGATAACAAATTGGCGTGTATTCATTCAGACTTTGACCATGTTGCGTATAATCAGAGTGTTCCCAGTTACCATGTAAAAACTAAGCGTTATTACACGCTACATATGAAGTATAGTGTAATGATGATATGTTTGCAGCGTGTAAACCATTCACACCATTGCTTGTTGAAGGATAACACATGCAACAGAGTCAAAGATTATACAATGGCTCGTTCTACTGTTGGCAGGTATTGCCAGTCTGGATGTAGATTCTGCAGAGATTCGCCTGGGAAACTTTTTTCTTTGGATAGGTGTTTCACTGTTTGATCGATGGGACAAGAGGGAGCAAGTCTGGATATGGAGAAAATCTTGGCTGGGACGGTCCCATACACGTGGCCATGGGACCGTCCAATGAGATTTTCTCCTGGATATGATGTAGATTCTACAGAGATTCGCAAGGATTTTTATTTGGATAAGTGAAAGGTTGTTTGACTTGTTTCATTGATGGGACATCATTACAAGTGATATATTTTAAATTATTTTTTAAAGGGAGAGGGTCGGACTTATTGATTGTTGTAGATAATTCGGTGGCCGTCTACAGCCACTCAATAAATGTTTTTAATTTTTTTTCCTGTGTTGTTTTCACTCGAGGTTAAATCAACTTTGCATATTCCAAGATTCATGAACCTTGGAAATTTGAACTTTATTTATGAATCTTGGGAGATTAAACTACTGTGTCAATGTACATAGAAAGTTTAAAAGTCCTTTGTTTAATTTCTAATTACCACTTATTGGTCGATGATTACACGATGAAAAGTAACCATGGTTACACGATATATCACTTTTTATCGTGTAAGAATGCTTACTTTTAATCGTGTAATATTTGATACTGTTGTTTTGGATCAACAGTGTCAAAGATAACACGATGCAAAGTAAGCATTATTACACGATTCATTTATTATATTGTTTAAGGTTTATTACTTTTCATCGTGTAATCGTTGACACTGTTGATCCAAAATCAGTATTGTGAAATATTACACGATTAAAAGTAAGCATCCTTACACGATGAAAAGTAATCATGGTTAATTTCATCGTGTAACCTTTGACACTGTTGATTTTGGATCAACGAACATGCAACACGATATGATTACACGTTGGGTCGTGCAACTATTGCCAGATATTGCCAGTTTGGATCTAGATTGTACAGAGATACGCATGTGAAAGCTTTTTCATTTTCGATACGTGTTTCACTGTTTGATTGATGGGACAACAGGGAGCAAGTCTGGATGAAGTGAAAATATATGCTCAAAATATATTGTTTCTGACTTTGTGGTGCTTGTTGTAGCCTGTAGGCAAAGCATTTGTTCTCTGAGAAATATATTTTTTATTTATTTATTATAATCTATTTTCTTGTACTTGTTAGTTCTCTTTGAAAATCAAATATCCAGACTTCAAATTCGACTAAGCATTCTCAGGCTCCATCCGACTGCGTCTTGATAATGATCATCGTGTAATTGCATTATTAATGATTCAACATGCAACTGGTCTATGATTACACGCTGAAAAGTAATCATGTTTACACGCTACAATTAATGTATCGTGTAAGGATGATAACTTTCCATCGTGTTTTCTTTGTCATTGTATCTGAATCAAATTTTCAGCGTGTAATTATTGACATTGTTGCATGTTGAATCAAGTTTTCATCGCGTAATGATTGAAAATGCAACAGTATGAATGATTACACGATGAGAGCTAACCATGCTTAGACGATACATTTAATGTAAGCATGGTTACTTTTCATCGTGTAATTGCATTATGAATGATTGAACAGTCCTGTGGTCAATGATTACACGATACATTGAATGTATCGTGTAACCATGTTTAGAAAATGGCGTGTATTCATTCAAAATGTGACCATTTTACGTGTGATCAGAGTGTTCCCAGTTATCATGTAAATATATACCTGTTAGCTATGCTTGATAAACGACAACATCATATACCAAATTTACATCAATATGTAAAGTGGAAATTACGTTTCTGATAATAGCATTTTTGGAAATTACAATGTCTAGAAACCACAGAGAAATAAATTTACAACACTTATGGAATGATAGTAGGAATAGAGTGCTATGTGCTGCTTGTCTGACCTTGTGGGCAACTGGGCATTCACATTGTTGCTTGTTGAATGATTGAACATGCAACAGTATGAATGGTTACACGATGGAAACTAATCATTATTACATGCTACATACGAAGGATTGTGTAATGATGCTTAGTTTTTTAGCGTGTAACCATTCACATTTTAGTCTTTTTGAATGAATGAACATGCAACAGAGTCAAAGATATTATACAATGGCTCGTTCTACTATTGGCAGATATTGCCAGTCTAGATGTAGATTGTGTAGAGATTCGCATGGGAAACTATTTTTTTGGATAAGTGTTTCACTGTTTGATTGAGGGGACATGAGGGACGAAGACTGGATATGATGTAGATTCTACAGAGATTCGTATGTGGAACTTTTTTATTTAGATAAGTGAAAGGCGGTTTCATTGATGGGACACGATTAGAAGTGATATATTAAAAAAACAATTCTTCAAAATTATTTTCTTCGATGCCGGTTGTTTTTTTTTTTTTCCTATATTGTTTTCACTTGTTGGAAAGTTAAATCAACTTTCCATATACCAAGATTCATGAACTGTGGTGGGAAGTTGAACTTTATTTATGAATCTTGGGAGATTAAAGTACTGTGTCAAAGTACCTAGAAAGTTTAAAAGTCATTTGTTTTATTTCTAAGTGTCCTTTGATTATTTCAATGTGTCAAAAAGATGTAAAGCAATATATATAGATAGCAAGCAAACAACATATCCTATTATCCTTGTATCGTGTGTAATTTTCAAGGCATGAAGTTGAATGACAAAAAAGAATGAGCCTTTAAAATACAAATATTTTCTTCTCTGTTTTGTTCTTAGTTATGTAACAAAATATCGATATCGATATCAATCCAACTCTTTAGTTTTGTGATATTGTTAACAGTTTCCCTTTTTTCGGTGGTTACCAGGAGAGAAATCTCTGGTTTATAACGAAGAACTCATCCGCACTAGTACACTTGACCCTGATTATTCTGTCCAATTATACTGAGGTGGTGGCCGTGACGCCGTAGATGTCATTATGGGAGAGATCAGCCTTTCCCATGGAAGCACTGAGAAGATGATTATATGGCTAGAAATATAAACAAACACTCTCACTCAACCATGGAATCATATTTTTATTAATATATTGGTTAACCAGAGTGAGAGTTGAGGGCACAAACAGCCTTCAAACATAGTTCATCATCCTCTCCAAGTGCAAGAATGACGTCTAATTCATACTCCCAATTTTTATCAACTTGCTGCTGTTCATAATCTTGCCATGCTGAATTGCCATCATCTTGTTTATATTCTGTAAAACTAATAGGTTTACGTACGGAAATGTATAGATTTTACGTACTTTGATGTAATGGAAGCACTGAGAAGATGATATTATGTCCCTACTGTTGGTATATACATGAAATTTTTTTGGATTGAATCATTCCTTCCATGTAGAAATATTGATTACTTATGACCTACTTTGCTTTGCTTCCAAAAGTTTTGGATTACTTTGCTATTATGTCATCAGTATTAGGTCTGATAAAAACGAAACTAAGCCTAGGAAGTTGTAATTCACGCTGTTGATCAAAAATTAACAGTGTCAAAGATTTCACGATGCAAACAAAGCATACTTACATGATATATTTAATATATCTTGTAAGCTTTATTGGTTTTCTTCGTGTAATCATTCACACTGTTGAATTGTGATCAACAGTGTGAATGATAACACGATGAAAAGTAATCAATATTACACGCTATTATTAATGTATCGTGTAATCATGTTTTCAAAGTGACATGAAATCATTCATGCTCTGACCATTTTACTTGTAATCATGATTACTTTTCATCGTGTAGTTGCCTATATATGTTTCAAGTGTGCCTCTCATTGTGTGAATTGTGTTGTTCACCAACCGTTCTGGGTAATACAAAGTTCAATAAATCAAATCCAGAATCCTTACACGCTGTATAACAATATTCTGTACACGAAGATTTGTACAAGGGTGTACACACTCAAATGTAAATTAGCGTGTAACCATTCTGGGTAATTTACAAGTTCCGTAATCGAACCCAGAATCCTTACACGCTGAATAACAATCTTCTTTACATGAATACTTGTAATAGGGTTTACACGCTCAATCTTAAACTCATTTTAGCGTGTGAACATTCTAGGTAATTTGAATATCAAAATAAGAAATCAATCATCAAAAACACAGCATTATTCACAACAAATAAATTAAATAAAAAGGTGACATTCTTGTAAACCCATCTTCAAAAGGTGCCATTAGTTTTTTGTCCTCGGACATTGAACCTTTAACTGGTCAATGATTACACGCTGAAAAGTAATCATGGTTACACGCTACAGTTAATGTATCGTGTAAGGAAGATTATTTTCCATCATGTATTTGTTGTCATAGTTTCATCCTTGACCCCAGTTACATGCTACAGTTAATGTATCGTGTAAGGAAGATTATTTTCCATCGTGTATTCGTTGTCATAGTTTCATCCCTAAATTTTGCAATAATTAATACAATGCATACAAGAATAACATACTAAAAGTCTAAAACCAAATAGTATAGATGCAATCATACCTTCGAATTTCCATCGGAGAACAGATGCTTCTTAGAAGAGGGGGAATATTCGTTACAAAATGTGCTTATATTTCTTCCCACAGAGCCTCCTATCTCCTTCAGAACAGAAGCGCATATCCCATCACTGTCATTGCCTGTCTGATAATCATCAACTCCATCATCATAACTAAGATCTTCTTTCTGTTCACTTGGATGTATTGGCTGTATTGACAGAGCCAATTTCTCCCTCTTCTTCTCAGGTAGTGGCTCACAAACGTATTTCAGGTTCAATGACTTGAAGTACTTTGTACCCTTTTCATAAGTTTCAACTTCCCAAGGAAATAAAGCCATCTGCATATTAGGAACAAACAATTGTTAGCGAATTTCTACATATAATTAACTAAAAACAAAGGTATGTCATTAAGTACACACCGATGAATTGAATTTTGATTCAATATCTGAAATTGTTGCACTAAATTGCCATCTAGTGAACCGTGGATACCCCAAACCAATTCGCTTTCCAACGTGATCATCAAAACGAATTATCATCTCCATGGCCCATACCTATAAAATTTAAACTAACTACTATGAATCAATGTTTTTCAATCCAACAAAGTATGAAACGAGAAACACTAAAAAAAGTTTGATAACATGCAAAATTATTCTAAAACTTACCTGGAGTACTAGAGGGAACCCGAAAAAATTGTATGTATAATATTTTGATTTCTTTTCCTTCTCTTCCTTACCTCGCGGCTTCACTTTCTCTTTCCCTTTCCCTTTCACTTCTTCTTCTTCTACTAACTTCTTCTTCCTCTTCTTGTTCTTTTTCTTCTTATCTTCTTCTTCTTCTTCTAAGTCTTCTGTATTCTTATTCTCCTGCAGCTTCCCATTCTTACCTCCCTTCTTTGCTTCACCTCTCAATTAGGATAGCCGTTTGTGAAGTACAGCCTTCAAAAAATATAGTGTAAACCTGAATATGTAAGAACCCCATGGAAAATTTTTGAATTCTTCTTCGTTTTCAACTAATGAAAACAGCCACCCCCATATGGCTGTGGTCCGTTCGGCATCCGTGCCAAAGAATTGGCTCACCATATATATATTCAACATCTTATATGCATCTTCACTCTGTTCGGACGTCATTTTTGTCAAAGTGGCATACAATAGCTCCGTAGTCGGCCTTCTTCCTTTGAAAATTCTTCTAAGCATCGAATCCTTTTTCACTTTATTGTTATTAGCAAAACCTTCGGGCAGCTGTCCTATATTCAAACCGCTGCATACACAAAATTCTTCTTGGCCGAAACGGGCTTTCGACTTCCCCAACCTAAACCACATCTCATCTTCTCTTTGTCCTTTGGGGTGAATGATCTCTCGTTTCAAAATATTATGGATAAGCTGCCCGTAAATTTTCAACGGCTCTTTCAAATCCAAATATTTGCCGAATGGGCCCTGCTTAAATTTTTCCACCAACCCAAATTTCTGTAGGATGAACATCAATCGTGTAATCATGTACATTTTACTTCCACTGTTTACTCTGACGGGAACCCAATTCTCATGGTCTGGGAACCGCCACAACTCTGGAATCAAATTTTTCCGCATCTAAACAATGAAAACAAAAAGAAAACATCAGTCCCAGGCTTATGAAAATATGTCCTAGGCTCAAAATTATGCATGTATCATCAGTCTCAGGCTCAACATCAGTACTAGGCTTATGAAAATCATTCAAATAATACACATTCAACATCAGTCTTAGGCTAAAAATAATACATACATGCATCATCCATCCATCACCCCTAGGCTTATGAAAATCACTCATAGGCTCAACATATACATTCACCATTAAACCTAGGCTCTCTCCGTGCAAGATAAGTCATTTTCAGTCCCAGGGTTATAAAAATATGTTCTAGGCTCAAAATTATGCATGTATCATCAGTCCCAGGCTCAACATCAATTCTAGGTTTATGAAAATCATTCAAATAATACACTTTCAACATCGTGTAATCGGCTCAAAATAATACATGCATCATCCATCCATCGGCCCTAGGCTTATGACAATTATTCATAGGCTCAACATATGCATTTACCATTACATGCAACGGTCATTTACTCTACAAACGTATTTCTTTCTTCCCTCCCTCTCTCCCACTATAAATTTCCAGTGTAGTGTTCACAGCACAATTTACCATAAAAACACACAACCTCCAAATACTACACATACAACAGGTGAAAAACACAAATTACCATCCCAAGACACAAACAAGAACAAACTACAATAAAAACACAAATTTGAACAAATTAGTACCTTGGAAATTGGTTTGCGTTTCGTCTAGGGTTTGGATGCTTCGTTCAATGCCGATGGCAACGGCGATGGCGACGAGGATAACGAAGACCAGGAGAACGACGATAAGGACAACGACGACCTCATGCTTCTCCTTCCTCTCTCTATTTCTGGTTTGTTGTTGTTTGGGTTTGCGATTTCACACAGAGCAGAATTTCATCGTTTGGGCTTGTGCGTCACTGTATGTCTGCGTCACGGCAACGGGAACGGCAACGGCAACGTGGTTTCAGTTTTGGTTTGGGTTTGCGCGTAATCACACAGACGAGAGTTTGAATTTTTTTTTCAATTGTGCTGTAAACCGTTAGTTTTGTGGGGAATTCAGAGGCCAATTTAGTCATTTTGTGGGGAATGCCATGGGTCGGGTAATTTAGTAAATGTGATCAATTTTTATTTGTTACAACATTTAAGGAGGGTATTTAGGGGTTCATAATTGAAAGGGTTGTTTGCTATATCTAGTGTAATGGGTAGCGACGTACTTTTTCGACCGTTCGTTGATCTCGAAACTTTACGTAAAGATTTCCATTGATACCCCTTCATCATTGGACGGTGCCGATCGTTGAGATTATTGCCGGACCCCCATAATTTCTTCTACGAAGTAAAACTGTAAGGCCTAGAATAATTGTTCCTAGGCCTGTAAAATCTTTACACGTTGAAATGTCAACATCTTTACAAGTTGGAAATCTTTACACGCTGAAATATAAACATCTTTACACGATGGATGCATGTTTTCATAGGCCTAGGATTCGGTACTTTAAGCCTATGAATCGGAATTTTAAGCCTAGGAATAACTCCTACACCCATGGTAGATTTAATTTCGAATTAAATAAATTTTTTATAATTTTTTTTTATTTTTTTCCGATCGCACGGGATGTTTTTACCCCTTCATTATTGGACAGTGTCGATCGTTGCGATTATTGCGGGACCCCCATAATTTCGTCTATGGAGTAAAACTGTAAGTCCTAGGAACAATACGTAAGCCCAAAATAATTGTTCCTAGGCCTATCAAATCTTTACACGTTGAAATATCAACATCTTTACAAGATGGAAATCTTTACACGCTGAAATATAAACATCTTTACACGATGGATGCATGTTGTCATAGGCCTAGGATTCGGTACTTTAAGCCTAGGAATCAGAATTTTAAGCCTAGGAATAACTCCTAGACCCATCATTGGACAGTGTCGATCGTTGAGATTATTGCGGGACCCCCATAATTTCGTTTATGGTGTAAAACTATAAGGCCTAGGAACAATACCTAAGCCCAAAATAATTGTTCCTAGGCCTGTAAAATCTTTACACGTTGAAATATCATCTTTACAAGTTGGAAATCTTTACACGCTAAAATATAAACATTTTTACACTATGGATGCATGTTGTCATAGGCCTAGGATTCGGTACTTTAAGCCTAGGAATAACTCCTAGACCCATGGTAGATTTAATTTCGAATTAAATAAATTTTTTATAATTTTTTTTTATTTTTTTCCGATCGCACAGGATGTTTTTACCCCTTCATCATTGGACGGTGCCGATCGTTGAGATTATTGCGAGACCCCTATAATTTCGTCTATGGTGTAAAACTATAAGGCCTAGGAACAATACCTAAGCCCAAAATAATTGTTCCTAGGCCTGTAAAATCTTTACACGTTGAAATATCATCTTTACAAGTTGGAAATCTTTACACGCTAAAATATAAACATCTTTACACGATGGATGCATGTTGTCATAGGCCTAGGATTCGGTACTTTAAGCCTATGAATCGGAATTTTAAGCATAGGAATAACTCCTAGACCCATGGTAGATTTAATTTCGAATTAAATAAATATTTTATAAATTTTTTTTTATTTTTTTCCGATTGCACGGGATGTTTTTAAAATGTGTTGTGCACCCATCGGACTCAAGTTAGGAACTGTAAAGCTAATACGGGAGATCGAGTCAAGCAACGAGAACAACTTACAAGTTTGTGATAGAACTCTTAGGCATTTAGGGGTTTATAATTGAAAGGGTTGTTTGCTATATCTAATGTAATGGGTAGCGACGTACTTTTTCAACCAAAATTTGTGATGTTCTGGTCCATTCCTAGGCTTAAATAAATCAATCATAGGCTCAAAAACATACATGCATTAATGTTGATCTGTTTTGATCGATCTTTAGAGTAATGAAGAAATATTACACAAACAAGCAAAAGGAAACATAACCAAATAATTTCATAATGATTAAGAAGTTAAACGGTACATCATGTGATTTAAAAATAGAAAATATTGAAATGTGTTTGACAATAGAAGGTAGATTCGGTGTGTCCAACATTTGCACGCTCGTTACGGACGGTGTCCTCAGCATTTGCAATCCATTCCTGCATACATTCGAAAATGGAGTATGCATTAATTCCCAGCTGATAATTCCTAGGCTCATGACATCCATTCCCAGGCTTATATCAATCAATCATAGGCTCAACAAAATACATGCATTAATTCCCAGTAGATGATTCTTAGGCTCATGACATCCAGTCCCAAGCTTATATCAATCAATCATAGGCTCAACAAAATACATGCATCAATTCTCAGCAGATGATTCCTAGGCTTATGACATCCAGTCCCAAGCTTATATCAATCAATCAATCATAGGCTCAACAAAATACATGCATTAATTCCCAGCAAATGATTCCTAGGCTCATGGCATCCAGTCACAGGCTTATATCAATCAATCATAGGCTCAACAAAATACATGCATTAATTCCCAGCAGATGATTCCTAGGCTTATGGCATCCAGTCATAGGCTTATATCAATCAATCATAGGCTTAACAAAATACATGCATTAATTCCCAGCAGATGATTCCTAGGCTCATGGCATCCAATCCCAAGCTTATATCAATCAATCATAGGCTCAAAAGCATACATGCATTAATTCCCAGTTGATAATTCCTAGGCTAATGTCATCCATTCCCAGGCTTATATAAATCAATCATAGGCTCAAAAGTATACACGCATTAATTCTCAGCAGATAATCACTAATAGAAAATGATCAGGCAGTAATTATGGCTTGATTATACATTTATAACCTAAGTTGATAGAAAACGATCAAGCATACATGTTGATTGAAATAACCCGAGTTTTTGACTCGTATTTATAGTGATCGAAGAACAAGCTCAAAATTACTAATAGAAAATGATCAGGCAGTAATTATGGCTTGATTATACATTTATACTTGTATACAAGGAAGTAAATATCAATAATCAATGACATTCCTCATATATATTCAACGATATTGGAAATGGGTTATAACAGATTGATTTATTGGTGCCACAAAACCCCCTTCAACTTTCAGATGATCTCTTTTTCTTGATTAAGGAAACTATATAATTAAGCTCTCAAAATTGCACTATTTCCAGACAATACTATCAAAATCACATAAATATTCCACACCATGAATTATGGACAAATCTAAAATTGCCTTTACATATGATTATAAATCGTTACGTTCCTATCACTTGATTCAATATACCAATTAATTAACATATATCATCATACTTAAAATTGGTGATCGTACCGAGTTTCGTAGAGAACCCGTGCCCAAAAATCTCCTCAAACCCATTTTGATGGTGATCGTACCGGTCATTGCTCGGATCATATTCACCCCAACATCAAGCACCACATCAACCTCATCTAACACCTACATTCCCAAAAATCAATTCATAAACTACCACCAAATTGAATACAAAAACAATCCCACTACTCAAAAAGGGAACCAACTTTAGAAGCTAAAATAGGTCATTTTAGCTCAAAGTTTGAAAACCGAATGAAACTAATCATAAGCCAAAAATCCCACAACAAAAAATAATATATGTATCATTTTGTATATAGGTTAACAACCTGAAGACAAAAAAAAAAAAAAAAAAAAAAAAAAAAACTTATAAAAATAAGAGATCTACCTAATCAAAATAAACAAAATTATATAGGAAATTCAAAGAAGAAGCAATCCTTTAATGTATTTTAACACAAGACCACAGATGAATGTAAGAAGTAAGAATAGCCTTTATGTATTGTTTCATGTCATTGAAAGAAATTGGTTTATACCAATTTATAAGAGCATTGCTCTGCTACAAAACAACTAGAAATTGGTTAAACAGAGGATGAGAATATCAAATTTTGTAGGAACTTTTCTAGTCTTATTTGAATCAAAACAAAAAGAGCCTGACAGATGGATAGCTTAGCATAAACACAATTCTTGGCATAAAGCGACCTTTCGTAGTAGCGATTCTAAGGAGTACTGCTAATCTGTTCACTTCTTAACCAGAGAACATAAAGAAGAACAACAATATATCTATGTAATGACAAATATGTAGCAGGCACAAGGAATCAGTTGTAAAACTTTGTTTTTTATATCGTTTTTGTTGTCAATTTGCATTTACTAGTTGCTTAAACAACATACAGACACAAACT
Organism: Acer yangbiense; assembly: GCA_008009225.1. NCBI lineage: Eukaryota > Viridiplantae > Streptophyta > Magnoliopsida > Sapindales > Sapindaceae > Acer > Acer yangbiense. Next base: position 37,811,354 of record CM017766.1, on the reverse strand, counting down.
TTCTGCTACAATTCTAGTGTTAGCAAAATGGATTCTTCTCATCAACTTCATAGTATAATTACATATAAAAATACAGCAAACCAAATTTTACACAAAAATTCCGATGCTCACTAAAAATGAAATATTTAAACAAACTACTACCTTGTAAACAAGACCAGCACTACTGAGTTTCGTAGAGAACCTGTGCCTAAAAATCTCCTCAAACCCCTTTTGATGGTGATCATATTGGTCATTGCTCGGATCATACTCACCCCCAACATCAAGCACAGCATCAAGCTCATCCAACACCTCTATTCCCAAAAATCAATTCATAAACTGCCACCAAATTGAATACAAAAACAATCCCACAATAAACAACTCAAAAATGAACCAACTTTAGCAACTAAAATAGGTCATTGTAGCTACAGAAACTTAAAAACCAAATGAAACTAATCACAAGCCAAAAATCCCACAACAAAAGAAAGTTTCAATTTTTCAATCAAAGAGAAACGTGGGCACCTTTGAATCACGGGTGTGGATGATTTGTGCATCGAAGAACTTATCAATGAGGTGAATCATGAAGCAGCCGAGAGCCTCGTCGCAATGGAAGCTGCTGTTGTAGGTGCTGACGCGCTTGAGAGGCGTGTTAATGGGAGAGGAAGTGGAGAACCTAGGAGAGGAAACGTGTGTAGTTGACGGGGAAGACATGGCAGCTACTGCTCAGAGAGGAATACGAGAGCAAGTGAAGAGGTTTTTGTGAGAGTTGAAGTTGAATTGGAAAATTAGGGTTCCAGATAAAAGTGAGTTTTGTGGGAAACAGATTGGGGAAGGTAATTAAGTAAACTCTTACAATTTTTATTGAATAAAATATTTAACAAGGGTATTTAGGGAAATTCCAGGTGAGAGGTCTTGAAGGGCATTGTGGTAAATGGGGTTGTCCAAACGGCTATATATGCAATTTTTTTTCCAGTGGGCTGTTTCCTAGAAAGTGAATGTTGGGAAAGGCTATTTTCGCTAATTTCCACAAAAACAAAGCACAAAAGGGCTACTTATTTTATTCATAAAAGTGTGGCCTATAAGGCCATTACATGCGCTATGTAAAAAGTTAAATACGCAGTCTTTCAAATTTAATTAATTTTGATAAAAGATATCAGCTTATTATTAGCATCCATCTAAAGGATATCATGACAAAAGAAAGGAGTTGGGGAAAGCTTGAATTTGCATATTCCAGAACCTCGATTGCAAATGATGAAACACCGAATGCACTTAGATGATGAAACACCGAATGATGAAACATTCCGTTGAAAAGTTCCGTTGAAGACGGTCGAGCACAGATGATGAAACACCGAACGCACTTAGATGAAGAATCTTGATGTCATGAAACCCTGAAACTGAATATTACCACGTTGGACGCCTTGAACTATATTCATTGTATTGATTTCAGAGGACATCAATAATAAAAATGAAATGTGGAAACTTGCATCTAACAAGTGATTATTATATAAAGTTTTGATCTCAACGTAGTTCCAGTTAGCTCCAATTCAATCGCTTACATTTAAATGCCACAAATTCATTGCCACTTCTGCATTCTCCAAACAACTCATATAAAACAAAAGCTTTCAAACATAGCAAGTCAGAATCTTATATAAGAGCTAATAAAAACGAGCACTTTTCAGATGCTTCAGCTTGTAAACAAATACAAAATAAATTTAACATTTATTCTGAGCAAATCTTTGCTACAGGATTTTTCTTTCACAGCTTCAAATCATTGATCAGTGATAGTTTGTTTTGCTGCTAAAGCGGTTCTAAACAACAATTCCGTTTGCAGTAGCTGTTTCAGAATCTAACATGTGACCCTTGTAAGCTACCAACAATTCCTCTAAATCATCTCTAAACCTTTGCACATACTTCTCCAAGAATTTCTCCTCAGACAAAGTCAACACCCTAACAAAACTTGGTTCATCCTTCAACAACTTTTTCAACTTGAGAATTGACATAACTTTATAACGAGGAATCACTCTATCTTCTTGGCTGTACGTTAAACAACAGGGTTCTCTAATCAATGCTTCCTTTTTGAGCTCAATATTGTTCATAAAGAAATCAAGTCTTAGCTTTAACTGCTCCTCCGATTTGTTTAACACTGAAGGTAACCTCTGAAACATTTCCATGATATCATCCTTAGTAAAACCAAAACTCCTAAATACTTCCAATTTTCTCTCCAAAGTTTCTTCACTCAAGCAACTAACTAGACGTAGTCCATGGACAAACCTAATCGAATCAAACGAAAATCCCATATCCAAAACACGCGAAACAAGCCCCTTGAGTTTGGATTCTTCCATAACGAAGATCCTAGGTTGGTTCTTTAACAGCATTGAGAGTTGAGACCCAACAATGCCACAACTCTCCAAGAATGCAATGTTGCTTAACAATCTCCCTTCCGGGTTTTTCGTAATAAGCCTACTGCATCTGCTTAAAACCCTAATCAAATCTTGATTGTTTGTATCATTCACTAATATATTCTTAAGAATTTGAGTACAAGGAATCAACATATTCTCTAAACTACAATCAAGAAGTCTAGAGTTGTTGGAAATGAACTTACCCAGATGAGAACCCACCAGACCTATCTCTTGAAAAAACTCAATCCTCGGTTTAAGTTTCATATCAACATCTGACAACAGAATCTCTGAATTTGATATAACTGAAGATCGGATATCGGTATCGGAGAATCCAAGACTTCGAAAATAGTGGAGCACAGAATGTGGGTTTTCAAGGGATTTGATGTTAGAGAAGCGAGTTGAATTTGTGATTGATTGGGCTTCTGCTTTGGACAAAGTTAGGGTTTGGATCAGGTAGTCGAAGAGAGGAGTGTTTGGCGTTTGGGTTGGGGTTTTGGTGAGAGAAGAGAACGCATAGCAATCGGGTCTGATCGCTTTTGTGGGAATTTTGCGTAAAACTTGAAGATGCAGTGAATTGAAAAATCGCATTTTGATTCTGCTGAGGAAAATTGAGGTTTAGGGGTTTTAAGGAGACAGAGAAAGATCAACTAGGGTTTTGGGTCTTTAAAGTTTAAACGATACGGGGACAGGAATGAAACGACACCGTCTCAGAGGTTTTTTTTTGGGTTATTGGCACATTTGCCCCATGAATTATACGCTCGTTGCCATTTCCTCCCCTATACTTTTTTTTTAGACAGTAAACCCCTGGAACTCACATAAATTGGCAATCATCGACGGAATGGGGACGGAACCCTTATTCCGTTTGGTTTCTCATCACGTGCCTTGCACATGTAAGGGTAAAATTGGAATTATATTTTTACAAACTAAATTTAAATGGGGAGATCCAGATTGGATCTCCACCATCCATCTTATTCAAATGGATGGTAGAGATCTAATCTGGATCTCCACCTAATAAATAAATAAATAAAACAAAACAAAACAAACAAAAAATTAAATTATAAAAAAAAAAAAAAAAAAACCAGATCCATCTTCATCAGCTCATCTTCATCAAACCCAGATTCATCTTCATCTTCATCTTCATCAGCTCATACCCAAAACACAACAAAATTTCAAAAGCCACAATATCCATACCCAAATCAAACAGCATACACCAAAAATCATCAAACGTGACCTTCTCCAAATCATCAAACATAACCATCTTCTTCATCTTCATCATCATCAATCCACAAAAAATAATAATAATAATAATTCCATATCTTCTTCATCAATTCCACAAAAAATAATTTTTATTTCTCTATATTTTTTTCACTCACAACTAAACCCAACACAATACAAACACCACAATCATCACCCAACCTCATCTTCATTAGATCCACCAAAATAAGAAAATAATAATAATGGTGGGACGAATGTAACAAACCCGATTACCCAAAAGAGGATTTCTTAGGTTTAGAATAAGCAGACTTTTGACACAATATGTGAAGAATTGAATTATGTTATTGCCAAGGAAGACACAACACTGAGAACTGCCATTCTTGTGAGACAGAGAGTAACTGTTTGTATCTGGAGACTAGCCATCGGTGAACCACTCAGGCTTGTTTCGAAACGTTTCGATTTAGGCATCTCAACATGTCACAAACTGGTTCTTGAAGTCTGTACAGCTATAAGAAGTGTGTTGATGCCAAAATACTTACAATGGCCAGAAGGGGATTCATTGAGGAAGGTTAAAGAGGATTTTGAATCGGCTTCTTTTGTCTTTGTTAGTGGACTTTGAATTTAAGCAAATCTGCATAAAATGAATGCAATTGCTTTTGAATCGGAAGATTCACAACCTCAAAATCAAACACTAACAAAATATTCCTTTTTTTATTTTTTGTATTTTGAGTGGTGATGGTGGCTAGGGTTTGGGTGTTGGAGAAGTGGTGATGTGAAGAAGATGAAGCTTGAAAATAAAATTGTGTTTTTTCAACTAGGTTGTGATCAGTTTTATGAGTAGGTGGTTGTTTGTGTTATGATGATTATGGGGTTTTTGGGTTGAATTGTTTTGGTGAATGGATGAATTAGGTGGCTGACATCAAGAGATCAAACCCAAATTGAATAAGATCCGGTTTGATTTCTGGGTTTCTTTTTTTATTTAATTTTTGTTTTTTGTTTTAATTTTTTTTTTTAGGTGGGATCTAGATTGGATCTTCACCATCCATTTGAATAAGATGGATGGTGGAGATCCAATCTGGATCTCCATATTTAAATTTAATTTTAAAAAGGCTAATTGGCAACAATACCCCTGAACTATACCCGAATTGACAATGTGCCCCGTATACTTTTTTTTTCGGCAGTAAACCCCCTGAACTATCATAAATTTGCAATAGCTAACGGAAACCTAACGAAACCCTAATTCCGTCAGGGACAATTACACTAAGGTCCCCTGATTATTTATAAAATTGCATTAAACCGGAAAAATATAATAATATGACACGAATACCCCTCTGACCAATTTTTTTTTTTTTGAAATTAAATTTAAAATTGAAATAATGGTTAAATAATAATTAAATTCTGAATTTTATTATAAAGGCAATTAAATAAATAGAGAAATGGAAAAATTAAATTGATATAACAATTATTTAAATTATCTTTTTATTTAAATATCCCTAAATATAAAACTCAGATAAATATTTAAATTATTTAAGAAAAATAAAAATAATGGTTAAATAATAATACAATTCCCTTTCAAAAAAATAATAATAATACAATTATGATTTTTTTTTTATAAATAAAATAAAATCTTTAAAAAATTAAAACATCTTTAAAATCTCTACCATTCATCTCATAGATGGATGGTAGAGAAATATTTATTAAAACAAATTCAAACAAAAAAAAAAGATTTTTCTTTTAAATAGATTGATTTATCTTTTTTTTTTTTTTAAATAGATTGATTTATCTGAATTACAAAATAATAATAATAATAATAATAATACAAATACAAATTTTAAAAAATTGAACATCGATCCAATTAAAAACACATATAGAAGAATTAAAAATTAAATTTTTTAATTTTTGGTTTCTAGGTGTTGCAAATTTAAATATTTTTATTTCTTTAGAGAAGAGAAATTTTTAAGGATTGGATGGAGAAACAGATGTTCATTTAATTAGATGGATCGATGTTCATTTAAAAATATTTATTTGAAATTTTTTTGTTTTAAGGATTTCTCTTCTCTATGTTCATTAAGTTAAAAAATTAATTTAAAAAATACAATTCACAAACCAATAAACGAAATCTAATTAAAAAAAAAAAAAAAAAAAACATTAATGGATCTTCATATCTTTATTAATGGGGAAGCTTATTATTATTATTATTATTATTATTTTTATTTTGTAATTGAAATCAATCAGTCTATTTAAAAAATGCTTTTTTTATTTGAATTTATTTTAATAAATATTTCTCCACCGTCCATCTCTGAGATGGATGGTAGAAATTTTAAAGATGTTTTAATTTTTTTAAAGATTTTATTTTCTTTATAAAAAAAATCATAATTGTATTATTATTATTTTTGAAAGGGAATTGTATTATTATTTAACCATTATTTTTATTTTTCTTAAATAATTTAAATATTTATCTGGGTTTTATATTTAGGGATATTTAAATAAAAAGATAATTTAAATAATTGTTATATCAATTTAATTTTTCCATTTCTCTATTTATTTAATTTCCTTTATAATAAAATTTAGAATTTAATTATTATTTAACCATTATTTCAATTTTAAATTTAATATCAAAAAAAAAAAAATTGGTCAGAGGGGTATTCGTGTCATATTATTATATTTTTCCGGTTTAATGCAATTTTATAAATAATCAGGGGACCTTAGTGTAATTTTCCCTGACGGAATTAGGGTTCCGTTAGGTTTCTGTTGGCTATTGCAAATTTATGATAGTTCAGGGGGTTTACTGCCAAAAAAAAAAGTATAGGGGGTACATTGTCAATTCGGTATAGTTCAGGGGGTATTCTTACCAATTAGCCTTTTAAAAAATATAATTCCAATTTTACCCTTACATGTGCAAGGCACATGATCAGAAACCAAACGGAATAAGGGTTCCATCCCTATTCCGTCAATGATTGTCAATTTATGTGAGTTTCAGGGGTTTACTGTCTAAAAAAAAAATATAAGGGGGGAAATGACAACGAGCGTATAATTCAGGGGGCAAATGTGCCAATAACCCCTTTTTTTTTCCCTAAATTTTTAGTATAAAAAGTAGGGTTAATTGCACCAATACCTCCTGAATTATATGCGAGGAAGCAATGTGTCCCCTAAACTTTTTTTTTTTTTTTTTTTTGGTAGTAAACCCCTTAAACTATCGAAAATTGACAATGATTGACATAATGGAGACAGTACCCACTTTCCGTTCGTCTTCTCGTCACCTGCCTTGCACGTGTAAGGGAAAAATTGAAATAAAATTCTGAATTTTTTTGGGTTATTGGCACAATTGCCCCCTAAATTATATGCGAGTTTGCATTTCCCCCTTTTACTTTTTGTTTTAGGAGTTAAACCCTCTAAACTCACATAAATTGGCAACCACTGACGGAATGGGGACAGAGCCCTTATTCCGTCTTCTAACCTAGACACGTGCGCCTCACATGTCAAACCACTAAGAACAATTTAGTAATTTAAAACTGAAAATCTATTTATAAATAAGAAAAAAAATATTTTTTTTACAAAAAAATAAGTTTGATAATAAATATAAAAAAATTAAAACGATTTTTTTTTTTCCATTGGATCTACACCATCCATCATTCCATCATGGTTTTAAGAAAATAGGGATTATTATTTTCCCCCATGTAGTTTACCATTTTTTGAATTTGTCCCCTCTAGTTTTAGAAATAGCAAGTCTCCCCCTTGAAAACCAAATTATTCGAATATATACCCCTTGCTGTTAGGATTTCGACTCAATAGTGGTTTGACCGTTAAAATAGAAGGGTAATATGGTAAAAAGGTAAATTATATCATTTTTCCCCTTGAGGTTTGCAATATTAGATAAATTGGTCCTTCTAGCTTCAATAATGGCCTGTTAACCCCCTAAAACCCAACCATCCAAAATCCATTTTACAATTAATTAAAAAATTAAAATGCCTCCATCAGAGATTGAATCTTCAACCTTATGGTTAAAAACCACACAATCTAACCAACCGAGCTATTCTAGCTCATTGTTGGAATATTGTTGATTTAAATGTATATAAATAAATAAATATATATATATATAGTTATATAATTTGTTTAAAATAATTTAAATCTGTTTATATAATTTAAAATAAACCCAAATTTAATAATAATATATAAAAATAGATTTATTAAAAAGAAAAAGAAAAAGAATATAAGAAAACAAAAGGAAACCCAGAAAATCAAAGCCTGTAAATTTTGTTCTTTCCTTTTTTTTTTTCTTTTTTTTTTTGAATTTTTTTCCTTTTCAAAAAATATATTATTTCAATTTGATATATATATATATATATATATATAATAAATAAAAACCCAAAAAAATCAAAGCCCATAAATTGAAAAGGGACAAAAATTTAAAAATAAAATAAAATAAAAAAGAAAAATAATAAAAAATATTTCCCCTTTTTTGAATTTGTTTTCTTTTTTTCTTTTTCTTTTTCATAAATCTATTTTTATATATTATTATTAAATATGATTTTATTTTAAATTATATATTAATTACGATTTATTCTAAATTATATATATATGAGTTTATTTTAAATTATATAAACAGATTTAAATTATTTTAAACATATTATATAACTATATATATTTATATATATACATTTAAATCACAAACTTCCAAAAATGTGCTAGAGTAGCTCAGTTGGTTAGAACAAATCACAAGGTCAAAGGTTCAATCACTGATAAAGGTGTTTTAATTTTTTAATTAACCTGACAGAAGGGGCAAAATGACCATTATTTTGGGTTTCAGGGGGTTGACTAGCTATTATTGAAACTAGAGGGACCAGTTTATCTAATATGGCAAACCTCGGGGGTGGGGGTGGGGGTGGGGGAATGATTAGGGGTAAAGTTGTCTTTTCATTTTCTATTTTAACAGTCAATGTGATTTTAGACAGAAAAGTTGATGGAAAGGGTATATATTCGAATAATTTGGTTTTTAAGGGGCAGATCGGCCATTTTTAAAACTAAAGGGGGCAAATTCAGAAAATGGTAAACTACAGGTAGGGGGGAATAATAATATCCCAAAAAAAAATGATTAAAATAAAAAAATAAAAAACCTTTTTTGTTTGACATCAACAGTTCCACCACTAACATTAGAACATTTGCATTAAAAATCTCAGGAGAAAAAAAAAAAAAAAAAAAAAAAAAACTGATGAAGATCTACCTTATCTACCAACCAACCCTTACCATCACCGCTCATCCATCTCCGATCTTCTCTTTCCACATGCCTCCGCCGACGAAGACGTCGTCCTCTCCACTCTGCTCGCTCCACGCATCGACGCCATTTTGGTGGCCACCCAAATAGAAATCAACATCTTTATTGAGATTCTCTCTTCGTGAATTCGTCTGCGTCGATCCACTCTATTGCCAATCTCCGGTCCATATTGTCTCTTCCGTCTTTCTCTTCTATTTCGTCGATTTCGTGTTTGGGTTTTGGTTGTAGTTGACTAGTGTGATTTATGGGTTATGGTGTTGTTGATTTCGTGTTTGGGTTTTAGTTGTGGTTGACTGGTGCAATTTTTGGTTAATGGTGTTGTGGTTTCTAGCCACCCAAACACGAAATCTTCTATGGTGTTGTGGGTGGTTTGCGATTTCTGGGTTTTGTGTTTGGGTGGGTGGTTTGACTGGTGTTCTTGGTTTCTAGGTTTTTGGATGGGTATTCTTGGTGTTCTGGGTCGGTTTCAGGGCCTATGCGATTTCTGGAAAAAAATTGAAGGCTAGGGTTTGGTGATCGAGATGAATGATGGTGTGGGTTTGGTCCTGGTGATTGGGTTTGGTTTCTAGTGTTGATTATGAAGAACTAGAAAAAAAAAATTTCAAATAGAAAAAATCAAAACTGATTGTCATGAATAGAAACTGGGTTTTGATTGTCATGAATAGAAAAAAAAAATCAAAATTGATTTTGATTTTGATTTTGATTTCTTTTTAATTCTAGAAAGTTTTAATTTTGATTTTGATTTCTTTTTAATTCCGGAAAGTTCTTATTTTTATTGGTTTTTGATTTTAATTTTATTTAATTTTTTGATTTTTAATTTAATTAAATACAAAGTTTCCATTTGCAACATACCCCCAAAAAGATACCCTTAAAATGACTAAATTGCCCTTAGTGGTTTGATACGTGAGGCGCACGTGTCTAAGTCAGAAGACGAAACAAGGGTTCCGTCGCCATTCTGTCGATGGTTGCCAATTAATGTGAGTTTAGGGGGTATAACGCCTAAAAAAAAAGTACAGGGGGGAAATGCAAACTCGCTTATAGTTTAGGGGGCAAACTGTGCCAATAACCCAATTTTTTTTTATTATATTAACAAAAATTATTATATCAGAAACAAGGGTTAATTGCACCAATGACCACTGAATTATACGCGAGGTAGCAATATGCCCCCTGAACTTTTTATGAATTAACATCATATGGTTAATTGCAACAATGCCCCTGAATTATACACGAGGTAGCAATGTGCCATCTGAACTTTTTTTTTGGTAGTAAACCCCTTGAACTATCGAAAATTGGCAATAATGGACGGAATGGAGACAGAACCCACTTTCCGTCCATCTTCTCGTCACGTGCCTTGCACGTGTAAGGGAAAAATTGGAATAAAATTCTGAATTTTTTTATAAAGTTTATTATATTAATAAAAATTATTATATTAAAAACAAAAAACAAAACAAAAGACCAAAAAAAAATTTCTCCAAACAAACCAAATTCCATCTTCTTCTCTATTTGTGAAATGCTGAAATCCCATCTCCTTTCCATTTGTGAAAACCCATATCCATCTCTATCTCTACAGACTTCATCTTCTTCTCTCCTTCCTTACCCGAATTATCTCTCTCTCTCTCTCTCTCATGGGTTTTATTAAAAATGAAAAGACCAATAGTAATGCAATCGATTTGGTCTTTTTATCAATCAACCAAAGTCAACTTTGAGGGGGTTAACGATCACCCCTTGAACTATTGATGTATGAAATAAAAGGTTTAATGTACTATTGTAAGATCCTAGATATTTGTTGGCTTGATTCCATTGCAAAATTATCTTTATTTGTATTGATTAGTTGCTTAGGTTATTCTTGGAGAAAAGAAGCTTCAAAGGTTAAAAGCAATGTCTCATGCAAATGTCGTATTCAAAAGGGAAAGCTCGTTCTTGGATGCTAAGGTATCAAGATCCTTCTTCCTTTTTTGCAAGGCGTAGGCACACACATACACATAATTCATATATGTGTGTCCATGCATCATTGTGCAAACATTTGATAAAACACAATCACACTCATTTAAGTATGCACATGCATTATTCTCATATTGACAAACATTGTAGATTTGCATGGTTTTTGACTATCTCTTAGATATAGCATGCTTGTGTGATATTGTGTTTATTTATTTATGTTTCTTATAATTTGGTCTTGAACATGATCTCATATGATTCCTTATTCAGTCCCAGTCATTTCGGTTACTCATTCATTAGGTTTCGAGTCCAAATGAAGTAGCTACGCTACTTTGCGTTCTCATTCGTTGAGTTGTCTTCGTTGTCATTTTCTAAGATGAATTCTCAACCTTTTGTCAAATTTTTGTAGTCTTCGTTGTGCGTGAGGGAGTCACAATTCGTAATCCAAAAATGGATTCAAAATCGAAGTTCAAAGGCCCGAATACGGCCGAAGAACGTGAGAGGTGCGCGAGAGGAGCAAGCATGGCCAATGGCCAACGGCCAAGCTTGCTGTCCACGTGTGAGCCACGGCTGGACAACCTCTCTGCCCATGTGTGCCACACGCGGTCTACACGTGGAGGTGATGTGGCACACTTCAATCGGGTGCTTCATTTTTCTTCTCTCTCTCTCTTTTAAATATAATTTTCCTTCCCTCCAAACATAACTTGAACAACTTGAAGAAAATTTGAAAAGAAAATTCGTGCAAAATTCTTCATGATTTTGAGTTTCTTGTTTTGATCATAACTCTCTAATACGAACTCAAAATCGACTGATCCATAAGCCAAAAATGTTGGTCTTGAAGAGAACTACAAACCCCAAGCATTTTTAGAGTCATTAGAGCTCGTGATTTTTTGCAGTGGGTAAATTTTAGTCCGAGACTCAAGTGTTGTATGTGAAACTTCTTCTTTTCATTTTATGGTTTTATCATCTCTTTTAATCTTTCTTTTTGATTGATGAAATATGTTAAGAAGAATGTTAGATCATATGCTAGGTTTATATGATTGATTGTTTGTTGAGTTTTAGCCTTGTGATTCTTATTTGAACATATTTTGCTAAACTTGATCAATCTTGAAATGGATTCTAGAAATGTTATATATGATGTGTCTCATGATATTTTCTAGGTTTAATTTCATGTTCTAAGAACAAAGTATTTTTAAGTGATTTATTGAATATTCTTGACTTGTTCTTATTGATTCACATGCATTGATTTCTAGGTACATTTGTGATTGTTTGTTAAAAGCATATCCTAGATTATCTCTAAGCATGTTCATAGAGCTTGATTGATCATCTTGCTTTATTTGTTGTGATTTGCATCATTTGCATCACCTTGATCATTGCCTTGTGAAAATGTTGAAGTCTCTTGATTAAAGTGAGTGAAGCTTTATCTTGAGCAAGAAGACTTGGCTAGGAAAGGATTCCGGATAGCCAAGCGAGAAGTCTTAGTTAGGATCAAGAGGATTCGAATAACTAAGCGAAAGTATTAGCTAGGAGTGTGATACTCCGGATGGTTGAGCTAGGGAAGCTTGACTAGGATCTTTGGATCTAGATAGCTAAGCAAAGAAATCTTCCTATAGGCTTGAGAGCCTTGGATAGGAAGTTGCTTCCTAAAGGTAAAGGATTCATCTTGGATAGGAAGTAGTGAAGTGATTCACTAGGTCTTGTGGATAGACTAGGAGTTGATTGCATAGAGTGTGTATCTGTTTCTTTCATAGTGAATTGCTTTGCCGGTGGTTGTGGTATCAACCCGTGGATGTTTCCTCTTTGAGGTTTTAGCACGTAAAAACTGTTGTGTCATGTTTTGCTTTACTTTTCTTTATCTTCCATATTATACATTGATTGCATATCTTATATATTGATTTACTCTTGCATTAGTTAAATCAATTCATTTGTTGAATCTCTTCAAGTGTGCATTTTCTTTGTTATTATCCGTATATTTTTTAATATTGGAAGAATTTGGGTCTATACATATTCACCCCCCCCCCCCCCCCCCCCCCCTCCAGGTATATAATATACTATTGCTTAAGGGAATTTCATTTGGTATCAGATCGGGTGTCTAGACGCACTTAGATAAATCATTTCTGTGTAGTGCTTGTGTTATTTTGTGTTAGTCATGATTAAGGAAGTGTGTTCCTATATGGCTTCTTTTGTTGAACATATTGACTTAGATGAGAAAAAGATCAATGATCTTACTTTCGAAAATAAACGTTTATTTAAAGTCAATGTGTTCTTCAGCAAGAAGCTAGAGAATCATGGACTTGGCTCAAAAGATTTTAATGACCTTAAAGACAGGATCCTAAGCCTAGAAATGAACCTAAAGGATAGTAATGATAGACTTAGCATCTTGAAGCATGAAATTGAGCAAAAGGATAATTCTCTTGTTAATTCTAAAAGGCTTGAAAACATCCTTAAAGCCAAACTTAGTGAGCACTTAATTCAAGAGAAAGTATGAACAATGGCTAAATAAATCACGTGAAGATGTTAGGAAAAGTGATGACATCTTAGAAAAATATGCTATTAAAAATAGGGTGCTTAGTGATAAACTTGATGAGGCTAATAGGATGATTAACAAGATGTCATCTAGTTCTAACAAGATTGAAACCCTCATTAAAAGTGGAAAGCATCATAGTGATAAAAGAGGTTTAGGTTATATAAATGAGAAGGAAACCCCTTCTACTAACAAATCTACTTTTGTCAAAGCAAGCGTTGAAATAAATGTAGGTACACTCACTCAAGGTAAAGCTATGAATGCTACCGGAGGTGCCTCTTCATTAACAAGGAAGTTCAATGGAAGAACTCAACAACATCAACATCAAGGAGCAACAACCTCAAATGCAAGAGGTGGAGCATCAAGGGTTGCACATCAAAGAGAAAAAATTATGAGAAGTCCAAAGGAGTTGGGAGCAAATGCAAATGGTAAATTTCTTAAATTTATTCCTATTTGTCATCATTGTAATATGGTAGGACATATTTGACCTAGATGCTTTGAGTATATTCAGAAATGCAAACTTAATAATGCTTTTCATGATATGTCTTTGAATGGACCTAGGCAATCATCCATGTATGGATATAGAAATAGACCTAGGAAGACTTTGGAAAAGCATGTTGTGAAGAATGTGGTTGATGACTTGCTTGCTAAATCTTGTGTTGTATTGTACCTCACTCTATTATGCATAAGAAAGCTGATAATGCTTTGTTTGATATTTTTGAAAATGTGACCAATGAGGTCAAGGTGCATGATAAAAAGCCTAATATTGAGTCAAAGCATGTTAGAAGTAAGAGTGAGAGGCATGTTGTGAAAAGTGTGTGGATTAGAAAAGACACATCTAATTGTCTAGTTGCACAATATGCTCTTCGTGCCAACTCCTTCTATTCTTGGTACCTAGATAGCGGTTGCTCTAGGAACATGACCAGGAACAAAGAGTTCTTTAAGAATCTTGTTTTAAAGGATGGAGGTTGAGTTACTTTTGGTGATGGTACCAAAAAGCAAGTTCTTGGCAAGGGAACAATTTGTATCCCCGGATTGCCTAAACTTCGCAATACTTTGTATGTTGATGGGTTACAAGCTAACTTGATAAGCATTACTCACTTATGTGAAATTTTTAAGGAAGTTAGTTTTAACAAAGATATGTGCACTATAATTGATAAAAAGGGCAATATTGTCCTAAGAGTCAAAAGGTCTATAGACAATTACTATTGTTTTAAGATAGATCCTCTAACTTGCAACATGGCACATGAGTGCAACAAGCTTGATTTGTGGCATCAACGTTTGGGCCACATGAATTTTAAAGATTTAAAGAAGCTTGAAAAACATGGCATTGTTAGAGGTCTTCCCAATCTTGGTAAGAAACTTAAGGTTGTTTGTGAACCTTACCAATTAGGTAAGCAAACCAAAATGCCTTACAAAAAAAGTACTTATATTGCTATCAAGAGACCTTTAGAACTTGTGCACATGGACCTAATAGGGCCAATTCAAACCGAGAGCATCAATGGCAAAAAGTACATTTTTGTATGCGTTGATGACTACTCTAGGTTTACTTGGGTTTATTTTCTTAAAAACAAGACCGAGACTTTTGATTACTTCAAAAAGTTTTGTAATCAAGTTCAAAATGAAAAAGGTCTTGATATCAAGAAAATATATCGCATTAGGAGTGATCATGGGACGGAATTTGAAAATGCTAAATTTAGTGAGTTTTGTGATGGTTTAGGGATTTCTCATGAGTTCTCCACACCTAGAACTCCTCAACAAAATGGTGTTGTTGAGAGAAAAAACCGTGTCTTGCAAGAGATGGCTAGGGTCATGCTCAATAGCAAGAAAGTCCCTAGAAACCTATGGGCTGAGGCGGTCAATACCACTTGTTATGTGTCTAATCGTGTTTTTAGGAGGCCCAACACAAAACAAACGTCCTATGAGCTATGGAAGGGCAAAAAGCCCAATGTAATTTACTTCCACACTTTTGGGAGTAAGTATTATATTTTGAATGATAGAGATCACTTAGGAAAGTTTGATGCTAAAAGTAATGTTGGTCTCTTTCTTGGGTTTGCTATTAACAGTCGTGCATATAGAGTCTTTAACTTGACAACTAAGACTATTATGGAATCTATCAACGTGAAGATAGATGACCTTAGCATGCTAAATTTGTGTGATGATAATAGTGTTAATGAACCTAAAGAAAACATTTTGAATGACACTAAAACACCTATTGATATGGCTAGTAGTGTTTCTAGTCAAGATGATGAAAATGATAATAGTGTTGAAGTTGTAAGTCAAGGGGTTGAAAATGCTTTAAACGATAATCAACAAAATGACCAAGTTGTTGAACATTCTCACCCTAGACTTAGAAACTTACACTATTAAGAAGACATCATAGGTGATTTGAATGAAGGGGTTAGAACGAGAAATCAAATTGCTAACCAAATTTCGTATGCTTGCTACACTTCTGAAATTGAACCCAAAAATATTAATGAAGCAATTGTTGATGAATATTGGGTTGGGTCTATGCAAGATGAACTTAATCAATTTGAGAGGAATGAAGTGTGGTCCTTGGTTCCTAGACTTAAAGATATAAATGTAATTGGCACTAAATGGGTTTATAGGAATAAGACCGATGAAAGTGGCAAGATTGTAAGGAATATAGCTAGACTAGTGGCTCAAGGTTACACTCAAGTTGAGGGTCTAGACTTTGATGAGACGTTTGCACCGGTTGCTCGTCTCGAGTTCATTAGACTTTTGTTGTCAATTACATGCATTAAAAAGTTCAAATTGTTTCCAATGGATGTCAAAAGTGCTTTCCTTAATGGATACCTTCAAGAAGAAGTGTATGTTGAACAACCTAAGGGTTTTGTAGACCCACACTCTCCTAATCATGTGTTTAAATTGAAAAAGGCTTTCTATGGCCTTAAGCAAGCTCCAAGAGCTTAGTATGATAGGTTGACTCAATATCTTATTGACAACCATTATAGGAGAGGTGGCATTGATAGAACATTGTTTATTAAACATCATGATAATGATATTTTTGTTGCTCAAATATATGTTGATAACATTGTTTTTGCGTCTACTAATAAAACCAAGGTTGATGAATTTATAGGTGTAATGTCAAGTGAATTTGAAATAAGTATGGTGGGTGAGTTAAATTACTTTCTTGGCATGCAAGTAAAGCAAACTAGCATGGGCATAATGTTGAATCAATCTAAATATGCTAAAAACCTAGTTAAGATGTTTGGCCTAGAAAATGGAAAAGATTTTGAAACACCCATGAGTACTACTCTAAAACTTGACAAAGATGAAAAAGGGAAAAGTATTGACCAAAGCCTTTATAGAAGCATGATTGGTAGTCTACTTTATCTAACAGCTAGTAGACCGGACATATGCTTTAGTGTTGGTTTGTATGCAAGATTCCAAGCTAATCCTAAGGAATCTCACTTAAAAGCCGTCAAGAGGATCATTAGGTATGTCAAAGGGACTCATAGTCTTGGTCTATTTTATTCATTTGACACCAATGATATCCTAGTAGGCTATTGTGATGCCGATTGAGTGGGAAACATAGATGATCGTAAAAGCACATCCAGCGGTTGCTTTTACGTTGGGAATAACTTGGTTTCTTGGTTAAGTAAGAAACAAAATTCTGTTTCCCTTTCTTCTTCCGAAGCCGAGTACATTACGGCATGCACACAATTACTTTGGATGAAACAAATCCTTAAGGATTATAAGATAGAACAAGGAAAAATGACACTTTAATGTGATAACTTAAGTGTCATTAACATCTCTAAAAATCCGGTTCAACACTCCTGCACAAAGCACATAGACATTAGGCATCATTTCATTAGAGACCTAGTTGAACATTCTATTGTTATTTTAGAGCATATGCCTACTAAAAATCAACTTGTGGACTTGTTCACCAAGCCCTTGGACAAAGAGAGGTTTAAAACTCTTAGAATGTCCATTGGCATGATTTGTGTTGATTGATGTCTTTGTGTGATTGTGAGTGGCTTGATGAGTAAAACTTTATTTGATTATCATTATCTTTGAAAGCTACTCACTTGAGAAGTAGTGATCTTTAACAAGTATCTTTTATTGTTTTTAGATCATGTACTTGAGCTTGAAAATCTTATTTTTGAAAAGTGCACTAATGCTTCTCTTATATGTTTTTAGTTTTTGAGTATATGTGGTTGAATGTATGTAAATTATGGATGCATCTAGAAGCCTATTGCTTAGTACATGATAGATGACCTTTGGTAAGTATCCATTTTGCTTCAGCACTACATAGTATTCAACGAGCACCCTCATGGAAAGGGCTACACACCTTGGTTGTGCAGCTGCCCAATGTAGGAAAGGGCTACGCCATTGTGATGAGTGAAAGCCGCCATGAGGTGTATATGTTTTTGTTAGAAAAATCAAATAAGTGTTGAAAAGAATCATTAAAAAAAAAAACTTTGGTTCTAAGCCTAAAAGAAATGAAAAATAAAAGGCTTAATGGTGTATAGTTAAGTTGTGAAAAGCTCGGGTTGTCAAATAGAAACGGGTAAACGAGCCACATGCACACACACGCTCAAATGTTGATAACTATTCTTTTAAAGCAAAAACCTGGATGAATATCGGTTTGACCTATTTTTGGAAATGCTTTAGATGGATAGGTGTGGAAATAGTTTGCATGTTGATATCACAATTACTCCTTCTATATATGTGAGAAGCATTCACAAACACACATTTTTCTTATGTTCTTGATTCATTAGCAATGTGAGAATATTTTTGAGAGATTAATGAAAATCTATGATTCTCTCTTGGACTTTGAAAAGTGATGAACTATTTTTTCTTATTGCTTGAATGTGTGACTGTGTGAATCCTTTGTGAACAAATCTACTTGGTGATAATATGTGGAGCATATGTTAAGGGGGAGCTTTAGTTTATTCAACTTCGTTTTCTATACGATTTGTTTGCTTAATATCTCGTTCTTTATCTCTTATGTCCTTTGTCTATTCCTTGATAAAAAGGGGGAGAATTTGTATACCTCACCGTGTTTGATATAGAGGAATCAATGTTTAATATAAGGGAGAAAAATATATACCTCACACCATGTGTGGAAAAATGTTCCAAATGTGTGAGTTTTGTACTTCTTTGTGCTTTTATGGAGACTGTCTTAATGGGGAGAATTCTTGTATCTTGGGGGAGACAAGAATTCTTGGCTTAACAAGGTTGAGAGACTTAGGAAGAACTTTAATTTGAAAACATTTATTCACGTGAGATAATGCATTTTTGTATGAAATAAGGGAAGTTTTTGAAATTTGTTTATGTGATGATATCTCACCATTCTTCTTTGGAAGAAGATCTCTTGTTGGTTTACTTCTTTTCTCATAGGTACTTTGAATTTCAAAAAAGGGATTCTGGAAGACTCAAGAAGACTTGAAGATCTTTTAGTCTAGGGATCTTTTTGTAATGTGAGGATGAGAGAATGCAATCAACATTGAGTTTTATAGAGTGAACATTGTATGGTGAGGATGTGGTTTTGCCATGGAATAGCCAAAAGGGGAGATTGTAAGATCCTAGATCTTTGTTAGCTTGATTCCATTGCAAAATTCTCTTTATTTGTATTGATTAGTTGGTTAGGTGTTTCTTGGAGAAAAGAAGCTTCAAAGGTTAAAAGCAACGTCTCATGCAAATGTCGTCTTTAAAAGGGAAAGCTCGTTCTTGGATGCTAAGGTATCAAGATCCTTCTTTCTTTTTTGCAAGACGTAGGTGCACACATACACAATTCATATATATGTGTCCCTACATCATTGTGCAAACATTTGATATAACACATTCACACTTATTTAAGTATGCACATGCATTATTCTCATATTGACAAACATTGTAGATTTGCATGGTTTTTGACTGTCTCTTGGATATAGCATGCTTGTGTAATATTGTGTTTATTTGTTTATGTTTCTTGTATTTTGGACTTGAACATGATCTCATATGATTCCTTATTGAGTCCCGGTCATTTCGGTTACTCATTCATTAGGTTTCGAGTCCAAACGATGTAGCTACGCTACTTTACGTTCTCATTCGTTGAATTGTCTTCGTCGTCATTTTCTGAGATGAATTCTCAACCTTTCGTCCAAGTTTTGTAGTCTTTGTTGTGCGTGAGGGAGTCACAATTCATAATCCGAAAATGGATTCAAAATCGGAGTTCGGAGGCCCGAATATGGTCGAAGAATGCAAGAGGTGTGCGAGAGGAGCAAGCATGTCCAACAGCCAAGCTTGCTGTCCACGTGTGAGCCACGTGTGCCACACGGCTGGACAGCCTCTCTGCCCACGTGTGCCACACGTAGTCCGCACGTGGAGGTGATGTGGCACACTTCAATTGGGTGCTTCATTTTCCCTCTCCCTCTCTTTTAAATATAATTTTCCTTCCCTCCAAACATAACTTGAATAACTTGAAGAAAATTTGAAAAGAAAATTCGTGCAGAATTCTGCATGATTTTGAGTTTTTTGTTTTGATCATAACTCTCTCATACGAACTCGAAATCGAGTGATCCAAAAACCAAAAATGTTGGTCTTGAATAGAGCTACAAACCAAAAGCATTTTTAGAGTCATTTGAGTTCGTGGTTTTTGCAGTTGGCAGATTTCAGTCCGAGACTCAAGTGTTGTATGTGAAACTTCTTCTTTTCATTTTATCTTTTGATCATCTCTTTTATCACTACAAGAAATTTGGCTTTTCACAACGTGCAAAATGCGTTGTGAAAAGTTTTGGCAACACGCGGGCGTATGTTGTTGATACGCCTGTTGCCAAAAGTTCCGAAGTTTTTTGCAACGTGCAATGTATGTAGTCATAGAACAATTACAATGTACTATGCTCGTTGTCATTTACATTTACCGCAACGCACGTTTGATGTATGTTGTCTTACCGTGCGTTGTCTTAGACAAGTTTTCCGTATGTTGTCTTAGGTAGTTTTTGCAACGTGCATTGTAGGTTGCATTAGATAATTTTCACAACGCGCATTATACGTTGTCTTAGGTTTAGAAAAAAAAAAAAGCAAAATTTTAACCCCATTGGGAAAAATTAATAATTTTTATTAGTTGATAAATTTAACTCATTATGATAATCATTTTAATTATTTTTATGATTAACAATTAAACATTATCAAAATTTTATCCCATCATTTAATTAAATAGCTTAGTTACTATAAATGTTCCATATATTTACAAGTTAAATTGTTAGTCATTTGATTTCTACCATGATCTATGAAAGTTAAATATTTAAAAATAAAATAACTTTCTATCATAATTACTCATGTAACTATACATGTCATGTATAATAGCTAAATCATTTTATTTGAAATAAAAAAACAATCAGGTTAAAGGTCTATCGAAACCTAATAATATTAATCGTTACAAACACACGACTCATAATGCAACTCCTATTATATGAGACAAGTCTCCATATTTTACAGTTAAAAGGGAAAAAGTAGAAGTTAAATAATTTTCAAAAAAGAGAAGGGAAACTGCATCACTTTGCTAATGATAGTTGTGCATTTTAATATTTACGATAACAACGTCCATAATGTGTGTGTTGCCAAATATTGGCGTTTTCGCATCGCACAAGTCAATAATTTCATATACGCCAACATGTATATTATATATTTGCTACGGGATATTAGTCTTTTTCGCAATGCACAAGAAAATAATTGCTAAAGAGACACATACGGCAACATGCATAACATATGTGTTGTTGAATATTTACTATTCGTAACGCGCAAGCAATCAGTTGCTAATTAGTCTCCTACGACAACGTGCATGACATATGTGTTGCCGAATATTAGCTTTCGCAACATGCAAGCAAATCAGTTGTTGCTAAAGAGAATCTTACGACAACGTGCATGATAAATGAGTTGCAAAATATTAGCTTTTTAACAACATGCAAGCCAACAGTTGTTAAAAAGAAACCTTCGACAACGTGCATGATATCTGTGTTGCGGAATGTTAGACCTTTTCTCGCAACGCGCAAGGCCTAGGACAACATCCATAATGCATGTTGCTAAACATTACCTTTTCAACAACATGCACATTTGTATGTTGCTAAAAAGAAACATACAGCAACGTGCATGATATGTATTTCGTTTTTCAACAATGTGCATATTTATATGTTGCTAAAAAGACACATATGGCAACGTGCATGATGTGTGTGTTGCTAAATATTATTTTTCAACAACGTGCATATTTGTAAGTTGTTAAAAACATATTTATAGCAACGTGCACAAAATGTGCGTATTGTAATGAAATAGCTATGACAACGTGCAATTTTTGTGTGATGCGATATGTGTTCAATTATTGGCAACATTTGTTTGTATATTGCCGTAGGTGATTTTTACAACACACATTTTTTGCACATTGCGACAAATGACATTTAGCAACGTGCATTGTCTGTATGTTGCGATAGACCACTTTTAGCAACACACGCAGCATGCGCGTTGTCTTGTTAATGTTGCTAAAAATTATTTTTCTTGTAGTGTTAATCTTCTTATTTGATTGATGAAATATGTTAAAAAGGATGTTAGATAATATGCTAGGTTTGTACGATTGATTGTTTGTTGAGTTTTAGCCTTGTGATTCTTATTTGAACATATTTTGCTAAACTTGATCAATCTTGAAATTGATTCTAGAAATATTATATATGATGTGTCTCATGATATTTTCTAGGTTTAATTTCATGTTCTAAGAACAAAGTATTTTTAAGTGATATATTGAATATTCTTGACTTGTTCTTATTGATTCACATGCATTGATTTCTAGGTACATTTGTGATTGTTTGTTGAAAGCATATCCTAGATTATCTCTAAGCATGTTCATAGAGCTTGATTGATCATCTTGCATTGTTTGTTGTGATTTGCATCATTTGCATCACCTAGATCATTGCCTTGTGAAAAGGTTGAAGTCTCTTGATTAAAGTGAGTGAAGATTTATCTTGAGCAAGAATACTTGGCTAGGAAAGTATTCCGGATAGCCAAGCGAGAAGTCTTAGTTAGGATCAAGAGGATCCGGATAACTAAGTGAAAGTCTTAGCTAGGAGTGTGATACTCCGGATGGTTGAGCTAGGGAAGCTTGACTAGGATCTTTAGATCTAGATAGCTAAGCAAGAAAATCTTCCTACAGGCTTGAGAGCCTTGGATAGGAAGTTGCTTCCTAGAGGTGAAGGATTGATACTCGCTTTTTCCGTCGTTAAGAAATTGCAAGGATCAAAAGATTATTTCATTTAAAAAGGGGTTTCCTACGCAATATGCTCTAAACTAGCAAAAGACTAGTAAAGCAGCATGCAAGGGTATCGTTCCGCAGGGAGGTGTGATTTGTTAACCATTTCAAGTTCTAGTGATTATTGTAAGCATGTGAATAGAATGCGGAAAGGTGAGAATGGTGTGTGTGAAATGTATGTACAATGCGGGGTGTGTGTGTGTGTGTGTAGAGAATGAAAATGAAAATAAATAAAAACAAAGAGAATATGGAAGGGTGAGAATGGTGTTTAAAGTGATAAATAAAATGGTGGATATGAGAGATGCATGAAAATGGTCACACAAGGTTCAACAAGTTCACCAAACATAAGTGCACAAATAGTGGTTGTTAGACATTAAGGACATCCAATTTTAGTTAAGGGTTCGTTCTTGCCTCAATCCGGTTTATACCCATTCATAGAGCTAACGGTTGAAGAGTGTGCTGAGAACCTCTCAAACACGAAACCGCAACCAACATATGTGAACCGATTCTACAAACAAAACTACATTGAGCCTCAATGATAGATTCGTAATGTAAAATGGCAACGTGAAAGTCTAATGAATGTGGAAAGAGTGATTGTATCTCCGACTATAACTCACCTAAAGCCCTTAGTGTGAGAGATAGCCAAAGACCAATAATTGTAACTCTAACCATGACTCACCTAGAGCCCCTAGAGTGAAAAATAGCTAAAGTCCAATTGTTAACAAGAACAATGAACCAAACCCTTCTAATATGGCAATTAATAGGTTCACCCACTCTTCCTAGCTAATTAGCCAAAACTATGCCGGAGAGCCCCTCCAAAGGCACAATCCTAACTCTAAGTCACTCAAACCCATCCATGAACATGCAATTTCAACCTTCCATCAACATACAAACACAAAATGGGATATTTGATTACAACTACTCCTAATTTACATTAATCTACTCCTAATCCCATCCATGAATACATATTAATTTCCAATCATCCATAAACATGCATTTCAAGATAAGAGATATATTCAATAACAATCAAGAATGAATCAAAACACAAATTGGATATAAAAACAACTATATATATATTGAGCACAAAATAGGTTTACAAATATTCCCAAGTGGGGATTACACATTCAACAAAACAAGAAATACAAAGAGATGAGTTAAAGGAGACAACCTTTAAACAAAACCTCCTCCAAGTCCTCCATGAAACCCTAGCTCGAAATTGGTCAAAAGACCCTCCTTTCTCCTTGCAATCTACTTCT
Organism: Acer yangbiense; assembly: GCA_008009225.1. Classification (NCBI taxonomy): domain Eukaryota; kingdom Viridiplantae; phylum Streptophyta; class Magnoliopsida; order Sapindales; family Sapindaceae; genus Acer; species Acer yangbiense. The sequence continues at coordinate 37,787,533 of CM017766.1, read as the reverse complement.
AAATGGATGGATGATGGGTAGAAGATGAAGTGGGGAGCATCCATGGAGGAAAAACCTCCATGGATGCTCTAGAAAGCTTCTCTCTCTCTTATTAGGTGAAGAAGATGAAGATGAATAAGAAGAGGAAGTGGTGTGGGGTGTGTATTCTCTTGGGAGAGAAGAGAATAAGGTGTTTATATAGTGTTGGGAGGTTAGGGCACGAATTGGGGATGAAAGGATGAAACTGTCCCTGAAATTCGCCCAAAAAATAAATTTCCGGAGCTGATCGGCGGTTTCTTTCTGCGGCCTGGCCGCCGTTTGAAGTAGCCGTTTAGACCGTTACGGAAATGGTCATAACTTCCTGCAGAAAGCTCAGAATCACAATCCGTAAAATGTTCTGGAAACTAGACTTCTGGGGATTTCTGAATATATAAAGATATCAATGTGGTTCAATCTGAGCAGGAAGATATGACCCTTGCAAATTGACCATTCTGCACAAGCATATACAATTTCTTCCGTTTTTGGCTCATTTTGCCTCACAAACTAATCTTTAAGCTCAAATACTTGTTGTAGGGAATATGTACCAACACAAGGCTCAAACAAAACATTATATACAAAAATATGCTCGAAAACGAGACAAACGATCGGAAATGGGGGACCTCAAATAGGTATAAAATAGTCCAATCAATGATTCATCTTGGATAGGAAGTAGTGAAGTGATTCACTTGGTCTTGTGGATAGACTAGGATTTGATTGCATAGAGTGTTTATCACTTTCTTTCATAGTGAATTGCTTTGCCGATGGTTATGGTATTAACCCGTGGATGTTTCCTCTTTGAGGTTTTACCACGTAAAAACTATTGTGTCAAGTTTCGCTTTACTTTTCTTTATCTTCCATATTATACATTGATTGCATATCTTGTTTATTGATTTACTCTTGCATTAGTTAAATCAATTTATTTGTTGAATCTCTTCAAGTGTGCATTTCTTTTGCTATTATCCGCATATTTTTTAATATTATAAGAATTTGGGCCTATACCTATTCAGCCCCCCCCCAGGTATATAATACACTATTGCTTAAGGGAATTTCAACTTTTATTGCAACTTTTATCTTTGAACTTCATGGTTAAACATGTTTAAGTGGGATAAATTTAAAAACTGGTGATTGAAAATATGTCTATCGCAAATACAATTAATCTAGAGAGGGGGTGAATAGGTTATTTATCAATTTTTTGATTAGTAAATGTTAATGGCAAACAACACTATAAAAATCAAATATAAAAATGCGAAAATTAGAGAACACTTGATTTTTACGTGGGAAACCTCTAACTAGTAAAAACCCACGAGACTACCCTCGCTAGCCACCTAAGCCATAGAAATCCACTATATGAAAAGTAGGTTACACCTTCAAGTAATACACGGACTCTAACTCTAGAAAACCTTAGGCTACGGTCACTTCTCATTCACCACTACTGGTACAATCATAGTGATATCACCCGATCCACTAATCTTGGCGTGAGTACCTCCTAATCTACCCATCGGGCCTTTTATAGTGGGTCTTAGCACTAGCTTGCCAACCAACACCTTTGGTTGCAAGACTTTCTCTTTGCTTGTCAACCACCACTTGTGGCTACAATGCTTGAACTCAATAAAGAGAGTTAAATGCCTAAGTGAACATGTAAGTGAATGTTCAATGCAAATTTATGTGAGACAAACACAAAAATTCTTAACTAGATGTGAATATAATATACCCAACAATCATTGTAAAAAAATGTCTAAATGAATATATATAAATGCTCAATGCAAAATATGTTAGACAACAACATATAATGCTTAATTAGATGTTGAATTAACTACCTAACAACCCAGTTATTAACTAAACCTCAAACAATCTCCATAACTTCAAATAAATGCAATAATGTGAAGTCTAGAAGGAAAAGAACAATAAATGAGATGGAGATTTGTTCTTACCTAACAATGGAAATTGTAAGGATCTTGTTTTTATGATTGGCTTATTTCTTGACAAACCACATTGGGGATGATCTTGTAATAGGTAGCTTAGGTTCTCGATGACAAGCTTCCAAGCATCTCTGTGACTTCAAGAGTAAAAGGTATATTCACTTGAATTTGCCTCTTGAAGAATTTGTAAGTCACGCAGCGGAAAATCAAGAGTTAAGAACGATAGGTTTTAAAAAATTTATTGTCTTCGGACCTTTTGTATACACGAATATGAGGAAGAGATTTGTTTTCATACCTTTGAAGAACACTCCTTCGTTTTCTTTTCGATCATTCACCATTAAGCCTTCCGAGCTATGTCCCGCGATCTAGAAACTATGTGTGTGGGCACGTCACAGATTCTGGGAGCAGTTGAATGGAGGCATGAGAGATCCAGAAGAAAACACCTTGCTTCCTCTTGTGAATTCAGCCAAGCTTCAAGGAAGAAGAAACCTTTTTCTTTTTCTTTTTAATGTAGCCGCACCTCTTTATCTCTCTTAGGGTTTCAGTTAGTTTCTTTTTCCTGATAAGTATATCTTATATACCAGGATCCTTTTCTTTAGTAAACCAAGTTAAAATAGGATTCTAAATCCATTTTAATTCGGTTACCACTAGAGTTTGAACCTTTGACCTCTTTAAAGCAAATACAAATAATCTCTTACTATTTTATTCTTTTGCTCTTGTCAAGGTTTGAAACTTAAACCTCCAAATAACAATTAATAATTCTTAATTATTAATATGTCAATTAAATAATCATATTATTTAATAATATTTAATTAATCAATCAAATAATATATTAATTAAATAATCACATCATTTAATTAATTCCTAGAATATATTTAAGTTACTTTCGTAACATAATTAATTAGACCATCCAATTCTCCGTGAGTCTTGTTACTATCAATCGTAAAGGGCTAGCAAGGGGACCTAATGAACCCATAATTTTGAGCTCCAATAATACGTAGAAAAATTAATTAAACTCTTTAATTAATATTTCACAATTATTAACCTCAGAGTTGTTCCACTAAAAACCCAAGGTTGTACTCTCGTAACTGTAGATGTTTTACACAATCAAATTATCAGTGTCCATCGATATAACTATTACATATGGTATGATCCTCCACAAGTGGTTCATAATTAGAGCTAGGTCATAAAGTCCGTTATACCTCTCTAATTATATATTTTCCTTTAAGTACCATTGATCCTCTAATAAATGATTATATCCTTCATGGAAGAAGGAGAGCGCTCTTAATCGTTCAAATCCCAAATCAACCCTTAAGGGAACTACTCATCTACTTCTCGCAAGAATGAGTGGATTCCACTATTGTGTGTGAAACTAATATGGCGTGTCTAATTATATATATAGGGGGGTGAATAGATTTTAATCAAGTTAATTACAAACTTTTCTTGATTAGTCAATATTCAATAAAAACTCCAAACTAGTCAAAACAACAATCAAGTGTAAAATGCGGAAATTAAATAACATTTGATTTTTACGTAGAAACCTTCAACAATGAAAAACCACAGGCTGATATGTGCGCTACACACGATCCTCGAATCCACTATTTGTAATGGTGTTTATAACTTAGGTTGACCACGTCAAACCCTATATGATCACTAACCCACCACTACTACCTAACGAGCCTTTAATAGCAAACCTAGATCAATTTGCTTGCGGACTAAGCAACCTTAGCCACAAGACTTAATTCTCACTAAAGAGATCAACAACCTAAGTGAATATCATGATATTCAATTATGCAATTAATGATAGGTTACACTAAACGCTTATCTAGGATGAAAGATGACAATAATCACAATCCTAGATATCAATATTGCTATATGACATGACATACAACATAACTATCAAGATTAAGCAATCCTAGGCAATATCTATCAAAATACAACTCTCAATCAATCAACACAATAATTTCAATCTTGTAAATATAATTTAATTTAAAAGCATACAAGTGATAAAATAGATTGATTAATAAGAAAGAATACTAAAATGGATGAGTATGGTGTTCAACTTACCAAATCAAGTGTCTTGAAGAAGACCCATGCATAGATGCATCCTTGATGATACTAGAGAAAGATTGATGCACATGGAAATGATTTGAGTAATCAAAGATTAGTTTTTGGATGAATTTCTCTCTTTAAAAATGCTCTCAATGAAAAATATGAATTTTTGAGTCATTAGGATGACCTAAAGAGAAAGCAATATTTATATAGGTATCCAAAACAAAGCTACGGTGTTTTGCAAAAACAGGGGACGATCATTGTGGGTACTGCTGCCAAAGCCACAGCGGTGGTCAATAAATGCAACCAGGTCAACAAAATGCTACGCCGACCGTTGTGGCTTCCATAGTGGTTATGACAGCGGTAAGCGATGGACGCAAACCGCTGTGTCTACCGCTACGGAAAATCACAGCGGTCAAGAGAGCAGCTGAGTCTAAATCCTCACCGTTGTGAAGGCCACAGTGGTACCGACAGCGGTCGCTTGGGCCAAAGCATGCCAAGAGAAAAAAATCATGCAATCTAAAGCTACTTATGGCATGACAATAATCAAATGCATGAAAAGTTAAGAACATGAATGCACAAACATAAAAGCACACAACATAAAAGAAGTATAGATATGCATGAGTTGTATGTGTATGCAACTATGATCTCTTCAATGCGAATAAGCACAAGTGTTTTATCTTTGGAGTGCTTATCATCTTTAGGTCTTGAGAGGGCCTTTAAGGTTGATCATCAATGTCTAAGCTACCCTTTCATGTCAAACCCTAATTGTGGTTTGTCACCGAAATAAACCAATCAAACTTGAGGAACTTACAATCTCCCTCTTTGGCTATTTCGTGACAAAACCACCACACAAAATTGAAACTAAAGGTCAATAATGATTTTCTACATTACAAACAGATATTTAAAAGCTAGATCTTTAAGTCTTCAATCTCTTGTAGAACAATCAATCCTTCAAAACAAAGTAAGATTCTACACTTTCCAAGACAAGTGCAATATGAGATTATCAAGTGAAATCAAAACAAGCATTTGCATTTAAAAAAAACAAGCAACATCATGCAATGAATGTGCAATGCAATGCTCCCCCTCAACGGGTTACTCCCCCTCAATTTGCGAATTAGCTACTCTCAAATAGCACTCTCCCTTACCACATACCACTCCCCCTTTTTGTCATGAGATAGGCAAAGGAGTATCCTCAACCATGTCACTTGTAGCAAAGAGAGATAGTAGCATACAAGACATTTGTATAGTCATTATACAAGAACATTATGCAAGTCAATTAATTGGAGAGAAACAAGGAAATTTATTTTAAGAAAATGTGTGATAAAGATGCTTTGCATGCAAGATATGTTTCATTCAAGTCCAAAAATCAATGGTATTTGGCAAAGCAAATGACAAAGGTTTCCTAAAGAATTCAAACTGATTTTACCATTTGTCATGAATCACAGCAAGGATATAGAAATATCATTCATTCACATTTAAAGCGCAACTATATCCAACTTTATAGGCAAAACATGGCATGAGCGACTTTTGCACCCTATTCGATTTTTCCGGGTAAGATACTCTATGATAATAGCCATGTTCGACAAATAAGGAAAGAGAGACATTGGATTTTAAAAATCCTTAGAACAGATACAAGATCCTTTATTCAATTGAGTTTCATTTGCTTTTCACACATAATTTTGCAATTTGAAATTTGCAATCAACAATCATGCATTTCATTTTTTGAGCATGTCATTTGAATTCATGCTTTTTGTTTTAAGCATGTCATTTAAAAATCATCATGTCATGGAGAATAATCATAGGTCATTCAAAGAGTACTTCCTAAGTATTTCTCCTAGTCCAAAAATGCATGTTTGAACATAAATATGATATGGATTGCAATCAAAGCAATGGTTCACACTTATTGAATAGAAAAACATATAAGCATATGTGCAACCAAGATACTTAAGCAATTAATAAAGAAGCATAATGCATATCAAATTTTTGCAAGTGACTAGTATGCAAGATTGCTCTATTTGCTTGTGTTCCCCTAATGGGATCAATTTTCATACCACATCAATCCACTAGACATATCCTAATAGATCTACTAAGTGCATGAAGCCTAGTTGCATCTAAGGGTTTAGTAAATAAGTCCGCTAGTTGATCATTTGTACCTACATGTTCAAGTACAATGCATTTGTTCTCAACTAGTTCTCTAATGAAATGATGTCGGATGTCAATATGCTTAGTCCTAGAATGTTGCACCGGATTCGTAGAGATGTTAATGGCACTCATGTTATCACAAAAGAGGGTTAGAGTACCTTGATTGAATCTGTAGTCGACTAGCATTTGCTTCATCCAAAGTAGTTGTGTGCATCCACTCCCGGCGACAATGTATTCGGCTTCGGCCGTGGACAAGGAAATCAAGTTTTGCTTCTTACAAAACCAAGATATCAAGTTGTTCCCTATAAAGAAGCAACCGTTCAATGTGCTCTTCCTATCATTGCAATTTTCTGCCCAATCCGCATCACTAAAGCCAACTAAACTAGCATTAGTGTCAAAAGAGTACCAAATCCCATAGTTGGATGTCCCATTCATATAGTGAATGATTCTCTTAACAGAAGAGAGATGAGACTCCTTAGGATCCGCTTGGTACCTAGCACACACACCCACACTAAAAGATATATCGGGTCTACTTGCGATCAAATAAAGCAAACTACCAATCATGCCCCGATATAGAGTTTGTTTCACACTTTTTCCACTAGCATTCTTGCTTAGCTTCAAAGTGGTACTCATGGGTGTATCATAATGTTTGGTATTTTCAAAACCAAACTTCTTCACTAGGTTCTTTGCATATTTAGCTTGGGTTATAAAAATCCCACAATTCAATTGCTTAATTTGCAAACCTGGGAAGTAACTTAGCTCACCAACAAGGCTTATCACAAACTGATGAGACATAACATCAACAAATTGTTGGACCTTAGTGTTGTTGGTGAAGCCAAATACAATATCATCAACATATATTTTGTTAGGATTATGCTCAATAGTAAGAGTGTAATATTGTAATTGACAATCTTTTCATATTAATAAAGTGATTTCTGGTTTAACAAATCTTATAGCATTTATAGTTTAATATTATAATTGTCAAAGTAAATAATCATAAGGTCAAAAGACTATGAGAAAAGAAGAATTGTTCGTACATCTGGATATGTATGAGGTAGACACAATTCTTAAGTTAGTCTTGAATAGTGTATCTTGTTAAAGTTGTAGAATTCTTTTGCTAGCATTTGAGTGGGATCAAATGAGTTATGATGAGTCTGAAATCATCGAAGGGTCTTCGAGTAAAAGAATCTAGTGCACTGGGTGCATTGAATAGGATCATAATGAAATACTTTATCTAGAACCGTTAGTAGATAAAAGTTTTTTCATTATCAGGACAATCAGAGAGTCTATCTTAATCCTGAGATAAATGATGGACTTATGGTTGCAAGTGTTATCATTTGAGTTATTAATGAGTATGATTATATAGCATAGTCTATCCTCGATAGTTTGGTGGTATTCATTTGTTAATCGATAAAGGACTTCATTTATAGATATGGACATCGTGGCTCCATTTATTAAATGAGAGTAGAATATCATCATATGGATGTTTTGAGGTATTGGATATTGAATCTTAACGTTAAGTTTCCGATAGAGTCTATTGAAACATGGCTTCTGGACAAGTCAAAATATCCAAGTTCAAAATGTGGTCATATAAGTAAATATGGTAACTTGGAGAGCTATAGGCGGTCTATGAGCTCTTGGCGATTACTGATATTCTTCACGAGGATACATCATCTCCAATAAGATTGTCTAGGGCACGAATGAGAAATATTTACTTATTCTATATTTATTTAAGAGTTCAATTTTAGCTCTTTAGTGGAATGAGTTAAAATTAATAGATCGGACCTAAGTGAATCATTTGTTGATTGTGATTAGGTTATGTCTATTGAAGCTTAAATTTAGATAGCCCGCCAAGATCCTCAATCCACACGGACTTGCATGGATCACTTGATATATTCTACCGGACCAATTTATGGGTCCATCTAGAATTGTATTTAATATATTAAGAATATAATTTGCACATTATTTATTTAATAGGCTGATCAATTATATTAATATATTAATGAAAGGCATGTGGGCTTATTTCTTTTAGTAAGAATGGGTCTGGTTCACATGTGGGCTTTTTAATTAAAGTATAATGGATTAAATAAAATAAGAAAATAATATTAGGCCCATGTATATGGTGTGGGCGGCAAGACTAGAATAATAGTCTAAAATATTATTTTATTTTATTGATTGATTAAATGGAAATTAATTAATTTATTAGTTAATCATTTAATTGAGAATCAAAATCTTTTTCTGATCAGGAAATATATTTCCTAGAGTTATACTATTGGTAGTAGTATATTAAAGATAAAAGACTTATTTGGTAAGAAGATAAATAATAAGGTTTATTTATCTAATCAAATAAGGAAGTCTTTTAATAAGTCATAATAGAATTAAACACTTATGAGTTGTATTAGGGTTAGGATTCTAAGGTTGATAGGAATTAGGGTAAAGCACAAATCCTCTTTGGGAGAGAATTCGGACAACCCTAAATCCTAATACAAGAAGAATTCGGCAACCCTAATAATAATACAAGAAGAATTCGGCCACCCTATATATTTGATAGGATAGCATTCGGCCACTACTTCTTCTTCTCCTAGCTTGAGTGAATTTTTTCTTTTGCTTAGAAAAATAATTCATACTCTAGACAAGTATTTAATTTCGGCCAAGAGAGAGATAGAAAAAGAGAGTTCTAATTTTGATAGTGCACTTGTAAGCTTAAATATCAAAAAACTTTGTGCACAACTTCGAATTAGGTTCACGCAAGTTTCAATCTTAACGGTTGTTAAATTCAAAAGTGACCGGAATATACTTTCTAGTTTCTTGGATTTTATTGTGACTAACGATCAGAAGGAGAGATTTTGTTTTCCATCCTTAGGTACGCAATTCAAAGAAAGGGAGACCACGCTCCTAGGTGATTCACGTTCGTGATAGGATTGGAAGATCTTGTGGATTACCATCGACGCAAAGTCAATCGGATCACGTGACAAAAGGTATTCTACTTTTTAGTATATATATATTTTTAATTAATTTAAGGGTTAAGGTTCATAATATGAAAAAAATTTAAACAATACTAAACTCGATTTTAGTCTCGCTTCCGCTGCGTGCACTCGGTTTTCCTCTACAATTGGTATCAGAGCCTGGTTGTACCCTTTAATTAATTAACGTATATATACGTGAATCTATTTCTTTTTATTGTGATTATGCATGTTTTAGAAAGAGATGGCACTCTAGGTATTCTCATATATAATTACATGTTGAATGTATGGATTTATATATGTTGTTATAAAGTGAATTGTTGTTGCTCGATTTTGGTCCTAGAATTTCAATGTATTTTTGTTTCAGAATTGTAACAAGAAGGGTGGCCTATTATCGTCACAAGTTCCTTCTTGGTAGTTGCTAAGTTTTATTTTATTTTATTTTACTATTGTAATAAAAATTATACAGTAGAAAATTGTATTAAAAATACTGCAAAAAAAAAAAAAAAAAAAACTGCAGTATTTTATATGTATATATACTACTGTAATATTTTCAAGTATCGAAGATTTGAAGATTAGAAGATATGGAAGCAACCAGAAAGAAGTTGGGCTCGTGCGCACCATAGCAATGAGCTTGCGTGCAATTTAGCACGTAGCTGCGCTTGTTATGGTATGGGCTGCGCACGACAGCCCTTTGGATCTTATGGGCTATGCACGGCAGCCCTTTGTGGTGCTGTGGAGTGTGCACACCCATAGGAGGTAGCCAAGGGGTGCGCGAGTGGACGATGGCCGCTTGAAGACTTGTTCGCCAAGGAAGGAGTTTTTGTATTCCAAACAAATGTAATTTATTTGTTTTTCTAGGTTGGACCAAAATTGTGGCTATTTATTTTTCGTAAATATTACAATATTTGTTATTGTATAATAACATGTCATATAGAATAGGAGTGCCACTCATATATCTCTTTTGGTATGAACATGCATTGAATGATTTAGGTATCTAAATTGGCATCTAGATAACTTGGTAAATCATTCTATGAGATTTAATCACACGCCTTAAATAATTGAGTGGGAGAAGGTGTTTTGCAACACCTATGCCTCCAAGGTTAGTTGAGCTTTATTATTTATTGGTAATCCCCCCAAGGGGTGTCCATGAATGGAATTTAGCAACATACTTCCTTACAAGGATAGACTAGACAATTGACTCAAACGAGATCTACTCCCCAAGGAGGGATTTTCGTGAGAGAAAATATTGAGGGTCGATATCTTGGTAACACACTCAATGTGATTTTATTGATATCCTCCCAAGAGTTCTTGTCAATAAAATAACAAGGCTAAAATTGAAAACGCTGGTTGTTATGTTAACAATTAGGTGGGACCTAGTCCAACTAGTAAATGGTACGTACTCCCAAAGGAGGCGTAACATTTATGGGTGTTGGATCACCATTGAATTTTTATGGTTCAGTTATTTATTTAAATCAAGATAAATATTCGAAAGTGCTTTATCATGATTATTTACTCATATATATTTTTGTTTTATTCAGAAATCATGACCCCATCACTTATGAACATCCTGAAAGATAACACTTTAACTGGAGATAATTATGTCACATGAAAAAGGAAAATTGGGTTGTTGCTGCAAAGTGAAAAACATAAGTTTGTTCTAACTACTCCTAAACCACCTGCTCCTAATAATGAATCTAATATAATGCAAAGAGATGAGTATGAGCAGTGGAAGACTTCAGATGATATGGCCAAATGTTACATTATGGCTACTATCTCCGACGTGTTGCAACAGCAGCATGAAGGAATGGAGTCTGCTACTGATATAATGATGTCTCTAGATAAGATGTTTGCTATGAGGTCCAGGACGACTAAGAGAGAGGCAGTGATTGCTTTTATGAATCTTAGGATGAAACCTGGACAGGCTGTGAAGGATCACATGATGAAAGTCATAGCACATCTCAACATTGCTGAACTAAATGGCGTTGAGATAGATGGTGAGACAAAAATTGACATGGTTGTCAACTCACTGTCAAATTCCTTTGATCAGTTCAAATTGGACTACACTTTGAACAAAAAGGAATACACCTTGCAAGGCCTGATGCAAGATGTTTAAAGCGCTGAAAGGATCCTTGTGAAAAGCAAAGGTCAAGAGATTCATATGGTTGGTAAAGTTGTTACTGTTAAGACCCGTCAGAAGGTCAAGAAACAACAGAAGAAAAAGCAACTTGGGCCTACCAAGAAGGAGACCAAGAAAGTAACCAAGATCAAAGGGAAATGCTTCCTTTGTGGTGAAAAGGGACATTAGAAAAGAAATTGCCCAAAGTCCCAGAATAAGAAGGAAGAAGGTAATGTTAATTATCTTGAAACATGTTTTTTGGCAGATTCTACAGATTCTTGGATCATAGTCTCTGGAGCCACTAATCATGTTTGTTATTCCTTGCAGGGGTTCCAAGAAAGGAGAAGGCTGAATAAGAATGAAATCAATTTGCGCTTGGGCAACGGAACGTTAGTGTCTGCAAGTGCAGTGAGAGATATTAGAGTTTACTTGGATTCTAGAAGGCATTTAGATTTAATAGATGTTTATTATGTACCTCAATTCAAGAGGAATTTAATTTCAGTTTCTTGTTTAAATAAATTTGGATATTCGGTTACTTTTAATAAAGTTTTTATTATTAGTAAGAATGACAAAATTATTTGCGAAGGTACATTGGAAAATGGTCTATACTTTTTGCATAGAAATATCTCTCACTCGTTAGACACAGAATTAACGGAACCTAATCATAAAAGAGTAAAATTATCAATAGATGAAACCTACGTATGGCATTTACGCCTAGGTCATATTAACCTTAATAGGATTAAAAGATTGGTAAGTGACGGGCCTTTAAGTGACTTAAAGGTTAATGATCTACCAACTTGTGAATCTTGTTTGGAAGGTACGATGACCAAAAGGTCGTTCTCGGCCAAAGGCGCAAGAGCCACTGAATGTTTAGGATTAATACACACTGATGTATGTGGTCCTATGAGCATTCAAGCTAGAGGTGGATATGAGTACTTCATCACCTTCACAGATGATTACTCGAGATTTGGCTATGTGTATCTTATGCGACATAAGTCGGATGCTTTTGACATGTTCAAAGCATTCAAAGCTGAAGTAGAAAATCAGCTTGAGAAACACATAAAAATCTTGAGATCTGATCGTGGTGGAGAATATCTATCTGGTGAGTTTCAGCAATATCTTATTGATAATGGGATAGTTTCTCAGTTTTCTGCACCAGATACATCTCAACAGAATGGGGTATCAGAAAGGAGAAACAGAACTCTTCTGGATATGGTTAGGTCTATGTTGAGTTATTCAACACTTCATATTTCTTTTTGGGGATATGCTTTACAAACTGCAATATACATTCTAAACGATGTACCATCTAAGTCCATTCCTCAAACACCGTATGAGTTGTGGACTGGGCGCAAGCCTAGTTTACAACACTTAAGGATATTTGGTTGTCCTGCGCATGTGTTAAAAGGAAAGACAGAAAAGATGGAGTCCCGTTCGGAAACATACATATTTGTAGGGTATCCAAAAGAAACTAAAGGATATTATTTCTATAGTCTTTCAGATCTTAAAGTATTTGTTTCGACAAATGCTAAATTTCTAGAAAAGGACTCTATGAATGATTTTGTACCTAGAAGTAGAATTGTCCTGAATGAGATGTCAGGAGATACAATTCCATGAGAGGTTACACAACCTAACCCAATTGTAAGTTCCAATCCAACACAAAATCAACAATCTACCATTCCTCGTCGTAGTGGGAGGGTTAGTACACAACCCGAAAGATACATCGGTCTAGGAGAATCAGTGGAGAATCTCCCGGACAACGATGATCCCTACACGTATAAGGAAGCAATGGAGGATATTGATAGTCGCCATTGGCAAAAGGCAATGTAATCTAAGATTGAATCCATGTTCGATAACAAAGTCTGGTCCCTTATAGACTTGCCTAAAGGGATAAAACCCATTGGGTGCAAGTGGGTATACAAGAGGAAAAGAGGTATGGATGGAAAGGTAGAAACCTTTAAAGCTAGATTGGTAGCTAAAGGTTTTACATAGAAAGAAGGTATCGATTACGAGGAAACCTTCTCTCTTGTGGCCATGCTTAAATCCATTAGGATATTCTTATCCATTGCAGCATATTTAGATCTAGAGATTTGGCAAATGGACGTCAAGACAGCTTTCCTTAATGGAAGTCTTGACGAAAGCATCTACATGATGCAACCAGAAGGATTCATTGAAAAAGGCCAAATGGAAAAGGTATTCAAGTTGCAGAAATCCATATATGGATTAAAGCAAGCATCCAGATCCTGGAACATAAGGTTCGATCAAGCTGTGAAAGGTTTTGGATTTATTCAGAATCCTAACGAGCCTTGTGTATACAAAAGGATTAAGGGCAACAAGTTGGTTTTCCTAATTCTTTATGTTGATGATATACTACTCACTGGAAACGATGTAGGTGTCTTGACATCGGTAAAAGAATGGTTAGCAAAACAATTTGATATGAAGGACTTAGGAGAAGCAAGTTTTATTCTAGGTATCCAAGTAATAAGGGATAGAAAGAATAAAACGATTGCATTATCCCAAACTTCATACATAGACAAGATCTTGTTTAGGTTTTCCATGCAGGATTCCAAGAAAGGTATGTTACCTTTCAGACATGGAATCAAACTTTCTATGGAACAAGTTCCTAAGAATGAACATGAAGAGCAATTCATGAGTAGAGTTTCATATGCCTCGGTGGTTGGAAGTCTCATGTATGCAATGCTCTGCACTAGACCAGATATTTGTTTTGCTGTTGGCATAGTTAGCAGGTTTCAATCGAAACCTGGTCCTGATCACTGGACGGCAGTCAAGTGGAGGAGTATCAAGAAATCTTGTATTGCTGATTCCACCATAGAAGCTGAGTATGTTGCTGCATGCAAGGCTGCCAAAGAGGCTGTTTGGCTCTGCCAATTCTTGATGGACTTAGAAGTGGTTCCTAGTGCGAATAAGCAGATCACTATCTACTTTGACAACAGTGGAGCAGTGGCTAATTCGAAATGAAACAAATTAGAGGCGTGTTCTATATAAAGCTAGGGTGAATAGATTTTAACTATTATTACCCAATTTTCGCATGCAAGTCAATTTTACGAAAATGCCCCTACTAGTCAAAAATACATACAAGTGTAATATAGTGCGGAATTTAAATAACACTTGATGTATACGTGGAAACCCAACCACTGGGAAAAACCACGGGCTGTTTAGTGCTCCACACTCGGACCTCCAAATCCACTAATCGAAATGGAGTTTACAACCTATGTAGACCTCGTCTAACACTCCGGTCAATAACCCCCCACTTCTACCACTCGGGCCTTTAAAAGTGGCTCTAGTCCAATTGCTTGAGGCCTAAGCAACCTTAGCCTCAAGACTTGATTCTCTAAGAAGAGATTTTGCAACTTATGTGAATATGTATGAATATTCAAATAACAAACAAGGCTAGGTAACCTTAGATGCTTATCTAGGATGATGATATAATCAATTTAATCAACCCTAGATATCAATTGCTAAATGACATGTCAAATAGCTTAGCTAATCAAGATTAAGCAAAAACCTAATTAGCTATCACAAAAACAACACTCAATTAATTCATCACAATTAATTCTCTATTCTTGTATTTATCATATGATCAACAACATACAAGTAAATAAAAAGAGAATATGCTAGATAGTAAAAATACTAAAATAAGATGAAATAAATCAAAATCTTACCAAGCATATTGTGATGATGCCAATCCAATCATAGATGCTTTCTATGTAGACATAGAGGATGCAATATGAAATTTGATGCAAAAAGGATTTGATTTGAGTGTTTAAAGGTGGGTTCTTGATTTGATTTTTTCTCAAAAATCTCTCTTGAAAGTTTAGGGTTCTAATTGCTCAAGAAACTTGATCAGAGATTGAGAAAATAAGATATTTATAGACATCAAGAATTGGGCATGTGAAAAGACAATTTTGCCCCTGAAACGCACCGTTCGGCGGTTTCAATCGGCGGCCAGGCCGCCGATGACGACCGCCGAATTGAGCTCGTGAAGAATAGAGCATTAACGGCGGTTTCATTCGGCGGTTTCGCGACCGCCGATCCAACCGCCGAATCAAACCTGAGGGATTAAAATCGATTAGGTATGAACGGCGGTTTCGAACGGCGGTCGTGACCGCCGATCGTGACCGCATAATTGCTTCAGACCAATCTGGACTGGAACGGCGGTTTCATTCGGCGGCCAGGCCGCCGATCATAACCGCCGATCACCAACAATGGTGAAAACCAAGGAGAAGCCAAGGGCATTCTCCATAGGCGGTCTTCGCGCGAAACCAAGCACTCATTAGTGCAAGAGCGGACATTTCCGAACAATGTCGGGAAACGAATTATAAGGCACATATACACACAACAAGATATATCAACCAAAGTGCTAGTGTGTAAAGTGACATGTGAAGAGATGCACATAAAAATAAGCAAATATGCAATCATAGCAAGAATGCTAAGTGTGTGTGTGCTACTAAATCTCTTCCAAGAAAAACAAGCACAAGAGATTATACCTTTGGCGTGCTTGTATCTTGAAGTCATGGAAGGGCCTTTGATCTTCAACACTAATCACTTAGACTACCCTTACATTCAAAACCCCAACATGTGGTTTGACCACGAAATAAGCCAATCAACAAAACGGGAATCCTTACAATCTCCCCCTTTGGCTATTTCGTGACAAAACCACCACTCACATTGATTCCTCACAACAAAAATAAACCTATGGGTCAATGAAGATTTTCTACAATACAAAGAAATATATAAAAATAAAACTTGAAGACTTCAATCTCTTGTAGAGCAATCATTCCCTGAAATAAGGTTTCTAAGCTTTCCAAAACAAGAAAAGGTGAGATGAATCAAGTGAGATTAAAACAAGCATTTGCATATTTAAAAATATTAAGCACAACATCATGTTGTTTTATGTATGCAATGCTCCCCCTCAAAGGGTTACTCCCCCTCAATATATATTCTCCCCAATGTGCACCAATTGCTACAACAATTTGCACCTCCCCTTACCACATTCTACTCCCCCTTTTTGTCATGATATAGACAAAGGAGTAGTCCCCAACTGGGTCACTCAAGGCAAAGAGAGATAGTAGCATTCTAGTATATGCATAATCAATATAAGTCACTTTATGCAATCTCAATTAATCGAAGAGAAATGAGGAGATTTATTAGATAAAATGTGTGAAACAAAATGCTTTGCATATAAGACATATAGCATTTAAGTCCAAAATACCATGGTATTTGGCAAAGCAAATGACAAAGGTTTCTAATAGGAATTCAAACCAATTTCACCATTGTCATGAGAGAAGCAAGGATATAGAGTTTTCATTGATTTTAATGAATGAGCAACTATATCCAACTTTATAAGTCAAACATGTCATGAGCAACTTTGCACCCTATTTGATTTTTCCGGGTATGAAACCCGTATGATAATAGACATGTTCAAGAAATAAAGAGAGAGAGACAATTTGGAATATAAATTCCTTTGAACGGATACAAGATCCTTTTTCATTTGAGTCTCATAAGCTTTTTCACACAAGTTTTGCATTTAAAAATTGCAATCATCAATTCATGCTTTTTCATTTGAGCATGTCATTTGAATTTCATGCTTTTCATATGACATTAGCATGTTATAAACAACTCATGCTTTTCAATTTTTAAGCATGTCATTAAGAATCATCATGTCATGGAGATAACTATAGGTCATCCAAATCATACTTCCTATGTACATCTCATAGTCCAAAAATGCATGTTTGAACATAAATATGACATGGATTGTAAACAAGCAAGGTTCACACTTATTGAATTGAAAACATATATACATATGTGCAACCAAGCTTACTCAAGCAATCAACCAAGAAGCATAAGATTTTTCAAATTTTTTGCAAGTGACAAGAATGCAAAAATAGCTCTCTTTGCTTGAGTTCCCCATATGGGGTTAGTATCATCCTTCATTAATGAAGGGCATGAGGTCCTATGGACCTACCAAGTCCATTGGACTTAGTTGAACCTATTTGAGACTTGTTAGTCTCGTAGCAAGCGGGTTCATTTTTCCTTATCCACATAGATATAACATTTTTCTTCCTAGTGGACAATGGTTCAAGAGTACTAGAAATAATAGGATCATAAACATGAATATTTTCCTTTCTATTAGCATGCATTATAGCTCTTGTCATTCTCTTTTCAATCATGCTTTTGATTCTACATAATTTAATGAAATGAAAGCAATTTGGTCTAATGTGACCATTAATACCACAAAAGTGACATGTAGGGATAAATTTAGAATTCATACCATGTCCTTGTGCATGCATAGGAGCCATCCCATGACTTTGTGGTTGAGCGGGTTCAAACCTTTTTTGTTGTTGAACCGGTCTAGCTTGCTTCATTGTTTCATTTTGCATGATTGGCCTCTTCCCTTGATGAATGTGAGCTTGAGGGAAGTTAGGTTGAGGAACTTTTTGAGCTTGAGGTTGTCTCTTTGGAGCTACCTTCACTTGTGCACTTCTTGAACATTGTCCTAGATCAATTTTCTTCCTAGGAGTGTGCACCGGTGAGGCTTCTTTCTTGCCCAAACTCTTGACAAAGACGGTCTTGGTTGGAGTAGTGATCTCCTTTGTTTCTTCATACCCAATACCTCTCTTGTCACAAGGGTTCTTTCCACTACCAAGAATGTGGTCAAGTTTCTTGGTGCTTGTAGTCATCCTAGACAATGACTCTATGGCTTCAACAAGCTCTCTCTTCAACCTATCTTCATTCCTCTTAGACATAGCTAGCTCATCCCTTAGCTTGTCTTCAATCTTCTTGGATGCCTCCACTTGTTTACTTAAGTGATCATTGTGTGTTGAAAGTTCTATATTTTCATCCTCTAAAATCTTCAACTTTATATTTTTCTTCTCCAATGAACTTTCACACTTGACTATAAAGTCATTTACATCCATTTTCTCTACACCTCCATATGTAGAGATAGATGAGGAGTCATCTTCACTTAAGTTATCTCCTCCACTCTCATTCTCACTAATGGAGTCATTTCCCTCATTTAGACCTCCACCTTGATCTCTTGAGTCAATGAGAGTCATATCCCAATGAGTAGCTACATATATCTTCTCTAGAGCTACTTCTTCATCTTTTTCTTCTATGGGATCACTAGTCAAGTCATTCTTACCAACAACTTTATCTTCTACACAAGTGGCCCCAAATGCCGTGTAGTTGATGGTAAGCTCATCATCACTTGATGACTTATCTCCCTCTCCGGAGTCATCACTTTCACTCCATGTGGCGGTCATCACTTTTGCCATCTTGTTCTTCAAGTTCCCACAATCCGGTGAGATGTGACCTATACCACCACACTCATAGCATTGGACCCCTTTCTTCTCACTATGCTCTTGCCTAGGCTCAAAACTCTTGAAGGGAGCTTTTTTCTTCAAGTCTTGGCCTTTGGATCCAATGCCCTTATTCTCGAACTTGACAAACTTCTTGAATCTTCTAAGTAGCAAAGCCATGTCTTGGTCCGAGTCACCTTTTTCCTCCTTCTCAACCTTGGAAGCTTTCAAAGCAATTCCTTTTTGCTTTTTAGGAGGTGAAATACTAGGAGCCTTCCTAGATTCATAGGCGAGGAGTCTTCCAATCACCTCGCTCGGCTTCATATCCTTGTATGTGCTATTTTCCTCTAAAGCCGTCACTTTTGATTCGAACCTAGCGGGGAGAGACCTCATAATTTTCTGCTTAACTCTCCTATCCGAATAAGGATCACCGAGTTGATGGCTTTGATTCACAATATCCATCAACTTGACTTCAAAGTCATTGAAGCACTCGTCCTCCTCCATTTTAAGCAACTCAAATTGCATTTGAAGGACTTGTAGCTTGGAATCCTTAACGACATCGGTTCCCTCATGTGCAACCTGTAGGATATCCCATGCCTCCTTGGCTATCCTAGTGTTCTGAATCAGTTTGTACTGATTTTCATCCACTGCACATTGTAAGGATTCCCGTTTTGTTGATTGGCTTATTTCGTGGTCAAACCACATGTTGGGGTTTTGAATGTAAGGGTAGTCTAAGTGTTTAGTGTTGAAGATCAAAGGCCCTTCCATGACCTCAAGATACAAGCACGCCAAAGGTATAATCTCTTGTGCTTGTTTTTCTTTGAAGAGATTTAGTAGCACACACACACTTAGCATTCTTGCTATGATTGCATACTTGCTTATTTTTATGTGCATCTCTTCACATGTCACTTTACACACTAGCACATTGGTTGATATATCTTGTTGTGTGTATATGTGCCTTATAATTCGTTTCCCGATATTGTTCGGAAACGTCCGCGCTTGCACTAATGAGTGCTTGGTTTCGCGCGAAGACCGCCTATGGAGAATGCCCTTGGCTTCTCCTTGGTTTTCACCATTGTTGGTGATCGGCGGTTATTATCGGCGGCCTGGCCGCCGAATGAAACCGCCGTTTCAGTCCAGATTGGTCTGAAGCAATTATGCGGTCAAGATCGGCGGTCACGACCGCCGTTCGAAACCGCCGTTCATACCTGATCGATTTTAATCTCTCGGGTTTGATTCGGCGGTTGGATCGGCGGTCGCGAAACCGCCGAATGAAACCGCCGTTAATGCTCTGTTCTTCACGAGCTCAATTCAGCGGTCGTCATCGGCGGCCTGGCCGCCGATTGAAACCGCCGAACGGTGCGTTTCAGGGGCAAAAGTGTCTTTTCACATGCCCAATTCTTGATGTCTATAAATATCTTGTTTTCTCAATCTCTGAATAAGTTTCTTGAGCAATTAGAACCCTAATCTTTCAAGAGAGATTTTTGAGAAAAAATCAAATCAAGAACCTATCTTTAAACACTCAAATCAATTCCCTTTTGCATCAAATTTCATATTTGATCTTCTATGCCTTCATAGAATTGATCCATGCATGGTTTTGAATCATCACATCTTATTTGGTATGTTCTTCACTAATTTCATATTACTTTAGTGTTTTTCATATTAATACATCTCTTTAATTACTTGTATGCTTTTGATTATATGCTAGATACAAGTTAGAGATTATTTGTGATGAAAATTAATTGAGTGTTGTTTGTGATAGCTAATTAGGTTTTTAATTAATCTTGATTAGCTAAGCTATTTGACATGTCATTTAGCAATTGATATCTAGGGTTGATTAAATTGATTATATCATCATCCTAGATAAGCATCTAAGGTTACCTAGCCTTGTTTGTTATTTGAATATTCATATATATATTCACATAGGTTGTTTCTCTTCTTAGAGAAGTAAGTCTTGAGGCTAAGAGTGCTTAGGCCTCAAGCAAATTGGAATAGGGTTGCTAATAAAGGCCCGCTGGGTAGAAGTGAGGGGTTACAGACCGGAATGTTAGACGAGGTCTACATAGGTTGTAAACTTCATTTCAATTAGTGATTTCGAGTTCCGAGTGTGGCGCACTATACAGCCCGTGGTTTTTCCCAGTGGTTGGGTTTCCACGTATACATCAAGTGTTATTTAAATTCCGCACTATATTACACTTGTATGTATTTTTGACTAGTGGGGGCATTTTCGTAAAATTGACTTGCATGCGAAAATTGGGTAATAATAGCTAAAATCTATTCACCCCCCCCCTCTAGCTTTATATTGAACACGCCTCGAGTTATTTTAAGAACTTTCAATTGGTATCAGAGCGGGTTCCTAGATATACTTAGGTGATCCTAGCTCATTTTAGGTGTGTTGTGCATTTGTGTGATTTTTGCTCATTCATACATTTTGCATACATTTCATTCATTCATTTGATACAATGAGTGGATTCGGTGGCAACCATGAGGGTGCTTCAAGCACACGGCCACCCCTCCTCACCGGCATAAATTACTCCCAATGGAAAGGGAAGATGGAGGCATATGTGTGTCAAATCCATGATAGGGCATGGATGGCCATTGAAGATGGATATTCGCCTCCTATGATGACTCCCACGGATGGAGGAGAAGAAGTGCTCAAGCCTAAGGCACAGTGGACACAACCTGAGTTTGAGTTGTCCAAGTGGAATCAAAAGGCGTGGCACGCCCTCATATGTGCAGTGGATGAAAATCAGTACAAATTGATTCAGAACACTAAGATAGCCAAGGAGGCATGGGACATCTTAGAGGTTGCACACGAGGGAACCGAAGTAGTGAAGGACTCCAAACTTCAAGTCCTCCAAACTCAATTTGAGACACTTAGGATGGAGGAGAATGAGTGCTTCAACGACTTCGAGATTAGGTTGATGGACATTGTCAACCAAAGTCATCAACTTGGTGACCCTTACTCGGATAGAAGGATCAAGCAAAAGATAATGAGATCGCTTCCCGAGAGGTTTGAGTCTAAGGTGACGGCTTTAGAAGAAAATAGTGATTTTAAGGACATGAAGCCGAGCGAGGTAATAGGTAGACTTCTCGCCTACGAGTCTAGGAAGGGTCCTAGCTCCACTCCTTCAAAGAAGCAAAAAGGGATTACTTTGAGAGCTTCCAAGGTTGAGAAGGAGGACAAGGATGACTCGGATGAAGACATGGCACTTTTAATGAGAAAATTCAAGAAGTTTGTAAAATTCGAGAAGAAGGGTCATGCATCCAAAGGGCAAGAATTGAAGAAAAGGGTTCCTTTCAAGAAGGTTGAGCATAGGCAAGAGAATAGTGAAAGGAAAGGGATCCAATGCTTTGAGTGTGGTGGCATAGGTCATATCTCACTAGATTGTGGGAATTTGAAGAACAAGAGAGAAAAAATGATGGCCGCCATTTGGAGTGAAAGTGATGACTCCGAAGAAGGAGATAAGTCATCAAGTGATGATGAGCTTATCAATAACTTCAAGGCATTGGGTGCCAATTGTGAAGAAAATGAAGTTGTTGGTAAGAATTCCGTTGCTAGTGATCCCATAGAAGAGAAAGTCGAAGAAGTAGCTCTAGAGGAGATAGTTGTTGCTTCGCATTGGGATATGGCACTTATTGACTCAAGAGATCAAGGTGAAGGTCTTGATGAGGAAATTGGATCCATAAGAGAGGAGGAGAGCCTAGAAGATGACACTAGTGGAGATGACTCCTTATCTAACTCTACAAATGGAAATGTAGAGAATATGGATATGCATAACTTTATAGTCAATGTTGAAAGCTCCATGAAGAAGAAAGATAGATTTCTAAGGATTTTAGAGGAAGAAAATCTAGAGCTTACAACATACAATGACCTCCTAAAGAAGCAAGTGGAGAAAATGGATCTTAAGGACAACTTTGAAAGTTTTGAAAGCTCTAAGTTAAAGAATGAAAAAGAGATTCAAAGGTTAAAGGAAGAACTACTTAGGCTTTCAACACAAGTTGATCACTTGAATGATGAAGTGATAAGATCCATGGTGGAAGAAGACAAGCTAAAAGATGAGCTAGCTTTGTCTAAGAGGAATGAAGAGGGTTTGAAGAGAGAGCTTGTTGAAGCCAAAGAGTCATTGACTAGAATGACCACAAGCACCAAGAAACTTGACAACATACTTGGTGTAGGAAAAAGCCCTTGTGACAAAAGAGGTCTTGGATTCGAAGTGAGCAAGGATTGCTCTATTCCTAAGAAGACCATCTTTGTGAAGAGTTTGGGTAAGATAGAAGCGTCACCGGTGCAAACTCCTAGGAAGAAGTTAGAACTAGGACAATGTTCGAAAAATGCACAAGTGAAGGTGGTGAAAACGAGACAACCCCAAGCTCAACGAATTAGAGCCTCTCGAGTCATCTCTCCTCAACAAATGACTCACTATGAAAAGAGGCAAAACATGCTACCTAATCCAAGGAGGCAACCCATTCCGGTTCAACCAAATAGAAGACATGAACCGACTCAACACCAAAAGAGACATCAAATGCATGATGAGTCTCCAATGACTTCACAAGAACATGGTATGAATTCTTACTTTGTACCAACTTGTCATTATTGTGGTGTTTATGGGCATATTAGGCCTAAGTGCTTTAAGTACATTAACCATTGTAGGATTGATAGCATGATAAAGAAAAAGAGGCTAAGAAGAGCCCATTTGCATGAGCCTAGGAAATCTTTTGTCAATAATCCTAGGTTAGTGAATGACATGCAACCTTTGTCCACTAGGAAGAAAAATGTTATATCTATGTGGATAAGGAAAAATGAACCCGCTTGCTACGAGACTAACAAGTCTCAAATAGGTTCAACTAAGTCCAATGGACTTGGTAGGTCCATAGGACCTCATGCCCTTCATTAATGAAGGATGATACTAACCCCATATGGGGAACTCAAGCAAAGAGAGCTATTTTTGCATTCTTGTCACTTGCAAAAAATTTGAAAAATCTTATGCTTCTTGGTTGATTGCTTGAGTAAGCTTGGTTGCACATATGTATATATGTTTTCAATTCAATAAGTGTGAACCTTGCTTGTTTACAATCCATGTCATATTTATGTTCAAACATGCATTTTGGACTAGGAGATGTATGTAGGAAGTATGATTTGAATGACCTATGATTATCTCCATGACATGATGATTCTTAAATAACATGCTAATGTCTTATGAAAAGCATGAAATTCATGTACATGCTCAAATGAAAAAGCATGAATTGATAATTGCGTTCTTAAATGCAAAAACTTGTGTGAAAAAGCTAATGAGACTCAAATGAAAAAGGATCTAGTATCCATTAAAGGATTTTACAATCCAAATGTCTCTCTTTCTTTATTGGTTGAACATGTCTACTATCATACGGGTTTCATTCCCGGAAAAATCAAATAGGGTGCAAAGTTGCTCATGACATGTTTAGCTTATAAAGTTGGATATAGTTGTTCTTAAATTGAAATCAATGAAATTTCTATATCCTTGCTTCTCTCATGACAATGGTGAAATTGGTTTGAATTCCTATTAGAAACCTTTGTCATTTGCTTTGCCAAATACCATGGTATTTTGGACTTGAATGCAATATGTCTTGTATGCAAAGCATTTTGTTTCACACATTTTATCTAATAAATCTCCTCGTTTCTCTCCGATTAATTGAGATTGCATAAAGTGACTTATATTGATTATGCATATACTAGACTGCTACTATCTCTCTTTGCCTTGAGTAACCCGGTTGGGGACTACTCCTTTGTCTATATCATGACAAAAAGGAGGAGTAGAATGTGGTAAGGGGAGGTGCAAATTGTTGTAGCAATTGGTGCACATTGGGGAGAATATACATTGAGGAGGAGTAACCCTTTGAGGGGGAGCATTGCATTCATCATACATTGCATGATGTTGTGTTTAATTTCTTAGAAATGCAAATGCTTGTTTATGTCCTCACTTGATTCATCTCACTTTTACTTGTTTCGGAAAGTTTAGAAACCTTGTTTCAGGGAATGATTGTTCTACAAGAGATTGAAGACTTCAAGTTTTATTTTTATATATCTCTTTGTATTGTAGAAAATCTTCATTGACCCATAGGTTTATTTTTGTTGTGAGGAATCAATGTGAGTGGTGGTTTTGTCACGAAATAGCCAAAGGGGGAGATTGTAAGGATTCCCGTTTTGTTGATTGGCTTATTTCGTGGTCAAACCACATGTTGGGGTTTTGAATGTAAGGGTAGTCTAAGTGTTTAGTGTTGAAGATCAAAGGCCCTTCCATGACCTCAAGATACAAGCACGCCAAAGGTATAATCTCTTGTGCTTGTTTTTCTTTGAAGAGATTTAGTAGCACACACACACTTAGCATTCTTGCTATGATTGCATACTTGCTTATTTTTATGTGCATCTCTTCACATGTCACTTTACACACTAGCACATTGGTTGATATATCTTGTTGTGTGTATATGTGCCTTATAATTCGTTTCCCGACATTGTTCGGAAACGTCCGCGCTTGCACTAATGAGTGCTTGGTTTCGCGCGAAGACCGCCTATGGAGAATGCCCTTGGCTTCTCCTTGGTTTTCACCATTGTTGGTGATCGGCGGTTATTATCGGCGGCCTGGCCGCCGAATGAAACCGCCGTTTCAGTCCAGATTGGTCTGAAGCAATTATGCGGTCAAGATCGGCGGTCACGACCGCCGTTCGAAACCGCCGTTCATACCTGATCGATTTTAATCTCTCGGGTTTGATTCGGCGGTTGGATCGGCGGTCGCGAAACCGCCGAATGAAACCGCCGTTAATGCTCTGTTCTTCACGAGCTCAATTCAGCGGTCGTCATCGGCGGCCTGGCCGCCGATTGAAACCGCCGAACGGTGCGTTTCAGGGGCAAAAGTGTCTTTTCACATGCCCAATTCTTGATGTCTATAAATATCTTGTTTTCTCAATCTCTGAATAAGTTTCTTGAGCAATTAGAACCCTAATCTTTCAAGAGAGATTTTTGAGAAAAAATCAAATCAAGAACCTATCTTTAAACACTCAAATCAATTCCCTTTTGCATCAAATTTCATATTTGATCTTCTATGCCTTCATAGAATTGATCCATGCATGGTTTTGAATCATCACATCTTATTTGGTATGTTCTTCACTAATTTCATATTACTTTAGTGTTTTTCATATTAATACATCTCTTTAATTACTTGTATGCTTTTGATTATATGCTAGATACAAGTTAGAGATTATTTGTGATGAAAATTAATTGAGTGTTGTTTGTGATAGCTAATTAGGTTTTTAATTAATCTTGATTAGCTAAGCTATTTGACATGTCATTTAGCAATTGATATCTAGGGTTGATTAAATTGATTATATCATCATCCTAGATAAGCATCTAAGGTTACCTAGCCTTGTTTGTTATTTGAATATTCATATATATATTCACATAGGTTGTTTCTCTTCTTAGAGAAGTAAGTCTTGAGGCTAAGAGTGCTTAGGCCTCAAGCAAATTGGAATAGGGTTGCTAATAAAGGCCCGCTGGGTAGAAGTGAGGGGTTACAGACCGGAATGTTAGACGAGGTCTACATAGGTTGTAAACTTCATTTCAATTAGTGATTTCGAGTTCCGAGTGTGGCGCACTATACAGCCCGTGGTTTTTCCCAGTGGTTGGGTTTCCACGTATACATCAAGTGTTATTTAAATTCCGCACTATATTACACTTGTATGTATTTTTGACTAGTGGGGGCATTTTCGTAAAATTGACTTGCATGCGAAAATTGGGTAATAATAGCTAAAATCTATTCACCCCCCCCCCCCCCTCTAGCTTTATATTGAACACGCCTCGAGTTATTTTTAAGAACTTTCAATTGGTATCAGAGCGGGTTCCTAGATATACTTAGGTGATCCTAGCTCATTTTAGGTGTGTTGTGCATTTGTGTGATTTTTGCTCATTCATACATTTTGCATACATTTCATTCATTCATTTGATACAATGAGTGGATTCGGTGGCAACCATGAGGGTGCTTCAAGCACACGGCCACCCCTCCTCACCGGCATAAATTACTCCCAATGGAAAGGGAAGATGGAGGCATATGTGTGTCAAATCCATGATAGGGCATGGATGGCCATTGAAGATGGATATTCGCCTCCTATGATGACTCCCACGGATGGAGGAGAAGAAGTGCTCAAGCCTAAGGCACAGTGGACACAACCTGAGTTTGAGTTGTCCAAGTGGAATCAAAAGGCGTGGCACGCCCTCATATGTGCAGTGGATGAAAATCAGTACAAATTGATTCAGAACACTAAGATAGCCAAGGAGGCATGGGACATCTTAGAGGTTGCACACGAGGGAACCGAAGTAGTGAAGGACTCCAAACTTCAAGTCCTCCAAACTCAATTTGAGACACTTAGGATGGAGGAGAATGAGTGCTTCAACGACTTCGAGATTAGGTTGATGGACATTGTCAACCAAAGTCATCAACTTGGTGACCCTTACTCGGATAGAAGGATCAAGCAAAAGATAATGAGATCGCTTCCCGAGAGGTTTGAGTCTAAGGTGACGGCTTTAGAAGAAAATAGTGATTTTAAGGACATGAAGCCGAGCGAGGTAATAGGTAGACTTCTCGCCTACGAGTCTAGGAAGGGTCCTAGCTCCACTCCTTCAAAGAAGCAAAAAGGGATTACTTTGAGAGCTTCCAAGGTTGAGAAGGAGGACAAGGATGACTCGGATGAAGACATGGCACTTTTAATGAGAAAATTCAAGAAGTTTGTAAAATTCGAGAAGAAGGGTCATGCATCCAAAGGGCAAGAATTGAAGAAAAGGGTTCCTTTCAAGAAGGTTGAGCATAGGCAAGAGAATAGTGAAAGGAAAGGGATCCAATGCTTTGAGTGTGGTGGCATAGGTCATATCTCACTAGATTGTGGGAATTTGAAGAACAAGAGAGAAAAAATGATGGCCGCCATTTGGAGTGAAAGTGATGACTCCGAAGAAAAAGATAAGTCATCAAGTGATGATGAGCTTATCAATAACTTCAAGGCATTGGGTGCCAATTGTGAAGAAAATGAAGTTGTTGGTAAGAATTCCGTTGCTAGTGATCCCATAGAAGAGAAAGTCGAAGAAGTAGCTCTAGAGGAGATAGTTGTTGCTTCGCATTGGGATATGGCACTTATTGACTCAAGAGATCAAGGTGAAGGTCTTGATGAGGAAATTGGATCCATAAGAGAGGAGGAGAGCCTAGAAGATGACACTAGTGGAGATGACTCCTTATCTAACTCTACAAATGGAAATGTAGAGAATATGGATATGCATAACTTTATAGTCAATGTTGAAAGCTCCATGAAGAAGAAAGATAGATTTCTAAGGATTTTAGAGGAAGAAAATCTAGAGCTTACAACATACAATGACCTCCTAAAGAAGCAAGTGGAGAAAATGGATCTTAAGGACAACTTTGAAAGTTTTGAAAGCTCTAAGTTAAAGAATGAAAAAGAGATTCAAAGGTTAAAGGAAGAACTACTTAGGCTTTCAACACAAGTTGATCACTTGAATGATGAAGTGATAAGATCCATGGTGGAAGAAGACAAGCTAAAAGATGAGCTAGCTTTGTCTAAGAGGAATGAAGAGGGTTTGAAGAGAGAGCTTGTTGAAGCCAAAGAGTCATTGACTAGAATGACCACAAGCACCAAGAAACTTGACAACATACTTGGTGTAGGAAAAAGCCCTTGTGACAAAAGAGGTCTTGGATTCGAAGTGAGCAAGGATTGCTCTATTCCTAAGAAGACCATCTTTGTGAAGAGTTTGGGTAAGATAGAAGCGTCACCGGTGCAAACTCCTAGGAAGAAGTTAGAACTAGGACAATGTTCGAAAAATGCACAAGTGAAGGTGGTGAAAACGAGACAACCCCAAGCTCAACGAATTAGAGCCTCTCGAGTCATCTCTCCTCAACAAATGACTCACTATGAAAAGAGGCAAAACATGCTACCTAATCCAAGGAGGCAACCCATTCCGGTTCAACCAAATAGAAGACATGAACCGACTCAACACCAAAAGAGACATCAAATGCATGATGAGTCTCCAATGACTTCACAAGAACATGGTATGAATTCTTACTTTGTACCAACTTGTCATTATTGTGGTGTTTATGGGCATATTAGGCCTAAGTGCTTTAAGTACATTAACCATTGTAGGATTGATAGCATGATAAAGAAAAAGAGGCTAAGAAGAGCCCATTTGCATGAGCCTAGGAAATCTTTTGTCAATAATCCTAGGTTAGTGAATGACATGCAACCTTTGTCCACTAGGAAGAAAAATGTTATATCTATGTGGATAAGGAAAAATGAACCCGCTTGCTACGAGACTAACAAGTCTCAAATAGGTTCAACTAAGTCCAATGGACTTGGTAGGTCCATAGGACCTCATGCCCTTCATTAATGAAGGATGATACTAACCCCATATGGGGAACTCAAGCAAAGAGAGCTATTTTTGCATTCTTGTCACTTGCAAAAAATTTGAAAAATCTTATGCTTCTTGGTTGATTGCTTGAGTAAGCTTGGTTGCACATATGTATATATGTTTTCAATTCAATAAGTGTGAACCTTGCTTGTTTACAATCCATGTCATATTTATGTTCAAACATGCATTTTGGACTAGGAGATGTATGTAGGAAGTATGATTTGAATGACCTATGATTATCTCCATGACATGATGATTCTTAAATAACATGCTAATGTCTTATGAAAAGCATGAAATTCATGTACATGCTCAAATGAAAAAGCATGAATTGATAATTGCGTTCTTAAATGCAAAAACTTGTGTGAAAAAGCTAATGAGACTCAAATGAAAAAGGATCTAGTATCCATTCAAGGATTTTACAATCCAAATGTCTCTCTTTCTTTATTGGTTGAACATGTCTACTATCATACGGGTTTCATTCCCGGAAAAATCAAATAGGGTGCAAAGTTGCTCATGACATGTTTAGCTTATAAAGTTGGATATAGTTGTTCTTAAATTGAAATCAATGAAATTTCTATATCCTTGCTTCTCTCATGACAATGGTGAAATTGGTTTGAATTCCTATTAGAAACCTTTGTCATTTGCTTTGCCAAATACCATGGTATTTTGGACTTGAATGCAATATGTCTTGTATGCAAAGCATTTTGTTTCACACATTTTATCTAATAAATCTCCTCGTTTCTCTCCGATTAATTGAGATTGCATAAAGTGACTTATATTGATTATGCATATACTAGACTGCTACTATCTCTCTTTGCCTTGAGTAACCCGGTTGGGGACTACTCCTTTGTCTATATCATGACAAAAAGGGGGAGTAGAATGTGGTAAGGGGAGGTGCAAATTGTTGTAGCAATTGGTGCACATTGGGGAGAATATACATTGAGGAGGAGTAACCCTTTGAGGGGGAGCATTGCATTCATCATACATTGCATGATGTTGTGTTTAATTTCTTAGAAATGCAAATGCTTGTTTATGTCCTCACTTGATTCATCTCACTTTTACTTGTTTCGGAAAGTTTAGAAACCTTGTTTCAGGGAATGATTGTTCTACAAGAGATTGAAGACTTCAAGTTTTATTTTTATATATCTCTTTGTATTGTAGAAAATCTTCATTGACCCATAGGTTTATTTTTGTTGTGAGGAATCAATGTGAGTGGTGGTTTTGTCACGAAATAGCCAAAGGGGGAGATTGTAAGGATTCCCGTTTTGTTGATTGGCTTATTTCGTGGTCAAACCACATGTTGGGGTTTTGAATGTAAGGGTAGTCTAAGTGTTTAGTGTTGAAGATCAAAGGCCCTTCCATGACCTCAAGATACAAGCACGCCAAAGGTATAATCTCTTGTGCTTGTTTTTCTTTGAAGAGATTTAGTAGCACACACACACTTAGCATTCTTGCTATGATTGCATACTTGCTTATTTTTATGTGCATCTCTTCACATGTCACTTTACACACTAGCACATTGGTTGATATATCTTGTTGTGTGTATATGTGCCTTATAATTCGTTTCCCGACATTGTTCGGAAACGTCCGCGCTTGCACTAATGAGTGCTTGGTTTCGCGCGAAGACCGCCTATGGAGAATGCCCTTGGCTTCTCCTTGGTTTTCACCATTGTTGGTGATCGGCGGTTATTATCGGCGGCCTGGCCGCCGAATGAAACCGCCGTTTCAGTCCAGATTGGTCTGAAGCAATTATGCGGTCAAGATCGGCGGTCACGACCGCCGTTCGAAACCGCCGTTCATACCTGATCGATTTTAATCTCTCGGGTTTGATTCGGCGGTTGGATCGGCGGTCGCGAAACCGCCGAATGAAACCGCCGTTAATGCTCTGTTCTTCACGAGCTCAATTCAGCGGTCGTCATCGGCGGCCTGGCCGCCGATTGAAACCGCCGAACGGTGCGTTTCAGGGGCAAAAGTGTCTTTTCACATGCCCAATTCTTGATGTCTATAAATATCTTGTTTTCTCAATCTCTGAATAAGTTTCTTGAGCAATTAGAACCCTAATCTTTCAAGAGAGATTTTTGAGAAAAAATCAAATCAAGAACCTATCTTTAAACACTCAAATCAATTCCCTTTTGCATCAAATTTCATATTTGATCTTCTATGCCTTCATAGAATTGATCCATGCATGGTTTTGAATCATCACATCTTATTTGGTATGTTCTTCACTAATTTCATATTACTTTAGTGTTTTTCATATTAATACATCTCTTTAATTACTTGTATGCTTTTGATTATATGCTAGATACAAGTTAGAGATTATTTGTGATGAAAATTAATTGAGTGTTGTTTGTGATAGCTAATTAGGTTTTTAATTAATCTTGATTAGCTAAGCTATTTGACATGTCATTTAGCAATTGATATCTAGGGTTGATTAAATTGATTATATCATCATCCTAGATAAGCATCTAAGGTTACCTAGCCTTGTTTGTTATTTGAATATTCATATATATATTCACATAGGTTGTTTCTCTTCTTAGAGAAGTAAGTCTTGAGGCTAAGAGTGCTTAGGCCTCAAGCAAATTGGAATAGGGTTGCTAATAAAGGCCCGCTGGGTAGAAGTGAGGGGTTACAGACCGGAATGTTAGACGAGGTCTACATAGGTTGTAAACTTCATTTCAATTAGTGATTTCGAGTTCCGAGTGTGGCGCACTATACAGCCCGTGGTTTTTCCCAGTGGTTGGGTTTCCACGTATACATCAAGTGTTATTTAAATTCCGCACTATATTACACTTGTATGTATTTTTGACTAGTGGGGGCATTTTCGTAAAATTGACTTGCATGCGAAAATTGGGTAATAATAGCTAAAATCTATTCACCCCCCCCTCTAGCTTTATATTGAACACGCCTCGAGTTATTTTTGCACCACTATTATCACAATAAAGTGTCATGGGCTTATCCAAATTTGGAACAACTTCTAGAACACTCAAGAACTTACGGAGCCAAACTGCCTCTTTAGCTGCTACATATTCAGCTTCCATGGTGGAATCAGCAATACTAGATTGCTTGATACTCCTCCACAATATGGCTCCACCACTAAGGGTGAATACTAACCCAGACGTGGATTTCCTAGAATCCCTGTCTGTCTGAAAGTCAAAATCCATGTATCCTAACAGGATCAGATCATGTTCTGAATATACTAACATATAGTTTCTCGTTCTCCGAAGATACTTGAGAATAAGCTTCACAGCCACCCAATGATGTAATCCTGGGTTAGACTGGAATCTATTGGCTACTCCCACTGCGAAGCAGATATCAGGTCTCGTGCATAACATAGCATACATGAGACTGTCTACTACTGATGCATATGGAACTCGTCTCATATCCTCAATTTCTTGAGGTGTCTTAGGAAATTGTTCCTCAGACAAGTGAACTCCATGCCTATAAGGTAGATTACCTTTCTCGAAGTTCTCCATCAGGAATCACACAAGAATCTTATCAATATACGATGCTTGAAACAGTGCTAATAGTTTGTTCTTGCTATCCATTATTAATTAGATCCCTAGAACATAACTTGTCTCTCCCAAATCTTTCACTTGGAATTGGCTAGCAAGCCAGTCCTTTACTTCCGATAATACTCTCACATCATTTCCAATGAGTAGGATATCATCTACGTAAAGGATCATGAAAACTACTTTCATGTCAATGATCCTTTTGTAAACACAAGGTTTAACAACATTTTGCTCGAAACCATAGGTTTTGATAGCAGTATGAAACCTGATTTTCCATGATCTAGATGCTTGCTTTAGTCCATAAATAGACCTTTGCAACTTGCAAACATTTTGCTCTTGATCTTGGGACATCAATCCCTCTGGTTGCATCATATAGATGCTCTCATCAATACATCAAGATTGCCATTCAAGAATGCAATATTGATGTCTAAAACAAATAACGGTGTGTCTAAATATACCTAGAGGGGGGGTGGTTAATAGGTTCTAATCAAGTTAATTACCGATTTTTCTTAATTGGTCAATATTCAATAAAAACCCCAATCTAGTCAAAAATCAATCAACTTAATCTAAGTGCGGAAAACAATCAATTGCTCGTTGATTGATTTACGTGAGAAACCCGTAACAGGGAAAAACTCACGAGCTACTATGCTAACCACACACGGTCCTCAAATCCACTACTTATAATGATGTTTACAACCTAGGTTAACCACCGTCAAACCATGCTTGGTCTCTAATCCACCACAACTACCCATCGAGCCTTTAATAGCGATTCTAGACCTACTTGCTTGCTCACTGAGCAACTTAGTCACAAGGCTTCACTTCACAAAAAAGAGATCAAAAACCTAAGTGAATATCATGATATTCAATATGCAAATAATGCTAAGTTACACTAAATAATTATCTAGGAATTAAAGATGTCAATAATAACAATCCTAGATATCATGTGTCTACATATCATATGTAAACTTAGCTATTTAAGATAAAACAATCCTAGATGTCATAGCTATCAAAATACAACTCTCAATCAATCAACACAACAATCTCATTCTTGTAGATAGAATATGTTCTAAAAGCATACAAGTAATAAATCAGATTTCTTGTTACGTAAGACACTAAAATGGATGAAATTAGTGAACAACTTACCAAGTTATGTATGTTGAAGAAGACCCATGCATAGATGCATCCTAGATGATTCTAGATGATGTTTGATGCACATGGAAATGGGTTTGAGTAATCAAAAGTGAGTTCTTGGATGATTTTCTCTCTTGGAAAATATTCTAAGTTAAAAATATGATTTTGAACTCTTAAAAACGACCTAAAGACAAAGTAGCATATGCATAGGATGTCCAAATGAAGCTACATCATTTTGATAAAAAATCAAAACTTTTTTCCTTGGTCGTTGTACGTATAGTGCCTGTATAGCGACTCACCTGGAAATGAAGAACAAATCTTCATTGTCGCTCTACGAACAGCAACACTGTAGAGCAACCGAATAGCGACAGAATTCTATTCCTCTCGGGTTTTCGATGGTCACTGTACGTACAACGCTTTGTACAACGACTTTATAGTACCAAGAATAAATTGATCAGGTGTGTACAGCGCCTGAGACCAACATGCATCAAGTCTCAGATGGGTGCTGTACGAACAACGCTTTGTACAGCACCTTCAATACAAACTTGTACCCTAATGCCTAACATGTCATGGCAATTATCAACCAAGATGCAATCAATTAAAACATGCATGAAGAGAGTTT
The DNA here is from genome assembly GCA_008009225.1 of Acer yangbiense. NCBI lineage: Eukaryota > Viridiplantae > Streptophyta > Magnoliopsida > Sapindales > Sapindaceae > Acer > Acer yangbiense. The sequence goes on along the minus strand of CM017766.1, from coordinate 37,753,301 downwards.
AAGAACATGAATGCACATATATAAAACACACAGCATACAAAAGGTATATATATGCATGAGTTGTGTGTGTATGCAACTAAGTCTCTTCAATGCAAATAAGCACAAGTGTTTTACCTTTGAAGTGTTTATCATCTTGAGGTCTTAAGAGGGCCTTTGTTGAGCTTGATCACCAACAATTAAATGCCTAAGCTACCCTTACATTACAAACCTCTGAATGTGGTTTGTCACCGAAATAAGCCAATCAAACTTGAGGAACTTACAATCTCCCCATTTGGCTATTTCGTGACAAAACCACCACTTACATTGATCCTCACAACGAAAAAAGAAACTAAAGGTCAACAATGATTTTCTACATTACAAAGAGATATTTAAAAGCTAGAGATTGAAGACTTGAAGATCTAGTGTATGTGAGGTGATCAAGTGAAATCAAAACAAGCATTTGCATTAAAGAAAACACACAACATCATGCAATAATGTATGTGAGGTGCAAATTTGGTTCTCTGTCGCTTATGGAGTCGCCGTGGGGTTAGGCAAAATTGAACCACGACAATCATAGGGCTCGTTTCACAGTGATGATACGGTTTGAACAGAGGCGACAGGATGAGAGACACCGGTCGAGAAGAGAAGATCGTGGCTAGGGATCCCAGCGGTTTGGTGAGTCGAAAAGGACCCCATCACAGTCGTGTGAGCTCCGCTGATCTTCTGCACTGGAAACCAGCTAGAATAAGGCGGGGGATCACATTTCCGACAGCTATAAAAAAGGCTAGGGTTTGGTCAGCAATGGAGGCAGGCATGAGGTTGAAGATGAAGACTGGTGTTGGGTCGGGTTGCACTCGTTGGGCTGGGTTAGCATGTGGATTTGTCTTTGAATCACTTGGGGGTGTGCATAGCAATGGGCTAGAGCTCATTCAGAAGCCCAACCAGCCTCCAAAATGCACCATATCATTTAAATGACTTGGCATCTCTACCTGATTTGCTTGGCGAATTGCGGAAAGCTCCCCTATTCTCCTTTGATATTTCAATAACTTCAATCTTCCCTCAATAATTATAGTTTTGTCCCTAATTGACCAATATTACTCCAATGCCCCTGAACTTTATAAAGACTTGAAAACACTTAATTCACACGATTAAATCATAGGATATTACCCGAGAATCAAGCGAAAAGAGAAGGAAATGAGGGCCAAAATCATACTAATTTTGGTTTAATCAAATACCCCTCAAACCTATCTTTTGCTCGTCCTCGAGCAAAACAAACAATAAGCACAAATGGACATGTGTCTAATTATCAAACAATCAACATTAAAGCACCGACTCTTTGTAAAAGACTGAAAAGTCAAAATTCGACTTGCAAAACCAAAAGCGAAGAGATTTTATCAACGTTGTGCTCATTAGGAAATGTGCATGTAAGAGATACTAAATGAAGATTAAAGACATGACACTCTAAGTAAATATTGCACGCAACGCGATCCTACATTCAAGATGCTAAAGCTTTAAAAACTAGAGTGTCATTCGATAGAGAATGTAATTCGCCTCGACATCTAATCCTCACTGGATTCTCTCATTTTCACACAGATCCTAGGCTTCACTAATAATCCATATGCAATATGTGTTTATGTTCAGGATATCAAATGTAATTGCACATGATCATTTAAAAAACACAATTTCTGAAAATTAACCTTATGAATGGAATTGAAAGCCATAAATTGAAAAGAACATGCATTGTAGGTAAAAATACGGTCAACGCAGCGGAAGCGAGACTAAAATACGATTTAGTATAGTTTAAAATTTTTCCTTTGATGAACCTTAACCCTTTAAATTAATTAAACATACATATAAACTAACAAAAAGTAGAATACCTTTTGTCACGTGATCCGATTGACTTACGTCGATGGTAATCCGCAAGATCTTCAATCCTAGCACGAACGTGAATCACCTAGGAGCGTGGTCTCCCTTTTCTTTGAATTGCGTACCTGAGAATGGACAAACAAACTTTCTTTTCCTTATTGTTAGTCACAAAACAACCAAAAGACTACAAAGATTATTCCGGTCACTTTTGAGTTCTCAATCTAATGATCGAAACTCGCGTGAATCTTATTCGAAGTTGTACACACAAGCCTATTGATGTATAAGCAATTAGTGTACTATCGAAAGAATAATCTCTTCTCTCTTTTTGTCTTGGCCGAATTTCACACACACTAATCACTAGAGTAGGATTTATTTTTCTAAGCAAAAGAAAGAATTCTCAAGCCAAGCAAGTAGTAGGGTGGCCGAATTTCATCACCTCCCTTATATAGGGTGACCAAAATTCCACCCTATTTTCTTTTAGGGTTGCCGCATTCTCTCTTGTGAGAGTTTGTGTGTGACCGAAATCCTCACTCAAAGAGGATTTAGGTTTTACCAAAACTCTTACACTCTTGAGAACCCAAACCCTAATCCAACTCTATAGTGTAGTATCAAATTATGACTAAAATAAAAGACTTCCTATTTGATTAAATAAATAAACTTAATTATTTATTTTCTTACCAAACAAGTCTTTTACTTTTAATATACTACTACCAATAGTATAATTCTAGGAAACATATTTCCTGATCAGAAAAAGATTTTGTTTCTTAATTAAATAATTAATTAATAAATTAATTAATTCTCATTTAATCAAACAATAAAATAAAATAATATTTTTCACTAAATAATTAGCCTTGCCGCCCACACTATATATATATGGGCTTAATATTATTTTCTTATTTTATTTAATCCATTAGACTTTAATTAAAAAGCCCACATGTGAACCAGACCCATTCTTACTAAAAGAAACAAGCCCACATGCCTTTCATTAATATATTAATATAATTGATCAGCCCATTAAATAAATGTAAGGATTCCCGTTTTGTTGATTGGCTTATTTCGTGGACAAACCACATGTTGGGGTACTTTGTAAGGGTAGCTTAGGTATTTGTTTAATTGTTCGAAGCCCTTTGAAGACCTCGTGTTGATGAGCACCGAAGGTAATTTTCTTTGTGCTTACTTGTCTTGAAGAGATAGTTACACACACTCACAACTCATGCATATGTTTTATCTTTGTATGTTGTGTTTCTTTTTGTTGTGCATCAATGCTTATTCTCATCTCTTCTTGCTTGTTATTTTGATGCATCTTGTGTTTATAATGTCATAGCATGTTAGGCTTTTAGGATGCATCTTGCTTTTACCTTTTTACCCCTTGCATGTTTTCTTGTGGGGTTCAAAGGAGTGGGTTGTGCGCTGGTCGTCAAGCGCCAGACCAGCGCAGATCACCCAGTGGTCTGTCGCTGGTCGTGCGCTGGTCCAGTCCAGCGTAGCTCACCGGCGCAAAACGCCCAGTGGTTTGCCGCTGGTCGTGCGCCTGTCTGAGCGCTGGTCGTCAAGCGCCTGTGCAATTTTTGCCTTTGCGCTGGTTGTGCGCCTGTCATCCAGCGCAAGACCACCAGCACAGAGCAAATTCTGGTACGTTTTTCAAAACGACCACACTTCACTTATGGCTCCTATATATATAACACTTTGACTTTAGGTCAGCCAAGAGAGTTCATATTCATATTCTATACTTAGGATATTTTTCAAGAGAAGAAAAATACAAAGAACTCACCTTTAACCACTCAAATCAAATCCCTTGTGCATCAAATTTCATATTGCATCTTCTATGTCTAGATAGAAAGCATCCATGATTGGGTTTGCATCATCACAACTTGCTTGGTAAGATTTTGATTAAGTTCATCTTATTTGAGTACTTTTATTATCAAGCTATTCTCTTTAATTTACTTGTATGTTTTGATCATATGATAAATACAAGATTAGAGAATTAATTGTGATGAATTGATTGAGTGTTGTTTGTGATAGCTAATTAGGTTTTTGCTTAATCTTGATTAGCTAAGCTATTTGACATGTCATTTAGCAATTGATATCTAGGGTTGATTAAATTGATTATATCATCATCCTAGATAAGCATCTAAGGTTACCTAGCCTTGTTTGTTATTTGAATATTCATACATATTCACATAGGTTGCATAATCTCTTCTTAGAGAATTAAGTCTTGAGGCTAAGGTTGCTTAGGCCTCAAGCAATTGGACTAGAGCCACTTTTAAAGGCCCGAGTGGTAGAAGTGGGGGGTTATTGACCGGAGTGTTAGACGAGGTCTACATAGGTTGTAAACTCCATTTCGATTAGTGGATTTCGAGGTCCGAGTGTGGCGCACTAAACAGCCCGTGGTTTTTCCCAGTGGTTGGGTTTCCACGTATACATCAAGTGTTATTTAAATTCCGCACTATATTACACTTGTATGTATTTTTGACTAGTAGGGGTATTTTCGTAAAATTGACTTGCATGCGAAAATTGGGTAATATTTGATAAAATCTATTCACCCCCCCTCTAGCTTTATATAGAACACGCCTCTAATTTGTTTCAATAAATAATGTGCAAATTATATTCTTAATATATTAAATGCAATTCTAGATGGACCTATAAATTGGTCCGGTAGAATATATCAAGTGATCCATGCAAGTCCGTGTGGATTGGAGATCTTGGCGGGCTATCTAAATTTAAGCTTTAATAGACATAACAATCATCAAATGATTCACTTATGTCCGATCCATTAATTTTAACTCATTCCACTAAAGAGCTAAAATTGAACTCTTAAATAAAGATAGAAAAAGAAGATGTTCCTCATTCATACCCTAGACAATCATGTTGGAGATAGTGTATCCTCGTGATTAATATCAGTAATCGCCAAGAGTTCATAGACCGCCTATAACTCTCCAAGTTACCATATTTACTCATATGACCACGTTTTGAACTTGGATATTTTGACTTGTCCAGAAGCCATGTTTTCAATAGTCATTATCGAAAACTCAATGTTGAGATTTAATATCCAATTACCTCAAAACATCCATATGATGATATTATACTCTCATTTAATAAATAGAGCCACAATGTCCATATCTATAAATGAAGTCCTCTATCAATTAACAAATGAATATAACCAAACTATCGAGGATAGACTATGCTATATAATCGTACTCATTGATAACTCAAATGATATCACTTGCAACCATAAGTCCATCATTTATCTTAGGATTAAGATAGACTCTCCGATTGTCCTGATCATGAAAAGACTATTATCTATTGACGGTTCTAGATAAAGCTTTTCATTGTGATCCAGTTCAATGCACCCAGTGCACTAGATTCTTTTACTCGAAGACACTCCGATGATTTTAGACTCATCATATCTCATTTGATCCCACTCAAATGCTAGCAAAAGAATTCTACAACTTTAATAAGATAAAGGTGTCCAACCTTTAACTTAAGTTGTGAACATTATTCAAGACTAACTAAAGAATTGTGTCTACCTCATACATATCCAGATGTACGAACAATTATTCTTTTCTCATAGTTTTTAGACCTTATGATTATTTACTTTGACAATTATAATATTAAACTATAAATGCTATAAGATTTGTTAAACCAGAAATCACTTTATTAATATGAAAAAGATTGTCAATTACAATATTACACTCTTGCTATTGAGCATAATCCTAACATGCATCAACCAAAATTTCCAAAGTGGACATCCCTAAAGATCAAATAGGTTTTTCATTTGGTTGTATTGGGGCCCAAGGTGAATGGTGAGTCAATAAATGGGAAAAATTGATATCAAACACCCAATGGTCCCATTAAGGCACAAATTCTAAATTTAGCACAATTTGCTCATTACAACTTGTGTATTCACACTTTGGTGTCTAGGCTTACAATTCACTTTGTGCATTTTCTACTCTTAATTTTCTTTGAGTAGCTCATTTAATTTTACATAATTCATCTAGGCATTTTGTGCTTCATTCATCTTTTCTTTTTCTTCTTTTCTTTTCTTTTCTTTGCTTTGCTTTTCTTTTCTTTTCTTTGCTTGTCTTTTCTTTTCAAGCATTGCATTTCATCTTTTTTTAATATGTTTGCACATACATACATGCCTAGGTACACGCCTTACAATTTTTACAAACCCAAACCTTACATTCAACCCCTAAGCCTTAGCAAACCATTTGGTACAAGGTAAGTCTAATGTATAGGCTATATGGTTTATGTTGATGTGGTTCATGAATGAAAAGCTTAAATGTGTTTGGCTTCAAATGGGCATGGGAGCACACACATTAGAGATTATGGAAGTATTTAGGCCAATTTAGTGGTTCTTCACATGCATTGCCTAGAATCATCTCTAAAGGTTTGTCCACAAAGTCAATTAAGGCATCCACAAGCAGTCCATAATGTTCTATGGCAAACAACATTTAAGTGCAAATGAGACATTTTAATATGCTTAGCATGTGTGTTTGAATGAGTATTTAAAGAGTGAAAAATTTCCCTCAAAATAAGCTTTCTAGGCCATGTTTGTGAACCTCACGGGAAGTCTCCACTATTAATTACTAACCTTCAAGCACAATTGAATATTCACTCCAACATCAAGAGAAAAGAACTAGCGTGCTTTGTGCATTGCAACCCTAAATGGCATGAAGTTAATCTAAACTAAGCAACGCAAAGATGCACAATTCCTTACTCGCACACACAATGGTACAATCTCAACAAGCAAAATATGCTCAAGCATGGCATTATTACAAGATTTTCAAAAAAATATTTTGAAAATTTAAGCTCAAAATATTTGCACATAATTTGCAAACAATAGGCAGTGTTGCACACACACCCCCAAACCTAAATTAGACATTGTCCTCAATGTTTTCGGGGCATATAACAACCAGTAAACGTGGTACAACACACATCCACAAGCATAGAGTTTAAAAAAAAATTCCCAAGAATAGAATCAAGCGGTGTATTCATTCCATTATGCACATAATCATCAAAATCGATATGACAATGAAATCCAATCATAACTCTCATCCCTAATTCAAATATATAAAAGGATATGTCATCAAAGTCTTATATCCACTATCACAATCATCTCACACCCTTATTCTAAGCAAGAATGAAATAAAGATGAAAGAATTCAAAATGATACGACTAAATAAAAACAAAATTTAAACTATAAAATAAATGTACCTAAGTGGGTTGCCTCCCACCAAGCGCTCGATTTAACATCTAGGCAAGACGTGGCATGGTGCTCCGGCTCTTCAAACTCCAAATTGTTGCTTTTTTTATTAGGATAAGGGTCTCGCTCTTTTTATGAGCACTCTTGGCTTGCTTGTCTCTCCAAGACTCGCAAGTTGTCTTTGTTTCTTCCCAAGAAATAAAGAAACCTTGCATTATCGCACAAGCAACAAAAATCTTGCTTCCTCAAGAAGCAATAGAAAATCTACACACTCACAAAGCATATTAGAAAGTTCTGGCAAATAAAAGTCTACTCAATACATGCAATTTGCCAACAAGAGCTTGCAACACCATTTATTCAAAAGAAACAAACTTAACAAACTAAACCAATCCCATAATAGATTTTACTTCCAAACCTAATGCTTTCTCTCCTCTCAATTACCATATACAATTTCACACATAGAGAGAAATACTAGATTAAAGAAGGAAAATAGATTGTGCAATTTTCAAACAACATAAAGCATAAAAATAAAATGCACAAAAGAATTTTTCTACATTATGCACTTGTGCTAGGGGTGGCATCAACTAAAGGAGGCTTTACGAAGTTTGGAAATTGATTCTTTTTTGCAACCCAACAAGTTGAGTTGATTTCCCCTTTTCCTTTCCTTTGGGTTTAACTTGGTTAACCAAGTCTTTTCTTACCCAAATTTTCTTTACTCTAGGTGGATTTTTCCTATTCCTAGACTCTCTCAATTTTTTATGCCTATGGAATTTAAAACAATGAGCTTTTAAGTGCCCTTTTTGCGAGCAAAAATAGCAAGTAGGAGGGTGGTTAAGAAAACTCCCTCTTAGTAGGTGACTATGTGGTCTATGATGTTGTCTCATTTATAGTACTTTGACCTCCTTCTCCACCTTGTCTAGATTGACTATGTAGTCATATTCCTTGACCTTGGCTACTTTGAGGGCTTCATCCTTCCTACCAAGTGCTTCCTTTTGTTTCTTTCAAAGCATTTGTTTTTCACTCCACTTCTATAAGCAACTTTCTTGTCTTCCTTGCATATTCTTCTTCAAAATTTTCAAATAGCTTTGCAAGGTCTTCAAATTCCCTTGATGTAGAACTCCTCTTAACTTCAAGTCTCCCAACTTGTATTTCTAACTCTTTGTTCTTGTTGGAGACTTCTCCTACCTTCCTCCGAAATGTACTTGTTAACGAAGAATTGCTAGTGGGGTGGAATTCTAATTAACAACTATTAACCAAAAATTATCACTGGGGTGATTTTTCCAATTAACAATTTAATATGACTAAAATCAAGGCAGATCTCAGTCGGAGAGGTATCAAGTAGTTCGATACCCTTAACTTCCTAATAGAACCTGTGAAAAATAATGATAATGGTGGGCAAAAATTAATGTAATAATGGTATCACATACAACTCTTTTTTATTGACAATAAAGACATGATAAAATTACAATGAAGACTTTAGATAGCTATGGTGATGGGATAAAACACTTAGTTAACAATGGCGATGGAGCTCTTGCACATGTCGATAAGTGGAAAAAATCTCTAATAGGGTTAGGCACTCAAGTTGCGATCCCCTTTCTTTGTGATAATATGAAGTATATGTAGGCCTTGTTTCTTGCCTTGCACTCCTACAACTTCGGTCTAGGGTTTTAGCAATTACAAGACTTTCCTTGGTGATCAACGGGATTGTCGTGGATTTTGTCCCTAGAATCAAGCGATTCCTTTTCTCCCAGATTGTGTAGGAGTTGACTCCCAATTTAAACAGAACTCTTAGTGGCAGGAATGAGCATAACTCTTTGTTTGTCTTGAACAGTGGCGTTTTATTGTCGCTTCAAGCTGTCTTTTGAGCATGTTAGACTCACCTTTACAATCTGTTCTTCCTAGTGCTTTTACCTGTTTGGCTAGCCGGTTTTTAGGGATGGACGAGGTATCTCACCTCTTTATGGAATCGAGGTATTGGGGCAGCTATTGACGCTGCAGTGAGATATCAAAATAATAGAGTATCGGGATATTGAGTCTGCGTGGTAACGGGATACTTGGACCGGGTGGTAGTGTGGTACTTCAGGACCCTGTATACTATGCTTCCTGCTACTTGGGAATTCCGGTGTCCTTGATCTCAATTTGGATAATCCGGAGGTGTGCCTAAGTACTTTGGTCTGGACTCTTTATAGGAGGTAGCTAGACTCTGCCTTGGTAGCTCTTTCAACCTTGAATCTGGATGGAAAATTTTTCTTTGACCCTCCGCCAATTTTGGCGGTTAACAGAAGTCCCCTCTGACTTGAACACTAGTATCTTGCTGGGGTTGGAGTCAGGAATCCTAGTCCGTTTAAAGGATTTTCTATCCCGCCTACTTATTTATCTTTGTCTGGCTGGCTTCCATTATCAGGGAGGAAATCTTCCTTGGATACGATAGCATTTAATGACCAAATCACGCGTCAGATGGTGATTGCTCCACAAGTTTAAACGAGCTATTTTTGGCGTGATTTTCTCGAAACCGTCTTACGCATATCTCCGGTCATAACTCTTTATGTTTCCTCTTCTATTCTGGTAGCCGTCCACCTCTGTCTATAAATAAACCTCTTTCTCCCTCACTTGTTCACGCTTACTTGTATTCTTAGAATCAAAAGCCAATCTTTTTCTTGCCCTCAAATCTTTCTTCCTTCAGGAAACAACTATTTTTCTTCTTGCTTCTACTACGATGGCATCTCCATCACACCCCGCCGACCATCTTGACCGCCTTCTCGATATGGAGAAAGTTGTATCTGGTGAGAACTCTCTTTCGCTCAAAAGGAAAAGGGAGCTTGTCGAAGAAGCCGTGGAGAATTTTGCCTTCTCTCTATGCTGTCACTCTAACCGAAACCCTCGTATCGGGTCGGGTTTCAATAATAGACTTGATGAACCCATCTAGATTGTTGACAAAGAGGAGGATGAGGAAATTGTTCCTGAAAGTATTCCGGTTGTGGAGGGTGGGGCTCCGGACCTTCTTTTCGAGTGTTGGGTGATTCCTGATTCAGTCAGTTCTGTTGAGGATCTAACGCGATTGAGAGAGGTATATCAAATTCCCGATACTATCTCTCTCTCTCTTCCTCATCGGGATTATGATGTATACACCCCTCCTGATGATACCCTCCTTATTCATACCGCTGCGTTCGAATGCGGGGTTAGACTACCTCTCCACCCCACTCTTCGAAGAGCGCTGATGACTCTTGAGCTGGCTCCTCTACAGATCCAACTAGGGTTTTGGAAGAATCTAACCGGGTTCCTTGTGCTTTGGAAAGAGCAATGTGAAATAGATAACCTGGACAAGGATCCAGGTTTCGATGAAATTCGGTATGTCTTTCAAGTGGCCAATTCTACATCTGGGCCCAATGGACAATTTTACCTGAGGGCGTACAATCCTTTGAAGTTCATTGTACCCGGTGCCAACATCAAATTCAACAAAAGTTGGAAAGATGAATGGATCATGGTGGGTGGAAATTAGGGTCACTCGGTGGATATCAGTGGGACCGAGTATCCTGTTACCACCCGGTTCACTACAAAGGATAAGTGGGACCGAGGAAACGTATCTGCAAAGTCCCTGGGTATCCTCCAAAGAATTGTGAATCGTAATTTTGAGAATGCGCAGTATTATGATGTTAACTCTTACGAAGGTGCCCGGTTGGATCGGTACCTTAAGATTTTTACAACAAATCCGGGTATGTGGCTTACTTCTCAATTTTGACTCGCGTTGATTATGCTTTTGTTTGGTATTGACTTTTTTTCTGACAATATTTGTTATCCCACCTCTGCCTTTTTTTTTTTTTTTTTTTTGTAGGACTAGAGGCTTAAGACCCTTCACTCATTACTTCACCTATTGATTCTCCCATCAATTCCCCTGGTGTTGGCGCTGGTGCTGCTGCCTTACCTGAGCCCATTCTGGCTGCCACTACTGTATCTTCAACTCTAGCGGGGTTGCCATTGAATCTACCTATCCCGCTTCTCGAATTAGTGTCAACACGCCCTACCATAAGTGAGATGTTGGCGAGAGCTGCTAAGGCTCAAAAATCTCCCATCCAAACCCGGAAGCAGGCTTCCGTTCCTTCCCCTATTAAGCATTTAATAATGGCTTCATCTTCCCTTTCTCCTCCTCCATCCGTATCTACGCAGCAGCAGTCCAGGATGGAGCGGGAGAAGGAGACTGTTGCAATGGCAACTTCTGCTGATCAACCATCTGGATCAAGGTGGGTAGACAGTAACCAGCAGGAGCTGATATCTCATTTTATTACAGCTTGTGTTGGTGCCAGTCCGGATGCCATGGTCTCTATGCCTATGGGCCTGCTGGTCACGAGGGGGGCTTCTCTGCTTGCTGAGGTATGACTCTTGTTCTTCCTCCTTTAGTTGGGCGATTCAAGGACGATACTTACTTGTCTTTTGTGCTTATAGGCTTTCAAATTTAACCTGGTGATGGAAAAGCAGATAAAGTCCCTTCAGGAGGCTAACATCGCAGCTAGAGCTGAGCTGGAGGAAGCCAGAAGGGACTAGGCCCGGTCCCTCGAGTTTATGGATGACCTGGTCAGATCTGCTGCTGTGTCAGAACAGGGTAGGCAGGAAGCCTTAGTTGGTTTGGAATGCATAAAGCTTACTTTTGACACTGAGACCATCAAGTCCACCCGCCGGCGTGCCCAGAGGGAAGAGTTGGCAAGGGAGAAAACTCAACTTCATGAGGAAAACCGAGTTCTGCGGGATGCTGTGCAAGCTCTGAATGCGAGGGTAGATGATTCCTTCGAGCTTGGATACTTTACAGCTTCTTACGAGGTTGTCCGGGCTCTTCCTGTTGACTTTGACATGTGGGGAACTTTTAGTTGGAACCGGTACCAAATTTTGGCCAAGGCCAGCCAATTCTCTGATGCTGCTCCGGTCCAGGCAAATCCCGCTACTACCCTGACTTCTTTTTTGCATCAGGAGCCTACCCTGCCTGTCGTCGATCCCATGATAACAGGTGAAGCCGGGCTTCTTGATCCTCATGTTCCTCAAGTTGATCAAATGGGCGATATTGAGGCTCCTGCTGATGCTGTGCCTGAACCAATGGAGGGAGTGGAAACTTCTGTTGAAGTCAGGCAATCAGAAGCTAGGAAAGCTCAGACTAATCTAGAGGCTGTAGGAGCCAAGGAAATTGAAAGTGTCGTAGGCCAAAGTAAGAAGGCACGAGATAACAAGATGCTACATGATCCCTTTCTTTTTTTTTTTTCTTTTTTTTTTTTGTAGCCCAGAAAATGGGGGCTGGGCACCGTGGTTGATCAATAAAATTCTATTTCTTGTTTACCAATCTCCTATTAGTATATGTTCGTTCTAGGCCTCCATAGAATTTTGACGTTTGAATGCCTACTAGATCTTTGTAGGACCTCGCATAATCATAATCTAAATAATAATAACTTAATTGGAACCTCGCTGATACCTTGAACTTGCTTGATAGCCCTCTATAATTTGAATTGAGCTTTCTTTGATAAGTTGGTGTTTGATTAGGTCTTGGTGGCTGGATATTTAGACAGAAGTATCCTGATGAGTAATCCCCTTATGAAGTTTGACTAGACCACCCTTAAGTAACACTCACTGCTTAAGTCTGATGGTTTAATCCTGGCAAGCTATCAGGGTTATTTTGGTGTATGACTCGAACACTGTAAGTTGAAGTGCCAGGTACCTCCCATAGGTGTCTTGGTTCTGAATTAGTTCTGGTTGTTGGTAAAGCCCGATTCTTGACTCTTCCAAGGCGAATCGGGATGCCTGGTGCTTAGGTGGCAATATTGGTGAACTGTGCGACTTAACATATCTGTATTATGGAGTCATAGTATCCAGATTATCTGTATCTGGTTGGTAATCTGGACCACCCTGGCACCAGATCTCTTATGGTGGGACAAGGTATCGGGTATCTTGATCAGGTATCCTAATCCATAGGAGGACTTACCCTGGTGGGGAATGAGGGCCTCTTTTAACACCAGGTCTTCGAGTGGCGAATCTTAGGTATCAGGCGTCCTGCTAGAGGATCCTGATCCTTCGGCGAAACAATCTTGGTAGATAATTACACCATCTAGATCCTTCCCAAAGGAGGGTATTCCCCCGGCCGAGGTAGCAGGAGTGCCATATAGGCTCTCCTGGTCTTGAGGACTGCGACGGGCAACCCGGGCCATGACTTCGCATCCTAAGTTTGGCTAGCAACTATACCATTTAAGCACTTGTGTACCAGATCCTTCTTGGAGGAAAGTATTCCCCGACCAAGGCAGCAGGAATGCCATTTGGCTTTTCTTGGTCTTAAAGAGCTTTATCGTGGTAATCCTCCTGGTGGGTAATAACCCAATCCCGGGCATTAGAAGGGGTGTGTGACTCTCCTAGTCTTGGTTCAGTAATGAAGATCCTCCTAGATGGGTTAACCCAGACCAGGGCATCAGGGTTGCTATGTAGTTCTCCTGGTTTTGATTCAGTCTAGGGGTGGCGAACATTTCAAGGCGAATATAAGAGAATCTTGTAGAAGAATAAAACCAACTTTATTGAATTTTTCAAGGAGCGAATACAAAGCAAAATCGGGGTACACATTTAGAAATATACCAACCGAAATAAATTCTTCTTAACTCTATAAGGGAAAAATCTTTTAAGGTGATCGGGGATCTCGATGTGATCTACTGGGTACCCATCCGTGTCTTCTAGTTTGTAAACCCCCTTTTCAAACTGTTATCTTAATCGGGTAGGGATCTTCTCAATGAAGGACTAGTACCCCGACAGACTTTTTCCAGGTATTCCGGGTCACCTTTTTAAGAATCAGGTCCTTCCTTAAAGTTTCGAGTCTTCACTTTTGTAAGGATTCCCATTTATTGATTGGCTTATTTCATGGACAAACCACATATTGGGGCTTGATGTAAGGGTAGCTTAGGTATTTGATGGTTGGTGTTTTGCACAACCAAAGCCCACTCAAGACCTCAAGAAAAGAAGCACCAATGGTATATTCTAGTGCTTTCTTGCTTTGAAGAGATCTAGTTGCACACACACACAACTCATGCATAAATCTTATTCTTGTATGTTGTGTGTTTTATATGAGTGCATGCATGTTCTTGAACATCTCTTCTTGCATGTTTTATTTGATTGCATCTTAGTTTATTAAAATGCCATGACATGTTAGGCATTAGAATGCATTCACTTCCCACACTTGCACTTCATGATTAGTCTTAAGTGTGGTGTAATTCGTTTCCGTTTGTGTGATCGGAAACTTCCACGCTTGCACGATGGTGTGCATGTCTTAGCGCGATGGTTGAGCACTTGAGAAGGTCTCATTCTTCTCTTGGATAAGTGGTAGTTTTGGTTTGGTTGTTTGGAGTAAAGTGTCTAGTTTCAAAAGATTGGATTTCAATGTTTTAAATGTTTTTCAAAATTGACCTATGTATGGTCTTGTGACCATAACTTTTTATAAAAAGATTTAAATTGAGTTTTGTAAAATTCTGGACAAACTAGACACCCATACCTTTCCAACGGTATATTATTCGTAATATTTCATGAAGATTATTCTAAAGATAAACAAAACGAAATTCGGATCATTACCGTTCACCATACAGGAACCCGAACTCTACAGCGGAAGCAGATCAAACACCTGGGATCGTATCACCGGTCGGAGGATGATCACGGGATCAGAAAGTCCCCTCTGATCACAACACAAATACCCACACTCTGATTGAAGATGGGAGAAAATTCTACAGATTTTCTCCACATCTATCTCTTGTGTTTTTCACAAACACTTGTACACATGCAATACTCTATGTCTTGAATTGCACACATCTCATGCACTTCACAGCCACACTCCCCCAACATTTTCACGTTGTTGCATGTTGTTTTGTTGTGTGTATCAGTTTCTTTTAACTGATGCATTAACTGCTCATATAACTGCCATGCAGTTATATGTATTTGATGCATGGGCTTGGGCTTGGTGTACATGGACTTTGGGCTCTCCATGTATTGCTTATCTTGGCCCACTTGGGTGTACAATGGGTCTCCAACCCATACCCAAATGTACTAACATCTCCCACTCACACAAGTGGGGCCAACACAATCTAGTTATCATAAGCCCATCATGGGTGCAACAGTATTAATCAACATCTGCCATCCCCAAAATGGCGTAGGATGTGATACATACAGAGGAGTCTTTGAGACTTTAAAACACAAGTATTATCATCATTATTTTCAACAAAGTGTTCATATGGGTAAATGCATCGTGTGACCTATGAACAATCAATATAAATAAAAGGGAGCTAACAATCTCAAATTTCAATTGTAAATTCTCTATTTACAAGAGATAACATTGTTCATTATTATATCCTAGATTTAATTTTATAATTTTTTATCAGTCCAAAGCATACTTAATCCCTCAAAAAAACTATGCTTGACTTTATCACATTTCATGTATTCACAATTGTATCTCCAAATACAATTGGCCGGCCAGTGAATACATAAGTCAGATAAAAATTCGTTAAATCTTCCCATTCCATCTTTATCTCTCGGTCTCCAGAACAACTGCTACCTTAGACATGCCCCATAGGCTGAATTATCATAGCCATAGAAATAACACATTAAAGGTGCTAACATTATCCTGTCACTTCAAGATAGAGTGAATGTGTAGGGAAAAATACGGTCAACGCAGCGGAAGCGAGACTAAAAACAAGTTTAGTATAGTTTAAAATTTTTCCTTTGATGAAACTTAACCCTTTAAATTAATTAAACATATATATGAACTAATAAAAGTATAATACCTTTTGTCGCGTGATCCGATTGACTTGCGTCGATGGTAATCTGTAAGATCTTCAATCCTAGCACGAACGTGAATCACCTAGGAGCGTGGTCTCCCTTTTGTTTGAATTGCCTACCTGAGGATGGATAAACAAAATCTCTTATTCTTAACGTTAGTCACAAAACATCCAAAAGAACACAAAGATTATTCCGGTCACTTTTGAGTTCTCAATCTAATGATCGAAACTTGCGTGAACCTTATTCGAAGTTGTACACACAAGCCTATTGATGTATAAGCAATTAGTGTACTATCGAAAATAGAATAATCTCTTCTCTCTTTTTGTCTTGGCCAAATTCAACACACACTAATCACTAGAGTTGGATTTATTTTCTAAGCAAAAGAAATAATTCTCAAGCCAAGCAAGTAGTAGGGTGGCCGAATTTCATCACCTCCCTTATATAGGGTGACCGAAATTCCACCCTATTTTCTTTTAGGGTTGCCGCATCCTCTAGTGTAGGAGTTTGTAGATGACCGAAATCCTCACTCTAAGAGGATTTAGGTTTTACCAAAACTCCTATCACTCTAAAGAACCCAAACCCTAATCCAACTCTATAGTGTAGTATTAAATTATGACTAAATTAAAAGACTTCCTATTTGATTAAATAAATAAACTTAATTATTTATTTTTTTACCAAACAAGTCTTTTACTTTTAATATACTACTACCAGTAGTATAATTCTAGGAAACATATTTCATGATCATAAAAAGATTTTGTTTCTTAATTAAATAATTAATTAATTCTCATTTAATCAAACAATAAAATAAAATAATATTTTTGACTAAATAATTAGCCTTGCCGCCCACACCATATATATATGGGCTTAATATTATTTTCTTATTTTATTTAATCCATTAGACTTTAATTAAAAAGCCCACATGTGAACCAGACCCATTCTTACTAAAAGAAACAAGCCAACATGCCTTTCATTAATATATTAATATAATTGATAGCCCATTAAATAAATAATGTGCAAATTATATTCTTAATATATTAAATGCAATTCTAGATAGACCCATAAATTGGTCCGGTAGAATATATCAAGTGATCCATGCAAGTCCGTGTGGATTGGGGATCTTGGCGGGCTATCTAAATTTAAGTTTCAGTAGACATAACCTAATCACAATCAACAAATGATTCACTTAGGTCCGATCCATTAATTTTAACTCATTCCACTAAAAAGCTAAAATTGAACTCTTAAATAAAGATAGAATAAGAAGATGTTCCTCATTTATACCCTAGACAATCATGTTGGAGATAGTGTATCCTCGTGATTAATATCAGTAATCGCCAAGAGTTCATAGACCGCCTATAACTCTCCAAGTTACCATATTTACTCATATGACCACGTTTTGAACTTGGATATTTTGACTTGTCCAGAAGCCATGTTTTCAATAGTCACTATCGAAAACTCAACGTTGAGATTTAATATCCAATTACCTCAAAACATCCATATGATGATATTATACTCTCATTTAATAAATGGAGCCACGATGTCCATATCTATAAATGAAGTCCTCTATCGATTAACAAATGAATATCACCAAACTATCGAGGATAGACTATGCTATATAATCGTACTCATTGATAACTCAAATGATACCACTTGCAACCATAAGTCCATCATTTATCTCAGGATTAAGATAGACTCTCCGATTGTCCTGATAATGAAAAGACTATTATCTATTGACGGTTCTAGATAAAGCTTTTTATTGTGATCCAGTTCAATGCACCCAGTGCACTAGATTCTTTTACTCGAAAACCCTCCGATGATTTTAGACTCATCATAACTCATTTGATCCCACTCAAATGCTAGCAAAAGAATTCTACAACTTTAACAAGGTAAAGGTGCCCAACCTTTAACTTAAGTTGTGAACATTATTCAAGACTAACTAAAGAATTGTGTCTTCCTCATACATATCCAGATGTACGAACAATTCTTCTTTTCTCATAGTCTTTAGACCTTATGATTATTTACTTTGACAATTATAATATTAAACTATAAATGCTATAAGATTTGTTAAACCAGAAATCACTTTATTAATAAGAAAAAGATTGTCAATTACAATATTACACTCTTGCTATTGAGCATAATCCTAACAATCTCCCACTTGCGCTATAGCAAATGTGTCATATCTCTCATGCCCATGTACTCTAGATGCCTATCGAAACTCTTCTGAGGTAGAGCCTTTGTGAAGGGATTTGCTAGATTTTTTGCTGACGCGATTTTGGTAATCGTCACATCACCCCTTTGAACAATCTCCCTTAAAAGATGACACTTTCTTTCAATGTGTTTTCCACTCTTGTGACTTCTTGGTTCTTTCGAATTAGCCACTGCTCCACTATTGTCAATGTAGATAGTGATCTGCTTATTCGCACTAGGAACCACTTCCAAGTCCATCAAGAATTGGCGGAGCCAAACTGCCTCTTTGGCAGCCTCGCATGCAGCAACATACTCAGCTTCCATGGTGGAATCAGCAATACAAGATTGCTTGGTACTCCTCCATATGACTGCTCCTCCTCCAATAGTAAACACAGCTCCTGATGTAGATTTTCTGGTGTCAGAATCTGATTGGAAGTCAGAATCTGATTGGAAATCAGAATCTATATACCCAACGGGAATTAAATCCCCTCCAGAGTATACAAGCATATTATCTCTCGTTCTTTTGAGATACTTGAAAATATGCTTGACTGCCGTCCAGTGATCAGGACCAGGTTTCGATTGAAACCTGCTAACTATGCCAATAGCAAAACAAATATCTGGTCTAGTGTAGAGCATTGCATACATGAGACTTCCAACTGCTGAGGCATATGGAACTCTACTCATGAATTGCTCTTCATGCTCATTCTTAGGAACTTGCCTTAGAAAGTTTGATTCCATGTCTGAAAGGTAACATAACTTTCTTGGAATCCTGCATGGAAAACCTAGACAAGATCTTGTCTATGTATGAAGCTTGGAATAATGCAATCGTTTTATTCTTTCTATCCCTTATTACTTGGATACCTAGAATAAAACTTGCTTCTTCTAAGTCCTTCATATCAAATTGTTTTGCTAACCATTCTTTTACTGATGTCAATACACCTACATCGTTTCCAATAAGTAGTATATCATCAACATAAAGAATTAGGAAAACCAACTTGTCGCCCTTAATCCTTTTGTATACACAAGGTTCGTCAGGATTCTGAATAAATCCAAAACCTTTCACAGCTTGATCGAACCTTATGTTCCAGGATCTGGATGCTTGCTTTAATCCATATATGGATTCTGCAACTTGCATACCTTTTCTATTTGGCCTTTTTCAATGAATCCTTCTAGTTGCATCATGTAGATGCTTTCGTCAAGACTTCCATTAAGGAAAGCTGTCTTGACGTCCATTTGCCAAATCTCTAGATCTAAAGATGCTGCAATGGATAAGAGTATCCTAATGGATTTAAGCATGGCCACAGGAGAGAAGGTTTCCTCATAATCGATACCTTATTTCTGTGTATACCCTTTAGCTACCAATCTAGCTTTAAAAGTTTCCACCTTTCCATCCATACCTCTTTTCCTCTAGTATACCCACTTGCACCCAATGGGTTTTATCCCTTTAGGCAAGTCTACAAGGGACCAGACTTTGTTATCGAACATGGATTCAATCTCAGATTGCAGTGCCTTTTGACAATGGCGACTATCAACATCCTCCATTGCTTCCTTATACGTGTAGGGATCATCGTCGTCAGGGAGATTCTCCACTGATTCTCCCAGACCGATGTATCTTTCGGGTTGTGTTCTAACCCTCCCACTATGACGAGGAATGGTAGGTTGTTGATTTTGTGTTGGATCGGAACTTACAATTGGGTTAGGTTGTGTAACCTCTCGTGGAATTGTATCTCCTGACATCTCATTCAGGACAATTATACTTCTAGGTACAAAATCATTCATATAGTCATTTTCCAGAAATTTAGCATTTGTCGAAATAAATACTTTAAGATCTGAAGGACTATAGAAATAATATCCTTTAGTTTCTTTTGGATACCCTACAAATATGCATGTTTCCGAACGGGACTCCATCTTTTCTGTCTTTCCTTTTAACACATGCGCAGGACAACCAAATATCCTTAAGTGTTGCAAACTAGGCTTGCGCCCAGTCCACAACTCATGCGGTGTTTGAGGAACGAACTTAGATGGTACATCGTTTAGAATGTATATTGCAGTTTGTAAAGCATATCCCCAAAAAGAAATAGGAAGTGTTGAATAACTCAACATAGACCTAACCATATCCAAAAGAGTTCTGTTTCTCATTTCTGATACCCTATTCTGTTGAGGTGTACCTGGTGCAGAAAACTGAGAAACTATCCCATTATCAATAAGATATTGCTGAAACTCACCAAATAGATATTCTCCACCACGATCAGATCTCAAGATTTTTATGTGTTTCTCAAACTGATTTTCTACTTCAGCTTTGAATGCTTTGAACATGTCAAAAGCATCCGACTTATGTCGCATGAGATACACATAGCCAAATCTTGAGTAATCATCTGTGAAGGTGATAAAGTACTCATATCCACCTCTAGCTTGAATGCTCATAAGACCACATACATCAGTGTGTATCAATCCTAAACATTCAGAGGCTCTTGCGCCTTTGGCCAAGAACAACCTTTTGGTCATCTTACCTTCCAAACAAGATTCACAAGTTGGTAGATCATCAACCTTTAAGTCACTTAAAGGTCCGTCACATACCAATCTTTTAATCCTATTAAGGTTAATATGACCGGGCGTAAATGCCATAGGTATGTTTCATCTATTGATAATTTTACTCTTTTATGATTAGGTTCCGTTATTTCTGTGTCCAACAAGTGAGAGATATTTTTATGCAAAAAGAATAAGCCGGTTTCCAATGTACCTTTGTAAATAAATTTGTTATTCTTACTAAAAATAAAATCTTTATTAAAAGTAACCGAATATCCAAATTTATTCAAACAAGAAACTGAAATTAAATTTCTCTTGAATTGAGGTACATAATAAACGTTTATCAAATCTAAATGCCTAAAAGAATCTAGATTAACTCTAATATCTCCCACTGCACTTGCAGACACCAACGTTCCGTTGCCCAAACGCAAGTTGATTTCATTCTTATTCAACTTTCTCCTTTCTTGGAACCCCTATAAGGAATAGCAAACATGATTTGTGGCTCCAGAGTTTATGATCCAAGAATTTGTAGAATCTGCCAGAAAACATGTTTCAAGATAATTAATATTACCTTGTTCCTTCTTGTTCTAGGACTTTGGGCAATTTCTTTTCCAATGTCCCTTTTCACCACAAAGGAAGCACTTCCCTTTAATCTTGGTTACTTTCTTGGTCTCCTTCTTGGTAGGCCCAAGTTGCTTTTTCTTCTGTTGTTTCTTAACCTTTTGACGGGTCTTAACAGTAACAACTTTACCAACCATATGAATCTGAGATTCATAAGTAGGACCAGGTGGTTTAGGAGCAGACAAAACAAACTTATGTTTTTCAGCTTGCAACAACAACCCAATTTTCCTTTTCCATGTGACATAATTATCTCCAGTTAAAGTGTTATCTTTTAAGATATTCATTAGGGATGGGGTCATGATTTTTGAATATAACAAAAATATATATGAGTAAATAATCATGATAAAGCACTTTCGAATATTTATCTTGATTTAAATAAATAACTCAATTATAAAAATTCAACGGTGATCTAACACCCATAAATGTTATGCCTCCTTTGGGAGTTCACACCATTTACTAGTTAGACTAGGTCACACCTAATTGTTAACATAACAACCAGCGTTTTCAATTTTAGCCTTGCAATTTTACTGACAAGAACTCTTGGGAGGATATCAATAAAATTACATTGAGTGTGTTACCAAGATATCGACCCTCAATATTTTCTCTCACGAAAATCCCTCCTTGGGGAGTAGATCTCGTTTGAGTCAATTGTCTAGTCTATCCTTGTAAGGAAGTATATTGCTAAATTCCATTCATGGACGCCCCTTGGGGGGATTACCAATAAATAATAAAGCTCAACTAACCTCGGAGGCCATAGGTGTTACAAAACACCTTCTCCCACTCAATTATTTAAGGCATGTGATTAAATTCCATAGAATGATTTACCAAGTTATCTAGATGCCAATTTAGATACCTAAATCATTCAATGCATGTTCATACCAAAAGAGATATATGAGTGGCACTCTTATTCTATATGTCATGTTATCATACAACAACAAATATTGTAATATTTACGCAAAAATAAATAGCCACAATTTTGGTCCATCCTAGAAAAGCAAGTAAATTACAATTGTTAGGAATACAAGATCTTCAAGTGGCCATCAACCATCCGTGCATACCTCGGCTGCCTCCCCTAGGCATGCACACCCCACAACCCCACAACCCCACAAAGGGGCTGCCGTGTGCAGCCCACCATGATGTGGGCTTGCCATGCGCAGCCCAATCCACTCCTAGGGTGAGCACGGTGCTCATTCTAGGTTCCGGTTGCTTCCTATTCTTCATGTCTTCGAATCTTCAATACTCGAACATATTACAACAGTATATAAACATATAAAATACTGCAGTATTATTATTATTATTATTATTTTTTTATTCACTGCAGTACTTATTACCAAAAAAAAAACTGCACTAAAAATAAAATAAAATAAACTGCAGTAAAATATAATACATAAAATACTGCACTATTTAATTACAAATAAAAATAAATAAATAAAAAATTAAGCAACTATCAAGAAGGAATTATGGCAATGATAGACCACCCTTCTTGTTACAATTCCAAAACAAAAAATACATTGAAAATCTAGGACCAAAATCGAGCAACAACAATCCACATAAAAACATATATAAATCCATACATCCACATGTAATTATATATGCGAATACCTAGAGTGCCATCTCTTTCTAAACATGCATAATCACAATAAAAAGAAATAAATTCACGTATATATACGTTAATTAATTAAAGGGTACAACCAATGCTCTGATACCAATTGTAGGGAAAAATACGGTTAACGCAGCGGAAGTGAGACTAAAAACAAGTTTAGTATAGTTTAAAATTTTTCCTTTGATGAACCTTAACCCTTTAAATTAATTAAACATATATATGAACTAATAAAAGTATAATACCTTTTATCGCGTGATCCAATTGACTTGCGTCGATGGTAATCCGTAAGATCTTCAATCCTAGCATGAACGTGAATCACCTAGGAGCGTGGTCTCCCTTTTGTTTGAATTGCCTACCTGAGGATGGATAAACAAAATCTCTTATTCTTAACGTTAGTCACAAAACATCCAAAAGAACACAAAGATTATTCCGGTCACTTTTGAGTTCTCAATCTAATGATCGAAACTCGCGTGAACCTTATTCGAAGTTATACACACAAGCCTATTGATGTATAAGCAATTAGTATACTATCGAAAATAGAATAATCTCTTCTCTCTTTTTGTCTTGGCCGAATTTAACACACACTAATCACTAGAGTTGGATTTATTTTCTAAGCAAAAGAAATAATTCTCAAGCCAAGCAAGTAGTAGGGTGGCTGATTTTCATCACCTCCCTTATTTAGGGTGACCGAAATTCCACCCTATTTTCTTTTAGGGTTGCCGCATCCTCTAGTGTAGGAGTTTGTAGGTGACCGAAATCCTCACTCTAAGAGGATTTAGGTTTTACCAAAACTCCTATCACTCTTAAGAATCCAAACCCTAATCCAACTCTATAGTGTAGTATTAAATTATGACTAAATTAAAAGACTTCCTATTTGATTAAATAAATAAACTTAATTATTTATTTTCTTACCAAACAAGTCTTTTACTTTTAATATACTACTACCAATAGTATAATTCTAGGAAACATATTTCCTAATCATAAAAAGATTTTGTTTCTTAATTAAATAATTAATTAATTCTCATTTAATCAAACAATAAAATAAAATAATATTTTTGACTAAATAATTAGCCTTGCCGCCCACACCATATATATATGGGCTTAATATTATTTTCTTATTTTATTTAATCCATTAGACTTTAATTAAAAAGCCCACATGTGAACCAGACCCATTCTTACTAAAAGAAACAAGTCAACATGCCTTTCATTAATTTATTAATATAATTGATCAGCCCATTAAATAAATAATGTGTAAATTATATTCTTAATATATTAAATGCAATTCTAGATGGACCCATAAATTGGTCCGGTAGAATATATCAAGTGATCCATGCAAGTCCGTGTGGATTGGGGATCTTGGCGGGCTATCTAAATTTAAGCTTCAGTAGACATAACCTAATCACAATCAACAAATGATTCACTTAGGTCCGATCCATTAATTTTAACTCATTCCACTAAAAAGCTAAAATTAAACTCTTAAATAAAGATAGAATAAGAAGATGTTCCTCATTCATACCCTAGACAATCATGTTGGAGATAGTGTATCCTCATGATTAATATCAGTAATCGCCAAGAGTTCATAGACCGCCTATAACTCTCCAAGTTACCATATTTACTCATATGACCACGTTTTGAACTTGGATATTTTGACTTGTCCAGAAGCCATGTTTTCAATAGTCACTATCGAAAACTCAAAGTTGAGATTTAATATCCAATTACCTCAAAACATCCATATGATGATATTATACTCTCATTTAATAAATTGAGCCACGATGTCCATATCTATAAATGAAGTCCTCTATCGATTAACAAATGAATATCACCAAACTATCGAGGATAGACTATGCTATATAATCGTACTCATTGATAACTCAAATGATACCACTTGCAACCATAAGTCCATCATTTATCTCAGGATTAAGATAGACTCTCCGATTGTCCTGATAATTAAAAGACTATTATCTATTGACGGTTCTAGATAAAGCTTTTTATTGTGATCCAGTTCAATGCACCCAGTGCACTAGATTCTTTTACTCGAAAACCCTCCGATGATTTTAGACTCATCATAACTCATTTGATCCCACTCAAATGCTAGCAAAAGAATTCTACAACTTTAACAAGGTAAAGGTGCCCAACCTTTAACTTAAGTTGTGAACATTATTCAAGACTAACTAAAGAATTGTGTCTTCCTCATACATATCCAGATGTACGAACAATTCTTCTTTTCTCATAGTCTTTAGACCTTATGATTATTTGCTTTGACAATTATAATATTAAACTATAAATGCTATAAGATTTGTTAAACCAGAAATCACTTTATTAATATGAAAAAGATTGTCAATTACAATATTACACTCTTGCTATTGAGCATAATCCTAATAGAATGGTCATGAGGACACCGTTTGAAGTTTATGTAAAACTTCAATGGAACTTACACAATGAGGAAGCAGGGATTCATTCTCTCATTTTCCCTATCAGTCACTTATAGCACACACGGTATGAAACGCGTGTTACATTGAATTTCATTCTAAATAAGAATGCATATGTCTTTATATTATTCACTGTACAGATCTTAGTCTAGTCACAACTCTCGTGACTAACCTGAGTTCTTAAAAGCTCACCTCTCTCCGGCGCCACATTAAGACCTCATATCTGGCTTGATCAGGTATCAATGATAGTGGGGTCTATCACGATTGGTTCTAAAATATTTGTATATTTATTGTGAACCTCATCTTGACCCAGTCAAGGCGACAAATTCATATACATTAGCTCCGCGAGAATATATCCTACATATTCTCTAATATATATGTGTCTCATCTCAGTCTGCTATCTCTACAACTGAGGCGACCGCACGTGTAAGAATGCCGGTCTCAACCTGACGACATATTTCTATTACATTATGTGTGTAAAAATGCTAGCATAAATAGTAATTTCTTTACTATTAAAATTATGTCACAATCCTGTCAATCTAGGATTATATTGGTATACATTCACCAATCTTATGACATAATTTCTATTGGGCCTTGTACATATCACAATGTACAATAAGTAGTTAGCTGCACTTTCAAGGTATGTCATAATCCTCTTGATAACATCTTAATGTTGTAATCTAGGATTATATTGGTGCCCACTCACCAATCTTACGGCGTAACTAATGATAAACTTTGTACATATCACAATGTACATGAGACTCTGTATGATACTAACATGAGGAACTTGTCATCAATTCCTTGATGTTATAGAGTTTCAGGGTACAAATTAAGGCTAAGAGTTTGTGATTTCATAATGGAGTATCTATGAGCTTGAAATTGCTCATTTTGAATCAACTCTCACTCTTAATATGTATATATAGCCATGTTGCTCATATAAAATCTCAATAAAACTTGAGAATTACCATTTCATCATGGTTTTACAAACTCTTTATTATTTATAGCCAAAACATATAGTCCACAGATATAGATAATATAAAAAATTATCTTCAACCTTTTAGTGTACTTACCATAGCTATCTTTAGTCATCATTAATCTGTAAGACATTACAGCTTGATGAAATCAAAAATACCACTTACTAGAGGATTGTTTCAAACCATACATTAATTAAGCAAGCACACTTGTGCGCTCTTGGTCTTTTGAAACAAAATTTACAGGATGTTCCATGTAAATCTCTTCCTTTAGTTCTCTATCAAGAAGTACAATATTTACATTCACTGATGTAATTTCAGGTTCATGTGACTAGTGCTAGAAAAATGCGTATGGAAGAAAACTTTACTTCCAGAGAATAAGTTTCTTCACTTGCAACCAATTGCGCCTTATACTTCTCAATAGTACTTTCTGCCTTACGTACGATGTGTGAAACCTATACGTTTACAATGGCCTAATGACCAGGCAGTAAGTGAATCAAGTCCCATACATGATCACTTTTCTAGACTCTATCTCCTCTTCCATTGCTTTTATTCATATATTCTCTTAGTAGATAGAAGTGATAGCTCAATTCTAAAAAATTCTTGGCTCATCACTATCAAGTGAAGTAATCATTAAATCTTCCCATTCAATCTCCGAAAGATGTCATGGGATAATTTTATGATTATGACGAGTTGGTAAATTATCACGGTAGCTGATTCAACAACTGTTTCACTCCCACTAGGGATGAAAAACCATGTGGATTTCTACTCCCACTAGGGTGTAGACTTTCCCACTAGAGTGTAGACTTCCACTCCCACTAGGGATGGAAGATCCATGTAAAATTCCACTCCCGCTAGGAATGGAGGATCAAGTTAGGTTTTAATTTACCACCACTTGCGTATTAACACAGATCATCCAATTCCTAAAATCAGATATCTATATTAAACTCGCTTCTACTAAGAAATTCATTCTCTAATAATGACATCTTGTGATTATAATTCAGTCACACGTCTATCTAATTGTACACCATTGTTTCTTTATCCTTTGGAATGCACAGAATATCAAACAAAGATATGATTCTTTTCTTGCATCTAATTTCTCATTTCTAAGATGGATAATAAACACAACCTACATACCCCAGGGGTTGTAGATTAGTCAGACCAGGCTAACTACCTGTCTATAATTCATAAGGTGTGGAAGTGTCTGATCTAGTGGAACATGATTCAGTTGGCAGCAATCAATTAAGCTATCTTCTATTAAGATACAAAAAATTTACTTGCGCCATCACAGACTTAACCATTTCCAATAGCATTTTATTCCTCTTTTCCGCTACACTAATTTGCTGTAGTCTTAGGAATAAATAAATATTTTTCTATATCTTTCTTGCTAAACAATTCCTTGAACCGTTCAGAAAGATATTTATGTACTCGGATTACTCTTTAAACTCAAAAGTTTATTATCTAATTTGATCATCAACCAAACAATCTATTGCAATCCAATGCTTTAGATTCATGGCAGATCAAATATATATATAACCGAAACGTCTAAACATATCAATGAATATAACTAGATATTAAAATTTCATGTCTAGCCTTTACACTCATTCAATCACAAATGTTTTAATGAATTAGTTGCAATGGAATTCATAACCTAGTTCCTTACTGAATGGTTTTCTAGTTGTTTTTCTTGCTAGATAATTTGCATGACTTTTTAGATAAATGAGTCAAATTAGTCCTCTCTAACTGATATACTCAATCTATCTAGTCCAACAAGACTTAATTTAGCATGCCAAAATATTAGCATCATCACCATTTCAATGATTGAAAAACAAATATTATTATAACTGTCCAAACTGACGTATAATATCATGAAACCATTAATCAACTATTAAGTACCATATGAATATAATTTGCTAAAATAATATTCATACAACCATCATGATTACTAACGATAACCTAATCAATGAGGACAATTGCGGACACTAAGACCTAGTTAGATCTCAAGTGTATATTAGAACATCATGGAGTACAAATTTAAGCTACCATGCAAACCCAGTTTGTAGGTATTTAACTTCAAAATTGTTCTAACACATATACATATTGCTTCTAATAATCTAACTTTACTCAACGTATGCTTTACAGTTTCTTATTGGATGGTATATCTTCACTTATCCACCGTACACAAAGAATGAGATTTAGAAGGAAAATACCTAGCCATAAACTTTAGCATAACTTAACAAATTCTTGAGTTTTGGGTTTTATGCTTTTTGACTCTATGCATTCACAAGCGAAAAAGACCCAGCTTGTCACAATTGTAACAAGTTATTTTAGTTTTGTCCTTCCTCAATTCATTATCCCTTAACTTCTTGTATATTTCAATCTAAGATTAAGTGGCTCTAACAAGATTCTCTTCCCCTTTTGGAAATATCTATTTCCACTAATATGCTCAAAACTAAAAGTTTTGTACAAGTTGGAATCTTTCATATAAAATTGGCTAGAAGCTTAAGCCGCCTCTTTAAGCGCTCATCTTCTACTACCGAAATGACGCGATCAATACATGTCAGATTAATTTTATACATTCCAACTATCAAAAGAGATCAGATCGTTTAGTCGGTGTATCATGTTTTATATCCTTATTGGAGGCTGCCACTAATTTTTGGTGCTTCTTATAAGTACTCAAACTTGATACCGTACCAACTAAAATTTTAGTACTCAAAATACTACTAAAATTGTCCTGCAAGCCAAACTTGTAAAGGTAAGCCACTTCACTTAAATCCCATTGTACTTATCAAACACATATGTGAGGCTACTATTTAAGTTACTCCGCAACATAATGTGAGTAATTTAACTTCTAGCTTGATAAGCCTTCACATCTTGTATGTCGAGCAAATAAGTACTATGCCAAGGTTCAATCATGATCCATGTTTTAGTCTCAAGAGCTTCTTACTCTTAAAATACACTAAATCTTGTTGTATCTATTCCTTAGATTACATGATTTAGTTTATCACTTTCAAATTGGCCACAATATTTTAGATATATATAATCTATATCTTATGCTAATCTATGTAGAGACATACAATCTACTATGCAAGCATATTAACTTCCAAAAAAAATACACACATTTAATTTTGCTACGAACACAAACTGAAAATATGATAAAATAATTTAAGGTACAGAATCGAAAAGGTCGTCAAGCATCTAATCATCTTCTGTTTCCAAAAATTTAATTATCATAAATTCAGTACTTTGCGCAAAATTCTAATTCTAATATTGTACTCGACAATTTAGAATTCCCAAAAACAGGTGATCATAAATAACAGAAGAATACAATGCACAAGTCCCTAGAAACATTTTATGGGTCAAACCAATTCTTACTACAAAGTAAATAAATCAAAAATATTTACTAGAGAACGGTTTATAAAATAGTAATGCCACTACAAGAAAACTGGTCATCCACTACAGGGCACTCACTACGGGCTTGGAAGGCCTGTGATGAAAAACCATTATTGACTACGAGCCTTTAAAAGCTAGTAGTAAAGTTTGTTTTATAAAATTATTTACAACGGGGCCTTTAAAAGCCCGTGATGGATACTAATTATCTACTACGAGCATAAATGGGCTCGTTGTGAAAAATGTATGTATTACGGGCTTTGTCCGTAATCATTAAAGTTATTCACTACGGGCAACGCCTGTATTGGAAAGTAATTATAATAGGAGGGAAAACAAATAAATCCCACTGATCTACCAAAAATCCCCTAAATCGATCGATTCGGATTCCTCTCTTCTCTGCCAAAATCCCTCTCATGTTTACCTAAAGCCCTAAAAATCATTCTACCTGAGAAAGTAAATCCCTAAATCCCCAAATTGCTTCAAGTTTGTTTACCTGGCCGATGAGAGGAGCAAGGCGCAGTTCGATGTCGACGAGCTTAAGATCGTCTGGGGCTGGTTCCCCTCACGCCTTCGAGGTCTCCGATCGGATTTCTTGCCTCGTCGCCAGCGATCCGGTCAGTTTTCGAAATCTCTCGCTTTTCAGTTTTTGAGGAATTCTGCAAGTTTTTTTTTTCTTCGTCTTCATAGATTCTGTTTGGTTTTGAGAAAATGCAGGAAAAACTTAGTATTATTATTTTTGGATCTGTTATGTTAATTTGAGCTTAGCATAAATGGAAAGTGTATTGAAATTATCAGGATTTTGACGGCAATTGTTTTTTTGTTTTTGTTTTTCTGGCTAATAGCTAATGATTAGCTGATAAATATCTTTAACTCGAATTATTTTTATAGAAGGCTAGTGGTTGTCAAATGGATTGGTTTATAGTGGTTTTCTCAATTTTTCTCTCTTCCAATCTCGCTCTCCACCGTCTGTTCATCTTCGTCTCCCTCTCAAGGTACTTGTTCTAACTCTCTGTTTCACACTCACTATGCACATGAAGATCTTTCTTTCTCAATTGTTGTTCTCGGTGGAGCAGATGCAAACCGGAGCTCAAGAAAGTCACTGAAACTGAGTGAGGACTAGAGACAACGGTCCATACCTATACCACCTGGAGGCACTTATCCAGCTAAAGACCATTGCAGGTTCTTGTTAGTTAATTTGTTTTGTTTTTACTTTTGGGGATTTGGGTTTGATTTTGTTTTCTTTGTTTCTGGTGCAGTCAATGCGGTATATGCGATACTTATTACATAGCCCATGTCAAGAATGCTTTTGCTTTCCTTGGAGATGGAATGTCTAGAATTGAAGTAACTTCGTTTACTTCTGCTTGTTTTCACTTTTTACATTTGGTTTCTAATTGTCTTTGAGAACTGGGAAATGATCATTGCTTAAATCTATACTCATCTTTATTGTGGAGATGGAAGTGCACTGTGTTGTATTGTTTGCCACTTATGTGAACTAGTTTTACATATTCCTTTATCATTGTTATTCTTATACCCAAAGTATCCATGTGGTTAGTGTTTTGACTTGACCTTGTGGAATAATGTTTATGTTATCATTACAAATTCTTCTGTAGGTGTGTCATTCATTTATATGCACATGCGTTTCTTTGTTGTATATATTATAGATTTTGAAGGTAGAAAGCTGCTCCTTTAGGATGCAGAGCTGTAAATGAAAAAGGAATGAGATATTGTATCAGATATAAATCGAACTTGTTGTAGTTGTAGTAGATGGTCATTGAGGATATGGGATCATTCAAAATGGAAGACTCTATGCCATGGATGACAGTGAAGATGCTGGTGCAATTAGTTTGACAGAATTGATTAAATCATCATGTTAAATTTCTATAGCAATCATGTTGAAGCCTGAATGTGACATGATCTCAATTATTACTTTTTTATTATCAAGTCTTTTTTCTCATTCTGTCAATCTCAAGTTGATTTTTTTAATAACCTTGGTATTTATTAGTTGACATTTAATTAAGCATAACATCTTCTGTCTTTATATAATTATTGCTTTCACTTTTTGTATATATATATATATATATATATATATATATCACAGTTTTGGCATTTATTTTTCTTTTTGAACTTGTACAAACGTTTTTCTAATCTATATTATCATCTAGAGCTTGGAACCTGTTGTTCATGGTAGAGGGAGGAAAAAAGAGTCCTTGGATGAGACTTACTTAGGTGTCCATGAGGAGCTGTTATATGCTTGTAAAACTAAGCTAGTAGAAGGTATGCCTTTCTCTTTCTTATCTTGAAATTTACAAATTGAATATGTTTCTCTGATCTTGGTTTTTCTTTCCCTTCAAAGTTTTGATGCACACGTATAGGAGTTTTGACTTACATGTTCTTAACTTCTTTCAACTGTAGGAGCTCAGTGGACTGGGATAGTGACAACTATTGCAATTGAGATGCTGAAAACAGGCATGGTTGAGGCAGTCATTTGTGTACAGAGGTAGGAGCACATGTTTTTAGTAGATGATGATATACTAAATTTTGATTACTTTTAGTATATGAATTGTCTGGTTTGAAGTTTCATGATCTTTTTAGTTTACTAATACAGTGATCCAGATGACAGATTCAGCCCAAGGCCTGTGTTAGCAAGGTTTGCACCTATAGTCTTCTAATAGATTTGGATTATTCCATTCTTTGAATGTTTTGATCAAAGATTTTCACATTCCTGTTTACTTAATCTAACAAGGAGTATCTTTTAATTTTTATTTTCCTCATTTTCCCAACAGGACACCAGATGAAGTTTTGGCTGCTAGGTGTCAAGCCTACATTATCTCCTAATCTGAATACCCTTGCCTTAGTTGAGGTCTGTTTAACAAAGCTTATCTCTATCTGTATTTGCACTTCAATATGCATGCTGTGTTTGATGCATCTTTAAACAAGGAACATACTCAGCTTGTTAAACAAAGAACATAGTTGAGGTCTGGTCACCTTTAGATAAAAGATGTCTTGAAGTGATGTTTGCTGGGCATTGACATGCCTGGGTTTCAGTTGAAATAGAAGTACAGAAAACTGGTATGGTTGGCATTTGCAGAGACTATAGCAGGAAACTGCCCTGGTTTTCTCTAGATGAGATAGCTATGATCCTACAGCTGTAACTACAACCAAAATATTTGCTCTCGTAGGCTTAGAGATATTTAAATATCTAGCTAATATATGTGTTCAAGAAAAATTCTTTCTTTTTGCTTACGTCTCTCGTATATTTACTTGGAATCAGAGTTATTTTGTTTTAGTCATGTGCTTGATGTAGAGTTTTGTGGGTTTTCATGGGTGGACCGTAAGTAGAGTTCTTGAGTTTAAATACTTCTTTGTAAAGTAATCTATATATCATGGGAAAATAACATCAAATTCATTGAGTTGGTCCATGTTGACATGCAGATTTGTTAAGTTCCAAAAGGATGGCTATGCAAAAATATGGGTGATGTCGCGTTACAGTGATGCAGATTCAGTATGACAATAAGGTCAGTATAATACCTTCACAGTGCCCTTTTACACAAACTATTTCCTATGGTTTTTGGCAGAAATTGATATTGATCAAAGCTTGTTGTTCCCTGCAGCAAGAGAACTGGTTGTAGTGTGGGGATGCAGGTCCCGTGGAGCTATCATACCAAGCCTAACTGCACATAATTTTAGGACATCAAACACTTAACTATGATAGTATGATGTAATTAGTTGAATGTTTTTGTAACATTACTTTTATTATATATATATATATATGCTGACTTTTATCAAAAGATCCATGTCTAGAATGACAACAATTTTAATGTGATAATAGTTTCCAAAAAATTCAAATTACAATTATATATATGTACCAAAATCAATAGGTGGCTAATCATATAATCTTTCTTTTAAGAAAATCATCTACTACGGGCATATATTGTTGTAGTTGAGCTTATTTATTACGGACATAATCCGTAGTCGAAAAGTGATTCACTACGGGTGATGCCCGTTGTAGTTGAGTTTATTTATCACGGACGACGTCCGTAGTCGAAACGCGATTCACTACGGGTGATGCCCGTTGTAGTTGAGCTTATTTATCACGGACGACGTCCGTAGTCGAAATGCGACATTTTTCATCACAGGGCCGCATATAGCGGGAGTTGTAACGGGCGATGCCCGTAGTCAATACGCATCCACTATGGGCATCGCCCGTAGTAAATGACCGATTTTCTTGTAGTGTGCTTTCTAAAATATGGGGTTTGCATGCTATTCATTCTTACTTCTTATATTCATATTGATCACCACTAAGAAAGACTTTCTAAGTCTTCACAACTCATATAATTGCCATTTTCTCATATGCGCGTGTGCAATAACTCATGTGCCTAGCACTATGAATATTCATTGCGGATGTAGTAGATCGCCTCACATTCCTAAGAATGTGGCGCTCATCTACAATTTCTAGTTCATACGCTATTTGACCAAAATACATCGTGGTACCTTCCTCTAGCTTTTCCAACTTTATAGATCTATTAACTCTTCGGGAAATTTCATTAAAAGACTATCCACTACATCTCTCCACATAAAAAACACGAGTCCAAATTGACTACGGCTATAAGTCATTAATAAGATTCATAAAATCTTCTCCATTAAGACATATGAGAAGATGCAAATTTATTCTAAAATTTTCTAAGACACTTAGAAACTTTTGTCTTTTAATAACATTGTACATTTCCAATGCACATTCTAATGAATTTTTATTTTTATTTTTTAATTCCCGATTGCATAATTAATTAGACTGAGAATTTTAATCGAAGGTATTTCCATATAGCTCCCACTGAAGCTAAATTTCGGTGATCAAAATTTTCATAGAAAAATTCCATGACCGTCAGAAAAACAGTGCCAAAAATTCCTACTGGAAAATTCCACGGTGGCTGAAAATGCCACTAGAAACCATCATTGGAATCTGTACTGAAAACTGTAATTGGAAACTGCACTAGAAACCGTGTCAAAAACCGTAACCAGAAAACACAACAGAAATCGTCAAAGGAATCCGTGTCAAAATCTATCACCAAAAACATACTCGAAACCATCATTGGAATCCACGTCGAAAAAATTATCACTGAAAACCGTAACCAGAAACATTATTGGAAACCATCATCGGGATCCGTCTTGGAAACCGTGATCAGAAACCACATCAAAATTCATCTCTGGAAAAATTAGTTAGTGGAAACTATGTCGGAATCCGTCATTGTAATCCATGTCAGAAATCGTCATTGGAAACCACATAGGAAACCGTAGTCGGAAACTGCATTCAGGAACTGCTTCAAAAAAAAGGTCACCGAAAAATCCACAACCGGAAACCTCTTCAAAAACCGTCATTGGAAAATCCACAACCGAAAACCACTTCGGAAACCTTTGCCAAAAAATCCGCAACCGAAAACCACTTTTGAAACCTTTGCTAGAAAATCCGTAACCGGAAACCAATTAGGAAACCGACACTGGAAAATCCACAATTGGAGACCACTTCAGAAACTTTTACCAGAAAATTCGTAATCGAAAACCACTTCGGAACAGTCACTAAAAAAACCACAACCAAAAACCTTTTCAAAACAATTTGTCGAAAAATCCACAACCGGAAACCTTTGCCAGAAAATCCGTAACCGAAAACCACTTTGGAAACCTTTGCCAGAAAATACGTAACCGGAAACCACTTAGGAAACCGTCACTAGAAAATCCACAACTGGAAACCACTTCAGAAACTTTTACTAGGAAATCCGTAATCAGAAACCACTTCGGAACAATCACTGGAAAAACCACAATCGGAAACCTTTGTCAGAAAATCCGTAACCGGAAACCACTTCGGAAAATGTCACTAGAAAATCCACAACCGAAAACCACTTCGGAAACCTTTGTCGGAAAATCCACAACCGAAAACCACTTTCGAAACCTTTGCCAGAAAATCCGTAACCGGAAACCACTTAGGAAATCGTCACTGGAAAATCCACAACTGGAGACCACTTCAGAAACTTTTACCGGAAAATCCGTAATCTGAAACCACTTAGAAAACCGTCACTTGAAAATCCACAACCGAAAACCTCTTCGGAAACCGTTGCCGAAAAATTCCTTGGTTTTCTATGTGATATATGGCATGTTTATGGTGGAACATATGGCTTATTCATTGCCACATGAAAAAGATCTTGACATGTGTCACTTTTTTAGTGGACTACATGTCTTATGTTTTGTTACATGAACAAAACTTTTTGACAAGTGTCACTCTCTGAGTGAGACATGTGAGTGAAGCATGGCCACATGAATAACTTCTGTGTCATCCCCACTCTCACAAAGGGCGCATGTAGATCACTTGCCGCCTTCCCAACGTTTCCTAATTTCGGGACCACCACCATTCCACTCGTATTGTCATGGTGAATCCAAATATGCCAACGGTTATGATGTTTGGGATAGGGGTGAAACACACTTTCCACTCATTGGCAAGTTGAACATGTTCTTCATGTTCTTCACCCATATTCAAACTCAAAATATTTTTTCCCAGATTTTGATTTTGATAGAAAATATTCGAAATCGTTTTTCTCCCTCGATACAAATCCAAATTATGCAAATGACCTATCGTTGGAAAGCTCTCGGAAGACTCTATCTAATGGCACCATGATCGCAGAGAAATAAAAAAAGGACAATGAGTTTTAAACCATATAGCAATTACGGGTTTCATAACTTCAATTCTTCAAAATTTTCCAAATTTGAAGTTTATACATAACATGCATTTCCAGAACATCATATAACATGTATACGCATACATACATTCCAGAAAAACGAAATTAAACACTTGCATGTGTGTGATGCCATTAGTGTTCATTTATTGTTCTACAAACAAAAAAATAAACAAACATCCTAACATGGCATTCTTCTACCATAATACAGTCCCAAACATGTGCTCTGATACCAATGAAGATTATTCTAAAGATAAACAAAACGAAATTCGGATCATTACCGTTCACCATACAGGAACCCGAACTCTACAGCGGAAGCAGATTACACCTGGGATTGTATCATCGGTCGGAGGATGATCACGGGATCGGAAAGTCCCCTTTGATCACAACACAAATACCCACACTCTGATTGAAGATGGGAGAAAATTCTATAGATTTTCTCCACATCTATCTCTTGTGTTTGTCACAAACACTTGTACACATGCAATACTCTATGTCTTGAATTGCACATATCTCATGCACTTCACAGCCACACTCCCCCAACATTTTCACGTTGTTGCATGTTGTTTTGTTGTGTGTATCAGTTTCTTTTAACTGATGCATTAACTGCTCATAAAACTGCCATGTAGTTATATGTATTTGATGCATGGGCTTGGGCTTGGTGTACATGGACTTTGGGCTCTCCATGTATTGCTTATCTTGGCCCACTTGGGTGTACAATGGGTCTCCAACCCATACCCAAATATTATGACCGTTTGGATTGGTTTTGAAATCTCCAAAGTGACCACCAAAACAGGGCAACTATGTTGTTGTCTGTTTCTAACCTTTGGTCACTCTTTTGACCATAGCCTTTTCTACAGACATGAAAATGTCATTCTGTAAATTGGAGTAGAAAGTAGACTTCCATACCTTTCCAACGATATATCATATGAAAGGTTTCGATGTTGTTTGGTCATATTTTGAGGTGCTTGAAGTTGAAGCTGATGCACTGTCGCGCCCAAACCGCCGTACATCGGCCCTCGTAGAGCGGGCACCTGATTGATTTCTTCAATCCGCCCTTCACCCGCCCTATAGGCACCCTACGTAGAGCGGTTTGGCCGGAAACTTTTTGGAAAATTTCCAAAACAACATAGCTTCAATTGGACATCATATATATATGCCTCTTTGACCTTAGTTCACAAATATGACTCAATAAACTCATATTTTTGATTGAGAGGATTTTCAAAGAGAGAAACTAACCCAAGAACTCATCTTTGATCATCCAAACCCATTTCCACATGCATAAATCATCATCTAAGCATCATCTAGGATCATCTAATGCATGGGTCTTCTTCAACACACATGGTATGATTTGTTGAACACTTTTATCTTACATAATTAGTGTTTCTACTTATCAATTTTATCTCATTTATTACTTGTATGTATTTAGATTAATTTCTACATACATGATTGAGATTATATGTTGATTGGGTTAATTTTTCATAGCTTATTTGATTAAGTCATTATTGCTTAAAACCTATACCATAAACATTCTTGTGTGATTTATTGATAACTAGGTTGATATATTGTTTTTTAATCAACTAGTTAATCTTTTGAATGTTTGTGGGTTATTTGTGGTAGCTCTGTGTCTAGGATTGGTTATCCTTTACTTAGCTAAAGTTGTATGCCATGACATATAGCTATTTTCATATCTAGGATTGATTTTATTGTCATCATATAATCCTAGGTAAGCATCTAGATTGCCCTAGCTCTATTTTGCATATTTGAATATCATTGCATATTCACTTAGGGTTTGATCTCTTCAGAGAAGTAAGTCTTGTGTGATAGACCGGGATTAATGCATATTCACTTAGGGTTTGATCTCTTCAGAGAAGTAAGTCTTGTGTGATAGACCGGGATTAGGTCGTACACCGGGATTAGGTGGTCACGTGAGCAATTGGTCAAGTACCGCTATAAAAGGCCTACGGGTAGATTAGGGGTGCTCACGCCAAAAGTAGTGTATCAGGGGATATCACTAGGGGTTGAACCAAGAGTGGCGAGTGGCAGTGTCCATAGCCTAAGGTTACTTAGGGTGAGAGTCCGAGAATCACTTGAGGGTGTAACCGTCTTTTCATATAGTGGATTTCAGTGACCGAGTGTGGCGCACTTATCAGCCCGTGGTTTTTCCCGTGAGCGTTTCCACGTAAAACTTCAAGTGTCATTTATATTTCCGCACCATATTACACTTGTTGTTTATATTGTCTAATTGGGAAATTTTCGTAAAATTGACTAATCGCGAAAATTGGGTAATATCTGTAAGGTTCCCTTTTGTTGATTGGCTCATTTCATGGACAAACCACATGTTGGGGGTTCTTTGTAAGGATAGCTTAGGTGTTGGCATTATTGTTCGAAGCCCTTTGAAGACCTTGTGTTGATAAGCACCGAAGGTAAATTTCTATGTGCTTACTTGTCTTGAAGAGATAGTTGCACATGAAAGTAAATACAATAAACGCTCGGTGTGTATGATAAATATATCTACAGGGGGGGGGGGGTGAATAGATTTTAACTATTATTACCCAATTTTCGCATGCAAGTCAATTTTACGAAAATGCCCCTACTAGTCAAAAATACAAGCAAGTGTAATATAGTGCGGAATTTAAATAACACTTGATGTATACGTGGAAACCCAACCACTAGGAAAAACCACGGGCTGTTTAGTGCGCCATACTCCGACCTCGAAATCCACTAATCGAAATGGAGTTTACAACCTATGTAGACCTCGTCTAACACTCCGGTCAATAACCCCCCACTTCTACCACTCGGGCCTTTAAAAGTGGCTCTAGTCCAATTGCTTGAGGCCTAAGCAACCTTAGCCTCAAGACTTAATTCTCTATGAAGAGATTATGCAACCTATGTGAATATGTAAAATACTCAAAGTGCAATTTAGAGCTAGGTTACTCTAAATGCATACCTAGGATAATAATATGCAATTAGTTCAATCCTAGATATCAATAGCTAGATGATATGTCAAAATAGCTTAGCTAATCAAGATTAATCAAAAACCTAATTAGCTATCACAAAACAACACTCAATCAATTCATCACAATTAATTCTCTAATATTGTATTTATCATATGATCAAAAACATACAAGTAATTAAAAGAGAATATGCTTGATTAGTAAAATACTAAAATAAGATGAAATTAATCAAAATCTTACCAAGCATGTTGTGATGATGCAAACCCAATCATAGATGAATGCAAGATGAACTTTGATGCAAAAAGGATTTGATTTGAGTGTTTAAAGGTGAGTTCTTGATTTGATTTTTTCTCAAAAATCTCTCTTTGAAGTTTAGGGTTCTAATGACTAAATAAATTTTTTACCAGAGAATGAGAAAGTAAGATATTTATAGACATCAAGAATTGGGCATGTGAAAAGACAAGTTTGCCCCTGAAACGCACCGATCGGCGGTTTCAATCGGCGGCCAGGCCGCCGATCATGACCGCCGAATTGAGCCCGTGAAGAACAGAGCATCAACGACGGTTTCATTCGACGGTTTCATGATCGCCGATCCAACCGCCGAATTAGACCGAGAGATTAAAATCGATCAGGTATGAACGGCGGTTTCGAACGACGGTCGTGACCACCGATCGTAACCGTAGAATTGCTTCAGACCTATCTGGACTGAAATGGCGGTTTCATTCGATGGCCAGGCCGCCGATCATAACCGCCGATCACCAACAATGGTGAAAACCAAGGAGAAGCCAAGGGCATTCTCCGTGGGCGGTCTTCGCGTAAAACCAAGCACACATACATGTGTGCGCGGACGTTTCCGAACACTATCGGGGAACGAATTACTAAGCACATATACACACAACAAGATATAAAACAAAGTGCTAGTGTGTAAAGTGACATGTGAAGAGTATGAACACAAATGCAAGTATGCTAAGTGTGTGTGTGCTTACTAAATCTCTTCAAAGAAAAATCAAGCACAAGAAATTATACATTTGGCGTGCTTGTTCCTTGAGGTCTTGAAAGGGCATTCGAGCATGAAGTTCAAACACCTAAACTACCCTTACATTATCAACCCCAATATGTGGTTTGTCCACGAAATAAGCCAATCAATATATGGGAATCCTTACAATCTCCCCCCTTTGGCTATTTCGTGACAAAATCACCACTCACATTGATTCCTCACAACATAATAGAAACTACGGGTCTATTATGATTTTCTACTTTACAAAGAGATATGTAAAAATAATCTTGAAGTCTTCAATCTCAAGTAGAACAATCAATCCCTGAAAGCAAAGTTTCTATACTTTCCAATTCAAGTAAAAAGTGAGATGAATCAAGTGAGAATTAGAACAAGCATTTGCATTTTAAGAATTTAAGCACAACTACAACATCATGTAATAATTGTGAATGCAATGCTCCCCCTCAATGGGTTACTCCCCCTCAATGTATTGTCTTCCCAGCATGCATAATTGCAACTCCCCTTACCACCATTCTACTCCCCCTTTTTGTCATGATATAGGCAAATGAGTAGTCCCCAACCGGGTCACTTAGCAAAGAGAGATGATAGCATTCAAGTCATTTGCATAATCATAAAATGCACTTTATGCAACTCTATTAATAGAAGAGAAATAAGGAGATTTATTTTTAAAATAAATGTGTGAATCAAAACATGCTTTGCATACAAGACATGTAGCATTCAAGTCCAAAATACAATGGTATTTGGCAAAGCAAATGACAAAGGTTTCTAATAAGAATTCAAACCAATTTCACCAATGTCATGAGAGAAACAAGGATATAGAGTTTTCATTAATTTTAATATATGAGCAACTATATCCATCTTTATAAGCCAAACATGTCATGAGCAACTTTGCACCCTATTTGATTTTTCCGGGAATGAAACCCGTATGATAGTAGACATGTTCAACAAATAAAGAAAGAGAGACAATTTGGAATATAAATTCCTTTGAACGGATACAAGATCCTTTATTCATTTTGAGTTTCATAAACTTTTTCACACAAGTTTTGCATTTAAAAAATGCAATCATCAATTCATGCTTTTTCATTTGAGCATGTCATTTGAATTTCATGCTTTTCATATGTCATTAGCATGTTATAAACAACTCATGCTTTTCAATTTTTAAGCATGTCATTGAGAATCATCATGTCATGGAGATAACTATAGGTAATCCAAATCATACTTCCTATGTAAATCTCCTAGTCCAAAAATGCATGTTTGAACATAAATATGACATGGATTGTAAACAAGCATGGTTCACACTTATTGAATTGAAAACATATATACATATGTGCAACCAAGCTTACTCAAGCAATTAACAAAGAAGCATAAGATTTTTCAAATATTTACATGCAACAAGTATGCATAAGCTCTCTTTGCTTGAGTTCCCCATATGAGGTCAATATCATCCTTCATCAATGAAGGTCATGAGGTCCTATGGACCTCCCAAGTCCATTTGACTTGGTTGAACCTATTTGAGACTTGTTAGTCTCATAGCAAGCGGGTTCATTTTTCCTTATCCATATAGATATGACATTTTTCTTCCTAGTGGACAATGGTTCAAGAGTACTAGAAATAATAGAATCATGAACATGAATATTTTCCTTCCTATTAGCATGTATTCTAGCTCTTGTCATTCTCTTTTCAATCATGCTTTTGATTCTACATAATTTAATGAAATGAAAGCAATTTGGTCTAATGTGACCATCAATACCACAAAAGTGACATGTAGGGATAAATTTAGAATTCATACCATGCCCTTGTGCATGCATAGGAGCCTTCCCATGACTTTGTGGTTGAGCGGGTTCAAATCTTCTTTGTTGTTGAATCGGTCTCGCTTGCTTCCTTGATCCATTTTGCATGATTGGCCTCTTCCCTTGATGAATATGAGTTTGAGGGAAGTTTGGTTGAGGAACTTTTTGAGCTTGAGGTTGTCTCCTAGGAGCTTCCTTCACATGTGCACTTCTTGAGCATTGTCCTAGATCAATTTTCTTCCTAGGTGTGTGCACCGGTGAGGCTTCATTCTTGCCCAAACTCTTGACAAAGATGGTCTTGGTTGGAGTAGTGATCTCCTTGCTTACTTCATACCCAATACCTTTCTTGTCACAAGGGTTCTTTCCACTACCAAGAATGTGGTCAAGTTTCTTGGTGCTTGTAGTCATCCTAGTCAATGACTATATAGCTTCAACAAGCTCTCTCTTCAACCCTTCTTCATTCCTCTTAGACATAGGTAGCTCATCCCTTAGCTTGTCTTTAATCTTCTTGGATGCCTCCACTTGTTTACTTAAGTGGTCATTGTGTGTTGAAAGTTCTAGATTTTCATCCTCTAAAATCTTCAACTTTCTATTGTTCTTCTCCAATGAACTTTCGCACTTGACTATAAAGTCATTAACATCTATTTTCTCTACACTTCCATTTGTAGAGTTAGATGAGGAGTCATCTTCACTAGAGTTATCTCCTCCACTCTCCATCTCTCCTATGGAGTCATTTCTCTCATTAAGACCTTCACCTTGGTCTCTTGAGTCAATGAGAGTCATATCCCAATGAGTAGCTGGCTACACTCTCTTTTAGTGAGCGACACTCGCAATAGGACGAGGTCGGAGAATAGCACAATGATGAATAAGATTCGTTCCCACAGGGATCGAGTGATCGATTACCGAAATTGATTAGCCTAGATGCTATTCAAACAAGCGAAAAAAGATTTTAAAACTAAGTAAATTAAACTAAATTAAACCTAAGGATTAATGCTAATGCAAGAAATAAAATAACACTAAAATAAACACAAGTTTAATATCGAAGAAAAACATGCTAGGACTTGACTACACCCCACCCTCAATTGACTTCCGTTTTAGACTCAATTATTCACCCAAAATATGCTAATGCAATTTATAGATTCATGCACCCTAATATTAACCTACAATCTTGGTCAAGCTGAGTAGATTACACCCAAAACGTACCCAAGCCTATCTCTCGATTACCCGGAATATACGAACGAGTTCATTAAGTTTATTGGTACACTTAACGAATCCTATACGCTAGCCTAAGTGGGTATGCTTTTCTAGACATGCATAGAGGGCATTTTAAGGAACACGTGGTGTGCGTCTCCGGTCAGTACATAACACACCACAATAAATCAATCAAATGGAGATCAATCACTTGAAAGCTTTAAGCATACAAAAATACCCATACAAACCACAAGTTGCACATAAATGGATAAACAAGAATCAATATAAATATATAGTAATTGGACGGGGTTTCATCAAATCCTACCAATCAAAGTTTAACTCATCATATTACACAAAATAGCCATACGATAAATAAATTCAAATAAATACATGGCTACAATAAAGAAATAAAAGAGAAAGAGATTAGAGAAAACTAAATGGAGAGCTTTCTCTTCTTCTTTGGATCTTCTTCTCCTTCTATCTTTCTTCAACTCTCTCTTGCCCAAAAAGGTGGAGTGATGGTGGATGTGGTAGATGGAAATGGTGTGTGGAAGAGATGGTGAAAAGAGAGAGTTTTTGGGAGAGTTGGAGTGGATTTTCGGATTTGTGTGTGTGGCTCTCTCTCCGCTCATGAAAGAACATAAGTTGTATTTATATAGGCTCAAAATAGGGCAAGAATCTCGCCCAAAACGACGTGGAGATGGACTACCGCGGTCTGGGCGACGACCGCGGCAAGCTCAAAAAAATCTCTGTCGCTCGACTGCCGCGGTTTGGGACCTTGGCACTTCAACCGTGGCGACGAAGGGGAGCTTCTGTCGCTCGGGACGCCGCTTGCATGCCGCGGTTTGGGAGAAACGAAGCTTGGAAAAGCTTGGAAACCATAGAAGCTTGGGAAGCTTGGAGGGCTTGGAAAAAGTGTGCATGGGGTCTCGAAACTGGTGCTAAACAGATGAGAGGACGACCGGCTAGCGATCTGGGAGAAAAACGGTCAGAAACGGCACAGAAAAAGGTCGA
The DNA here is from genome assembly GCA_008009225.1 of Acer yangbiense. Lineage (NCBI taxonomy): Eukaryota > Viridiplantae > Streptophyta > Magnoliopsida > Sapindales > Sapindaceae > Acer > Acer yangbiense. Next base: position 37,709,062 of record CM017766.1, on the reverse strand, counting down.
AACTGACCGGGTCAAAAAACGGGTCGCTACCGGGTCGGGTTGACCCGGTCGGGTCTACAACCGGGTGCACAAGGAAGGAGACGACATGACGTCATCATGACGTCACGCTGATGTGGCAGGGTGCGCTAAGTATTGGGCCGAGGTGCACTTAGTACCAGGTCAGGTCTCTTCTTTTGGAGAACCGGGTCTGGTCCGGGTCGGGTCGGGTCGGGTCGGGTCTGGTCGAGTCAGGCCCAACGCCAAAACGCACCGTTTCACTAATACACGTGGCGCGCTGTGGTGCGTTGCCTGGCAAATTACAAAAGGCAGCCCTCAACTCGTCTTTAATTACATAATCTTCAATAATTTCTCCAAACTTTGCACTTTCATCCCTGATTCTTCAAAATTACTCCAATGCCCTTGAACTTCATAAATACCTGAAACACTTATTTTATTATATTAAATACCCGGTTTTACCCGAGAAATGAACACAAAATGATACAGAAATGGGGCTACACTATGTGTAGAAATTAAAGCAATCAACACCCCCAAAGAAGAAGAGAAAGCTTTCCATTTAGTTTTCTCTTCTTCTTTGGATCTTCTTCTCCTTCTATCTTTCTTCAACTCTCTCTTGCCCAAAAAGGTGGAGTGATGGTGGATGTGGTAGATGGAAATGGTGTGTGGAAGAGATGGTGAAAAGAGAGAGTTTTTGGGAGAGTTGGAGTGGATTTTCGGATTTGTATGTGTGGCTCTCTCTCCCCTCATGAAAGAACATAAGTTGTATTTATATAGGCTCAAAATAGGGCAAGAATCTCGCCCAAAACGACGTGGAGATGGACTGTCGCGGTCTGGGCGACAACCGCGGCGGTTGGACCGCAGCAAGCTCGTCTCCACGTCGTTTTGGGAGAGATTCTTGCCCTATTTTGAGCCTATATAAATACAACTTATGTTCTTTCATGAGCGGAGAGAGAGCCACACACACAAATCCAAAAATCCACTCCAACTCTCCCAAAAACTCTCTCTTTTCACCATCTCTTCCACACACCATTTCCATCTACCACATCCACCATCACTCCACCTTTTTGGGCAAGAGAGAGTTGAAGAAAGATAGAAGGAGAAAAAGATCCAAAAAAGAAGAGAAAGCTCTCCATTTAGTTTTCTCTTCTTCTTTGGATCTTCTTCTCCTTCTATCTTTCTTCAACTCTTTCTTGCCCAAAAAGGTGGAGTGATGGTGGATGTGGTAGATGGAAATGGTGTGTGGAAGAGATGGTGAAAAGAGAGAGTTTGAGTGGATTTTCGGATTTGTGTGTGTGGCTCTCTCTCCCCTCATGAAAGAACATAAGTTGTATTCATATAGGCTCAAAATAGGGCAAGAATTTCGCCCAAAATGACTTGGAGACGGACTGCCGCGGTCTGGGCGACGACCGCAGCGGTTGGACCGCGGCAAGCTCGAAAAAATCTCTGTCGCTCGACTGCCGCGGTTTGGGACCGCGGCACTTCAACCGCGGCGACGAAGGTGAGTTTCTGTCGCTCGAGACGCCGCTTGCATGCTGCGGTTTGGGAGAAACGAAGCTTGGAAAAGCTTGGAAACCATGGAAGCTTGGAAAGCTTGGAGGGCTTGGAAAAAGTGTGCATGGGGTCTCGAAACTGGTGCTAAACGGATGGGAGGACGATCGGCCGGTGATCTGGGAGAAAAACGGTCGAAAACGACGCCGAAAAAGGTCGGAACTGACCGGGTCAAAAAACGGGTCGCTACCGGGTCGGGTTGACCCGGTCGGGTCTGCAACCGGGTGCACAAGGAAGGAGACGACATGACGTCACGCTGATGTGGCGGGGCGTGCTAAGGACTGGGCGGGGTGCACTCAGTACCAGGTCAGGTCTCTTCTTTTGGCGAACCGGGTCTGGTCCGAGTCGGGTCAGGCCCAACTCCAAAACGCACCGTTTCACTAATACACGTCGCACGCTGCGGTGCGTTGCCTGGCAAATTACAAAAGGCAGCCCTCAACTCGTCTTTAATTACATAATCTTCAATAATTTCTCCAAACTTTGCACTTTCACCCCTGATTCTTCAAAATTACTTCAATGCCCTTGAACTTCATAAATACCTGAAACACTTATTTTATTATATTAAATACCTGGTTTTACGGAAATGGGGCTACACTATGTGTAGAAATTAAAGCAATCAATAGCTTCCCCTATCACCTCTAGAGCTACTTCTTCATCTTTTTCTTCTATGGGATCACTAGTCAAGTCATTCTTACCAACAACTTTATCTTCTACACAAGTGGCCCCAAATGCCGTGTAGTCGATGGTAAGCTCATCATCACTTGATGACTTGTCTCCCTTTCCGGAGTCATCACTTTCGCTCCAAGTGGCGGCCATCACTTTTGCCATCTTATTCTTCAAATTCCCACAATCGGGTGAGATGTGTCCTATACCGCCACACTCATAGCATTGGACCCCTTTCTTTTCACTCTTCTCTTGTCTAGGCTCAAAATTCTTGAAGAGAGCCTTTTTCTTCAAGTCTTGGCCTTTGGATCCAAAGCCTTTCTTCTCGAACTTGACGAATTTCTTGAATCTTCTAAGCAACAATGCCATGTCTTCGTCCGAGTCACCTTTTTCCTCCTTCACAACCTTGGAAGCTTTCAAAGCAATTCCTTTTTGCTTTTTAGGAGGTGAAATGCTAGGAGCCTTCCTAGATTCATAGGCGAGGAGTCTTCCAATAACCTCGCTCGGCTTCATATCCTTGTAAGTGCTATTTTCCTCTAAAGCCGTCACCTTTGATTCAAACCTAGCAGGGAGAGACCTCATAATTTTCTGTTTAACTCTCCTATTTGAATAAGGATCACCGAGTTGATGGCTTTGATTCACAATATCCATCAACTTGACTTCAAAGTCATTGAAGCACTCGTCCTCCTCCATCTTAAGCAACTCAAATTGCGTTTGAAGGACTTGTAGCTTGGAATCCTTAACCACATCGGTTCCTTCATGTGCAACCTCTAGGATATCCCATGCCTCCTTGGCTATCCTAGTGTTCTGAATCAGTTTGTACTGATTTTCATCCACTACACATAGAAGAGCATGCCATGCCTTCCTATTCCATTTTGAAGTCTCAAACTCTTCAGGTGACCACTGAGCCTTAGGCTTGAGTACTTCTTCTCCACCACCCGTGGGAGTCATCATAGGAGGTGCATACCCATCTTCAATAGCCATCCATGCCCTATCATGGATTTGGAACACGTACGCTTCCATCTTGCCTTTCCATGAGGCATAATTCACACCGGTGAGGAGAGGAGGTCGTGTACTTAACGCACCCTCATGGTTGCCACCGTATCCACTCATTGTACGTAATGAATGAATTCAAATGAATGCAAAATGTATGAATGAGCACAAATCACACAAATGCAAAACACACCTAAAATGAGCTAGGATCACCTAAGTATATCTAGGAACCCACTCTGATACCAATTGAAAATAAATACAATAAATGCTCGGTGTGTATGATAAATATATCTAGAGGGGGGGTGAATATATTTTAACTATTATTACCTAATTTTCGCATGCAAGTCAATTTTACGAAAATGCCCCTACTAGTCAAAAATACAAGCAAGTGTAATATAGTGCGGAATTTAAATAACACCTGATATATATGTGGAAACCCAACCACTGGAAAAAACCACGGGCTGTTTAGTGCGCCACACTCGGACCTCGAAATCCACTAATTGAAATGGAGTTTACAACCTATGTAGACCTCGCCTAACACTCCGGTCAATAACCCCCCACTTCTACCACTCGGGGCCTTTAAAAGTGGCTCTAGTCCAATTGCTTGAGGCCTAAGCAACCTTAGCCTCAAGACTTAATTCTCTATGAAGAGATTATGCAACCTATGTGAATATGTAAAATACTCAAAATGCAATTTAGAGCTAGGTTACTCTAAATGCTTACCTAGGATAATAATATGCAATTAGTTCAATCCTAGATATCAATAGCTAGATGACATGTCAAAATAGCTTAGCTAATCAAGATTAATCAAAAACCTAATTAGCTATCACAAAACAACACTCAATCAATTCATCACAATTAATTCTCTAATCTTGTATTTATCATATGATCAAAAACATACAAGTAATTAAAAGAGAATATGCTTCATTAGTAAAATACTAAAATAAGATGAAATTAATCAAACTCTTACCAAGCATGTTGTGATGATGCAAACCCAATCATAGATGAATGCAAGATGAACTTTGATGCAAAAAGGATTTGATTTGAGTGTTTAAAGGTGAGTTCTTGATTTGATTTTTTCTCAAAAATCTCTCTTTGAAGTTTAGGGTTCTAATGACTAAATAAATTTTTTACCAGAGAATGAGAAAGTAAGATATTTATAGACATCAAGAATTGGGCATGTGAAAAGACAAGTTTGCCCCTGAAACGCACCGATCGACGGTTTCAATCGGCGGCCAGGCCGCCGATCACGACCGCCGAATTGAGCCCGTGAAGAACAGAGCATCAACGGCGGTTTCATTCGACGGTTTCATGATCGCCGATCCAACCACCGAATTAGACCGAGAGATTAAAATCAATCAGGTATGAACGGCGGTTTCGAACGGCGGTTTCAAACGGCGGTCGTGACCGCCGATCGTGACCGTAGAATTGCTTCAGACCTATCTGGACTAAAACGGCGGTTTCATTCGATGGCCAGGCCGCCGATCATAACCGCCGATCACCAACAATGGTGAAAACCAAGGAGAAGCCAAGGGCATTCTCCATGGGCGGTCTTCGCGTAAAACCAAGCACACATACGTGTGAGCGCGGACGTTTCCGAACACTATCGGGAAACGAATTACTAAGCACATATACACACAACAAGATATAAAACAAAGTGCTAGTGTGTAAAGTGACATGTGAAGAGTATGCACACAAATGCAAGTATGCTAAATGTGTGTGTGCTTACTAAATCTCTTCAAAGAAAAATCAAGCACAAGAAATTATACCTTTGGCGTGCTTGTCCCTTGAGGTCTTGAAAAGGCCTTCGAGCATGAAGTTCAAACACCTAAACTACCCTTACATTATCAACCCCAACATGTGGTTTGTCCACGAAATAAGCCAATCAATATATGGGAATCCTTACAGCACACACTCACAACTCATTCATATGTTTAATCTTTGTATGTTGTGTTTCTTATTGTTGTGCATTAATGTTATTTTCATCTCTTCTTGCATGTTAGTTTGATTGCATCTTGCATATCCAATTGCCTTGTCATGATTAATCTTAGGATTGCATTTTTGCATTGGGCGCTCCCAGAAGCGCTCTACAGAAGCGCTGTACGAACAGCGCCCATTGAGCGCTATTCAGACCTGATCAATTTTAATCGGTCGCTATTGGGTCGCTGTACAGGCGCTGTACAAAGCGCTCTACGTACAACGCCACTCTGTTTTCCCGTGAGAACAGAGTTGGGGCGCTGTACAGGCGCTGTACAGAAGCGCTCTACGTACAGCGCCCAAGGCAAATTTCAGGCCAACTTATCAAAACGACCACACTTTGTTTTGGCCTCCTATATATATGCCACTTTGACTTTTGGTCAATTAAGAGAGTTCATATTCAGATTTCATACTTAGGATATTTTTCAAGAGAAGAAAAAATTCCAAGAACTCAAATTTATTCACTCAAACACTTTTTCATGATCATCAATCATCATCTAGCATCATCCTAGATCATCTAGATGTCTCTTTGCATGGATTCTTCATCACACTTTGCTTGGTAAGCTTCTCACTAATATCTTACATGTTTTGTGTTTTTCTTGACAAGCAATCCTAATTAATTTCTTGTATGTTATTTATATATCTTTTGATACAAGATTGAGATTAGTGTGTTGTATGTTTGAGAAGTTGTATTGTGATAGCTAATTAGGTTTTGTGCTTAATCTTGATTAGCTAAACTATTTGATTGAACATGTCATTTAGTTTTTAATATCTAGGATTGTTCTAATTGCATATTAATCATCTTAGATAAGCATATAGGGTTTCCCTTGCTCTATGTTGCATTTGGATATTCATATATTCACTTAGGGTGTTATTCTCTTCATTGAGAAAGTAAGTCTTGTGTGTAGCTTCCGGGATTAGGTTGCTTAGATCGCAAGCAAATTGGACTAGGTTCACTCATACCGGGATTAGGTAGGTGTGTGATTACTTCCGGGATTAGGTTGTAATCGTTTTACACATTTAATGGATTCGAGGTTCGAGTGTGGCTTACTTACTAGCCCGTGGTTTTTCCCGTGAGGGTTTCCACGTAAAAATCAAGTGTTATTTTATTTCCGCATTTTATACTTGATTTATTGCTTTATCTATTTAAGGGAAATTTCGTAATTTTGACTAAACACAAAAAGTTGGGTAATAAGCTTAAAATCTTTTCACCCCCCCCCCCTACACTCTAGATAGTTTTATACACACCGTGCATTATTTGTTTCAACTTTCCTTTAGGATATAGTGATCCTGCTCCGGTATCCCGTGGCTGGGTTCACTGGTTACATGGGTGCACTACTTGGCCAATGCGGTAGGATTAGTGGACACTGCATAACAAGTGCGGACAGCTTGTTGATCCCCTCGAACTTCTCCTACCTTGGTTCCTACCGGGAATTTTAAGATGTTGTGGTAAATGGACAATACTCCCCTAATTCTCGATAGGAAGGGTCTTCCCAGGATCACGTTGTAGGCAAATGGGGTATCTACCACGATAAACTCTGTTATGATGTTCTACTGAAGGGGAGCCTCTCCAATTATTACCAGTAGAATATGAGTCCCGACAGGCATTACAGAATCTCCTGTAAAACCGTACAGGGGCGTGGTGCAGCTGTTGTAGCAGGGGTTCTGTAAGGATTCCCATACATTGATTGGCTTATTTCGTGGACAAACCACATGTTGGGGTTGTTTGTGTAAGGGTAGTTTAGGTGATTGATCTTCAAGCTCGAAGGCCCTTCCAAGACCTCAAGGGACAAGCACGCCAAAGGTATAATTTCTAGTGCTTGGTTTTCTTTGAAGAGATTTAGTTAGCACACACACACTTAGCATACTTGATCATGTGTGCATACTCTTCACATGTCCCTTTACACATTAGCACTTTGATTGTTATATCTTGTTGTGTGTATATGTGCTTAGTAATTCATTTCCCGATAGTATTCGGAAACGTCCGCGCATGCACTAGAATGTGCTTGGTTTTGCGCGAAGACCACCCACGGAGAATGCCCTTGGCTTCTCTTTGGTTTTCACCTCTGTTGGTGATCGGCGGTTATGATCGGTGGCCTGGCCGCCGAATGAAACCGCCGTTTGCATCCAGAAGTGTCTAGAGCAATTCTACGGTCACGATCGGTGGTCACGACCGCCGTTCGAAACAGTCGTTCATACCTGATCGATTTAATATCTCGGGTTTGATTCGGCAGTTGGATCGGCGGTCACGAAACTGCCAAATGAAACCGCCGTTGATGCTTTGTTCTTCACAGGCTCAATTCGGCGGTCGTAATCGGTGGCCTGGCCGCCGATTGAAACCGTTGATCGGTGCATTTCAAGGGCAAACTTGTCTTTTCACATGCTTTGTTTTTCATGCCTATAAATATCTCACTTTCTCTTGTTCTGAAGTATGACTCTTTAATCATCAAGAACCCTATATTTTTAAAGAGAGATTTTGAGAGAAAAAGCAACTAAGTTTGCTCATTTAAACACTCAAATCAAATCCTTTGTGCATCAAAGTTCATCTTGCATTCATCCATGAATGGGTTTGCATCATCACAACATGCTTGGTAAGATTTTAATTAATTTCATCTTATTTTAGTATTTTACTATCAAGCATATTCTCTTTTAATTTACTTGTATGTTTTTGATCATATGTTAAATACAAGAAAAGAGAATTAATTGTGATAAATTGATTGAGTGTTGTTTTGTGATAGCTTTCTAGGTTTATTTAATCTATGTTTAGCTAAGCTATTTGACATGTCATTTAGCTCTTGATATCTAGGATTGATTTAATTGTTATATCATCATCCTAGATAAGCATCTAAGGTTCCCTAGCCTTGTTTGTTATTTGAATATTTATACATATTCACATAGGTTGCATAATCCCTTCATTGAGAATTAAGTCTTGAGGCTAAGATTGCTTAGGCCTCAAGCAATTGGACTAGAGCCACTTTTAAAGGCCCGAGTAGTAGAAGTGGGGGGTTATTGACCGGAGTGTTAGATGAGGTCTACATAGGTTGTAAACTCCATTTCAATTAGTGGATTTCGAGGTCCGAGTGTGGCGCACTAAACAGCCCGTGGTTTTTCCCAGTGGTTAGGTTTCCACGTATACATCAAGTGTTATTTAAATTCCGCACTATATTACACTTGCTTGTATTTTTGACTAGTAGGGGTATTTTCGTAAAATTGACTTGCATGCGAAAATTGGGTAATAATAATTAAAATCTATTCACCCCCTAGATATATTTATCATACACACCGAGCGTTATTGTATTTCTTTCAGGTTCTTCAAGTTAAGTTTTTCCAGTGCTCATATAAATAGAATGTCGAGACTGCTCCCAATATCTATCAGGATACGGTGAACCCGGCAATTAGCGATTTGTACCGTGATCACCATTGGATCATCATGAGGCTGAACTGTGTTGTATGCATCCTCCTCCGTGAAAATGATTTGGGCAGAACGAGGATAGTCTTGAGATCCCCTGGAGACCTTGAGTACATCATGACCAGTGGTAAACCTCAAGATTTTCCAGGCATGGTTCTTTCTTGAGTTTTTAGAAGTCCCTGCTAGTGTTGGGCCTCCGTTGATGGTGCGAATAACTTGGATTTGCTGCATCAAGTCTTTATTATTGTCTTTCCTTCTTTCTTCCGCATCTCGCATTACAACCAAGGCCCTCTCAAGTCCTCAAGAGAAAAGCACCAAAGGTATATTCTAGTGCTTACATGCTTTGAAGAGATCTAGTTGCACACACACATAACTCATGCATATCTCTAACACTTGTATGTTGTGTGTTTTTATATGTGTGCATTCATGTTCTTGAATATCTCTTCATGCATGTTTAATTGATTGCATCTTGTTCATTGAAATGCCATGAAATGTTTAGGCATTAGGATGCAAAGTCATGAAATCTCTTCATGCATGTTTAATTAATTGCATCATGTTTATTGACATTCCATGACATCTTAGGCATTAGGATGCATTCACTTCCCACACTTGCACTTCATGTTTGTTAGTTTTAAGTGTGGTGTAATTCGTTTCCCAAAATATGTTCAGAAACGTCCACGCTTACACGATGGTGTACATATCTTAGCGCGATGATTGACCATTTGAGAAGGTCCCATTCTTCTCTTGGATTAGTTTTATTTATGGTGCGGTTGATTGGAGTAAGGTGTCTAGTTTCAAAAGATTGGATTTCAATGTTTCAAGTGTTTTCAAAACTGACCTTTGCATGGTCTTGTGACCATAACTTTTTATACAAAGCTTCAAAATGAGTTTTGAAAATTTTTGTACAAACTAGACACTCATACCTTTCCAATGGTATATTATTTGTAATATTTCATGACCATTTGGATTGGTATTGAAATCTCCAAAGTGACCACCAAAACAGGGCAACTCTGTTGTTGTCCGTTTCTGACCTTTTGTCACTCAATTGATCATAACGTTTTCTACAGACATTGAAATATCATTCTGTAAAAACGAGTAGAAATTAGACATTCATACCTTTCCAACGATATATCATATAAAAGGTTTTGATTTTGTTTGGTCATGTTTCGAAGTGCTCGAATCTTGAGCTGCTACACTGACGCGTGTACCGCGAAAAAACCCATAATTTTTCTATTTCTTCCAAAACGACATAGTTTCACTTGGGCACTATAAATACATATCTTTCTCATAATTTTGAGTGTAGAGCCACAAAATCAAACCCTAGAGAGAGAGGCTCCATATTCTTGAGAGAGAAAGAGAGGTTGTTGAGAGAGAAAGCACCAAGCTTGCTTCTTTAACTCTCCAAACCCAAAACCCATCATCTTCACACATCATCTAGCATGTTCTAGGTATCATTTCTCATGGGTTTTCTTTATTACTCACATGACTTGTAGTTAGAACATTTATTTGCGTCTCTTCACATACTCTTGCTTTACAAGATAGCATTTTTATTACTTGACTAGTTTCAAGATTGCATGTTTATTACTTGACTAGTTTCAAGATTGCATCTTTATTGTGCTTTGTGAGTTGGCATATAGGGTTTTATTTGCACATCTAGCTAATTGATCTCATTGTTTGATTGAGATTGTTTGCGATATCTAGGATTTCATGTTTATATAAATCTAGCTAATTTATCTCATTAAAATGATTGAGATTGTTTTTGATAGCTATTGTATCTAAGATTAGTTATCCTTCACATAGCTAAGTTGTATGCCATGACATATAGCAAATTTGATATCAAGGATTGTTTTTATTGTCATCATTTAATCCTAGATAAGCATTTAGTGTAACCTAGCATTACTTGCATATTTGGATATCTTTACATATTCACATAGGGTTTTTTAATCTCTTAATTGAGAAGTAAGTCTTATGGCTACTGGTGTGTAGTGCAAGAAAATTGGACTAGGTTCACTTTTAAACACCATTGCAATTAGTGGATTCGAGATTCGTGTGTGGCGTACATAACAGCCCGTGGTTTTTCCTTGTTGAAGGTTTCTATGTAAAAATTAAGTGTTCTTTAATTTCCGTATTATATACTTGATTTTGTTGTTTGGTGAATTGGGGTTATTTTTGTAATATTATCTAATCCAAAAAATTTGGTAATAACGGATTAACAACCCATTCACCCCCCTCTATGTTGTATTTTAGACACGCACGTATAATATATTTGTTTCAATAAACTCAACTAAGAGTCCTTTGACGCGCTCGAACCAGTTCTACAAATACTACTACAAATTACACTATTCTACTACAGTTATTCTAAACGGGCGCGTGGGTGGTTCACCCATCGCAAGTGTACGAGTTGTACGAGTAGTAACGGGTACACAAGTAAGGGTGGTCGTTCCCGCGAGGAGGTGGATTAGCTAACAAGTAAGTTATAGGTTATCATTGATTATTGAATTTCTAATTTCTAAACAAATCAATATTGAATGCTATCTAGATCGATTATACTAAGCTTGCAATTAACTAAGATTTAGGCTAGATTCAGATGTTTAAGCTAGATTAAAGATGTTAGGGCTAGATTAAGAGATGTTAGGGGATTGATTCATTCTAGTAATTACCATGTCATTAATCAATCATTCATTAAGCACATTCACAACATTCTAAGGCATGTATTTCATTATCAATAATGTAAAGCTCCAAATCCATCATCTTACACATAATCTAATATTATAGATAAGTGATTAAGAGAGAATTTCGGAATAGTGATGTAGAGATTCTCTAATTAACCCAAGACATGAATTACTTAGAGACATCTCTATGAAATGGCTAGTTAAACATCCATACATATTGTGGGACACTTTATGCATGAAATCAACTACCAAGTGTGTATAATAGATGTATATGCAAGACATATTATCCACATATCATTATAGTTCATAATACACCCATAAAAAGCCTTAGAGAGTGAAATAACAAATAGATTGATTACATTAATGGTATAATTACAAGAGTTACATCAATCCCTTAACAAAAGGTTTAGTTACTCATATAAGTATATAAACTAGAGAATATAAAAGAAGAGTAAAACAAACCCATTTGGATTAGTTTCTTGGCCAAGATAACTCCTCCTTGCAATCCAAGCACAATATCCTTCTAGAGCAACTTGAAATGAGCAAGTCTAGGTAAGTAAACTTGGTGTTTGGCTACCTAGAAAGTGATGGGAAAATGATAAGAACTAACTACAGTTGAGAGAGTTATTCTCTCTCTTAATTCTACACTAGAGTAAGTTAAACTAAAGTGATGTAGTATGTATTATTAAGTAACTTACTAACCAAAAGATATATATTGTGTCTAAGGTAAGTTATATAAAATATCTCAAAATATCTAAGGTGGTAAGGTGTGTTGGACAAGCTTAAGTGATAGGAGAGGCAAGTGGGACGAGCTGCCTTCATTTCCAGGTGTCCCGGTGACTTCGTTCACTCTGGCTCGCGGGCTTATTTCCGCGGGTGTGTGGTCGTGGAGATTCGTGAAGCATTCCCGTGAGTTTAGACTTTCTGCCTTGCGAGACATGTCTCTCGGCATAAACTCGCGAATCTCCCGTGGGTTTGGACGTGTTTGATGCGTGCAAGAAGCCGCTAGGAAGAGGTTGAAGCTTGGACTCGGCCATGGAGGTTTTGAGGGTTTGAAGGAGTTGGTGGATAGCAATATCAAGTGCATGGGAGGCTGGAATGGGTGGCAAACGGACCGGAGAGGCGTCGACCGTCATTCTGGGCAGAGAATGGTCGAAAAACACGTTGAAAATGGTCGAAAAACATCTGGGTTGCATGTTGGGTCGAACCAGGTCGAAGCCGGGTCATGGGTCACTGTCGCGGGTTTGCTCTGCCCAATTGGAGGTTGAAGACGCGTGACGTCATGCTGACATCACGCTTTTATCAGTAGCAGCGTCAAAAGGCTGTGTTTCACTTAAGTGACATGTGCTTTGCGCGACAATTACAAAATGGACCCCTGACCTCTTGACTAATCACTCAATATTCAATATATCTACAGATTTTTCACTTTGACCCCTGATTCTCCATAATGACGTAATTGCCCTCTTTTGCCCACGATTTTGATACTTTCCTCCAGTTTGGTCTAAAATGCCCCTGATGAGCTGAAATACCTGAAATACACTTATTTACAACATTAAATACCAAAAGGGCTCGGAAAACGGTTACAAAAGCTAAGCAAGGGAGCGCTAAATGTGAACATTTGGAGCGCGATCATCCTCCCCTTACTAGTCCTTCGATCTGGTTGCAGAGGCTGTAGCATTCAGATGTATTGTGTCCCACATCCTCATGAAAATCACAGTACTTGTAGCGATTCCTCTGATCGGCTGGGATCTTTATAGGACCGGGCTTCCTGAGTAGACCTTTATCGTGGATAGCAAGGTATATAGTTTCCCAGGATGCATTGAGAGGAGTGTAACGGTTGTAAAAGTCTTCTTCACCTGCTACCCAGGCTACTTCTCTTAACGGAGGTGTTGTTTTAGAAGGGGTCCTTCTCACCGGGTATCTGTCTTGATGCTAGGAAGGAGGTGGCGGCCTGTAAGTCAATCGGTTTGGAGGATGGTTCTGAAATTTCTTTGCAAGTGCAGGCTTCAGAGACTTCTTCTTCGGCCATTTAAATGATCGAGCCTCATCGTGCTCGACTTTGACCCAGAGTTGTTCATGTATGTCCACCTGCTCTAGTGCCCTGTCATAGGCTTCTTGGTAAGTTTTTGGGGGATGCTTAGCAAATGATCGGAATAATCTGTCAGCTTATAAATTCCTTCTAAAGTTGGCCAAAGTTTCCTTCTCAGCAAACACTTTCATCTGGATCACTTCTTTGTGCAACTTCTCTACATAGGATCTTAACGTCTCTCCCCGTTCCTGGATCACATACTGGAGTAGGACGAGGTCTTTAGGACAAGGTTTGATCCCCTGGAACTGAGCACAAAAGTCCATAGTGAGTTTTGTAAATGAATCCACACTACCTGGAAGTAACTTTCTGAACCAAGTCTTGTCACAATCGGTCATAATGGAAGGGAACATTCTGCACATCGCTGATCGGGTAGCATTTTGAACCTCTATATAGTGGACAAAACTCTCCATGTGGTTCATGGGGTCTTTTGATCCAGAATATTTTTCGGCGGGCATCTTGAATTTGGGGGGTAGCTCTGCTTCTCTGATTCTCCCAGAGAAATGTGCATTCATCTCCCCCCAAGGGGTTCTTCCGGGTACCACGGTGTTTCCCCTTCCTTAGCTCCTCAAATTCCTTTTCCATCTTGGTCATCTGATCTTCAAGGCGTTTGGACCAATCATGCCTGGATCTGGCTACTGATTTCTCATTATCCGAAGTTTCAGATAACACGACTCTCTCCTTGTGCTCCTCCCTCTGGGGCCGGGTACCCCGCGGGTTTCTCCTGGGCTAGGTACTACCACCTGTATCAGGCTATGGAACCATGTTCTCTGCTGCCGATCTAGCCGCTGGCTGGATCTTTCTGGGAGGGATGTCAAATGCTGACTTCACCTGTCGGGGTCTGAAATCTCTAGGATGACCTAGTACTGGTAAAGGCAGCCCAAGTCTGTCAAAGACTGGTACCCGGGTACTCGGTCAGGCTTCTCCTACGTGTTTGGGTGCTTTAAAAGGTATTCCTTGGACGATTATCTGGAGGCAGATGCTTTCCATGTAGGCAACAGCGTGCTGCTCCATGGTATCCCGATTTACCTCCTAGACCGCAGGGTCTTGGGGCGCGGAGCCTACATTGGGTGGAGGAATCGGTGCCGAGACCTAGCTTCTAGTTCCCTTCCTCTTCCCTTGGTTTCTCTGAGTGGAAGCGAGGGAATGGGGTCCTAAGGGGTCGGGATGCCCTTGAAAGGATCGGAATCTCATCTTCTGATTCTTCTGGGTAGAGCTAGGTAGCTTTGTAAAAATTTGGGAGTAGTTTTTCCCACAGATGGCGCCAAAAGTGTTAACCAAAAATTGTCACTGGGGTGATTTTTCCAATTAACAATTCAATATGACTAAAATCAAGGTAGATCTCAGTCGGAGAGGTACCAAGTAGTTCGATACCCTTAACTTCCTAATAGAACCTGTGAAAAATAATGATAATGGTGGGCAAAAATTAATGTAATAATGGTATCACGTACAACTCTTTTTTATTGACAATAAAGACATGATAAAATTACAACGAAGACTTTAGATAGCTATGGTGATGGGATAAAACACTCAGTTAACAATGGCGATGGAGCTCTCGTACATATCGATAAGTGGAAAAAATCTCTAATAGGGTTAAGCACTCAAGTTGCGATCCCTTTTCTTTGTGATAATATGATGTATATATAGGCCTTGTTTCTTGCCTTGCACTCCTACAACTTCGGTCTAGGGTTTTAGCAATTACAAGACTTTCCTTGGTGATCAATGGGATTGTCGTGGATTTTGTCCCTATAATCAAGCGATTCCTTTTCTCCCAGATTGTGTGGGAGTTGACTCCCAATTTAAACAGAACTCTTGGTGGCGGGAATGAGCATAACTTTGTTTGTCTTGAATGGTGGCATTTTATTGTCGCTTCAAACTGTCTTTTGAGCATGTTAGACTCACCTTTACGATCTATTCTTCCTAGTGCTTTTACCTGTCTGGCTAGCTGGTTTTTAGGGATGGATCGAGGTAGCTCACCTCTTTATGGAATCGGGGTATTGGGGCACCGGTTGACGCTGCAGTGAATATCAAAATAACAAAGTATCGGGATATTGAGTCTGCGTGGTAGCAGGATACTTGGACCGGGTGGTAGCATTGTACTTCAGGACCCTGTATACTATGCTTCCCGCTACTTAGGAATCCCGGCGTCCTTGATCTCAATTTGGATAATCCGAAGGTGTGCCTAAGTACTTTGGTCTGGACTCTTTATAGGAGGTAGCTATACTCTGCCTTGGTAGCTCTTTCAACCTTGAATCTGGATGGAAAATTCTTCTTTGACCCTCTGCCAATTTTGGTGGTTAACAACAACTTTCAAGACCGTAATCGGGGTAGACCACGGTCGGAGAGGTACCACGTAGTTCGATACCCATGCGTTCTCAATAAAACAAGCTAGATACAATGGTGATTGGAAACAAGAAGGAATCAATATATTATATCATAAAAGATGAAAAAGAACTCATTATATTGATAAACATTTAATACGTGTACACTTGAGGTTTTCTATTATCTTAATAAGAGGATTTTAGACACAGTCGGTGATGGCGATCTCGTGCTAGTCGATAAGTAGAAAAGAAAGCTGTAGGGTTTTCGATTCAAGATTTCGGTTCTCCCTTTTCTGTCAAGAGTCATGTTCTCTATATAGGTCTCATTTCTTGATGTGCACTCCCCTAAATTTGGTACAGTGGTTTAACAATTTACGGGATGTTCCATGGCGATAGACGAGAGGATCGTGGGATTTCCCCTGGAATCAAGTGATCCCTTGTTTATCGGAACTGAAAGAGTTGACTACGTTTTTGAATGGAACTCTTGAGTGGTGGGAAAATGGCATTCTCTTTGCTAATTAAACGTCGGCGTATACTGTCTTCCTTTATAGCTTGATCTCGATGTATTTGGTCTTACCTTGATAGTCTGCTATTCTGATGCTCTTACTGCTTGGTAGGTTAGCTCTAAGAGGGATAGGGATACATAGGTATCCCGCCTCCTGCTGGACCACGGTATCAGTGTATCGGGGTATCAGGATATCGGGTTAGTGCAGTAGCGGGGTACTAGGATGCTTTTCTGCGATGTCTTTTTACTTCAAATCTGGATGGAAAATTCTTCTTTGGACCCCTGCCATTTTTGGTGGTTAACAGTACTATTCTCCTCTTTGAGCATTTTTGCTTCAAGAGTGAGCTTCTTGTTTCGCATTTCAAGCTCTTCTATTTTCACTTTTCCCAAGGCCTCCTTGTCTTCAAACTCCTTTATCACGAGTTGTAATTTTCTTTCAAACTCTTCCCTCATTTCTTCCTTCTCTTAGGAAGTTCCTACTAATTTCCCTTGAAGTAAAGACAATTTTTCCTCCAATTTTGTGCTTCGCTCTTGGTTCTTCGGCGATTCTTCCTCGGTTTCTGCACCCTTCTCAAATACTTGTACAAGAGCATGTACACGGTTTCTTGTCCTCCCTTGCTTGGGATTGCCTGACTCTATTGATTGGTCTGGCCAACTAAGTAACACATTGTTACTAATATATTTTATACGTGCGTGTCTAATAATACAACCTAGAGGGGAGTGAATGGGTTATTAATCCTTTATTACCATTTTTTTCGGATTAGTCAATATTACAAATATAACCCTAATTCACCAAACAATAAAATCAAGCATAATAGTGCGGAAATTAAAAAACGCTTGATTTTTACGTGGAAACCCTCAACAGGGAAAAACCACGGCCTGTTATGTGCACCACACACGAACCTTGAATCCACTAATTGTAATGATGTTTACATCATAAGTTGACCTCAACCATTCTCAGACTATAACCCACCACTACTACCCACAGGCCTTTAAAAGTGAACCTAGTCCAATTGCTTGTGCACCAAGCCACCCTAGCCACACAAGACTTACTTCTCAATGAAGTAAGATCAAATAGCCTATGTGAATATATATGATATTCAAAATGCAAATAGAGCTAGGGAACACTAAATGCTTATCTAGGATTATAAGATGACAATTAAATCAATCCTAGATATCAAATGCTAAATGACATGGCATAAAACTTAGCTATGTTAAGGATAACCAATCCTAGATACAATAGCTATCAAAAACAATCTCAATCATTTTAATGAGATAAATTAGCTAGATTTATATAGACATAAAATCCTAGCTATCACAAACAATCTCAATCAAACAATGAGATCAATTTAGCTTGATGTTATATAAACATAAAAACCTAGCTATCACAAATAACTCAATCAACACATAATCTCAATCTTGTATGTAGAAATTAATCTAAGATCATACAAGTAATAAATGAGATAAATTGCTAAGTAAGAACACTAATTATGTAAGATAATAGTGAACAACTTACCATACTATGTGTGTTGAAGAAGACCCATGCATTAGCACATACTAGATGATCCTAGATGATGCTTAGATGATGATTTATGCACATGGAAATGAGTTAGGAGAGTTAAAGAAGCAATCTTGGTGCTTTCTCTCACTAGAACTTCTCTTTCTTTCTCAAGAATATGGAGCCTCTCTCTCTAGGGTTTGATTTTGTGGTTCTACTCTCAAAATGATAAGAAAGATATGTATTTATAGTGCCCAAGTGAAACTATGTCGTTTTGGAAGAATTAGAAAAATTATTGGCATTTCCACGGTACATGCGTCAATGCAGCAGCTCAAGATTTGAGCGCTTCGAAACATGACCAAACAACATCGAACCTTTCATATGATATATCGTTGGAAAGGAATAGATGTCTACTTTCTACTGGTTTTTACAGAATGACATTTTGATGTCTGTAGAAAAGGTTATGGTCAATTGAGTGACCAAAGGTTAGAAACGGACAACAACAGAGTTGCCATGTTTTGGTGGTCACTTTGGAGATTTCAAAAATAATCCAAACGGTCATGAAATATTACAAATAATATACTATTAGAAAGGTATGGGTGTCTAGTTTGTACAAAAATTTTCAAAACTCATTTTAAAGCTTTGTATAAAAAGTTATGGTCACAAGACCATGCAAATGTCAGTTTTGAAAACTCTTGAAACATTGAAATCCAATCTTTTGAAACTAGACACCTTACTCCAATCAACCGCACCATAAATAACACTAATCCAAGAGAAGAATGGAACCTTCTCAAATGGTCAACCATCACGCTAAGTAATGCACAACTTCGTGCAAGCGCGGACGTTTTCGAACATATTTCGGGAAACGAAATACACCACACTTAAAACTAACAAACATGAAGTGCAAGTGTGGGAAGTGAATGCATCATAATGCCTAACATGTCATGGCATTGTCATTGAACAAGATGCACTCAATTAAAACATGCATGAATAGAATTCATGGCTTTGCATCCTAATGCCTAAACATGTTATGGCATTTCAATGAACATGATGCAATCAATTAAACATGCATAAAGAGATATTCAAGAACATGAATGCACACATATAAAAACAAACAACATACAAGTGTTAGAGATATGCATGAGTTGTGTGTGTGTACAACTAGATCTCTTAGAAGCAAGTAAGCCCTAGACTATACCTTTGGTGCTTCTTCTCTTGAGGTCTTGAGAGGGCCTTGGTTGTGCAAATCACCAACCATCAAATGCCTAAGCTACCCTTACATCAAGCCCTACATATGGTTAGTCACCGAAACAAGCCAATCAAACTTGAGGAACTTACACACATGTTTGGTCATTTTCTTCTCATGTGCTTGTTGTGCGGATTGGAATAACTCCATGGTTTTCTGTTGAGAAGCTTGGATGTTCTCAATTTCTCGAAAATGATTCTCCATGAAATTTTTCCTCTCATCATCAATGGAATTTGATTGGTATGATGAGATAAAGCCTTGGTTAGTCCTCCAATCCGTATTGTAGCTATTCTCATAAGTCTCGTAGCTTGGCCCTTGATTTTCCGTGAAGAAATCCATAGAATCCTGAAACAAAAAGAAATAAAAACTACCAAAAGAAATAAAAAGAAACTAAATAGACTAAAAACAACTAAGAAAATAAAAATTATTAAAACTAAACTAACCAATACTAAGAAAAGTTAATTAATTCAACAATCGCTACCAATTCCCCAGCAGCGGCGCCAATTTTGATGAGGTCGTTTTGTACTCAACAAAATACGTTTTAAAGTGTTCGTTTTGAAAACCAAATTTCACCACTTGAAAATCCACTTAGGATGTAAAATTAGTAAAATGGTAAGCAAGGATTCGTTCCATAGGGAATTAGAGTAATTAGCTGTATTAATTAACAAGTCTTAAATGCAGTTATGCAAATCATAGTAAGTGGATAGTGTATGGTTTGAGAAACCATCAAACGTGCATATAAAGTAAATGTGACAAAAAGGGGTGATAGGGAAAATAGAATACTCAACAATCTAAGATAAGAATATGGAATGTATCAATTAAGAGAATTGCTAGGGAAATGATGGAAGTGGATTATGGGCAATGCTTCTCAAGCTACCTTAATGAACCAATCTCACATTTGTTAGCCATTTGTATTCTTAGATGTGTTTAGACCATGACTATGAACCCTAAACAACTTCCCACCAAAATACCTAACCGATTAAGGAGAGAGGGTCAAGGTGGGATTGGCTTATTACAAATAAAGGTTTAGATTATTGCAGTTGATATACCCTCCAACAATCTATCATATTCACTATGTTCTTAATCCATCAAGGATGTCAATCCAATATAGATTCTATAACAAATTATCCTAAACAAGAGTATAATCAACTAGTGGGTATACAATGCCAATTATATAATGAATATAATCTAGTTATCAAATGAATAAAACACAAATAGAGATTCAAAATACATATAGCTTAAGCAAAACCCAAATCCAAATGTTCCTCACATCAATCCCCTAGAATGTGGATTTAGTTACACATAATTACAATCAAATGGAAGGCAAGTAAAAGAATAGGAAATCACCCTTGGGCCTCCTTTTGTAGTACTTGATCCTTCCTTGCCTTTGATGCTCCTTGTGTAAAAAGTGGTAGACAAGGATGTGTCTAGATGGGTGGATGTCTAATGGCCAGTGACAAAGGAAATGGTGTAGAAGATGGGTAGAGAGGAATGATTGGGTGAAAGTAATCTAGATTAGATGTTGAGTTTGGGATGGAGGATATGAGTTCAAGTATAGAAATTGAGGAATTTGAAAGGGGAATTATGGATGATCCTAGGTTGAAGAAGAGGATGATTTCAATTGGAAAACTATGATGAATTTATAGTGTTTTCAAATCAGGTCACGAGTGGTTAATTACCAAAACATCCCCTGATATGGCAAATTGCCATTTTGGCCCCTCAAAGGGGACCTTTCTGTAAATGTCCCAACCAATCAGATCTTGACGTTGCTGTGTTTCACGGTGATGTTCAAGCAACATTTGGGGGTGACACAATCAGGTGCAAAATTGGTTCTCTCTCACTTGTGGAGTCGATATGGGGACAGGCGAAATTGAACCGCGACAATCACAGGGCTCATTTCGTGGTGATGACACGGTTTGAACGGAGGCGACAAGATGAGCAACATCGGTCGAAAAGAGAAGATCGTGGCTAAGGATCCCGACCGTTTGGTGAGCCGAGAAGGACCCCATTATGGTAGCGCGAACTCCGTCGAACTTCTGCACCGAAAACTAGTTGGAATAAGGCGGGGGATCGCCATTTTCAGCTATTGGAAAAAAAAGCTAGGGTTTGGTTGGTAATGAAGGCATGTGTGAGGTTGAAGATGAAGACAGGTGCTGGGCCGGGTTACACTCGTTAGGCCGAGACAGCATACGGGTTTGTCTTTGAATCACTTGGGGGTGCATTTAGCAATGGGCTGGAGCTCATTTAGAAGCCAATCAGCCTCCAAAACACACCGCATCATTTAAATGATGTGGCGTCTCTGCCTGATTTGCTTGGCGAATTACGGAAAGCCCCCTGTTTTCCTTTGATATTTCAATAACTTCAATCTTCCCACAATAATTACAGTTTCACCCTTAATTGACCAATATTACTCCAATGCCGATGAACTTCATAAATACCTGAAAAAACTTAATTCACACGATTAAATCATGGGATATACCTGAGAATCAAGCGAAAAGAGAAGGAAATGAGGGCCAAAATCATACCAATTTTGGTTTGATCTGTTAGGATTATGCTCAATAGCAAGGGTGTAATGTTGTTTTTGACAATCTTTTCATATTAATAAAGTGATTTCTGTTTTAACAAATCTTATAGCATTTATAGTTTAATTATTATAATTGTCAAAAGTAAATAATCATAAGGTCAAAAGACTATGAGAAAAAAAGAATTGTTTGTACAGTTGGATATGTATGAGGTAGACACAATTCTTTAGATAGTCTTGAATAATGTTCACAACTTAAGATAAAGGTTAGGCGCATTTACCTTATTAAAGTTGTAGATTCTTTTGCTAGCATTTGATTGGGATCAAATGTGTTATGATGAGTCTAAAATCATCAAAGTGTCTTTGAGTAAAAAAATCTAGTGCACTAGGTGCATTGAATATGATCACAATGAAATATTTTATCTAGAAACCGTCAATGGATAAAAGTTTTCATTATGAGGACAATCGGAGAGTCTATCTTAATCCTAAGATAAATGATGGACTTATGGTTACAAGTGTTATCATTTGAGCTATCAATGAGTATGATTATATAGCATAGTCTATCCTTGATAGTTTGGTGGTATTCATTTGCTAATCGATAGAGGACTTCTTTTATAGATATGGACATCGTGGCTCCATTTATTAAATGAGAGTAAAATATCATCATATGGATATTTTGAGGCATTGGATATTAAATCTTAACGTTAAGTTTTCGATAGTGTCTATTGAAACATGGCTTCTGGACAAGTCAAAATATCTAAGTTCAAAATGTGGTCATATGAGTAAATATGGTAACTAGGAGAGCTATAGACGGTTTATGAGCTTTTGGCGATTACTGATATTTTTCATGAGGATACACTATCTCCAATAAGATTGTCTAGGGTATGAATAAGAAACATTTACTTATTTTATCTTTATTTAAGAGTGCAATTTTAGTTCTTTAGTGGAATGAACTAAAATTAATAGATCGAAACCTAAGTGAATCATTTGTTGATTGTGATTGGGTTATATCTATTGAAACTTAAATTTAGATAGCCCGCCAAGATCCCCAATCCACACGGACTTGAATAGATCACTTGATATATTCTACCGGACTAATTTATGGGTCCATCTAGAATTATATTAAGGCATGTGGACTTGTTTCTTTTAGTAAGAATGGGCCTAGTTCACATGTGGACTTCTTATTAAAGTCTAATGGATTTAATAAAATGGAAAAACAATATATTGAACATGTTTTTTATACATGGGCGGCAAGGTTAATTAAGTTAGCCTATTATATTGTTTTATTTTATTATTTAATTAAATGGAACTTAATTAATTAATTAATTACTTAATTAAAAATCAAAATCTTTTTCTAACTAGGAAATATGTTTCTTAGTGTTATACTATTGTTGGTAGTATAATAAGAATTAAAGACTTTATTTGATAAGTAGATAAATAAAATGAATTTATTTATCTAGTCAAATTAGGAAGTTTTTGATTAAATCACAATTTAATTTATATTCAATATAAATTTGGATAATACACTAAAGAGTTGGATTAGGGTTTGGATTCTAAAGTCGATAGGAATTATGGTGAAACACAAATCCTCTTTTGGGGAGGATTTTGGCTACATGGATGAATCCTTTTTAGGAGAGGATTTCGGCCAACCCTAATATTTTTAGGGGAAGGTTTTGGCCAGCCCTAATCCTCTTGGGGTGAGTATTTCGGCCACCATATATATACCCCATCATAGAATTCGGCCATCCCGAATGTTCTTGGAGAGAGTTATTTCTTTTGCTTGAAAAAATAATCCAACTCTTAGACATAGTGTGAAATTCGGCCAAGAGAAGAAAAAGAGAGAAGAAACGTTTTATTTCGATAGTGCACTAGTAGCTTTTACATCAAAAGGTTTTGTGCACGACTTCGAATTAGGTTTATGCGAGTTTTGATCAAAAGATTGTGAATTCACAAGTGACGGAACGTTCTTCGTTTTTCTCTAGGAAGATTATTGTGACTAACAAAAGAAAAAAAAAATTTACTATCCATCATCAGGTACACAATTCAAAGAAAGGGAGCCCACACTCCTAGGTGATTCACGTTCGTGATTGGATTGGAAGATCTTGCAGATTACAATCGGTGCAACATCAATCGTCACGTGGAAAAAGGTACGATATCTTTGTTATACATTAATTAGTCAAGGGTTAAGGTTCTTCTTTTAAGGAAATTTTTAAACTATACAAATCAATTTTTTGATTCCACTGCGTGTATTTTTCCTACATGATCCCATGTTGGTCCTCCTATTTAACACTAGGTTGAAATTATTTTCGGGAAAGCTCAGATCAAGATGGTACAACCTTTATAGGATACTCCAAGTGTTCCCACATAGAGCTATTGAGTTACTAAATGAGAAGAACGGGGATACGTTCAAAGTGAACTGACATAGAATAAAGTCGTACTTGCAGGGATTAGACGAAGTAAGGATGCTGGAACAGATTATTCTTATAGAGCCATAGAGCTCTCATGCGTCTCGCCGAGACAGTAACTCTATCGCTTGGTGGGAGGCATCCCACCTAGGTACATATTTTTTTTGTTTGTTAGTTTTATTTTGAGTAGTTTTATCAAGCATATGCATTTGATTTGGTTGTAGTATTTGTGCTACACAGATGTTAGGATTGTAGTTGGGGAAAGCAGTAGGAGCAAATATGGCAAAATCAATAGCCCCGCGAACTGAATAATGTGGGAACATTCCCGCGAAACAAAAGGAATAAAGCCACATAATGGCTCTGGAGAGCTCAGCCACTTCATGCTGCTGGAAACAACCAGCAAACTAGAAAACATGAATTCGCGAGGGGAGATGAGGAAAGTCCGCGGGTTAATTCCGCTAGATTAATCCTGCTGCCCAGAAACAATGAACTCGTGAGAAATTAGGAGGTATTCACTATGGTTTCAAACCGGCAGGAATAAACTCGCTCACCTAAGGCCACAAGTCGCACACTGGTGAGCGATTTCGTCTAGAGAGCAATGACCCGCGGTACTAAACCCGCAGCGAGCCTCCAGAGGAATCACTTGCTATCCTACCTATGTGCTTATCGATAAATGCATGCTTGTTTTATTTGTTATTTCTATTTTTATTTAGATCTAAGAATGTGAATATTTTGTGTTCAAATCTTAGGATTTGTTTTGATTTAGTTTTTAGTCCTTTTATATTTTTGTTGTCACTATTTCTAAACACTAGCTAGCATTGTCTATATTTTGTTTGTTTCACGAGCAACATTTGAGGACAATGTGTGGTTTAGGTTTGGGGGTGGGACAACTTTCGTCATGTTGTGTTAGTTGTACATATGTGGATTATATATGTGTTTTAGGAAAAAATTTCAAATCTCTGACAAAACGCAGTAAATTTTCAAAACATTTGTTTTTTGTGAGTTGTTTACTTTTGTGTGCCAATAGGAACATGTCATACTATGCTTTGAAATCTAAGTTTTGACTAGTATGCATGCCATCTAAAGTTGTTGCGTCACTATCAATATGCTTGTACAGTGCCAATCTTCTGATGTTTAGGTAAATGAACCTTAGGCTTATTGATCCTAGGAGTGAAACTATTAAGGTGTGTCTAAATATACCTAGGGGTGAATAGGTTTTAATCAAGTTAATTACCGATTTTTCAAGATTAGTCAATATTCAATCAAACACCCAATCTAAGCAAAATACAATCAACTAAATCTATGTGCGGAAAACAATAAATTGCACGTTGATTGATTTACGTGAGAAACCCACGACTGGGAAAAACTCATGGGCTAATATGCTAGCCACACACGGTCCTCAAATTCACTACTTGATTGAAAGTTTACAACCTAGGTTGACATCAACCATTCTTGATCACTAACTATTCCACTCTACCTAATAGGCCTTTAATAGCAATTCTAGACCTACTTGCTTGTGCACTAAACTACTTAGTCACAAGGTTTTAATCACAATGAAGAGAACACAACCTCTGTGAATATCAAGTGCATAAATGCTAGGTTAACACGTACATTTAATGCTTGTCAAATCATGCATGAGCATGTCAATCAATCCTAAATATCATGTTGCTACATGTCATATAAAACTTAGCTATATAAGATTAAAAACAATCTTAGATGCAATAGCTATCACAATACAACAACTCAATCAATCAACACAAAAATCTCAACCTTCTATATAAAATCTAATCTAGATGCATACAAGTAATATATGAGATTTCTTGCTAAGTAAGAACACTAAAATGGATTAAGATGGTGTTCAACTTACCAAGTCATATGTGTTGAAAAGGACCCATGTAAAGATACATCCTAGATGAAGCTAAATGATGCTAGATGATGTTTGATGCACATGGAAATGAGTTGGAATGATCAAAGGTGAGTTCTTGGATGATTTTCTCTCTTGGAAAATGCTATCTCTCAAAAATATGATTTTGAACTCTTAAAAACAACTTAAAGAGAAAGTGGCATATATATATATGAGAAGGAAAACTACAGCGTTTTAGGTTAGGCGGACTGACGTAGTTGGCCAAGACAGCAGTCGACCATGACAAAGCAAAAGAAGTTACTGTCGCTTGCTAGCCGCGGTTCACCAAAATGGCAGCACAACCGCGGAAGTTACTGTCGCAGTCTTGCCACGGTTCACCAAAACAGTAGCACAACCGTGGAAGTTACTATCGTTGGCTTGCCGCGGTTCACCAAAACGGCACACCTACCGTGACAGTGAGAGGCAAGGCCTTCTCACGTGGTTTAACACACTGAGTAAGTATGCAATTAGTGTGAGTGTGTGAGGGAGACAAAACACACATAGAGAGACAATAAAACACACATGCAACAAGTATGGCATGCAAGAGAGGTGTGTGTGTTCAACTATTCTCTTTAATGTAAATAAGCACAAGTGATATACCTTTGAAGTGTTTATCATCTTGAGGTCTTGAGAGGGCCTTTAAGCTTGATCACCAATAATTAAACGCCTAAGCTACCTTTACATCATAACCTTAATTGTGGTTTGTCAACGAAATAAACCAATCAAAAATGAGGAACTTACAAGAAGAATTGTGGAGACTACCCGTGTGAGACATTGAGCCTTAACGTTCATTTGAGAGGGTATAATTAATTCTATTCTTAAAACACTTTTCGAACTAGAATTGCATTGAGATCTCATTCACAAAGCATTTAGTATTGATTGCCATAGAACATGAAAATTATGTGGACTGCTTATGCGACTTGTATTACCTTGATAAAATAGACTTTCGGATATGATTCTAGGCATGTGTGTACTTAACTACTATATTTTACCCAAACACCGTCCTTATTGTATGTGTGCTCCAATTGCCAATTTGAGGCCAAACAAAAACCATTCATTTCATCACCACATATTATCCATACACATTAATCACATGGAATCTTTAGTTGTTGACCATAGGTTATGCATAAGTTATAAATGTAAATATTTAGCTCAAATCTATAAATAGTGTGTACTCAGGTGATGATAGAAAATTATGCATTGCAGATGCTAAATTGTAAAAGTGTTGAAAACAAAACGCTTAAGCCATAGTACCTAATTGACTTAATACTTGAATCTAAGTACCAACTAGCGCAAATATCAAAATGTTAATCTTAGCCTAGACGCTTGTAGACATATGTGTAAAGAGCTAGTAGGAATATTATTGTTAAATTGATCAACATCTTTAGAATTCCATCAAATTCATTTTGAAACAAATACTCGGTGTGTTTAATATTAATCTAGAGGGAGGGTGAATAGATTTTAATCGATTTTATCCAATTTTCGTGTATGGTCAAGATTACGAAAATGCCTCTAATAGTCAATAAAATATAGCAAGTGTAATATGGTACGGAATGTAAATAACACTTGATATTTACATGGAAACCCTCATGGGAAAAACCACGGGCTAATAAGTGCGCCACACTCGAACCTTGAATCCACTAAATGTGTTGAAGATTACAACCTAATCCCGGTAAGTAATCACACACCTACCTAATCCCGGTATGAGTGGACCTAGTCCAAATACTTGTGATTTACGCAACCTAATCCCGGAAGCTACACAAATATCACTTCTCAATGAAGAGAAAATACAACCTAAGTGAATATATGAAATATCCAAAAATGCAATTAGAGCTAGGTAACCCTATATGCTTATCTAGAGTGACAATTTTGCAATTAAGATAATCCTAGATATCAATGGCTAAATGACATGTCAAATAGCTTAGCTAAACATAGATTATGAAAACCTAGATAGCAATCACAATACAACTTCTCAAACATCAATACACTAATCTCAATCTTGTATCCAAAATATATATGAAAAACATACAAGAATTAAATGAGATTGCTTGTTAAGAAAATACACAAAATATGTAAGATATTAGTGAAAAACTTACCAAGCAAAGTGTGTTAAAGAATCCATGCAAAATGATATCTAGATGATCAAGGATGATGCTAGATGATGATTGATGATCATGGAAAAGTGTTTGAGTAATCAAAGGTGAGTTCTTTAGTGAAATTTTTCTCTTTGAAAAATATGCTAAGTAAAAATTGATTTTGAACTCTCTAAAAAACAACCTAAAAACATATAGTCATTTATATAGAGGACTTAAGTGAAATGAGGTTGTTTTGAAAAATCACACCAGAAATCGCTCTATGCTTTGGTGATCTGCACCGGTGGACCAGCGCACGACCAGCGCATGAAGACAATTTGCACTAGCGTTGGTCGACCAACGTAGGTGAGAGGCGCAACACCAGCGACAGAGAACTGGGCGTTTTGCGCTAGACGACCAGCGCACGACCAACGACAGACACCTAGGCGATCTGCGCTGGTGTGCTGCACTAGTCTGGCGCACGACGACAAGTGCACAGCCCACTCATTTTATGCTCACATGCAAAAGTGCAAGGGCAAAAAGGTAAGGAAAATGCATCCTAATGCCTAACATGATATGTCTTATAATCACAAGATGCAATCAATATACTAATGCAAGAAGAGAGATTAATTAATCAATAATGCACACATAATACAAACACATAACATTCAAGAATAAGACTTATGCAAGTGTTGTGTGTGTGTGCAACTACATCTCTTCAAAACAAAGTAAGCACTAGAAATTTACCTTTGGTGCTTCTTCTCTTGAGGTCTTGAGAGCCTAATCTACCCTTACAAAAACCCCAAATGTGGTTAGTCTATGAAATAAACCAATCAATAAACTGAGACCTTACACATTTCATTCATCCCAAATCACCCATAGCCCTATTATAACCAAAGGAAAGCTCTAGCAGATCTTTTAGAAAGTCTAGCTTGGGAATATGAGTCAAAACATGTCCTCTCCACGTTCATGGTTTATCAATTCATTCATGAGATCATTCACTTAAAGTGTGTTGTTTTAATTGTTCACATGCGTTGAAATTTAAATTTTATTTACATAACTTCCGAAAACGCATGTGGTTGAAGATAGAAAGCCTAGGACTCTGAGAGAAGATTGAGTTGAATCCGTGAGATATAGAAGTCAAGGCGAATTCACCCCTAGGCAATTTAGTTTATTGATTCATAGACCAAAAACATCCTAAGTATTGGCATACTGGCATCATGTGTTGTTTTGATTGAAGTGAAATTTTCTTAGTCTTAATTAAGAATGCTTAGCTTGCATGAAGTTTTTGTTTGTATATATATTATTACATCTCAACGTTTGAATTGCAGAGTTGCATTTGTGGGTATTGTATCTGGTAAACCTTCAGGAGATTATAACTCCTCCTACTAGGGGCACCTAGAGGTTTAAAAGGCTTATGGCACATGCTAAGTGCCATCATGTTTCCTATGAAAATGGATTAGCATAGTTCGTTTAGTTTACTTAGTACGTTTGTTTTTATTTTATTGTTTTGCTCGAGGACAAGCAAAAGATAGGTTTGGGGGTTTGATCGCACCATAAATGTTCTCATTTAGCTCTCCCTTTTCCTACCTTTTGTGTTCATTTCCGAGCACTTTTGTGTATATAACATGTGTTTTAGTTAAGTATAGGTATTGTACTCATTTAGGAAGGTGTTTGTACAAAGTTAGAGAAAAGAGGTAAAAAAGGGAGCAAAGACCTATGAAAGCAGGACTTCGCGGGATAGAGCCCGTAACATGAAGCCGTAGGAGGACATTAGCTAGAAAGAACTCGCCAGACAAAAGATATGAACACGCTGGGATTTTATCCGCAAGTTCATTCAGTGAAATATTGCCCGCCAGGTAGAAGGTGTGAACCTGCCAAGAATTCCTGAAAAAGCTCGCTGGTTCATACTTGAGAGAAAGAAACCGCGAAGCAGGGGATCAAAAGCCATGAGAATCTGTAAGAAGACCCTACGAGATGTATCCGTAGGAATGAACCAGCAGAACGAAGCCACGTACAACTCGTCAAGGACATTTATGGCATTTCCAGTCCCCAATTATAACTTAAAACTATAAATATGCACTTTTCTGATGTAATAAACACAAGTGAGAGATATTAAGAGATAATTAGACTCTCCATTTAGCTTAGAATAGATCTAGGAAATCTTTAGATCATTTCTTCATTACTCAAGTTCCTAAACACTTTAGAGTAGAAAAGTAATTAGTTAGATCAGCTCTTGAGAGCTATTTGTGATTACCTTTGATTGTATTTTCTACGGAGAAGGGTTGTTCTCCATTGGAATCTAACAAGACTTCATTGGTTTTATTTCTTCCTTTTCTCTTTACTTATGCTTATCCTAGATATCATGTGTAACTAACCCATTTTTGTTGGGGGATTTATTAAATTAATGATATAAGCCACCTTGTTAATCACTCTTCTTTATAAATAGTCACTTTGTGCTAATAAATATTTAATGACTAAATCATAACATGTGTTCTCAAAGATCCTTGAGGAACATGTATTTGTAATTTGTGTTTGAGTAGATGAAATACTTACTTCATATCCTTTGAAGTGTGTGTTGACATCAAATAGCTCATAAAGTAGAGTGTGATGACTAATGGTAATATCTTTGTAAAATCCACACACTCGATTTATAGTTTCTTGACCAAACACTCACCATTTGTTTCGTCTAAGATTTTAGTTGAGTTGTTATGTGTGTATCTTCGAAAACTAATGGAACTAGTCTCACTGACTTTGATCTAAAATGTAAGGAGTGGTTACTTGGTGGTGTATCATTGTTGACTTCATATTTCCTCTAGCATCTTTATCTTATTAATCTTTAATCTCATTTCACTATTGCATTAGACTAGCCTTGAAGCATTATTCAGTTACTTAGTTGCTTTTCAAAACATTAGACTAATTGTTATACTTTTTATATGTCCTGATCCTCGTGGGAACGATAACCCGTACTTGTGCACCTTATATGAGTTAAATGATTTGTGCACTTGCAAAGGGTGAAACACTTGCATGCCCCTTTAGATAGCCAAGGTAGAATATGGTAGATCTATTTCTAGTTTAATTGGAACCGGTGCGGGCGTGTCAGTTCCCTAAAATATATGAGCGTGTTGGTTTATATTGCAAGTGTACGGATCGTTACATGTAGTATAACACTAAGTACGGGTCATCCCCACATGGAGTGTCATCGTTATTATGCCATATCTAGCTAAAGCATTATTGAAAGCAATGTAAATAGAACATGGAAGAGGTGAGAATGGTGTGTGAAGTGTAAGCATAATGCAGAGAGTGTGTGAACATGCGAACAAAAGTAATCTACAACTAAAGCATGAAAGTAACTGGGTGCTTGCCTTTCTAAATTACATTACTCCTAAGCTAAATTAAATTACTTCTAAAGGCAAGACACTCGAATTACGAAAACAATGGTGGATAGGAGAGATGCAAGATAATGGTCACACTAGAGAAATGAGTTCACCAAACAAATATGCACATCAAGTTGATTGTTTAATATTAAGCACATTCAGTTCAAGTCAAGGGTTCGTTCTTTTGATTAAGGAAATTACGAAAATCAATTCATCACTCTCCAAGGATCATGGAAGAGCAATTGTGTCTTCAACCATCACTCACCTATGGTCATAGAATGAGCAATAGCCAAAGACCCATTAATGCACAAGAACATATAACCAAAACCCATTCTAGCAAGGTCATGCATAAAACAAGCTTCTCCTATTCTCCAGAGCTAATAGTTAAGATCATGCCCGGAAAGTCATCCAAAAGCACAACCATAACTCTCATGCACTCAAATCATTCCGAACATAGCATTTTGAATCATCCATCAACATACATACAAGAATTGGATGCTACATTATACTACTTCTAAATTAAGTTAAACTACTCCTAATCCCATTCATGAATACACATCAATTTCTGACCCTCCATAAACATCCATACAAAGCTAAGAGATTAACTCATAATAATAACAAAGAATAGAACAAGACCCAAATCGAATCTAGAACAAATCATACGTGTAAGGATTCCCGTTTTGTTGATTGGCTTATTTCGTGGTCAAACCACATGTTGGGGTTTTGAATGTAAGGGTAGTCTAAGTGTTTAGTGTTGAAGATCAAAGGCCCTTCCATGACCTCAAGATACAAGCACGCCAAAGGTATAATCTCTTGTGCTTGTTTTTCTTTGAAGAGATTAGTTGCACACACACACTCACATCTCATGCTTAATTCATTTTCTTGTATGATGTGTATGTGTTGCTATGTTGTGTGCATTCTCTTCACATGTCACATTCACACTAACACTTTGATTGCTATATCTTGTTGTGTGTATATGTGATTAGTAATTTGTTTCCCGATAGTGTTCGGAAACGTCCGCGCACGCACTAGAATGTGCTTGGTTTTGCGCGAAGACCGCCCACGGAGAATGCCCTTGGCTTCTCCTTGGTTTTCACCTCTGTTGGTGATCGGCGGTTATTATCGGCGGCCTGGCCGCCGAATGGAACCGCCGTTTGCTTCCAGAAGCAATTCTGCGGTCAAAATCGGCGGTCATGACCGCCGTTAGAAACCGCCGTTCATACCTGATCGATTTCGATCTCTCGGGTCTGATTCGGCGGTTGGTATCGGCGGTCACGAAACCGCCGAATGAAACCGCCGAAGTTCCCCTGTTCTCTCGGGACTCCATTCTGCGGTTGAGTTCTGCGGCCTGGCCGCCGAATTAAACCGCCGATCGGCGATTTCAAAGGGCAAACTTGTCTTTTCACATGCCCAATTCTTGATGTCTATAAATATCTTACTTTCTCATGATCTGAATAAGTTCTTTGACTCTTAAGAACCCTAATCTTCAAAGATAGATTTTGAGAGAAAATCAAATCAAGAACTCAACTTTAACCACTCAAATCAAACCCCTTTTGCATCAAATTTCATATTGCATCTCCTATGTCTATATAGAGTGCATCCATGTATGGGTTTGCATCATCACAACTTGCTTGGTAAGATTTTGATTAATTTCATCTTATTGTAGTATTTTAAATACTAAGCCATCTCTTTTAAATTACTTGTATGTTTTAGATCATATGCTAAATACAAGAAAAGAGATTATTTGTGATGAATTGATTGAGTGTTGTTTTTGATAGATATCTAGGTTTTTATAATCTATGATTATCTATGCTATTTGACATGTCATTTAGCAATTGATATCTAGGGTTGATTAAATTGATTATATCATCATCCTAGATAAGCATCTAAGGTTACCTAGCCTTGTTTGTTATTTGAATATTCATATATATATTCACATAGGTTGTTCTCTTCATTGAGAAGTAAGTCTTGAGGCTAAGAGTGCTTAGGCCTCAAGCAAATTGGAATAGGGTTGCTAATAAAGGCCCGCTGGGTAGAAGTGAGGGGTTACAGACCGGAGTGTTAGACGAGGTCTACATAGGTTGTAAACTTCATTTCAATTAGTGATTTAGAGTTCCGAGTGTGGCGCACTAATCAGCCCGTGGTTTTTCCCAGTGGTTGGGTTTTCACGTATACATCAAGTGTTATTTTAATTCCGCACTATATTACACTTGCTTGTATATTTAACTAGTAGGGGCATTTTCGTAATATTGACTTGTATGCGAAAATTGGGTAATAATAGCTAAAATCTATTCACCCCCCCTCTAGCTTTATATTGAACACGCCTCGAGTATTTAATTACTTTCAATTGGTATCAGAGCGGGTTCCTAGATATACTTAGGTGATCCTAGCTCATTTTGGTGTGTTTTTGCATTTTGTATGTTTGTTTGATTTCTTCATACATTTTGCATTCTTCTCATTTGCATTCATTCAACGCAAACACTATGAGTGATTTTGTGAGAGAAGAAATTGACTCCATTGAGGAGATGCCTCTCTTACTAGAGAGATTTAGGAGATTTGTGAATTTAACCACCTCACCTCCTAAGAAGAAGTTGACCACCGCACCTCCTAAGAAGAAGAAGAAGAAGAAAATTGCTTTGGAGACTTCGAAGCATGACAAGAAGGAGGGTATCTCAATTGAAGACATGGGACTCATTAACAAGCCAAACCAAGGAGTGTCTTCAAGAGAGGGGATTCAGTGCTACGAATGTGGAGGATTCGGGCATTTCTCCCCGGAGTGTGGAAACTTGAAGGATAGAAGAAAAGAGAAGGCGAAGGCCACCTTATGGGATAAATATAAAGATGACGAAAATCCTTCAAGTGATGAAGAACTTGCCATCATCTACAGGGAATTTGGAGCCATGAGTGTAGAAGTTGAAGAAGATGGCAAAGTTGCTTTTCCTTGTGATCCCCAAGAAGAACAAGATATAGAAGTAGTTGGTGTAGCTACTCATAGGGATTTGGCTCTTTCCTCCTCAAGAGAAAAATTTGATGATCTTGATGAAGGAGATGACTCCATTGGTGAAATGGAGATTAGAGGAGATGACACAAGTGTTGAATATTTGTCATCTAACTCCACAAATGGAAGTGTGGAGTGTATGGATCTTAATGACTACAAAGTCAAAGTTGAGAGCTCGATGATGAGGAACAAGGAAGAAATTAGAAGATTAAAAGAAGAGAATCTAGAGCTTTCAACACTAGTAGACCACTTGTGTGAAGAAGTGGTGAGATCCATGGCGGATGAAGATAAGCTAAAAGAAGACTTAGCCTTATCTAAGAGGAGAGAAGAAGAGCTAAAAAGAGAGCTTGAAGAAGTTAAGGTCTTAATGGCTAAGATGACTTCAAGCACCAAGATGCTTGACCACATGTTGGGAGTTGGAAGAAAGCCAAGTGACAAGAGAGGTCTTGGCTACATTGATGACACGGATGCCTCCTCCACAAGCAAGACATCCGGTGCCATGAACATGGACTTCAATATGTCCCCTCCTCCTCAACAACCTAGGAAAAAGAGTGACCTAGGAGAGTGTTCAAGAAGTGCCCAAGTGTTTGAGGCACCAAAAGGTCAAGCTCAAGCTCACACCCAAAGGGCTCCTCACACTATCTTCCCTCCAACTCAAAAACAGAATGGGAAGAGTTCAATCATGCAAGCTCAGACAAGCAAGCAACCTCGTCTTGGTTATCAACAAAGGAGGAGAGATCCTATCCAACAACCAAGACAACCACAACGACAAGGGAAAGCACCTATCCATGCTAAAGGAAATGGTATGATTCCTAACTTCATTCCCACTTGTCATTTTTGTGGTATTGTTGGTCATATTAGACCAAGTTGCTTGCATTATATTGAAATGTGTAGAGCTAAAAGCATGATTGACAAGAAAAAGGCTAGAGCTAAGATGCTTCATAAAAAGGAAGAAAATCATGTGCATGATCCTTTTTCATCTTGTACTCTAGAACCTTTGTCCACTAGGATTGATTTAGTGTCACCTAAGTGGAGTAATAAGAATGAACCCGCTTGCTACGAGACTAACAAGTCTCAAATAGGTTCAACCAAGTCCAAAGGACTTGGTAGGTCCATAGGACCTCATACCCTTCCTTGAAGTGGTATGGAAATTTGACCCCATATGGGGAACTTAAGCAAAGAGAGCTATTTTGCATCTAGTCACTTGCAAAAAATTTGAAATATCTTATGCTTCTCTTTTTGTTGCTTGAGTTAGCTTGGTTACACTATGTATACATATTTTCTATTCAATAAGTGTGATCAATGCTTGTATTGCAATCCATGTCATATTTATGTTCAAACATGCATTTTTGGACTAGGAGATATATACATAGGTTTTAATTTGAATGACCTATAATGATCTCCATGACATGATGATTGCTAAAATGACATGCTAAATGCTAATCTTGAAAAGCATGTTTTGATGATTGCATTTCTTAACTGCAAATAATGTGTGAAAAAGCTTATGAGACTCAAATGAAAAAGGATCTTGTATCCATTCAAGGATTTTACAATCCAAATGTCTCTCTTTCTTTATTGGTTGAACATGTCTACTATCATACAGATATCTTATACGGAAAAATCAAGTAGGGTGCAAAGTCGCTCATGACATGTTTGGCTTATAAAGTTGGATATAGTTGTTCTTAAATTGAAATCAATGAAATTTCTATATCCTTGCTTCTCTCATGACAATGGTGAAATTGGTTTGAATTCCTATTAGAAACCTTTGTCATTTGCTTTGCCAAATACCATGGTATTTTGGACTTGAATGCAATATGTCTTGTATGCAAAACATTTTGTTTCACACATTTTATCTAATAAATCTCCTCGTTTCTCTCCGATTAATTGAGATTGCATAAAGTGACTTATATTGATTATGCATATACTAGAATGCTACTATCTCTCTTTGCCTTGAGTGAACCGGTTGGGGACTACTCCTTTGTCTATATCATGACAAAAAGGGGGAGTAGAATGTGGTAAGGGGAGGTGCAAATTGTTGTAGCAATTGGTGCACATTGGGGAGAATATACATTGAGGGGGAGTAACCCTTTGAGGGGGAGCATTGCATTCATCATACATTGCATGATGTTGTGTTTAATTTCTTAGAAATGCAAATGCTTGTTTATGTCCTCACTTGATTCATCTCACTTTTACTTGTTTTGGAAAGTTTAGAAACCTTGTTTCAGGGAATGATTGTTCTACAAGAGATTGAAGACTTCAAGTTTTATTTTTATATATCTCTTTGTATTGTAGAAAATCTTCATTGACCCATAGGTTTATTTTTGTTGTGAGGAATCAATGTGAGTGGTGGTTTTGTCACGAAATAGCCAAAGGGGGAGATTGTAAGGATTCCCGTTTTGTTGATTGGCTTATTTCGTGGTCAAACCACATGTTGGGGTTTTGAATGTAAGGGTAGTCTAAGTGTTTAGTGTTGAAGATCAAAGGCCCTTCCATGACCTCAAGATACAAGCACGCCAAAGGTATAATCTCTTGTGCTTGTTTTTCTTTGAAGAGATTAGTTGCACACACACACTCACATCTCATGCTTAATTCATTTTCTTGTATGATGTGTATGTGTTGCTATGTTGTGTGCATTCTCTTCACATGTCACATTCACACTAACACTTTGATTGCTATATCTTGTTGTGTGTATATGTGATTAGTAATTCGTTTCCCGATAGTGTTCGGAAACGTCCGCGCACGCACTAGAATGTGCTTGGTTTTACGCGAAGACCGCCCACGGAGAATGCCCTTGGCTTCTCCTTGGTTTTCACCTCTGTTGGTGATCGGCGGTTATTATCGGCGGCCTGGCCGCCGAATGGAACCGTCGTTTGCTTCCAGGAGCAATTCTGCGGTCAAGATCGGCGGTCATGACCACCGTTCGAAACCGCCGTTCATACCTGATCGATTTCGATCTCTCGGGTCTGATTCGGCGGTTGGTATCGGCGGTCACGAAACCGCCGAATGAAACCGCCGAAGTTCCCCTGTTCTCTCGGGACTCCATTCTGCGGTTGAGTTCTGCGGCCTGGCCTCCGAATTAAACCGCCGATCGGCGATTTCAAAGGGCAAACTTATCTTTTCACATGCCCAATTCTTGATGTCTATAAATATCTTACTTTCTCATGATCTGAATAAGTTCTTTGACTCTTAAGAACCCTAATCTTCAAAGATAGATTTTGAGAGAAAATCAAATCAAGAACTCAACTTTAACCACTCAAATCAAACCCCTTTTGCATCAAATTTCATATTGCATCTCCTATGTCTATATAGAGTGCATCCATGTATGGGTTTGCATCATCACAACTTGCTTGGTAAGATTTTGATTAATTTCATCTTATTGTAGTATTTTAAATATCAAGCCATCTCTTTTAAATTACTTGTATGTTTTATATCATATGCTAAATACAAGAAAAGAGATTATTTGTGATGAATTGATTGAGTGTTGTTTTTGATAGATATCTAGGTTTTTATAATCTATGATTATCTATGCTATTTGACATGTCATTTAGCAATTGATATCTAGGGTTGATTAAATTGATTATATCATCATCCTAGATAAGCATCTAAGGTTACCTAGCCTTGTTTGTTATTTGAATATTCATATATATATTCACATAGGTTGTTCTCTTCATTGAGAAGTAAGTCTTGAGGCTAAGAGTGCTTAGGCCTCAAGCAAATTGGAATAGGGTTGCTAATAAAGGCCCGCTGGGTAGAAGTGAGGGGTTACAGACCGGAGTGTTAGACGAGGTCTACATAGGTTGTAAACTTCATTTCAATTAGTGATTTCGAGTTCCGAGTGTGGCGCACTAATCAGCCCCGTGGTTTTTCCCAGTGGTTGGGTTTCCACGTATACATCAAGTGTTATTTTAATTCCGCACTATATTACACTTGCTTGTATATTTAACTAGTAGGGGCATTTTCGTAATATTGACTTGTATGCGAAAATTGGGTAATAATAGCTAAAATCTATTCACCCCCCCTCTAGCTTTATATTGAACACGCCTCTAGGACTTTCAATACGTAAATAGCATAAGTGTAGGTTTACAAATATTCTCAAATGGGGATTACACATCAAAGAAATAAGAAATACAAAGAGAGTGAGATATAAGAGAAAACCGTTGCGGAGAGGTCCCTCCAAAGTGTCTTCATCCCCATTGTTGTTGCTTGGTTCAGATTTGGTCAAGAGAGCCCTCATTTCTCCTTGTAATCTACTCTAAGATGGGTGTAAGAAGTGTATAAGAGGGTGAATGGTGATGCTTCACAAGTATCTAATCTTTGGTGTAGCTTCACAATGTGGCTTATTGCTCGCACTCTCCAACCCACATATTGTTTTGATGTTTAGTGCGACTTTTGGAGTGCGGCTTCTTGCCCGCACTGGCCTCTTTGCACAATTTACTGGTCTTTAGTGTAGCTTCATGCATGGACTAGCATCCCACACTCTGCTTTTAGCTATGAATAATTGCCAATTTTACCCTTAATTCTTCAGTTTAAGCATAAACACCATTAAGAAGGAACTTTTACTTAGACACGGCT
Source organism: Acer yangbiense (assembly GCA_008009225.1). Lineage (NCBI taxonomy): Eukaryota > Viridiplantae > Streptophyta > Magnoliopsida > Sapindales > Sapindaceae > Acer > Acer yangbiense. Next base: position 37,670,299 of record CM017766.1, on the reverse strand, counting down.
TAAACACACATTATATTCACAAAAATGTTAGGAAACGAGCACAAAAACTAGGAAAAGGGAGCTCAACATTGAAAATCAATCTTTGGAAAAAAAACCATTTCAGTCAGTATACTATTTGGCAATTAACCTATAAAAGAATTTTTGTTGTTGTAAATTACAAAAAAGACATTGAAAATGTATTTGTAATATAATGGATATATGGTGAAATATCTATAATTCATGGAGAGTAATTCAAACAATTCATTAAAAAATAAATAAAATAAATAAATAAAAGCTTCTTGGGAGAAGTACAATTTGGGCTTTTCATAGTAAACATGAGATGGCTTTTTAACTTAAAAAAGCTCTTTTTGAAATTTACAAAAATTTAAAAAAAAAAACATAAAAAAAAAATCATTTATCATTAAAAAAAAAACTCATGCATCACCTTTTAGCATAGGTGGTAATGCACATTTCTTCCACATTGAAAATAAAGGGTTCAAGTCTTACCATGTACATTTTACAAAAGCATTTAATAAAATTTGTAAAAGACAAATTGTCTTTGTAAATTTAATATAAATACAATTTTATCTCAATCTTGATTTCATATTAAGGGGGTGTATTAGATTGAGATTTTAATAGACAATTTTAGGAAGTAAAAGTCTGGTGGTATTGGATTGAGACTTTTTAATAAGTTAGATAAGTCTGATGGTATTCGATTAGGACTTTTAGGATTTTTTTTTTTTTAAAGTTTATAATATCTTGTGGTATTGAATCCAGACTTTCTAGAGGCAATAAATTGTCTGATGGTATTGGATTGAAATCAAGATTTGTAAGATTTTATGACAAAATGGATTTTGTAGACTTTTAGTGATATGTATAAAATACCTAGGCCCCAAAATTGTCTTGCCCTCTGCCATCATACTTTCCGGACTTTTCTCTCAAATCTGGATACATAAGAAGCAGAGAACAATCCAGCTCAACCTCTCGGCCAGTCAGTCATGTCCACACCCAGCTCCAGCCTCCAGCCTCCAGTCCCACTGTTTCATCACTTTCTGCTCAAAGGTAACATCTTTCTCATTTTCATGCTCCGGTTCTTTCTCCATGCAATCATTTTAATTAGTTTCTTTTATATATATATATATTTTGATCAAAGATCATGATCTTGGTTTTGTTAGTAGTAGCGTGTAAGCTTTTGGTGGGTTTTTGATATAACATAATCATGATTTCAGATGAAAAGTTGGCAGATTTCATTTGATGTTATCTGGTTTGCTCTAGTGACAGTACGTTATATGCTTGATTTTGATTAATAGTAATTATAGTTTGGTGAATCACAACTGTTTATATATTTTAAGTGTTCTTGGTTATTTGGTATGTATGCTAAATTTTTCCTAATGATTTCCCATATTAGCCAAATTGACAAGAATATGCCAATCTTGTAATCGGTTGTGATTGATCTTTGATGTTGTGGTTGAGTTTTTGGGGTTGCAACCGAATTTTCCGGGTCAAAAATTGAACTGGAGTTGAGTTAGCCAGTTGGGAATCCACTTTGGATCTAGATTTAGGCGGCGTATGTTCCAACTAATAACTAAACTTATAGATACTCTGATACGTTGAATGTTTCGGGTGGCAGAACCAGAATTTATAGAGCACTTTAATATAGATATTTACATGTTTGATACCTTACTTTGCAGGGAAGAGGCCGATGAGTTATGTCGAACAGTGGAGGAGAATGAGGATAAATCACGTACTGCGTCAGAGATGGCAGATGTGATGTATCAGGCCATGGTTTTGTTGACAATCAAAAATGTAAGAACAGAGGAGGTCTTAGAAGTTCTCCGGCAGAAATAGAGGAAAAGATAAGTCGCAAGGCACTAAACTAAGCATTGACTGTATGTTTTTACTAAGGGAATTTACCATGATAAATGGATGGGTGGTCTGCCTGGCACAGAACATCATGCTATGCCAACTGTGAAATCAACTAAATATTCATGTTCGTAAAACAAATAAATATTGTATCTAGTGAAATTACAATATCTTCTAAAAAAAAAATTACAATATTTTAGAAAGATGAAAGTGAAATTAAAAGAGTGAGAAGTACACCGGTACGAAGGATTCATTGGGTTTTTCAACTCAAGCTCGTATGTTAGCTATAGAACCCATATTTAAAAAAAGTTCAAAAAGTCTTGAAATAAAATCTAGAGAATTCTAATAGTCTATAAATAAAAGAGTGGTGATAATGACATTCCTCAAAAACTGTATCTACACCCCTTTCGTAATCACACTCATCACAATTTTTAAAAAATCTCTAATTTGTAAATAAACACCACTTAATACCAAAAATACCCTTTCTTTAATTATAATGTATTGTACATGCCATATATAACTATTAGGGATAATTACCCCGGTGGCCATCGAATTGATGACACACTATCAAAATGGCCACCAGATTGGAAAGTTGTTCCAAAATGGTCATTTTTGGCAAACTTTGTGACACCAATGGCCATTCCATCCAATTCCATCCAATGAGTAGCATTTTGGTAAATAAGGGGATACCATTAATTCAAAAAACAAAAGAAATGGTTTAGATCAATACACGTGTCTCTTCTTTGTTTTTTAGATTTTTTAGATTATATATATATATTTACACACACTAAATATAATTATTCTTAAAAAAAAAAAATGATTTCCCAAAAACATCTAAAATAAATTAATGTCACTCATTGAAAAAATTGATTTCAAAAAAACATCTAAAATAAATTAATGGCATCCCTTTATTTACCAAAACGCCACTCATTGGATGGAGTTGGATGGAATGGCCATTAGTGTCACAAAGTTAGCCAAAAATGGCCATTTTGAAACAACTTTCCAATCCAATGGCCATTTTGATAGTGTGTCATCAATTCGATGGCCACCGGGGTAATTATCCCTAACTATTATTATGTTATTTAATCAACTTTATTGTTATTTCAAATTTTGTTGTTATATTTAATTCTTTTACTATTCTTCTCTTCCCTAATTCTTTTCTCTTCTCGTTTTTCCAAAATCAAACTCCATTTTTCATTATTTATTTTTCGTTAAAAATCCATTTTAAGATTTTTTTTATTTTATCGAAGAACTACTTTTCGTTTGAGATAGTTGTAGGGATGCAAGATTTGTGCCATGTCCCAATGATGTAGAAGTAGATAGGTGTTCATGAAGTTGAAGAACATCTAATATATTTTTTTTTAGGTAATTTAAAAGTCTGTTTATTTACATAATGATTTTGTTCTTCTAATAAAAATAATAAAAAATTAATTTAAAACTTACCTTTTCACAACCAAATTTGTCTCATGATTTTGATTCATTTTTCATACTTAGCAATCAATTTGTATTTCCTTAAAAGAGATTGAAAATATATTTAAAAGAGAATATAAGGTTTATTGAAATAGCAAGAGTTTATATGATATACATATATTAATATCAAATTATTAATATGAATTTTTTTTTATTTTTTATAAAAGATTAAAATAGGAAACTAATTAATAATTATTTGTGGGTGTACTAACAAACAATTAGTTCTTTTAGTAATTTTACTCAAGGGTATTATTGGATTTTTAAAAACATACTAATTTTGGGTGTACATACAGTTTTTAAGGAGTGCAAATATTGTCACTCTAAATAAAATCCAAAGATTCTTTCAGATGTTTTAATATTTGGGGAAACGGGAGAAATGTGCATTTGTGTGTGTGTTTATTTTAATATATAATTTTAATTGATATAGGAAAAATGGGGGAATGGGGAAACGGGGGGCACAGGGGACACGGGGGAAATGGAAAAACGGGAAAAAAAGGGAAAAAAAATGAAAAAATAGGGATGGGGATAGGGATAGGGGTGGGGGGACCTCCCCCCAAAACTACCCCATCCCCATTTCCCCCAATTTGGGGGGGGGGGGGGGGGGGGGGGGACCTAACCCCACCCCAAATCCCCCATTGGCCATCCCTACCCATGATCCTAATGAAAAAATATTTTTTTTATATTTATTTTACTAAAAAAAAAAAAAAATAGTTAACGGCGTGAGAGGGTGACAGAAAAAGCCGTGAAAAAGCATGTGAGTGGGGCAGATGCACACAACCAGACCAGAGACGCAGTTGCAAGAAAAAAAAAAAAAAGAAAAGAAATTCTCAAATCCCTTATAAAAGTGAAATAGTGAATGGAAAAGAGAGAGAGAGAGTTGTTGTCTACACATATACACAAAACACATATATTATAAATATTTTTGTTCAAAAAGCTTGTCCTTTACAGAGTGTAGTTACTCATCTTCAACAAACAACACTCTCCACCTGACCTCTTCCCCCATTTTCAATGGAACTTTCTGTCCTTCCAAACACTCCAAAACCCTAAACTTCCCACACCCACTTCACCATTTTCCATGGTATTTTTTTTTTTTTTTTTAGTTTTCTGGGTATGATTCATTACTAGGGTTTGCTCTTTGTTGTTGTTGTTTATAAATGACTCTCTCTCACTACTTTCTCTCTCTACTGCTGTGCTTGGTCTCCGTGTCGTCGGCCTTGGAATCCGAGGTCGGATCTCTACTCGAGTTCAAAAAGGGTATCCAAACCGACCCGTTTGATAAGATACAGTCCACATGGAACCTCTCCACCATGCCCGACCCGAATTCCTGCCCCGTATCTTGGAACGGCGTCACCTGCGACCCGGTATCCGGCTCCGTCGTCTCCATAAACTTGAACCAGATGGGTCTGGGTGGGGACCTCAAATTCAGCACTCTCACAAACCTTAAGTCCCTCAAGAACCTCTCTTTGTCCGGAAACCACTTCACGGGTCGGTTGGTACCCGCATTGGGGTCCATGAGCTCGTTGCAGTACTTGGATCTGTCAGGGAACGAGTTCTACGGGCCGATCCCGGGCCGGATCTCCGATTTGTGGGGTCTGAATTATCTGAATTTATCGGCCAACAAGTTCAAAGGCGGGTTTCCGGAGAATTTCATGAACTTGCAGCAGCTGAGAGTTTTGGATTTGCATCAAAACGAGTTGTGGGGTGATGTTGGTGAGGTTTTGACCAATTTGAAGAATGTTGAACATGTTGACTTGAGTTTCAATCAGTTCTATGGAGGCTTAGTAGGACTCAACGGAGACAATGTTTCGAGTGTTGTGAACACGTTGCGGTCTCTCAACCTGAGTCACAACAAATTGAATGGAGGGTTTTTCAAGGGTGATGTTATTGGGTTGTTTAGGAGTTTGGAGGTTTTGGATTTGGGGGACAATGGCATCTCTGGTGAGTTGCCTTCATTGGGGTCGTTGCCAAATTTGAAGGTTTTTCGGTTGGGGAACAATCAATTGTTCGGGATGATACCGGAGGAGTTGCTGGAGACTGCAATTCCAATTCAGGAGTTGGATCTAAGTGGCAATGGATTTACAGGTAATGGGAAATGAAGAACTTTGACTTTTTTGCTTCACATTTGGTTTGTTCATTTTTGTTATGAAATAGTATTGCATGTCTCGGATGGAACGTTTAGTCAACGAACGCAAGTATTTGATTAATGCAATATGTTACTTGTGCTGTGATTTGTTATGTTGAATTACTGATGCTGTAGACGATTGCGATCTAGATAGCTTGTCCCAGTTTTTCCACGTGAAAGCAATGTTATGTTGCGCAATTTTCGCTATAATGAAAATCCTTTTTGACTTTTTGTATAGAATTGAATTTTGGAAGCACATTACTGTCAATGTAGATGTTTGTTATCAAAGGCTTGAAAGAAACATAGATGCAATACCATGAAAAGGCTTGGCAAATCGTAGCCATAATAAAAGTTATAGATAATTTTACAGAATAATTGAATTTTGGAAAAAAAAACGTGTGAAAAATCGCAATGTTGGTCTATAAATGTTAATTTCAAGTCTATGATATGGCAATTCGTTATACCATATAGATACAAAATAGGGTCATCTAAAACTTGTTGATTCCTTCAAAACTCATGGCATGAAATCATATTCGGTTTGAATTAAAGAAGAAAATGGATTCTATATGATGTATTAGGGACACATTAGGTCCATAGGCAGTGCAGCAAGGGGTGCCTAGTAATTTTAATCTTGGGGGCTTGGCATATATCTATTCAATTGATATTGGACACCTATTAGTACTACTTGCCTTCTAGAGTGGTGATGTGTTATCTAGGGATGACTGTCATGTACATATTGACCTTAACCAGTGAAAAGGTTTTAGTTTTAACACTTGTAATTTTCCAATTAGATACATTTTAATCCTGATGCACGTTTCTATATTTTAGTTGTCTGATCCTAACTGTACTTCTAATGGGAATGTGTACAATGATATGATAAGCCATTTTCGTATCATATATGTTTTATTGAAAAAAACCTCTTACTTCTACTTACACTTGTACAATTGAATAATATTCTGATTGCATGTGCTTGTGAGGTCAAGATTCTAGCTCATTCCCTTTTGAATAAATAAAACAGTAATATAAGAATCATGTAATGAGCACTTCTGAGTGCATGTGCTTATTTTTGGTTATTTGCATGGTGAATATGTAGACTATCTATGTATTTTCTTTTGTACTTTCAATATTTTGGACTGTCTCTAAGGATAATGACTAAAAGTTCAACTCAATTTTGTATGATGTATTTTGCGAATTGGTTGAAAACTGTGTTCAGCCTATTTAAATGGTTTTGGATATTGTAGTTCTATTCTCCCATTATGATGTTTTGATGTAAAAGGCTTTATTTGAAGTATCTGATATTCTCCTCTCCATTCATGTGTACAGGTTCAATACATGAAATAAACTCTACAACATTGAATGTTTTGAATCTATCGTCAAATGGTTTATCAGGCACTTTGCCCACTTCTTTAAAAAGATGTGTGATGCTGGATTTGAGCAGAAATATGATCTCTGGTGATGTATCTGTTATGCGGAATTGGGAAGCCCCTCTGGAGGTTCTTGATTTAAGTTCAAACAACTTGTCAGGAAGCTTACCAAACTTGACCTCTCAGTTTGAGAATTTGATTATATTCAATCTCAGGGATAATTCTGTAGTAGGTACCTTGCCTTCTCTACCGGAGACGTCCACAAGATTGTCTGCTGTTGACCTCAGTTTCAATCAACTTAGTGGCCCCGTTCCTGGTAGTTTCTTCACTTCAATGACCTTGACTAACCTCAATCTTTCAGGAAATCAGTTAATAGGGCCCATTACTCTTCATGGCTCACATGTGAGCGAACTTATAGCCTTACCTTCTTCTCCACCACTGGAGTCTCTTGATCTCTCTGGTAATTCCTTGACTGGAGTTTTGCCCTCAGACATAGGTAACATGTTGAGACTAAAATTGTTGGATCTTGCAAACAATCACTTTTCGGGACAGCTACCTAGTGAACTGAACAAACTTAGTGTCTTGGAGTACCTTGATTTATCTGGGAACAATTTCAAGGGTAAAATCCCTGAAAAGCTTTCATCTACACTAAATGAATTTAATGTGTCATATAACAAACTAGCAGGCGACGTTCCAGAAAATTTGAGAAGCTTCCCTATGTCTTCATTTCGTCCTGGAAACGCCTTACTAATCTTACCAAATGACATGACACCAACAAATTATGGTCAAGTGCCAAACACTTCTCAAGGGAAACATCATAGTTCAAAGGGCAGTATTAGAGTAGCAATTATTGTTGCCTCAGTTGGAGCTGCTTTGATGATTGTTTTTGTTTTACTGGCCTATCATCGGGCACACCTTAAAGAATTTCATGGAAGAACTAAATTTAATGGCCAAACTACAGGGAGAAACATTAAGGAAGGAAGATTATCACGACCACCGACTTCCATGAGCTTTTCAAATGATCACTTGCTTACTTCAAATTCGAGGTCCTTGTCTGGGCAGGCTGATTTTATAACAGAAATCATTGAGCAGCCTGAAGGAATGGCAGCCACTTCGACATCAACAAATCCCAATTTGCTTGATACTCATCCTGCAACATCTGGAAGGAAGTCCTCCCCAGGCTCACCTTTATCTTCCTCCCCGCATTTTATTGAGGCCCTTGAACAGCCTGTAATGTTGGATGTGTACTCACCAGATAGGTTGGCTGGAGAGCTGTTTTTCCTGGATGCCTCACTAGCGTTCACTGCTGAAGAGTTATCTCGAGCTCCTGCGGAAGTTCTTGGCAGAAGCAGCCATGGAACTCTCTATAAAGCTACTCTAGATAGCGGACACATGCTGACTGTAAAGTGGTTGCGGGTGGGACTGGTCAAACATAAGAAGGAATTTGCTAAGGAAGTTAAAAAAATAGGTTCTATGAGACATCCAAACATAGTTCCGCTGCGAGCATACTATTGGGGACCCAGAGAACAAGAGAGGCTTCTTCTAGCAGACTATATCCAGGGGGATAGCTTGGCCCTACATCTTTATGGTAAGAACTCAAAGGACCCTTGATCTTTGTTTGTAATGATAAATTCCTGCCACTACTTTTAAAACTTATGTTGCCACATTCTGATTGTACCATGAATGTCATGTAAATTTTGAATGGGTCTTGAATGATGCATGATCTTCCTACATCATAATGTGGTATGATTCTGTGTTACCAAGCTGCTAAACATTATTTCGTTCAAACCTGGAGAAAATATATCGTATATAGCGTAATTGGAATTTCAACTGGAATTCTTTTTCTCTCTTTCCTGTTTCCTGTTACTTTGATTTTGGTGGTTATTTGCTTTATCAGTAGAGAAGAAATTTCATTTGTCAATGAAGGCTTCAGTGGATTTAAAAGAAACTTATAAGAATTTCTAATACAATGCGTCAAGCTTTGGGTTGAAATGCTTAATTGGATCCTGTTAAAGTGGATATGAGTCCAGTTGGCATATTAGGTGTTCTTCAAGTTGTAGGAAGTCTTCATTTTGTTGAGACTGAATGTCCTTTACCAGCTTCCTGAATATGGCCTTTCCAAGCAGCCTTCAAGTTGTGAATAGGGATGCCGCATTAGTGTGTTTGAGCTTGTAATTCTATATTTAAGAATACTTTTCAGGCTTCTGTCATTAAATTGCCCTTACTAAAGGTCTCCCAATTGTCAGCCATCATTATCACAATGTTCGGGTTTAACTTGTTTGTGTATTAGCTGTGGTTAGAAGGGCTTTAATAGTATCAAAATGGCTGCTATATTTTGAAGGGAGAGGCAAGTGATGTGACCCTCATCTGTTTACTTTCCGTAGCAAGCACAGAAGATAGACATCTTTTTTTCAACTGAATTTTCTTTCTCAAATAGAAAGTTGTTGCTGGAGTGAATTGTGTTGAAAGGAAATTTTTGCTTTTACCTGTCTTTGATGTTCCTAAAATTTTGTTTTACTACAATTTTGGTTTGATAGGAGGGTTGACTGCGATTTTTTACCAAGCTGTTCTAGTTATTTAACTTGATATTTCAACCCTGGATAAGTGTAATGGAATATTTCATGTTTTATGCATATTTTCGTCTTGCTATCTTGATTTTCATGTACATGACAAACTCACATGCAGGAGTCTTTTGAATTTTAATGAGCTATTCTATTAAGTTTTTTAGTTTTTGATCCACACATATATGTTAATACAGAGACTACTCCTCGGAGGTACTCCCCTTTATCATTCATTCAAAGACTAAAAGTTGCTGTGGATGTTGGTCGGTGTTTGTTATACCTTCATGATAGAGGCTTGCCACATGGAAACCTAAAGCCAACAAATATAGTCCTGGCAGGCTCGAATTATGATGTTCGAATTACCGATTATGGTCTGCACCGACTTATGACCCCAGCTGGCATTGCTGAACAGATGCTGAATCTGGGAGCACTTGGGTACCGAGCTCCAGAACTTGCTACTGCATCTAAACCAACCCCATCATTCAAGGCCGATGTGTTTGCTTTTGGTGTGATTTTGATGGAATTGTTAACCAGAAGAAGTGCCGGTGACATAATATCAGGCCAATCGGGAGCTGTAGATCTTACAGACTGGGTTCGGCTTTGTGATCAAGAAGGACGAGGAATGGACTGCATCGACAGAGACATTGCAGGTGGGGAAGAACCCTCAAAAGCAATGGACGATTTGCTCGCCATATCACTCAGGTGTATTCTCCCTGTAAATGAAAGGCCTAACATCAGACAAGTCTTCGATGATCTCTGTTCTATATCTGGTTGAAAATTTTGTACATGCGTCTTGGAATTATTTTTTTGTTGTTCCTCGACCTAATTATCGTCGTTCTTTTATCCCTTATTTTTTTCTTTTTCGATTAATTGGTTTCCAGCCTTTTGATTTTGGGCTAATCATCACATTTTTTTGTTGACTGAAAATTTTCTTGTAAAGGAACATCTCCATTGATTATTTGACAGTGTTTTTGAGTTTGATCTTCAGTTGAAAAAAGGATTGCAATTCTCTGTGCCTCAATGTGTTTACATACAGGATATTAGCAAATTTCTTTCAAGCATATTAAAGTGACAAATTATTTCCACAATTAATTATCAGTAATGTTTCACATCCCTCCTATAATCCCATCATTTTCATTCCAACACATGTGGCAGTTGAGGTGTCACTTGATGAGTGGACAAACATTAATTGGTGAGTGAATATATAGGTAAGTATCAATTATTGTGTGTCCACTCACTAAGTGACACCTCAGCGGCTTAGCTGCCACGTGTGTTGAGATGAAAATGGTGAGATTGTAGGTGGGGTGTTTAGCATTATTCATTAATTATATTCTCCACAAGATTCTCTTCTGATATGTGTTTTTGGTCGAGCTTTTAGTTGAATGTTATGAGATGGTTATCACGGTTGAGTAGAGTGTTATTGTCTTATTATCTTACAATAATGTCATTTTCATATAAAACTAGTTTCATGAAGCTTGAAATCACCCATTTTAGCAATTATGTATTTGTCAATGGTGATGTGATGAGGTTGGATCAGTGGTATGTCTTACACACTAACATCATTAAGGTTCAAAGTTTGAATCGTGCCCTCCTCCTTCAAATCTCAAATTTATTTGTATTAGTTAAAAACGTTTTTCCACACTAAAAACATTAACAAAATACATAAACAGTTTCATTCTGGTCAGTGCGAACTGATAATGGTGTAAATATGGGTCGGGTCTGGTGTGCCCGGTCCGGTCGACCAACCAAGGATGGTTGGCCGTGCCCGGCACAGCCCGCCTCTGTGGGGTGCCAGGCACGGCCCCCATGCCTAGCACGTGCGGCCTGGCTCAGCACGAAAGGCCGGCGTGCTAAGCCTAATGATAGGCCCGTTAGGTCGGCACGCGAGGTAGCCCGACAGGCCGATCGTTAGGCCTGCCTAATTAATTAATTTTTTTTCCTTCCAACCGTTACAATTTAATTTAATTTATTTTTTTGAATTTTATGACCGTTGCCGACATCAGCCAACGGTTGCATTTTTTAAAAAGGGCCAAAAATTACAATTTACCCCCTCATCTCTTCTAATTTATATTTTTACCCACATTTTAAATTTTTCTATAAATACCCCCACCCATTCCAATTTCCATACACTCTCTCAATCTCTCATTCTCTCCATTCTCCAACTCTCCATTACTCTCTCTAATCTCTATTCTCTACACCATTTCATATTTTCATAATTTCATTCTTACTCTCTCTCTCTCTCTCTCTCTCTCTCTCTCTCTCTATTCTCTATACTGCTAATCTACTATTCTAATACTATATTACTAATTTATTATTTTTCCCGACGGTTTTAACATGGACAATGATGATTTTGATCTTTCCGAACTGACCCAACCGAACCGATCGAACCGACAGCGGGACCTTTCGCCTCCACACCGACATCACATCCCAAAGCCAGAAAGTTGACATGTTGTATGACAGTATTTTGACAAAGAAGAAATACCAAACCTAGACGGTAGAGTCACAACAAAATATCACTGTAAGTTTTGTAAAGCTTTACATACTAGTTCTAAGTCGGGAACTAATCATTTGAAAAGGCATATGGACAAATGCATGGCTCGACACAGACATGTAGACATTACAACCTAGACACAACTACAATGGAACCCAAAAGGGTCCGTTATGACTCTGCGTATGCTAGAGATTGGAAACTTATGAAATAACTCATCGATGAGAGTTCCGGCAATAACCAGGTCTAGGACTAGGTTATACATGTAACATGTACATTAACTTGTAAGATTGCACTCTTTTTCCCTTACCAAGTTTTTATCCCACTGGGTTTTTCTTGGTAAGGTTTTTAATAAGGCAATCATGTAATATTGAAAGTCCAAAATAAATAAATAATTCTTCATTTCATATTTTCATAATTTCATGTATTTTTTATTTTCTTTAATCTTTAATCTTTATTTATTCTTTGAATTATTTTATTAAATAAAATAATAAATCTATCTATTTTCTACAATTTTTTATTAGACTAAAATAATAAATAAGATAGACAAATTACAATTAAAAATACATAAGTTAAATTGTTAAAACAATATTATAAGTTAGTAGAATTGAATTAAAATATTTAAGTTCTAAAAAAACTTTTAGGCATGCGTGCCAGCATAGCCCGGCCCATTAGCATGGCACATCAGGCTCGTGCCGGGCTCCCATTATTGTAAACGGGTCGAGCCAAGCCTGGCACGGCACGACAACTTGCCGTGTCGTACCAAGTCGAGCTCGTTTACAAAAACGGGCCTCATCGGCCGGTACAAATGGGCCGTGTCGACCCATATTTACACAATTACGAACTGATATAACTTCATCAGTGCGTTGCATGTGGGCCACTGATTATGGAGAAGCACTGACAAGTGCATACACACTTGAGTCAAAGCATATAAATCTAGTGGTCTACATGCAACGCACTGATATAAGTTATATCAATACGCACTAACTTGAAAATTTCTATATACATATATATATATATACACACGGTGGTATTCACATAAATGCGCACTTATGTGAATACATGAGGGCATTGAATGTAAGTCGTTGGATTCAACCGCTTTGACTTAGTCTAAGTCAAAGTAGTTGAATCCAATAACTCACATTCACTGCACTCATATAAAATCCATAAGTGCGCACTTATGTGAACACCATTATATATATATATATATATTTCTGTTCAATACCCCTTCATTGTATTATAATCAGCATCTTTTAATGAAAGCCATTGGATTAATCAAAGGATTGTTATTAATAGACTTATCCTTTCCTTTTCTTGTTTTACAAAAGAAAAAAAAGAAAAAAAAAAAAAAAACCTTTTTCTTTATTTTTCTTATTTTACAAATACAAATTAAATAAAAAGAAACATAGCCGTGTAAAAACAAAAAAGAAGAGTTATAACTGATCAAAGAATCTTATAAAGTTCTCTCTCTTGTGTAGCTCTTTATATATATATATAATGGACTGACTTAAAGGGAAAAAGCATCACAAGCGATCATATGCTGAAAAATTCCTAGGCATTATCCGAAACTATATAGATAAGAAAAGAAAATAACAAAGAGTAACAAAGGCCAAACCAACCACAAAAAGCCAAGGAAAAAAAAAAAAAAAAAAACCTTACAAGACGAGAGATACGTAGGAAACAAAATAAAATATCAAGAAAAATGAAACGATTCCCAGCCCATGTAGTCATTTCCCACCAGCGAAGAACAAAAATGAGGGGTGGAGAACCACCAACAATCAACCTCCAACCCTAAAGCATGCTTGGAATGAGGGTTTACCAATTGGTTACCCTCCCTATAAATATGCAACACCTGAAACTCCATATTGGAGATCTAAAAAATGCACCTCTATCAAGCCTACCGCACATGCTAAGGAACGACATCGGAACGAGAAGAGAGCAACTGAACCACATGGGAAGAATCACTCTCCAACCATATCTGATACTAACCAAATTTACAAGCAAATAAAAGCTGCAAGAAGCCTAGCCTCAAAGGCAAACACCTGACCAATAAGAACAACAAGGTAGTCTTTAACAAATGACCGACAATTACGGAAAACACCCTCACACCTCCCAACACCCGAAGAACTCAAGGCTGCCCCATCCGTGTTGACTTTGATCCAACCTAGAGCAGGAGGTGACCAAACCACACTTTTGATAACCGGAGCCCTGGCCGGTCGACCACGGATACCAAAGCACATAAAAATCAAAAGGTCGTCCATATTGTTATGCATACACCCAATCTCTAATCGGTTAGCATTAGAAACCGCAAGCCAAACCAAGGACAAATCAAATCTAAAATCAACAGACTTGCCCTAAAAAAATCCAATGATTATGAATAAATCACACACTTAAGACCACCGCATGAACAACCGTCTTCCAAAGAACACGAACCTAATCACTAAAAGCAACCTCCATAGCTCACGAAAAGAAAGAAGGCCACAAGTCGGCATAAACCCACTGTTGAAAAGTAGAGAAAACTGCCTCCCAAAGAGCAGCGGCCAAAGGACACTGAAGAAAAAGATGGTCAGCCGACTCACTAATAATTCCACAACCACTGCACCTGGAAGCCAAATGAAACCCTGCCCAGCACAAACGATCCTCTGTGGGAAGCCTGTTCAACAAATGAGCCAAGTCAAATCAAAACAGGAAGGAGGAATAGATCGAGACCACAAATCTCTCCACCAAGGAACCCGAGGAGAACCTTTAATCAACCGGGAATAAGTAGCCTTGCACGAAACCCGATCATCCCAAAAATGAGCCCAAACTAGAGAATCTGCAACCGGAGAAATTGTGATCCTGCCAATCTGAAAACAAAGGTCCAAAAAACGCACCCGAAAACAATCATCCAAATCCCATCTGCCATCCTTGATAAAATCAGAAACTTTTGACTTGAAAGGACTCGCCAAATAATCTGTAATACCTAGAAGCTCAAGAATATGCACCCCTAGCCAATTGTCTCACCAAAAATCCCACTAAGAATGCTCACTAATAAGCTAGATACCATCCTTCAAAAGCTCAAAATAATGAGCCCGAAAAGAAGACCAAATCGAATTGTAGGTATTGATACAAATTAAATAATAAAAAATAAAAAATTATGTCAATGGTAATTATAGCATTGTTTAGGTCCTGAAGATTAAAAAAAAAAAAAAATTTAGAGTTGTGATTTTCATAAAATCGATGCAGAGGAAAAAATAGGTATTAAAATTTTATTTTCAGACCTTTATATACATACACGAATATAGATAGGGATTCAAGAATACCTTATTGAATTTCTCCTTCGTTTCTTTTCGATTCGTCACCACTATGCCTTGCGATCTAGCAACTGTGTGTGTTGGCACGTCACAAATTTCATGACTACTTGAATGGAGCCTACAGAGATGGAGAAGACAACCCCTTGTCTTCTTTCTTGGGTTTGGCCAAGCTTGAGGAAAAAAGAAGTTTATTTTTTTTTTCTTTTTCTTACTCTCTCTCTCTCTCTCACTATTAGGGTTAGGTTATTTTGTTTCATGATATTATATATGTATATATTTTCAAGAGACTAGGGTTTTAGTTACCAAGTTAAGATATGATTCTAAATCCTATATTAATCTTTTTGTTGTCATTAAAACTTAAACTATTGATCTTTTTAAAGTAAATAAAAATATTCTCTTATTATAGTAAGGATATTATTCATTTAATCATTTAGTCCCTATTTTTTTTTTTTTTTTGAAATATCTATCTTTTAGTCACTTATACATTTTCAAAGGATTAGTCATTATATTTTCAAAAACCACTCAATTTGGTCCTTCTGTTGGTGAAACGTTAGTCAACTTAAACGGTTTCAAGAGTATTTTTATCTTTAAACAAAGACATGCCACATGTCAATACAAAAATCAATAGAAATAAATAAATATTTATGTAGGTTGAAATCCAAATTGGATCTCCACCACCCATCACATGAGATGGATGGTGGACGGGCGGTGGAGATCCAATCTCCACATAATAAAAAAATTAAAAATTAAAACTTAAAAATAAACTTCATCTTCTTCATCTTCTTATGAACCTGGAAACACAAACAAATTCTCTCTCTTTCTCTCTCTCTCTGCAAACTCTCTCTCTCTGTCTCATCCCTCCTCAACCAAACCCTAGCTCTCGAATCCCTCTCCCTCTCGAATCCCTCATGAAGAGGGGATTGAAGACGGATCCTAGTTTCCTTAGTTTTTCTTTCGGGATGCTTCCAGGCTTGCGGTTTCAAGTAGGCGAAGGGTTTCCTTTTTGAAGAATCTGGGTTTCAAGCAGGCGAAGGGTTTCCCTGTTGGTGGTGGGTGCGTGACTGATGTTGAAGAATCTGGGTTGGTTTAATTTGAAGCTGATGATGAGGCTAGTTGTGGTGCTAAATGATTATTATGGTCATTGATTGTGGTTTAATTGGATGGGGCTGGTTATTGTCTGAAAGTTTCCCAAATCTATCTCTTGAAATCCCTAATTAAAATTCCCCCAAATTTCTACAATCTTCTTCAATTGCCTACCCATAAGTCATTCAATCTTCTCTTCTTGACATTGCTGTGCTGCGATGATGAAGAATCTGGGTTGTGGTTTAATTTGAAAATAGAAGTTTTCATTTCATTTTATTTTAAAAGAAAAACAAATATTAACTTAAAAAAAAAAAAAAAAAATCTGGAGATCTGTGATGACCAGACCTCTCTTCATGGAGGGACCATCTCTATGGCTAATCTTTAGCCACTGGATTCGAGAACGCAAAGGTGTGGAGGCGATGCCACATGATTCGATTCGCTGTTGGATTTTGTGTTGAAATGAAATGAAACGAAATGATGATATAACAAGAAGATAATAAAAACGAAGATTTTATATTCGTGGTGGTTATGAACTTCATTGAGGATAACATTGCATTTGCTTGCTTTTATGTGAAGAAATCGCCGAATCAATAGATTTTTTTTAATCATTTTAGTTGATTTGTGGAATTATTTGTGTTTGTTTATGGGTTTGTGTTTTGGGATCTAGGACTGTGAAGTTGAGATATTTTTAGTAGGTTGGTATCTGAATATTGATGTTCTGTGTTTCTATGGTGATTTATTTTTTATTTTTTATTTTTTGTCTTTTTGGAATTTGATGGAAGAAGATGTTTTTTTTTTTTTTTTTCAAGAGATGAAAAAAATTGAGATCGATAGATCTCCTGTTTCTCCTCTGATTTTTTTGGTTTTATTTATTTATTATTATTTTTATTTTTATGGCTTCTTTTTGTAATTAATTAATATGATTTATATTAATTATTTATTGAAGGTAGTTCATTTTATTTTATTTTGATTTTAAAGTAAAGGGTAAAATAGTAATTCAGCATATTCTGTATCCGTTGACCATTAAAAATCAGGTCTGAGGGATCAAATTGAGTGGTTTTTAAAAATATAGGGTCCAATCATTCGAAAATGTATAAGTTAGTAAAATATAGATATTTCAAAAAAATATAAGGACTCAAGTGATAATATCCTATTATTTTATTCCTTAGCTCTTGTCAAGGTTTGAACCTGTAACCTCCGATTAAAAATTAAAAATTATTAATTATTAATTTTTTAATTAAATAATCATATTATTTAATTATATTTAATTAATCAATTAAATACTTTATTAATTAAATAATCGTATCATTTAATTAATTTTCAGAATAAATCCAAGTCACTTTCGTAACATAATTGGACCATCAAATTGTCCGTGAACCTTGTTACTAATAATCGTAAAGTGTTAGCAAGGGGACCTAATGGACCAACAGTTTTGAGCTTCAATAAAACTTAGAAAAATTAATTAAACTCTTTAATTAATATTTGATCGATCATTTATTGTATATGTTTTTTATCCGCATTCCTCTAATCAATTGATTGTTTCTTGAGTCATTTAGGGTTATAATTTGTGTGTTTGAGTATTTTCAGGTTGTTGGTTCGAAATGATGTGTTTGAAGAATTTCAGAGGAAAAGAGCAATTTTAGAAGATTCGAGGGGCTTTTCAGCAATTTACAAATTTGTGTTGTCATGACCGCTATGAGTTTCCACAACGGTATCAACAGCGGTCCAGAGATAGAGGTAACCTCCGTGACAACCGCTGCAATATACGCTTTCAAAACCACAGCACTGCACAAACACATGAAGATCGATGTGGCTTTCATAGCGTACCCACAGCGGTTTGACAAATCCGCGCAAGAAAGTGTTTTCTATTACGATTCGGAGCTGTCTCATATAAATACACAAATATTTTAGAGTTTTGGCTCTCGCTCGTTCTTGGACCACAGACCGTTTCACAACACCTCTTGACACAACTCATAACACAATTCTCTCATCCACCTTACACATAGAAGATTTGCAAGACGAAGAAGACGTAACATCGAAGATCTGATCAATTCACTGGAGGCATCCATGAGTTTTATCTATTACTTCTCTTCTCTTCTCTTGTTATTTCTATTATGTGTAACTAACTCCATACTAGGGAATCAATGTGAACCTTTAAGAATGCTCTTTGTTAGAATTGACTATATTTCCATTAATTCAAGTTTTGATTTATTCAATTCATTCTAGATCTTAATTATTTATTTGTGTTAATGCATGATTATGTGCTGGCATGAATTTAGGGTTTTGATAATTAAGCAATTAAGTTGGAGTGTTGATTTACACGTAATCTTAATTAATATTCAATTGAATAGGTAAAACTGATTTTAGTATTGATTTATGCAAGAAGGTTTTGGTTCATTAATTCTTGCACTTAATAGGTTCTTGGTTGTAGTTTGTGTCTTTGAATTATGGGTAAATTATAATTGAGAACACTTAATTCATCACATGATCATATAGTAACAATCATACTTAAGATAAGAACGAACCCTTAACTTGATTAATATCTTTTTCACATGTCAATTCGAAGCATTGAGTAAATATAGTTAGGGAGCATTAATGAACTAGTTCTTCTCATCTCTTGATCACATTCACATATTCTTGTTAACTGTTCTCTTAGATAATTTAGTTTTAGTTCAATCAATCAAAATATCTTGGATACTTTTACTTGCTTAGCTTTAATTAAAACTAGTTTAATCAATAATTCATTTTTTCCTCGTGGGAACGATCTCTACTTGTCGTTGTACTTATCTCACGATTCGTGTACTTGCAAGTTAGGTTTTTATAACACGATTTTACACATAAATATTTCATAATTATTAACCTCAGAATTATTTCACTAAAAACCCAAGGTTGTACTCTCGTAACTGTAGATGTTTTACACAACCAAAATATCAGTGTCCATCGATATAGCTATTACATATGGTATGATCCACCACAAGTAGTTCATAATTAGAGCTAGGTCATAAAGTCCGTTATACCTTTCCAGTTATATCTTTTCTTTTAAGTACCATTGATTCTCTAATGAACAATTATATCCCTCATTCCTTTACGGAAGAAGGAGAGCGCTTTTAATCGTTCAAATCTCGAATCAACCCTTAAGGAAACTACTCCTCTACTTCTCGCAAGAAGGAGTGGATTCCTCTATTGTGTGCATGCCTTCCCAGCCACAAGCCAAACCGTGATTTCAAGATACAGAGTTATTGATTAGGAATGTTATTCCAATCTCACCCATGGGATGTCAAAAACCACGATCTAACTTGACGGAGCCAGTAAGACGCTCAAGATTAAGATCACCCATATACAGCCATCATTTGTCGATATATATATATATATATATATATATGTATCTCTTCATGTAACGGATCTTGGTGATAGATTCATATAAATCGTGGCCCAGTCCTATATGATCACATCATATAAGGTGCCTCCATTCTCATATCACCATATGAGTAGTCTAGGATAAGACCACCGTACATTACGGAATGGACATCAGCTATTGATTAACCACAAATAAAGTACCTAGCTTTATTTGCTCTCTACGGACTCTTTAGATTGCACTTCTCAAACCGAATTCCTCTGCATATGGCATTCATATACTTAGTTTGAGATTACATCTAGCAATCTTGGATGTTTAGCACATATGATATAAGCGTATGGGTCATATTTATTGAACGAAAAAACTATTTCTTTTATTAATGGATTTATAACATTTACAAATTACAAGCTTTAGGGTATAAATCCCAACAATCTCCCACTTAAGCAGATGAGACATGTCTTGTAATCCCAGACCCTCTAGGTGACCTTCAAACACTTTAGCCATTAAGGTCTTCGTAAATGGATCAACAAGATTATCCTGCGATGCGATCTTAGTCACGGTCACATCTCCTCTCTACACTATCTCCCTGATTAGATGATACTTCCTCTCTATATGCTTTCCTTTTTTGTGGCTTCTTGGTTCTTTGGAATTAGTCACATCACCACTATTATCACAATAAAGTGTGATGGACTTATCCAAATCTGGAACAACTTCCAGATCACTCAAAAACCTATGGAGCCATACAGCCTTCTTAGCTGCTATATATTCGCCCTCCATGGTGGAATCAGCAATACAAGATTGCTTGATACTCCTCCACACTATGGCTCCACCACCAAGGGTTAACACTGACCCAGTCGTGGATTTCGTAAAATCCCTGTCTGCCTGAAATTCAGAATTTGTATATCCTAATGGGATCAAATCCTGCTATGGATATACTAGCATATAATTTCTTGTTATCCGAAGATACTTGAGAATAAACTTCACAGCAACCCAATGATATAATCTTGGGTTAGACTGGAATCTGCTGGCTACTCCCACTGCGAAGCAGATGTCAGGTCTCATGCATAACATAGCATATATGAGACTGCCTACTGTTGACGCATAGGGAACTCGTCTGATATCCTTAATTTCTTGAGATGTTTTAGGATATTGTTCCTTAGACAAGTGAACTCCATGCTTGGAAGGTAAATTACCTTTCTTGGAGTTCTCCATTGAGAATCATACAAGTATCTTGTCGATATACGATGCTTGAGACAGTGCTAACAGTTTGTTCTTGCGATCCCTAGAACATAACTTGCCTCTCCCAAATCTTTCATTTGGAACCGGTTAAAAAGCCAGCCCTTTACTTCTGATAATATTCCCACGTCATTCCTAATTAGTAGGATATTATCTACGTAAAGGACCAGGAAAATTACTTTCTTGTCAATGATCTGTTTGTAGACACAAGGTTTATCAACGTTTTGCTCGAAACCATAGGTTTTGATAGCAGTATCAAACCTGATGTTCCATGATCTAGATGCTTGCTTCAGTCCATAAATAGACCTTTGCAATTTGTAAACTTTTTGCTCTTGATCTTGAGACACGAATCCCTCTGGCTGCATCATGTAGATGCTCTCATCAAGATTACCATTTAAAAATGCAGTCTTGACGTCCACTTGCCAAATTTCATAGTCGAAATAGGTTTGTAATGGATAAAAATATCGTAATAGACTTAATGAAATTCCCTTAAGCAATATAGTGTAATATATACCTAGGGGGTGTGAATATGTATAAACCTAAATTCTTCCAAAATCATTTTTCTCAATACAACAATGAAGTGCAC
Source organism: Acer yangbiense (assembly GCA_008009225.1). Classification (NCBI taxonomy): domain Eukaryota; kingdom Viridiplantae; phylum Streptophyta; class Magnoliopsida; order Sapindales; family Sapindaceae; genus Acer; species Acer yangbiense. Next base: position 37,648,899 of record CM017766.1, on the reverse strand, counting down.
ACTTGGTGTGTCTAACAAAATCAATTGTTTAATCAACACAAGCGAAAATCAATACTCAAGTGATGCAATCAATATAAGATATGAAAGATATGAAAGATAATGAAACATAAAATGAAATGTAACATAAGTATTTTTACGTGGTAAAACCTCCTAAGAGTAAACATCCACGGGTTAATACCACAACCACCGGCAAGCAATTCACTATAATGAAAAGGAGATAAACACTCAAGGCAATCAACACATGATAAACACCCTAAACTATCAACTCTTAGTCTACCCTCAAGGCCAAGTGAATCACTTTGCCTATGCCATATCCAAGGTGTGTCCTACACCTTTAGGAAGCAACTTCCTATCCAAGACATTCATGTCTATAGAAAGATTTCTTGCTTAGCTATCTGGATCACAAAGATCCTAGTCAAGCTTCCCTAGCTCAACCATTCAGAGCATCACACTCCTAGCTAAGACTTCTTGCTTAGTTATTCGGATCCCCTTGATCTTAACTAAGACTTCTTGCTTGGTTATCCGGAACACTTTCCTAGCCAAGACTTCTTGCTCAAATCAAAGATTCACTCACTTTGAAAGAGATTTCAACCATTTGCAAGGCAAAATGATCTAAGTGGTACAAATGATACAAACATAATCAAATAGACAAAGTTGATCACACAAGCTCTATGAACATGCAAGAGATAACTAGAATATACTATTCAACACTCAATCACAAAGTTACCACTACAAGAAAAACTATTTTTATTGACAGTTTTTTTCTTGACGGTTTTGAAAAACTGTCAAGAAAGACCGTTTTTCTTGACAGTTTTCAGTTCTTGACAGTTTTCAGTTCTTGACAGTTTTTAATTGTCAAGAAAGACAATTTTTATATATTATATAATATATTATCTCATTATTTATATTATTATATATAATATATATTATATATATTATATATTATATATATTATACTATTATATATATTATATTATTATATATATTATATATTATGTATATAATATAATATAAATATATAATATAATATATTTATATTAAATAATATATATTATATATTTATATTATATAAATATATTATTATATATATTGTATAATAAAATATATATATATGTATTTTATATTATATATTATGAATGTTTTATAATTAGGGGTATTTTGATCAAAATACAGTTAACTCAATTCCATTCCGTTGTTAAACAATATATATAATAATATATTTATATAATATAAACATATAATATATATTATTTAATATATATTATATAAATATTATAAATATATATTATTTAATAAATATATAATATATATTATTTAATATAATATATATATATATATATTATAAAACATTCATAATATATAATTTTTTATTTATCTTTAATAATTTTTTTAAACTTTTACTTCCTATTTTCAACACCAAACAAAATACCGATATTGATTTATTTTACAGTAAGATATCGGTTTTTGGGCAAATTGATATTGGATAAGTAAAATTTTAAATTTAATAAATTTACTTTTAAATCATTTACTTTTAAAAAATTCAATTTTTTTTTTTTAAAATTGTTTATTTATTTTCGCACCCTCTTGTTTCATACTGAGAGATACATTAGTAATCCAATTACCCATATAAATTAGTAATATGAGTCTTACATTTGTTTATTAAATTGCAAGATGCATGTTAAGAAATATCTTTCATGTAGTGAGAGTTGTATTCTAAATCATGCTTATTACAACTGATGTCACGAATATCCTATAGGCTATGTTTGGTTTGATGGAATGGAAAGAAAGCCATTCCATTCGTTTGGTTTGTTAAAATGCAATGGAATGGTGATTCCATTGGAATGGGGATTTCACCATTTTGGTGTAATGGGCATTCCATCCAAAAACCATTGGAAAACCATTCCATTCCAAACTAAAATTTAAATACCCTCATATGCCCCAACTCCATTACAAAAATACCCTCAGCTCCTTTCCAAAAATAATATATTATTATTATATATTATATTAATGATATATAAATATATATTTGATATATATGTACTATATATTATATTATTATATATATTATATATATTATTATTATATATTATATTATTATATATATTATATATATTATTATTATATATTATATTATTATAATATATATAACGATATATAAACATATATAATATAATACATTTATATATTATATATATATATATATATATATATATATATATATATATATATGTATTATATATTATATTATATTATTATATATTAATATGGGGTTTTTACAATTTGGTTCCAATCTAATTGGGAAACATCACATTTTTACTTGTTAATTCAAAATACAACAAATTGGTCCTAATATAATTCAAAATACATTAAATTGGTCCTAAGGTTAGTTAAATTAACGGTCAACCTTTATAATATCAGTGGAAAGACAATTTTACCCTCTAATTAAACTATCTCTCTCTCACGCGTTCATCATCACTAAACCCTAATAATTTTTTTTTTCTCAATCTCTCACTCCATCATCAACCAACCTCACCACCACCGATCCACACCGATATCTTCGTCTTCAACCCACCAAATCCACACCACCAATATCTTCGTCTTCAACCCAGTTTTGCTTCGTTTTCTTTTTTGGGTTGAAACCCCTGAATAAAAAACAATAAATAAAAAAAACTAAAAAAAATAACCAGATTTTAGATCGTCTTCTTCACCTTCACCCGAACATATACCCATTCTTCTATTCTCTCTCATCTCTCTTTTCATTTTTTGGTTTCTGGTGTGGGGATCTCGCACCAGATTCGTGTCCAGGCGTGGGTCGATCTATTTAGACTCGCACACAAACACAACCGAGTCGTCTGCATAAGATCTCCCTCTTCCTCTACCCACCGCCATCGGCGTCGATTATCTTTACCAGATTTGGAATCGACTTCAAAAATCGACTTTTCATATGAAATTTCAGGGTTTTGTGGTGTTTGTGGCGGCGAGGGTTTGTGGATGTTTCAGGGTGGTTTGAATGGGGGTTTCGACGAGAATGGGGGGTTTTAGTGAGAATATTTGTGGCGGCGAAAGTTTATTGATGACTGATGAATCTGGGTTTTGTTTTGGGTTAAGAAATCTGAAATCTTTTTGTGATTTTGGCGGTGGCTAGGGTTTGAGGTTGGGGATGATCGAATCTGGGTTCTGGGTTTGTTCCAAAGTTCAATCGGGTTCTGGGTTTTGGTTGGGGTTTCTGGGTTGTGGTGATGGTGATGGTGATGGTGATGGTGATAGTGATGGTGGTGGAGCTGATGAGCTGACGGTAGGGTTTCGGTTGGGTTTCTGGGTTCAATCGGATTTTGTTCTTTGTTCTTTGAAGAACAAAGTTTGAATTTTTTTTTAATTTTATTAATATTTTAATTCTATTTTTTAATTGGAAATAGACGTAATGACATTTCTACCCTTCTAAACGTTAGTTGACTGTTAGTTTGACTAACCTTAGAACCAATTTGATGTATTTTGAATTATATTAGGACCAATTTGTTGTATTTTGAATTAATAAGTAAAAAAGTGATGTTTCCCAATTAGATTGGGACCAAATTGTAAAAACCCCTATTAATATATTAAATAATATATATTATCTATTTATATTATATAAATATATTATTATATATATTGTATAATATAATATATATTATATATATATATATATATATATATATATATATATGTTATATTATATAATATATATATATATATATGTTATATTATATAATATATATATATATATATATATATATATATATATATATATAATATTATTATATTATATAATATATAATTATATATATAATATACTATTATATTTTATTATTATTATCTATAATATATCATGTTATTATGTTATTATACATTCATAATTAGGGGTATTTTGGTCAAAATACAGTTAACTCCATTTCATTTTGTTGTTTAACCAAACAAAATAATACTGATTCAGAGACTAATTCTAAAGTTCCAACCAAACAAAAAACTTAGGTGGTGTTTGCATCAGTTTTTAAAAACTGTTTTTTGTTTTTAAAAACAAAAAACAACTAAAATGTTGTTTGGTTGAACATTTTACAAACTGTTTTTGAAAACAAAAAACAACTTTTTAAAAGTTATAACTAAAAAGTTAAAAACAATTTTTTATTGTTTTCTATTGTTTTCAAAACAGGTTTTCAAAATAAACCTTTACTTTTCCTTTCAAACAACTATTTCACTCATTTTAAAAACAACAACCAAACACTTTTACATCGTTTTCCGTTTAAAAAAACTATTTTTAAAAAATACTACCAAACACATTACATTTTTAAAAACATCATTTTAAAAACGTGATTTCCATTTTTAAAAAAAGTTTTCAAAAACACTATTTTAAAAACGATACCAAACGCGCTCTTAGTTTTCCTTTCCTTTGCATTCTCATTCTCATTCTCATTACCATTCCACCATGTAGTCAAACGTGACCATAGAGTATTGACCAATAACTCGACTATATATGTCTTAAAAAATATAATTTTATTAAATGTTTTAATAAATATTTTTAAATATATGTCTGTCGTAGAAATTAGAATTTTGATTAGTTGAATAAATTTAAATTTATCTAACAAGGTTTTTTTTTTTTTGTTTTTTTTTTATTTCTAACAAATCATATAGTTTATATATAAATATTGTTCAATTATTAACACATTAAAAGTTGTAGTCAAGTGGTAAAGACTTACAACCTTTGAACTTGAGGTCTCGAGTTCAACTCCCACTAATTGTCATTATTATCAGAGGTGGCCGGACGGTGAGTGGTGGTGGTCCGGCAGTCGGTCGGCGGCGGCGGGAGGTGGTGTATAAATATAAAAAGTTATTTAATTAAATATTATAATTAAATATGAAATAATAACAGTTTTTAATTAAATATTATAAATATTGTATACATATGTTGACCGTTATAAACTCTCACGAAAAAAAAAAAAAAAAATGTTGACAGGTTTTAAGTTTTAAAACCTGTCAACAATGCTAAGTTTTTCTTGTAGTGTATCTAGAAATTAAATCATGTGAATCAATAAGAACTAGATTAGGATATTCAATATCACACACACAAATCCTAGTTCTTATATCATAAAATTAAACTTAGAAATCATCATGAGGCACATCATACAAGTTATTTCTAGAATCAATTTCATGTGAATCAAGTTTAGCTAAAATATATTCAAATAAGATCACAAAGCTAAAACTCAACAATCAATCGATCAAAAAAACCTAGAATACGAATTAACATCATTCTTAACACATTTCATCTATCAAATAGGAAGATTAAAAGAGATGATCAAAAGAGAAAGTGAGAAGAAGATGTTTCACCTACAAATGATGAACCACGAACTGAAATCTGTTCAATGCTCAAAATCACGACATCATTTGGCTCTGAAAATTCTTGGGGTTTGTTCCTCTCTTCAAGACCAACATTTTTTGCTTTTGAATACTTGATTCGGAGTTCAAATGAGAGAGTTATAATTAAAACAAGAAATCAAAAACTTGAAGAAATTTTCTGCTCTATCTTTTTCAATTTTTTCTTCACACACATTTGGAAGGAAGGAGGAAGATATTTAAAAGAGAGAAAGAGGGAGATTCAGTGGTCAATCATGAGCAACCACATCACCATCCCCGTGAGAGGCACCTAAGCTTCACGGGGTAGAGAGGGTGCCTGGGTCATGAGCCTCACACACCCCTCATGGGCTCCCTCACAAAATGGCCTTTGGCCATTTCAAGCCTCTCTTGCGCTTCTCTCGCGTTCTTCAGCCGTATTCGGGCATCCAAACTCTGAATTCGAATCCGTCTTTGGATTATGAACCGTGACTCCCTCACGCACAATGACGACTATTAAACTTTGATAAAAGGTGAGAATTCAACTCGGTACATGACGACAAAGACAACACAACGTATGAGAACGTAAAGTAGCGTAGCTTCCTAGTTTGGACCCGAAACCTAATGAATGAGTAATTGATATGATCGGAACACAATAAGGAATCATATGAGATCATGTTTAAATCCAAAACTAAAGAAACACAAACAAATAAACACAAAGTCACACAAGTATGCTATTTCCTAAAGATAGTCCTAGAACATGCAATTCTTATATGTTTGTCAATATGAGACTAATGCATGTGCATATTTCAATAAGTGTGTGAGTGTGTTATACCAAATGTATCACAACAATGTAGGGACACATATGTATGAATTGTGTGTGTGTGCGCTTACGCCTTGCAAGAGGAAGAAGAATCTTGATACCTTAGCATCCAAGTAAGAGCTTTTCCTCTTGAAGACGATATTTGCATGAGAAGTTGTTTTTCTCCTTTGAAGCTTCTTTTCACCAAGAACCACCTAAGCAAATAACCATTACAAATAAAGAGAGCTTTGCAATGGAATCAAGCCAACAAAAATCAAGGATCTTACACTTAAACATAGCCACCGGCGAGAAGGTCTCTTCAAAATCGACCCCCTCATTTTGGGTGTAACCCTTTGCCACTAGCCTTGCTTTGAAGGTCTCTACCTTCCCATCTACTCCTCTACTCCTCTCTTTCTTTTGTAGATCCACTTACACTCTATAGGTTTTATCCCATCAGGTAAGTCTATAAGTTCCCAGACTGAGTTGGAGTACATAGACTCCATTTCGAGACTCATGGTTTTAAGCCATTCCTCTTTGTCATAATCTTCCATTGCATGTTTAAATGACAATGTATCATCCACACTATCATCAGAGATGACACCATGTGCCTCTTCGATACCTAAATACGATCAGGTTGTCGAACAACCCTCCCACTACGTTTAGGTGGTAGTGTGATCTGACTAGGAATCGTGTGACTATTAGACGTTAATGGAACAACAACTTTGTCAGCAACTTTTGTTGATTGATCACTGGTCGAACCAGGTTCTAATTCATTTAATACAATCTTACTTCAAGGCTTATGATCACTCATATAATTTTCCTTAAGAAACGTTGCATTTTTCAATACAAACAATTTGTTTTCTTGAGGACTATAATAATATCCTCCTCTAGTCTCTTTGGAATAACCTACAAAAAGGTATACCTATAAACGAGGTTCCAACTTTCCACATTTTTTCTTTAGCACATGTACTGGACACCCCCATATGCGAAAACGTCGTAAACAAGCTTTACGACCATTCCACAACTCTAGATGAGTTTTAGGAACAGATTTGGATGGAACTACATTCAATATGTAGGCCATCGTATGTAGTGCATATCCCTAAAAAGAGTTGGCAATGATGAGAAATTAATCATAGATCTCACAATTTCCATCAGGGTCTTGTTTCTCCTCTCTGCAACACCATTCTGTTGTGGTGTTCCAGGAGCTATGAGTTGGGATACAATCCCATGCTTAACCAAGTAGTTCTCAAACTCTTGGTCAAGATATTCACCTCCACGATCTAATCGTAGAGCTTTGATAGTTTTACCTAATTGGTTCTCAACTTCTGCTCGGAATTCTTTAAACTTTTCAAAATTTTTCGACTTACGTTGCATTAGGTAAACATATCCGTATCTAGAGTAATCGTCAATAAATGTGACATAATACTCATAACCACCCGTAGCTTTAACATTCATAGGTCTGCAGATGTCTGAATGTATAAGCTCCAGTGATTGTGTAGCTCTAAGCCCTTTTCCAGTAAAAGGTTTCTTAGTCATTTTACTTTCTAAACAAGACTTGTAGACAGGTAAAGTGCCAATCTCTAACTGATTTAAAGATCCGCCTTTTACTAGTCTATCTATCTTGTCAAGATTCATGTGGCCAAGTCTTAGATGCCACAGATATGTTTCATTATTTGAAGAAATCTTTTATCGTTTTGTTTTAGGTTTTTCAACTTTAAACATTTCAGTATTCAATAGTGATTTATGATTTAACGGTCTTAAAACATACAAGTTGTTTTCAATCAAACCATAACAAATATTCAATCCATTTCTAGAAATAACAACTAATTTATTATTAAAAGAAATTGAATATAATCATTCTAATAATTTGGATACAAAAATCAAATTCTGGTAAATCCAAGAATGTAATAAACATTTTCCAACAAAAGAAAACAATTTTTAAAATTGAGTTTAACTACTCCCACTGCTCGAGCTAAAACGACATCCCTTGATCCAACGTACATTGAGAAGGCCCCCTCCTTTAGGTTCATCCAAGAATTAGTCCACTACAAAGAAGGACAAACATGGTTAGTGGCCTTTGAATCTACTATCCAAGGTGAAGAATCATCTTCCACTAAACAGGATTCAATGACAAGTAAATCTGATTTACCTTTCACTTTCTTCTTCTTAGAGAGCTCCTCGAGGTACTGTGGACAGTTCCTCTTCCAATGGCCAACCTTGTCACAATGGAAACACTTTCCTTTTGCTTTGTCGGTTGTGGTGCTCTTCTTCTTACTTTGAACTTGCTTTTTCTTCGGCTTAGCCTTTACTTTGCCAGTAGACCACTTCCTCTTCTTAGTTCCAGAAGAAGATGGTTCAGTGATATTTGCCTCACCGGTCCTACCTTTGTTGTCCTTTGTCATGGACTCAAAAGTTGTGAGCTCATTAAGCAGATGGGTCAGATTGAACTTCAACTTGTTCATCCCATAGTTGTTTTTGAACTGATCAAAGCTCTTTGGAAGAGTTGTTAGTGTAATGCTCACTTGGCTAGCCTCATCTATGGCCCCACCATTGACTTCAGCTGTGTTGAAATGGGACATCATATTAGGATTATGCTCAATAGCAAGAGTGTAATAGTATTTATGACAATCTATTCATATTAATAATGTGATTTCTGGTTTAACAAATCTTATAGCATTTATAGTTTAATTATTATGATTGTCAAAAGTAAATAATCATAAGGTCAAAAGACTATGAGAAAAGAAGAATTGTTCGTACATCTGGATATGTATGAGGTAGACACAATTGTTTAGTTAGTCTTGAATAATGTTCACAACTTAAGTTAAAGGCTGGGCACCTTTATCTTGTTAAAGTTGTAGAGTTATTTTGCTAGCATTTGAGTGGGATCAAATGAGTTATGATGAGTCTAAAATCATCGGAGGGTCTTCGAGTAAAAGAATCTAGTGCACTGAGTGCATTGAACAGGATCACAATGAAATACTTTATCTAGAACCGTCAGTAGATAAAAGTCTTTCATTATCAAGACAATCGGAGAGTCTATCTTAATCCTGATATAAATGATGGACTTATGGTTACAAGTGATATCATTTGAGCTATCAATGAGTACGATTATATAGCATAGTCTATCCTCGATAGTTTGGTGGTATTCATTTGCTAATCGATAGAGGACTTTATTTATATTTATGGACATCGTGACTCCATTTATTAAATGAGAGTATAATATTATCATATGGATGTTTTGAGGTATTGGATATTAAATCTCAACGTTGAGTTTTCGATAGTGTCTATTGAAAACATGGCTTCTGGACAAGTCAATGTATCCAAGTTCAAAACGTGGTCATATGAGTAAATATGGTAACTAGGAGAGCTATATGCGGTCTATGAGCTCTTGGCGATTACTGATATTATTCACGAGGATACACCATCTCCAATAAGATTGTCTAGGGTATGAATGAGAAACATCTTCTTATTCTATCTTTATTTAAGAGTTCAATTTTAGGTATTTAGTGGAATGAGTTAAAATTAATAGATCGGACTTAAGTGAATCATTTATTTATTGTGATTAGGTTATGTCTATTGAAGTTTAAATTTAGATAGCCCGCCAAGATCCCCAATCCACACGGACTTGCATGGATCACTTGATATATTCTACCGGACCAATTTATGGGTCCATCTAGAATTGTACTTAATATATTAAGAATATAATTTGCACATTATTTATTTAATGGGCTGTTAAATTATATTAATATATTAATGAAAGACATGTGGGCTTGTTTCTTTTAGTAAGAATGGGTCTAGTTCACATGTGGGCTTTTTATTAAGGTCCAATGGATTTAATAAAATGGAAAAATAATATATGGCCCATGATAGAGTACTTGGGCGGCAAGGCTAATAAATTAGCTTATTATATTATATTATTTTATTATTTAATTAAATGGAAGTTAATTAATTTATTAATTAATTATTTAATTAATGATCAAAATCTTTTTCTGACTAGGAAATATGTTTCTTAGTAGTATACTATTGTTGGTAGTATAATAAGAATCAAAGTCTTTATTTGATAAGAAGATAAATAAAAAGAATTTATTTATCTAGTCAAATTAGGAAGTCTTTGATATAGTCACAAATACACTAAAGAGTTGGATTAGGGTTTGGAATTCTAAAGAAATCTACCTAGGGTTAGGATTTAAGTCAAAAGACACAAATCCTATATGGTAGAGGATTTCAGCCACAATATATAAATATATATGATATATATATGGCACATTGCCGTAACATACATATAGAATGCATGCAGAATTGATTAGTGCAATATAGATATATATATATATATATTTTGTTTAGGAGTGCAGATTTTGTGCACTTATAATATGTGTGCAGAATTTATGCAATATATATAGTGATATATGATATTATATGGCAAGTAGAATTCAAATATACATATATAGATTTTGGCAAGTGATTTGCGGCATATATATATATATATATATATGTATTCTTGATATAGAATTAAAAGAACCCTAAGGCTAGGCTTGAGAGTTAATTTCTTTTACTTGAGAAAAATAAAATCCAACTCTGAGACTAGTGTGATTTTTTTCGGCCAAGAGAAAAGTGAGAAGAGATTGTTCTTATTTCGATAATGCATTGGTAACTTTTACACCAAAAGGTTTTGTGCACAATTTCGAATAAGGTTCACACGAGAAGAGATTTTGATTTCCATCCTTCAGGTATGCAATTCAAAGAAAGGGAGACCACGCTCCTAGGTGATTCACGTTCGTGATTGGATTGGAAGATCTTGCGGATTACCATCGACGCAAGTCAATCGGATCACGCGACAAGAGGTATGTTACTTTTTGATACGTATGTTTAATTAAGTAAAGGGTTAAGGTTCAAATATGGAAAAATTTTAAACTGTACTAAAACCCCTTTTTAGTCTCGCTTCCGCTGCGTTGACCGTATTTTTCCCTACACATCATGCCTAGGACATGTTCCCGAACTAATGCTCCTTTCTTCATAGGAGCAATCATTGTGGAACGAATAGCTTAGTGTCACTTTTGCTCAAAAGGTTGCCCAAACATGGCTTGCAATGACTCCATCATCTCATATATTGTAGTCATTGCTTCGTGCTTCGAAACAAGCACATCGGTCATGCTAGATAGCAAATAAATGCAGGCCTTTTCATTTGTTGAAATCCATTTCTTGTGGGCCTCACGAACAGTTCGTGCTGCGTTGGCTGCAGGCTGTGGATGACATTCCTCTGTAAGCACAAATTTTAGGTCTTTGGTGACCAGGATTGCATTAATGTTGTTTTTCCATTTTGTAAAGTTTTCCTCGGTTAATTTCCCATTTGCAAGAATTTGAAGTAAAGCAGAAGACATTGCTGATATAAACATAAATAAAAAATTCATTCATTCATATATTCAAATCATATGAAAAAAAAAATCGGCATATAATTAAACATGATGCATGAACATTGAAACAAATACGGTGTGTTCTAAATACATTATCTAGAGGGGGGTGAATAGATTTTAACTATTATTACCCAATTTTCGCATGCAAGTCAATTTTACGAAAATGCCCCTACTAGTCAAAGATACAAGCAAGTGTAATATAGTGTGGAATTTAAATAACACTTGATGTATACGTGGAAACCCAACCACTGGGAAAAACCACGGGCTGTTTAGTGCGCCACACTCCGACCTCGAAATCCACTAATCGAAATGGAATTTACAACCTATGTAGACCTCGTCTAACACTCCGGTCAATAACCCCCCACTTCTACCACTCGGGCCTTTAAAAGTGGCTCTAGTCCAATTGCTTGAGGCCTAAGCAACCTTAGCCTCAAGACTTAATTCTCTACGAAGAGATTATGCAACCTATGTGAATATGTATGAATATTCAAATAACAAACAAGGCTAGGTAACCTTAGATGCTTATCTAGGATGATGATATAATCAATTTAATCAACCCTAGATATCAATTGCTAAATGACATGTCAAATAGCTTAGCTAATCAAGATTAAGCAAAAACCTAATTAGCTATCACAAAAACAACACTCAATTAATTCATCACAATTAATTCTCTATTCTTGTATTTATCATATGATCAACAACATACAAGTAAATTAAAAGAGAATATGCTTGATAGTAAAAATACTAAAATAAGATGAAACTAATCAAAATCTTACCAAGCATATTGTGATGATGCCAATCCAATCATAGATGCTTTCTATGTAGACATAAAGGATGCAATATGAAATTTGATGCAAAAAGGATTTGATTTGAGTGTTTAAAGGTGAGTTATTGATTTGATTTTTTCTCAAAAATCTCTCTTGAAAGTTTAGGGTTCTAATAACTCAAGAAGCTTATGCAGAGAATGAGAAAGTAAGATATTTATAGACATCAAGAATTGGGCATGTGAAAAGACAATTTTGCCCCTGAAACGCACCGTTCGGCAGTTTCAATCGGCGGCCAGGCCGCCGATCACGACCGCCGAATTAAGCCCGTGAAGAACAGAGCATCAACGGCGGTTTCATTCGGTGGTTTCGTGACCACCGATCCAACCGCCGAATTAGACCGAGAGATTAAAATCGATCAGGTATGAACGGCGGTTTCGAACGGCGGTCGTGACCGCCGATCGTGACCGCATAATTGCTTCAGACCAATCTGGATTGAAACGGCGGTTTCATTCGGCGGCCAGGCCGTCGATCATAACCGCCGATCACCAACAATGGTGAAAACCAAGGAGAAGCCAAGGGCATTCTCCGTGGGCGGTCTTCGCGTAAAACCAAGCACACATACGTGTGAGCGCAGACGTTTCCGAACACTATCAGGAAACGAATTACTAAGCACATATACACATAACAAGTTATAAAACAAAGTGCTAGTGTGTAAAGTGACATGTGAAGAGTATGCACACAAATGCAAGTATGCTAAGTGTGTGTGTGCTTACTAAATCTCTTCAAAGAAAAATCAAGCACAAGAAATTATACCTTTGGCGTGCTTGTCCCTTGAGGTCTTGAAAGGGCCTTCGAGCATGAAGTTCAAACACCTAAACTACCCTTACATTATCAACCCCAACATGTGGTTTGTCCACGAAATAAGCCAATCAAGATATGGGAATCCTTACAAACATGTTTAATGAACAAGAATATATCCCTAAAAAATTGTTACTACGCCACGACAATCCAACATACCATACGCAAGTGCCGACTTAAGGTCGGTCAAGTACTTGCATGTTAGATCGAGACATTCTCAATCAAATAATACACCATAATAACTCTTTATTCTTATATTATTTAACTATCGCTTATTTTAGTTAGGATTTTAATAAACCATTTAATTAAATCCTTGTGAATGTGACCCATCATTTCAGATCTCATGAACTTAACTTAAGAGTTGCCGCCTTAGGGTAAGTCAATCTCAAAATACATTCAGAAATCTTAACCGTTAGGAATTCAACCTTGGTATTGATTCTTATGGAGACCTTCCTTAAGGAGGATGAAAACAAAGCCGTCTCGAGGCCTCACCTGAATCTCACGGTGTTGAACTAATGATGGAGACTATGGGATATTTAATTAAACATGATGCATGAACATGTTTAATGAACAAGAAAATATCCCTACAAAATTGTTACTACGCCACAACAATCCAACATACCACAAACAAGTGCCGACTTAAGGTCAGTCAAGTACTTGCATGTTAGATCGAGACATTCTCAATCAAATGATACACCATAATAACTCTTTATTCTTATATTATTTAACCATCGCTTATTTTAGTTAGGATTTTAATAAACCATTTAATTAAATCCTTGTGAATGTGACCCATCATTTCAGATCTCATGAACTTAAATTAAGAGTTGCTGCCTTAGGGTAAGTCAATTCCAAAATACATTCAGAAATCTTAACCATTAGGAATTCAACCTTGGTATTGATTCTTATGGAGACCTTCCTTAGGGAGGACGAAAACAAAGCCATCTCGAGGCCCCACTTGAATCTCACCGTGTTAAACTAATGATGGAGACTGTGGGATATATTGTTATATATCCCTCTCCCATTCACTATTTTACAATTAGGGTTTTCTAATTTTAATGCACCTAGATAAACGTAGATTAAACAGCTAAGAAGAATCTAGGTTTTTAGGTTATGTTACTATAATCTTATCCTATTAGCATTAAATAATAAACCGGATTTTTAACTATTAAAAAAATAATTTATTATTGGAATTCTAATATTTGTAAACTATTTAAATAGAATAGAATTAAATTGCGATACCAAGTTTTAACTACTAAAACTAAAAACATATTATTAAATCCAATTATTATTAAGGCCTTAATCAAATTAAATCTAATAATAAATAGGGCCTAACACTATAAGAAAATACTGCATTTATTGACAGTTAAAAACTGTCAAGAAAAGTATAGTTGATAGTTTTCTAACTGTCAAGAATGTTCCTGTCAAGAAAGATCTTTATATATTTTTATTTTTTTTTATTTTTAATGACAATTTTTAACTGTCAATATATCTTTATAATATTTAATTAAAAAATTGTCAATATTTAATATTTAATTAAATAACATTTTTTTTATATTTATGCACCGCCTCCGCTGCCGCCGTTTGTTGCAACCATCAGCCATCGGCGTATTTATACACCACCTCCGCCATCTGCTATCTGGCCACCCCACCCCACCTCCCTCGTCCGGCCACCCCCCCCCACCCACCACCGCCGCCAGCCCTGCCCAATTATGATAATAATGATAATTAATTGTCATTATTAGGAATTGAACTTGAGACCTTAAGTCAAAAGTTGTAAGCTTTACCACTTGACTACAAGATTTGATTTGTTAACAATTGAACAATATTTTTATATAACCTATATGAGTTGTTAGAAATAAATTTAAAAAAAAAAAAAAAACTTGTTTGATAAATTTAAATTTATTCAACTAATCAAAATTCTAATTTCTACGACATACATATATTAAAAAATATTTATTAAAACTTTTAATAAAATTATATTTGTTAAAACATATATAGTCGAGTTATGGGTCTATACTCTATAGGAGACTAGTGACATCAATTGTAATAAGCATGATTTGAAATATAACTCTCACTACAGATGAGACATTTCTCTACATGCATCTTGCAATTTAATGAACAAATGTAAGACTCGGATTACTAATTTATATGGGTAATTGAATTATTAACGTGTCTATACTCTATAGGAGACTAGTGACATCAATTGTAATAAGCATGATTTGGAATACAACTCTCACTACAGGGGAGATATTTCTCTACATGCATCTTGCAATTTAATGAACAAATGTAAAACTCATATTACTAATTTATATAGATAATTGAATTATTAACGTGTCTCTTAGTATGAAACAAGAAGGTGCAAAATAAATAAACAATTTTTTAAAATTATTTTTATGAATTTTTTAAAAGTAAATGATTTAAAAGTAAATTTATTAAATTTAAAATTTTACTTATCCAATATCGGTTTGCCCAAAAACCGATATCTTATTCTAAAAATAAATCCATATCGGGATTTTGTTTGGTGTTGAAAATAGGAAGTAAAAGTTTAAAAAAATTATTAAAGATAAATAAAATTTTTGAAAAAACTGTCAACTATTTTTGACAGTTTTTTAATGACAGTTCTAAAAAACTGTCAGCTCTTCTTGACAGTTAAAAATAAATGTCAAGAACTGTAAATTTATTGACAGTTTTGTAAAACTGTCATTAAATACCTGTCAAGAAAGACAGTTTTTCTTGTAGTGTAACCAATCTAACTGATTAAACACTTTAATAAAAAGATTAGTTATTAATGAGAATTACCAAGTTTTTACTCCTAAAAACTAATCTCATTGTTAATAGCCAATTATGTGAATATACAATTTTAATCTCATTAAAAAATAAAAACACATAAATTAAATGGGCTATTATTCATGTATGACATATTAAAATGCAAGTGTAGGCACTTCTAATCTATATGGCATATATATGCTTGACAATGCTTTAATCATCTCATAGACAAAACATACAGGAGTTGATCGAGTATGATGAGTTATCTAACTTATATATATATATATATTCTCTAATTACAAAAATTAATCCAAGGCATTCCTTGGTCTTCTTGTAATCCCTCTATTCTTCAAGTCCATCTTTTGCATCTTTTGGGCTTTCAACCAAGTCCAACTTGATTATATAAATAAATATATAGATATATATATTATATATAATATAGATATATATATATATATATATATATATATATATATATATATATATATTAAGGTGATCCATCTCATGAATCAAAACCTAAGGCGCAAGTGTTACCCTAACACTTATCGGAGGCCCAAGGTGTCAAAATATTTTTTTGGCCCATACGCGCTTGCGAATACGTAACCCTAGCATCGCGAACACGCAGCCCTTGCGCTTTCCGTGCGCAGCTGCCGTTCACACGCACATGGCTGTCCTTAGCAGCTTGCGCGAACAGCGCGCGCTACTGCCAACAATTGCGCAAAACGCACGTAGCAGCCTTGCGTAAAGCGCGCGCATGGTTGCATGCTGTTTGCGTTGAGCGCATGGTTGCATGCTGTATGCGTGGAGCGCACGCAGCAGTAGCCCGTTGCGGGTAGCGCTCTTACGCGGCTGCCGTCTCTCTTGCCCTCGTGTCTTCTCGAATCATCTTCTTCATACAAATTACATTAATATATTACAAAAAAAAAAAAAAAAAAAAAAAACTGATTTACGTAGAAAAATTTACAGTAGAAAATTACAACCAAAAACATAATCCTAAACTCATCGTACCATACAATTTAACGATCAACCATGCTTATATAATAATATATATATATATAAACATCATACAACCCTAGATCGTGCCTACACATATCATACATATCGAAAAGAAATCGAATACAATCAGATTATATTCGTGTATATAGTAAAATTGGCTCTGATACCAATTCAGAGTTGTGATTTTCATAAAATCGATGTAGCGGAAAAAAAAAAGGTTTTAAAATTTTATTTTCGGACCTTTATATACATACACGAATATAGATAAGGATTCAAGAATACCTTATTGATTTTCTCTTTCGTTTCTTTTTGATCCGTCACCACTAAGCTTTCTGAGCTATGACCCGCGATCTAGCAATTGTGTGTGTGGGCATGTCACGGATTCCAGGAGTACTTGAATGGAGGCTGTAGAGATGGAGAAGACAACCCCTTATCTTTTTTCTTAGGTTTGGCCAAGCTTGAGGAAAAAAGGAGTTTTTTTTTTCCTTTTCTTCTCCTTGCCGCACATACACACACATACACATACACACACACTCTCTCTCTCTCTCTCTCTCTCTCTCTCTCTCTCTCTCTCTCTCTTTCTCTCTCTCTCTCTCTGTATTAGGTTTAGTGTAAAGTCCTTATATTTTGATTGGCTTATTTCATTGAAAAACCACATTTGGGGTTTTATGTGTAAAGGTAGATTAGGTCTTCATTGTTCATGATCAAGCTCATGGTTTCCCCAAAGACCTCAAGATCAAGAGCATTTCAAAGGTATTTCACTTGTTCTCAAACTCCTTTGAAGAGATTTAGTTGCACACACACACTCTTACATTTTCATATGTTGTATATTCTTGTGTGTGTTACATGCTTGGTGCTCTTTGATGTGGTCGTTTTGCACAACAAAATAATGTTTTAATGTGTTCGTTTTGAAAACCAATTTTCACCACTAGAAATCCACTGAGGGTGTAGAATTAGTAAAGTGGTAAGCTAGGATTTGTTCCACAGGGAATTAGAGTAATTAGTTGAATAAATTAACAATTCCTAAATGCGATAAAGTAAATCATAAGAAATGGATGGTTGTATGGTTTGTCAAGCCATCAAACATACATGTAAAATAAAACTAATAAAATAATAAAATATGTTAGGGAAAATAGAATGCTCAACAAGTCTAGATAAGATATGGATTTTATCAATTAAGAGAATTGCTAGGGAATTGATGGAGTTGCAAGTGGATTACATGCAATGCTTCTCAAGCCACCTTAGTGAACCAATCTCACAAATGTTAACCAATTACAGTCTTGAATGTGTTTAGACCATCACTATGAACCCTAAACAACTTCCCACCGCAATGCCTAACCGATTAAGGAGAGGGGGTCACGGCGGGATTGGTTTGTTACAATTAAAGGTTTAGATTATCGCGGTTGATATACCCTCCGACAATCTATCCTAATCACTATGTTCTCAATCCATCAAAGGTGTCAATCCAATCAATATTATATAACAAATTATCCTAAATAAGAGTATAATCAACTAGTGGGTATACATGTCAATTATATAATGAATAGAATCTAGTTATAAAATGAATAGAACACAAATAAAGATTCAATACATATTAAAGCTTAAGCAAAACCCAATCCAAATGTTCTCACATCAAATCCCTAGAAAGGGGGTTTAGTTACACATATTACAATCAAAGGGAAGGTAAGTAAAAGATTATAAAATCATCCTTGGGCCCCCTTTTGTAGTGTTTGATCATTTCCTTGCCTTTGATGCTCCTTGTGCAAAGAGTGGATGATGAGGATGTGTCTAGATAGGTGGAGTCAAATGGGAAGTGACTAAGGAGATATGTGGAGAAGATGGGAAGAAAGGAATGATTGGGGGAAAGTAATCTAGACTAGGTGTTGAGTTTGGGATGGAGGAGATTAGTTCAAGTAAAGAAATGAAGGATGTTGAGAGATGATTGATGGTGATCCAAGGTTGAAGAAAGGATTCTAGGATGGGATTTTCAATTGAAAACCGTGATGAATTTATAGGATTTTCAAATTAGGTCTTGGGTGGTCAGTTACCAAAACACCTCCTGGACATGTCAAATTGCCATTTTGGCCCCTCAAGGGACCTTTCTGTAATTTTCCCCACCAATCATAATTGAACAAAGTGATCTTCGTGGTGGTCTTTAGGTGACACATTTGGCAATGCAATTGGCGACGCAATTAGGTGCCAAAAACAACTCCCTGTCGTTGTGGTGACATCGAAACACAAACCGCGACATTTCTTTTGGACTTATTTCGGTGGGTTCACGGTTTGGATTGAAGGCGACGGAGGGGCAACGCCGGCGAGCTTGAAGAGTGGATGTGCATGGTTGGGGAGTGGCGATGGTGAGCTATCTCGTTACCGACTAGACTCACGGTGAGCTCGTCGTTATTTTAGGCCGAAAATCTACAGGGATAAGGCGGGGGAGATGAGCTTCCGGTGGCTGGATAGAGGCTAGGGTTTGAAGCTCGGTTTAGTCGTCTATGGAGGTCAGCTCGAGGAAGAAGATGAAGATAGGTGGGTGTGCTTAGTAATGAGCCGGGGTGCACCTTCATTGGGGTGCACTTAGCACTGGCCTAGGGTGCACTAAGGTGCATGGCTTTTGTCTTCATTGGGCCATGTCTGTGGGTAGGGGTAGACGTGGGCTGGTTGCGTTTAGAAGCCCAAACCAATATAAAATGCACAACATCATTTAGTGACGCCTCCATCCCTGCTTTGTGTGGTAAATTATGGAGAGTTCCCCAATTCTCCTTTGATGTTGCAATAACTTCAAACCTTCTTCACAATTTACACTTTTGCCCCCAATTCACCTAAAATTACTCCAATGCCCCTTGTTATAGGTAAAAATAGCCTTTTAGGCATGTCACCACCATAAGAGGTCACATAAGCAGAAGTGAAGGGAAATCAACCTAAGTAGCAAAAACCCAAGACAACCCAACCACAGACCAAGGAAATCGGCTCGGGCAAACATAGCCTACTCGGGTATACTCGGGCATATTCGGGGTTCAGCTAGAAAGACAGTTGCGGAAACTCACTCCCCAAACATATGGGTAGAATCAGTAACTAGCACCCCTACAATAAGCTACAGCGCAACTGCTCAGAACTCACCAAGGAAACAAGCAGGTCTCCTATAAATAAAGGAATAAGAATCCTGTCCAAATTATGACTCAGCCAAACCAGAAGATACGCTACACCAAAAAAGGAAAGCAAGTCTGTAAGGTTCATGATTTGTATTGGCTTGATTCCATTGCAAAACACTCTATATATGTATTAGTTGTTGCTTAGGATATTCTTGGAAGAAAGGAAGCTTAAAAGGTGAAGAGCAATGTCTAGTGCAAAAGTCGTCTTCAAGAGGTGAAAAGCGTCATAGGTATATCTTGACTTCTATCCTCTTGCAAGGCGTTAGCGCACACACACACAATTCATACATGTGTGTCCCTGTATCATGGTTCAAACATTTGGTATAACACATTCACACATCTCATAGTATGCTCATGCATTGATCTTGTATAGACAAACATTGTAGAATTGCATGCTTTGTGACTATCTCTTTGATATGGCATGCATGTGTGAATATGTGTTTATTTGTTTGCATATTTTGTGTTTTGGACTTGAACATGTTCTTATTTGATGCCTTATTGAGTTCCGATCATTTCGATTACTCATTCATAAGGTTTCGAGTCCAAACGATGTAGCTACGCTACTTTTCGTTCTCATTCGTTGAGTTGACTTCATCGTCATTTTCCGAGATGATTTCACAACCATTTTTCAAAGTTATATAGTCTTTGTCATGCATGAGGGAGTCATGGTTTGTAATCTGAAATGGATTCAAAATTGGAGTTCGGATGCCCAAGATACGGCTGAAGAACGTGAGAGTGCACGAGAGAGGTGAGATTGGCCGTGAGGCCACTTGGCCCAGGCCGTGGGCCCCACGGCCAGAGGGTCTCTCTGCCCCCGTGAGGCCCACGCGACCCCCACAGGGTGGGTGACGTGGCCCTTGCTGATTGGCCCGAAAATCTCTTCTCTTTCTTCTTTTTAAACACTTCTCCTTCCCTCCACATGAGTAAAAAGAACTTGAAGAACATTTCCACGAAATTCTGCAGTTTTATTCAATTTTTAGTTTTAGTATTTTGGTCATATCTTTCTCATACGAACTCGAAATCAATCGATTCAAAAGCCAAAATTGTTTGTCATGAGGAGAGCTACAAACCCCAAGCATTTCCAGAGGGAGCTAACGTCATCATTGTTCCCAGCAGCCTGATCTTCAGTACGAGGTCAAGGTTGATTGTTCAACTTCTTCTTTTTCAATTTCATCTTTGATCATCTCTTGATTCTTACTATTTGATTGATGAAATTTGTTGAGAAGTATGTTAGATCATATGCTAGGGGTGTTTGATCATTTGTCAATTGAGTTTTAGCTTTGTGATTTCTCTTGAACATATTTGTGCTAAACTTGATTCAATATGAAATTGATTCTAGAAAATGTATATATGATGTGCTTCATGTTATTTTCTATGTCTAATTTCATGATCTAAGAACTAGGTTTTTAGTGTGATATATTGAATATTCATACCTTGTTCTTATTGATTTACATGTCTTGATTTACATGTCTTGATTTCTAGATAATTTTGTGATTGTGTGTTGAAAGCATATTCTAGATTGTCATTGAACATGTACATTTTGCTTGATTGATCATCTAGCTTAATTTGATTGTGTTTGCATCATTTGCATCACTTAAGATCATAGCCTTGCATTAGGTTGAAGTCTCTAGCAAAGTGAGTGAAGCTTTATGGATAGAGCAAGGAAGTCTTGATTAGAGTCGGGAGGACTCGGATAATCAAGCAAGGAAGACTTGTCTAGGGTCGGGAGGATTCGGATAGGCAAGCAAGAAATCTTCCTAGAGACGTGAGCGTCTTGGATAGGAAGTTGCTTTCTAGAGGTGTAGGATACATCTCGGATAGGAAGTAGGCTTGATGATTCATTAGCCCGAGGGTAGATTAGGAGTTGATAGCTTGAGCGGATATCATGAGTTGATAGCTTGAGTGTGTAAGTCCTTTTTCACATAGTGGATTGCTTCGCCGGTGGTTGTGGTATCAACCCGTGGATGTTTCCTCTTTGAGGTTTTACCACGTAAAAAATACTTGTGTTCATTTTTTTGTTTTACATTTCTTTATCTTCCATTTCTTACAT
This sequence comes from Acer yangbiense, assembly GCA_008009225.1. Taxonomy (NCBI): domain Eukaryota; kingdom Viridiplantae; phylum Streptophyta; class Magnoliopsida; order Sapindales; family Sapindaceae; genus Acer; species Acer yangbiense. The sequence goes on along the minus strand of CM017766.1, from coordinate 37,626,736 downwards.
TGATTGCATATCTTGTAAATTGATTAACTCTTGTATTAGTGAAATCAATCCATTTGCTAAATCTTATCAATTGTGCATTTTCTTTGTTATATTCCGCATCATTTTTAATATTGGGAGAATTTGAGTAAATACCTATTCACCCCCCCTCTAGGTATATTTTACACTACTACTTAAGGGAAATTTCATTTGGTATCAGAGCGGGTGTTTAGACGCACTTAGATAGATCCTTTCTTTGTAGTGTTTTGTATTTTTTTGTTTGTGATAATCATGATTAAGGAAGTGTGTTCCTATGTGGCTTCTTTTATTGAACATATTGACTTAGATGAGAAAAAGATTGATGATCTTATTTTTGAAAATGAACGTTTATCCAAAGTCAATATGTCCCTCAACAAAAAGTTAGAGAATCATGATCTTGGCTCAAAGGAGTTTAATGAACTTAAAGACAAGATCCTAAGTCTAGAATTGAATCTAAAAGATAGCAATGATAGATTTGGTATCTTGAAGCAAGAAATTGAACAAAGAGATTGTTCTCTTGTTAATGATAAGAAACTTGAAAATGTGCTTAAATCTAAACTTAATGAGCATTTAAATCAAGAGAAAAAGTATGAACAATGGCTTGATAAATCAAGTAAAGATGTTATGTTTAGTGATGACATAGCGGAAAAATATGCCATTGAAATTAGGATGCTTCGTGAGAAACTTGATGAGGCTAATAGGGTGATTAGCAAGATGTCATCTAGTTCTAACAAAGTTGAAACCCTCATTAAAAGTGGAAAGCATCCATGTGACAAAAGAGGTTTAGGTTATATCAATGAGAAGGAGACTCCTTCATCTAACAAATCTACTTTTGTCAAAGCAAACATTGAAACAAATGTAGGTACACTCACTCAAGGTAAAGCTATGAAAGCTACCGGAGGTGCCTCTTCATCAACAAGAATGTTCAATGGAAGAACACAACAACATGAACATCAAGGAGCATCAACCTCAAATGCAAGAGGTGGAGCATCAAGGGTTGCACATCGAAGAGGAAAAATTATGAGAAGTCCAAAGGAGTTGGAAGCAAATGCAAATGGTAAATTTCTCAAATTTATTCCTATTTGTTATCATTGTAATATGATAGGACATATTCGACCTAGATGCTTTGAGTATATTCGGAAATGCAAACTTGATAATGCTTTTCATGATATGTCTTTGAATGGACCTAGGTAATCATCCATGTATGGATATAGAAATAGACCTAGGAAGACCTTGGAAAAGCATGTTGTGGAAAAAGTTGTTGATGACTTGCTTGCTAAATCTTGTGTTGTGCCTTACTCTACTATGCATAAGAAAGTTGATAATGCTTTGTTTGATATTTTTGAAAATGTGACCAATGAGGTCAAGGTGCATGTTAAAAAACCTAACATTGAGTCAAAGCATGTTAGAAGTAAGAGTGAGAGGCATGTTGTGAAAAATGTGTGGATTAGAAAAGACATATCTAAATGTCATGTTGCACAATATGCTTTACGTGCCAACTCCTCCTATTCTTGGTACCTAGATAGCGGTTGCTCTAGGAACATGACCGGAAACATGACCGGGAACAAAGAGTTCTTTAAGAATCTTATTTTAAAGGATGGAGGTTGGGTTACTTTTGGTGATGGTACCAAAAAGCAAGTTCTTGGCAAGGGAACAATTTGTATCCCCGGATTGCCTAAACTTCGCAATACTTTGTATGTTGATGGGTTACAAGCTAACTTGATAAGCATTACTCACTTGTGTGAAATTTTTAAAGAAGTTAGTTTTAACAAAGATGTGTGCACTATAATTGATAAAAAGGGCAATGTTGTCCTAAGAGTCAAAAGGTCTATAGACAATTGCTATTGTCTTGAGATAGATCCTCTAACATACAACATGGCACATGAGTGCAATAAGCTTGATTTGTGGCATCAACGTTTGGGTCACATGAATTTTAAAGATTTGAAAAAGCTTGAAAAACATGGCATTGTTAGAGGTCTTCCTAATCTTGGTAAAAAGCTTGAGGTGGTTTGTGAAGCTTGCCAATTAGGTAAGCAAACCAAAGTGACTCATAAGAAAAATTCTTACATAGCTACCAAGAGACCTTTAGAACTTGTGCATATGGATCTAATGAGGCCAATTCAAACCGAGAGCATCAATGGCAAAAAGTACATTTTTGTATGCGTTGATGACTTCTCTAGGTTTACTTGGGTTTATTTTCTTAGAAACAAGACCGAGGCTTTTGATTACTTTAAAAAGTTTTGTAATCAAGTTCAAAATGAAAAAGGTCTTGGTATCAAGAAAATATGTCGCATTAAGAGTGATCATGGGACGGAATTTGAAAATGCAAAATTTAGTGAGTTTTGTGATGATTTAGGGATTTCTCATGAGTTCTCCGCACCTAGAACTCCTCAACAAAATGGTGTTGTTGAGAGGAAAAACTGTGTCTTGCATGAGATGGCTAGGGTCATGCTCAATAGCAAGAAAGTCCCTAGAAATCTATGGGCCGAGGCGGTCAATACCGCTTGTTATGTGTCTAATCGTGTTTTTAGGAGGCCCGGCACAAAACAAACGTCCTATGAGCTATGGAAGGGCAAGAAGCCCAATGTGAGTTACTTCCACACTTTTAGGAGTAAATATTATATTTTGAATGATAGAGATCACTTAGGAAAGTTTGATGCTAAAAGTGATGTTGGTCTCTTTCTTGGGTATGCTATTAATAGTCGTGCATATAGAGTCTTTAACTTGACTACTAAGACTATCATGGAGTCTATCAATGTGAAGATAGATGATCTTAGCATGCTTAATTTGTGTGATGATAATGGTGTCAATGAACCTAAAGAAAACATGTTGAATGACACTAAAACACCTATTGATGTGGCTAGTAGTGTTTATAATCAAGATGATGAAAATGATAGTCATGTTGAAGTTGAAAGTCAAGGGTTGGAAAATGCTTTAAATGATAATCAACAAAATGACCAAGTTGTTGAATATTCTCACCCAAGACTTAGAAACTTACACTATCAAGAAGACATCATAGGTGATTTAAATGAAGGGGTTAGAACAAGAAATCAAATTGCTAACCAAATTTCTTATGCTTGCTACACTTCTCAAATTGAACCCAAAAATATTAATGAAGCAATAGTTGATGAATATTGGGTTGGGGCTATGCAAGATGAACTTAATCAATTTAAGAGGAATGAAGTGTGGTCCTTGGTTCCTAGACCTAAAGATATAAATGTAATTGGCACTAAATGGATTTATAGGAATAAGACCGATGAAAGTGGCAAGATTGTGAGGAATAAAGCTAGACTAGTGGCTCAAGGTTACACTCAAGTGGAAGGTGTAGACTTTGATGAAACGTTTGCCCCGGTTGCTCGTCTCGAGTCCATTAGATTTTTGTTGTTCATTGCATGCATTAAAAAGTTCAAATTATTTCAAATGGATGTCAAAAGTGCTTTCCTCAATGGATACCTTCAAGAAGAAGTGCATGTTGACCTAAAGATATAAATGTAATTGGCACTAAATGGATTTATAGGAATAAGACCGATGAAAGTGGCAAGATTGTGAGGAATAAAGCTAGACTAGTGGCTCAAGGTTACACTCAAGTGGAAGGTGTAGACTTTGATGAAACGTTTGCCCCGGTTGCTCGTCTCGAGTCCATTAGATTTTTGTTGTTCATTGCATGCATTAAAAAGTTCAAATTATTTCAAATGGATGTCAAAAGTGCTTTCCTCAATGGATACCTTCAAGAAGAAGTGCATGTTGAACAACCTAAGGGTTTTGTAGACCCACACTCTCCTAATCATGTGTTTAAATTGAAAAAGGCTCTCTATGGCCTTAAACAAGCTCCAAGAGCTTGGTATGATAGGTTGACTCAATACCTTATTGACAACCAATATATGAGAGGTGGCATTGATAGAACTTTGTTTATCAAACATCATGATCATGATATTTTTGTTGCACAAATATATGTTGATGACATTGTTTTTGGGTCTACTAATAAAACCAAGGTTGATGAATTTGTAAGTGTTATGTCAAGTGAATTTGAAATGAGCATGGTGGGTGAGTTGAATTATTTTCTAGGAATGCAAGTGAAGCAAACTAGCATGGGCATAATGTTGAATCAATCTAAATATGCTAAAAATCTAGTTAAGAGATTTGACCTAGAAAATGGAAAAGATTTTGAAACTCCCATGAGCACCACTTTAAAACTTGACAAAGATGAAAAAGGGAAAAGTGTTGACCAAAGCCTTTATAGAAGCATGATAGGTAGTCTACTTTACCTAACGGCTAGTAGACCCGACATTTGCTTTAGTGTAGGCTTGTGTGCTAGATTCGAAGCAAATCCCAATGAATCTCACTTGAAAGCCGTCAAGAGGATCATTAGGTATGTCAAAGGGACTCATAGTCTTGGTCTATTTTATTCATTTGACACCAATGATATCCTAGTAGGCTATTGTGCTGCCGATTGGGCGGGAAACATTGATGACCGTAAAAGCACATCGGGCGGTTGCTTTTATGTTGGTAATAACTTGGTTTCTTGGTCAAGTAAGAAACAAAATTCGGTTTCCCTTTCCTCTTCCGAAGCCGAATACATTACGGCCGGAAGTGCATGCACACAATTACTTTGGATGAAACAAATCCTTAAAGATTATGAGATAGAACAAGGAAAAATGACACTTTATTATGATAACTTAAGTGCCATTAACATCTTTAAAAATACGGTTCAACACTCCCGCACAAAGCACATAGACATTAGGCATCATTTCATTAGAGACCTAGTTGAACATTCTATTGTTACTCTAGAGCATATGCCTACTAAAAATCAACTTGCGGACTTGTTCACCAAGCCCTTGGACAAAGAGAGGTTTAAAACTCTTAGAATGTCCATTGGCATGATTTGTGTTGATTGATGTCTTTGTGTGATTGTGAGTGGCTTGATAAGCAAAACTTTAATTGAATATCATTATCTTTGAGAGCTACTCACTTGAGAAGTAGTGATCTTAAACGAATATCTCTTATTGTTTCTAGATCATGCACTTGAGCTTGAAAATCTTATTTTTGAAAAGTGCACTAATGCTTCTCTTATATGTTTTAGTTTTGAGTTTGTGTGGTTGAATATGTGTAGATAATGGATGCATCTAGAAGTTTATTGTTAAGTACATGATAGATGACCTATGGTATGTATCCATTTTGCTTCGGCACTACATAGTAATCAATGAGCACCCTCTTGGAAAGGGCTACACACCTTGGTTGTGAAGCCACCCAATGTAGGAAAGGGCTACGCCATTGTGATGAGTGAAAGCCGCCATGAGGAGTATATGTTTTTGTTAGTAAAATCAAAGAAGTGTTGAAATGAATCATAAAAAAAATATATATATATCTTTGATTCTAAGCCTAAAAGAAATGAAAAATAAAAGGCTTATGGTGTATAGTTGAGAATTGTGAAAAAGCTCGGGTTGACAAATAGAAACGGGAAAACGAGCCACATGCACACACACGCTCATATGTTGATATCTATTCTTTTTAAAAGCAAACATCCGGATGAATATCGGTTTGACCTATCTTTGGAAATGCTTTAGATGGATAGGTGTGGATAGAGTTTGCATGTTGATTTCACAATTACTCCTACTATATATATGAGAAGCATTCACACACACACATTTTGCTTATGTGCTTGATTCATTAGCAATGTGAGAATATTTTTGAGAGATTAATGAAAATCTATAATTCTCTCTTGGACTTTGACAAGTTATGAAATATTTTCTCTTATTGCTTGATTGTGTGATTGTGCGTGTCCCTTGTGAACAAATCTACTTGGTGATAATATGTGGAGCATATGTTAAGGGGGAGCTTTAGTTTATTCAACTTTCGCTTTCTATATGATTTGTTTGCTTAATATCTCGTTCTTTATCTCTTGTGTCCCTTGTCTATTCCTTGACAAAAAAAGGGAGAAAATGTATACCTCACCATGTTTGATATTGGGGAGATTTTGTATACTTCACACCTTGTGTGGAAAAATGTTCCAATGTGTGAATCAAATTCCTCTTTGTGCTTAATTGTGACTTTGTCTTAAGGGGGAGAATTCTTGTCTTAAGGGGGAGAAAGAATTCTTTCTTAATAATGTTAAGGATGGTTGGTCCTTGGGAATTGGGAAATTAAGGGAATGCACTAATATGAAAACATTTTATTCACTTGAGATAATACATTTTTGTATGAGATAAGGGATGTCTTCTATATTTGTTTTAGGTTGATAACTCACCATTCTTCTTTAGAGAAGATCTCTTGTTTTGGATTGTTATTTTCTCTCATAGGTATCTTGAAGATCAAAAGAGGAATTCTTGAAGACTTGAAGCCTTTTTAGTCTAGGAATTTCTTTGTAATGTGAGAATGAGAATATGCTATCAACTTGAGTTTATTTGAGTGAAACATTGTATGGTGAGGTTGAGGTTTTGCCATGGAATAGCCAAAGGGGGAGATTGTAAGGTTCATGATTTGTATTGGCTTGATTCCATTGCAAAACACTGTATATATGTATTAGTTGTTGCGTAGGATATTCTTGGAAGAAAGGAAGCATAAAAGGTGAAGAGCAATGTCTAGTGCAAAAGTCGTCTCCAAGAGGTGAAAAGCGTCAAAGGTATATCTTGACTTCTATCCTCTTGTAAGGCGTTAGCGCACACACACACAATTCATACATGTGTGTCCCTGCATCGTGGTTCAAACATTTGGTATAACACATTCACACATCTCATAGTATGCTCATGCATTGATCTTGTATAGACAAACATTGTGGAATTGCATGCTTTGTGACTATCTCTTTGATATGGCATGCTTGTGTGAATATGTGTTTATTTGTTTGTGTATTTTGTGTTTTGGACTTGAACATGTTCTTATTTGATGCTTTATTGAGTTCTGGTCGTTTCGGTTACTCATTCATAAGGTTTTGAGTCCAAACGATGTAGATACGCTACTTTTCGTTCTCATTCGTTGAGTTGACTTCATCGTCATTTTCTGAGATGATTTCTCAACCATTTTTCAAAGTTATGTAGTCTTCGTCGTGCGTGAGGGAGTCAGGGTTCGTAATCCAAAAACGGATTCGAAATCAAAGTTCGGATGCCAAGATACGGCTGAAGAACGTGAGAGTGCACGAGAGAGGTGAGATTGGCCATGAGGCCACTTGGCCCATGCCGTGAGGGAGGCCGTGGGCCCCACGGCCAGAGGGGCTCTCTGCCTCCATGAGGCCCACACACCCCCCACGGGGTGGGTGACTTGGCCTTTGCTGATTGGCCCGAAAATCTCTTCTCTCTCTTCTTTTTAAACACTTCTCCTTCCCTCCACATGAGTAAAAAGAACTTGAAGAACATTTCCACGAAATTCTGCAGTTTTCTTCAATTTTTAGTTTTAGTATTTTGGTCATATCTTTCTCATACGAACTCGAAATCAATCGATTCAAAAGCCAAAATTGTTGGTCTTGAGGAGAGCTACAAACCCCAAGCATTTCTAGAGGGAGCTGATGTCGTTATTGTTCCCAGCAGCCTGATCTTCAGTACGAGGTCAACGTTGATTGTTCAACTTCTTCTTTTTCAATTTCATCTTTGATCATCTCTTGATTCTTACTATTTGATTGATGAAATTTGTTGAGAAGTATGTTAGATCATATGCTAGGGGTGTTTGATCATTTGTCAATTGAGTTTTAGCTTTGTGATTTCTCTTGAACATATTTGTGCTAAACTTGATTCAACATGAAATTGATTCTAGAAAATGTATATATGATGTGCTTCATGTTATTTTCTATGTCTAATTTCATGATCTAAGAACTAGGTTTTTAGTGTGATATATTGAATATTCATACCTTGTTCTTATTGATTTACATGTCTTGATTTCTAGATAATTTTGTGATTGTGTGTTGAAAGCATATTCTAGATTGTCATTGAACATGTACATTTTGCTTGGTTGATCATCTAGCTTAATTTGATTGTGTTTGCATCATTTGCATCACTTAAGATCATAGCCTTGCATTAGGTTGAAGTCTCTAGCAAAGTGAGTGAAGCTTTGTAGATAGAGCAAGGAAGTCTTGATTAGAGTCGGGATGACTCAGATAATCAAGCAAGGAAGACTTGTCTAGGGTCGGGAGGATCCGGATAGGCAAGCAAGAAATCTTCCTAGAGACATGAGCGTCTTGGATAGGAAGTTGCTTTCTAGAGGTGTAGGATACATCTCGGATAGGAAGTAGGCTTGGTGATTCACTAGCCCGAGGGTATATTAGGAGTTGATAGCTTGAGCGGATATCATGAGTTGATAGCTTGAGTGTGTAAGTCCTTTTTCACATAGTGGATTGCTTCGCTGGTGGTTGTGGTATCAACCCGTGGATGTTTCCTCTTTGAGGTTTTACCACGTTAAAAATACTTGTGTTCATTTTTTTGTTTTACATTTCTTTATCTTCCATTTCTTACATTGATTGCATATCTTGTAAATTGATTAACTCTTGTATTAGTGAAATCAATCCATTTGCTAAATCTTATCAAGTGTGCATTTTCTTTGTTATATTCCGCATCATTTTTAATATTGGGAGAATTTGAGTAAATACCTATACACCCCACCCCACCCCCACCCCTTCTAGGTATATTTTACACTACTACTTAAGGGAAATTTCAAAGTCCTTTTAGGTCTGAGAAAACTCTCAAAACTTAGGCACCACGACACAAAACCCTAATAATACCCACAAACCCTAAACAACTATGTATAAATACCCCTGTAAAATACAAATAAGGGGGACGTGAGAATTGAGAGGAGAGATCAGAGTGTGTATTCAATTAACAGTTTTCATAGTGAATTTGTCTTCGTTGTTTAGGCAACAACCCGTGGATGTTTCTCCGACCATCGGAGTTTTACCATGTATTTTTGTTCATCATTGCTAATACTTTGTTGTGTTAATTTCAATCATTCTTATTCGTAAAACTGATATCAAATCGTTTGTTGAGTGACTATGAAAAATCATCGTCAACACCCCTAAACAACAAGATTGCACTCTACGGTGGTGATACCAACACCTGACGCGCCTTTAAAAGCAAGCCGAGACCCTACAGACAGGCCAAAGATTTTGTCTGAAAGGCAAGCTAGGGATAGCAGAGAGCGTAGAGAGGAAGGATATTCAGATAGAAGGTATGATCCAGATCGAATGGGGAGGAGTCGGGACCAACCCAAGAAGTGTATTCACCGGAGAGATCGGTCATCGTCAGGGGAGAGTGAGCAGTATTATCGTCACAAACGCTAGAAGGGCACAGTTCGATTACATGGCCTAAACCGAGAACACAAGGAGCAGGAACCGGAGGAGAGAGGCCAGAAGTTGACCATCAGTCAAAATTTCAATGCGATGGGGGAACCAGAAGGAGATAGAGACATACTCATATAGAGCCTGACCCGGGAGGTGCAAAACAATCGTCGACAGATGGATGCTTTGGTCAGGCGGTACGGGCGTAATGAATTGTCGGATGATGAATCCGGCAGCCCTTTCACCCATAGAGTTCTAAGGATGCCTTTCCCGGAGAGGTTCAGGATGCCACATGTAGAGCAGTTCAAGAAAGATACCGATCCAAAAGAACACGTCCGGAGGTATAGGAGCGCCATGGCCCAATACGTCCACAATGATGCCCTGCTATGCTTGAACTTTCTACAGACTCTTGGGGATCTAGGTTCTCGGTGGTTCGGTAGATTACCAGCAGCAAGCGTAAGCAGCTTCGGCGAACTGAGCAAAGCTTTCTCAAGGCAGTTCCTTGGGAATGTACACAGGAAGAAGTCAGTGGCTCACTTTTCTCAGCTTAAGCAAGGAAAAGACGAGTCTCTGAAGAAATACTTGGGGAGGTTCGGTCAGGAAGTATCAGAGATCGGGAGTGCGAACGATGAAGCCATCATTGCAGCATTCATCAACAACCTTTAGAACGGCCAGCTATCCTTTGATTTAAGAAGAGCTCGCCTAACCAGTTATGCCGACATGATGGACATGGCTGTGGGTTATGCTTTAGCCGAGGAAGAATAAATTGCAACAGGAGGTTAATTTGTACATGGTGGTCGTCTAGAAGGAGCCAAAACAAAAGATCAAGCCAGGGCACCAGACACCAAAGGTGACAAGCAAAAGAACAAAGCACGAGACGGACGGGATGGACGGGATGGACGCAGGGCTTATAATCCAAAAACCGATCAGCCGCACCAAAAGTTCTAGGGCAGATACACAAATTACACCCCGTTGAAGAAAGACCAGGAGGAGATATTAGCTATCTTGGAAGAAAATAATATGTCCAAAGAGCCGCCTAAGCAGTCGACTTATGCTCGGAGGGACACCACCAAGTATTACAGATTCCATAAAGAGAACGGACATGAGACATCCAAGTGCTTCTAGCTAAGGGATCACATCGAGACCCTCATCTGAGAAGGGCACTTGAAGGACATTGTCCTAAAGAAAGCCGATAAAGCAGATGGACAGAAAGATAGCCGACAGGGGGGACGAGAAAGGAAGCTGAGTCCCAAGAGAGCTAGAGATGAAGGAGCAATCAACACCATCTTAGTAACTGGTAAAAGTAATAGGGAGAGAACCTAGGAAATTCGGGAAGCCATGGAAGCCCGAAGAGACCTCGACGTTAACTCCATTAAACCTGACCCGAAAAGGATCAAGGAAGGCTGGGATCCAATCGTTTTCACAGAGGCTGATTCTTACGGAGTAGATGTAAAACCAAACGATGCGCTGGTCATCAATGCTCGAATTGGTCATAGGGAGGTCTATCGGATCTTGATTGATAGTGAAAGCTCAGCGGATATCTTAAGTGTAGAGGTGTACAATCAATTGAGATTAGATAGAAAGGACCTACAGCCCTTTCATACCCCACTCAGAGGATTTGGCGGAGCAGAGGTGAGGTCACTTGGTACAGTAAAACTACCAGTGAAGATCGGGAAGGCCCCTTGTCAGAAGACAGTGTTGCTCGATTTTATGGTTATAGATACAGAGAATTGGCCATACAACGCCCTGCTCGGCCGACCATTTCTGAATAAAGCGAAGGCAGTAACGGCAACGTATGCCCTCATGATGAAGTTCCCAAATGAGTATGGGGTAGGTGTGGTTAAAGGATCACAAGAGATGGCGCGAAGGGCGAACCTGTCAGTCTACAAAGATAGGGAATTACACCAAGTATACACTATATCAGCCGGGCAGGCCGTCGATGAACCTGAGGAGCAAGCAGAGGCACCGAAGGAATTTGAGCTAGACCCCAGAGAAGAGCCTGAAGCAAAAAAAGATGAGCCGACCGAAAAGGTGGCGTTAGACCCAGATGAGCCGAGTAGAACAGTAAAGATAGGAGCAAGCTTAAGTGAACACATCAAAGCCAAACTTATTACAGTATTAAGGGATTACAGGGATGTGTTTGCTTGGAGTCATAAAGATATGCCCGGGATAGATACAAAGGTGATATCGCATTATCTCTTCATCGACCTAGAGTTTCGCCCAGTGGTACAAAAGAGAAGATTGTTCAATCCAGAAATAAGCATCGCAATCAAGAAAGAGGTGGAGAAGTTGCTTTCTGCAGGGTCGATAAGGGAAGTCAAATACCTGGAGTGGGTGGCCAATGTAGTATTGGTCAAGAAGAAGAACAATCAATGGAGGATGTGTGTAGACTTCACAGATTTAAACAAAGCTTGTCCGAAAGATAGCTTCCCACTGCCGAGGATTGGCCAGTTGGTAGATGCGACAGCAGGACACGAACTACTAAGTTTCATGGATGCTTACTCAGGATACAATCAGATTCGGATGAATAAGGCAGATGAAGAAAAAATAGCTTTCACCACAGATCAAGGATTGTATTGTTACAAAGTGATGTCGTTCGAACTAAAGAATGCTGGGGCTACGTACCAGAGGTTGGTAAATAGAATATTTGTTCGGCAGATTGGGAGAAACATGGAGGTCTATGTGGATGACATGTTGACCAAGAGTATCACGGCGGAGAAACATTCAGAAGATTTGAAGGAAACCTTTGATGTCCTGAGAAGGTATAAGATGAAGCTCAACCCGAGTAAGTGTGTGTTCGGAGTACCGTCGGGAAAGTTTTTAGGTTTTCAGGTACACCAAAGAGGAATTGAAGTAAATCCCGAGAAGATTAAAGCATTAGAAGAAATGGCTTCACCAAGAACATTGAAGGATGTGCAGAGGCTGATGGGATGCCTTACATCACTCAACCAGTTCATAGCAAAATCAACAGACAAGTGCGCCCCATTCTTCATGGCAATAAAAAAGGGAAAAGGGCTCGAATGGAGCGAAGAGTGTGAAATAGCCTTTCAGAAGTTGAAAGGGTATTTAGGACAAGCACTAATTCTTTCAAAACCAGTGGTCGGAGAAACCCTATACCTATACCTCTCGGTCACAGAAGTGGTGACAAGTTCGGTACTGATTCGGTTAGAGGAAGGAGTACAAAGGCCGGTGTATTACACGAGCAAAGCGTTGCTACCAGCAGAAACCAGGTATTCGCCAGCCGAGAAAGTAAAACTGGCTCTGATCACAGCAGCCAGGAAATTGAGGCCGTATTTTCAAGCACATGCAATAGAAGTATACACGGACTGCCCGTTAAAACTCATCTTACAAAAGCCAGAACTGTCATGAAGGTTGACCAAGTGGGCAGTGGAGTTAAGCGAATTCGACATCAGGTACACGCCAAAAGCAGCAATCAAAGGGCAGGCGGTGTCAGATTTTATAGCGGAATTCACCGAGCCGGACGTCGAGGTAAGAAGAATGATGGAAGGTGAACAAGCGAGTGGGTTCCAATAGAAGTTGCATGTAGACGGATCATCAAACACACATGGCAGCGGGGCGGGAATAATCATAACAACCCCGGAAGGAGACACTGTGGAGTGTGCCATGAGGTTCGATTTCAAAACAACCAATGAAACAAATTATAGCACGGTGTGTATAAAACTATCTAGAGAGGGGGTGAATAGATTTTAAGCTTATTACCCAATTTTTCGTGATTAGTCAAAATTACGAAATTACCCCTAAATAGATAAAGCAATAAATCAAGTATAAAATGCAGAAATTAAATAACACTTGATTTTTACGTGGAAACCCTCACGGGAAAAACCACGGGCTAGTAAGTAAGCCACACTCGAACCTCGAATCCATTAAATGTGTAAAACGATTACAACCTAATCCCGGAAGTAATCACACACCTATCTAATCCCGGTATGAGTGAACCTAGTCCGATTGCTTGCGAATTAAGCAACCTAATCCCGGTCACAACACAAGACTTAATTCTCTAAAAAGAGATTAACACCCTAAGTGAATATATGAATATTCAAATGCAACATAGAGCAAGGGAAACCCTATATGCTTATCTAAGATGATGGATTTGCAATTAAAAACAATCCTAGATATTAAAGCTAAAGGACATGTCAATTAGCTTAGATAATCATAGATTATAGAAACCTATATATCTATCATAAAAACAACACTCAATCAAATCAACACAACAATCTCTATCTTGAATATTAGAATTTAATCTAAGAACAATCAAGTAATAAAAAGAGATGCCATAATAAATTAAACACTAATTATGTATGATAATAGTGAAAAACTTACCAAAGCAAGTGTGATGATGAAAGACCCATGCAAGCAAGCATCCTAGATATGCTAGAGAATGCTAGATGAACTTTGATGCAAATGGATTTTGGTTTGAGTGTTTAATGAGCAAACTTGATTGCTTTCTCTCTTAAAAATCTCTCTTTTGAAAGTAGGGTTCTTGATGATTAAAGAGTCACATTCAGAACAAGAGAAAGTGATGTATTTATAGGCATGAAAAACAGAGCATGTGAAAAGACAAGTTTACCCCTGAAACGCACCGATCGGCGGTTTCAATCGGCGGCTAGGCCGCCGATCATAACCGCCGAATTGGCCCGAGAAGAACAGGGGACCAACGGCGGTTTCATTCGGCGGTTTCGTGACCGCCGATCTAACCGTCGAATCAAACCTGAGATTAAAAAATCAATCAGGTATGAAACGGCGATTTCATTCGACAGTTTCGTGACCGCCGATTAAACCTCCGAATTAGGCCGAGAGATAAAATCAATCAGGTCTTGAACGGCGGTCGTGACCGCCGATCATAACAATAGAATTGCTCCATACACTACTGGAAGCAAACGACGGTTTCATTCGGCAGCCAGGCCGCCGATCATAACCGCCGATCACCAATCAAAGGTGAAAACCAAGGAGAAGCCAAGGGCATTCTCCGTAGGCGGTCCTCGCGCTAACCCAAGCACATCCTAGTGCATGCGCGGACGTTTCCGAAACCTATCGAGAAACGAATTACAAGACAACAAGACACAATTACACACAACAAAGTATAACAAATAAGTGCAAGTGTGAAATGTGACAAGTGAGGAGAATGCACACATATGCAATGTATGTTAGGTGTGTGTGTGCAACTAATCTCTTTAAGGAAAAGTAAGCACATAGAAATTTACCTTCGGTGCTTATCAAGACGAGGTCTTCAAAGGGCTTGAGCAATAACACCGATACCTAGGCTACCCTTACAAAGAACCCCCAACATGTGATTTGTCCACGAAATGAGCCAATCAACAAATGGGAACCTTACAACCAACAATCAAGCGGAGTACGAAGCTTTATTAGCCGGCTTGAGGGTCTGTATAACATTGGGAGCAGATGAGTTGGAAATTTACAGCGATTCTCAGGTTGTGGTTAACCAGGTACTAAACGAATACCAGGCGAGGGATGAGCACATGATAACTTACTTGGACATTGCAAAAAGGTTGCTTAGAAAATTCAAGATATACAAAATCTCTCAGATCCCCCGGGAAGAGAACGAAAAGGCAGATGCCTTGTCCAAATTAGCTTCAGCCACCACGAGTATCAGGTCCAAAGCAATACCGGTGGCACAGCCAACCAAACCAAGTACAGCAGAATCTACGGAAGTCATGATAGCATAGATCCAACCAGGCCCGGGCGACTAGATAGTCCAACTCAGAAAGTACTTGGAGGAAAACATATTACCGGAAGACACTGTAGAAGCTAAGCGCATCAAATACAGGTCAACCCGGTACACAATTCTGAGGGGTGAATTATACAGAAGAGGGTTCTCGAAAGTACTGCAAAAGTGTGTTGCCAGTGAAGAAACCAAAAAAATCCTAAAGGATGTTCACAGTGGGATATGCGGGAACCATACCGGGGGTAATAGCCTAGCACATAAGGTACTTAGACAAGGATTCTATTGGCCGACTTTGTTTGCAGAGGCGCAGCGATTCGCGGAGAGATGTGAGACATGCTAAAGAATAGCAAACGACATTCGGCAACCCCCAGAATTACTTAGAAGCTTAACCTCACCTTGGCCCTTTGTCATGTGTGCCCTCGACCTAATAGGACCAATGCCCACATGAAGGGAGTTGCGAAGCACGCTATTGTGGCAGTGGATTACTTTAACAAATGGGCAGAAGCAGAGGCACTCGTGCACATCACCGAGGTAAACACCACCAACTTCGTCAAAAAGAACATAATATACAGGTTCGGGATTCCAAGCATCATCATAACAGATAACGGGACCCAATTTGACAACAGCAAATTCAGGGAGATGTGTGAGGAATACAAAATCGTAAATTATTACGCATCGCCCGCCCATCCTTAAACTAATGGTTAGACTGAGGTAGTAAACAAAGTGATCAAGCACACGCTGAAAGCGAAGCTGAAGGCAAGGAAGGGTTGTTGGGCAGACAAGCTGCCTAAGATACTATGGGCATACCGAACAACTATGAGGTCATCCATAGGGGAAACTCATTTGGCATTAGCATTTGGAATGGAGGCTGTTATCCCGGCAGAAACAACTTTCACCTCTCCCAGGGTTCGGTTATACAGCTCAGAGCACAATGTCAACATGTTGCAGCAGAACTTAGATAAATTGGAAGAAGTCAGAGATGCAGCACAAGTAAGGAATGCAGCGTATCAGCAAAGGGCTGCGAGGTACTACAATTCTCATGTTTGCGTGCGTAAATTCCAGCTCGGAGATTTGGTGCTGAGGAGGGTATCCCCAAACACCAAAGACAAATTAGCAGGATCTCTCGCTGACAAATGGGAGGGACTGTACGTCATTAAAGAAGTCGCTGGACATGGACCTTACATGATAGCCCGACCAGAGGGTAACCTATGCAGGGAAAAATACCGTAGTACACGCAGCGGAAGCGAGACTAATAATAGATTTAGTAACTTTTAAAAATTTTCCTTTTTATGAACCTTAAACCCTTTAATCAATTAAACATATATATTATCTAACAAAAGAAGAATACCTTTTGTCGCGTGATCCGATTGACTTACGTCGATGGTAATCCGCAAGATCTTCAATCCGAGCACGAACGTGGATCACCTAGGAGCGTGGTCTCCCTTTTCTTTGAATTGCAAACCTGAGAATGGACAAACAAACTTTTCTTTTTCTTTGTTAGTCACAAAAACAATCAAAAGAAGACTTAGATTATTCCGGTCACTTTTGAGTTCTCAATCTTATGATCGAAACTTGCGTGAACCTCAATCGATGTTGTACACACAAGCTTATTGATGAACAAGCAATTAGTGTACCATCAAAGAATAATCTATTCACTATTTTATGTTTTTAGTAGAATAAAATCTAATACTTTTCTATGAATTGAGAGGAAGAAGAAAATTGTATCATGTAGTAATTAACTTAGGGGTGGCCGAACCCTACATACTATTTAATATATAGTGGCCGAATATTCTTCCCCCATGCCAATTAGGGTTGCCGAAATCTTCATGTAGAATTACCTAGGGTTGCCGCAATTTCCTCTACAAAAGAGGACTTGTGTTGTACCTAAATTCACATGTAATTAGACTCCTAACCCTAATCCAACTCATAAGTATATTTATTCTTTTATTGACCAAAATAAAAGACTTCCTATTTGATTAAATAAATAAACTTAATTATTTATTTTCTTACCAAATAAGTCTTTTACTTTTAGTATACTACTAACAATAGTATAACTCTAGGAAATATATTTCCTATTCAGAAAAAGATTTGTTTCTTAATTAAACAATTAATTAATAAATTAATTAATTCTTATTTAATTAAACAATGAAACAAAATAATATATAGGCTAATATATTAACTTTACCGCCCCACTTGTCTAAAATTGGGCCTTATATTATTTTCTTATTTCATTTAATCTATTGGACTTTAAATAAAAAGCCCACATGTGAACCAGACCCATTCTTACTAAAAGAAACAAGCCCACATGTCTTTCATTAATATATTAATATAATTGAGCAGCCCATTAAATAAATAATGTGCAAATTATATTCTTAATATATTAAATGCAATTCTAAATGGACCAATAATTGGTCCTGTAGAATATATCAAGTGATCCATGCCAGTCCGTGTGGATTGGGGATCTTGGCGGGCCATCTAAATTTAAGCTTCAATAGACATAACCTAATCACAATCAACAAATGATTCACTTATGTTCGATCCATTAATTTTAACTCATTCAACTAAAGAGCTAAAATTGAACTCTTAAATAAAGATAGAAAAGGAAGATGTTCCTCATTCATACCCTAGACAATCAAGTTGGAGATAGTGTATCCTCGTGATTAATATCAGTAATCGCCAAGAGTTCATAGACCGCCTATAACTCTCCAAGTTACCATATTTACTCATATGACCACGTTTTGAACTTGGATATTTTGACTTGTCCAGAAGCCATGTTTTCAATAGACACTATCAAAAACTCAACGTTGAGATTTAATATCCAATTACCTCAAAACATCCATATGATGATATTATACTCTCATTTAATAAATGGAGCCACGATGTCCATATCTATAAATGAAGTCCTTTATCGATTAACAAATGAATATCACCAAACTATCGAGGATAGACTATGCTATATAATCGTACTTATTTATAACTCAAATGCTATCACTTGCAACCATAAGTCCATCATTTATCTCAGGATTAAGATAGACTCTCCGATTGTCCTGATAATGAAAAGACTTTTATCTATTGACGGTTATAGATAAAGTATTTCATTGTGATCCAGTTCAATGCACCCAGTGCACTAGATTCTTTTGCTCGAAGACACTCCGATGATTTTAGACTCATCATATCTCATTTGATCCCACTCAAATGCTAGCAAAAGAATTCTACAACTTTAACAAGATAAAGGTGCCCAACCTTTAACTTAAGTTGTGAACAATATTCAAGACTAACTAAAGAATTGTGTCTACCACATACATATCCAGATGTACGAACAATTCTTCTTTTCTCATAGTCTTTAGACCTTATGATTATTTACTTTGACAATTATAATATTAAAGTATAAATGCTATAAGATTTGTTAAACCAGAAATCACTTTATTAATATGAAAAAGATTGTTAATTACAACATTACACTCTTGCTATTGCGCATAATCCTAACAATCTCCCACTTGCACTATAGCAAATGTGTCATATCTCTTAAGCTCATGTTCTCTAGATGCCCATCGAAACTCTTCTGAGGTAGAGCCTTTGTGAAGGGATCCGCTAGATTTTCTGCTGACGCGATTTTTGTAATCGTCACGTCACCTCTTTGAACAATCTCCCTTAAAAGATGATACTTTCTTTCAATGTGTTTACCTCTCTTGTGACTTCTTGGTTCTTTCGAATTAGCCACTGCTCCACTGTTGTCACAGTAGATAGTGATCTGCTTATTCGTGCTAGGAACCACTTTCAAGTCAATCAAGAATTGGCGGAGCTAAACAGCCTCTTTGGCAGCCTCGCATGCAGCAACATACTCAGCTTCCATGGTGGAATCAGCAATACAAGATTTCTTGATACTCCTCCATATGACTGCTCCTCCTCTAATAGTAAACACAGCCCCTGATGTGGATTTTCTGGAGTCAGAATCTGATTGGAAATCAGAATCTGTATACCCAACGGGAATCAAATCCCCTCCAGAGTATACAAGCATATTATCTCTCATTCTCTTGAGATACTTGAAAATATGCTTGACTGCCGTCCAGTGATCAGGACCAGGTTTCGATTGAAACCTACTAACTATGCCAACAGCAAAACAAATATCTGGTCTAGTACAGAGCATTGCATACATGAGACTTCCAACTGCCGAGGCATATGGAACTCTACTCATGAATTGCTCTTCATGCTCATTCTTAGGAACTTGTTCCTTAGAAAGCTTGATTCCATGTCTGAAAGGTAACATACCTTTCTTGGAATCCTGCATGGAAAACCTAGACAAGATCTTGTCTATGTATGAAGCTTGGGATAATTCAATCGTTCTATTCTTTCTATCCCTTATTACTTGGATACCTAGAATAAAACTTGCTTCTCCTAAGTCCTTCATATCAAATTGTTTTGCTAACCATTCTTTTACTGATGTCAATACACCTACATCGTTTCCAATTAGTAGTATATCATCAACATAAAGAATCAGGAAAACCAACTTGTCGCCCTTAATCCTCTTGTATACACAAGGTTCGTCAAGATTCTGAATAAATCCAAAACCTTTCACAGCTTGATCGAACCTTATGTTCCAGGATTTGGATGCTTGCTTTAATCCATATATGGATTTCTGCAACTTGCATACCTTTTCCATTTGGCCCTTTTCAATGAATCCTTCTAGTTGCATCATGTAGATGCTTTCGTCAAGACTTCCATTAAGGAAAGCTGTCTTGATGTCTATTTGCCAAATCTCTAGATCTAAAGATGCTGTAATGGACAAGAGTATCCTAATGGATTTAAGCATGGCCACAGGAGAGAAGGTTTCCTCGTAATCGATACCTTCTTTCTGTGTATACCCTTTAGCTACCAATCTAGCTTTAAAGGTTTCCACCTTTCCATCCATACCTCTTTTCCTCTTGTATACCACTTGCACCCAATGGGTTTTATCCCGTTAGGCAAGTCTACAAGGGACCAGACTTTGTTATCAAACATGGATTCAATCTCAGATTGCATTGCCTTTTGCCAATGGCGACTATCAACATCCTCCATAGCTTCCTTGTATGTGTAGGGATCATCGTCGTCCGGGAGATTCTCCACTGATTCTCCCAGACCGATGTATCTTTCGGGTTGTGTTCTAACCCTCCCACTACGACGAGGAATGGTAGGTTGTTGATCTTGTGTTGGATTGGAACTTACAATTGGGTTAGGTTGTGTAACCTCTCGTGGAATTGTTTCTCTTGACATCTCATTTAGGACAATTATACTTCTAGGTACAAAATCATTCATATAGTCCTTTTCCAGAAATTTAGCATTTGTCGAAACAAATACTTTAAGATCTGAAGGACTATAGAAATAATATCCTTTAGTTTCTTTTGGATACCCTACAAATATACACGTTTCTGAATGGGACTCCATCTTATCTGTCTTTCCTTTTAACACATGCGCAGGACAACCAAATATCCTTAAGTGTTGTAAACTAGGCTTGCGCCCAGTCCATAACTCATGCGGTGTTTTAGGAACAGATTTAGACGGTACATCGTTTAGAATGTATATAGCAGTTTGTAAAGCATATCCCCAAAAAGAAATAGGAAGTGTTGAATAACTCAACATAGACCTAACCATATCCAAAAGAGTTCTATTTCTCCTTTCTGCTACCCCATTTTGTTGAGGTGTACCTGGTGCAGAAAACTGAGAAACTATCCCATTATCAATAAGATATTGCTGAAACTCACCAGATAGATATTCTCCACCACGATCAGATCTCAAGATTTTTATGTGTTTCTCAAGCTGATTTTTCACTTCAGCTTTGAATGCTTTGAACATGTCAAAAGCATCTGACTTATGTCGCATGAGATACACATAGCCAAATCTCGAGTAATCATCTGTGAAGGTGATGAAGTACTCATATCCACCTCTAGCTTGAATGCTCATAGGTCCACATACATCAGTGTGTATCAATCCTAAACATTCAGTGGCTCTTGCACCTTTGGCAGAGAACGACCTTTTGGTCATTTTACCTTCCAAACCAGATTCACAAGTTGGTAGATCATCAACCTTTAAGTCACTTAAAGGTCCGTCACATACCAATCTTTTAATCCTATTAAGGTTAATATGACCTAGGCGTAAATGCCATAGGTAGGTTTCATCTATTGATAATTTTACTCTTTTATGATTATGTTCCGTTAATTCTGTGTCTAACGAGTGAGAGATATTTCTATACAAAAAGTATAGACCATTTTCCAATGTACCTTGGCAAATAATTTTTTCATTCTTACTAATTGATCGCGCTCCAAATGTTTACATTTAGCGCTCCCTTACTTGGCTTTTATAACCGTTTTTCGAGCCTTTTTGGTATTTAATATTGTAAATAAGTGTTTTTCAGGTATTTCAGCTCACCCAGGGGTATTTTGGACCAAACTGGAGAAAAGTAACGAAATCGGGGCAAAAGAGGGCAAATATGTAATTCTGGAGAAGCAGGGGTCAAAGTGCAATTCTGGAGGATTTATTGCAGCTTTGGTGATTAAAGAAGAATACAGGGGAGCATTGTGATATTCGCCAGCCAAAGCAGCAGAAGGGTGCCACGTCAGCAGTCAGACGACGTCGTTTGGCCCTCTTGCACGTCAGCATGGCGTCATCGATGACGTCACTTCGTCTTCAACATGCAGCCGGGTCGTCCCGAACCGCATCTGACCCGGTTCAAACCCGATCCACCCGGCGACAACCCGACTTGATTTGGCCCGTTTCCAACGTCGTTTCCGGCGGCCGTCCGCCCAGAATTGTTGCCGGAGTTCCTTCGGTCCGTTTCCCACCATTTTTGGCCTCCCATGCTTGTGTTTTCCACCTCCACCAACTCCTCCAAGTATTCAAAACCACCATGAACGAGCTTGAGCTCCAACCTCCTTCCAGCGGGTTCTTTCCCGCTCCAAACACGTCCAAGCCCGCGGAAACTCGGCGAGTTCATGTGGCGGAATCAAGCCCGCAGTCCCGAAGGTTAGAACTCGCCGAAAACCTTCCGTTTTCACGGCGACTTCACGCCGGCGAGAACAAACCCGCGAGCCAGAGTGTATGAACCCGCCGGAACGCCTGGAAGAAATTCAGCTCGTCCCACTTGCTCTCCAATCACATGAGCTTGCCCAAAAACTCTTCCCACTTAGATATTTTTGAGATATTTTTCCATTTAATGCTCTTAGATAAAATATCCATTCTATCTATCTTAGTTTGTAAGTTACTACACACATACACTACACACTACACTTAGTAATTAGTTACCATTAGTTTTTAGTTAGACTTTAGTTTAGTTTTAAGAGAGAGATATAACCCTCTCAACTTTAGTGTAGTTTTCTCATCATTTTCCATCACTTTCTAGGTAGCCAAACACCACCTTGAGCTACCTAGACTTGATCCTTTGGAGTTGCTCTAGAAGGATATTGTGCTTGGATTGCTAGGAGGAGCCTTCTTGCGCAAGAAACGAATCCGAATGGGTTTGTTTAGCTCTTCTTTTGTATTTTCATGCTTATATAATTCTATGTGTAACTAAACTCTTTTGTTAAGGGATTGATGTAATTCTTGTAATTATGCTATTGATTTAATCAATCTATGTGTTACTTCACTCTCTAAGGCTTATATGTGTGTATTATGAACTCTAATTATATGATATGTGGATAATATGTCTTGCATATACATTTATTGTACACACTTGGTAGTTAATTTCATGCATAAAGTGTCCCACAATATGTATTAATGTTCCACTATCAATTTCATAGAGATGTTTCTAAGTAATTCATGACTTGAGTTAATTAGAAAATCTCTACATCACTATTCCTAAATCCTCTCTTAATCACTTATCTATGATAATAGGTTATGTGTTAGATGATGGATTTTGTGCTTAACATTATTGATAAATGAAATACATGCCTTAGAATGTTGTGAATGTGTTAAATGAATGATTGATTAATGATATGGTAGTTACTTGAATGAGTCAATCCCCTAACATCTTTAATCTAGCTTAATTGTCTTAATCTAGCTTAATCATTAGTTAATTGCAAGCTTAGAATAATTGATTTAGATAACATTAACTAGTTAACTTGTTTAGAAATTAGAAATAGATAATTAATGACACCTAGACTAACATAGCTAATTATTCCTCGTGGGAACGACCACCCATACTCGTTACCCTTTACTACTCACACGACTCGTACACTTGCGAAGGGTGAACCACCCACGCGCCCCTTAGAATAACCGGAGTAGAATAGTGTAATTTAGTGCAGTTAATTTAGACCCGGTTCGGCGCGGTCACTAATAATAAAGACTTTATTAAAAGTAACCGAATATCCAAATTTATGCAAACAAGAAACTGAAATTAAATTCCTCTTGAATTGAGGTACATAATAAACGTCTATTAAATCTAAATGCCTTCTAGAATCCAAATAAACTCTAATATCTCCCACTGCACTTGCAGACACTAACATTCCGTTGCCCAAGCGCAAATTGATTTCATTCTTACTCAGCCTTCTCCTTTCTTGGAACCCCTTCTTCCTTCTTTTTCTGGGACTTTGGGCAATTACTTTTCCAATGTCCTTTTTCACCACAAAGGAAGCATTTCCCTTTGATCTTGGTTACTTTCTTGGTCTCCTTCTTGGTAGGCCCAAATTGCTTTTTCTTCTGTTGTTTCTTGACCTTTTGACGGGCCTTAACAGTAGCAACTTTACCAACCATATGAATCTCCTGACCCTTGCCTTTCACAAGGATCTTTTCAGCACTTTGAATATCTTGCATCAGGCCTTGTAAGGTGTATTCCTTTTTGTTCAAAGTGTAGTCCAATTTGAACTGATCAAAGGAATCTGACAATGAATTGACAACCATATCAATTTTCGTCTCACCATCTATCTCAGCGCCATGCAGTTCAGCAATATTGAGATGTGCTATGACTTTCATCATGTGATCTTTCACAGCCTGTCCAGGTTTCATTCTAAGATTCATAAAAGCAGTCACTGCCTCTCTTTTAGTCGTCCTGGACTTCATAGCAAACATCTCCTCTAGAGACATCATTATATCAGCAGCGGACTCCATTCCTTCATGCTGCTGTTGCAACACGTCGGAGATAGTGGCCATAATATAACATTTGGCTATATCATCTGAAGTCTTCCACTGCTCATACTCATCTCTATACATTAAGCAGGTGGTTTAGGAGTAGTTAGAACAAACTTATGTTTTTCACTTTGCAGCAACAACCCAATTTTCCTTTTCCATATGACATAATTATCTCCAGTTAAAGTGTTATCTTTCAGGATGTTCATAAGTGATGGGGTCATGATTTCTGAATAAAAACAAAACTTATATAAGTAAATAATCATGATAAAGCACTTTAAATATTTATCTTGAATTAAATAAATAACTCAATCATAAAAATTCAACGGTGATCCAACACCCATAAATGTTACGCCTCCTTTGGGAGTTCGCACCATTTACTAGTTAGACTAGGTCCCACCTAATTGTTAACATAACAACCAGCGTTTTCAATTTTAGCCTTGCAATTTTACTGACAAGAACTCTTTGGAGGATATCAATAAAATTACATTGAGTGTGTTACCAAGATATCGACCCTCAATTTTCTCTCATGAAAATCCCTCCTTGGGGAGTAGATCTCGTTTGAGTCCATTGTCTAGTCTATCCTTGTAAGGAAGTATGTTGCTAAATTCCATTCATGGACGCCCCTTGGGGGGATTACCAATAAATAATAAAGCTCAACTAACCTTGGAGGCCATAGGTTTTACAAAAACACCTTCTCCCACTCAATTATTTAAGGCGTGTGATTAAATCCCATAGAATGATTTACCAAGTTATCTAGATGCCAATTTAGATACCTAAATCATTCAATGCATGTTCATACCAAAAGAGATATATGAGTGGCACTCCTATTCTATATGTCATGTTATCATATAATAACAAATATTGTAATATTTAAGCAAAAATTAAATAGCAACAATTTTGGCCCATTCTAGAAAAACAAGTAAATTACAATTGTTTAGGAATACAAGATCTTCAAGTGGCCCATCAACCATACTCCTATCCTTCGGCCTCCACCCATGGGCGTGCACAGCCCACAACCCCACAAAGGGGCTGCCATGCGCAGCCCATAAGGCCACACAAGGCTGCCGTGCGCAGCCCACCATGTAATGGGCTTGCCATGCGCAGCCCAATCCAATCCTAAGGTGCGCACGGTGCTCGTTCTCGGTTCCGGTTGCTTCATTTTTCTTCGTGTCTTCGAATCTTCAATACCCGAATACATTACAGCAGTATAAATAATAAAATACTGCAGTATTAAATTTTTTTTTTTTTTATTCACTGTAGTATTTTTACAAAATAAAAACTGCAGTAAAAAATACTGCACTAAAAATAATAAAAAATATATAAAATCTAGCAACTACCAAGAAGGAATTATGGCGATGATAGACCACCCTTCTGGTTACAATTCCGAAACAAAAATTACATTGAAAATCTAGGACCAAAATCGAGCAATAACAATCCACATAAAACATATATAAATCCATACATCACATGTAATTATATATGCGAATACTTAGAGTGCCATCTCTTTCTAAACATGCATAATCACAATAAAAAGAAATAGATCCACGTATATATACGTTAATTAATTAAAAGGGTTCAACCTAGGCTCTGATACCAATTGTAGGGAAAAATACCGTAGTACACGCAGCGGAAGCGAGACTAATAATAGATTTAGTAACTTTTAAAAAAATTTTCTTTTTATGAACCTTAAACCCTTTAATCAATTAAACATATATATTATCTAACAAAAGAAGAATACCTTTTGTCGCGTGATCCGATTGACTTACGTCGATGGTAATCCGCAAGATCTTCAATCCTAGCACGAACGTGGATCACCTAGGAGCGTGGTCTCCCTTTTCTTTGAATTGCAAACCTGAGAATGGACAAACAAACTTTTCTTTTTCTTTGTTAGTCACAAAAACAATCAAAAGAAGACTTAGATTATTCCGGTCACTTTTGAGTTCTCAATCTTATGATCGAAACTCGCGTGAACCTCAATCGATGTTGTACACACAAGCTTATTGATGAACAAGTAATTAGTGTACCATCAAAGAATAATCTATTCACTCTTTTATGTTTTTAGTAGAATAAAATCTAATACTTTTCTATGAATTGAGAAGAAGAAGAAAATTGTATCATGTAGTCATTAACTTAGGGTTGGCCGAACCCTACATACTATTTAATATATAGTGGCCGAAAATTCTTCTCCCATGCCAATTAGGGTTGCCGAAATCTTCATGTAGAATTACCTAGGGTTGCCGCAATATCCTCTACAAAAGAGGACTTGTGTTGTACCCAAATTCACATGTAATTAGACTCCTAACCCTAATCCAACTCATAAGTATATTTATTCTTTTATTGACCAAAATAAAAGACTTCCTATTTGATTAAATAAATAAACTTAATTATTTATTTTCTTACCAAATAAGTCTTTTACTTTTAGTATACTACTAACAATAGTATAACTCTAGGAAATATATTTCTTATTCAGAAAAAGATTTGTTTCTTAATTAAACAATTAATTAATAAATTAATTAATTCTTATTTAATTAAACAATGAAACAAAATAATATATAGGCTAATATATTAACCTTACCGCCCCACTTGTCTAAAATTGGGTCTTATATTATTTTCTTATTTCATTTAATCCATTGGACTTTAAATAAAAAGCCCACATGTGAACCAGACCCATTCTTACTAAAAGAAACAAGCCCACATGTCTTTCATTAATATATTAATATAATTGAGCAGCCCATTAAATAAATAATGTACAAATTATATTCTTAATATATTAAATGCAATTCTAAATGGACCAATAATTGGTCCGGTAGAATATATCAAGTGATCCATGCCAGTCCGTGTGGATTGGGGATCTTGGCGGGCCATCTAAATTTAAGCTTCAATAGACATAACCTAATCACAATCAACAAATGATTCACTTATGTTCGATCCATTAATTTTAACTCATTCCACTAAAGAGCTAAAATTGAACTCTTAAATAAAGATAGAAAAGGAAGATGTTCCTCATTCATACCCTAGACAATCAAGTTGGAGATAGTGTATCCTCGTGATTAATATCAGTAATCGCCAAGAGTTCATAGACCGCCTATAACTCTCCAAGTTACCATATTTACTCATATGACCACGTTTTGAACTTGGATATTTTGACTTGTCCAGAAGCCATGTTTTCAATAGACACTATCGAAAACTCAACGTTGAGATTTAATATCCAATTACCTCAAAAAATCCATATAATGATATTATACTCTCATTTAATAAATGGAGCCACGATGTCCATATCTATAAATGAAGTCCTCTATCGATTAACAAATGAATATCACCAAACTATCGAGGATAGACTATGCTATATAATCGTACTCATTGATAACTCAAAAGATATCACTTGCAACCATAAGTCCATCATTTATCTCAGGATTAAGATAGACTCTCCGATTGTCCTGATAATGAAAAGACTTTTATCTACTGACGGTTATAGATAAAGTATTTCATTGTGATCCAGTTCAATGCACCCAGTGCACTAGATTCTTTTGCTCGAAGACACTCCGATGATTTTAAACTCATCATATCTCATTTGATCCCACTCAAATGCTAGCAAAAGAATTCTACAACTTTAACAAGATAAAGGTGCCCAACCTTTAACTTAAGTTGTGAACAATATTCAAGACTAACTAAAGAATTGTGTCTACCACATACATATCCAGATGTACGAACAATTATTCTTTTCTCATAGTCTTTAGACCTTATGATTATTTACTTTGACAATTATAATATTAAACTATAAATGCTATAAGATTTGTTAAACCAGAAATCACTTTATTAATATGAAAAAGATTGTTAATTACAACTTTACACTCTTGCTATTGAGCATAATCCTAACAACCTAGTGCCCCGACCATGCAATGCACAGTACCTCAAAATCTTCCATCCTTAAAAAGGAACCTATCCCCACCTTTTGCTTTAGTTAGTTTCAAATTTTGCATTTTTTTCGTATTTTAATTTTCAGATTGTCATTTTGATCATTTAAAAGTTCAGTTGCTAATAAAAAGATTATTTGCTGAAGTCACTGAGTTCACCGTCAGAAAGGAATAGCTACCACTCAAAAGCCGACCAAATAAACATTGAAAAAGAAAAAATTTCGGGCGCTATGAAGCCGCGAGAGAGCGGACAAATAGTGCTTGAAGGGCGAAAAAGGTGAAGTGGCGTGCCCGCCTAGTTAAGATGGTACAAACGCAACTCTTAGCAAAAAGGCCAATCCGAGGCACCAGGATAACTAGAAAACTGCTCGGACGCGCCGCCAGAAAGACCGGTGAGATGCGCAGCCGTGTTGGCCGGTACATAAATACCCTAACGATTCGGTGAAAACCTTGCACAGACAAAACCAGGAGACGTCCTAGGTGACATGTGCAAGGACCTTGGCGTATGGTTGTGGTGAGCCTCGACATAACGCTAGGGCAAAGTAACTTCAAACATAAGGCTGTATTAATTAATTGCCAGTTAATAAGATACTCGGCAAAATAATCTCACTTATGCCAGTTAAATAAGATACTCGGCTATATTAATTAATTGCCAGTTAATAAGATACTCGGATATATTAACTAATTGCCAATTAATGAGATACTCGGCAGAATAATCTCACTTATTCCAGTAAATGAGATACTTGGCTAGGAAAAAGGGTTCCAAAAATCCTTAAGATCAGAGACAGCTGAGTACAGGCTATCAAATAAATTGAACTTATACAGGTTTAGTTCATCCCATTTATATATATTTATCATGCAGGGAGTCTGAACAGAAACAGCGGAACAGCATAAGAATAAAAGTTCATATAGATATAAGTGAAGGTGCATACAAAAATCGTTACGAAAATCAAAAAATAAGAGATCAAGAGGATGGCGCTGGGGGTTACGAGCTGCTCCCGTCGACGCTCAGGTCAGGTTCCATTGCATACTCGCTCAGGAGGCTATCATCAGAAGGCCACACGACCACACTTCTTCATCATCCATCCAGGCACTATAATTAGTCCTAGGGACAGGCCCAACATCAGGATTCTCACCATCAATCCCCACTTTCTAACAAGCATGAAAAGTAGAGAAGGAATCGGCAGTAAGAACCTCCAGATGCATGGGATGTGGCACCTTACCTTTACTCCGGCAATACGCTCGCCACTCTTTCATCTGGATCCGAAGAGACTCTAGAGACGTATCCACATGCTTCTTAATTGAAAGGCTCCAGTTGGCCCTGGCCCGGTCAGTCACCCTATTCTTCATCTTGAAGAACTCTTCAGCCGAGACCATCCCCCACTAGAACTCCAGGAGAAGCAAAGCATCATAGGCCGGAGATCTTTTAAAATGATCAACACCCTGAATCTCCAATTCCAGCCTAGCTTCCTTCGATAGGGACTTAACTGTCAAGGTCTGACGCTCCAAGTCTTCGATTCGGCGCTCATAAGATGATTTAGCGTCTTCAGCGTTCTGCTCAGCCTGAAGCAAAGCATCCTGAGTAGATGACAACTGAACTTGCAAAGTCTTGACCTTGCAAAGTCTTGACCTTCTCAGCAGCGAAAGACACCTTCTGCTCAGCCTCAATCTGACGTGCCAAACATTAATCCAAGAGCACCTGATTTGACTTGGTTCCTTCCTGACAAGCCAACTCAACCCGAGCGCAGCGATCTTCACTCTTCTTTAGTTGGGCCTCTAGCCGCCTTATTCTTTCTACCTGGGCTTCACCGGCTTGCCAAGCCTCGGACATCTCAGCTACCATCTGCAGTAAATCAATAGTGAATAACAAAGTGAAGTAACAGTAGCAAAAGAAAATACAAAATCATACAGATAGTCGAGGAGTCACTCACATAGGAAGCACTGTTGAAGAAGCTGCAGAGTCGGTCAGATGAAGTACCGACCCTAAAGCGACTCCAATGATCCTCTCCAATGTAAGCACAGCCTGAGGACATGGCTCTCAACATGGACTGTGGGGTGGGACCACTAGGTTGGCTCGGCAACCCCGAATCACTGGCACCAGCATCGGGCATAACGGTAGACGTTTGAGCTGGGGGGAAAGAGCTGGTAAAATTTCTAGTCTGAGTCTCAGCATGATCCCTAGGGGGGTAGGAAAAAGCCTTTTTTCAACTCTAATACCAGTCTCCTCATCGCCCGAAGATGAGTCAACATAGGCAACCACCCGAGGAATCTTTGGGGCATGACGCCTAAGAGAAAATGAAGCTTTCCTTTTTTTGGATTGCCTCCCACGAGTGTCGAGGTTGGAGGCAGGATCCTCCACCTCAACATCAATCCCAACCTCAGGTGATAAGGGGATAGAAGTTGGGACAGAAACTGGAACTACAATAGGTGTAGCACCAGAAGGCCCTCCGACCCTGTCGATGCCTTGGGACACAGCAGCCGCTTCATCAATAGCAGGACCCCTTAGATTGCCCTGATTGTCAGGTAAGCAGTCCCGCTCACCCGCACTGTCTGTAGCCGTGGCCGGAGTAACCCTAGCAGAAATTGAAGCTGCCTGCCCAGGTTCTTCAACCTCAGATGGCTCCCCAACCTTTTCTTTCCCCTTGGATGAAGAAGTGCCTGCCTGATTACCCTTCTCAGCAGCAGCCTTGTCTGCAGCAAGGTCCCCTGGATCGCCCATATCTTCGGCCAAGTATGTCTCCATTTCCTGACCATGAGTCTCCCCAGGCATATAATCAGGCACGTTCCTTTCACCATCTTCCTCCAGAAGATCCTCGGGAGAACTCTCATCAGAATCAAATTATGGAGGGGCTACCCCAGCATCCCGCTGACGAATAGCCTCTTTTCGGCTCGCCTCTACGATACCCTTCATCCGGCGCGTCTGAGCATCACAAATGATATCTATATCGAACACTAAAAGAGATTTTCAAGTTAGTAAGCCGACTAGGAAATAGAACAGTCAATAAAGTTCTATGAAAACTTACAGCGTCGTCGGCATGCAGTAATCTCAGGAAAAAGGCGAGCCCTAATCATTTTCTCTTAGTCAAAGAGATAAGGTTTCCCCCTCTTCTCCAAAGGATGGACGGCCGCCCGGGCCAGAGTTTTAAGCTCCTCGTCAGTAAAATAAGGAGTTGTATGATTCCATTTGTCGAGCGAGCAAAAGTACCTAGGGACCTTGCGTGTCACCCGAGTACCATTAAGATTGAAGCTAATCGACTGGCCCCAGCGTTTACTCACGAAGAACCAACTGTTCTTCCAAAATTTATTTGAAGAAGGGAAGCCCCAAACAAATCCCTTCATTTTCTCATCCGCGGCCAGTTCGACTTCACCCTTGACCATCACGTCTTTTTGGTATCTAGTTCTTGGGCTGGGTCGAAAGAAGGAAATAAATCCTGGATTTCCCCAAAGGCCTCAACGAATAAATATGCCTAATTTCTAATTTCGTGAGGGGTGGGAGGTGGCTGTTTCATCCTATGCCACATGTGCCACATGCACATCAAAATCCGATAGCTATTCGGAGTCAGCTATGCCGGAGCAAGCTGAGCCTCAGCTAAGAACCAAGTAATGAAAGGCTGAAGAGGAAGAGTAATACCACAAGTAAGCATTGCCCCATAGATTACCACTTGGCCGGGTGGGGGGTTCCATACAGCTCGGTCGTCAATAGGACTTAGTGAGATAACGCCGCTGTCCAGATCAAACCGTCGCTTGTATTTGCTGATCTCCTCAGGACCGACCACATTCGGCTCGATGTCATAAGCACACACCCGCTCGGGAGAGAAAATAATGCGAGCCCCACTGTGCTTTTCTTCAATGTCATTCTCAACAACTCTCTGGGTCCCGATTTGGCTCTCTCGGGAGTAAGAATCCTTGTAGATTTTGCGCTCACTCTTCTTCTTCCCCATTCGTTTCCACGGCCGAGTATCGCCACAAACGGAAACAGAAGGATCTGATTGAACTTCGGGTTGATAAGACTCAGGTTTTGAAGAGTTAGAAGAAGCGGAGGGAACTTCAGAAGCAGGTGGAACTTCAGAAGTAGCAGGGACTTCACGGAAAAGCCCAGAAACGTCGGTGTCTAAT
Source organism: Acer yangbiense (assembly GCA_008009225.1). Lineage (NCBI taxonomy): Eukaryota > Viridiplantae > Streptophyta > Magnoliopsida > Sapindales > Sapindaceae > Acer > Acer yangbiense. The sequence continues at coordinate 37,594,638 of CM017766.1, read as the reverse complement.
AAGCGAGGTTGATCAAAAAGAGGATCTCCCAGTAACCTGTGAACAATCGTGGCAGTGAGAGCATCGTTTCGTTCAATAGCAATCATACCAACAGTAAAAAGACGATGCCTAGCTATAGAATCCATGAGATCTAACCTTGATATATCGAAAAATCGGAGATACACGAACTGTAGAGGAAGGGTCTTCAAGTAAGGGTCTGGGGGTTTGAAACTGAGTATCTCGGCAAAGCAAGACCAAGAAACGTCTAAACTCAAAACAGGTTGAAGAACAAAGTGCAGTTTTAATGAATTTCCCTAGAAATATAACAGATGTAGGCGAATTTTTCTCGAAGATAGAAGAGAATGGCGGAGGAAAAATAGAGATTTTCCCAAAAGTGCAGTTTATTTAGGCGTGATATTGGTTTAAAAAAGAAACCAAAACCCTAGGAGATATGCGAAGAAGCGGGAAAACAGAGGGATGTGGGTTGTGACGTGGGCTATGCACAGGCGAGCAGAAGGGTCATGTCTCATAAATGCCTCGTACCACGACCAAGCAAGAGAAGACAGGTGGCAACCAAAGAGCGCCTTGAGCCGTCGGAGAGCCAAGACGTCACCATCAAGAGATTTTTAAATAAGTAGTAAATCGGGTGCTTACGGACGCAATTAAGACACGTCATTCAATACTTCGAATCAGACAAGGATACATTAATACAGAAAACAATGAAGACAAGTTATAACAAAAGGGAGTATACGAGAGTCAAATATTTGTCCCGAGAAGACCTGATTCAACACAGTCGACTCAAATATTTAAGGGGGTATTGTTATAGGTAAAAATAGCATTTTAAGCATGTCACCACCATAAGAGGCCACATAAGCAGAAGTGAAGGGAAATCAACCTAAGTAGCAAAAACCCAAGACAACCCAACCACAGACCAAGGAAATCGGCTCGGGCATACTCGGGCATACTCGGGGTTCAACTAGAAAGATAGTTGCGGAAACTCACTCCCCAAACATATGGGTAGAATCAGCAACTAGCACCCCTACAATAAGCTACAGCGCAACTGCTCAGAACTCACCAAGGAAACAAGCAGGTCTCCCGTAAATATAGGAATAAGAATCCTGTCCAAATTATGACTCAGCCAAACCAGAAGATACGCTACACCAAAATAGGAAAGCAAGTCCTTTTAGGACTGAGAAAACTCCCAAAACTTAGGCACCACGACACAAAACCCTAATAATACCCACAAACCCTAAACAACTATGTATAAATACCCCTGTAAAACACAAATAAGGGGGACATGAGAATTGAGAGGAGAGATCAGAGTGTGTATTCAATTAACAGTTTTCATAGTGAATTTGTTTTCATTGTTTAGGCAACAACCCGTGGATGTTTCTCCGACCATCGGAGTTTTACCACGTATTTTTGTTCATCATTGCTAATACTTTGTTGTGTTAATTTCAATCATTCTTGTTCGTAAAACTGATATCAAATCGTTTGTTGAGTGACTACAAAAAATCACCGTCAACACCCCTAAACTTTGTAATTACTTGAAAACACTTAATTTACACAATTAAATCATGGGATATTGCCCGTGAATCAAGCATAAAGAGAAGAAAATGAGAGCCAAAATCATACCAATTTTGGTTCAATCACTCTTACATGATTATATCTATTCTCATGCATGTTCTTTACTCACTTCACACTTGCACAACATTCATATAGGATATGTATGTTTTGTTGAGTTAAAAAGAGATTTTTTCTCTTTTCCACGGTTCATACCACTTCAGATACCGCGGTTGGTTCACCTTGCTTGGACAGCGGTTTTGTTTAGTGCATCCCCTATTTTGTTTCGCCGTGTATGTCGCGGCTGGTGCATGTTGCCTCTACAGTAGTCTCAACTGCGAAGTATTCTAGAGGTGTGACGCCATGTGTACCACGGTCTGGACACCTTGTTTGTACCGTGGCACGTAACTCGATTTTGACGGGATGTTAACTCCTTTGTTCAAAGCGACGTCACTTCGGCTAGGGCTTGATATATATATATTCTACGTTCCCCTTTTGGCCGAAAGAGAGCTAATATTTTGAGTTTCTTGATAGCTTGAGAGTGCCTTGGAGGAAAAGTCATCCAGATTCAATCTTTATTGACCAAAACCCAAATACCCACCATTCATTCATGAATCCAACATCATCTAAAATAATCTAGGTTGTTTTCACTCATGGGTTTTCATCAACACACATGACTTGGTAAGTAGAACACCATTCTCATTCATCTTAGTGTTCTTGCTCAACAAGAAATCTCTTTTATGATTTGTTTGCATTTAGATTAAGTTCTTATCTACAAGTTAAGATTTTTGTGTTGTTTATGGGTTGTTGTAATATGATAGCTATTGCGTCTAGTTTGCTCTCATTTTATATAGCTAACTAATATGTATGACATATAGCAACATGATATCTAGGATTGTTTGACATGTTTATTCACGGCTAAATAAGCATTAAATGTGTTGACCTAGCATTTATAAATTTGATATTCACTTAGGTTATAATCTCTTCTTTGAGAGTTGAGCTTTGTGACTAAGTGGATTAGTGCACAAGCAAGTTGGTCTAAGAATCACTATTAAAGGCCCACTGGGTAGAATGGAAGGGTTAGCGACCAATAATGGTTCGACTTGAGGTCAACCTAGGTTATAAACTTTCATTCATGTAGTGGATTTGAGGACCGTGTGTGGCTAGTACAATAGCCCATGAGTTTTGCCTAGTTGGAGGGTTTCTCACGTAAATCAATCATCATGTTATTTTTTGTTTTCTGCACTTTAATCACGTTGATTGTATTTGATTTTTTTTTGGGGTTTTTTTTTAATATAATCAAGAAACGTTGGTAATTAACTTGATTAATACCTATTCACCCCTCCTCTAGGTTAATTTAGACACAATATATATTTTCAATTGGTATTAGAGTGGGTTCCAAGACATACTTAGATGATCCTTGCTCGTCCTTAGTGTCTTGCATTTGGGTGAATTTTGCTTGTTGCATTCATTTGCATTCATCTCATTGACCCAAACACTATGAATGATTTCAGGATGAGTAAAGAGGGAGCGTCGAGTGTTGACGGTGATTTCTCGACAGTCAACCAGTCAACGATTTAGGTTAGTGAAACCTGCAAGATAAACGTAATACAAGTAGAAAATAAAAGATGAACAAGCATAACACATGTTTTACGTGGTAAAACCCCAAGGCGGGGAAACATCCACGGTGCCGGTGACGGCGAGAAGTGATCCACTATAAATATAAGGATTACACGCTCAATACTCGCTTTCTCTCTTATGTATCGTATCTCTTTTCTCATGTTAGTGTAAGTTGTTCATGATGATCATCCTCCTGATATAATGAATACATTGATGTATTTATAGGGTTGGATCTAGGGTTGCCCTAGTTTCTATCGTATAAACGGTGGACTCATTAATTAGAGTTTGTAGGATTCTTGTAGAGTAGATCAATTAGGACCCGTTTCCTGTTTGGTGTGTATCCTTCTAGAAGCTTACAGTTCTTTCCTGATTAGACTTCTCTAGTACTGGAGAGGAAATAGGGATATTTCCTTATTGGAATATTATCCTAAGGATTCCGTATCTGTGCTGATCTCTTCCTGATATGGCCTATCTTGGTAAGGCTGTATTTCCCGTTTTTGGCTAAATACTGATTTTTGGCCGAGCAGACTTGGCCAAGTAGACTTGGCCGAGTGGAATCTTGGCCGAGCAGAATCTTGGCCGAGTAGACTTGGCCGAATAGAATCTTGGCCGAATGGACTTCTGACCGAGTAGAATCTTGGCCGAGCAGAATCTTGGCCGAGTAGACTTGGCCGAGCAGACTTGGCCAAATGGAATCTTGGCCGAGTAGAATCTTGGCCGAGCATATTTCTGGCCGAGTGGCCGAGCGGCCGAGCGGCCGAGCGGCCGAGCATGTTCCTGGCGGAATAGATCTTGGCTGATTGAAACCCTTGGCCGGACAGGTCTTTAGCCAACCAGATTCCATCTGCAGATGGCCCCTCATATGGTGATGTCACGCATTCATGTTGACCCTTTCCATAACGTCTCACATTTGACTTTTGATGACGTGGAATCACTATATTTCCGCATTACCCGCTATCTTCGCTAACGTGTCATGCTGACGAAAAACCCCTATAACAATACCCCCCTCAAATCTGTGAGATGAGTTCTTGGTGACTCATCGAAGGGTATTTGAATAGTTCTCCTTTGATTTTTGTTGCTCGTCTTCAGCCTAAGTCCAAGTTACTACCCAGTTGATGTTTGAACAATTGTCGGACATTTGTTGAGCCTTTGGTTGCTCTTTAACTCCTCTTGTAATTTTTGCCTTGTATACTTCTGTGATGCCTCGGTGCGTAGTTGCACTATATATATTTGGTATTTGGTATACTTTGCATTTGGTTTTGGTCGCGCTCGATAAACTTCCTTGTCTCCTCAAGCTTTGATTATTGAGATCTTTTTCGCTCACTTGGGCGAATGTGAGTCCCCTTTATAACTTTGTTTGGCTTTCCTCGGATCCTTTTTGTACTGCTGCTGCATATCTGATCTTTTTGCTGTAATTCCTCTTAAATAGGCATGAATTAGGTCTCCTTTTAGTTCCATAATCAACCTCCAATAAGGGTAATTCAATGCGACTTAAAGTAGGAAGTATAATCCTTCTAACTTTAGGAATTTTAATCCAATCTCGACTAATCCCAACATGGAAAGTTTAGGATCAACTAAAATTGAATTAAAGTGACTTTTAGGCCTTTGTTAATCTTCCAAAACATGACAAATTCGTCTAAGACCTTCATTCCCGAATAGGCAGCCCACAATGCTTTATTTCTGAAATCCCGAGTAGAAATTCTAGGCTGACCTTTGGGTAGTAAAATAGTCATAACTCCTTCTAGAAAACTTGAAATCACAAACCGTAAAATTCTATGGAAAGCTAACTTCCGTATATTTCCAACCATATAAGGCTCGAAACCCAGTTCCTTCTGAGATGATACAGTTTAATTCTTGAAGTTGACCCATCAGCAGATGCTGCCCGCATAGAAATTCTAGGCTGACCTTTGGGTAGCAAAATGGTCATAACTCCTTTTAGAAAACTCGAAATCACAAACTGTAAAATTCTACGGAAAGCTAACTTCCGTATCTTTCCGACCATATAAGGCTAGAAACCCAGTTCCTTCTGAGATGATACAGTTTAATTCTTGAAGTTGACCCATCAGTAGATGCTGCCTGCGTAGAAATTCTGGGCTGACCTTTGGGTAGTAAAATGGTCATAACTCCTTCTAGAAAACTCAAAATCACAAACCGTAAACTTCTACGGAAAGCTACCTTCCGTACCTTTCCAACCATATAAGGCTCAAAACCCAGTTCCTTCTGAGATGATACAGTTTAATTCTTGAAGTTGACCCATCAGCAGATGCTATTTTCACGGGTTTGCTCAAGAAATCTTCCAAATTGCTTCCAATTATCTTCTAGGACTTGAATAGCTAAGAATGCTTCTATCCGAAATATCTTTTCTTCTTGTCGTATCCTTTAAAGGCAAGTTCTGATGATCTTTTGAAGTTTTAGGGCTCAAGACAGCTTGAAGATGTCGAGGTTGAAGATCATAAGAGGAACTCATTAAGGTTTCCTTGAGCCGTGTCTTTCCTCACAAGCTGAGAAGAATACGGTATATGTCGTCGCTCTTAGCAAGGTAAGATGTCGCTCTATAGAGATCGTGCTTCAAAGCATCCACCCCCTGAGACCACTGCCATATATACATACATGCTCATGGCGAGTTAGGGGCTTTTGTTCTCCAGGGGTTCATGTTGCTTGGAATCTACCCCCTAGCATCATTGTTATTCTTGAGCTGATGCCGACGTGCAAGGTAAGAGCCACGCTTTTGGCACATTGTCTGGGTAGCCATTCTTTTCTTCTTTGGTTGAGTCATTCCAAGCGTTCGGCATGGATCTTTCTTGTCCATTTGAACTTTTTCTCGGTTTATCTTGTTTCGTAGGTTTGATTCTTCTTTTTGGCCGATCTTTCTTATAGACCGGTCTTCTTTTTGGCCGATTTTTCTTACAGATAGGTTATTATTATTTTTAAATACCTTCTAGCTAATACTCCTGCAAAAAGAAAGCACTTTATGTATATAAATACAATTTTGACTTATAACTTACTTGCATTCGACTTTGTTCATTATTGTCTCTTTTGCAATTGCTCATTGGCTTTTGTACTTCTTGCAAATTGTTCCAGGTGTTCGCTTATGGCTCAAGGCAACTTGAGTATTTATTTTACACCACGAAGGGTCCTGACTCACTGTATCTAAGTTTCTACCCACTTTCGGGGTTTTTACTTGATTTTTAGTGAGCCGAGCCGAGCCAAGCCAACCTCAAGGCGTTTGGCTCAGATGGCCTAGATCTTGCGTTTGAAAGCTTCCCAACTGTTTTTATGTTCACTTGCCCATTAGAGTTTTGTACCTGCACATTTTAAACTTAACGGATGCAATTTAAGCGGAAAAATCTTTACCCCTTCTTTCCAAAAGGCCGGATTGCTGACAGTGCTTTATTCACACCCAGTCAGTTTTTGAGTTGACAGTGCTTTATTTGGCCAAAATCTTCACCAACATAGGCCAAAGGGGTCATCTTTGGAGTGTAAAGCCCGAAGATAGTACTCAGGCGCCATGAAACCGCGAAGAGTGAGTGGATAGTGTCCGAGGGGCGGAGAAGCTGAAATAGCATGCCCGCCGAGCTAATCAGATACGAACGCATCCTTAGTGAAAAGGCAAACCCGAGGCACTAGGATACCTAGAAAACTGCTTGGGGCGCCGCCGGAATATGTCTGGTGAGATGCACAGCTGTGTTGGCCGGTATACACTACCCCAACGATTCGGCAAACCCCTGAAGAAGACAAAACCTGGAGACGTCCTAGGTGACTTGTGCAGGGGACCTAAGTGTATGGTTGTGGTGAGCCTCGACGTAACACCTGGGTAAAACTGACCAGTTTAATGAGACACTTGGTCAGTCTGGAAATGATCAGTTTAATAAGATACTTGATCATTCTTGAAGAAAAACAGACCAGTTTAATGACACTTGGTCAGTCTGAAGATGACCAGTTTAATGAGATACTTGATCATTCTTGAAGCCAAACTAAGGATAATATATTTGTTCAGACCAAGGTAACTAGATACTTGGATAAACCAATCAAGTATAACAAAAACTTGACCCAATAAAACCAATGGATTACTCAAACTTAATGCCAGTTAATGAGATACTTGGCTAAATTGAGTTAAATGAGTTACTCAACTTAAACAAAGAAACCAACGTTACACTCAGGTAAAAATAAAACAAAATATTTTTATTATTTACACGTTTACGAGTGTGCAAGTATACCCATTTGGCCTTTTCTTTGAATTTCTACATACGCCGAGATAAAACTCATTTTGCGTGTATTGACACTAAGCTCAATTAAAGTTTTCAGCTTGTCTTTCTCTGTCAAACACGTGAGTAACATTTGCACAAATATATTTTTTAATAATGCTGAAAAAATAGTTGGATCCATGCACGTTATTTGTGTTGGTTGATGTTCGGGATGAATACCCATGGACTTGATAGATGTTTTGCATACAAAAACCGTGCAGTATGCTAATAAAACTAGTATATGTTTTCGCAAGAATAAACGCGTGTAGTATTTATCATGTATGAAAGAAACATATAGATAGAATATGTAAGTAGGGTGTAATACTAGAATAAATACACATACTACATGTGTTATGCATCATGTTAAAAGTGCAGTAAAGAACTTTGATAAGCAAGGGTGACAAAAGTGTATCCCCACATTTTACTTCCTCGTCATCAACATTCAGTTATGAAATCCAAGAAGATTTGATTTATAAGCAATAATTTAGATTTGACCTCTAACTCCACTTGATGAGGTATCCGAAATTGGTTACCTTTTCATTCTGAGTCTCAAATCGCAAGTCGTTCTTTCCTTGTGCTTTTGTATAATACTTTGTCTTATGTTTCCCTAGATCACTACAAGGAAGCAAACAAGACAATTCAATAATCAATACTAACCTGCGTAGTGGTCATTTCTATCTCCAGTGTAGAGTTGTGATGTCTCGAATATCGTCAGACATTCCTTAGGGTGAACGATCCACTAGCTTTAGTCTTGTACTCCAACTTTTGTTATGGTTCATCTTCTTTTCCATGTACACATATCAGCTGAATCACCGGGATAGAGATGACTTCGCTAAAACTACTTTTCCAACTGTAATTTTTTTTTTTTTTTATGTTGTGCTACCCCCTAGCCCCCCAGTAGTTGTGAAAGTATGCTTCATTCGAACATAGGTGCTTTCAACATCGCATCTTTTTTTTTTTTTTTAGTTTTCGCGGCAAGAAGTGAACCTATTAGTCAGGATGGTATTTCAAGGCTGTCTCCCTGTGGGCTCTTTCTTATATGATCCTTAGTAAAAAGGTATCTTAAATGGCTCAATCCCAACAATGCATAATGATCTTGCTGATCGCCTTTAGCATCTGCCTTCTTTTTACCTTTGCTGCTATATAAATCGTATGATGGCAAATATGCCTACCTTTTATCATTGGACGCTCTCATCCTTAATATTTTCCTCAAGGTCTTCCTCCTAACATGTCCACTCAAGAAGATTGTCGGAAAGCAGCCTTATTTGAGTCACCGAGGGATAGTCGGTTGTTGGTTGAAGTTTGAGGTGCACCGAGATGGAGTTTGTTCCTGCGCACAGAGGTAAAGCTCGATTTCTAAACCAAGGTTTTTACCTTGACTTATATACCAAGCATGTGAGTGAAATTTTCACATATAACAATAGTTACGTATTTAAGAAGGCCAAATTAAATAAAAACAACCAACTCATATAAAACATTATTGATGATTAGTGTTTGAATTTTGGCATCCAAGAATATATGTTAGGGAAACATACAGAGGTAATATGTTAGTGCAATTTAATGAGAAGTACACAAAGGTTATACAATATGTACAGTGTACTCGCGTGAAAATAATACATAAAGAAGTGAAAATATCTTAACACATATTGATCACAAAAACTCAACATTTCACACCTCACAATTTTGTTTTGATTTTGCTGTTTAGGCAAATCAAAATATTTGAGAGTGTTTAAACTTAACCAAATTCATGCTCATTTGATCTAAAGAACAAATTGGTCAACATGATTCGCACAACAATAAAAATTATGTGACGTACCTATTGCTGGCTGAATTTGCTCGGTGATGCGTTTCCAAATCAAGGTGATTTACGCACCGCTTTAACACGAGTATATATATTGATAGAAAAGCATACAATATGCAACTCATGATTTTAATAAATTAGCAGCAGGTTCTCAATATAAAAATAAGAACCACAATTTTCTACCAAGTTATTGACTGAGTTGCAAGATTATGTCAAGAATAATAATTAGTAATAATATAACATTTAAACAAAGATGTACCTTCAACTCCGACCGATTTCAACAATGTCGTTAAATGCTTTCGAAAGTGATTTTATCAAGATCACAGTCTTTGCCACTTATGAACCTGAAGTTAAGGCGTATTACTTTGGATCCTTTGTTGTTGGACATGTCAGTAATGAAGAACCGAGTGAGCTTTAGCCAAGTGGACCCCTTTTTCTTTATTAAGATATGCTGGATTAATGAAGGTAGTTGGCAATGTGAGGCCAATGCTACTCTTCCCTCTCCGATCAGGTCACCAAGGCTATATGGTCTCTCTTTTTTGAAACCTTTAAGCGCGTTGAGATGAAATTCAATTCCCCGCGCACCAAGGCAAGACTAGATTCCTGAGCTGGCACTTTCAACTTGTTTTCTATACCAAGTATGTGAGTAAAGTTCACACAAGTAATAATAATCATGTATTTTAATGAGACCAAATAATTGGAAACGATCAACTCATACATGGTACTGTTAATGATTAGTGATTAGTGTCGAAATTTGACACCTATATAAATGTATGATAGACAATATGCGCGTAAGAGCCATAAAAGTTGCCAAACATAGTAATAAAGCATGCATTACATGTTTATAGACTTATGCACACGTATTATGTATTGTGTACGAGAAACATGCATAGATAACATGTGAACGCAATATAACATAAAGAGAATTACACAAAAGTTATGTGTGTGTATTTGTATGTGAAAGTATAATGATATGAAGAGACGGATATAATTTAATATATCTAGATTACATATATTCAATAACTCAAGCATACCAAATACTTCTAGTCACATTTTTCAACACTCATGCTTATTTGATTTAAAGAACAAATTGGTCGAACCCAATATCGTTGAGCCCAACCACTATCATGAAAATTTAGACATCAATAACGATGTCATATTTTGACTGAAAAGTAACAAAACATTGTGACACATACATGTTACATGCGTCTCCGAATCAATTGCGATTCATACACTGTTTTATCAATAGGAATTTCTATAGAAAAACATGGATTATATACTTATAGTTCTAGAGATTCCAATGCTAAATTCATAATATTCCAAACAGAAATAATCACTATGATACCCATCTATATTATCGACTTAAGATGCAATATGATGCCAACGATAATAAATAACATAACGATTACGAGAAATCGTACCTTTTTATCCGAACGATTTCAGTACTGCTTAAACGCTTTTGGAAGCATTTCTTACCAAGATCAAAGTCTTGATCAATTTTATTAAATAGCACTTACTCGAAAGATATTAAAAAAAGACTATAATTACTCTCAAACATCGTAATATAACAAATCACAACACTATTAATAGCATGGAGTCAGCTTTTCCACAACATTTAAATGAACAACCCATCACAAGTGAAAAAGCATTAGACATGGAGGGTGCATATAACAACTAGTGCGATTGCATCTAGGCTCCAGCAGTGTTACTCACCTCATTATTATTTAACGAGTTAAATTAATGACACAAACAACCATGTAGTATTCGTAATGTATTGTTTGCCCAAAACAATTATATGCTAAATAAGGTATGTATGTCATGAGCTTGGCAATTTTTATTAGACAATGAATATTCAATCTTTTTTTATGAAGATCAAAGTCTCAAATAAACTCAATCGAATTATTGTTTGGTTAATCAAAATGTCACAAATATTAAACATCAATCAGTATGTTTTATTCCTATTAATCTAGAATAATAATCATGTGACATACTTGCTGCCGACTAAATCTATTCGGCAATGCAATCCCAAGTCAAGGCAATCCATACAAATATTTTAATAGAAAAGCACAGTATGCAGCTTCTAATTTCAACAAATTAGGAGTGTATTCATAGTATAAGATTTAAGCATCCTGATATTCTATACGGTTATCAATGCAAGACGATATCGAATAGCAATAGCAATTAAGTGAACGTACCCCCGAATCCGAATGATTTTATCAAGATCGAAGTCCCAATTAAATCTCGAATGATCATTACTTGGTTGGTTTTTCACTTTTATTTATATGTAACTGCATATATTCTTTATAAATAAAATCGTAAATTTAGACCGATGTGTAGATTGACTAACCTTGGCCACTTACCGAACTTGGAGTCTGGTCGTTATGGATCCTTCACAGGTGAATTGATGAATAGCCAAGTAGGTTCAATTGAGAGTCGCCATTGGGTGTTTTATACCAAGATGGGCTTGGTTTCTAACACGTCAAGGTAAACTTTATGCTGAACCGCAACGTTCCGGAAGTCGTCAAATATTCCACAGGATGAGTTGTGTTGAGACCTACATATCCTCAGAAAGATCTATACGTCTATTTTACAGCGAAATTTGCGGTTCATGATTCCATGCTCTCTGGAGAGAGTTATCTCTGTTTTAGCGTCTGGTGGTCAAGTTGGAAAATCCTCCGCGAATCACTTCCTTCAATGTTTCGGGGACAATAAAATATTCCACAGGTTGAACCAGATTGCGAACCTTATATTTCTGAAAAGGTCCGGATGTCTAGTTTCTGATGGTTTTTACGGCTTCCAATTTCGACTTCTGTAGAGGAAGATATGTCTGTTTTAGTTTTTGATGGTCAGATCAGAAATCTGTGCGCGATCTGGTTTCTTCAATATTACGGGAGCCACCAAATATTGTTCGGATTGAACTAGGATACGAACCATATAGTTTTGGAAAGCCTTGGATGTCTAGTTTCCAGTGGTTTTTACGGTTCGTGAATCCGACTTCTGTAGAGGGAGATATGCCCGTTTTAGTGCGTATTGGTCAGCAATTCCGTGATTCTGGACAGCTCTCCTCTTTTCTTTTGTAAGCTGTCAAAATGCGAAAGCAATTCCTTGGACGGATTCTTGATACTTTGAAGCTCTGAGTATTGCTTTCACAATATTCTTCCTCTGGATTTGGTCACGGCTGCGGCTCCTGCTACGGGTTCTGTAGTTAATCCACTCCCTAGCACTTCCAATAGTCGTTTGTTTCGTGCTTCAATTGTTGGATCTACATCAGAGTTCCTTCTGTGGTCTGTTCATGAGGGTTTCTCGAAGTTGAGTTCTCCGCCCCCTTCTTCTAGCGCCAATTGTTGACGATGATTTCTCGACAGTCAACCAGTCAACGATTTAGGTTAGTGAAACCTATAAGATAAACGTAATACAAGTAGAAAATAAAAGATGAACAAGCATAACACATGTTTTACATGGTAAAACCCCAAGACGGGGAAACATCCATGGTGCCGGTGACGGCGAGAAGTGATCCACTATGAATATAAGGATTACACGCTCAATACTCGCTTTCTCTCTTATGTATCGTATCTCTTTTCTCATGTCAGTGTAAGTTGTTCATGATGATCATCCTCCTGATATAATGAATACATTGATGTATTTATAGGGTTGGATCTAGGGTTGCCCTAGTTTCTATCGTATAAATGGTGGACTCATTAATTAGAGTTTGTAGGATTCTTGTAGAGTAGATCAATTAGGACCCGTTTCCTGTTTGGTGTGTATCCTTCTAGAAGCTTACAGTTCTTTCCTGATTAGACTTCTCTGGTACTGGAGAGGAAATAGGGATATTTCCTTATTGGAATATTATCCTAAGGATTCCGTATCTGTGCTGATCTCTTCCTGATATGGCCTATCTTGGTAAGGCTGTATTTCCCGTTTTTGGCTAAGTATTGATTTTTGGCCGAGCAAACTTGGCCAAGTGGAATCTTGGCTGAGCAGAATCTTGGCCAAGTAGACTTGGCCGAATAGAATCTTGGCCAAATGGACTTCTGGCCGAGTGGAATCTTAGCCGAGCAAAATCTTGGCCGAGTAGACTTGGTCGAGTAGACTTGGTCGAGTAGACTTGGTCGAGTAGACTTGGCCGAGCAGACTTGGCCGAATGGAATCTTGGCCGAGCAGATTCCTGGCCGAGTGGCCGAGCATGTTCCTGGCGGAATAGATCTTGGCTGATTGAAACCCTTGGCCGAACAGGTCTTTAGCCAACCAGATTCCATTTACAGATGGCCCCTCATATGGTGATGTCACGCATTCATGTTGACCCTTTCGATAATGTGTCTCACATTTGACTTTTGATGACGTGGAATCACTATATTTCCGCATTACCCGCTATCTTCGCTGACGTGTCATGCTGACAAAAAACCCCTATAACATCGAGCATAAGACCACCTTTGCTCACCGGGGAAAACTATGCCTACATTTGCCAACTACATGACCTCTAAGGGTGGAGAGGAAGTCTCCAAGCCTAAGTCACAATGGAACACTCAAGAGTTCGAAGCCTCCGAGTGGAACAACAAAGGAATGCATGCCATCCTGTGTGCAATGGACGACAATCAATACAAATTGATCCAAACTACTAAGATTGTAAATGAGGCATGGGAGATTCTAGAGACGGCTCATGAAGGAACCAAGGTGGTTAAGGATTCCAAGCTTCAAGTCCTTCAAACACAATTTGAGACAATTAGGATAGAGAAGCATGAGTGTTTTAATGACTTCCAAGTGAAGTTGATGGACATCATAAATCAAAGCCATCAACTATGTGACCCATACTCGGATAGGAGGATTAAGCAAAAGATTATGAGGTCACTTCCCAATCGGTTTGAATCCAAGGTGACGACGCTTGAAGAGAATAGTGACTATAAGAAGATGAAGCCGAGTGAAGTAATTGGAAGACTTCTTGCTTATGAGTCAAGAAAGGTTCCCACCTCTACACCTCCCAAGAAGCAAAAAAGGGATTACTTTGAAGACCTCCAAGCATGATAAGGAAGAGGATGACTCAGATGAGGACATGGCACTAATTGTGAAGAGATTCAAGAAATTCATGAAACTACAAAAGAATGGCTATAGCTCTAGAGGGAATGACTTCAAGAAGAAGACCATGTTCAAGAATGGTGAGCCAAACTGAAATTCCCTTAAGCAATATAGTGTAATATATACCTAGAGGGGGGGTGAATAGGTATAGTCCCAAATTCTTCCAAATTCAAAATATGCGGATTACAAGAATGAAATGTACACTTGATATGATTTAATCAATGGTATAGTATGATTCAATACATGTGAAAATCAATATACAAGAGATACAATCAATACATGATATGGAAGATAATGAAAAGTAAAGCGAAAATAGACACAAGTATTTTTACGTGGTAAAACCTCAAAGAGGAAACATCCACGGGTTGATACCACAACCACCGGCAAAGCAATTCACTATATGAAAAGGACTTACACACTCAAGCTATCAACACATGATATCCGCTCAAGCTATCACCTCCTAATCTACCCTCGGGCAAGTGAACTACCAAGCCTACTTCCTATCCGAGATGTATCCTACACCTCTAGAAAGCAACTTCCTATCCAAGACGCTCACGTCTCTAGGAAGATTTCTTGCTTGCCTATCCGGATCCTCCCAACCCTAGACAAGTCTCCCTTGCTTGATTATCCGAGTCCTCCCGACTCTAATCAAGACTCCCTTGCTCTATCCACAAAGCTTCACTCACTTTGCTAGAGACTTCAACCTAATGCAAGGCTATGATCTAAGTGATGCAAATGATGCAAACACAATCAAATTTAGCTAGATGATCAATCAAGCAAAATGTACATGTTCAATGATAAACTAGAAAAAGCTTTCAACACACAATCACAAACTTATCTAGAAATCAAGACATGTAAATCAATAAGAACAAGGTATGAATATTCAATATATCACACTAAAAACCTAGTTCTTAGATCATGAAATTAGACATAGAAAATAACATGAAGCACACCATATATACATTTTCTAGAATCAATTTCATGTTGAATCAAGTTTAGCACAAATATGTTCAAGAGAAATCACAAAGCTAAAACTCAATTGACAAATGATCAAACACCCCTAGCATATGATCTAACATACTTCTCAACAAATTTCATCAATCAAATAGTAAGAATCAAGAGATGATCAAAGATGAAATTGAAAAAAGAAGAAGTTGAACAAACAACCTTGAACTCGTAATGAAGAACAGGCTTCTGGGAACAATGACGAAGTCAGCTCCCTCTGGAAATGCTTGGGGTTTGTAGCTCTTCTCAAGACCAACAATTTTGGCTTTTGAATTGATTGATTTCGAGTTCGTATGAGAAGGTTATGATCAAAATAAGAAAACTAAAATTGAAGAAATTTCTGCAGAATTTCTCTAAGTGTTCTTGAAAATCTTCAACAAGTGTGGAGGGAAGGAGAAGAGTTTAAAAGGAGGAGAGAGAAGGAATTTTTGGGCTAATCAGCACCTGCCATGTCACCATCCCGTGGGGGGCGCGTGGGCCTCATGGGGGCAGAGAGCCCCTCTGGCCGTGGGGCCCACGGCCTCCTCCACGGCTTGGCCAAGTGGCCTCAAGGCCACACTCCTCTCTCGCGCACTCTCACGTTCTTCAGCCATATCTTGGGCATCTGAACTCCGATTTCGAATCTGTTTTCGGATTACAAACCGTGACTCCCTCACGCACGACGAAGACTACACAACTTTGAAAAATGGTTGAGAAATCATTTCGGAAAATGATGATGAAGTCAACTCAACAAATGAGAAGGAAAAGTAGCGTAGCTACATCGTTTGGACTCGAAACCTTATGAATGAGTAACCGAAATGAACGGAACTCAATAAGGCATCAAATAAGAACATGTTCAAGTCCAAAACATAAAATACACAAACAAATAAACACATATTCACACAAGCATGCCATAACAAAGAGATAGTCACAAAGCATGCAATTCTACAATGTTTGTCTATAAGAGACCAATGCATGTGCATACTCAAAAGTGTGTGAATCTGTTATACCAAATGTTTGAACCACGATGTAGGGACACACATGTATGAACTGTGTGTGTGTGCGCTAACGCCTTGCAAGAGTATAGAAGTCAAGATATACCTTTGACGCTTTTCACCTCTTGAAGATGACTTTTGCACTAGACGTTGCTCTTCACTTTTTAAGCTTCCTTTCTTCAAAGAATATCTTAAGCAACAACTAATACAAATATAGAGTGTTTTGCAATGGAATCAAGCCAATACAAATCATGAACCTTACACAAACCTAGAGAAGACTTTAAGAAAAGGGATTCAATGCTTTGAATATGGAGGATTCAGGCATATCTCCATGGATTGTGGTAACTTGAAGGACAAGTGAAAATGAAAGGTGATGGCCGTCTCATGGAGTGAGAATGAGAGTGAAGATGATTATTCGAGTGATGAAGATCTTGCACTTAACTTCATGACTTTTGGATCCTCTTATGTGGAAGTTAAAGAGGAAGGCAACGATGCCTTGAATTGTGACCTTAAAAGAGGAATAGATGAAGAACTAGCTAGAGATATGGTTGATGTAGCTATTCATTGGGATGTTGCTTGTATAACATCAAATGACCAAGGCAAAGGTCTTGATGAGTAAGTTTATTCAGTTGGTGAGAGGCAAAGTGTAGAAGATGACTCTAGTGATAAGAGTTCTTCATCTCACTCTAACAAAGGATTTAATGAAGATATGGATCTTGAAGACTACATTAAAAGATTTGAAAGCTCTAGGATGAAGAATAAAAAGGAGATTTGAAGATTAAAGGAGGAAAATCTTGAGCTTTCAACCAAGGTGACTCACTTGAGTGAGGAAGTAGTATGATCCAAGGAGGTTGAAGACAACTTAAGAGAAAAGGTAGCTAGAGCTAGAAGTCTTCTTGTAATTGAGTAAGGAGAATCTAGATGCCATGATAAATGACATGAATATTCCTAATGACAAGAGGGTTCTTGGCTTTGAAGATGACAAAGAGATCTCTTCTACAAGCAAGATCGTGTTTGTCAAGGGAAATGGCATCAAGGAAGCTTCACCTCCACAACATTCTAAGAGGAAGATTAAACTTGGAGAATCGTCCAAGAGTGGACAAGTGAAGATGCCAACAAAGAGTGAAGCTCAACCTCAACATCCAAGAGACCCAACTTTTCCTCACCCATGGTTTCACCAACCAAGAAGGCAAGCCATGCAAACTCAACCAAGGAGGCATCCCAACCCAGTTCAACAACAAAGAAGGAGAGAACCGGCTCAACACCAAAGGTTACATCAAATGCATGACAAGTCTTCAATGACCTCACAAGGATATGGTATGACTCCTCATTTTATACTTACTTGTCATTTTTGTGGTATTGATGGGTGTATTAGGCCAAATTTCTTTAGGTACATTAAGAAATGTAGGGTTGAGAGCATGATGGAAAGAAATAGACTAAGAAGAGCCAATATATATGTGCCTAGGAAATCTAGAGTCATCAATCCTAGAAATTCGAGTAACATGCTAGCTATAACCACTAGGAATGAAAATGTGTCACCTAGGTGGATTAGAAAAGATGAACCTGCATGCTATTGTGCCAATATGATACCCGTAGATACAACTAGGTCCAATGGACTTGGTAGGTCTATAGAAGCTCATGCCCTTCATTGATTTGGTTTGGTGATTCCCCATGAGGGGGGCTCAAGCAAAGAGAGCAAACTTGCATACTTGTCACATGCAAAAATTTGATAAAATTTATGCTTCTTCATTAATTGCTTGAGTATCTTGGTTGAACATATATGCTTATATGGTATTTTCATTCAATAAGTGTGAACCATTGCTTTGTTTGTAATCCATATCACCTTAATGTTCAATAATGCATTTTTGGACTAGGAGAATTGATTGGGAAGTACACTTGAATGACCTATAATTTATCTCCATGACATGTGAACTTGATTATGACATGTTTAAAATGATATGCATGAAATGCTTTTGATTGCTCTAACTTGAATGCAAATGTGTGTGAATGCAATAGACAAGACTAAAATCAATAAGGATCTTATATCCATTCAATCAATAAGGATGTCTCATCCAATTTAGTATTGTCTCTCTTCTTAATGGCTTAGCAAGACTACTATCATACGGATAATTCATTCGGAAAAATCAAATAGGATCTTTATAATCCATGTTTTGATTTGCCTTTAAGATTTGATATGGTTGCTTGTTTTATAAAATCCTTGGGAATTATATCTTATAGCTTGACAAAAAGGTACAAATTGGTTTGAATTCCTTTGGAAACTTTTTTGATGTTTACTTTGCCAAATACCATTGCTTGGGCTTTGAAGTTATATGTCTTGCATCCAAAGCAACATTTTCACACATTTTTCTTAAAATAAATCTCCTTGCTTCTCTTCTAATTAATTAAGTTGCATAAAGTTCTTGTATATGACTACGCAAATGTCTTGTATGCTACTATCTCTTTTTGCTAAAAGCAACCTGGTTGGGGATACTCATTTGCCTATCTCATGACAAAAATGAGGAGTAGTGTGTGATAAGGGAGTTTTTAGTAGTTGATTGCATGTTAGGGAGAATTGCTTATTGAGGGGGAGCAACCTTTTAGGGGGATCATTGCATTGCACTTCATTGCATGATGTTGCTTGTTTTTCTTTAATGCAAATGCTTGTATTCTTTATTTGACTTGATCACTTTGACCACTCCTTAGTGACACTCGTAATTGTACGAGGTTGGAGAGTAGTACACTAGTAAGTAAGATTCGTTCCCACGAAGATTGAGTGATTGATTAGCCTAATTGCTATTCAAACAAGCAATAAAAGACGGTTTTCATAATTGAATTCTACAAGCAAGTTAATTTAAACTACTCAAAAGGTTTTATGCTATTGCGGTAAGAAAATAACAAGTAATGAAATCAAATATAATAATAAGGGAAACGATGCTAAGATCGGACTCCACCCCACCCTCTCTTAATTCCTTTCTAGACTCACTTGCATACCTAATCTATGCATGTGCAATTTTTAGACTCGTGCACCCAATTGTTAACCTTTAATCTCGGTCGAGTAATAGAGATTACACCCAAAACGAACCCGAGCCTATCTCTCGATTACCTCGGAATATACATATGAATTCATTAAGAACATTGGCACACTAAAAGGAGTCCTATATGCTAGCCTCGGCTGGTCTACCTTACTAGACATGCATAGAAGACATTTTATCAAACACTGTGTGTGTGTGTGTGTGTGTGTGTCTCCGGTCGGTTCATAACACACAACCAAAAATTATTCAATAGGAGATCAATCTATTGAAAGCATTAAATACTTAAAAACATCCATATAAATCACATTTGAACATAATGGATAAATCAAAGGTCAATATATATAAAGTCAAGGGTGAGGTTTCATCAAGTCCTAGCACTAGAAATTTAGCTCATATTACAAAAGTAAGCCATACAACATATATGATCATGAAAGTCCTAGAGGTGTGTTCTATATATAAAGCTAGAGGGGGGGGGGGGGTGAATAGATTTTATTTAATTATTACCCAATTTTCGCGTGCATGTCAATTTTAAGAAAATACCCCTAGCAAGTCAACAATACATACAAGTGTAATAAGATGCGGAAATAATAAATGACACTTGATGTTTACGTGGAAAACCCAACCATTGGGAAAAACCACGGGCTGTTAAGTGCGCCACACTCGGACCTCGAAATCCACTAATTGAAATGGAGTTTACAACCTATGTAGACCTCGTCTAACACTCCGGTCAATAACCCCCCACTTCTACCACGCGGGCCTTTAAAAGTGGCTCTAGTCCAATTTGCTTGATCCTCGTAGTCACTACTTGTAATGATGTTTACAGCCTAATCCCGGTCTGTAACCCACCACTACTACCCAACGGGCCTGTAATAGCAACCCTAGACCAAGACTTCAATCTCTCAAAAGAGATGCACAACCCTATGTGAATATTTATGAATATTCAATTAATGCAATAAGAGCTAGGGTACTCTAAATGCTTACCTAGGATTATAAGATGACAATATAATCAATCCTAGATATCACATATAGCTATATGTCATGGCATATAACTTTAGCTAAGTAAAGGATAACCAATCCTAGATACAAAGCTATCATATAAAACCCACAAACATTCAAAGGATTAACTAGTTGATTAAAAAATAATCTATCAACCTAGTTATCAATACATCACACAAGAATGTTCATGGCATAGCTTTTAGGCAATAATGACCTAATCAAATAAGCTATGAAAAATAATCTCAATCAACAAATGAGATCAATTAGCTAGATGGCATATGAACATTAAAGCCTAGCTATCAAATAATAACCCAATCAACACATAATCTCAATCTTATATGTAGAAATTAATCTAAACACATATAAGTAAAATATGAGATAAAATTGATAAGTAGAAACACTAATTATGTAAGATAAAAGTGTTCAACAAATCATACCATGTGTGTTGAAGAAGACCCATGCATTAGCATATGCTAGATGAACCTAGATGATGCCTAGATGATGATTTGTGCATGTGGGAATGGGTTTAGAGAATTAAAGATGTGATCTTTTTGCTTTTTCTCTCAAGTCTCTCTAAATATCTCTCTAGGGTTCTTGGGATGCAAGACTTGTATTCTGAACCAGAGATAAGGATGTATTTATAGAGACCAAAAACAGGGCAGGTGAAAATACAATTTTGCCCTTGAAAAGCACCGATCGGCGGTTTCAATCGGCGGCTAGGCCGCCGAATTGAACCGCCGAATGGCTCCCGAGCGGAACAGGGGAACTTCGGCGACTTCGTTCGGCGGTTTAGAAACCGCCGATCCCAACCGCCGTTTTGGACCCGAGAGAAATATTTCAATCAGGTCTCATTCGGCGGTTTCGAACGACGGCCAGGCCACCGAACGTAACCGCCGTTTCACCAAAAATGGTGAAACCAAGGAGAAGCCAAAGGCATCTCCACCGGCGATCATCGCGCAAAACAAAGCACATCAACGTGCACGCGCGGACATTTCCGAACATCCTTCGGGAAACGAATTACACCACACTAAAAGCTAACATACATGAAGTGCAAGTGTGGGTATTGAATGCATCCTAATGCCTATCATGTTATGGCATTTCATAAAACAAGATGCAATCAATTTAATGCAAGAAGAGACATTGAATAAATAATAAAGCACAATGCACACAAAATATAAACACAACATTCAAGAATAAGAGTTATGCATGTTGTGTGTGTGTGCAACTATATCTCTTCAAGCCAAAGTAAGCACAAGATATACCTTTGGTGCTTGTCCTCTTGAGGTCTTGGAAAGGGTCTTTGATATTCAACCTTAATCACCTAGACTACCCTTACAACCAAACCCCAACATGTGGTTTGACCACGAAATAAGCCAATCAATTTAATGGGAATCCTTACAGATCAAATGAATACATGACTCTATAATGAAAACGAAAGAGATAAAGTTGTAGAGAAAACTATGTAGAGTAGTGTTCTCTTCTTCCTTTGCTATTCTTCTCCTCTAATCTCCTTCAATTCCCTATTGCCCAAAAATAATAAGTGATCATGGATTTGATTCAAAGTATTAGGTGAATTGTGTAGGATTTTAGTAATGGTGATGTAGGAAAACGGTTATGTAAATATTCTTGGGTAAGGGATTGGTACTTTTGCCTAAAAATAGCAAATTAATATATAGGGAGGTGAATTAGGTCAGGGGCAAGGGAGTAAATTCCTTGGACAAAATAATTTCTGGGCAAAAAGGTGACCTTGGGGCGATCTTGTTGAGGTCGCCTTAAGGAGTGATTTTTGAACCCAAACCAATAACGACCTTGAGGCGATCTTGGTTGGGCTCATCTTGGGGTTGCCTTTTTGCTTTGTTTTAAGGGGTTGGACCCGAGAGGATAGCAACCTTAGGGTGATCTTGGCTGGACTCTCCCTGAGATCGCCTTTGGGTATGTTATGGAAGGCTGAACTTAAGGCCAAAGCGACCTTGAGGCGACCGTGAGTGGGCTTGCCTTGGGGTCACCTTTGTGCTCTGTTTTGGAAGGCTGAAACTGAAATGATAGCGACCTTGAGGCGAGCTTAGGTGAGCTCGCCTTGGGGGTCGCCTTTGTGCTTTAACTTGCCTTCTTGTTCTTCATTTTAGCTTCGTCTAAGACCATTAAGCTCCAAATCTATCTTGATCCTGCATGACTTATTTAAAGCGTTAGAAATACGATTTTACCTGTGAAACGAACACAAAAAGATACGAAAATGAGGGCTACACAAGGTGTAGAAGTGAAGCAATCACACCTCACATACACTTGTATTGGAAAGTGTAGTTATCTTGTTTTGTTGGGTTGTTTATTCTACAAGAGACTAAAAGCTTGAAGATCTAGATTTTAGATATCTCTTTGTAATGTAGAATAACTTTTTGTTGACCTTAAGTTTTTTTTGTTATTTGTGAAGATCAATTGTGAGTGGTGGTTTTATCACGAAATAGCCAAAGGGGGAGATTGTAAAGTCCTCATATTTTGATTGGCTTATTTTGTTGACAAACCACATTTGGGGTTTTATGTGTAAGGGTAGATTAGGTCTTCATTGTTCATGATCAAGCTCATGGCTTCCCTAAAGACCTTAAGATCAAGAGCACTTCAAAGGTATATCACTTGTGCTCAAACTCCTTTGAAGAGATTTAGTTGCACACACACACACTCTTGCATTTTCATATGTTGTATATTCTTGTGTGTGTTACATGCTTGGTGCTCTTTCATGATTATATCTATTCTCATGCATGTTCTTTACTCACTTCACACTTGCACAACATTCATATAAGATAGGTGTGTTTTGTTGAGTTGAAAAGAGATTTTTTCTCTTTTCAGCGGTCCGTACCCCTTCACGTACCGTGGTTGGTTCACCTCGCCTGGACCGCGGTTTTGTTTACTGCATCCTTTGTTTTGTTTCACCATGCATGTCACAGCTGGTGCATGTTGCCTCTGCAGCGGTCTCAATCGCGAAGTCTTCCAGAGGTGTGACGCCCTGTGTACCGCGGTCTGGACACCTTGTCCGTACCATGGCACATACCACGGTTTTGACAGGATTTTGACTCCCTTGTTCAAAACGACGTCACTTCAGCTAGGGCTTGATATATATATTATATATTCCCCTCTTGGCCGGATGAGAGCTAATATTTTGAGTTTCTTGATAGCTTGAGAGTGCCTTGTAAGAAAAGTCAACAAGATTTAGTCTTTATTGACTAAAACCCAAATACCCATTATTCATTCATGAATCCAACATCATCTAGCATAATCTAGGTTGTTTTCACTCATGGGTTTTCATCAACACATATGACTTGGTAAGTAGAACACCATTCTAATTCATTTTAGTGTTCTTACTTAATAAGAAATCTTTTTTATGACTTGTTTGCATCCAGATTAAGTTCTTATCTACAAGTTGAGATTTTTGTGCTGTTTGTGGGTTATTGTATTGTGATAGCTATTTCATCTAGGTTTGCTCTCATTTTATATAGCTAAGTTATATGTATGACATATAGCAATATGATATCTAGGATTGCTTGACATGTTCATTCATGGCTAGATAAGCATTAAATGTATTGACCTAGCATTTATGCATTTGATATTCACTTAGGTTGTAATCTCTTCTTTGTGAGTCGAACCTTGTGACTAAGTGGATTAGTGCACAAGCAAGTTGGTCTAGGATCACTATTAAAGGCTCACTGGATAGAGTGGAAGGGTTAGTGACCTAGAATGGTTTGACTTGAGGTCAACCTAGGTTGTAAACTTTCATTCATATAGTGGATTTGAGGATCGTGTGTGTCTAACACAATAAGCCGTGAGTTTTGCGGAGGGTTTCTCACGTAAATCAATAATTGTGTTATTTATTGTTTTTCGCACTTTAATCACGTTGATTGTATTTGACTGTTTTGGTTTATATATTTATTTTTATTTTTAGTTTTTTTAATATTGACTAATCAAAAAAAGTTAGTAATTAGCTTGATTAAAACCTTTTCACCCCCCCTATGTTAATTTAGACACATAATATATATTTTCTGTTAGGTTATTTTGTTTCATAATATTATATCTATACATATTTTCATGAGACTAGGGTTTTAGTGACCAAGTTAAGATAGGATTCTAAATCCTATATTAATCTTTTTGTTGTTATTAAAACTTGAACCCTTGACCTCTTTAAAGTAAATAAAAATAATCTTTTATTATTTTATTCATTTGCTCTTGTCAAGGTTTGAACCTGCAATCTTCAATTAATAATTAATAATTCTTAATTATTAATTTGTCAATTAAATAATCATATTATTTAATTATATTTTATTAATCAATTAAATAATTTATTAATTAAATAATCATATCATTTAATTAATTCCCAGAATAAATCCAAGTGACTTTCGTAACATAATTAATTGGACCATCCAATTGTCCGTGAACCTTGTTATCGATAATCGCAAAAGGGCTAACAAAAGGACCTAATGGACTCACAATTTTGAGCTCCATTAATACTTAGAAAAATTAGTTAAACTCTTTAATTAATATTTCATGATTATTAACCTTAGAGTTATTCCACTAAAAACTCAATGTTGCACTCTCATAACTGTAGATGTTTTACACAACTAAAATATCAATGTCCATTGATATAGCTATTACATATGGTATGATCCTCCACAAGTAGTTCATAATTAGAGTTAGGTCATAAAGTCAGTTATACCTTCCCAATTATATATTTTCCTTTAAGTATCATTAATTCTCTAATGAACAATTATATCCTTCCTTCCTTTACGGAAGAAGGAGAGCGTTATTAATCGTTCAAGTCCCGAATCAACTCTTAAGAGAACTACTCCTCTACTTCTCACAAGAAGGAGTGGATTCTTCTATTGTGTGCATATCTTCCCAGCCACAAGCCAAACCGTGATTCCAAGATACGGAGTTATTGATCGGGAATGCTATTCCGATCTCACCTATGATATGTCAAAAACCATGATCTAACTTGAAGGAGTCAGTAAGACACTCCGGATTAAGATCACCCATATACAACCATCATTTGTCGATATATATGAATCTCTTCATGTACCGGATCTTGGTGATAGATTCATATAGATCGTGGCCCAGCCCTATATGATCACATCATATAAGATGCTTCTATTCGTATATCACCATATGAATAGTATAGGATAAGACCACATCTATAGATTAACCGCAAATAAAGTATTCAGCTTTATTTGCTCTCTACGGACTCTTTAGATTGCACTTGTCAAACCGAATTCCTCTGCATATGACATTCATATACTCAGTTTGAGATTACATTTAGTAATCTTGGATGTTTAGCATGTATGATATAAGTGTATGAGTCATATTTATTGAATGAAAAAACTATTTATTTTATTAATGGATTTATAACATTTACAAATTAGAAGCTTTAAGGCATAAATCCCAACACATTGATCATCTGAGTGTTTGTAAAAATACTACTTCCATATATACTTAAAATAAAAAAAAATAAAAAAAATTTTAAAAATAAAAAAATCTAATTCAAATATGCCGAAAATTCAAGTGTAGAAACTAGAATTTAATACTCAATTGCCAATACGTTGTTTGCTCACTTTTACTCTTCCAACAATGATGAGATTTTTTTTTTTTTTTCTTTTTAACTAAATATAGAGTTCTGACATTTTTAAAAAAAAAAAAATTTATGTTGAAGAAATGACGAAAATCTAGTCTCAAGATCTGCTACGAACAAGATAAAGGAAGACGAAAAAGAGAAACATTATGATTTTGATTCAACTGTGCTTTTTTTTTTTCATTACTGCTATTTGAGAACTACGCAGGAGAGATGACTTCTTCGTATGATTCCTTGATTAATTATAACTCTTATTTTTTTTGTTTTTATACATTACTTTTTTTTTTTTTTTTGAAATAAGAAAATAAAAAGATAAACTTTTTATTTTATTTTGTAAAATAAGAAAAGAAAAGGATAATTCTTTTAATAACAATCCTTTTAAATATAATAATTATCACATAAATGATCCCTTATTTTAATATAAAGTAAGAACTTCCACGAAATCCATTGATTTGAATCAATTTGATTTTTTTTATTATGGATGATAAGTTCAATGAAATGTACTTGTAAACAAAATTTAAAAAAAATTCAAACAATACAGCTATTTTTTTTTACAAAATAAATTTCTTATTTTTCAACATTTTTTCGATACTTTATATTTAACAAAATCTCAATCATATATGGACCATTCTTGGACTTTATTCAATTGTCAATAGTCCTTTAAAAATATTTATCATTATTTTAATATTTAATTATTTAACTAATATATAATCAAAATAGTATTTTTTTTATTATTTTAAAAAGTCTCTTCACCTCTCCCAATACAGTGATTATAAACAATAATGCTAAACATCCCACCTAAAATCCCACTTTTTTTATCCCACTACATGTGGCATGTGAGATGTCACATGCCACATGTAGTGGGTACATGTCACATGCCACATGTAGTGGGTACACATTAATGACACATACTCATGTATCCACTCACAATTTGACATCTCACATGTCACATGTAGTGGGATGGAAAAAGTGAGATTTTAGGTGGGAAGTGTAGCATTACTGTTATTTTTTAAATATTGCATGTCATTATCAATACGGCAATACCCCACTAACGAAAGGAGTAAGTTTTGTAATTTCAAGCAAAACTTCCATACTTGTGCAATTACACTAAATATTCGGGTGTATTGGTAATTTTCGCTTAAAACCCTAATTCTAAGTTTCTAACAAATTCCTAATTTTCTCTTAAAAAAAAAAAAACAAACAAACAAACAAATCCCTAATTTGAATGTTAACGTCTCTCTCTCACTCTCTCTCTCAAGTCTCAACACACTCGCAGAATCGAAATGAAATCCTTAAATTCACTTCCGATTCTCCATTACATTAACCTTACCTCTTACGCTAAAGTCAAACCCATTTTCTCTCTCTTCTTCTCTTCACTTCCCAGAACCCAAAACTCGAATTTTAGTCTCCTCAATTTCCTGATCGAAACCCTAAATTTCCCCCCAAAAAAAGCCCAATCCGTCTCCACCCTCTTCTCTTCCCGCGTTAAGTCGCCTGAAAAACCGCAATCCGTGCTCCGGTATTTCCAGAATCTAGGGTTCTCCGAGTCCCATATCCAATCCTCGGTCCGTGGGACCCCACAAATTCTCTTCTCCAATGTCGACAAGACCCTGAAACCGAAGATCGAATTCTTCCAAGAACTGGGTTTGGTGAGTTCTGATCTGGGTAAGTTCATTTCCAGGAACTCAATAATTTTGACTTATAGTTTGCGCAAAACATTGATTCCGTGTACTCGGATTCTTAGGAAGATATTTGTTAATGATAATAATAATGAAGAATTGTTTAGGGTTTTAAGAAAATGCGGTTGGCTTCTTAGTAAACATCCAGATTTGAGATTGTTAAGCAACATTGCGTACTTGGAGAGTTGTGGTATTGTTGGTTCTCAACTCTCAATGCTGTTGAAGAGGCAGCCTAGAATCTTCATCATGGAAGAATCAAAACTTAGAAGGCTTGGTTCGCGGGTTTCGGATTTGGGATTTTCGTTTGATTCTAGGATGTTTGTTCATGGACTACAAACAGTTAGTGGGTTGAGTGAGGAAACATTCAGCAAAAAATTGGAACTGTTTAGGAGTTTCGAGTTTACCAAGGAGGAATACATGAGAATGTTTAGGAGGGCGCCCGTGTTGCCTAGAGTCTCCGAAAAGAAGTTGAAGTCGGGGTTGAACTTTTTCTTGAACAAGGCTGAGTTCGGAAAGGAGATGCTGATTAGAGCGCCGTGGTGTTTGATGCTAAGCATAGAGGAACGAGTGATTCCTCGATATGAAGTTTTGCAAATTCTCAAGTTGAAGAGGTTGTTGAAGAAGGAGCCTAGTTTCATTAATGTGCTGAATTTTTCTGAAGAGGAATTCTTGGAGAAGTTTGTGGGGAGGTTTAGAGATGATGTGGAGGAATTGTTGGTAGCTTACAAAGGTCACTTGTTAGAATCTTCTTCTAAGGAGGAAGAGCCTTGATGCAAGTTTTCCTTTATTTGGGTGACGTCAAACCATTCTGAAATCCACGCTGCAATGAGGGTTTATTGTTGTTTCAAATCATGCAACTCCCAATTTCGAAATACTTTAGGAGTTTCGAAGAAGAAGGAGAAGGAGAAGGATTTGATCATGGTTCAAAGTTGATCAGAAAAGGAAAATCCCAGTAATTGGTTTCGAGCATTGTGATTTTGGGCTGATCAGAACATTATTCTCCGAAAATTTTCTTGTAAAGGAATAACTCCATTGATTATTTTACAATGTTAGAGATTGATTTTGAACTGAAAAGCACTGCAATTCTTTGTATGCTCGACCTGTTTAATGACCGGAAGAGCATACTTGTTAGTTGTTACTAATTCGTGGGCAGAGCAGAGTAAATCTTTAGGTTTCTGTCATGGTAGAATTAGAAGAGTATTTTTATGAAATTTGTATTATTATTCTGACATATTGCATGTTTATTCTGAGTAATATGGATGTACACTTCCCTTTGCACATATCACGTATGTGACAGAGATTCAAGTCTCAGATTTATCAATTAAATCGCAAAGTGTGAGTAGGTCTTTCCTTTGTAGTGGGAGTTATATGCAGATCATTGCTTGTAGTAGCCAGATTTCAACATATTGTACTTCCGGAGAAAAACTTGGGTGCAACCGATGCACCATGCTAGAATTTGACGATGGTGCATCGGTTCCACTCATAGAATGACACATGGCAGTATTAAATTAAAAAAAATTGATTCTTTTTACATGTCATTCTCTGGTTCTTTAACCCTGGATGAAGACGTCTTCTCATTCTTCAAATTTCATCGTCTCTCCATTTTTTTTTCTTTCTCACTAAACCATCATCTCCATGGTCAATTGGTCACCAGTCACCGTTGGTGTCCGGCCAACCGCATATTATCATTTTCATTCAAGTGATTATTTCTATTCATAATTTGGGTGGACCTTTTATTCTCTCTGTGAATGTGAGAATAAGCAAAACCCCTGATTGGATTTTGTTTGGTTATGTAAGAGCATCTCCCACCATACTCTAAAATAGAGTATGGGTTGCTCCCACCGTACTCTAAAATTCTGGTTCCTAGAAATTTTTTTAGAGTTTTTAAGATTGATATTCTAAATTTAGAGTACCAAACTCTAAAATCACTTTTTAACATTTTATATTTCATTTATATCCCTTTACCGTTTTTATTAAATTCAATTAATGTATAATAAATTTTATTAACATAAAAATTATACCATTAGAAATGTCTCATATATATCTTTAAAATGAGTCCAATATTAAATATTTATTTTATTTTATTTTATTTTTTACCATACTTTATCATTTGTTATTCATTTTATTACTTTGTTATAATTTTATCATTTGTTGAGTAGCTATTTATAGAAAATAAATTGATGAGTGGTGTATTTGGTTGAGAAAGTTTGATAATGCAACAAATAAAACATATAGGTTGGATTAAAAAATTAGATTGATAAAGTTAGAAAAGAAATAAGTAGGTTGGGAAAATTAGTTGATAAATGTTAGAAAAGAAATAAGTAGATTGAGAAAATTAGTTGAAAAATGTTAGAACCTAAAAATTAGTTATTATAAATTCATGCACTAATAAAACATTATATTTAAAAGAAAGTAAAAAAAAAAAAAATTACAAATGTTATTATAAATAATATTTGTTAAAATTTGGTTGAACAATAATTTATTAAAGAAAGTAAAAAATAATAATGAAAATATAAGTTATTTGAAGATATAAATAGAAATAGGGATAGGGTTAGAGATAGAGATAAGGATAGAGAGAGTGGGGAGTGAAAATTTTTTAGAAATAGAATTTGGGAGGAATATTCTCTTTTGAAACTCTATTTTAAAGATAGAGATATAGTTTTGGTGGGAGATGCTCTAAATGCATCATAAGAAAACAAAATGTTCAATCATCAAACATCTTACAAAAACAAAACTGCATCTCCAAACTTCATTTAACAATTCCCATTCACAAAATCCCTTAATCATCAAACATCCCAACCTCATCAATTCCACAAAAAAGAAATTTAAAAAAAAAATGCATCTCTATCTAAAGAAAAGTTGGAATTGGCGGTATGTGACGCGTGAGATTCCGGTTAATGCTAGATCGGCTACAAGGACCATTCGATTTGGTAGAGGAATCAATCTTATCGATGGGTAACAAAACGGTGGCAATGGCGCGGCTTGGTAGTGGGAGTAGATATTCAGGCCTAGCAAACCCTTGACCCGTTCGGTGTGGGATTTTATTTTAAAAAAAAATTGATTCAACACTTGGCCAATAAATATTAAAATTAAAAAATGAAGATAATATTTTCATAAACAAAAATAGTATATTTTAGTACAAATATTGGGCCCAAAGTTTCAATGGAATATAGATTAAAAAGGAATTTTAAAATGGAAAAATAAAAAAACTATTTTTCAAAATTTAAATTATCTTCATTTTTTTAATTATTTATTTTTACAAATTGTTTCTAAGAGTTAAATTATTTGTACTAGCCTTTGTTGTTTTTATATAAAAAGATTATCTTCATTTTTAAAAAATTTAGTATGTATGGTCAATTTGGTTATTTTATTTTCCAATCAAAGTCAATTTTAAAAAGTAAGGGAGATATGAGTATATAAATGCACAGTCTTTCTATTATCAGTTCGAACTGACAAAAGTTATATCAGTTCCTTGTATGTTGGCCACTGGATTTAAATACTTTGACTGACAAGTGCATACAGTCAAGTCAAAGTATTTAAATCCAGTGGCCCACATGCAAGGAACTGATATAACTTTTATCAGTTCGAACTGATAATAGAATTTATGTATAAATGCATACTTACTCATTAGTTGCACTTATAAGACTTTACGGGTTCTTAGTGTATTTACCCCAATTTTAATAGTAAGCATAGTTGTCATAGCCGTTAGGCGTCTCAAGGCACTATCCATGCTTTGACAACATATTGGTCGGACTCAGACGCCACTAGCGACCATCGACAGCCGTCAAAGGCAATAATAATAATAATAATAGTGTATTTATAAAACTCTAACAACCACCATTCCACAAAACCATGCAGCCACTATCCATGCTTTGACAACATATTGGTCGGACTTAGACGCCACTAGCGACCATCGACAGCCGTCCGATCTCTTTGACGACCTTGAAAATGGAAAATAAAATGGCTTTACTTCATTCAAACAAGCCTGAGAGCCTCATCGCTTGCCACCGGCTCGAGGCCTGTTACCGCCTGGCACCTAAACGTGCGCCCGATGCGCTTTGGACAACAATGATTGTAAGGATGTAAATATTGGAAAAAGAGTTGATAGGTTTTGTATTTACTTTCTTTAAATTTATTTAAGGTTGAAATGAGTGGTTTTATGATTCATATGACAGATCCCAATGGATTTGTTTTTTTTTTTTTTTTAATTTTTTTCTTTTTTAACTTTTAAAACAAACACTTTTATTTGAACCATTGGATTTATTGAAATCCAATGAACATCAATTGCTCTTAGTTTTTATAATGAACCAAAATAGTAGCATGACCTTTAAAAAAGGTTGACAAAAAAGATCATTTGTTCACCAATTTGCACTAAGCTTCAATAAATAATAAAATAAAATAAAATAAATAAATAAATAAAAACCATTACTTTTATCTTCATTGTCTAACTTCTGGTAGACAAAAGTTGACCAAAAGAGCCTGTCACAAAGTTACAAACACTTACCCAAACTAACACAACTAATCCTGCTTGTCTAGTTCAATAACCCACATATATGTAAGAAGAATAATACAGATTACAAACAAATTTTCATAACAATATCAAAAAGAATTCTTGATCAATCATTAGTAATTCTGCTCAAATAACGTAAGAGTAATGCTATACAACCCAAATATTTTTATATTATTTGTATGTTCTTAGAATATATTCTAGATATAAAAAAGAGATTGTTGTGTTGACATGATTGAGTGTTGTATTTTGATAGCTATTGTATCTAGGATTGGTTATCATCTACATAACTAAGCTTTATAATATGTCATTTAGCTCTTGATATCTAGGATTATATTTATTGTCATTTCATCATCCTAGATAAGCATCTAAGGTTACCTAGCTTTATTTGCTCTTTGAATATTCAAACATATTCACATAAGCTTCATTATCTCTTCATTGAGAAGTAAGACTTGTGTTGCTATCGGGATTAGGTAGCTTAAATCACAAGCAATTGGACTAGGTCCACTCATACCAGGATTAGGTAGTTGAGATGATTATTGATCGGGATTAGATCATTAAACCGGGATTAGGTTGTAATGATTTCAATTAGTGGATTCGAGGTTCGTGTGTGGCGTACATAACAACCCGTGGTTTTTCCCGTGAGGGTTTCCACGTAAACATCAAGTGTTATTTACATTCCGCACCATATTACACTTGTTTGTCTTTTTGACTAGTTAGGGGCATTTTCGTAAAATTGACATATATGCGAAAATTGGGTAATAACATTTAAAATCTATCTATTCACCCCCCCCATCTAGATTAATATTGTACACACCGAGTATTTGTTTTAGCACCGAAACGACCAGGTATTTGGTCCCAATTCGGCGGCCCTATTCGACGGTCATAGAAACAAAAGGTCAACAATGATTTTCTACATTACAAAAAGATATAAAAAAGCTAAAACTTCAAGTCTTCAATTTCTTGTAGAACAATCAATCCTTCAAAAACAAAGTTTCTACACTTTTCAAGACAAGTGCAATGTGAGATGATCAAGTGAAATTAAAACAAGCATTTGCATTTAAAGAAATTAAACACAACATCATACAATGTATGTGAAATGCAATGCTCCCCATTAACGGGTTACTCCCCCTCAAATAGTAAACTCCCCAATATGTGAATTTGCTACAAACACTCCATCTACATACTACTCCCCCTTTTTGTCATGAGATAGGCAAAGGAGTATCCCTCAACCGGGTCAATTTAGCAAAGAGAGATAGAAGCATACAAGACATTTGCATAATCATATAAGCCACTTTATGCAACCCAATTAATTGGAGAGGAACAAAGAGATTTATTTTATGAAAATGTGTTATTAAGATGCTTTGCATGCAAGACATGTTCCATTTAAGTCCAAAAATCAATGGTATTTGGCAAAGCAAATGACAAAGGTTTCCTAAAGAATTCAAACCAATTTCACCATTTGTCATGAGTAAAACAAGGATATAGAGTTATCAATCATTCAATTTTAATGAGCAACTATATCCAACTTTATAAACAAAACATGGCATGAGCAACTTTTTACACCCTATTCGATTTTTCCGAGTATGAAACCCGTATGATAGTAACCATGTTCAACAAATAAAGCAAAAGAGACATGGATTTTAACATCCTTAGAACGGATACAATATCCTTTATTCATTTGATGTCTCATTATTACTTTTCACACAAGTTTTGCATTTAAGAAATTACAATCATCAATTCATGCTTTTTCATTTGAGTATGTCATTTGAATTTCATGCTTTTTACTTTTTAAGCATGTCATTTAAAGAATCATCATGTCAAGAAGAACATTATAGGTCATTCAAAAAGTACTTCCTAAGTAAATCTCTTAGTTAAAAAATGCATGTTTGAACATAAATGTGACATGGATTGCAATCAAAGCAAGGTTCACACTTATTGAAGAAAATATCATATAAGCATATGTGCAACCAAGATACTCAAGTAATTAATAAATAAGCATAAGATTTTCAATTTTTTGCATGTGACAAATATGCATGTTTGCTCTCTTTGCTTGAGTTCCCCTTATGGGGTCAATTACCACACCTCATCAATGAACGGCATGAGGTCCTATAGACCTACCAAGTCCATTGGACTTAGTTGATCCTATGGGAGACAAGTTAGCATCATAGCAGGTGGGTTCATCTTTTCTAATCCACTTAGGTGACATATTTTCAATCCTAGTGGTCAAAGGTTCATGAGCTCTAGATGTCAAAGAATCATGTAAATGGGTTTTATCCTTCCTAGCAACATGCATCTTAGCTCAAGCCTTTTTCTTTTCAATCATGCTTTCAACTCTACGCATTTTGATATAATGAAAGCAACTTAGTCTAATGTGATCATCGATACCACAAAAATGACAAGAGGGAATAAAGTTAGAAATCATACCATTCCCTTGCGCATGCCTTAGTGCTTTCCCTTGTCATTGTGGTTGTCTTGGTTGTTGGATTGGATCTCTCCATCTTTGTTGTTGACCAAGACAAGGTTGCTTGCTCAGTTGAGCTTGCATGGTTGGTCTCTTCCTTTGATGGATTTTTGGTTGAGGGAAGTTAGCATGATGAGCCTTTTTTGGTTGAGCATGAGCTTGACCTTTTGGTGCCACCTTTACTTGGGCATTTCTTGAACATTCTCCTAGGTCAATCTTCTTCCTAGGGTGTTGAAGAGGATGAGACTTCTTGAAGTCCATGCTCTTGACAAAGGTTATCTTGCTTGAGGAGGAAGCTTATTTGTCATCAATGTAGCTAAGACTTCTCTTGTCATTTGGCATTTCCAACTCCCAACATGTGGTCAAGCTTCTTGGTGCTTGAAGTCATCTTAGCCATTGAGGCTTTAGCTTCTTCAAGCTCTCTTTTCAACCCTTCTTCTCTCCTCTTAGATAAAGCTAACTCATTTTTTAGCTTATCTTCATCCTTTATGGATCTCACCACTTCTCCACTCAAGTGGTCAACTTGCGTTGAAAGCTCTAGATTCTCCTCCTTCAATCTTCTAATTTCTTTCTTGTTCCTCATCCTTGAGCTTTTACACTTGACTATATAGTCATGAAGATCCATACTCTTTGTATTTCCATTTGTGGAGTGAGATGACAAATTCTCAACACTTGAGTCATCTCCTATACCTTCCATCTCACCAATGGAGTCATTTTCCTCATCATGACCTTCACCTTGTTCACTTGATGTTATATGAGCCATATCCCAATGAGTAACTACACCAACAACTTCTTTAGCTATTTCTTCATCTAGTTCTTCTTTAGGATCACAAGTCAAGGCATATTTGCCATCTTCTTCAACTTCTACACGAGTGGCTCCAAATGTCGTGTAGTTAATGGCAAACTATTCATCACTTGAAGGATTTTCTTCACTCTCATCCTCACTCCATGAAGCGGCCATCACCTTTCTTTTTCTTCTATCTTTCAAGTTTCCACACTTCGGAGAGATATGTTCGAATCCTCCACATTCGTAGCATTGAATCCCCTCTCTTGAAGACATCTCTTGGTTTGGCTCGTCATTCTTGACCTTGGTCTTCTTCTTGAAGCCATCCCCCTTTGAGCCATAACCATTCTTTTGTAGACTCAATAACTTCTTGAATCTCTTGACAATTAGTGCCATGTATTCATCCGAGTCATCCTCCTTCTTGTCATGCTTGGAAGTCGTCAAAGCAATATTCTTTTTCTTCTTAAGAGGTGAGGTGGTAGCCTTTCTTGACTCATGGGCTAGAAGTCTTCCAATGACCTCACTCGGCTTCATATCCTTGTACTCACTATTCTCTTCTAAAGCCGTTACCTTGGACTCAAATCTTTTGGGGAGAGATCTCATAATTTTCTGCTTGATCCTCCTATCCGAATAAGGGTTACCAAGTTGATGACTTTGGTTGACTATGTCCATCAACTTAACCTCAAAGTCGTTGAAGCACTCGTTCTCCTCCATTTTAAGCAACTCAAATTGAGTTTGGAGGACTTGAAGCTTGGAGTCCTTAACCACTTCGGTTCCCTCATGTGCAACTTCTAGGATGTCCCACGCCTCTTTAGCAATCCTAGTGTTTTGAATCAATTTATATTGATTCTCGTCCATTGCACATAGGATGGCATGCATGGCCTTCCTATTCCATTTTGATGCCTCAAACTCTTGCGCGTTCCATTACGCCTTAGGCTTGAGTACATCCTCTCCTCCACCCGTAGGAGTTATCATCGGTGGAGCATAGCCGTCTTCAACCGCCATCCACGCCCTATCATGGATTTGGCAAATGTACGACTCCATCTTGCCTTTCCAAGAGGCATAATTTAACCGGTGAGTAGGGGAGGCCTTGTGCTAGAAACACCCTCGTTACCACCACCGTTTCCACTCATAGTGTTTATGAATGAATGAAATGTATGCAAACGTATGAATGATCAAAAATCACACAAAATGCAAAACACACAAAAATAAGCAAAGATCAACTAAGTATATCTATGAACCCGCTCTGATACCAATTGAAACTAATTATGCTAGTGTGTATAAAACAATCTGGAGGGGGTGAATAGATTTTATGTGGTTATTACCAAATTTTTGCAATTAGTCAATTTTATAAAAATAACCCCAAACTAGTCAATGCAATAAATCAAGTGTAAAGTGCAGAATTTAAATGACACTTGATTTTTACGTGGAAACCTTTAACAAGGAAAAACCACGGGTTGTTATGTGCGCCACACACGATCCTCGAAATCACTATTTGAAAAGGTGTCCACAACCTAGGTTGACCACGTCAAACCCTACATAGTCACTACCCGCAAGCCTTTAATAGCAACCCTAGATCAATTTGCTTGCGGCCTAAGCAATCTTAGCCACAAGACTTACTTCTCAACGAAGAGATTAAACAACCTAAGTGGATATGCAAAGATATCTAAATATGCAATTAATGCTAGGTTACACTAAATACTTATCTAGGATTATAAGATGTCAATTAAATCAATCCTAGATATTAATTGTTATATGACATGGCATAAAGCATAGTTATATGAGATAAATCAATCCAAGGTATAGCTATCAAAATACGACACTCAAACATTCAACACATAATCTCAATCTTGTAAGTAGAAATTAATCTAAGAACATACAAGTAATAAATGAGATAAATTGCTAAGTAAAAACACTAAGATTAGATGAAATTAGTGTTCAACTTACCATAACATGTGTGTTGAAGAAGACCCATGCACTAGCACATACTAGATAATCCTAGATGATGCTTAGATGGTGATTTATGCATGTGGAAATGTGTTTAGAGAATTAAAGATACAATCTTTATGATTTTTCACTCAAGTCTCTCTCAATATCTCTTTAGGGTTCTTGACGTTGAAGAGCTCAATTAAAGAACAAGAGATAATGGTATATTTATAGGGAGTGAAATAGGTTGGTGCGAAATGACCAAATTGACCCGGGCAGTTCGGTGGTCAGTGGCAGTAGAATTAAGGGCGCTGAATTGTGGCCAACATTCTGGATCAAATTCGGTGGCCTATTCTACGGCCCCTAATCGCCGAAGCCAAGGGCGCAGAAGGGACCAGATAATTTGGTCCCAATTCTGTGGCCTTATTCGGCGACCATGGTCGCCTAATCAAGGGTGCCGAAACGACCAAGTGTTTGGTCCCAATTCGGCGGCCTTATTCACAACTTCCAACACAAGCTCAATGAGGACGAGCATGGAGGATAAAATAAACAACCACACACAAACAATATAACAGAGAAGTGCAAGTGTGGAATGTGAAGAGAATGCACACAATAGCAAAGAACATATATGCAATCATGACAAGTGTGTTTGTGCAACTAAATCTCTTCAAAGAAAACTAAGCACAAGAGGTATATCTTTGGAGTGCTTATCAACTTAAGGTCTTGAGAAGGGCCTTTGAGCTTGATCACCAATCACCTAAACTACTCTTACATTTCAAACCCCAATTATGGTTTGTCACCGAAATAAGCCAATCAAACTTTGAGGAACTTACATTGACTTTGATTCACTATAACCATAAGCTTCACTTGGAAGTCATTGAAGCACTCGTCCTCTTCTATTCTAATCATCTCAAATTGAGTTTAGAGGACTTGGAGTTTGGAATCCTTGACCACCTCTGTTCCTTCGTGAGGCATCTCCAGGATCTCCCAAGCTTCCTTTGCAATCCTTGTGGTTTGAATCAATTTGTATTGGTTATCATCCATGGCACAAAGGATTGCGTGCATAGCTTTGTTGTTCCACTTGGAGGCCTTGAACTCTTGGGGACTCCATTGTGCCTTCGGCTAGGGGACTTCCTCTCCACCTCCCGTAGGAGTCATTATAGGTGGGGTGTAACTGATGAGGTCGTTTTGATACTCAACAAAATGATATTTAAATGTGTTCGTTGTGTAAATCGAATTTCACCACTAACAATCCACTTGGGATATATAAAATAGTAAAGTGGTAAATAGGATTCGTTTCACAGAGAATTGGAGTAATATGTTGAATTAATTAGCTAATCTATATGCAATAAAATAAATCATAGATAAATGAATAAGTGTATGGTTTGTCAAACCATCAAACATACATATATAATAAAAAAAATAAAATAATAAAATGTGATAGGGAAAATAGAATGCTCAACAATTTTGATAAGAATATGGATGTAAACAATTAAGGTGAATGTTAGGAGATATATGGAATTACAAGTGGAATTGGTAATGCTTCAAAGCCTCATTAATGACCAATCTCTCATATGCTAACCATTTGTTTTCTAGAGTGTGCTTGGGTCATCACTATGAGCACCAAGCAACTTCCCACTAAGATGCCTAACCTATTAAGGGAAGGGGGTCAAGGTGGGATCAAATAATTACAAATTAAGGTTTAGATTAGTGGGGTTGATATACCCACCACTTAATCTATCCTAATCACTATGCACTTTACCAATCAAGGGTGTCAATCCAAGATTGGTTTTATCACAAGTTATCCCACACAAGATTATAATCTACTAGTGATATACAATGCAAATTATATAGTGAATAAGATCTAAATATAAAGTGAAATAGAACACATATTAGAGATTCGATTACAAATAGCTAAGCAAACCCAAACCCACAAGTTCCTCAAATCTATCCCCTAAATTAGGGGTTTAGTTACACATAGTTACAATCAAAAAGCAAGAAAGTAATAAATAAGGAAATTACCTATAGGTCTCCTTCTTTAATGCTTGCTCTTTCCTAGCTTTGATGCTCCCTAGTGCAAATAGTGGTAGATGGGGATGTGTCTAGATATGTTGATGGCTAATGGGGAGTGACAAAGGTATTGAGATGTAGAGAATGAGAAGAGAGGAATGGTTGGGTGAAGTAGTCAAGATTTTGTGTTGAGGTTTGGATGGAAAAGATTAGTTTAAGTATAGAAATGGAGGAGTTTGGGAGATGATTGATAGTGATCCTAGGATGAAGATGGGATAGGTAGGAGAGAATAGGATAGTTTTCAAATTGAAAATAGGGATGAATTTATAGTATTTTTGAATTAGGTCACGAATGGCAATTTACCAAAAGAGCCCATGTACTTGTCAAATTTCCATTTTGGCCCCTTAAAGGGGTACATTGTGTAATTTTCACACCAAAACCCACCAATCAGAGATGACACAGTGGTTGTCGCGGTTTCTTCAAAGGCGACACATTTGGCGACGAAAGTGGCGACCCAATCAGGAGTAGAAAATACTTCTTGTCGCCATGGCGATATTGAGAGGGAGGTGGCGACATAATTGGCATGATTGGAGGAGTTTCACGGCTGAGATCCGACGGTTGGATGACCGAGAAAGAGTTGCAACCAGCTTACCGTTGCCATGGCCGTTCACTTTGGACCGGAATCGGCCTGAGGAAGGCGGAGGATTGCCGGAACGGTGACTGGAAGAGGGCTAGGGTTTGGTCGACATCAATGGTGACCAGTCGAGAGGTTGAAGATGATAAATGGGGTGTATTCAGTAAGCGAGTGGGGTGCATTGCAAGCGAAAGTCTTTGCCTTCATTGGGGTGCACTTAGCACTGTCTTGGGGTATACGCAGACGTCAAGACACTGTCTTCTCTGGGGTGCGTTTAGACATTGAGATAGGGTGCGTTTGGTCTATTAGACTTGCTGATTTGGGCTTTGCCTGCTAGCCCTTTCTTCTATGCTAAACGCACCGTTTAGAGGAGTTTGGGTTTGCTCATTTGGGCCTCACGCTTGGGCCAGGTTGTTCTGCTCACTTGAAACGCACCGTTTCATGAAATGGTCGTGTAGCTGATAAGTGTTGCATGGCAAATTATAGATACCTCCCTTGCTCGCTTCCAATATTACGAAAACCTCAATCTTTTCCTTATATTTTACGCTTTTGCCCCTAATTTCTCCAAATTACTTTAATGCCCTTGAACTTTATAAGTGGATGGGAGTGAGGGCCAAAATCGTACCAATTTTGGTTCGATCAGTAACCATCTTCAATTGCCATCCATGTACGGTCATGAATTTGGCACACATATGTTTCCATTTTGCCTTTCCATGAGGCATAGTTCACCACGGTGAGCAGGGGGGGGGGGGTTCTCTTGTGTTAGAGGCACCCTCACTTCCAATTCCGTTACCACTCATTATGTTTGGGTGAGAATGAGATGAATGCAAACAAACAAGCAAGATACACAAGACACACACAAAAAATGCAAACAAATGCAAGACACTCTAATATGAGCAAGGGATCTCCTAATTATGTTAAAGAACCCACTCTGATACCAATTGAAAATATATATACTAAAGTGTCTAAATGAACCTTGAGAGGGGGGGGGGGGGGGGGGGGGGGGGGGGGGGGGGGGTGAATAGGTTTTAACCAAATTAATCGCCAATGATTGCTTCACTTCTACACCATGTGTAGTCCCATTTCCGTATCTTTTTGTGTTCGTTTCTTGGGTAAAACCATGTTTCTAACGCTTTAAATAAGTCGTGCAGGGTCAAGTTAGTTTTAAAGCTTAATGGTTTTGGGCGAAGCTAAAATGAAGAGCAAGAAGGCAAGTAAAGCTCAAAGGCGACCCTAAAGCGAGCCCACTCAAGGTCGCCCCAAGGTCGCTTTAGCCTCAGGTTCAACCTTCCACAGCATGCCCAAAGGTGACCTTAGGGCGAGTCCAGACAAGGTCGCCCCAAGATCGCTAACCTCTCGGGTCTAGCCCCCTAAAATAGAGCAAAAAGGCGACCTCAAGGTGAGCCCAACAAGATCGCCCCAAGGTTGCTATTGGCTCGGGTTCAGAAATCACTCCTTGAGGCGAGCTCACCAAGATTGCCCCAAGGTCACCTTTTTGCCCATAATTTGTTTTCCTCAAGGAAATTACTCCTTTGCCCTTGACCTAATTCACCTCCCTATATATTCATTTGCTATTTTTCAACAAAAGTACCAATTACCTACCTAAGAATATTCACCTAATCATTTTCTTACATCACCATTACTAAATCCTACATAATTCACTTAATACTTTGATACAAATCCATGATCACTTTTTGTTCTTGGGAAATAGGAAATTGAAGGAGTTTAGAGGAAAAGAAGACTAA
Organism: Acer yangbiense; assembly: GCA_008009225.1. NCBI lineage: Eukaryota > Viridiplantae > Streptophyta > Magnoliopsida > Sapindales > Sapindaceae > Acer > Acer yangbiense. Next base: position 37,552,997 of record CM017766.1, on the reverse strand, counting down.
AGGAAGAAGAGAAGATCTACTCTACATAGTTTTCTCTACAACTTTATCTCTTTCATTTTCATTATATAGCCATGTATTCATTTGATCATATATGTTGTATGGCTTACTTTTGTAATATGAGCTAAATTTCTATTGCTAGGACTTGATGAAACCTCACTCTTGACTTTATATATATTGACCTTTATTTTATCCATTATGTGCAATTGTGGTTTGTATGGATGTTTTAGAGTAATTAATGCTTTTAATAGATTGATCTCCTATTGATTGATTTTCGATTGTGTGTTATGAACCGATCGGAGACACACACACACATCGTGTTTGATAAAATGTCTTCTATGCATGTCTAGTAAGGTAGACCAACCGATGCTAGCGTATAGGGCTCTTTTTAGTGTGCCAATGTTCTTATTAAACTCATACATATATTCTGAGGTAATCGAGAGATAAGCTCGGGTATGTTATGGGTGTAATCTCTATTACTCGACCGAGATTAGAGGTTAACAATTGGGTACATGAGTCTACAAATTTCATGAGCATAGATTGGGTATGCAAGTGAGTCTAGAGAGGAATTAGGAAAGGGTGGGGTGAAGTCCGGTCTTAGCATCGTTTCCTTTATTATTACATTTGATTTTATTACTTGTCATTTCCTTACCGCAATAACATAAACCCTTTTTAGTAGTTTAATTTATCTTGCTTGAAGAATTCAATTATGAAAACCTTCACTTATTGCTTGTTTGAATAGCAATTAGGCTAATCAATTTTGGTAATTAATAACTCGATCTTTGTCAGGAACGAATTTTACTTAACCTTATACTACTCTCCGACCTCGTACGATTATGAGTGTCTGAAAGTAATACAATAATGCTCGGTATGTATGATAAATATATCTAGAGGGGGGGGGGGTGTGAATAGATTTTAACTATTATTACCCAATTTTCGCATGCAAGTCAATTTTACGAAAATGCCCCTACTAATCAAAAATACAAGCAAGTGTAATATAGTGCAGAATTTAAATAACACTTGATGTATACGTGGAAACCCAACCACTGGGAAAAACCATGGGCTGTTTAGTGCGCCACACTCGGACCTCGAAATCCACTAATCGAAATGGAGTTTACAACCTATGTAGACCTCGTCTAACACTCCGGTCAATAACCCCCCACTTCTACCACTCGGGCCTTTAAAAGTGGCTCTAGTCCTAATTGCTTGAGGCCTAAGCAACCTTAGCCTCAAGACTTAATTCTCTATGAAGAGATTATGCAACCTATGTGAATATGTAAAATACTCAAAATGCAATTTAGAGCTAGGTTACTCTAAATGCTTACCTAGGATAATGATATGCAATTAATTCAATCCTAGATATTAATAGCTAGATGACATGTCAAAATAGCTTAGCTAATCAAGATTAATCAAAAACCTAATTAGCTATCACAATACAACACTCAATCAATTCATCACAATTAATTCTCTATTCTTGTATTTATCATATGATCAAAAACATACAAGTAAATTAAAAGAGAATATGCTTGATAGTAAAATACTAAAATAAGATGAAATTAATCAAAATCTTACCAAGCATGTTGTGATGATGCAAACCCAATCATCGATGAATGCAAGATGAACTTTGATGCAAAAATGATTTGATTTGAGTGTTTAAAGGTGAGTTCTTGATTTGATTTTTTCTCAAAAATCTCTCTTTAAAGTTTAGGGTTCTAAAGACTCAAAGAACTTAATCAGAGAATGAGAAAGTAAGATATTTATAGACATCAAGAATTGGGCATGTGAAAAGACAAGTTTGCCTTTGAAACGCATCGATCGGCGATTTCAATCGGCGGCCAGGCCACCGATCATAATCGCCGAATTGAACCCGAGAAGAACAGGGGAACAACGGCGGTTTCATTCGGCGATTTCGTGACCGCCGATCCAATCGCCGAATCAAACTTGAGATATTAAATTGATCAGGTATGAACGGCGGTTTCGAACGGTGGTCGTGACCGCCGATCGTGACCGTAGAATTGCTCCAGACACTTCTGGATGCAAACGGCGGTTTCATTTGGCGGCTAGGCTGCCGATCATAACCGCCGATCACCAACAGAGGTGAAAACCAAGGAGAAGCCAAGGGCATTCTCCGTGGGCGGTCTTCGCACAAAACCAAGCACATTCTAGTGCATGCGCGGACGTTTCCGAACACTATCGGGGAAACGAATTACTAAGCACATATACACACAACAAGATATCAAACAAAGTGCTAGTGTGTAAAGTGACATGTGAAGAGTATGCACACATTATCAAGTATGCTAAGTGTGTGTGTGCTAACTAAATCTCTTCAACGAAAACCAAGCACTAGAAATTATACCTTTGGCGTGCTTGTCCCTTGAGGTCTTGGAAGGGCCTTCGAGCTTGAAGTTCAATCCTAAACTATCCTTAAATAATCAACCCCAACATGTGGTTTGTCCACGAAATAAGCCAATCAATATATGGGAATCCTTACAGTGTCACTAAGGAGCAGTCAGCTACCCACAGAACTTTAATAGTGATTCTAGGCTCTTGCTTGTAAACTATCCAAGGTAAATACAAGACTTAACTGTCAAAGAGAAGAGATATGCAACCTAAAGTGAATATGAACAATATTCAAAGTGCATAAATGCAAGGTCAAACATTTAAGCTTATCTAGCCATGGATGAACATGTCAAACATTCCTAGATATCATGTTGCAATATGACATGCATACAACTTAGCTAAAAGTGCAAATAAAATCCCTAGATGCAATAGCTATCACAAACAAATCACAAAACACAACATAAAAACCAATCTTGATACTAGTCAAGTTATAAAGGAGCTATCTTATAAAGCAAGAACATGTGAAAAGATGAAGATGATGTTCTACTTACAAGTCATGTGAGCAATAAAGAAAACCGATGAAGAATCATACCTAGAAGATGCTAGATGATGCATGAAACATGAAAGGATAAAAAGCGTTTGTGTTCTAGTTGATTAAAATCAAGTCTTGTTTACTTTTCTTGCAAGTCACTCTCTAGCTTTCAAGAAATACAAATTATGAGCTCTAGGTTATCAAAGAAGAGAAAACAACATATTTATAGAGACTCCAAAATGAAGTGATGTCGTTTTTGTAATTGGAAAATCAAAGGTCGTCTCGATCACTGCTCGTACCGTGGTACAGACAGGGTGTCCATGCCGCGGTATGCCAAGCATGAAGGCTCTGAGAACTATCGCGGTGGGGACCGCTCTAGAGGGATGGTGCACCCACAGCGGTATGCATAGTGAAACATATCAGCGGTGACATCTTTCATGCATCGCGGTCCAAGCATGGCACCGGTAGTGGTACTAGGTGATGAGGTCATTTTGTACTCAACAAAATACGTTTTTATGTGTTCATTTTGAAAACCAAATTTCACCACTTGAAAATCCACTTAGGATGTAAAATTAATAAAATAGTAAGCAATAATTCATTCCACAAGGAATTAGAGTAATTAGTTGAATTAATTAACAAGTCTTAAATGCAATAAAACAAATCATAGTAGGTGGATAGAGTATGGTTTGAGAAACCATCAAACGTGCATATAAAGTAAATGAAACCAAAAGGTGATAGGGAAAATAGAATGCTTAACAATCTTAGATAAGAATATGGAATGTATCAATTAAGAGAATTGCTAGGGAAATGATGGAGTTGCAAGTGGATTATGGGCAATGCTTTTCTAGCTACTTTAATGAACTAATCTCATATATGTTAACCATTTGTAGTCTTAGATGTGTTTAGACCATCACTATGAACCCTAAACAACTTCCCACTAAAATGCCTAACCGATTAAGGAGAGGGGGTCAAGGTGGGATCGGTTTATTACAAATAAAGGTTTAGATTATTGCGGTTGATATACCCTCCGACAATCTATCATATTCACTATGTTCTTAATCCATCAAGGGTGTCAATCCCATATTGATTCTATAACAAATTATCCTAAACAAGAGTATAATCAACTAGTGGGTATACAATGCCAATTATATAATGAATAAGATCTAGTTATCAAATGAATAAAACACAAATAGAGATTCAAAATACATATAGCTTAAGCAAAACCCAAGTCCAAATGTTCCTCACATCAATCCCTTAGAATGGGGATTTAGTTACACATAATTACAATCAAAAGGAAGGCAAGTAAAAGAATAGGAAATCACCATTGGGCCACTTTTTGTATTGCTTGATTCTTTATTGCCTTTGATGCTCCTTGTGTAAAGAGTGGTAGAAAAGGATGTTTCTAGATGGGTGTATGTCTAATGGGTAGTGATGAAGGAAATAGTGTAGAAGATGGGTAGAGAGGAATGATTGAGTGAAAGTAATCTAGATTAGGTGTTAAGTTTGGGACGGAGGAGACGAGTTCAAGTATAGAAATGGAGGAATTTGAGAGGGGAATTATGGATGATCCTAGGTTAAAGAAGAGGACGCTTTCAAATGGAAAACTATGATGAATTTATAATGTTTTCAAATTAGGTCACGAGTGGTTAATTACCAAAACACCCATAACATGGCAAATTACCATTTGACCCCTCAAATGGGGCATTTCCGTACATTTCCAACCAATCAGAATTGGTAGCTGCTGTGTTTCGCGGTGACTTTAACGGCGACATTTGGGGGCGACGTTGTCAAGTGCAAAATTGGTTCTCTATCGCTGTGGCGATGGCAAAAGGCCAATTGCGACAATCTCTGGGCTCGTTTCGCTGTGATTTCACGGTCAAAAAGGAGATGACAATATGGGCGACACCGACCGCTAGACCGAAATTCATGGAAGGATCATAGTGAGGTTTGGTGAGCCGAGAAGGACCCCATCAGACTCGCCATGAGCTCGACTGTCTTCTAGACCAAAAATTGATCAAAAATAAGACATGAATGGCCACTTTTCGATGACTGTAAAAGCTAGGGTTTGCTGTCATCCATGGCTACCCAATCGTGATTCGTGAGGGAGAAGATGAATCAAGATGATAGGGAGTGCTTAGAATAGGGCCGGGGCGCATTTAGGTTTCTTTGTGAATCACTTAGGCCACGTCTGATTGCCCATCTCATTGAAACACATTGTTTCACTAACTGATGTGGCATGGACTGTTTTGTGTGGCTAATTACAATTCAGCCCCTTGATCTCTTATAAAATCCCAATAACTTCAATCTTCCTTCAATAATTACACTTTTACCTTTAATTGACCAATATTACTCCAATGCCCATGAACTTTATAAATACCTAAAAACACTTAATTCACACAATTAAATCACGGGATATTGCCCGAAAATCAAGTGAAAAGAGAAGGAAATTAGGGTCAAAATCATACCAATTTTGATTCGATCACCAGGGGTGGTACCAACCGCTGTAAGAGAAAGACTTCTCTTTTCAAGGCAATAAATCACACCTAGTCTATATGCATGTTGTGCAAGTGTAAGGTGAGTGAATGACATGCATAAGAATCAAACAAGAAACACACAAGGATATTCAAAACATGTAAATGTATGAGATGTGTGTGTGTGTGTGTGTGTGCAACCTAAATCTTTTCAATTGAGAGTCAAGACAAGTAAGCTACCTTCATTTAAGCACTTGAAGTCCACAATGAGGTCCTTTGGCATTTGAGGAGGATTCTTCAATACTGAACTACCCTTACATATTTGAACCCTATTGTGATTTTGTCAACGAAATAAGCCAATCAAAAAGTGAGGCATGTACAACATCTTTGAAAGAGAGAGTATTTCCCAAGAAAGAAAAACTCCCAATAACTTATTTTTACTCATCCAAACCCATTTCCATGTGCATCAAACATCATCTAGCATCATCTAGCTTCATCTAGGATGTGTTCTTACATGGGTCTTCTTCAACACACATGACTTGGTAAGTAGAACACCATTTTCACCCATTGTTGTGTTCTTACTTATCAAGAAATCTTTTTTATGATTTGTTTGCATTTGGATTAAGATTTTAATATACAAGTTCAGATTTTTGTTTTGATTGTTGGGTTGTTGTATTGTGATATATATTGCATCTAAGATTGCAATTATTTTATATAGCTAAGTTTTATATATGACATGTAGCAACATGATATCTAGGAGTGTTTGACATGTTCATCCATGATTAGATAAGCATTAAATGTGTTGACCTAGCATTTATACATTTTATACTCACTTAGGTTGTGTTCTCTTCTTTGAGAGTTAAGCCTTGTGACTAAGTGGTTTAGTGCACAAGCAAGTTGGTCTATGATCACTATTAAAGGCCCATTGTGTAGAGTGGAAGGGTTAGTGACCAAGTATGGTTTGACTCGAGGTCAACCTAGGTTGTAAACTTTTATTCAAGTAGTGGATTTCAGAACCGTGTGTGGCTAGCATAATAGCCTGTGAGTTTTACCTAGTTGGAGGGTTTCTCACATAAATCAATCAACGTGCAATTTATTGTTTTTCGCACTTAAATTACGTTGATTGTATTTGTTTATTTTTGGTTATTTTCAAATATTGACTAATCAAGAAAAGTTGGAAATTAACTTGATTAAAACCTATTCACCCCCCTCCCCCCTCCCCCCTCCCCCCTCTAGGTTAATTTAGAAACATATTATATAGTTTCGTATACATTTTTAGAGCGATCAATCTCCATCGGTGATGGAGATCCCTATGTGGATCTCCATCACAGAGACTGTGACGGGAGGCCACCGACCTCCATTCGTGGAGGGGACTAACCGGCAACCTTGACGACGAGGTTGCCAGACGGTCTCCTCCACGAATGGAGGCTGTTGGCTCTAGAAGAGATAAGTCTAGGTAGCTTCCACGATGGAGACTGTTGGCCTCAATCAATTTTAAAAAATATATATATATTTTCTTAAATTTTTATTTTCAATTTTTTTTATAAGTCTAGTATGGTTGAGAAACACCTCCCCCCATTGCATAATACGTCGTTTAATTTTGTACGACTACAAAATGTTACCAAACACCGTACAGTACTAAATTAGTACTATACGGTGTACTAGTCCTATCTAGTACGGCTGATCGGACCAAAATTGGTACGATTTTGGCCCTCACTTCTTTCTCTTTATGCTTGATTCTCGGGCATTATCCCGTGATTTAATTGTATAAATTAAGTGTTTTCAGGTATTTAAAGAGTTCAAGGGCAATGAAGTAATATTGGAGAAATAAGGGCAAAAAAGTAATTATTTAATGAAGATTGAAGTTATCGCGAATTTGGAAGACTGAAGGGGCTGAACTGTAATTCGCCATGCAAGGCAAGCGAGCGCGCCACGTCACCAACAGTAAAACGGTGCATTTTATAGTGGGTTTGGGCCACTGAATGAGCCCCAGCCCACTTCTAAGTGAGGCCAAAGAAGCAAGCAGCCCATACCCCCACATTAGTGAAACGATGCGTTTTAAGAGGGGTGTGGGCTTCTAAATGCACCCCACCTTATTTCTAAAGGCACCCCATTAAAGACAAAAAGACCACAGCTGCGTGCACGCCACTTCACTGCTGAATGGCCCCTTATCTCCTATTCATCTTCTTCTCCCTTCAGCGAGCAGCAGCCATGGTGAAAATATACAAACGTAGTTAAATTGCTTAAGGCATACCTAGAGGGGGGTGAATAGGTTTTTATACCTTTTATGTCCCTCAAGGTAGCCTTACACACAACAAAATAAACCAAGAATGACATACATAGACAATATGTGGATGTAATCATGTGAACACGGTTTATGTCTATCATCTAGTTGTATGAGGTATAAGAACAAATAAACACAACAACAAAGAATACTTGTATTTCAATAGAAGTTCAATGAGTTATAAGTGTGATCAAATATCACTATACAAAATTACAATATACAAAAGAATCATACATACAAAAATGATCAAAAGAATGAATCCACTAATCACACTTTACAAATACTTGCTTCACTATACATCACAAGTGAATAATATGAAACAAGATAATAACATACACAAATAAAATATAAGAGATAGAGATAGGAAGAATTAACATAAGTGATTTTTTAACGTGGTAAAACCTCCAAGGAGGAAACATCCACGGGTTGAACTACGACCATTGGGTACTATATATATTGGATGATAAAAATAGAGAATCCACAAAGTAACCGATCTTTAGCTCACCCAACCTAGTGGAGTCTAAGTCTACCCAACCCTATTGGAAAGTATGAAATCCCGCAATGATGCGGAACCACTATATATTAGACAACACACAAAACCAACATCGATGGAAGATTAGAAATTCCTCAAGAGTGCATACACCTCCCCGTGTACCCCGCTCTTTTGGAGTCTATGTCTAACCATACGCCTAGGCCTACCAATATAATAGCCAACTCCCTATCCAAGTCACTCATGCCTCTAGGGAGCCTCCTATGCATGACTATCCGAGTCCTCCCGACTCTAGCCATGACTTTTTGCTTGCCTATCTGAGTCCTCCCGACTCTAGACAAGTCTTCTTGCTTGGCTATCCAAGTCATCCCGACTCTAACCAAGACTTCAAGCCTTTTACAAGGACTTCCTAGTGTGATCATGTGAATGCAAATGATGCAAACAATCAATTCAACATAGAATATGTGATCAATACATTCCATGGTACAAATAGACCTAAACATGTGATATCACAAGTAATAAAAGTCTAGATGCAAAATACAAGAATAAAACCTAGAGCATGTGTAAACACCAAACACAGAAAGCTCAAAGTCTCATTCACACATACAACACTTGAACAATATATATTCATGAAGTACAAGTTCAAGATGCTATAAACATAAAATAAAATGCTAGAGACATGAGATCAAATCAATCAATATTCTAGCCAAAAAAATAGAGCAAGGATTTAAGATGTAAATCAATTAAATCCTAGATAGCTCTAAAACACATACAAATACAAAAATCCTAGATTTCATCAATCAAAGGATCAAAACAAATCTCAAGGTCATTTATCACAAAATTAATTCAATCAAGTTACAAACAACCTAAGATATCAACCTAATCACAATACAACACACAAACATGTGAAAAACCTAGAATCATGGAAACTAGTTCACAAATGTCTCTAAATAGACTTTTGATTAGGATTGATTGTGAAGCTATCTTTCTCAATAGCATTCACCAAACATAAAAGTATATTTAGAAGAAGAAACCCCAAGCAAATTGAAGGTTATAAAAGAAGAAATCCCAAAGATATAACCAATACCTTGGATTCACGAGCTGGTTCGGTTTTTTAAGTAGAACCACCAGAAAAATCGACCAAAAAGCTGCCAAACTACTTGGAAAAGGTAGAGGACTCGATTACGAACAATCCCCAACTTGAATCACTCAATTCCAACTTCGTATGAGAAAGTTATGGTGTTTGGAAGGTGAGAAAATTGGAGAGAAAAATTCTGACGGGAATTGCAACTCTTTCTTCTTGAAAATCAAATGGAGGGAATTTGGGAATTTAAAAGGAATGAGAGAGAGAGAGGAATTTTTGGCCAATCAAAGAGAGCCACATCAGCTCAGGCCCGTGGGGGGTGTGTGGGCCACACGGGACCAGAGAGCTGGTCTGGCCGTGGGTCCCACGGCTCCCACACGGCTTGGCCTAGCTTGGCCACTTGGCCTCGCTAGCTCTCCCGCGCACCTCTCACGTTCTTCAGCCGTACTCAGGCCTTCAAACTTCGATTTTGAATCCATTTTCGGATTACAAATCGTGACTCCCTTACACACAACGAAGACTATGAAACTTTGAAAATGGTTGAGAAATCATCTCGGAAAACGAGGATGAAGTCAACTCAACGAATGAGAACGAAAAGTAGCGTAGCTACATTGTTTGGACTCGAAACTAAGTGAATGAGTAACCGAAATGACCGGAACTCAATAAGGAATCATAATAGAACATATTCAAGTCCAAAAACAAAAATACGGAAACATACAAACACAAAGACACACACATATGCTATTTCCTAGACATAGTCATAGAACTTGCAATAAGTAAAGATTGTCAAGATAGTATAAATGCATGAGCATACATCATCAAGCGTGTGAAAGTGATATATAAATGATGTTTAACCATGAAGGAACACACAAGGATGCCATGTGTGTGTGTGCCTAGCCTTGTAAGAGATATGAGGTCTTATATATACCTTTGTAGATCGATGAAGCACATATCTCTTTGAAGTCGACATCTTGCATGAATTGTGGCCAAGACTTTCTTTGTCTTTTTAAATCTTCAACACATGGACCACTAAACATTACAAGAGAAACACATTTTGATATGGAATACATGCCAACACAAACTAAAAACCTAACACATGGACACTTTCAAAAACCCTAAGCCACCACCGCCGCCGCTGCCTCCTCAATGACGCCGGAAACTGAGCTATCTCCGGTCGGTTTTCGACCTAAAATCACGGCCACATCAGTGGCAGCCCCATCGCAAGCCTTCCGGTCACTCAAACCGCCAAAAAACTCCTCCAATCTCCATGTCTAATGTCGCCATTTGTCGCCTCTTTTTGTCGCCATTTGGTCCTTCGATATCGCCATGGCGACAGGGAGTGTTATTTGGCACCTTATGGAGTCGCCATTTGTGTCGCCACCTTCGTCGCCATTGAACATGTAGTGGCATCTTCTTTGTTCAATTATGATTGGTGGGGATAATTACAAAATGCCCCCCTCTTGAGGACTAAATGGTAATTTGCCATGGTTAGGGGTCTTTTGGTAATTTAACACCTGAGACCTAATTTTCAAAAAACTTGATGTGTAAAATCGTGTTATAAAAACCTAACTTGCAAGTGCACGAATCGTGAGATAAGTACAACGACAAGTAGGGATCGTTCCCACGAGGAAAAGTGATTTTCTAATTAAAGCTAAGCAATTAACAACATCCAAGAGATTTTGATTGATTGATTGATTGAATGATTGGTTTAGAACAGAATTATCTAAGAAAGCAATTAACAAGAATATGTGAATGTGATCAAGAAGTGAGAGGACTAGGTCATCAATGCTCCCCAACTACGTTTACTCAATACTTCGAATTGACTTTGATAAAAGATGTTAATCCAGTTAAGGGTTCATTCTTATCTTATTTATGATTGTTACCGTATGATAATGGGATGAATCAAGTGTTTTCAATTATAATTTAATTTACTTCAAAAACTTGAGATATAAATTAAAACCAAAAACCCATTAAGCGAAAGAACAAGTGAACCAAAATTACGTCCAAAAACTTGGGGTTAATAATTTTATCCATTCAATTAAAGATTGGTTGAGAATGGTGAAACCCACACGCATCTCAACCCTTAAATCATCAAAAACCCTAAATTCATACCTAGCATAAAACTATGCATCAACAAGAATAAAGAATTATGATCTAGAATGAATTGAATGAATCAGAACTTGAATTAAGAAAATATAGTCAATTCTAACAAAGAGTATTCATAGAGGTTCACATTGACTCCCTAGTATGAAGTTAGTTACACATATCAGAAACAAAGAAACAAGAGGGGGAAAAGATAAAACCCATTGAAAAGCTTCAACAAATTCTTCAAATCCTCGATGTTGGAATCTCCTTCGTCTTCGAATCTTCTATGAGTAAGATGAATGAGGGAATTGTGGGATGAGTTGTTGTGTGTCTGAAAGAGAGCGAGAAAGTCCAGAGAGCAAAAACCTATTAATCTCTCCATATATATAGCTCCCAGATTCCAGACGTGAAAAGACACCTTTTTTAAGACGGAGAAGCCAAACCACTGCCATTATCACTGCCAAAGCCGCAGCGGTATGGGCAGCGGTCTTGACGCATTACGGACAACCGCTACCTCATTGAGAGCAGTCCTGCAGCGGTCAAGGCAGTGAACACCACTGATGTTGGAACGCTGCTGACCCGCTGCCAATTAATTAGGAGCGGTTTTGACAACACTTTTTGGCCTTTTACAAGAAAGTCCCTGGAATCTTCTGAAATAACACTTTTTGCCTGATATTCTTCAAACTATTCAACTGGATCCAAAATCCTGAAAATGCTCAAACGCACAAATTAAATCCCAAAAAGACCTAAGAAACAAGCAATTGATTGGAGGAATGGAGATCAAAAACATATACAATAAATGACCGATCAAATACCCCCAAACCTATCTTTTGCTAGCCCTCGAGCAAAACTAAGAAAACAAAACCTAAAAACTAAACTAGAAAATATAAAACCTAACAAAGCCACTTTCGTAGGGAACACGATAGCATTGAGTGCATGCTACAAGCCTTTAAACCTCTAGGTGTCCCTAGTAAGAGGAGTTTCATCTCCTGAGGGTTTACAACTATGACACCCACAAACATATCCTGCGATAACCAGTCATCCAAAATACAACAATATGTGCCCATGTTGAGACAATGCATGCAAAAGCCAATAAGTAAAGACTAATATTAAGTCACAAGTCTGAAAACATTGCTCAATTTGAATTGACAAGCCCAAGCTCAAAACATTCTAGCTTCCAGGACACATCATCAAAAAGCCATAGATATAATTCGTCTCGACTCTAATTCTCACAAGATATCCTCATTAATTCTCACAGAACCTAGGTAAAATCACTCATCAAGCATATACGATTGGAAGTTATGCACAAGAAAAATTCAAATTATTATCGCATATAGATATAACATTGAAGGAACGCTTGAGTTGTATGCAAAAGATCTCATGAAACGAATCGAACATTATGAACAAGATAATCACACATCACAATTCTACTATCATAGCAAGGATAACCAGCAGATCAAGTAGACTTCATTCAGGTTGTAATGGGGCCATTGGGTGAAGGTTAAGAAAGAACGAAAAATTGGAATTCAAAAACCTAGGATCATACCATGAGAGTCTTCTATTACCCTTTCGGCTTCGCACAAGTCTCGTGGTCTCCTTTTCAAGTGGAATGTCACCACTTATTAATTAATTCCTCAGAATTTTCCTTTCTCCCTTTTTGCCATCTTCTTTGAATAGATTCAAACTTGTAGTTTTCATTTGACTTTATCGCACCCCTTTACATTCTATTATCTGATTCTATCAACACATTTTTTTTTTGAATGAATAAGAGATTACATCTATTGTATTACTTTCAGCTTCAGAACTTTTGGATTGAATGCAGCTATTTGTTTCCTTGATTTTAGTAGAAATTTATGCATACAGTCACGTGCAAAAATAGTACATCCTCTTCACCTTTCCCAAAGTATGATCCCAAGCTATAAGGTATGGCTAAATCATTGGCTTATTTGGGTTACAGTTAATATGGTGAAGAAAGAAAAAGGCAATCAGTGTTTGGCTTCAAACAGGGCTATGGAGCACACACATATAGGTAGGAAATATTGAAGGCCTTTTAAGTAGCTAAAGCACACATAGTCTATATCACTTCCACTGGTTCGACTTACTCAAGATCAAAAATGCAACATACGAAATCTTTTATGATGATCGTTCTATAATGCTCAATGTACAACCTATAGAGATCGAATCTAATGCTAAGAACCTACTGAGTGTTTAAAGAGTAGAAACAACAGGACCCTCATAGTATGTCATTTATGTACGCTTTTTGGCTTAGTGAACTCACAATGGTAGTCTCCACTATTAATCATGGCAATTCAACTCAGCATTCTATCCATTATCATGTCAAGAGCATGTCATAGTTTTTGAAAAATGCAATGCATTACCCTAAATGGCAAGATGTTAGTGTAAACTCATTGATTAATGCACATCATCTCTAAGGCACACACCGAAGTGTCTCGTCTCGAAAGACGCAGGAACGACAGACTTTAAAAACAAAAACAAAAATTAACTCAAAAACAAAAACATTACTATCACACCCCCAAACCTAAATCCAATATTGTCCTCAATGTTATGACATCAAAGCACACGACAAATAGGAAAAAGGCCAAGGCAGAGCAATAAGGACACAAAATAAAATAGCAGAAAGTTATCATAATAAATTGAATTCAAAGCAAATCCTGAATACCACAATTTAAAACAAAAGAAAATAAAGAAAAATAAAGGAAATAAAGAAAATAAAGAAAATAAAGAAAAGAAACATATCCTTCTGTAGACTCAGGTCCGTCTACAGTGCCTCTAGCAGCCATCATCTCGCTGTTGGCTCGGGCAAGGTGCAAATCTGTCATCTCCATGCTGTGGCTGGGCTGCCTGGACTGTGGCCTGACGGATCTCATCAATCGAAATCTGTATAGTGTTCAGCTGGGTGATCATCTCAGTCCTCAATCCCGCTATCCATGTATCTACATAGCCCTACATCGTGGATAGCATGTACTCTACCCACTTAGGTCTCTGCTGTGATGACCCAGCTTCTGAATCTCTCTGAGTCTGCTCCTCCAAAATCTGATGGTCTGCATCATCTAAGGGCTCATAATCATCATCGGCCTCACCTACCCGACGTCTCTTATGCGCGGGGAATTCACCAATAGTGGGTAGGCTACGAATGCTTGCTTGGGTGTTCCATGTGGCAAGTGTCAGTGGTCTGTTCGGCTCTGTCCTCTCATCCCTGGCGTCGTCATCCACCACTATCCCAGCTACGGCACACATGGCCGTGATCAAACAAGGAAAAATCATAGTAGAACCTGGCAGTCGCCCACAACCTCGGATCTCTTTCTTAATGAAGCTCGCAACATCATAGTATCTCCCCGTCTTGATTGAATACAATATCTGAGATACTTCCTTGAAAATCTCCCTAGTATGACTTGACGGCTTAAGGGAAGCCGAGATAAACAGGTTCCAGAACGCAGTGTCCAGATGCAAATCTCCTCTCAGCAATTTCTGCCCATCCCATCTAGCTCCGCCCTCTCTATGAAGCACACATCCTAACTCGTACCTGCCCAGGTACGCTGCCTTAACCGTCTTATATGGTGGTAGGCCAAAATATTCCCTAATCGCCCCCACAGAGACCACCATAGGCACTCCTCTAACCAAGACTACACCATATGCAGAATAATGTGCGTCCACCATGTTGGCATAGAACTCTCGGGCTAGGGTGATGTTGGCATTATAGGGCCGACGCACATACCCTGCCCATCCTCTGGTCTCAACAGTAGCAGGAATCAATGTCTCTCCTAATTCCTCCACAGCTATACCCCTTTCCAGAATGAAATTCCTGGTCTTCTTCACCCTATCTTTGTACTCCGGATGACCTTTGAATTGATGTTCAACCGGCCTCTTCTCTCTTCGTCTGCTGGGATCCGATGGAACACGACCTCCTCGGACTACCGTCCTCGACATACCTGGTTAATAAACAAGCAAACAAGCAAGTTACCAACCTGAATGGGATAGTGATATTTAACAAAATTTTAGCAGTATTCCGGTAGTAAAATCAATAAACCTTATGCCTACATTGCACATATTCCATCTCTTTTCATTCAGCACACACAACATAAACAGATTATAGAATAACAATTATTTGACAATATCAAATATAACTTCTCATGTAATTGCTAAACTATAGTGTAAGGTTCCCATTTGTTGATTAGCTCATTTCGTGAACAAACCACATGTTGGGGTTCTTTGTAAGGGTAGCCTAAGTATCGGTCTTATTGTTCGAAGCCCTTTGAAGACCTCGCGTTGATAAGCACCGAAGGTAAATTTCTATGTGCTTACTTTTCTTTGAAGAGATTAGTTGCACACACACAATTAACATTCATTGCATATGTGTGCATTCTCTTCACTTGTCACATTTCACACTTGCACTTATTTATTATATTTTGTTGTGTGTAATTGTGTCTTGTTGTCGTGTAATTCGTTTCCTGATAACTTTCGGAAACGTCCGCGCATGCACTAGAATGTGCTTGGTTTAGCGCGAGGACCGCCTATGGAGAATGCCCTTGGCTTCTCCTTTGGTTTTCACCTATCTAGGTGATCGGCGGTTATGATCGGCGGCCTGGCCGACGAATGAAACCGCCGTTTCAGTCCAGATTGGTCTGAAGCATTTCTGCGGTTAAGATCGGCGGTCACGATCGCCGTTTGAAACCGTCGATTCAAGACCTGATTGATTTATCTCTTAGTCTAATTCGGCGGTTGAATCGGCGGTCACGAAACCGCCGTTCATACCTGATTGATTTTAATCTCTCTGTTTTGATTCGGCGGATGGGATCGGCGGTCACGAAACCGCCGAATGAACCACCGTTTATGCTCTGTTCTTCACGAGCTCAATTCGGCGGTCATGATCGGCGGCCTGGCCGCCGATTGAAACCGTCGATCGGCGCGTTTCTTTGAAACTTACTTAAACGACCACACTTTGATTTGGCCCCCTATATATATGCCATTTTGTCTTTAGGTCAATTAAGAGAGTTCATATTCAGAATTCATACTTAGGATATTTTTCAAAGAGAAGAAAAATTCCAAGAACTCATTTTTTATTACTCAAACACTTTTTCATGATCATCAATCATCATCTAGCATCATTCTTGATCTTCTAGATGTCATCTTGCATGGATTCTTCATCATACTTTGCTTGGTAAGCTTTTCACTAATATCTTACATATTTTGTGTTTCTCTTAGCTAGCAATCTCAATTAATTACTTGTATGTTATTTTATATACTTTGAATACAAGTTTGAGATTAGTATGATGTATGTTTGAGAAGTTGTTTTGTGATAGCTAATTAAGTTTTGTGCTTAATCTTGATTAGCTAAACTATTTGACATGTCATTTAGTTTTGATATCTAGGATTGTTCTAATTGCATATTAATCATCTTAGATAAGCATATAGGGTTTCCCTTGCTCTATGTTGCATTTGGATATTCATATATATTCACTTAGGGTTGTATTCTCTTCATAGAGAAAGTAAGTCTTGTGTATAGCATCCGGGATTAGGTTGCTTAGAACGCAAGCAAATTGGACTAGGTTCACTCATACCGGAATTAGGTAGCTATGTGATTACTTCCGGGATTAGGTTGTAATCGTTTTACACATTTAGTGGATTCGAGGTTCGAGTGTGGCTTACTTACTAGCCCGTGGTTTTTCCCGTGAGGGTTTCCACGTAAAAATCAAGTGTTATTTAATTTCCGCATATTATACTTGATTTATTGCTTTATCTATTTAGGGGTAATTTCGTAATTTTGACTATCACAAAAAATTGGGTAAAAAGCTTAAAATCTATTCGCCCCCCCTCTAGATAGTTTTGTACACACCGTGCTATAATTTGTTTCAATTGGTATCAGAGCGGGTTCCTAGACATACATAAGTGATCCTTGCTTTTTTGGTGTGTTTTGCATTTTGTGTGATTTTTGATCATTCATACATTTGCATTCATTTCATTCATTCATAAACACTATGAGTGGAAACGGTGGAAATGGTGGTGGCCACGAAGGTGCTTCTAGCACAAGGCCTCCACTTCTTACCGGTTTAAATTATTCCCAATGGAAAGGGAAGATGGAATCCTACATACGCCAAATTCATGACCGTGCATGGATGGCGGTGGAAGACGGATATGATCTACCCATGATGACTCCCGGTAGTGGAGGAGAAGAAGTTTTGAAGCCTAAGGTGCAATGGAACGCGCAAGAGTTTGAGGCTTCCAAGTGGAATAGGAAGGCTATGCATGCCATCATGTGTGCAATGGATGAGAATCAATACAAGCTTATTCAGAATACTCAGATTGCAAAAGTGGCATGGGACATCCTTCAAGTTGCACATGAGGGAACCGAGGTGGTGAAGAAGTCCAAGCTTCAAGTCCTCCAAACTCAATTTGAGCTACTTAGGATGGGAGAGGATGAATGCTTCAATGACTTCGAAATCAAATTGATGGACATCGTAAATCAAAGCCATCAACTCGGAGACCCATATTCGGATAGGAGAGTCAAGCAAAAAATTATGAGATCTCTCCCCGATAGGTTTGAATCAAAGGTGACGGCCATAGAAGAAAATAGTGGCTACATGGATATGAAGCCAAGTGAGGTGATTGGACATCTCCTTGCATATGAGTCTAGGAAGGCTCCTAGCACCACTACTCCTCCTAAGAAGTCTAAAGGAATAGCTTTGAAGGCATCTAAGGATGCAAAGGAGGCAAAGCATGACTCGGATGAAGACCTTGCCTTATTCGTGAAAAGGTTTAATAAGGTTATGGGGTTCAAGAAGAAGAAGGGAATTGGGTCAAGAGGACAAGACTTGAAGAAAAAAGGTTCCTTCAAGAAGTTTGAGCCTAGACAAGAGAGGACCGAAAGGAAAGGGGTCCGATGCTTTGAATGTGGTAGGATTGGTCACTTTGCCCCCGAATGTGCTAATCACAGTGAAAAGAAGAAGAGCAAAGTGATGGCCGCCACTTGGAGTGGGAGTAGTGATGACTCCAATGAGGAAGATGAGTCTTCAAGTGAAGAAGAGCTCATGGCTAACTTCCTAGCTTTTGCCTCATCTCACAAGAGCAAAAGTGCTAGTGAGAGAGAGGAAATGAGTCAAGAGGAAATTGACTCTAGTGAAGTAGAAAGTGACTCCTCTTCTAAGTCCATAAAGAAATTTGTGGAGCAAAAGGTGCTTGCTAAATACCATGCCGAGTTCAATGATTTAGTAATTAAAAGCACAAGAAAGATTGAGAGGTTGAGAGAAGAGAACCTTGAACTTTCGGCTCACAATGACCACTTAAGTGAACAATTGGAAAGATTGAAGAGGAGAGAGGATAAGTTAATTGAGGAGTTAGACTTATCCAAGAGAAGTGAAGAAGGCTTGAAGAGGGAACTTGTAGAAGTTAAAGGGTCATTGGCTAGGATAGATTCTAGCACCAAGAAGCTTGACCATATGCTTGGTGTTGGAAAGAGTCCATGTGACAAGAGGGGTCTTGGGTATGAAGATGACAAGAAGATCTCTACCTCTAACAAGACCGTGTTTGTCAAGAGCTTGAAGAAAG
Source organism: Acer yangbiense (assembly GCA_008009225.1). NCBI lineage: Eukaryota > Viridiplantae > Streptophyta > Magnoliopsida > Sapindales > Sapindaceae > Acer > Acer yangbiense. The sequence goes on along the minus strand of CM017766.1, from coordinate 37,534,151 downwards.
AAGAAACTTCATTTGTGCAAGCCCCTAGGAAGAAATTAGAAGTAGGACAATGCTCTAATGCACAAGTGAAGATGGGGCCAAGAAGGCAACCTCAAGCTCAACCCCCTAGGGTCCCTCAAGCCAACATTCCTCAACAATTGGCTCACAAAGGAAAGAGACCAATCATGCAACCTCAAGCTTGGAAGCAACCTAGACCGGTTCAACAACGAAGATGGATTGAACCCACTTATCCACAAAGACATGGACGAGTTCCCATACGTGCACAAAGACAAGGTATGATTCCTTTTTTCATCCCTATTTGTCACTTTTGTGGTTGTGATGGTCATATTAGACCAAATTGCTTTCAATATATTAAAATGTGTAGAACACGAAGCATGATTGAAAAGAGAAAGAATAGAGCCAAGATGCATGTTCCTAGGAATGATAATTTTATTTTGCATGATCCTAGGACATCTAGAGCCCATGTACCAAAGACCACTAAGAAAGCTAAAATTGTTGCTAAGTGGATTAGAAAGAATGAAAATGTTTGCCATGTTGCACAAATAGCCTTGAAGGCAAATTCTTCTAATTTTTGGTATTTGGATAGTGGGTGCTCTAGGCACATGACGGGAAACAAGAGTTTCTTCGAGACTCTTGTTATGGAGGAAGGTGGAAATGTCACTTTTGGTGATGGATCCAAAAGAAATGTTGTAGGGAAAGGAACCATTTCCGTTCCCAAATTACCCTCCTTATCCAATGCTTTATTTGTTGATGGCTTGAAAGCCAATTTAATAAGCATTTCACATCTTAGTGATGAAGGATATTCTGTCTTGTTTTCTAAAGATTATTGCTCTATCCTAAAACCCGATGGACAAACCTTGTTGAAGGGCATGAGATCTAGCGACAATTGTTATTGTCTTGAAGCTAGTATTGTATCTAATCATGTGTCCATGGATGAGCAAATTGAGTTGTGGCATGAAAGACTTGGCCACATGAACTTTAGGGATCTACGGACCCTTGGAAAGTTCAATTGTGTGCGTGGCCTCCCTAAGCTTGGGAAGAAAGCCAATGGTGTTTGTGGACCTTGCCAACAAGGAAAGCAAACTAAAAGCATGCACAAAAAGGGTAAGTATCTCACCACCAATGAGCCTCTTGAGCTTCTCCACATGGACCTCATGGGTCCTATGCAAACCGAAAGTTTGGGAGGAAAGAGATACATTTTTGTATGTGTTGATGATTTCTCTAGGTTCACATGGACATATTTTCTTAGAGAAAAATCTGAAACTTTTGATAAGTTTAAAATGCTTTGTAATAAAATACAAAATGAAATGAATTCTAATATTAAAAGCATAAAACGGATTAGAAGTGACCATGGGAGGGAATTTGAGAATGCTACTTTTGAAACCTTTTGTAATGGTTTAGGCATCTCCCATGAGTTTTCGGCTCCTAGGACACCTCAACAAAATGGAGTTGTTGAGAGGAAAAATAGGGTCCTTCAAGAGACGGCCCGTGTGATGTTGCTTAGCAATAATGTCCCTAGGAACCTATGGGCCGAAGCCATCAATACGGCTTGCAATATAGGAAATAGAGTTTTCCTAAGGCCCGGTACTAGAAATACCTCCTATGAGTTATGGAAAGGCAAGAGGCCAAATGTTAGCTACTTCCACACTTTTGGAAGCAAATGCTACATTTTGAATGACCGTGATCAACTTGGCAAATTCGATGCTAAGAGTGATGAGGGTATTTTTATTGGCTATGCCTTGAATAGTAGAGCCTATAGAGTTTTCAATTTAAAAACTCTAAGTGTTATGGAATCATCCAATGTCGTATTTGATGATACTAGGCTCAAGTCAAATGATCATGAGGAGGAGGTTATTTTTAGTTATGACTCTCCTTTGGAGAGGGTTGTGGTGACTCCCAATGTTGGGACATCTAATGAAAATGATGAAGTCACACAACCCACTACTAGAGTCCTTCTCTTAGACTCTAATGAACCCGCTCCATGGGTTAGAAGACTCCATAACAAAGAGGATGTTATTGGAGATGTTAATGAGGGTGTTAGGACTAGACGTCAACTTGCTAATCTTATTAGCTACACATGCTACACCTCTCAAATTGAACCCCAAAAGGTTGAAGAAGCCTTAAATGATGAATTTTGGGTTCTTGCCATGCAAGAAGAGCTAAACCAATTCGAAAGGAATGAGGTTTGGACTCTAGTTCCTAGGCCTAAGACCACTAATGTCATAGGCACTAAATGGATATTTAGGAACAAATCCGATGAGGATGGCAACATAGTGCGGAACAAGGCTAGACTTGTAACACAAGGGTACTCTCAAATTGAGGGTATCGACTTTGAGGAGACATTTGCTCCCGTTGCCCGTTTAGAGTCTGTTAGGCTTCTCTTGTCCATTTCCTGTGTGCACAAGTTCAAATTGCACCAAATGGATGTCAAGAGTGCCTTCCTCAATGGCTTCTTGCAAGAGGAAGTGTTTGTTGAACAACCCAAGGGGTTTGTGGATGCTCACCACCCCAACCATGTCTATCACCTCAAGAAGGCACTATATGGGTTGAAACAAGCACCGAGGGCTTGGTATGAGCGCCTCACTCAATTTCTTGTTGACAATAACTACACAAGAGGTAGTGTTGACAAGACACTATTCATTAAGAGAGACAATGATGAGCTTTTCATAGCTCAAATATATGTCGATGACATAGTGTTTGGCTCCACCAACAACATCAAGGTCCAACAATTTGTTGATGTTATGTCTCATGAATTCGAGATGAGTCTTGTTGGTGAGCTTAATTACTTCCTAGGTTTGCAAATTAGGCAACTAGATAATGAGATTTTCATAACCCAAACCAAATATGCCAAAAACCTTGTGAAGAAGTTTGGTCTTGAAAAAGCCAAACATTGTGACACTCCTATGAGCACCACTTTGAAGCTAAGCAAGGATGCTAGCAGTAAAAGTGTGGACCAAACCTTATATTGTGGCATGATAGGGAGCTTGCTCTATTTGACCGCAAGTAGGCCCGATATATCATTTAGTGTAGGAGTTTGTGCTAGGTACCAATCCGATCCTAAGGAGTCCCATCTCTCTTCGGTTAAGAGAGTCATTCGCTTTGTGAATGGGACTTCCAACTATGGGATTTGGTACTCATTTGACACTAATCCTAGTCTTGTAGGATATAGTGATGCGGATTGGGCAGGAAATTGTGATGATAGGAAGAGCACATCGGGCGGTTGCTTCTTTCTAGGCAACAACTTGGTGTCTTGGTTTTGCAAGAAGCAAAACTCGATTTCCTTGTCCACGGCGGAAGCCGAGTACATAGCCGCGGGGAGTGGATGCACTCAACTTATATGGATGAAGCAAATGCTAGTAGATTACGGATTCAACCAAGGTACTCTCACTCTCTTTTGTGATAACATGAGTGCCATTAATATTTCCAAGAATCCGGTGCAACATTCTAGAACTAAGCATATTGACATCCGCCATCACTTCATTAGAGAGTTTGTTGAAAATAAATGCATAGTACTTGAACATGTAGGTACTAATGATCAACTTACGGACCTATTTACTAAACCCTTAGATGCTACTCGATTTAAAATTCTTAGTAGATCTATTGGGATATGTCTTGTGGAGTGATATTCTATGATTGACCCCATATGGGGAACTCAAGCAAAGAGAGCTAGTTTGCATTCTTGTCACTTGCAAAAAATTTGAAATATCTTATGCCTCTTCTTTTAATTGCTTGAGTAAGCTTGGTTGCACATATGTATATATGTTTTCAATTCAATAAGTGTGAACCTTGCTTGTTTACAATCCATGTCATATTTATGTTCAAACATGCATTTTTGGACTAGGAGATGTATATAGGAAGTATGATTTGAATGACCTATGATTATCTCCATGACATGATGATTCTTTAATAACATGCTAATGTCAAATGAAAAAGCATGAAATTCATATAACATGCTCACATGAAAAGCATGAATTGATGATTGCATATTCTTAAAAATGCAAAACTTGTGTGAAAGCTTATGAGACTCAAAATGAATAAAGGATCTTGTATCCGTTCAAAGGAATTTATATTCCAAATGTCTCTCTTTCTTTATTGGTTGAACATGGCTACTATCATACGGATATCTTATCCGGAAAAATGAAAAAGGGTGCAAAGTTGCTCATGCCATGTTTCGCTTATAAAGTTGGATATAGTTGCTCTTATATTGAAATCAATGTATTCTATATCCTTGCTTTACTCATGACATTGGTGAAATTGGTTTGAATTCCTATTAGAAACCTTTGTCATTTGCTTTGCTAAATACCATTGTATTTTGGACTTGAATGCTACATGTCTTGTATGCAAAGCATGTTTGATTCACACATTTTCTCTCAAATAAATCTCCTTGTTTCTCTCCGATTAAATTGGGATGCATAAAGTGACTTATATTAATTATGCATATCTTGCATGCTACTATCTCTCGTTACTATGAGTGACCCGGTTGGGGACTACTCCTTTGCCTATATCATGACAAAAAGGGGGAGTAGTATATGGTAAGGGGAGATGCAAATTGGTGTTGCAATTGTGCACATTGGGGAGATACCACATTGAGGGGGAGTAACCCTTTGAGGGGGAGCATTGCATTTATCATACATTGCATATATTTTGTAATGTTGTGCCTAAATTCTAAAAATGCAAATGCTTGTTTTGATATCACTTGATTAATCTCACATTTCACTTGTATTGGAAAACATAGAAATCTTATTTACAGGGCTTGATTATTCTACAAGAGATTGAAGACTTGAAGTTTTATTTTCTTATCTCTTTGTGTATTAGAATATCATAGTTGTCCCGTAGTTTCTATTTCTTTGTGAGGAATCAATGTGAGTGGTGGTTTTGTCACGAAATAGCCAAAGGGGGAGATTGTAAGGTTCCCATTTGTTGATTGGCTCATTTCGTGAACAAACCACATGTTGGGGTTCTTTGTAAGGGTAGCCTAAGTATTGGTCTTATTGTTCGAAGCCCTTTGAAGACCTCGTATTGATAAGCACCGAAGGTAAATTTCTATGTGCTTACTTTTCTTTGAAGAGATTAGTTGCACACACACACACTTAACATTCATTGCATATGTGTGCATTCTCTTCACTTGTCACATTTCACACTTGCACTTATTTATTATATTTTGTTGTGTGTAATTATGTCTTGTTGTCGTGTAATTCGTTTCCCGATAACTTTCGGAAACGTCCGCGCATGCACTAGAATGTGCTTGGTTTAGCGCGAGGACCGCCTATGGAGAATGCCCTTGGCTTCTCCTTTGGTTTTCACCTATCTAGGTGATCGTCGGTTATGATCGGCGGCCTGGCCACCGAATGAAACCGCCGTTTCAGTCCAGATTGGTCTGAAGCATTTCTGCGGTTAAGATCGGCGGTCACGACCGCCGTTTGAAACCGCCGATTCAAGACCTGATTGATTTATCTCTTAGTCTAATTCGGCGGTTGAATCGGCGGTCACGAAACCGCCGTTCGAAACCGCCATTCATACCTGATTGATTTTAATCTCTCTATTTTGATTCGGCGGTTGGGATCAGCGGTCACGAAACCGCCGAATGAACCGCCGTTTATGCTCTGTTCTTCACGAGCTCAATTCGGCGGTCATGATCGGCGGCCTGGCCGCCGATTGAAACCGCCGATCGGCGCGTTTCTTTGAAACTTACTTAAACGACCACACTTTGATTTGGCCCCCTATATATATGCCATTTTGTCTTTAGGTCAATTAAGAGAGTTCATATTCAGAATTCATACTTATGATATTTTTCAAAGATAAGAAAAATTCCAAGAACTCATTTTTTATTACTCAAACACTTTTTCATGATCATCAATCATCATCTAGCATCATTCTTGATCTTCTAGATGTCATCTTGCATGGATTCTTCATCATACTTTGCTTGGTAAGCTTTTCACTAATATCTTACATATTTTGTGTTTCTCTTAGCTAGCAATCTCAACTAATTACTTGTATGTTATTTTATATACTTTGAATACAAGTTTGAGATTAGTATGATGTATGTTTGAGAAGTTGTTTTGTGATAGCTAATTAAGTTTTGTGCTTAATCTTGATTAGCTAAACTATTTGACATGTCATTTAGTTTTGATATCTAGGATTGTTCTAATTGCATATTAATCATCTTAGATAAGCATATAGGGTTTCCCTTGCTCTATGTTGCATTTGGATATTCATATATATTCACTTAGGGTTGTATTCTCTTCATAGAGAAAGTAAGTCTTGTGTGTAGCATCCGGGATTAGGTTGCTTAGAACGCAAGCAAATTGGACTAGGTTCACTCATACCGGGATTAGGTAGGTGTGTGATTACTTCCGGGATTAGGTTGTAATCGTTTTACACATTTAGTGGATTCGAGGTTCGAGTGTGGCTTACGTACTAGCCCGTGGTTTTTCCCGTGAGGATTTCCACGTAAAAATCAAGTGTTATTTAATTTCCGCATATTATACTTGATTTATTGCTTTATCTATTTAGGGGTAATTTCGTAATTTTGACTATCACAAAAAATTGGGTAAAAAGCTTAAAATTTATTCACCCCCCCTCTAGATAGTTTTATACACACCGTGCTATAATAGTATTGAAAATTATAGCACAAACTCACTTCCACCTATTGCCTACACCTTATGCAATCAACAAACAACACACGCAATGGCCAAAATCGCCCCAAACCCGAAATCCCCAATTTTCGGTCTAATAAACCCTAACAACATCAAGTGAAGAAAATCATGGGAGAAGGGAGTGGAAACACACAATTAATGGCAATATTCAACATAAAATCGAAATAGAATAAGCTTGAAGTACATACCTGGTGGTGGAAGCGAATGAAATTGAAGAGAGAATAAGAGGGAAGAAAAATTTTGATAGGGAAGAAAGAAGACAGCGACAGGCTCTCACTGAAACTGTTCCTTTTATAGTTAGGGCACAACCGCTGCCATTACCGCTGCCTAAGCCGCAGCAGTATGGGCAGCGGTCCTCTCCTATTGGACGGCCAACCATTAGATGTGAAATGCACCGCTTCACTTTGGTACCGCTGTGGCTTGCGCAGCGGTTGTGGCAGCGCTTCCACAACGGTCGTCCTAGTAAATACCACTCCCAATTAATACATAGCAGTTTGGCAGTGGTTTGAGGACAGTAGGTACCGCTGCCATTACCGCTCCCTATTGCAACAGCGGTGTGGCAACTGTTTGCCCAGGTATTACAGCTCCTAATTAATCCACAGTGGTGTGACAGCGGTTCAAGAACAGAATGCACCGCTTCCCTTGCCGCTCCAGTTATGCTGTGAGCATGACAACGGTTGACCTGACTTCCAATATATATATATATATATATATATATCAAGACAACACCCCCAAACCTATATTTAAGCAAAGGGAACACTAATTTAAGACCCGACAAAAAGCAAAGTGAAAGGAGAATACCTGGGTGGGTTACCTCCCACCTAGCGCTTTATTTAATGTCTGGGCGAGACGCCAAGAGCCTTACGACTCATTGAGCAGGGAGAAACCAACACTTCTTATCTCGGAGACACACATGTACGGCTTGAGTCGATGGCCATTTACTTTGAATTTTCTAGCATCACGAAGATTTTCAATTTCCACAGCTCCATGCGGAAAGACTTGAGTTACTCTATAGGGGCCAGTCCACTTAGATTTTAGCTTCCCTGAAAACAACCTTAATCACGATTGATACAACAAGACAAGCATTCCAGGATGAACCTCTTTCCGAAGGATTTTGTTGTCATGTAACTTCTTTGTTCTTTCTTTTTATATCTTCGCGTTCTCATATGCATTGTTCCGGAGCTTCTCAAGTTCACTCATTTGCAAGCTTCTTTCCTCCCCTACCTTGTCTAAATTGAAGTTCAGTTTCTTCAGAGCCCAATAGGCGTTGTGCTCCAACTCCACTGGAAGATGGCATGCATTGCTATAGACTATCTTATACGGGCTCATACCTATCGGGCTTTTGTAGGCAGTTCTGTATGCCCACAAAGCATCATTCAACTTGATTGACCAATCCTTTCTATTCGGTTGCATGGTCTTCTCTAAGATCTGTTTAATCTGCCTGTTGCTCACTTCAACTTGTCCTGAAGTCTGCGGATGGTACGGGGTTGCCACTTTGTGTTTGACACTATACTTCTTCAATAACGAGGCAAATACCTTTTTACAAAAATGGCTTCCACCATCACTTATGATTGCACGAGGTGTACCGAATCTGGTGAATATGTTCTCCTTGACAAACTTCACCACCACTTGACTATCATTTGTCTTGGTTGCAATTGCTTTGATCCACTTTGAGACATAATCTACAGCAACCAAGATGTATAGGAACTCGTGTGAGGATAGGAAGGGTCCCATGAAATCTATTCCCCACACGTCAAATATCTCCACTACCAACTGGCTTGAAAGAGGCATCTCATCTCTTTTGCCAATGTTCCCTATTCTTTGGTACCTGTAAAAAAAAATACAAAAGGTGTAAGCATCTTTAAATAAAGAGGTCCAGAAGAAACCTGATTGGAGAACTTTCAGAGCAGTCTTCTTGGCACTAAAGTGCCCTCCACAACTAAGGTTGTGGCAGAATTTTAGCATATCTTGCTGCTCTTCTTCAGGGACACATCTTCGAATGATCTGATCAGCACCATATTTGAACAGGTATGGCTCGTCCCAAAAGTATTGCCTAATGATGGAGATGAATCTTCTTTTTGCTTGTGAGTTCAGATCAGCTGGTACGATGCCATTTGCGAGGTAATTCACGATGTCCGCATACCAAGGATCATTGACTCCCACAGCCATCAGCTGCTCATCTAGAAAATTTTCATTGATTGGCACAAGTTTAGTGCTTTCTTCCACATTCTCATCCTCCACTAATCGAGAAAGGTGATCAGCTACCACATTCTCGCTGCCCTTCTTATCCCTGATTTCTAAATCAAACTCTTGCAACAAAAGGATCCACCGGAGTAATCTCGGTTTCGCTTCCTTCTTTGTTAGTAAATATTTCAAAGCAGCATGATCAGAATAAACAATGACCTTAGATCCAATTAGATATTGACGAAATTTTTCCAAGGCACTAACAACAGCAATCAATTCTTTTTCAGTAGTTGAGTAATTCAATTGTGCATCATTTAAAGTGCAACTAGTGTAGTAAATAACATGTGGAACTTTATCTACTCGCTGTCCTAAAACAGCACCTATAGCATAGTCTGATACATCATACATTAATTCAAATGGCAGGGACCAATCAGGAGGCATAATAACAGGAGTAGATGTCAATTTATCTTTTAGAGATTCAAAAGCATGCAAACATTCATCATTGAAAATAAATGTAGAATCCTTGGTCAAAAGGTTACATAGGGGGCGACTAATTTTTGAAAAATCTTTTATAAAATGCCTATAAAAACCTACATGACCAAGAAAACTCCTCACACCCTTTACCGAAGTGGGAGGTGGAAGTTTTGCAATTACTTCAATTTTAGCTCTATCTACTTCTATGCCTTTATCAGATATCACATGTCCTAGCACTATTCCAGATTTCACCATAAAGTGACTTTTCTCCCAGCTAAGAGTTAAATTGGTCTTAGTGCATCTTTTCAAAACACTAGTTAAGTTATCAAGGCAGTAGTCAAAAGAATTACCAAAAACAGAAAAATCATCCATAAATACCTCAATATACTTCTCTAGCATGTCGGAGAAGATTGACATCATGCATCTTTGGAAGGTGGCAGGGGCGTTGCACAGCCCAAAAGGCATTCTTCGGTAAGCAAAGGTCCTAAAGGGGCATGTGAACGTTGTCTTCTCTTGGTCCTTCGGAGCTATGGCAATTTGATTGTATCCTGAAAATCCATCCAAGAAGCAATAATAAGCATGTCCCGTCAAACGCTCGAGCATCTGATCAATGAACGGCAAAGGAAAGTGATCCTTTTTAGTTGCCATGTTGAGCTTGAGGTAATCTATGCACACTCTCCATCCCGTCGTCTTCCTTGTAGGAATCAACTCATTGTTCTCATTAGCTACCACCGTTATCCCAGACTTCTTTGGCACAACATGGACCGGACTCACCCATTTACTGTCAGATATAGGGTATATAATGCCCACCTTAAGTAGCTTTAGGTCCTTTCCTTCACGACCTCTTTCAAGTTCAGGTTAAGTCTTTGTTGAGCCTCTCTAGACGGCTTCATACCTTCTTCTAAAAGAATATGATACATGCAGGTGGCAGGGCTTATTCCCTTAATGTCCACTATGGTCCATCCAATGGCGGCCTTATGCTCTTGTAGCACTTTCAACAGTCTCTCTTCTTTTTCCGCCTCTAAGTCAGAGGCTATAATCACAGGGAGAGTATCATTCGCCCCTAAGAAGGCATATTTGAGGTTAGATGGAAGTTGTTTGAGTTCTAATACAGGGGGAGAACTCATAGATGGGATTAACGACTTGTTGATCTTATTTTCTATTTCAGCACTTACTTCTTCAATGTCAGATTCTTCTTTTGAAATTTCACCTTGTTGAATTTCTTCATCATCTTCTAGTGCATCACAAATCCAATCTAGTAGTTCTTTAGATATGTCTTCGGTCAACTCATCTTGTACTGCCGAATTCACAACTTCAATTGAACTACACTCAACTGAGAAACAATCATCTGCTGCTTCAGGGAACTTAAGAGACTCAAAGACTTTAAACTCTACCGTTTCATCTAACACAATCATTGTTAGCTTTCCATTCTGGACATCTATAAAAGTCTTTGCGGTTGCCATAAAAGGTCTTCCCAAAAGAATAGGTTTGCAGTTCCTATCCTTAGCTCCTTCATCCATGTCTAGGACAACAAAATCAGTAGGAATGATGAGATTGTCTACCTGCACTAACAAATCTTCAACATAACCCCTAGGGTATCTAACAGAACCATCAACTAACACAAGTGACATAGATATCTTCTTCAGGTCATTCAATCCCAGTTGCTCATAGATATAGTAAGGCATTAAATTAATACTGGCTCCCAAATCTAACATGGCTCTCTCCAAAGTTGTACCTCTTATAGTGATGTTGATGCAAAAACTACCTGGATATTGTAATTTTGGCGTCAATGACTTTTGAAGGACCGCATTAGCACTTCCAGTCATGAATTCTTGATGATTCTTCCCAAATCTTGTCTTGTATGTATGAAGGCTCTTGAAGAACTTGGCATATGCTGGCATCTTCTAAATCATCTCCAATAAGGGCAAGTTGACATTGACTTTCGAGAGAATATCATATATGTCTTTGTATGATTTTTCTAACTTGCTCTTTTGCAACCTCCTTGGGAATGGAATTGGAGGAACATATGGATTGGCTGATTTGTGTAGGAGTGGTGAAACTTTGGATTTTTCCACCACTATCTCTTCCTCCTAGGGTATGTTGTTAACTTTTGAAGGACTGAAATAGTAGTAGATTTATCAGAAAGTTCAGCAGGTCTATTATCAGTTAGAACCTTACCATTTCGAAGGACTGTCAAAGCCTTTGCCTGCTCAGTGAAACTTGGAAATTTTCCCTGTTCCATCTTTTGTTGAGCCTCAGCTAATTGCCCAACTAGAGTTTCTGTCTTCTTCAATGAAGCATGAATGTTCTGAAATTGTACCTCATTATGTTGGTTCATTTGCTGCGTTTGTTGCGTTTGTTGCGTTTGTTGCTGAATTTGTTGCTGCATTTGTTGGAGCATATCTTCTATAGATGGCTTCTTGGGTTGGGATTCAGAGTTTTGTTAGGCACCGGTGTTAAATTACCTTTGATTGCTATTGTTGTTGTTGGCCCATTGGTTCCCAGTGGCTTGATTATTGTTTCCCCATTGGTTTCCTAAACTCTGATTGTTGTTGGACCACGAAAATTTTGGGTGGTTCCTCCAACCTGGATTGTAAGTGTTGGAATATGGATCATTCCGTGGTCTAGAATTAAAGTTGTTCATGGCTTGAACCTCTTCTTCTTCTTCTTCTTCTTCTTCTCTAGGTCCAAGACCTCCTACTTGGTGTTCTCCCATAAACACTTTTTATTGCCAGCTCTTCATTTGTCCCATATCAGTAGTAAGAGTATCCATCTTCTTTATTATTTATGCGATCTGAATAGAGGTTTCTGTGCTGGCATCTACTGTATAAATTCCCTTCTTCCTCCTGGAATTTTTGTGACGAGAATTCTGTGATAGCTTTTCAAAGATAGAATATACCTCCTCAGGTTGTTTGTCATACATGGATCCTTCACAAGCATTGTTCACCAAAAGCCTTGATACTTCAGTCAGACCATCATAAAACCACTGACATAGCTGATTAGTAATAAATCCGTGTTGAGGACAATTTCTGGTATATTTCTTGAAACGCTCCCATGCCTCATAAAAAGTCTCATTGTCTTGTTGATAGAAAATTGAAACTTTGGCTCAAATCTTGAAATTTTGGCTCGAATCTCACTGGTTTTCTGAGGTGCATAATACTAGTCAGTGAGTTTTTCCCTTACTTCGTCCCATGTCCTTAAAGATGCTGGAGGCAATGTCAACAACCATGTCTTCGCCTCATCTTTTAATGCATGTGGGATACATCTCATGCACAGCTGGTTTTCTGTAATCCTATGATTAGGTAAGGACTGTATTGCTGCGTAGAACTCTTTAAAGAACAAAAGCACACCTTCATCTGGTAGACCTCGGAATACAGGCAGTTGGTTGTAGTGGCTACTTCTCAGTTCATAATTCCTTGCTGCAGGTTCTAGCATAATGCACAAGGGATGGTTGCTCACAACCGGCCTGCTGTAATCCTTCATAGTTCTGATGGGCTCTAGTTCTGGCTCATAAACCGGATTTGGAACAAAGTTGGGTATGGGATCAGGATCCTGGTTGAGCCTTTCTTGGTTCTGAAGTTGCTCGTCTTCCATTGTTCAATTTCTGATGCGATTAATGTTATCGTTCAAAGGTAACAATTCTCCCTGCTGAGATCTTCTACCTTGCATCTACTGTCAGCACCTGAAATAAGAAAAGACAGCGCACAAGTGAACTGCGAAAAGAAAGAAAGAAAGAAAGAAAGAAAAATCTAAAAAAACTAAAAATTAATGACTCGACTACCTAAACTTAAGTAAACCTATTAACTAAAACTAAAACTAGAAATAACCAATAAATTCACTAGTCCCCGACAGCGGTGCCAAAAACTTGATGTGTAAAATCATGTTATAAAAACCTAACTCGCAAGTGCACGAATCGTGAGATAAGTACAGCGACAAGTAGGGATCGTTCCCACGAGGAAAAGTGATTTAGTGATTAAACTAGTTCTAATTAAAGCTAAGCAATTAACAACAGCCAAGAGATTTTGATTAATTGATTGATTGAATGATTGGTTTAGAACAGAATTATCTAAGAAAGCAATTAACAAGAATATGTGAATGTGATCAAGAAGTAAGAGGACTAGGTCATCAATGCTCCCCAACTACGTTTACTCAATACTTCGAATTGACTTTGATAAAAGATGTTCATCCAGTTAAGGGTTCGTTCTTATCTTATTTATGATTGTTACCGTATGATAATGGGATGAATCAAGTGTTCTCAATTATAATTTAATTTACTTCAAAAACTTGAGATATAAATTACAACCAAAAACCCATTAAACGAAAGAACAAGTGAACCAAAATTACGTTCAAAAACTTGGGGTTAATAATTTTATCCATTCAATTAAAGATTGGTTGAGAATGGTGAAACCCATGCGCATCTCAACCATTAAATCATCAAAAACCCTAAATTCATACCTAGCATAAAACTATGCATCAACAAGAATAAAGAATTATGATCTAGAATGAATTGAATGAATCAGAACTTGAATTAAGAAAATATAGTCAATTCTAACAAAATATATTCATAAAGGTTCTCATTGACTCCCTAGTATGGAGTTAGTTACACATATCATAAACAAAGAAACAAGAGGGAGAAAAGATAAAATCCATTGAAAAGCTTCAACAAATTCTTCAAATCCTCAATGTTGGAATCTCCTTCGTCTTTGAATCTTCTATAAGTAAGATGAATGAGGGAATTGTGGGATGAGTTGTTGTGTATCTGAAAGAGAGTGAGAAAGTCCAGAGAGCAAAAACCTATTAATCTCTCCATATATACAGCTTCCAGATCCCAGACGAGAAAAGATGCCTTTTTTAAGACGGAGAAGCCAAACCGCTGCCATTACCGCTGCCAAAGCCACAGCGGAATGGGCAGCGGTCTTGACGCATTACGGACAACCGCTGCCACATTGAGAGCGGTCCTGCAGCGGTCAAGGCAGCGAACACCATTGATGTTGGAACGCTGCTGACCCGCTGCCAATTAATTATGAGCGGTTTTGATAACACTTTTTGGCATTTTGCAAGAAAGTCCCTGGAATCTTCTGAAATAGTACTTTTTGCCTGATATTCTTCAAACTATTTAGCTGGATCCAAAATCCTGAAAATGCTCAAACACATAAATTAAATCCTAAAAAGACCCGAGAAACAAGCAATTGATTAGAGGAATGGAGATAAAAAAACATATACAATAAATGACCGATCAACATCTTCTCTGTTCAATTCTGATTGGTAGGGATAATTACAAAATGCCCCCTATTGAGGACTAAAATGGTAATTTGCCATGGTCAAGGGTGTTTTGATAATTTACCACCCGAGACCTAATTTGAAAATCCTATAAATTCGTCACTAATTTCCCTTTTTAAACAGCTCTTAGCAATTCTTGACAACCAAGAAACCTCCTTTCTACTATTCCTAATCCCTCTACTTCTCTTCTACCTAAGCTAAATATCTAGATTACCTTCCCCAAATCATTCCTTTCTTCCCATCTTCTCCACAAATCTCCTTAGTCACTTCCCATTTGACTCCACCTATCTAGACACATCCACTCTTTGCACAAGGAGCATCAAAGGCAAGGAAAGGATCAAGCTTACAAAAGAAGACCCAAGGTTGATTTCCTAATCTTTTACTTGCCTTCCCTTTGATTGTAATATGTGTAATTAAACCCCCTTTTCTAGGGTTTTTATGTGAGAACATTTGGATTGGGTTTTGCTTAAGCTTTAATATATATTTAATCTCTATTTGCGTTCTATTCATTTTATAATTAGATTATATGCATTATATAATTGACATGTATATCCACTAGTTGATTATACTCTTGCTTAGGATAATTTGTTATATAATCTTGATTGGATTGACAACCTTGATGGATTGAGAACATAGTTAGTGAGATAGATCGTCAGAGGGCATATCAACCGCGATTATCTAAACCGTTAATTGTAACAAACCGATCTTGCCGTGACCCCCTCTCCTTAATCGGTTAGGCATTGCGGTGGGAAGTTGTTTAGGGTTCATAGTAATGGTCTAAACACATCCTAGAAATCAATTGGTTAACATTTGTGAGGTTGGTTCGTTAAGGTAGCTTGAGAATCACTTCCAGTAATCCACGTACGATCCCATTAATTCCCTAGCAATTCTATTAATTGTTTATCCCATATATCTCTTATCTAGATTTCTATCTATTTTATTAGGTTTATTAGGTTTATTTTACATGTATGTTTGATGGCTTGACAAATCATTCAACCATCCATTGCTTATGTTTTATTTTATAGCATTTATGAATTGTTAATTTATTCAATAATTATTCTAATTCCCTGTGGAACGAATCCTACTTGCCACTTTACTAATTTTACATATAAGTGGTGAAATCAGGTTTCAACACGAACACATTTAAAAAATATCATTTTGTTGAGTACCAACGACGGCTCATCAAAATTGGCGCCGCTGCCGGGGAATTTAAAGCAATTGTTGTGTCAATTAACTTTTCTTCGTAGGTTTTTATTAATTTTTAGTCTTTTAGTTCTTTTTTACTTCTTTGGTAGTTTTTGTTTCTTTTGTTTTAGGATTCTATGGATTTCTTCACGGAATATCAAGGGCCGAGCTACGAGACTCATGGGAATAGCTTCAATATGGATTGGTGGATGAATCAAGATTCCTCCTCATCATACCAATCAAATACCATTGATGATGTGAGGAAATTTTTTATGGAGGATCACTTTCGAGAGAGCGAGAGATTCCAAGCTTCTCAACGATAGACCATGGAGTTATTCCAATCTGCACAACAAGCACATGAGAAGAAGATGACCAACCATGTGGTTTTTAGTCGGCCGGATCAATCATTAGAATCGGGCTATCCTAAGCAAAGGAGGACAATGAGCCGTGTACACGCTCTTGTACAAGTATATGAGAAAGGTGAGAAAGGTGAGAAAGTTGAGGAAGAACCGCCAAAGACCTAAGAGCGATGCACGAAATTTGAGGAAAAATTGTCTTTGCTTCAAGAGAAGTTAGTGGAAACCTCCTACGGAAAGGAAGAATTGGAAAGAAAAATACAACTTATGAAGAAGGAGTTTGAAGAAAAGGAGGCCTTGGGAAAAGTGAAGTTGGAAGAGCTTGAAATGGAAAACAAGAAGCTCACTCTTGAAGTAAACTTGCTCAAAGAAGAGAATGCTACCTGTTGTATGCAAAAATTCGCCAACCTGACACGTCATCAAAAAGAGTCGATAAAGATTGCCACGTCACTCATTAACTGGGTCAATGAAGGAAATGTGACAAGTCAATGTCAAAGTACCTCAAAACCAAAAGGGTCAAAAACATGCTCGCCGAAACTGGATGTGTACTCGCCAAATCTAGATATATGGTCGCCGGAGAAACGAAACCCAGAAATAAGTGTACTCGCTGCACCAGCGTATTGGGCCTGAACCGATTCGGCAGAAACACGGAAGTAAACCCCACACTTTAGAAAACCCATAACAGCAAGGAATCAAGGGGGAAAAGGAGAAGACCTATCTATATCCGCAGCAACGTGGGATTCCCAGGACAAATCTGAAAGGAAATCCTACTATGAGCAGGACTAAAATCAAGGGAAAACCCTAAATATCATGTATAAATAGAACCACCTATCCCACGAGGAAGGGGTTCAAAAAGGAGGAGAGAAAAAAGCAATTGTAAGAGAGATCTAAGCGTGTAACAAGACAACGAAAACCTAGTATTACTTTTCTGCCCTCAGGGGCGCCGTGGTTTTTCCCCTTCAAGGGTTTTCCACGTAAAATCTGTCTTTTGCATGCGTTCTTAATCTTCTTGTTTTATATTAAATTGATATAATTGTTGAGTGCGTGGCAATCCAAATTTCACCGTCAACACTACCTTTTGGAGGAAGGTAGGAGAAGTCTCCAACAAGAACAAGGAATTGGAAATACAAGTTGGGAGACTTGAAATTGAGAGGAATTCCACATCAAAGGAATTTGAAGACCTTGCAAAGCTATTTGAAGAATTTGAAGAAGAATGTGTAAGGAAGACAAGGAAGTTGCTTATGGAAGTGGAGCGAAAAGCGAAAGCTTTGGAAGAAACGAAGAAAACACTTGGTAGGAAGGATGAAGCCCTCAAGGTAGACAAGGTCAAAGAATGTGACTACATAGTCAATCTAGACAATGGGGAGAAGGAGGTCAAAGCACTACAAATGAGACAACACCATGGACCTCATAGTCACCTACCAAGAGGGAGTTTTCTAAACCATCCTCCTACTTGCTATTTTTGCTTTCAAAAAGGGCACTTCAAAGCTCAATGTTTTAAATTCCATAAGCATAAAAAAAAAAAAGGAGAGAATCTAGGAATAGGAAAAAGCCACCTAGAGTTAAGCAAATTTGGGTAAGAAAAGACTTGGTTAACCAAGTTAGACCCAAAGGAAAAGAAAAGGGGAAATCAACTCAACTTGTTTGGGTTGCAAAAAAGAACCAATTTCCAAACTTGGTAAAACCTCCTTTAGTTGATGACACCCCTAGCATAAGTACATAATATTGAAAAATTCTTTTTGTGCATTTTATTTTTTTATTGCTTTATTTGTTTAGTTTGTTTCTTTTGAATAATTGGTATTCCAAACTCTTATTGGCAATTGCATGTATTGAGTATATTTTTATTTGCCGAAACTTTCTAATGTGTTTAGTGCTTGTGTAGATTCTCTATTGCTTCTTGAGGAAGTATGTTGTGTTGCTTGTGCGTCAAGCAAGGTTCTTTATCTCTTGGGATGAAACAAAGACAACTTGCGAGTCTTGGAGGGACGAGTAAGCCAAGAGTGCTCATAAAAAGGGCGAGGGCCTTATCCTAAGGAAGCAACATTTTGGAGTTCGAAGTGCGTGAGCACCATGCCACATCTTGCCTAGACGTTAAATCGTGCGCTTGGTGGGAGGCAACCCACCTAGGTATAATTTTTTTCCTTAGTTTTAATATGTTTTATTTCTTGCTTTTTAGTCTTTTGCTTAGAATAAGGTTGTGAGTTGTTTTTGATAGTGGATTTAGGACTTGAATGATCACATATTTTGTCCACATGGATTGTGATGATAACTCTTGATGAACTTGCATTTCTATATCTCTTGAGTTGATTATGAGCATATAGGATATTACGCAACACTTGATTCAAAATTTTGGGATAATTTTTAAAATGGACATTGATGTTGTTTTGACTCTTTGATTATGGATGTGTATTGCGCCGCGTTTATCGGTTTATATGCTCCAAAGACATTGAGGACAATGTCTAATTTAGGTTTGGGGGTGTATGCGCAACACCGCCTCTTGTTTGCAAATTGTGTGCAAATATTTTGAGCCAAATATTTCAAAATTTTGAAAATCTTGTGATAATGCCATGCTTGAGCATATTTTGCTTGTTAAGATTGTGCCATTGTGTGCGAGTAAGGAATTGTGCATCTTTACCTTGCTTAGTTTAGATTAACTTCATGCCATTTAGGGTTGCATTGAGCAAAACGCGCTAGTTCTTTTCTCTTGATGTTAGAGTGAATATTCAATTGTGCTTGAATGTTAGGAATTAATTGTGGAGACTTCCCGTGAGGTTCACAAACACGGCCTTAAAAAGTGTATTTTGAGGGAAAGTTTTACTCTTTAAACACTCATTCAAACATGCATGTTAAATATTTTTAAAATGTCTCATTCGCACTTAAATGTTGTTTGCCATAGAACATATGGACTGCTTGTGGATGCCTTAATTGACTTTGTGGACAAACCTTTAGAGATGATTTTAGGCAATGCATGTGAAAAACCACTAAATTAGCCTAAATACTTCCAATCCCACTATGTGTGTGCTTCATTGCCAATTTGATGCCAAACACAATTAAGCTTTTCATTCATGAACCACATTAACATAAACCATATAGCCTATACACTAGACTTATCTTGTACCAAATGGTTTGCTAAGGCTTAGGGGTTGAATGTAAGCTTTGAGGAGTATGAAAAAGTAAGGCGTGTACCTAGGCAAATATGTATGTGCAAACACATTAAAAAGATGAAATGCAATGCTGGAAAAGAAAAGAAAAGCAAGAAAAGAAAAGAAAAGAAAAGAAAAGCATAGCAAAAGAAAGAAAAAGAAAAGATGAATGAGGCACTAAGTGCCTAGATCAATTATGCGGAATTAAATGAGCTACTCAAATTGAAACAAATTATAGCACGGTGTGTATAAAACTATCTAGAGAGGGGGGGGGGGGGGGAATAGATTTTAAGCTTTTTACCTAATTTTTCGTGTTAGTCAAAATTACGAAATTACCCCTAAATAGATAAAGCAATAAATCAAGTATAAAATGCGGAAATTAAATAACACTTGATTTTTACGTGGAAACCCTCACGGGAAAAACCACGGGCTAGTAAGTAAGCCACACTTGAACCTCGAATCCACTAAATGTGTAAACAATTACAACCTAATCCCGGAAGTAATCACACACCTACCTAATCCCGGTATGAGTGAACCTAGTCCAATTTGCTTGCGATCTAAGCAACCTAATCCCGGATGCTACACACAAGACTTACTTTCTCTATGAAGAGAATAACAACCCTAAGTGAATATATGAATATCCAAATGCAACATAGAGCAAGTGAAACCCTATATGCTTATCTAAGATGATTAATATGCAATTAGAACAATCCTAGATATCAAAACTAAATGACATGTCAAATAGTTTAGCTAATCAAGATTAAGCACAAAACTTAATTAGCTATCACAAAACAACTTCTCAAACATACATCATACTAATCTCAAACTTGTATTCAAAGTATATAAAATAACATACAAGTAATTAATTGAGATTGCTAGCTAAGAGAAACACAAAATATGTAAGATATTAGTGAAAAGCTTACCAAGCAAAGTATGATGAAGAATCCATGCAAGATGACATCTAGAAGATCAAGGATGATGCTAGATGATGATTGATGATCATGAAAAAGTGTTTGAATAACAAAAAATGAGTTCTTAGAATTTTTCTTCTCTTTGAAAAATATCCTAAGTATGAATTTTGAATATGAACTCTCTTGATTGACCTAAAGACAAAATGGCATATATATAGGGGGCCAAATCAAAGTGTGGTCGTTTAAGTAAGTTTCAAAGAAACGCGCCGATCGGCGGTTTCAATCGGCGGCCAGGCCGCCGATCATGACCACCGAATTGAGCTCGTGAAGAACAGAGCATAAACGGTGGTTAATTCGGCGGTTTCGTGACCGCCGATCCCAACCGCCGAATCAAAACAGAGAAATTAAAATCAATCAGGTATGAACGGCCGTTTCGTGACCGCCGATTCAACCGCTGAATTAGACTGAGAGATAAATCAATCAGGTCTTGAATCGGCGGTTTCGAACGGCGGTCGTGACCGCCGATCTTAACCGCAGAAATGCTTCAGACCAATCTGGACTGAAACAGCGATTTTATTCGGCGGCCAGGCCGCCGATCATAACCGCCGATCACCTAGATAGGTGAAAACCAAGGAGAAGCCAAGGGCATTCTCCATAGGCGGTCCTCGCGCTAAACCAAGCACATTCTAGTGCATGCGCGGACGTATCCGAAAGTTATCGGGAAACGAATTACACGACAACAAGACACAATTACACACAACAAAATATAATAAATAAGTGCAAGTGTGAAATGTGACAAGTGAAGAGAATGCACACATATGCAATGAATGTTAAGTGTGTGTGTGCAACTAATCTCTTCAAAGAAAAGTAAGCACATAGAAATTTACCTTCGGTGCTTATCAACACGAGGTCTTCAAAGGGCTTCAAACAATAAGACCGATACTTAGGCTACCCTTACAAAGAACCCCAACATGTGGTTTGTCCACGAAATGAGCCAATCAACAAATGAGAACCTTACAATCTCCCCCTTTGGCTATTTCGTGACGAAACCACCACTCACATTGATTCCTCACAAAGAAATAGAAACTACGGGACAACTATAATATTCTACAACACAAAGAGATAAGAAAATAAAACTTCAAGTCTTCAATCTCTTGTAGAATAATCAAGCCCTGTAAATAAGATTTCTATGTTTTCCAATACAAGTAAAATGTGAGATTAATCAAGTGATATCAAAACAAGCATTTGCATTTTTAGAATTTAGGCACAACATTACAAAATATATGCAATGTATGATAAATGCAATGCTCCCCCTCAAAGGGTTACTCCCCCTCAATGTGGTATCTCCCCAATGTGCACAATTGCAACACCAATTTGCATCTCCCCTTACCATATACTACTCCCCCTTTTTGTCATGATATAGGCAAAGGAGTAGTCCACAACCGGGTCACTCATAGTAACGAGAGATAGTAGCATGCAAGATTTGCATAATCAATATAAGTCACTTTATGCATCTCAATTTAATCGGAGAGAAACAAGGAGATTTATTTGAGAGAAAATGTGTGAATCAAACATGCTTTGCATACAAGACATGTAGCATTCAAGTCCAAAATACAATGGTATTTGGCAAAGCAAATGACAATGGTTTCTAATAGGAATTCAAACCAATTTCACCAATGTCATGAGTAAAGCAAGGATATAGAATACATTGATTTCAATATAAGAGCAACTATATCCAACTTTATAAGCGAAACATGGCATGAGCAACTTTGCACCCTTTTTCATTTTTCCGGATAAGATATCCGTATGATAGTAGCCATGTTCAACCAATAAAGAAAGAGAGACATTTGGAATATAAATTCCTTTGAACGGATACAAGATCCTTTATTCATTTTGAGTCTCATAAGCTTTCACACAAGTTTTGCATTTTTAAGAATATGCAATCATCAATTCATGCTTTTCATGTGAGCATGTTATATGAATTTCATGCTTTTTCATTTGACATTAGCATGTTATTAAAGAATCATCATGTCATGGAGATAATCATAGGTCATTCAAATCATACTTCCTATATACATCTCTTAGTCCAAAAATGCATGTTTAAACATAAATATGACATGGATTGTAAACAAGCAAGGTTCACACTTATTGAATTGAAAACATATATACATATGTGCAACCAAGCTTACTCAAGCAATTAAAAGAAGAGGCATAAGATATTTCAAATTTTTTGCAAGTGACAAGAATGCAAACTAGCTCTCTTTGCTTGAGTTCCCCATATGGGGTCAATCATAGAATATCACTCCACAAGACATATCCCAATAGATCTACTAAGAATTTTAAATCGAGTAGCATCTAAGGGTTTAGTAAATAGGTCCGCAAGTTGATCATTAGTACCTACATGTTCAAGTACTATGCATTTATTTTTAATAAGCTCTCTAATGAAGTGATGGCGGATGTCAATATGCTTAGTTCTAGAATGTTGCACCGAATTCTTGGAAATATTAATGGCACTCATGTTATCACAAAAGAGAGTGAGAGTACCTTGGTTGAATCCGTAATCTACTAGCATTTGCTTCATCCATATAAGTTGAGTGCATCCACTCCCCGCGGCTATGTACTCGGCTTCCGCCGTGGACAAGGAAATCGAGTTTTGCTTCTTGGAAATCGAGTTTTGCTTCTTGCAAAACCAAGACACCAAGTTGTTGCCTAGAAAGAAGCAATCGCCCGATATGCTCTTCCTATCATCACAATTTCCTGCCCAATCCGCATCACTATATCCTACAAGACTAGGATTAGTGTCAAATGAGTACCAAATCCTATAGTTGGAAGTCCCATTCACAAAGCAAATGACTCTCTTAACCGAAGAGAGATGGGACTCCTTGGGATCGGATTGGTACTTAGCCTCTTACACTAAATGATATATCGGGCCTACTTGCGGTCAAATAGAGCAAGCTCCCTATCATGCCACGATATAAGGTTTGGTCCACACTTTTACCGCTAGCATCCTTGCTTAGCTTCAAAGTGGTGCTCATAGGAGTGTCACAATGTTTGGCTTTTTCAAGACCAAACTTCTTCACAAGGTTTTTGGCATATTTGGCTTGGGTTATGAAAATCCCATTATCTAGTTGCCTAATTTGCAAACCTAGGAAGTAATTAAGCTCACCAACAAGACTCATCTCAAATTCATGAGACATAACATCAACAAATTATTGGACCTTGGTGTTGTTGGTGGAGCCAAACACTATGTCATCGACATATATTTGAGCTATGAAAAGCTCATCATTGTCTCTCTTGATGAATAGTGTCTTGTCAACACTACCTCTTGTGTAGTTATTGTCAACAAGAAATTGAGTGAGGCGCTCATACCAAGCCCTCGGTGCTTGTTTCAACCCATATAGTGCCTTCTTAAGGCGATAGACATGGTTGGGGTGGTGAGCATCCACAAACCCCTTGGGTTGTTCAACAAACACTTCCTCTTGCAAGAAGCCATTGAGGAAGGCACTCTTGACATCCATTTGGTGCAATTTGAACTTGTGCACACAGGAAATGGACAAGAGAAGCCTAATAGACTCTAAACGGGCAACAGGAGCAAATGTCTCCTCAAAGTCGATACCCTCAATTTGAGAGTACCCTTGTGCTACAAGTCTAGCCTTGTTCCGCACTATGTTGCCATCCTCATCGGATTTGTTCCTAAATATCCATTTAGTGCCTATGACATTAGTGGTCTTAGGCCTAGGAACTAGAGTCCAAACCTCATTCCTTTCGAATTGGTTTAGCTCTTCTTGCATGGCAAGAACCCAAAATTCATCATTTAAGGCTTCTTCAACCTTTTTGGGTTCAATTTGAGAGGTGTAGCATATGTAGCTAATAAGATTAGCAAGTTGACGTCTAGTCCTAACACCCTCATTAACATCTCCAATAACATCCTCTTTGTTATGGAGTCTTCTAACCCATGGAGCAGGTTCATTAGAGTCTAAGAGAGGGACTCTAGTAGTGGGTTGTGTGACTTCATTATTTTCATTAGATGTCCCAACATTGGGAGTCACCACAACCCTCTCCAAAGGAGAGTCATCACTAAAAATAACCTCCTCCTCATGATCATTTGACTTGAGCCTAGTATCATCAAATACGACATTGGATGATTCCATAACACTTAGAGTCTTTAAATTGAAAACTCTATAGGCTCTACTATTCAAGGCATAGCCAATAAAAATACCATCATCACTCTTAGCATCGAATTTGCCAAGTTGATCACGGTCATTCAAAATGTAGCATTTGCTTCCAAAAGTGTGGAAGTAGCTAACATTTGGCCTCTTGCCTTTCCATAACTCATAGGAGGTGTTTCTAGTACCGGGCCTTAGGAAAACTCTATTTCCTATATAGCAAGCCGTATTGATTGGGTTTTGCTTAAGCTTTAATATATATTTAATCTCTATTTGTGTTCTATTCATTTTATAATTAGATTCTATGCATTATATAATTGACATGTATATCCACTAGTTGATTATACTCTTGCTTAGGATAATTTGTTATATAATCTTGATTGGATTGACAACCTTGATGGATTGAGAACATAGTGAGTGAGATAAATCGTCAGAGGGAATATCAACTGCGATTATCTAAACCGTTAATTGTAACAAACCGATCTCGTCGTGACCCCCTCTCCTTAATCGGTTAGGCATTGTGGTGGGAAGTTGTTTAGGGTTCATAGTAACGGTCTAAACACATCCTAGAAATCAATTGGTTAACATTTGTGAGGTTGGTTCATTAAGGTAGCTTGAGAATCACTTCTTGTAATCCACGTACGATCCCATTAATTCCCTAGCAATTCTATTGATTGTTTATCCCATATATCTCTTATCTAGATTTCTATCTATTTTATTAGGTTTATTAGGTTTATTTTACATGTATGTTTGATGGCTTGACAAACCATTCAACCATCCATTGCTTATGTTTTATTTTATCACATTTATGAATTGTTAATTTATTCAATAATTACTCTAATTCCCTGTAGAACGAATCCTACTTGCCATTTTACTAATTTTACATCTAAGTGGTGAAATCGGTTTTCAACACGAACACATTCAAAAAATATCATTTTGTTGAGTACCAATGACGACTCATCAACGGCGTACCAAATAAGCCCTAAAGGTTAGTGATGGGTGTTTCCCTATGGGGCCCCATCCCCCACGGGCCCCCATGGGGTTTTGGGGGCAAATTTTGCCCCCAAATGGATTTTGGGGGTGGGGGCAAACTTTGCCCCCAAATATATTTTGGGGGAGGTGGTGGGTGTACCTTCCCCCAAACCCAAAACTCTATTTCCCCCAAATATATATATATATATATATATATATATATATATATATATATATATATATATATATATATATATATATAAAATTTATATTTATATTTATATATAAAAATTGTAACAATTAAAAAAAATTATAAATTATAATATTAACATTAACATGAGTCATTGGATAGTGGTTATAATATTAACATTGTATTTTGCGATTATTTGCTAATGTATTTTGAATTGAATATTTTAACAGTGTCAAATTAAAAATTAGAATGTCTGGATTCCAAATTTTGAATTCCAATTTTCGGATTGGAAATTAGAAATTTAGAATTGAAATTAAAAAGAAACGAGGGAAATGGGTTTTGGGGGTGGGGGTGGGGGTGGGGGTGGGGGAGGATGGACCTGTCCCCAAAACACCCCCACCCCCACCCCCAGTCCCCCCAAATGGGTTTTGAGTGGAGGTGGTGGGGGGAGGTTTGAGGAATTGGGGTGGGGGTGGGGGTGGGGGTGGGGGTACCCTCCCCCGCCCCATTGGGCCCCCACGCCCATCCCTACTAAAGGTTCTTGATCTCGTAGTGTTAAGTTGCAGATTTCTTCAGCTGGCTAGAACTCGTATGTTGACTTGGCAGAATCCTCTGAACGATTTCTGCACATGGTTCTACGACAATGAACTCGCAGTTCCAACTAGCAGTTCTCTCTAGGAAACATCTGCGTCTTGGATCTTTTTGCTGATGTCACAGTTTCTTCTAGTAAGCATCTACGACTTGGATCTGCGAGATCCCTCTCGTAGATATGCTCCAAACTTCAATTTCAGCCTCATTTTCTCTATGAATCTTCATTAAGTCCTACTTTATCCTTTAAACCTAAAAATACCTGAAAAGGACTCAAAGATGCAAATTAAATGACACAAACGCTTGAGAAACGGATACAAAGGGGAGGAATTAGGCACTCAAAACATATATATATTTAGAGCGATCAATCTCCATTAGCGACGGAGATGCCTTTGTGGATTTGCATCACGGAGACCGTGACGGGAGGCCACTAGCCTCCGTTCGTGGAGGGGACTGATCGGCAAGCTCGACGATGAGGTCGCCGGACGGTCTCCTCCACGAACGGAGGCTGGCGACTCTTGAAGAGATTAGGCCAGGTAGCCTCTATGATGGTGTGCTAGTCATGTCCAATACGGTGTACCAAATAAGCCTTGAAGGTTCTTGATCTTTTAGTGTTAAGTCGTAGATTTCTTCCACTAGCTGGAACTTGTAGGTTGACTTGGCAAAATCCTCTGGACTATTTTTGCGAGATGGTTCTGCGAGAATGAACTCGCAGTTCCAACTAGCAGTTCTCTCTAGGAAACATTTGCCTCTTGGATCTTCTTGTTGATGTCGCAGTTTCTTCTAGGAAACATCTACGACTTGGATCTGCGAGATTCCTCTCGCAGATCTTCTCCAAACTTCAATTTCAGCCTCATTTTCTCCATGAATCTTTATTAAGACCTACTTTATCCTTGAAACCTAAAAATACCTGAAAAGGACTCAAATATGCAAATTAAACAGCACAAACGCTCGAGAAATGGATACAAATTGGAGGAATTAGGCGCTCAAAATATATACATATTTTGAGCGATCAATCTTGAAATAAATTACGGTGTGATCAATATATAATCTAGATGGGGGTGAATAGATTTTACCCAATTTTCCTAATTTTCGTGGTTAGTCAAATTTACGAAAAAAAAAAAAAAAAAAACCCTATCTAGTCAATTCAATATAACAAGTGTAATAAGTGCAGAATTTAAATAACACTTTAAATATATGTAGAAACCCTCAACAGGGAAAAACCACATGATGTTAAGTGAGCCACACTCGAACCTCGAATCCACTAATGGCAAAGGTGATTACAACCTAATCCTGGTATAACTCACCACCACTACCTAATCTCGGTATAAGTGAACCTAGTTTAATTGCTTGTGATTTAAGCAACCTAATTCCGGAAGCTACACAAGACTTAGTTCTCAATGAAGAGATAATAAAACCTATATGAATATATGAGATGCTCAATATGCAACAAGAGCTAGGGAACTCTATATGCTTATCTAGGATGAAGATATGACAATTAATACAGTCCTAGATATCAATAGCTAATTGACAAGTCATAAAACTTAGCTAAACATAGATCAAATAAACCTAGATAGCTATCACAAAACAACACTCAATCAAATCAACACAACAATCTCTATCTTGAATATTAGAAAATAATCTAATAACATGCAAGTAATTAAAGAGATGCTTTGATAAATAAAACACTAATTATATAAGATAATAGTGAAGAACATACCAAGAGAAGTGTGTTGAGCAAGACCCATGCAAGCAAGCATCATAACTATACTAGAAAATGCTAGATATATTTTGATGCATATGAGAATGGTTTTAAGTGTTTAAAAATGAGTTCTTGATTGATTTTCTCTCAAGTGTCTCTCTTTTTCTTTAGGGTTCTAAGAGTGCAAGAGCTAGAAAAACAGAGCATGTGAAAGTGGTATATTTATAGACATCAAGAACATGGCATGTGAAATGGCAAAATTGCCCTTGGCTTATCGGGCCAATTCTGTGCCCAAGGGTTGCAGAAATGAGGGCGCAAAAATGGACCTAACATTCTGGTCCTTTTTCTACGCCCTGTTATGCGGTCCCTAATCGTAGAAACCAAGGGCGTAGAATCGACCAAGTCTTTTGGACCTCAATTCTACGGCCTTGTTCTGCGGTCGGTGGCCACAAAACTAGGGTGCATATTTGACCTGGTAAAAAATATGCAACCTTATTCGGCGGTCCCTGGCTGTATAACTAAGGCGCTGAATCCTCTTGGAAATCAACTTCCATACAAGCTCAATGAGGACGAGCATGAAGGATTAAACAAACAACCACACACAAAAGCTATAACAAAGAAGTGTAAGTGTGGAAGTGAAGAGAATGCACAAAAGCAAAGAACATGTATGCAATCATGGCAAGTGAGTGTGTGGAACTAAATCTCTTCAAAGAAAACTAAGCACCAGAGATATACCTTTGGAGTGCTTGTTGGTCTTGAGGTCTTGAAAAAAGGGCCTTTGAACTTTGATCACCATTACTTAGGCTACCGTTACTTCAAACCCCACTATGTGGTTTGTCCACGAAATAAGCCAATCAATAATATGAGACTTTGCAAATCTCCATCGGCGATGGAGATCCCTCTGTGGATCTCCATCTTGGAGACTGCGATAGGAGGCCATTGGCCTCCATTCATGGAGGGGATTGATTGGCAACCTCAAAGATGGGGTTGCCGGACGGTCTACTCCATGAACGGAGGTTGGCGGCTTTTGAATAGATAAGGCCAAACAGCTTCCACAATGGAGGCTATTGGCCTCAAGTAATTTTTTTTAAATATATATATATATATATATATATTTTTTTTTTAAAAATTTTATTTTTAATTTTTTTATAAGTCTAGTATGGTTGAGAAACACCTCCTCCCACTGTATAACTTAAAACGGCTCGGATAGTACTAAATCAATACATCGTATAACTATAAAATGTTACCAAACGCCGTGCAGTACTAAATTAGTATTGTACGGTGTGCTAGTCCTCTCTAGTACAATGTAACAAACAAGCCCCGAAGGTTCTTGATTTTTTTTAGGAATATAAATTCTTTGCAAACCAAACTTAATTAAAAAAGGTTCTAAACGTCTTTTGGAACCAATTATTTGAACATTGTGGGTAGTCTTATTATAACCAAACAAAATCAGCTTGCAATAAAATAACATATTTGGCCAAGAATTGTCCCGACTTGTTAGCTTAAGTGCTTAATTGCTTAACTTTGAAAGTTCTTCTTGTTTGGGTTTTGCATAATTAATTTTTAAGACTTTTACGTCCCTTAATTTTGATTTTGATTGATTTGTAGTTATAAAAACAGTTGGGATTGATTCGTAATTTATTATAATTTTAATTCTTTTTATAAAGATGCTATTGACAATCCACTAAGTATTTTTTTACATTCCATTTTAATTTTTTTTTAGTTATATTAGGAATATAAATTCATTGCAAACCAAACTTAATTAAAAAAGGTTCTAAATGTGTTTTGGAACCAATTATTTGAACATTGTGGGTAGTCTTATTATAACCAAACAAAATCAGCTTGCAATAAAATAACATATTTGGCCAAGAATTGCCCTGTGACTTGTTAGCTTATCTGCTTAACTTTGAAAGTTGTTCTTGTTTGGGTTTTGCATAATTAATTTTTAAGACTTTTAGGTCCCTTTTATAATTTTTATTTTGATTGATTTTTAGTTATAAAAACAGTTGGGATTGATTAATAATTTATTATAATTTTAATTCTTTTTATATAGATGCTATTGACAATCCACTAAATATCCTTTTACACTCCATTTTAATTTTTTTAGTTATATAACAATTTTATTCTAATTAATTACTAAAAGGTTAAAGAATTTCTAAATACAGTATAAAAACAATTTTTGTAGACTTTTATCTTTTTGCATTTTAAAATCCCTAAAACATTTTGTTTTCAATATCATTAAAGTTTTATATGATTGACCCAATAACTGATTTACTTGGAGTGTCTTCATGCATTGAAAGCGATGCCACCAAGTCTACGATATGGCACTGCCTTGGAGCGGCTGAGGGTTTGGAAGCCATTGCCACTGTCAAGAGACTCAAGACCATAAACACACTATGGCTGCATGCCTGTATCCAAGCATCAGTTTAACCTAGAGCCTTCTATTGACTTTGATACTGTGGCCAACAAAAAGCAGCAGTATGAAGTGAACGTTGCTATCTCAAATTCATTCGGGTTTGGTCAACACAACTCTGTCGTGGCGTTTTCTGCATTTATGCCCTGATCATTTAAATCATTCATTCTGTATACATTTCTTAAAACAAAATGTTTTTTTTTTTTTTTTTAAAATAAAAATTAGTTTTTCATGGTGGAGTGTAAAAAGTAAAAAGGGGTAATTCAAAAATGATAATTTTAGAATAAAATGAAGTGTTTTTAGTATTTTTAGAAATTTAACTTTTTTAAATGAAGTGTATTTAGAAAAGAAGTGTGAAAAGATAAATTTGGATTGTAAGGAGAAATCTCTTCTTTTTTATTATTATTAAAAAGACGTTTTACCTAGGCATGACAATTAAACCCGAACCCGTGGGACCCGCCCGAACCCAACCCGCTTAAAAAGGGTTTGGGTTGGGAAAATTGTACCCGTGGGCGGGTTTGGGTTTGAAAATTGTACCCATCACGGGTTCGGGTTCGTGTATGGATTTTGAAAAAAAAACCATACCTGAACCTGCGAACCCGTTAT
Organism: Acer yangbiense; assembly: GCA_008009225.1. Classification (NCBI taxonomy): domain Eukaryota; kingdom Viridiplantae; phylum Streptophyta; class Magnoliopsida; order Sapindales; family Sapindaceae; genus Acer; species Acer yangbiense. The sequence continues at coordinate 37,503,325 of CM017766.1, read as the reverse complement.
TATGTGTGTGTGTAATTTTAATATTGTGTTCTTATTTATTTGTGTGTAATTTTAATATTTTGAACTTATTGATTATGGACTTGTGTTGTGTTAGAATTCAGAACTTGAATTTACAGATTATATACTTATGTTAGAATTTTAGAATTTGAACTACATTTGTATTTTTTTTTTTTTTTTTTTTTTTTGCTATTCTAGTTTTTTTTTAAGCTATTTATACTTTTAATCTTAAAATGATAAATGTTCACGGGTTCATGGGTTCATGGGTGCCACACCCATCCACAAATACTCTGAAGTTCGTGGGTTCATGGGTGGGTCTAGATGTTGCTTAAATCCGCGGGTGAAACTCGAACCCGAACCCACTACATTTCGTGGGGGGTTCGTGGATGGGTTTGGATGTCATTTTCTTTCACGGGTTTGGGTTTGGGTTTGGTTTTTCCCAAACCGGCCCAAACTCGGTCCATTGCCATTCCTAGTTTTACCCCTACACCATCAAGTCAACAGTTAGTCAACTCAGTCAAGGGGAAGGTTTGTGTCGTTTTCGTAAATGATGCCACCCACTACAATATCGCATAATCTCAAGGGTGTTTGTGCAAATTCATTTTTTAAGGCTAAACCCTAATTTCCTTTTGTCTTCAATCACCATCAATCTCCTTACCCTTTCCTTTCGCTCTCAAAACTCCCACCGCCGCAGCTCCCTCCTGTTCGGCGTCGCCTCATCTTGCAGCCGATCTCCGCTGTAGCTCTCCTCGCTCGGTTTCATTACAATTTTTAGGTACCACTGGTTCACTACCACCACAAATTCGGTGTCGTGTTCGTATTGACTTTTTATTTTTTCTTCTGTTTTTCAATTTTATCGTTTCGTTTCCTGAATTTAATTGATGTCTCTCTTTATATATATATATATATATATATATATATATATATATATATATATATGTGTGTGTGTGTGTGTGTGTGTGTGTGTGTGTGTGTATGGCGTTTGTGGTTTGTATGTGTTGATTGAGTAGCAATGTTTGATGATAATTGATTGACATGTTCGATTTTGGTTTTTTGGGAATTTAATAATATCTAGTTAAGTTATCTAATCTTTGTTTAATAGGTGTTGTGTTCAGAGCTAAAGTTAAAGTTGAAAGTAATGGCTGGTGGTGACAATAAGAAGGCTGAGAAGAAGCCTAAAGCTAATGTGAGCGGTGGTGAGTATTACTTTCTCTTTGATGTGGATTTTTGAGTTCACTATAAGACAATATCCTGCATCGTGATGATATTGATATGGGAATTTTCCATATATTATTTATGTGTACGTGTGGATGGGAATGTGTTGTTGGTTGATGTGTATGTGTTTTGTGGTGTTGACTTTACAGGAGGGAAGAAGAAGGAGGTGAAGAAGGAGACTGGTTTGGGACTCTCATTTAAGAAAGATGAGAACTTTGGGGAGTGGTATTCTGAGGTATGTTGAAGGTGTTAAATTATCTCTTATGCTTTCCTTTAGTAATTGTGTTGATGTATGCTTACATGTTTAATCATGTCTTGGCGTTGCCTTATCCCGGTACGTACAAGAATAGCGTGTCATTTATGCTATTCTAGGTGAAACTCTTTTGGTTAATGGAACTAGAAAGCCGAAATAGGTACTCAATAGTCAATACAAACTCTTATATCGTTTGTGTAATACTTTTGCAATATCCGCTTCAGTGGCTGAAATGTCCCCCTTTGTAGTGAGATTACTGACATCAAGCCTATCTTTATATCGTTTGTGTTGAATATCCTATTATCAAACAGCTCCAAATAGATCATATTTTTCATTTCATTCATTCATTCCGTTCTATTTATTACATAATTTTTTTTTGGAATTAGTATGGTTATTACTTATGACTTGATTGGAATTTCATACTCCTACCTGTGAAAAGGAAAAGGGGTAAAGGTAGAATTCCATGCTCCGATAGATGTTTGAATTTCTCTATCTTAGTTGGAAGATGGTTTTTCATTTGATTTATCGTAAGCATGCTTCGCCACAAGATATTTTTTAAGCAAGGTTGCATTTCATGTCTTGAGATTCTTAGGTGAACAAGTTTGTCGTGCATGATATTATAACATCTGCTGTCGGATGTTTAATCGTGCAAGGATGACATTGGAGTTACTCAGTTAATTGCTTTGATGCTTAATGAGTCTTGTGCAATTATAATGTTTGATATATATGGATTTCGAATCTCTTGGGATCTTATCATGTTCTTTTCAATAGGTTGTTGTCAGTGGTGAAATGATAGAGTATTATGACATTTCTGGCTGTTATATCATCCGGCCTTGGGCAATGTCAATCTGGGAGATCATGCAGGTGAGTTTGAAACCGTTTTTTAAGAGCTTTATGTTATATCTTTAATGTAGGTACAACTTTTATTCATAATTTCTTATTCAGATCAGTATATCTTATTTTTTGTGGGTTATACCATTTTATGTTTCCCCTTGGTCATTGCTATGTGTTCGGTCCCCATTTTGTGTCTAGTTTGTCTTCCCAATCTTTAAATTTTTATCTGTATGATTGAACTTCTGTACGCTGTCAACTTGCAGACATTCTTTGATGCAGAAATCAAAAAAATGAAAATCAAGAATTGTTACTTTCCTCTTTTTGTATCCCCTGGTGTGCTTGAAAAGGAAAAGGATCACATTGAGGGTTTTGCTCCAGAGGTAAGATTTCATTTGACACTATGATAACAGATAAATTTTGGTCACAAGCTTGAGGAAACTCATCAGTGATTTGTTTGTCATATTCATCTTGTAAAACAAGGTCATTTAGATTTTTATTTTAAGTAAAAAAATAAATTCAATTCAATCTAACATGGATAGCGAATAACTCTTGCATTCAGAAAAATCTAGGAGTTTCTGATACAAAACATTAATAATATTCCAGGTTGCTTGGGTGACAAAGTCAGGGCAATCTGATTTGGAGGTTCCTATTGCAATCCGCCCAACTAGTGAAACAGTGATGTATCCCTACTACTCTAAGTGGATTAGGGGACACCGAGACTTACCTTTGAAACTTAACCAGTGGTGCAATGTTGTTCGATGGGAGTTCAGCAATCCTACACCATTTATCAGGTTAGTTTGTTGTTATAGATGTTTTTTATTTTTGAATCTTTTAAAGCTGTTCAATTGAATTTTTTTTGAATCTGTTTTGTTATTGAAAAATATATAGAATCTGGTAAAGTAATCTGATCAAGTTTATTTTTCTGATTGTAGGAGTCGTGAATTTCTCTGGCAGGAAGGACACACTGCTTTTGCAACGAAGTCAGAAGCAGACACAGAGGTGTGAAAGTTTGAACTTGAAATTTTGACTTGGATTTTGGTCCTTGCAATCCATTCTTGGAGTTTCTCATAGAAACAGAAACATTTATTGGTGTGGTCCTTATTTGTTGCCTTGTTCCAGGTCCTTGATATATTGGAACTCTATAGACGTATTTATGAAGAATTCATGGCCGTTCCAGTTATTAAGGGCAAGAAAAGTGAGCTAGAGAAGTTTGCAGGTGGACTTTACACCACTACTGTGGAGGTGATTTTTAATTACTGTTCAAGATTATATCATCTTCTGTCATAATGTGGTCAATTCATCTTAATTGTTCCATCGTATAGCATTTAAATAATGAACCTGTTTCAATTACATGTCTTATGTGCAGGCATTTGTTCCAAACACTGGACGTGGTATACAAGGTGCAACTTCACATTGTCTGGGCCAAAACTTCTCAAACATGTTTGATATAACCTTTGAAAATGAAAAGGGAGAGAAGGCTAAAGCCTGGCAGAACTCTTGGGCCTATACTACACGAACAGTATGCTTTTGAATTATATTATCTGTTTGAGTTGAATAACTGTCATTTAATCTTAGAGTTCAATTTTATGCTGTAGAAAATATATGATTTGATTTTGTTTTTAATTATTTTAGTTTATGTTATGTTGTTTTATTTGTTTATGGTGGTTTGTCAAATTTTAACCTCGAGAAAGCGTATTGAATATCCCACATTATGCTCCTTGTTTTTGCATGGCTGGCTACTCTAGCATGTGATGTAATATTAAATTTATTGTTTAATATTGTTTGTAGGATAATAATACATGTCCCTTATAATCATAAATTTATTGCTTAATATTGTTTGTAGGATAATAGTACATGCTCGTTATTTGTTATTATAAAGCGTGTCTATCCCAGATTAGTACACTAGTAATTTTCTAATGTGTTTAATATTTGCATAGATTGGGGTAATGGTGATGGTCCATGGGGATGACAAAGGATTGGTGCTGCCACCTAAAGTGGCATCAGTGCAAGTTATCGTGATCCCTGTTCCCTACAAAGATGCTGATACTCAAGGAATTTTTGATGCCTGCAATGCCACTGTTGAAACCTTGAGTGAAGCAGGTATTGGTGCTGAGGCAGACTTTAGAGACAACTACTCTCCTGGATGGAAGTATTCTCATTGGGAAATGAAAGGTGTTCCTCTTAGAATTGAAATAGGGCCAAAAGACTTGGCAAATAATCAGGTGAGGAGGTCTTTTGTTGTTTCTGTATTGTTGCTTTCACTTTCTTTCTTGTTTATTATTGTCTGGTTTTGTTGCATTTGTTGTCTTATATAATAATGGTATGATTGGTGAATTGGTAATGACGTGCATTGGTTATATATATTTGTAGGTACGTGCTGTTCGTCGTGACAGTGGAGCAAAAATTGATCTGCCTAGGGCCTCTTTGGTTGAGCAAGTAAAAGAAATTCTTTATAAAATTCAAGAAAGCTTGTTTGAGGCTGCCAAACAACGTCGAGATGCTTGCATTCAAACTGTTAAAACTTGGGATGAATTTGTGGAGGCTCTTGGCCAGAGGAAAATGATCTTAGCTCCCTGGTGTGACGAAGTGGTATGTCAATCAAGATTTTCCATAAAGAGAGATTTTGAAACCGGTTTTCATGTCAGTTTTACTGGTGCTTTCTTTACCGTGTTGCCAGAAATTGTGAAACAGCAGCTCTGGTTTTTGTTGCAGAACCATTTAATTCTAATTTCACATTATATCCTTGTTAATCATAGTAGATATTCTTAATATTCTCTCCCGAGACATGGAATGCTTTGCCAACCATAATTGATTTTTCTTTTTTTCCCTTATTGTAATTTGCTAGGAGGTGGAGAAAGATGTGAAGGCGCGGACAAAGGGAGAGATGGGAGCAGCTAAAAGCCTTTGTTCTCCAATGGAACAGCCAGAAATTCCTGAAGGTACATCAGTCTTTTTACAGTTATTGTTCTTACATGAAATTAAACTTCCATTAACAATTTCTCTTGTTACTAGAGATTGAAATTCTTTCTTTTAAACAAAATTTAATACAGGCACTATATGCTTTGCCTCTGGGAAGCCTGCGAAGAAGTGGACCTATTGGGGGAGAAGTTACTAGATCCGTGGACTGAAAGAGGATATAAATCATGTTTTTCTTTTGGTAACCGAAATGATAGGCAATGATAGGCTTACACTGGTTTACTTTCGAATTTTCTGATAGTTTTCATTTTATGACAAGTGTTGGATTAAATGTTTGTTCAAAATGTTTCAATTTCAACTGTGAGAGAGTTGATATTTGTTTGAAATGTACTAGATAGTGTGTATGTGGGGAGTTCATTGGTGATGCACTGATGTTGGGGTTTTGTTTAATCTTCTGTTGAAGACCAAGTAGGGGTATAAACCACCATGGAGCACATTTTCTCTACTAAATGCATCATTTTGACTCCGTATCTATTGACCCTATCGAAAGTGTGATGGTCTTTTTTTTTTTTTTGAAGAAAAAAAGTGTGATGATCTTGAGCCTTATCTAATTTGTTTTGTATTGAATTGACATATATACCCCATTTATTATTATTATTATTTAAAAGGTGGAAAATAATAACAGATGTACATTATGAAGACGTATTTTGTGTTGAAAAAATTATTTTGACAGATTTTGTACAAGTTAGACATTGAATTTTTAGTTTTTCTTTTTAATTTTATTTTTGAAACTCGTCATTTATTTGAAGAATTTTAAAATTTTGTTTAGTGGCATAAAATGAAAGATACATATCAATAAAATGAAAAGGGTTAGTATTTAAAAAAAAAGAAAAGAAATAATAATAATAATAATAATAATAATAATAATAATAAATAAATAAAAAGGGTTACAACTGTCATTTTTATTTTTGGAAGTATTACTTTATTATATAAATTCAGAGTTTTGTTAGGGGAGGGGAGAAGGAGAGGTGCTTCAGTACCTCTGGCTTAAGAGCTAAGTTAGGCACGCCAAACCAATAAAATTATACCGCGTCATTATATTAGACAAAATCCTACACAATAACTGCCACATCAGACAATTTTTTTTCCAGCAAACCTCTTCTCTTCTGTTCATGGCTGTCCTCTTCTTTTCTTCTATTTATGGCTGCTACCAAATCTACAAATCTTTCTCTTACAATCTTCACCTCCAATTTTTAAAACCCACAAACTATATATTTTGGGTATTAGGATTTTTCATTTATATAAATATGTTTTGTTTTTGATTTAGTGATTTAAACTTAACTTTTTCTAAAAAAAAAAAGAAAAAGAAAAAGAAATTAATCATCGGAGAGGGGAAGCGGTTCTTCCTTCAGATCGGAGGAAGTCGTGTTCCTCCAGATCGGAAAGCTAAATTCCTCCAAGCTTCATCATCTGGGCCTTTTCAATTTTAAAATAATAAGAGAACAAAAAAAAAAAAACTAAATGGATTGAAAGTAAATTTCTTTGTAAAAGAAAGAAGAGAACGAAGCATGTGGTTTGTTGTATTTAAGAAATTCCATTTTTATTATTTGTGTTGAGTATTGGAAGTGGAAGAGATAATTGGAATTTGGAAGTGGAAGAGGAGCCATGAAATTGAAAAGAGGAGAGCAGGAGAGGTTTGCAGATGGAGGCGTGAACTTGAAAGAAAAAAATCAATGTTGATGGCATTTTTTTATTTTTTTATGACATGGCAGTCCTATGTTGGGTTTATAAAATATTAGGATGTGGCGAAATTTTATTGGTTAGGTGTGACAACTCAGCTCTTAAAGCCAAAGGTATTGAAGCATCTCTCGGGGAGAAGACTTAAACCTGTAATTTTTTTTTTAAAAAAAAAAATGGTTTTTTGTTTAAAAGAAAAATTATCTTACATGAAAATTTGGTTTAAATTATTGGGTATTATCATTTTCCCCCCTGACCTTTACCCTATTAGAAAGGTGAGGACAAGGTTTCCCCATATTGGCCTTTAATAACCCTCAAATAGAAATAATGGAAAATGAAACCCTTCTATTAGGAATTCCGTCCAAAAGTCAAGTTGACCGTTAATGATAGAGGGTAATTTCATAATCTCATTGGTGGGGACAGTAAATATAATAAGTGTTGAAGGTAATAAATATTAAAAATTAAAAAAATAAAACAAAACATAAAAAAAAAAGACTCTCTCTCATCGACTCATCGTTGCCTTCTCTCTCCACCAAAATCACCACTAACCACCACACAAAATCACCCAAACATAGAGCCTCCACCTCCAAAATCCAGCCACCACCCCCAATCGAAAAACCAAAATCGAAATCAACTAGTCACCATCCCTAATCAAAATTAGACCTCCCAACACCTATAAGATTCCAGAATCCTCCACTACACGAGGAGGAGATAGATCGGCTTCTCCGTTCTCGTGCAGATTGACCAGCTCCTTCGTCCCTTGTGCAGATTGACCAACTCCTTCGTCCCTTATGCAGATTGACCGGCTCCTCCCTCTTGCAGATCAATCTGCTCCTCTGCGCAAGTAGCTATCGTGAAGGAGACGATCCTCTAATGGCGCTGGAATGACTCCACCGCCAGTTAATTGTTTTTATTTTTTTTATTTATGTAAAAAAAAATTATTTTATTTTATTGAAAAACAAAATAAAATTTGATCTTATGGGCGTGTTGTGTATGTGTGGTGAATCGGTTTCGATTTGATTTAAATTTGGGTCGATTGTTGTGTGAAAATTGTTGAATGTTGTTTGTTGTTGGTTTTGATATATTGCAGGAAGAAAAATTGATTAATCTGGTGTTAGTGATGATGATGATATGTTAATCTGTCCATATTTATGGGAATTGTTATGTATATGTTGAATTATTGTGCTGGAATTTTACGGGTTTGTGTGTTTTGTTCTTTAGGTTTACTGGTTTTCATGATGTTGGTTTGGATTGTAAGTAAATGGATTCATTTTATTGGATTTACGACGATAATTTGATAATTTGCTGATGTGTATATGAATTAAATAATTTGACATGCTTTTGTGAGGTTTGTGTGTTATTTATCAGTTGGAAATTCTTGGATTTATAGTCCTCCGGTTGTATTTGCTTGATTTTACAAAATTTGTTGCTCTTTCATCAACTGCAGTTTGTTTTTGTAAATTTTTTATGGGTATATTTTTTCATTCTTTTGGTGGATCTTTAAATTGATTAATCTGGTGTTAGTGAATATGATGTTAATTCGTTTTTTTTTCCCTTAAATTATTAGATAATTATTAAATTATTATGATAATCCTTTTTAAAAAAATAGATAATAATTTAATTACTGTAAGGATTCTCATATCTTGATTGGCTTGTTTCGTGGACAAACCACATATTGAGGATTCTTTGTAAGGGTGGCTTAGGTATTGGTGTTTAAGTTAAATGCCCTTTGAAGACCTCATCATTGATAAACACTAAAGGTAAATCTCTATGTGCTTGATTTGCTTTGAAGAGATTTAGTGCACACACACAGATTCCATGCATTTCCATACTTTGTGTATTTTGTGTGTCCTTATATGTGTACATTCATGTTTATAAAATATCTCTTTTTGCATATTTTGTTGATTGCATCTAGTAGTTCAAATGCCATGACATGATTAGAATTATGTTGCATTGTGTATGAATGGGCGCTGTTCACCCGCCTTACAGGCGCTCTTTGAACAGCGGCCCAAAAAGGGGAAAGAGCAAATTTGCTCTTAACTGCTCTACACCCCGTAGAGCGGGTGAACAGCGGTGCCACTGGTGATGTTTTTCACACCTGATGGTCCGCCAAAAAACTGCTCTACGAACAGCGGGTGAATGGCGGCTCTCCAGACCCGAGAGCAACCGCCCCTAGGTCGCCTGGAATCCACCTTACGAAGGGCGGTCACAAAGAACTTTGTTATTCATTTCCCAGGTGAACCGCTGTTCATCCGCCCTACGTAGAGCGGGTGAACAGCGGTCAAGGCATATGTTTTGCAAACTTTTCAAAACGTCGTCATTTCAATATGACACCCTATATATATGTCTCTTTCATTTTAGGTTGAGTAAGAGAGTTCAAAATCATATTTTTACTTAGCATATTTTTCCAAGAGAAAAATTTCACTAAAGAACTCACCTTTGATTACTCATACACTTTTCCATGATTATCAATCATCATCTAGCATCATCCTTGATCATCTAGATGTCATTTTGCATGGGTTTTTCAACACACTTTGCTTGGTAAGTTTTTCACTAATATCTTACGTATATTGTGTCTTTCTTAACAAGCAATCTCATTTATCACTTGTATGTTATTCATATATATGTTAGATACAAGATTGAGATTAGTGTATTGACTGTTTGAGAGTTGTATTGTGATAGCTATCTAGGTTTTCATAATCTATGTTTAGCTAAGCTATTTGACATGTCATTTAGCTCTTGATATCTAGGATTTATTTAATTGTTATATCATCATCTTAGATAAGCATCTAAGGTTCTCTAGCATTGTTTGTTATTTGAATATCATCATATATTCACACAGGTTGCATAATCTCTTCATTGAGAATTAAGACTTGTGGCTAAGAGTGCTTAGGCCACAAGCAAATTGGACTAGAGCCACTTTTAAAGGCCCGCATGGTAGAAGTGGGGGGTTGACCGGAGTGTTAGACGAGGTCTACATAGGTTGTAAACTCCATTTCAATTAGTGGATTTCGAGGTTCGAGTGTGGCGCACTAAACAGCCCGTGGTTTTTCCTAGTGGTTGGGTTTCCACGTATATATCAAGTGTTATTTAATTTCCGCACCATATTACACTTGCTATATAAGGGGTATTTTCGTAATCTTGACTATACACGAAAATTGGGTAAAATTAGTTAAAATCTATTCACCCCCTCTAGATAATATTGTACACACCGAGTATTTGTTTCAATTACATGTCATCAAATATCAATTAATTGAGCTTACGGTTAGATGATTTTACCTCGTTCGAACACGTATCACTAACCCAAGAAATTGCTTTTGCAAGCAGTGCTGCGACTTCAAGTCAAGTTCTGCGACTTCGATGTCATAGTGTCTGGTCGCAGATGCATGCCAGTGACGTCTGCAAGTACCTTCTAGCAGTTATTGGTCGTAGATCTCTTATGCGACTTCCTTCTCGTAATTGGATCTCATAGATCTCGAAAGAATGGTTGTTTTGAGGCCAATTTGCCTTGGTCGTTAGATATCTTGCCTTCAACCTGCACATACAAAAATTCACACCAAAAACACTTCAAGAACATGCTTGTATTCAAAAATTTACAAGTAAAATAACATATAACATATAACCTAATCTAAACAACTAAGGAGTTTCAACCCCCAAACCTATCTCATTCCATGCTCATATCATTGGCATCATGCACAATTTAGGCACCAAAGAAGAAAGATAAAGGACTCGAGACTCTTAGCACTACACTACTTATTTTTCAAAATAATTACAAACTAAAAATAACAAAAGTCCTTAAATTTAGACAAATGTCCATTAAGTGCATCTTTTCCTTAAAGCTTTTAAATTCCTGCACATTGACAAACATATCAAAAAGTTCATATAACACAAGCATTCAACCACCACCAAAGATGGGTGGCTTTATCATAACATAGCCATGTTAGGATTATGCTCGATAGCAAGAGTGTAATATTGTAATTGACAATCTTTTTCATATTAATAAAATGATTTTTGATTTAACAAATCTTATAGCATTTATAGTTTAATATTATAATTGTCAAAAGTAAATAATCATAAGGTCTAAAGACTATGAGAAAATAAGAATTGTTCGTACATCTGAATATGTATGAGGAAGACACAATTCTTTAGTTAGTTTTGAATAATGTTCACAACTTAAGTTAAAGGTTGGGCACCTTTACCTTGTTAAAGTTGTAGAATTCTTTTGCTAGCATTTGAGTGGGATCAAATGAGATATGATGAGTCTAAAATCATCAGAGGGTCTTCGAGTAAAAGAATCTAGTGCACTGGGTGCATTGAACTGGATCACAATGAAAAGCTTTATCTAGAACCGTCAATAGATAATAGTCTTTTCATTATCAGGACAATCGGAGAGTCTATCTTAATCCTGAGATAAATGATGGACTTATGGTTGCAAGTGGTATCATTTGAGTTATCAATGAGTACGATTATATAGCATAGTCTATCCTCAATAGTTTGGTGATATTCATTTGTTAATCGATAGAGGACTTCATTTATAGATATGGACATCGTGGCTCCATTTATTTGAGAGTATAATATCATCATATGGATGTTTTGAGGTAATTGCATATTAAATCTCAATGTTGAGTTTTCGATAGTGACTATTGAAAATATGGCTTCTGGACAAGTCAAAATATCCAAGTTCAAAATGTGGTCATATGAGTAAATATGGTAACTTGGAGAGTTATAGGCGGTCTATGAACTCTTGGCGATTACTGATATTAATCACGAGGATACACTATCTCCAATATGATTGTCTAGGGTAAGAATGAGGAACATCTTCTTATTCTATCTTTATTTAAGAGTTCAATTTTAGCTCTTTAGTGGAATGAGTTAAAATTAATGGATCGGACCTAAGTGAATCATTTGTTGATTGTGATTAGGTTATGTCTATTGAACCTTAAATTTAGATAGCCCGCCAAGATCCCCAATCCACACGGACTTGCATGGATCACTTGATATATTATACCGGACCAATTTATGGGTCCATCTAGAATTGTATTTAATATATTAAGAATATAATTTGCACATTATTTGTTTAATGGGCTGATCAATTATATTAATATATTAATGAAAGACATGTGGGCTTGTTTCTTTTAGTAAGAATGGGTCTGGTTCACATGTGGGCTTTTTAAATTAAAATCTAATGGATTAAATAAAATAAGAAAATAATATTAAGCCCATATATGTATAAGGTGGGCGGCAGACTAGTCTTGTAGTCTAAAATATTATTTTATTTTATTATTTGATTAAATGAGAATGAATGAATTTATTAATTAATTATTTAATTAAGAAACAAAATTTTTTTCTGATCAGAAAATATGTTTCCTAGAGTTATACTATTGGTAGTAGTATACTAAAAGTAAAAGACTTATTTGGTAAGAAAATAAATAATAAGGCTTATTTATTTAATCAAATAAGAAAGTCTTTTATTTTTAGGATTAAACACTTATGAGTTGAATTAGGGTTAGGATTCAAAAGTTGATAGTAATTAGGGTAAAGCACAAACTCTCTTTGTTAGAGAATTCGGCCAACCCTAATTAAAATCAAGAGGAGAATTCGGCCAACCCTAGGAGAAAAAGAAGAAGAATTCGGCCACCCTATATAAGTCACCTTATAGGGTTCGGCCACCCTAGTGCTCTCACTTGAATTTTTTGATCAACTTTTTCTTATTCTAATTCTCATAGACAAGTGTTTTGATTTTTTCGGCCAAGACACAAGAGAGAAGAGATTATTCTATTTCGATAGTACACTGATTGCTTATACATCAATAGGCTTTTGTGTACAACTTCGAATAAGGTTCACGCGAGTTTCGATCATTAGATTGAGAACTCAGAAGTGACCGGAATAATCTTTGTAGTCTTTTGGATGTTTTGTGACTAATGATAAGAAAAAGAAATTTTGTTTATCCATCCTCAGGTACGCAATTCAAAGAAAAGGGAGACCACGCTCCTAGGTGATTCACGTTCGTGCTAGGATTGAAGATCTTGCGGATTACCATCGACGCAAGTCAATCGGATCACGCGACAAAAGGTATTATACTTTTATTAGTTTATATATATGTTTAATTAATTTAAAGGGTTAAGGTTCATCAAAGGAAAAATTTTAAAATATACTAAACTTGTTTTTAGTTTCGCTTCCGCTGCGTTGACCGTATTTTTCCCTACAATTGGTATCAGAGCCTTGGTTGTACCCTTTAATTAATTAACGTATATATACGTGAATCTATTTCTTTTTATTGTGATTATGCATGTTTAGAAAAAGATGACACTCTAGGTATTCGCATATATAATTACATGTGGATGTATGGATTTATATATGTTTTTATGTGGATTGTTGTTGCTCGATTTTGGTCCTAGAATTTCAATGTAATTTTTGTTTCTGAATTGTAACAAGAAGGGTGGCCTATTACCGTCACAAGTTCCTTCTTGATAGTTGCTAGGTTCACTAATTTTTTTATTGTATTAAAACTACTGCAGTTTTTATTGTATTTAAAAATAATGCAGATTTTTTTGGTATCATTTAGTGCAGTTTTTATTGTGTAAAAAATTACTTCAGTGATTAAAAAAAAATAAAAATAAATTCTGCAGTAGTTTATTTTGTTAAATAAAGTTGTAATACGTTCAAGCATCGAAGATTCAAAGACTTGAAGAAAATAGAAGCAACCGGAACCTAGAACGAGCACCGTGCGCACCCTTGGAGTGGATTGGGCTGCGCATGGCAAGCCCATATCATGGTGGGCTGCGCACGGCAGCCCTAATGGTCTCATGGGCTGCGCACGGTAGCCCCTTTGTGGGGTTGTGGGGTGTGCACGCCTATGGGAGGCAGCCGAGGGATGTGCGGATGGTCGAAGGCCACTTGAAGACTTGTTCGTCAAGAAGGAAGATCTTGTAATCCCAACAAATTGTAATTTACTTGCTTTTCTAGGATGGACCAAAATTGTGGCTATTTATTTTTGCATAATTATTACAATATTTGTTATTGTATGATAACATGTCATACAGAATAGGAGTGCCACTCATATATCTCTTTTGGTATGAACATGCATTGAATGATTTAGGTATCTAAATTGGCGTCTAGATAACTTGGTAAATCATTCTATGGGGTTTAATCACACGCCTTAAATAATTGAGTGGGAGAAGGTGTTTTGTAACACCTATGGCCTCCAAGGTTAGTTGAGCTTTATTATTTATTGGTAATCCCCCCAAGGGGCATCCATGAATGGAATTTAGCAAAATACTTCCTTACAAGGATAGACTAGACAATTGACTCAAACGAGATCTACTCCCCAAGGAGGGATTTTCGTGAGAGAAAATATTGAGGGTCGATATCTTGGTAACACACTCAATGTAATTTTATTGATATCCTCCCAAGAGTTCTTGTCAGTAAAATTACAAGGCTAAAATTGAAAACATTGGTTGTTATGTTAACAATTAGGTGGGACCTAGTCTAACTAGTAAATGGTGCAAACTCCCAAAGGAGGCGTAACATTTATGGGTGTTAGATCACCGTTGAATTTTTATGATTGAGTTATTTATTTAAATCAAGATAAATATTCAAAAGTGCTTTATCATGATTATTTACTCATATAAATTTTTGTTTTATTCAGAAATCATGACCCCATCACTTATGAACATCCTGAAAGATAACACTTTAACCGGAGATAATTATGTCACATGGAAAAGGAAAATTGGGTTGTTGCTGCAAAGTGAAAAACATAAGTTTGTTCTGACTACTCCTAAACCACCTACTCCTAATAATAAATCTAGTATAATGCAAAGAGATGAGTATGAGCAGTGGAAAACTTCAGATGATATGGCCAAATGTTACATTATGGCTACTTTCTCCGACGTGTTCCAACAGCAGCATGAAGGAATGGAGTTTGCTGCTGATATGATGATGTCTCTAGAGGAGATGTTTGCTATGAAATCCAGGATGACTAAGAGAGAAGTAGTGACTGCTTTTATGAATCTTAGGATGAAACCTGGACCGGCTGTGAAGGATCACATGATGAAAGGTGGCAAGGTGAGGAGATGAAACCTAGCAGATGAAGCTTGAAGCTTCAATCTTTAATAGTGGAAAGGTGGCAAGGTGAGGAGAAAGAAACATGGATTTGGACGTTGAAAAGGGTTGCATGGAGACCGGAAAGAGTCGTGCCTACGATCTGGGTGGAGAATGGCTGGAAAAACCGCTGGAAATAAGCTAGAAAGCGTCGGGTTCAAACCGGGTCTGAACCGGGTCCGAATCGGGTCCATCGGCTACTAGTCGGGTCGGCTGGAGGTTGAAGAAGAGATGACGTCATCGTGATATCACGCTGACGAGAGCAACGCCCAAAACGCACCGTTTCACTTGGTGATGTGGCGTTGACGCCATTCTTGCGCGATGAATTACTATTTGGTTCCCTGATCTCTTTCTTATTCATAGAATAAGAAATCTTTGCTCCATTCTGTCATTTATACCCCTGATTTCTCCAAAATTACCATATTGCCCCTGAACTTCCCTATTTACCTAAAATACTTATTTACAACATTAAAAACCCTGGTTTTACCTGAGAAACAAGCACAAAACAATAATAATTGAGGACCTAAAATAGGTATAAAATAGCGCTGTCACCAAGCATCAAAGATTATGATATATCAAAAGAGAAGACTATCAAGGAAGGAGGGACCGATACTAGAAGGACAGTATGCGTCAACATTTGAATACAAGGAAAGTTGACTTATCCCGCCATATTTGAACTCCATCTTTAATGGGATTAGTCAACTATGTTAGATTCGTTGAGAAAGGAAATGGATCACTTGATTATGGGATTATTCCTGCACCTAAATGAAGCCACCATCAATGTCCCTTTGATTGCTAAATAGATTGACTAATTATCGGAGTGATGAGCAAGATAAGGGACCTATAAATGTTACAAGACTCTTGAAAAAGGGGGATCTGATTTTTTTTTTAAAATCCAATTCCCTACAGTTTTTCCATTTATCGACTAGCACGAGATTGCCATCGCCAATTGTGTCTGAAACTCCATACCTAAACACTCCACAAAAACACCATTGTATCTTGTCACTATATTTGATTGGTCAATAAAAGAGCTATTTATTCATCTTCTTTATGTATGCATTAAACTATCATGATTCTTGACCACTTTTACATTTAGCTTGTTTTTTACTGAGAACATACGGGTATCAGACGTGATACCCTCTCCGATTGTGACCTACCTTGGTCATGGTCTTAAAGTTGTTATTTAGAAATTCACCCCTTTGACAATTTTCCATTAACACTTTTTGGCGCTGTTTGTGGGAAGTATCCTCCCATCCATTTACAAAGAAACTGCCTAGTACTACCCATAATGCACTAAGATGAGACTCCAATCCTCTCAAGGGTAGTCTGACCCATCGGGACCCTAGTCCCTCGCTTTTACCCGGAGAGTTTGAAAGCAGGGAAGGGGATTGAGGAACCACAACCTTGCACCGGTCCCTCCATCGAAGGCAGGCCCCGAGCCCCAGGACCCAGCTATGTAGGAAACCAATCGTGATACCATGGAGCAACAAGCTACTGCTTTTGTGGAAAGTATCCGCCTTCTGATAATCACCCAGGGAATACCATTTGAGGTACCCAGAACCATGGGGAGGGCTGACCCGTGTACTCGAGTACTGGTTTTCGACAGACTTGGAGCACCACTCCTAGCTCCAAACCGCCCAACAGATTCTAGACCCCTACAGGTGAAATCAGCGGTTGATATCCCTCCCCAAAGGAACCGGCCAACAGTAAAACCGGTAGCCCGATGCTGATGGAAGCAACGGATCCAGAAGGAATCCTCAAGGGAACCGTCCTTAGAGAAATGAGCAAAATGATGCAACCATTGTATCGGAAACCTCGGATAATGAAGGCTCAGAGGCCTTGTCCAGGAACGGTGGATCCAGGCACCTTGAAGACTAGATGGCCAGGATGGCGAAGGAGATCGAGGAGTTGAAAAAGGGAAAGCACCGAGGAACCAAGAAGAACCCCTTGGGGGAGATGAATGCACCATTCTTAAGAAGGACCAGGGAGGCAGAACTACCTCCCAAGTTCAAAATGCCAACCGAGAAGTATTCCAGGTCGGAAGACCCCTTGAGTCACCTGGAGAGCTTTGTACACTAAATGGAGATTCAGAACGCTACCCGGTCAGTATTGTGTAGGATGTTTCCCTCGATCCTGATAGATTATGCCAAGACTTGGTTCAGAAAGTTACCCCCAAGTAGTGTGGATTCTTTTACACGGCTTACCAAAGATTTCTATGCTTAGTTTCAGGGAATCAAGCCTCGTCCCAAAGACCCCATCCTATTATAGTACGTGATCCAAGAGCATGGTTAAATGCTGAGGTCCTATGTGGCAAAATTCCACAAGGAGGTGATCCAAATAGTAGTGTTCGCTGAGAAGGAGACCTTGGCCAACTTTTGAAGAAATTTATGGGTCGGCAGGCTGTTCCGGTCATTTACCAAACACCTACCTAAAACGTACCAGGAAGCCTACGATAGGGCTTTGGAGTAGATAGAGATAGACGAATAGCTCTGAATCAAGGTTGAGCATGACTAAGCCCGATCCTCCAAACGTTCGAAGAAAGAGGTTTCGAAACCCGGACCAGTCAAGAACTTCCAGAACCAACCTCCAAACTGGTCTACCTACTGGTCACCATCTCTCCCCCTACACCGGGAGCAGTACCCAATAAGAAGGACCGCTCCCAGAACAACACCTCCACCAAGGGAGGTAGCACGAATAATAGGAGAGGAGGATGGGTATAACCATTACACCCCCCTCAATGCATCCTAGGAGACTATCTATCTTGCCATCCGCGACAAGGGTTTACTCAGGAAGCCCGGTCCAATGAAGATTCCAACTGATAAGAGGGACTGCTATAAGTACTGTGACTTCTAAGAGGACGTGGGACATAACACATTGGAATTTGATAGCCTCCACAACCAAATCGAAGGATTGGTAAGGGGAGGCCTCTTGGTTGAATTTTTGCAACAGGTACGGGATGGCATCAAGATAGGGAAGGAGGTGCAGGGAGAGATGCATGAAGCAGAAGAAAGAAGGAAGGATAAAGGAAAGGATCTAATATAGCAGATCCAAATCACTCACACCATCAGCGGAGGCCTTACACTAGCAGGAACCTCCAATAACTCAAGAAAGAACCATGCTAGGAAGATCCCTCGACTCACCACAGGTCAGGATGTACTTCGGGTCACTAGGGGATCCCTTGACCCCCCTCGTACAAGCCAGATGATTTTCACAGAAGAGGACGTCTACAACACGGTACAACCACATGATGACCTAATGGTGATCACAGTGCAAATAGCCAATTGCCAGGTTCACCATGTCCTGATTAATACTCGTAGAAGTGTTGACATCTTGTTCAAAGGAGCACTAAAAAAATTCAACCTAAAGAACTCATTCTACAACAGTTGTACCTAGGGATGGCAATTAGACCCAGACCCGTAAGACCCGAACTGAACCCGAACCGCATGGGTCGGGTCGGGTCTGTTGGGTCGTGGGTCAGGTCTGAGTTTACATTTTAAGACCCGTTTCGGGTCTGGGTCGGGTCTGGGTCTAATCAAAAACCCAGACCCGAACCCGAACCCATGGACCCGACTAATTTTAGTAGTATATATAAGTCCCTAATTCCTAAACCTAATTTCTTTTTTTATTCTTGTCATTCTTGCTGCCGCAACACATTATCAGAATCTCAAAAATTCTAACCACAGCTCACAAAGTCACAACTCACAGACCACATCTCACCACCGGACCACCATTCAACTGCGGCGTTCTTGGTCCTTGAAGTCGAGCTTCTTCGTTGCCGTCGATACGTTGTCCGTCGCTCTTCAACCAGTTTCCACTTCCATTCTCCAGTCAATATTATCGGTCATTCTCTTCAGATTGCAGCTGACCCAAGTTTGTCTTTCTTGACAAATTTCGTTTTCTTTTGTGTAAATCTTTCGTGTTTTGCTTATGATTTTGGATTTAATTTGACACCTTCTTTTTTTCTCTCTCTATTTTATCTTTGGTATCGTTTGTTTATTTGTGGTGGTATGAATCCTCTCAAGTGACGATTTTGGAGATTTTTACATTAAAGCCTTAATTTTAATTTTTTTTTTTTTTAGGGTTCGATTGCTCTGTCACTGTTGGTGTTGGATCCTCTAATTTTTTTTTTTTTTCGGAGGGTTTTTCTATAATGGGATTAAGTGGGGTTTGCAATTATTTTGTGTTTAGACTTTTAGTAGGAAACTGATTATATGTATCTGGTGTGTATTTGTTGATTCTTTGGAAAAAAAATCTAGTGGTTAAAAGTAAATCTTGATTATGATGTTGAGACTATTGAATTATTCATTGAAGATTATATTGATTTATGTTCTTGACTTCTTGAGTTTTGGGTTTATGAGAATGTGAATGCTTTATTTAGTCACTGATAATATATACTACTGTTTTAAATCTTAGTTATCTTCCTTGTTTTGGACCTGAATGATTTGGGGATTGTTTGATTTGGATTTCACTTTTAAAGTGGATGGTTAATGGTTAGGTTTGTTTATTTGTTCTCTTTTAAGTCCATCATCTTGAATTTGATGCCATATATATCTAGTTTCCAGTGTTGTGTTGATAATGTGAGTTATTAGACTGTGTTGGTAAGTCCATCATTTTGTTGTCATGAATTTATTACTATTTGATCTTATTTGAATGTATACTAAATTGATTTTAAATTGAATGTTGTAGGAATCAACAATCATTTTGTGAAAAACTTGAGTGGAGGAATGGAACTTTGGAAATTGGAAGTGGAGAGGAAATGAAGGATGAATGCCATTGCTTCATTGATAATCAATGATTTATTTGTTATGTCCTTGATTTTAAACTATTTGTGTTTGTTTAGGATGCTGTTTGTGCAATGTTTAACGTTGTGTTTATGAACTTTTGTAGTACTGATGCAATTTGTTTAATGTTTTAGGATGCTATTTGTGTAATGTTTAATGTTGGTAAAATTGAATGTATAATGTTTTATAATTATGTGTTTATGAATTTTTGTAGTATTGATCCGATTTGTTTAATGTTTTAGGATGCTTTTTGTGTAATGTTTAATGTTGGTAAAATTGAATGTATAATGTTTTATAATTATGACTTTTGAACAGGTTTTTATAGCGAAAAATTGAATAAAAATAGAAAGGAAACAAAAAAAAAAAGGGTCAATGGGTCCACGGGTCCAGACCCAGACCCATGATATTTTGTGGGTCCACGGGGCGGGTCTAGGTCTGCCTAACACCCGTGGGTCTAGACCCGAACCCGAACCCAAAATTTTTCATGGGTCTAGGTCTGGGTCTGGGTCTAAATTTTTCTTATGGGTCTGGGTCTAGTAGGACCGGACCCAAACCCGACCCATTGCCATCCCTAGTTGTACGACACCCTTGTATAGGTTCATAGGTGACTCATTGATGCCAATTGGGTCAAAAATCCTACTGGTGATAATCGGAGAAGCTTCTCTCCAGTAGAACATAATGACAAACTTTGCTGTGGTTGATACCTCGTCTGCCTACAATGCAATCCTGGGAAGACCCTTCCTATCAGGAATTAGGGGAGTGTTATCCATCTACCACAATGTGCTGAAATTTTCGATCGAAACCGGTGTAGGGAAAGTTCGAGAAGATCAACAATCAACCCGCAGGTGCTATGCGGTATCCACCAATCCTGTTGTGTTAGCTAAGCAATGCGTACATGTGACCAATGAACCAAGTAGGGAAGTGATGAGGTTGTTTGTGCACATCAAAACAATGAATATATGTGATCTTTTGAAAATAATGTTTTACCACTTTGGAATCCTCTTAGGATATAAAACGTAATAATGGTAAGCTAGATTCGTTCCACAGGGAAATGAAGTAATACGTTAGATTGATTAACTAATCTAAAATGCAATAACATAAATCATAATGAGTGGATAATGTGTGGCTTAAAATACCACAAAACATGCATAAAGAAAAAGTAACAAAAGTGATAGGCAAAATAGAATCTCAACAATCTATAGTAAGAAAAGTGGGTGTAAACAATTAAGAGATACGCTAGGGGATCGATGAAGTTGCAAGTGGATTAAGGGTGCTTTTTAGACTATCTTAAAGAACCAATCTCATATAAGCTAACCTTTTGTATTCTTAAGTGTGTTTAGGCCATAACCATGAACCATAAAAATCTTCCCACCTCAATGCCTAACCGATTAAGGAAAGGGGGTCAAGGTAGGATTGGTTGTTTATAAGGCAAGGTTTGGATTAATGTGGTTGATATATCCTCCACTAATCTAGCCCATTCATTGGATTCTTTAATCACAAAGGGTTGTCAATCCAAAGGTGATTATTTAATATTCTAATAAGATTATGATCAACAAGTTGATATACAAATTAATCACATAATGAAAAGAATCTAATGATAAAATAAATGGAAAACATATAGAGATTCAATTAAAATATAGTCAAGCAAACCCCAAGTCCAATTGTTCCTAACACCAACCCCCTAGATTAGGGGTTTAGCTACACATAGTTACAAATAAGAAAAGAGAGTAATAAATAAGGAAATCACCCTTAGGCTCCCTTCTTTAATGCTTGATCCTTGCTCTCCTTAGATGATCCTTTTTGCAAAAGTTTGATGAATGTCAAATGGTGAGTGACTAAGATATGGTGAAGAAAATGGCAAGAGAGGAAAGATTTTGTTAACCGTAAAAAATGGCAGGGATCAAAGAAGAATTTTCCATCAGCATTGGAAATTAAGTCGAGGTAAAAAAAACTACCAGGGAAGAGGTATCCTGATACCCCGCTTTTCTACAAAAAGGTCAGGGTACGGACTTCTACCCACCACGATCAGGTCTAAGACTTCCAGGACCTAGGAAGTACCAGCAAACCCCGAAAACAAGAGCAGGCAGCTCCACTGCTACAAGATCCGAGTACCTGTCTGCCTCCAGGCATCCCGGTATCCCGGTATCCTGGTACCCCGATACCCCAATATGTTCAAGCAGAAATTCGAGAAAAAAACGAGAAGAAGGCAGGGTACTTGAGTAGCTCGATTCACTAAAAGCTAGTGGTAGGCACTTGGTGAATAAACGGTCACGTGTTAAATACAAAAATCCCATTGCCCCGACCCCGCCTAGAATAAGAGCAGGTACCCCGAACAGCAAACCAAGTAGAAGGACAAGCACTAAATACCATCATTTGAGACAGAACGATACATTCATTCCCACCACACAAAATCCTATTTGAAATGGGAGTCAATTCCCACTCAATCCATCGAAAAAGGAATCACTTGATTTTAGGGAGCAAATTCCCCAACGAATTCGTTGATCGCCAAGGAAAGACCCGTGAATTGCTAAAACCCTAAACCAAAGTTCTAGGAGTGCAAGGCAAGAAACAGACCTATATATTCATCATATGATCGTAGAGAAAGGGGAGAACCCTACTTGATACTTTTCAACTTATCGACATGCACGAAAGCTCCATTGTCACCGCCCATTAAGTTTACTTTTTCTCATAACCATAGCTATGATAAATCTTGATTGTAACTCCACCATGTATTCATCATCAATAATAATGAACTGTATGTACAATCCACTATTTATATGAAATTTTCTTGTTACTGTCATTCTCTATTCTCATTGAATTTCTAGGAAGCTATAGGTATCGAACTAACTGATACCCTTTCGATCGAGATCTACCGTGATCCCGGTCCTTCTGAATTGTTAATTGGAAAAAATCACCCCAGTGATAATTTTCAGTTAACCGATTTGGTGAGGTAAAGTAGATTTGATGTTGAGTGTTTGATGTAAAAGATAGTTTAAGGTTAGAAATGGAGGAAGTTGAAAGTGGGCTTCATGGAAGAAAAACTAGATCTAAAAAATGCTAAGTAAAAATGGTGCTTTTCAAACTCTGTATAATATTGTGTATCTTTCAAATTTAGAGAAGAGGGATATTTATACTCATCTTAATTTTGCGCTGAAACTCGCTTGGAAAGCTGATGTGGTGTGATTGTCGCCATTGTGTTGCCATGGCGACCTCGTGGCGTAAAACGGTTACGCATTCTGAGATTCACTTGTCACCACGAACATCATCTTTTTCGCCCTTTGCAAATGGCGACACTGAGGAACTTTTGGTGTTGTCGCCATTTTCCATTGAATGTCGCCATGGCGACAAGACCTGATGAAGTCTTCTTTGGACAAATTCATTTGTCGCCGTGGCGACCATGTGGCGACTTTTACTCTTTTTGAAACACTCATCCCTGTCGCCATGGTGACCATATGGCGACATGGGGGCGACATCTATTCCTTTGTAAAACACCTCCTTGTCGCTATGGTGATCTATCTTTAGCAAAAGGCGAGAATGCCCTGTTTCATGTATTTATGCTCCTTTTTGCACCAAGTTCCTCCTCTTCTTCACAAATGCCCTTGAGGCCTAATAAAACCTGAAACACTTGATTTTACAACATTAAATACGGGAAACGCTCGAGAATTAAGCACAAAGAATAGGAAATAAGGGAACAAAATCATACCATATTTAGTCCGATCAAATACCCTCAAACCTATCTTTTACTCGTCCTCGAGCAAAACAATCATCAATCAACCCTTAAGATTTTCATCAAGATATCTCACAATTTTTTTTTCAAATAAGTTCAAATCATCCTAGCAAGGTTTTACCAGCCATTGATTGATAAGCAAAACCAAAGAATGAAGAGATTAGAACAATGATGCACTAGTGAGGACCTATTCATGTAAGAGAATGTCAAGTAAAAATTAAGAGCATGCCACTCTAGATATGATTGCACGCAACGCGATCTTACATTCAAAATGCCTAAGCTTCAAAGCAAAGGTACTATTCAGTTTAGAATGTAATTCGCCTTTATAGCTAGTGTTAGGATTATGTTCAATAGCAAGAGTGTAATATTGTAATTGACAATCTTTTTCATATTAATAAAGTGATTTCTGGTTTAACAAATCTTATAGCATTTATAGTTTAACATTATAATTGTCAAAGTAAATAATCATAAGGTCTAAAGACTATGAGAAAAGAAGAATTGTTCGTACATCTGGATATGTATGAGGTAGACACAATTCTTTAGTTAGTCTTGAATAATGCTCACAACTTAAGTTAAAGGTTGGGCACTTTTATCTTGTTAAAGTTGTAGAATTCTTTTGCTAGCATTTGAGTGGGATCAAATGAGATATGATGAGTCTAAAATCATCGGAGTGTCTTCGAGTAAAAGAATCTAGTGCACTGGGTGCATTGAACTGGATCACAATGAAAAGCTTTATCTAGAACCGTCAATAGATAATAGTCTTTTCATTATCAGGACAATCTGAGAGTCTATCTTAATCCTGAGATAAATGATGGACTTATTGTTGCAAGTGGTATCATTTGAGTTATCAATGAGTACGATTATATAGCATAGTCTATCCTCAATAGTTTGGTGATATTCATTTGTTAATCGATAGAGGACTTCATTTATAGATATGGACATCGTGGCTCCATTTATTAAATGTGAGTATAATATCATCATATGGATGTTTTGAGGTAATTGGATATTAAATCTCAATGTTGAGTTTTCGATAGTGACTATTGAAAACATGGCTTCTGGACAAGTCAAAGTATCCAAGTTCAAAACGTGGTTATATGAGTAAATATGGTAACTTGGAGAGTTATAGGCGGTCTATGAACTCTTGGCGATTACTGATATTAATCACGAGGATACACTATCTTCAATATGATTGTCTAGGGTATGAATGAGGAACATCTTCTTATTCTATCTTTATTTAAGAGTTCAATTTTAGCTATTTAGTGGAATGAGTTAAAATTAATGGATCGGATCTAAGTGAATCATTTGTTGATTGTGATTAGGTTATGTCTATTGAAGCTTAAATTTAGATAGCCCGCCAAGATCCCCAATCCACACGGACTTGCATGGATCACTTGATATATTCTACCGGACCAATTTATGGGTCCATCTAGAATTGCATTTAATAGATTAAGAATATAATTTGCACATTATTTGTTTAATGGGCTGATCAATTATATTAATATATTAATGAAAGGCATGTGGGCTTGTTTCTTTTAGTAAGAATGGGTCTGGTTCACATGTGGGATTTTTATTTAAAGTCCAATGGATTAAATAAAATAAGGAAATAATATTTGGCCCATATATTTAATGTGGGGCGGCAAGGCTATATTATTAGTCAAAAATATTATTTTATTTTATTGTTTGATTAAATGAGAATTAATTAATTTATTAATTAATTATTTAATTAAGAAACAAAATCTTTTTCTGACTAGGAAATATGTTTCTTAGTAGTATACTATTGTGGTAGTATAATAAATATTAAAGACTTTATTTGGTAAGTAGATAAATAAAGGGAATTTATTTGTCTAATCAAATTAGGAAGTCTTTGATATAGTCACAAATACACTAAAGAGTTGGATTAGGGTTTGTATATAATATATATGCATGCGGAATATATATATGAATACATGCGGAATATATACATACATATATGCATGCGGAATGGAAATATATATTTGCATGATTACATGCATGCGGAATATATACATACATATATGCATGCGGAATGGAAATATATATTTGCATGAATACATGCACTAGATATATATATAATATATATTGTGCAAGTGAATGCACTAGATATATATATATAATATATTGTGCAAGTATTTCGCACTACATATATAGATAATATATTGTGCTATGAAATAGCACTAGATATATATATATATATATTCAGAACCCTAATAGTTTTAAGTGAATTTATTTTGTGGAAATTGACAAAAGTGACTACATATATTATTGGAAATTTGTTTTTAACCACAAACGAATTTTTATTTATTAATAACCATGTTTTTGTAAAATTACTTGAATACCCCCATATAAAATATCTCAAATCAGCTTTCTCTCTCTTCTTTCTCTCCTTTCTTTTCTCTCTCCTCTGCTCTCTCTCCCCGATTTCTCTCTCTCTCTCACCGATCTCCCTCTCACCGGCGTGCTTTGAAGGTCGCCGAGCACCGGTGAAGGTGTCGCCGAGCGCCGACGACCTTCTATGCTCCGCGGCAGAGGTCGGGGCTTCGCCCAGCCGAGCGACGAACGACGAGAGACGCGTCCTTCACGTGCGTCGTGCGACGGGGTGGGCTGGTGGCGTGCGCTGCTCTTCGCCGGCGATGGGATGGCGATGGGCGACAGAATCGATCCCCCCTCCGCCGGCGATGTGGCCTGCAACAAAAAAAGAAAAACAAAAAACCTAAACATAATTTGAGGAGAGGAAGAAGAAGAGGAAGAAGGAGAGGAAAATTTCAATATAGTCCACATTTCAAGTTTGGATATTTCAAATTAGGCATGAATTCAAGTTTTGATATTTCAATTTAGTCATAATTTCAAGTTTAGACATTTTCAATTTAGTCGTGATTTCAAGTTTGCTTCGAGATTTTATAAAAACTATTTTCAGGGGTACTCTGGTAATTTAGGGTACTACACTGAATTTTTTTTAAAAAAGTGGTTATTAACAATTAAAATTTCAAAAGTGGTTATTAACAAAAGTTTAATGTTTCACATGGCTACTTTCGAATTTCTCTCTTTTATTTTTCTATTCCTTGAAAAATAAAAAGCTATCTCTTAGACTAGTGTGATAATTTGGCCAAGAGAGAAAAAGAGAAGAGATCGTTTTACTTCGATAGTGCACTAGTAGCTTATACATCAATAGGCTTTGTGCACAACTTCGAATAAGGTTCACGCGAGTTTCGATCATTAGATTGAGAATTCAAAAGTGACCGGAACGTTCTTTGTTATCTTTTGGAGGTTTTGTGACTAACGAAAAAGGAAAGTTTTGTTTGTCCATTCTCAGGTACGCAATTCAAAGAAAAGGGAGACCACGCTCCTAGGTGATTCACGTTCGTGCTAGGATTGAAGATCTTACGGATTACCATCGACGTAAGTCAATCGAATCACGCGACAAAAGGTATTCTACTTTTTGTTACTTTATATGTATGTTTAATTAATTTAAAGGGTTAAGGTTCATAAAAAGAAAAATTTTTAAAACATACTAAATCTATTTTTAGTCTTGCTTCAGCTGTGTGTACTGCGATTTTTCCTTACAATTGGTATCAGAGCCTAGGTTGAACCCTTTTAATTAATTAACGTATATATACGTGAATCTATTTCTTTTTATTGTGATTATGCATGTTTAGAAAGAGATGGCACTCTAGGTATTCGCATATATAATTACATGTGGATGTATGGTTTTAAATATGTTATTATGTGGATTGTTATTGCTCAATTTTGGTCCTAGATTTTCAATGTAATTTTTGTTATGGAATTGTAACAAGAAGGGTGGTCTATCATCGCCATAATTCCTTCTTGGTAGTTGCTATATTTTTTTATTGTATTAAATTTTATGTGCAGTTTTTTTTTTTATTGTATTAAATTATAAGTGCAGTTTTTTTTGTAAAAAAAAAAAAAAAGCACTGCAGTGATTAAAAAAAAAAAAAAAAAAACTGCAGTATTTTTATTGTTTAAATAAGGTTGTAATACGTTCTAACATCGAAGATTCGAAGATGTGAAGAAAAAGGAAGCAACTGGAACCAAGAATGAGCACCGTGCGCACCCTAGGAGTGGATTGGGCTTCGCATGGCAAGCCGAAATCTTGGTGGGCTGCGCACGGCAGCCCTATGTGGCCTTATGGGCTGCGCACAGCAGCCCCTTTGTGGGGTTGTGGGGTGTGTTCACCCATGGGAGGAAGCCGAAGGATGAGCGTATGTTTGATGGCCACTTGAAGATCTTGTATTCCTAAACAATTGTAATTTACTTGCTTTTCTAGGATGGACCAAAATTGTTGCTATTTATTTTTTTTGCATAAATATTACAATATTTGTTATTGTATGATAACATGACATATAGAATAGGAGTGCCACTCATATATCTCTTTTGGTATGAACATGCATTGAATGATTTAGGTATCTAAATTGGCATCTAGATAACTTGGTAAATCATTCTATGAGATTTAATCAAACGCCTTAAATAATTGAGTGGGAGAAGGTGTTTTGTAACACCTATGGCCTCCAAGGTTAGTTGAGCTTTATTATTTATTGGTGATCCCCCCAAGGGGCGTCCATGAATGGAATTTAGCAACATACTTCCTTACAAGGATAGACTAGACAATGGACTCAAACGAGATCTACTCTCCAAGGAGGGATTTTCGTGAGAGAAAATTGAGGGTCGATATCTTGGTAACACACTCAATGTAATTTTATTGATATCCTCCCAAGAGTTCTTGTCAGTAAAATTGCAAGGCTAAAATTGAAAATGCTGATTGTTATGTTAACAATTAGGTGGGACCTAGTCTAACTAGTAAATGGTGCGAACTCCCAAAGGAGGCGTAACATTTATGGGTGTTGGATCACCTTTGAATTTTTATGATTGAGTTATTTATTTAATTCAAGATAAATATTTAAAAGTGCTTTATCATGATTATTTACTTATATATGTTTTGTTTTATTTAGAAATCATGACCCCATCCCTAATGAATATCTTAAAAGATAATATTTTAACTGGAGATAATTATGTCACATGGAAAAGGAAAATTGGGTTATTGCTGCAAGCTGAAAAACATAAGTTTGTTCAGTCTGCTCCTAAACCACCTGCTCCTACTTATGAATCTCAGATTCATAAGGTTGGTAAAGTTGCTACTGTTAAGGCCCGTCAAAAGGTCAAGGAACAACAGAAGAAAAAGCAATTTGGGCCTACCAAGAAGGAGACCAAGAAAGTAACCAAGATCAAAGGGAAGTGCTTCCTTTGTGGTGAAAAGGAACATTGGAAAAGAAATTGCCCAAAGTCTCAGAATAAGAAGGAACAAGGTAATATTAATTATCTTGAAACATGTTTTCTGGCAGATTCTACAGATTCTTGGATCATAGACTCTGGAGCCACAAATCATGTTTTCTATTCCTTACAGGGGTTCCAAGAAAGGAGAAAGTTGAATAAG
This sequence comes from Acer yangbiense, assembly GCA_008009225.1. NCBI lineage: Eukaryota > Viridiplantae > Streptophyta > Magnoliopsida > Sapindales > Sapindaceae > Acer > Acer yangbiense. Next base: position 37,474,301 of record CM017766.1, on the reverse strand, counting down.
AATGAAATCAACTTGTGTTTGGGCAACGGAACGTTAGTGTCTGCAAGTGTAGTGGGAGATATTAGAGTTAATCTAGATTCTTTTAGGCATTTATATTTGATAGACGTTTATTATGTACCTCAATTCAAGAGAAATTTAATTTCAGTTTCTTGTTTGAATAAATTTGGATATTCGGTTACTTTTAATAAAGATTTTATTATTTTGTTATTCTTTAATAAAGATTTTATTATTAGTAAGAATAACAAATTTATTTGCAAAGGTACATTGGAAAACGGCTTATTCTTTTTGTATAAAAATATCTCTCACTCGTTAGACACAGAAATAACGGAACCTAATCATAAAAGAGTAAAATTATCAATAGATGAAACCTACCTATGACATTTACGCCTAGGTCATATTAACCTTAATAGGATTAAAAGATTGGTAAGTGACGGACCTTTAAGTGACTTAAAGGTTGATGATCTACCAACTTGTGAATCATGTTTGGAAGGTAAGATGACCAAAAGGTCGTTCTCGGCCAAAGGCGTAAGAGCCACTGAATGTTTAGGATTGATACACACTGATGTATGTGGTCCTGTGAGCATTCAAGCTAGAGGTGGATATGAGTACTTCATCACCTTCACAGATGATTACTCGAGATTTGGCTATGTGTATCTCATGCGATATAAGTTGGATGCTTTTGACATGTCTAAAGCATTCAAAGCTGAAGTAGAAAATTAGCTTGAGAAACACATAAAAATCTTGAGATCTGATCGTGGTGGAGAATATCTATCTAGTGAGTTTCAGCAATATCTTATTGATAATGGGATAGTTTCTCAGTTTTCTGCACCTGGTACACCTCAACAGAATGGGGTAGCAGAAAGGAGAAATAGAACTCTTTTAGACATGGTTAGGTCTATGTTGAGTTATTCCACACTTCCTATTTCTTTTTGGGGATATGCTTTACAAACTGCTATATACATTCTAAACGATGTACCATCTAAGTCTGTTCTTCAAACACCGCATGAGTTGTGGACTGGGCGCAAGCCTAGTTTACAACACTTAAGGATATTTGGTTGTCCTACGCATGTGTTAAAAGGAAAGACAGAAAAGATGGAGTCCCGTTCGGAAACATGTGTATTTGTAGGGTATCCAAAAGAAACTAAAGGATATTATTTCTATAGTCCTTCAGATCTAAAAGTATTTGTTTCGACAAATGCTAAATTTCTGGAAAAGAATTATATGAATGATTTTGTGCCTAGAAGTAGAATTGTCCTGAATGAGATGTCAGGAGATACAATTCCACGAGAGGTTACACAACCTAACCCAATTGTAAGTTCCGATCCAACACAAGATCAACAACCTACCATTCCTCGTCGTAGTGGGAGGGTTAGAACACAACTCGAAAGATACATCAGTCTGGGAGAATCAATGGAGAATCTCCGGAATGACGATGATCCCTACACGTATAAGGAAGCAATAGAGGATGTTGATAGTCGCCATTGGCAAAAGGCAATGCAATCTGAGATTGAATCCATGTTCGATAACAAAGTCTGGTCCCTTGTAGACTTGCCTAAAGGGATAAAACCCATTGGGTGCAAGTGGGTATATAAAAGGAAAAGAGGTATGGATGGAAAGGTGGAAACCTTTAAAGCTAGATTGGTAGCTAAAAGGGTATACACAGAAAGAAGGTATCGATTACAAGGAAACCTTCTCTCCTGTGGCCATGCTTAAATCCATTAGGATACTCTTGTCCATTGCAGCATATTTAGATCTAGAGATTTGGCAAATGGACGTCTGTAAGGATTCCCTTTTGTTGATTGGCTTATTTCGTGGTCAAACCACATGTTGGGGTTTGGTTGTAAGGGTAGTCTAGGTCATTAAGGTTGAAGATCAAAGACCCTTTCCAAGACCTCAAGAGGACAAGCACCAAAGGTATATCTTGTGCTTACTTTGGCTTGAAGAGATATAGTTGCACACACACACAACATGCATAACTCTTATTCTTGAATGTTGTGTTTATATTTTGTGTGCATTGTGCTTTATTGTTTATTCAATGTCTCTTCTTGCATTAAATTGATTGCATCTTGTTATATGAAATGCCATGACATGATAGGCATTAGGATGCATTCAATACCCACACTTGCACTTCATGTATGTTAGCTTTTAGTGTGGTGTAATTCGTTTCTCGAAGGATGTTCGGAAACGTCCGCGCGTGCACGTTGATGTGCTTTGTTTTGCGCGATGATCACCGGTGGAGATGCCTTTGGCTTCTCCTTGGTTTCACCATTTTTGGTGAAACGGCGGTTACGTTCGGCGGTCTGGCCGCCGTTCGAAACTGCCGAATGAGACCTGATTGAAATATATCTCTCGGGTCCAAAACGGCTGTTGGGATCGGCGGTTTGTAAACCGCCGAACAAAGTCACCGAAGTTCCCCTGTTCCACTCGGGAGCCATTCGGCGGTTCAATTCGGTGGCCTGGCCGCCGAATGAAACCGCCGATCGTGCGATTTCAGGGGCAAAATTGTCTTTTCACTTGCCCTGTTCTTGATGTCTATAAATATCACACTTTCTCATTATCTGATTAAGTTCTTTGACTCTTAAGAACCTTAATCTTCAAAGATAGATTTTGAGAGAAAATCAAATCAAGAACTCAACTTTAACCACTCAAATCAAACCCCTTTTGCATCAAATTTCATATTGCATCTCCTATGTCTATATAGAGTGCATCCATGTATGGGTTTGCATCATCACAACTTGCTTGGTAAGATTTTGATTAATTTCATCTTATTGTAGTATTTTAAATACCAAGCCATCTCTTTTAAATTACTTGTATGTTTTAGATCATATGCTAAATACAAGAAAAGAGATTATTTGTGATGAATTGATTGAGTGTTGTTTGTGATAGCTAATTAGGTTTTTAATTAATCTTGATTAGCTAAGCTATTTGACATGTCATTTAGCAATTGATATCTAGGGTTGATTTAAATTGAATATATCATCATCCTAGATAAGCATTTAGAGTACCCTAGCTCTTATTGCATTAATTGAATATTCATACATATTCACATAGGGTTGTGCATCTCTTTTGAGAGATTGAAGTCTTGGTCTAGGGTTGCTATTACAGGCCCGCTGGGTAGTAGTGTTGGGTTACAGACCGGGATTAGGCTGTAAACATCATTACAAGTAGTGACTTCGAGGATCAAGCAAATTGGAATAGGGTTGCTAATAAAGGCCCGCTGGGTAGAAGTGAGGGGTTACAGACCGGAGTGTTAGACGAGGTCTACATAGGTTGTAAACTTCATTTCAATTAGTGATTTCGAGTTCCGAGTGTGGCGTACTATACTGCCCGTGGTTTTTCCCAGTGGTTGGGTTTCCACGTATACATCAAGTGTTATTTAAATTCCGCACTATATTACACTTGTATGTATTTTTGACTAGTAGGGGCATTTTCGTAAAATTGACTTGCATGCGAAAATTGGGTAATAATAGTTAAAATCTATTCACCCCCCCCCCTCTAGCTTTATATATAGAACACACCTCGAGTTTTTAATATTCCTTTCAACGTCAAGACAGCTTTCCTTAATGGAAGTCTTGACGAAAGCATCTACATGATGCAACCAGAAGGATTCAATGAAAAGGGCCAAATGGAAAAGGTATGCAAGTTGCAGAAATCCATATATGGATTAAAGCAAGCATCCAGATCCTGGAACATAAGGTTCGATCAAGCTGTGAAAGGTTTTGGATTTATTCAGAATCTTGATGAACCTTGTGTATACAAGAGGATTAAGGGCGACAAGTTGGTTTTCCTGATTCTTTATGTTGATGATATACTACTCATTAGAAACGATGTAGGTGTATTGACATCAGTAAAAGAATGGTTAGCAAAACAATTTGATATGAAGGACTTAGGAGAAGCAAGTTTTATTCTAGGTATCCAAGTAATAAGGGATAGAAAGAATAAAACGATTGCATTATCCCAAGCTTCATACATAGACAAGATCTTGTTTAGGTTTTCCATGTAGGATTCCAAGAAAGGTATGTTACCTTTCAGACATGGAATCAAGCTTCCTAAGGAACAAGTTCCTAAGAATGAGCATGAAGAGCAATTCATGAGTAAAGTTCCATATGCCTTGGCAGTTGGAAGTCTCATGTATGCAATGCTCTGCACTAGACCAGATATTTGTTTTGCTGTTGGCATAGTTAGCAGGTTTCAATCGAAACCTGGTCCTGATCACTAGACGGCAGTCAAGCATATTTTCAAGTATCTTAAGATAATATGCTTGTATACTCTGGAGGGGATTTAATTCCCGTTGGGTATACAGATTCTGATTTCCAATCAGATTCTGACTCCAGAAAATCCACATCAGGGGCTGTGTTTACTATTGGAGGAGGAGCAATTATATAGAGGAGTATCAAGCAATCTTGTATTGCTGATTCCACCATGGAAGCTGAGTATGTTGCTGCATGCGAGGCTGCCAAAGAGGCTGTTTGGCTCCGCCAATTCTTGATAGACTTGGAAGTGGTTCCTAGTGCGAATAAGCAGATCACTATCTACTGTGACAATAGTGGAGCAGTGGCTAATTTGAAAGAACCAAGAAGTCACAAGAGAGGAAAACACATTGAAAGAAAGTATCATCTTTTAAGGGAGATTGTTCAAAGGGGTGACGTGACGATTACCAAAATCGCGTCAGCAGAAAATCTAGCAGATCCCTTCACAAAGGCTCTACATCAGAAGAGTTTCGATGGGCATCTAGAGAACATGGGCATGAGAGATATGACACATAAGCTATAGCGCAAGTGGGAGATTGTTAGGATTGCGCTCAATAGCAAGAGTGTAATATTGTAATTGACAATCTTTTTCATATTAATAAAGTGATTTCTGGTTTAACAAATCTTATAGCATTTATAGTTTAACATTATAATTGTCAAAGTAAATAATCATAAGGTCTAAAGACTATGAGAAAAGAAGAATTGTTCGTACATCTGGATATGTATGAGGTAGACACAATTTTTTAGTTAGTTTTGAATAATGTTCACAACTTAAGTTAAAGGTTGGGCACCTTTATCTTGTTAAAGTTGTAGAATTCTTTTGCTAGCATTTGAGTGGGATCAAATGAGATATGATGAGTCTAAAATCATCGGAGTGTCTTCGAGTAAAAGAATCTAGTGCACTGGGTGCATTGAACTGGATCACAATGAAAAGCTTTATCTAGAACCGTCAATAGATAATAGTCTTTTCATTATTAGGACAATCTGAGAGTCTATCTTAATCCTGAGATAAATGATGGACTTATGGTTGCAAGTGGTACCATTTGAGTTATCAATGAGTACGATTATATAGCATAGTCTATCCTAGATAGTTTGGTGATATTCATTTGTTAATCGATAGAGGACTTCATTTATAGATATGGACATCGTGGCTCCATTTATTAAATGTGAGTATAATATCATCATATGGATGTTTTGAGGTAATTGGATATTAAATCTCAACGTTGAGTTTTTGATAGTGACTATTGAAAACATGGCTTTTGGACAAGTCAAAGTATCCAAGTTCAAAACGTGGTCATATGAGTAAATATGGTAACTTGGAGAGTTATAGGCGGTCTATGAACTCTTGGCGATTACTGATATTAATCACGAGGATACACTATCTTCAATATGATTGTCTAGGGTATGAATGAGGAACATCTTCTTATTCTATCTTTATTTAAGAGTTCAATTTTAGCTCTTTAGTGGAATGAGTTAAAATTAATGAATCGGACCTAAGTGAATCATTTGTTGATTGTGATTAGGTTATGTCTATTGATGGTTAAATTTAGATAGCCCGCCAAGATCCCCAATCCACATGGACTTGCATGGATCACTTGATATATTCTACCGGACCAATTTATGGGTCCATCTAGAATTGCATTTAATAGATTAAGAATATAATTTGCACATTATTTGTTTAATGGGCTGATCAATTATATTAATATATTAATGAAAGGCATGTGAGCTTGTTTCTTTTAGTAAGAATGGGTCTGGTTCACATGTGGGCTTTTTATTTAAAGTCCAATGGATTAAATAAAATAAGGAAATAATATTTGGCCCATATATTTAATGTGGGGCGGCAAGGCTATATTATTAGTTAAAAATATTATTTTATTTTATTGTTTGATTAAATGAGAATTAATTAGTTTATTAATTAATTATTTAATTAAGAAACAAAATCTTTTTCTGACTAGGAAATATGTTTCTTAGTAGTATACTATTGTGGTAGTATAATAAATATTAAAGACTTTTTTTGGTAAGTAGATAAATAAAGGGAATTTATTTATCTAATCAAATTAGGAAGTCTTTGATATAGTCACAAATACACTAAAGAGTTGGATTAGGGTTTGTATATAATATATATGCATGCGGAATATATATATGAATACATGCATGCGGAATATATACATACATATATGCATGCGGAATGGAAATATATATTTGCATGATTACATGCATGCGGAATATATACATACATATATGCATGCGGAATTGAAATATATATTTGCATGAATACATGCACTAGATATATATATAATATATATTGTGCAAGTATTTCGCACTACATATATAGATAATATATTGTGCTATGAAATAGCACTAGATATATATATATATAATATATATTGTGCAAGGATATATATATATATAGATAATATATTCGGAACCCTAATAGTTTTAAGTGATTTTATTTTTCTATTGCTTGAAAAATAAAAAGCTATCTCTTAGACTAGTGTGATAATTCGGCTAAGAGAGAAAAAGAGAAGAGATCGTTTTACTTCGATAGTGCACTAGTAGCTTATACATCAATAGGCTTTGTGCACAACTTCGAATAAGGTTCACGCGAGTTTCGATCATTAGATTGAGAATTCAAAAGTGACCGGAACGTTCTTTGTTATCTTTTGGAGGTTTTGTGACTAACGAAAAAGGAAAGTTTTGTTTGTCCATTCTCAGGTACGCAATTCAAAGAAAAGGGAGACCACGCTCCTAGGTGATTCACGTTCGTGCTAGGATTGAAGATCTTGCGGATTACCATCGACGTAAGTCAATCGGATCACACGACAAAAGGTATTCTACTTTTTGTTACTTTATATGTATGTTTAATTAATTTAAAGGGTTAAGGTTCAGAAAAAGGAAAAATTTTAAAACATACTTGTAAGGATTCCCATTAATTGATTGGCTTATTTCGTGGTCAAACCACATGTTGGGGTTTGGTTGTAATGGTAGTCTAGGTGATTTGTTGAAGATCAAAGACCCTTTCCAAGACCTCAAGAGGACAAGCACCAAAGGTATATTTGTAGTGCTTACTTTGCCTTGAAGAGATATAGTTGCACACACACACAACATGCATAACTCTTATTCTTGAATGTTGTGTTTATATTTTGTGTGCATTGTGCTTTATTGTTTATTCAATGTCTCTTCTTGCATTAAATTGATTGCATCTTGTTATATGAAATGCCATGACATGATAGGCATTAGGATGCATTCAATACCCACACTTGCATTTCATGTATGTTAGCTTTTAGTGTGGAATAATTTGTTTCCCGAAGGATGTTCGGAAACGTCCGCACGTGCACGTTGATGTGTTTTGTTTTGCGCGATGATCGCCAGTGGAGATGCCTTTGGCTTCTCCTTGGTTTCACCATTTTTGGTGAGACGGCGGTTACGTACGGCGGCCTGGCCGCCGTTTGAAACCGTCGAATGAGACCTGATTGAAATATATCTCTCGGGTCCAAAACGGCGGTTTAGAAACCGCCGAACGAAGTCGCCGAAGTTCCCTTGTTCCGCTCGGGAGCCATTCGGCGGTTCAATTCGGCGGCCTGGCCGCCGAATGAAACCGCCGATCGTGCGATTTCAGGGGCAAAATTGCCTTTTCACTTGCCCTGTTCTTGATGTCTATAAATATCACACTTTCTCATTATCTGATTAAGTTCTTTGACTCTTAAGAACCCTAATCTTCAAAGATAGATTTTGAGAGAAAATCAAATCAAGAACTCAACTTTAATCACTCAAATCAAACCCCTTTTGCATCAAATTTCATATTGCATCTCATATGTCTATATAGAGTGCATCCATGTATGGGTTTGCTTCATCACAACTTGCTTGGTAAGATTTTGATTAATTTCATCTTATTGTAGTATTTTAAATACCAAGCCATCTCTTTTAAATTACTTGTATGTTTTAGATCATATGATAAATACAAGAAAAGAGATTAATTGTGATGAATTGATTGAGTGTTGTTTTTGATAGATATCTAGGTTTTTATAATCTATGATTATCTACGCTATTTGACATGTCATTTAGCAATTGATATCTAGGGTTGATTTAAATTGAATATATCATCATCCTAGATAAGCATCTAAGGTTCCCTAGCCTTGTTTGTTAATTGAATATTCATACATATTCACATAGGGTTGTGCAATCTCTTTTGAGAGATTAGGGTTGCTATTACAGGCCTGCGGGTAGTAGTGGTGGGTTACAGACCGGGATTAGGCTGTAAACATCATTACAAGTAGTGACTGCGAGGATCGAGCAATTGGAATAGGATTGCTAATAAAGGCCCGCTGGGTAGAAGTGAGGGGTTACAGACCGGAGTGTTAGACGAGGTCTACATAGGTTGTAAACTTCATTTCAATTAGTGATTTCGAGTTCCGAGTGTGGCGCACTATACAGCCCGTGGTTTTTCCCAGTGGTTGGGTTTCCACGTAAAAATCAAGTGTTATTTAATTTCCGCATCTTATTACACTTGCTTGTATTTTTGACTAGTAGGGGCATTTTCGTAATATTGACTTGCATGCGAAAATTGGGTAATAATCGTTAAAATCTATTCACCCCCCCTCTAGATTACATATTTAGAACACACCGTATTCTTTTCAATACTAAATCTATTTTTAGTCTCGCTTCCGCTGCGTTTACTGCGATTTTTCCTTACAGCTAGTCCTTACCGGATTCTCTCATTTCTTCTCTCAGATTCCTAGGCTTTCCTAAAAAATACATATACAATATGAGTTAATTCATGAATATCAAATTGATTGCATATGAAGTCATTTTAAAACGCAATTTCTGAAAAATGAGGTCCCATGAATGGAATTGCAAATCATGAATTAGAAAGAACATGCGGAAACCAAAATTCACAAAATGGACATCCCTGAAGATCGTGAAGGTCTTTCTTTGGTTTTAACGGGGCTTAGGTGAATGGTGAGTCAAATAATGGGTCAATAGATAACAAGGAACCTAATGATTATGCTTTAGGCATACATTCTAATTACAAGTTGCACTTACTTCACACATTCGTTTCTGCCTTTGGCACCCATTGCACACAATATCATTTCAAAAGCATATTCACTACTCAAACTTTTCTTGAGTAGCCTATTCAATTCTTAACCCTCTATCTAGGCCAATTGTGCCTAATTCATATTTTTTCCTTTTATTTTATCTTTTTCTTGGCTTTGCCTTTCTTTTCTTTTCTTTTGCAAACATTTTTTTTTTCATTTCACTTTTTTTTTTCTTTTGCTTTTCTTTTTCTTTTGCTTTTTATCATTGCTTTTTACCCACTCTTTCATTTCAATACTCTTTACACAGAATTATATGCCTAGGTAAATGTATCAACATTTTCTCATAAAAAAGTTTACATTCATAACCTAAGCCTTTAGCAAAATCATTTGGTTGAGGTAAGTCAATTATGTAGGCTATATGGTTAATTTGGATGTGGTTCACAAAATGAAAAGCTTAAGATGTAGGGAAAAATACCGTAGTACACGCAACGGAAGCGAGACTAAAAATAGATTTAGTTACTTTTAAAATTTTTCCTTTTTATGAACCTTAAACCCTTTAATCAATTAAACATATATATTATCTAACAAAAGAATAATATCTTTTGTCGCGTGATCCGATTGACTTACGTCGATGGTAATCCGTAAGATCTTCAATCCTAGCACGAACGTGGATCACCTAGGAGCGTGGTCTCCCTTTTCTTTGAATTGCAAACCTGAGAATGGACAAACAAACTTTTCTTTTTCTTTGTTAGTCACAAAAACAATCAAAAGAAGACTAAGATTATTCCGGTCACTTTTGAGTTCTCAATCTTATGATCGAAACTCGCATGAACTTCAATCGATGTTGTACACACAAGCTTATTGATGAACAAGCAATTAGTGTACCATCAAAGAATAATCTATTCACTATTTTATGTTTTAGTAGAATAAAAACCTTTCTATGAATTGAGAAGAAGAAGAAAATTGTATCAATCACCACAAAACCCTAGGGTGGCCGAATTCTATACATATGAATATATAGGTGGCCTAAATTTTCTTTCTCTCTTTTTATTAGGGTGGCCGAAATCTCTACACTACAAGGGACTACGGTTGCCGCAATACCTAAGCCAAAAAGGAGTTTGTATTGCACCCTAATTCCTATCTAGTTTAAGACTTCAAACCCTAATCCAACTCATAGATCTTTTATTCTTTTATTTGACTAAATAAAAAGACTTCTTATTTGATTAAATAAATCAAATTAATTATTTATTTTCTTATCAAACAAGTCTTTTAATTTTAGTATACTACTACCAATAGTATAACTCTAGGAATCATATTTCCTAATCAGAAAAGATTTATTTCTTAATTAAACAATTAATTAATAAATAAATTAATTCTTATTTAATTAAAACAATGAAACAAAATAATATATTAGGTTAAAAAGCACCTTGCCGCCCCACTTAAAATAAATGGGCCATATATTATTTTCTTATTTCATTTAATCCATTGGACTTTAAATAAAAAGCCCACATGTGAACCAGACCCATTCTTACTAAAAGAAACAAACCCATATGCCATTCATTAATATATAAATATAATTGAGCAGCCCATTACATAAATAATGTGCAAATTATATTCTTAATATATTAAATGCAATTCTAGATGGACCCTTAAATTGGTCCGGTAGAATATATCAAGTGATCCATGCAAGTCCGTGTGGATTGGGGATCTTGGCGGGCCATCTAAATTTAACCATCAATAGACATAATCTAATCACAATCAACAAATGATTCACTTAGGTCCGATCCATTAATTTTAACTCATTCCACTAAAGAGCTAAAATTGAACTCTTAAATAAAGATAGAAAAGGAAGATGTTCCTCATTCATACCCTAGACAATCAAGTTGGAGATAGTGTATCCTCGTGATTAATATCAGTAATCGCCAAGAGTTCATAGACCGCCTATAACTCTCCAAGTTACCATATTTACTCATATGACCACGTTTTGAACTTGGATATTTTGACTTGTCCAGAAGCCATGGCAATAATAGTCACTATCGAAAACTCAACGTTGAGATTTAATATTCAATTACTTCAAAACATCCATATGATGATATTATACTCTCATTTAATAAATGGAGCCACGATGTCCATATCTATAAATGAAGTCCTCTATCGATTAACAAATGAATATCACCAAACTATCGAGGATAGACTATGCTATATAATCGTACTCATTGATAACTCAAATGATATCACTTGCAACCATAAGTCCATCATTTATCTCAGGATTAAGATAGACTCTCCGATTGTCCTGATAATGAAAAGACTTTTATCTACTGACGGTTATAGAAAAAGTATTTCATTGTGATCCAGTTCAATGCACCCAGTGCACTAGATTCTTTTGCTTGAAGACACTCCGATGATTTTAGACTCATCATATCTCATTTGATCCCACTCAAATGCTAGCAAAAGAATTCTACAACTTTAACATGATAAAGGTGCCCAACCTTTAACTTAAGTTGTGAACAATATTCAAGACTAACTAAAGAATTGTGTCTACCACATACATATCCAGATGTACGAACAATTCTTCTTTTCTCATAGTCTTTAGACCTTATGATTATTTACTTTGACAATTATAATATTAAACTATAAATGCTATAAGATTTGTTAAACCAGAAATCACTTTATTAATATGAAAAAGATTGTTAATTACAACATTACACTCTTGCTATTGAGCATAATCCTAACAATCTCCCACTTGCACTATAGCAAATGTGTCATATCTCTTAAGCCCATATTCTCTAGATGCCCATCGAAACTCTTCTGAGGTAGAGCCTTTGTGAAGGGATCCGCTAGATTTTCTGCTGACGCGATTTTGGTAATCGTCACGTCACGTCACCTCTTTGAACAATCTCCCTTAAAAGATGATACTTTCTTTCAATGTGTTTACCTCTCTTGTGACTTCTTGGTTCTTTCGAATTAGCCACTGCTCCACTGTTGTCACAGTAGATAGTGATCTGCTTATTCGCACTAGGAACCACTTCCAAGTCAATCAAGAATTGGCGGAGCCAAACAGCCTCTTTGGCAGCCTCGCATGCAGCAACATACTCAGCTTCCATGGTGGAATCAGCAATACAAGATTGCTTGATACTCCTCCATATGACTGCTCCTCCTCCAATAGTAAACACAGCCCCTGATGTGGATTTTCTGGAGTCAGAATCTGATTGGAAATCAGAATCTGTATACCCAACGGGAATCAAATCCCCTCCAGAGTATACAAGCATATTATCTCTCGTTCTCTTGAAATACTTGAAAATATGCTTGACTGCCGTCCAGTGATCAGGACCAGGTTTCGATTGAAACCTACTAACTATGCCAACAGCAAAACAAATATCTGGTCTAGTACAGAGCATTGCATACATGAGACTTCCAACCGCCGAGGCATATGGAACTCTACTCATGAATTGCTCTTTATGCTCATTCTTAGGAACTTGTTCCTTAGAAAGCTTGATTCCATGTCTGAAAGGTAACATACCTTTCTTGGAATCCTGCATGGAAAACCTAGACAAGATCTTGTCTATGTATGAAGCTTGGGATAATGCAATCGTTTTATTCTTTCTATCCCTTATTACTTGGATACCTAGAATAAAACTTGCTTCTCCTAAGTCCTTCATATCAAATTGTTTTGCTAACCATTCTTTTACTGATGTCAATACACCTACATCGTTTCCAATGAGTAGTATATCATCAACATAAAGAATCAGGAAAACCAACTTGTCGCCTTTAATCCTTTTGTATACACAAGGTTCGTCAGGATTTTGAATAAATCCAAAACCTTTGACAGCTTGATCGAACCTTATGTTCCAGGATCTGGATGCTTGCTTTAATCCATATATGGATTTTTGCAACTTGCATACCTTTTCCATTTGGCCCTTTTCAATGAATCCCTCTGGTTGCATCATGTAGATGCTTTCGTCAAGACTTCCATTAAAGAAAGCTGTCTTGACGTCCATTTGCCAAATCTCTAGATCTAAAGATGCTGCAATGGATAAGAGTATCCTAATGGATTTAAGCATGGCCACAGGAGTGAAGGTTTCCTCGTAATCGATACCTTCTTTCTGTGTATACCCTTTAGCTACCAATCTAGCTTTAAAGGTTTCCACCTTTCCATCCATACCTCTTTTCCTCTTGTATACCCACTTGCACCCAATGGGTTTTATCCCTTTAGGCAAGTCTACAAGGGACCAGACTTTGTTATCAAACATAGATTCAATCTCAGATTGCATTGCCTTTTGCCAATGGCGACTATCAACATCCTCCATAGCTTCCTTGTATGTGTAGGGATCATCGTCGTCCGGGAGATTCTCCACTGATTCTCCCAGACCGATGTATCTTTCGGGTTGTGTTCTAACCCTCCCACTACGACGAGGAATGGTAGGTTGTTGATCTTGTGTTGGATCGGAACTTACAATTGGGTTAGGTTGTGTAACCTCTCGTGGAATTGTATCTCCTGACATCTCATTCAGGACAATTCTACTTCTAGGTACAAAATCATTCATATAGTCCTTTTCCAGAAATTCAGCATTTGTCGAAACAAATACTTTAAGATCTGAAGGACTATAGAAATAATATCCTTTAGTTTCTTTTGGATACCCTACAAATATACATGTTTCTGAACAGGACTCCATCTTTTCTGTCTTTCCTTTTAACACATGCACAGGACAACCAAATATCCTTAAGTGTTGTAAACTAGGCTTGCACCCAGTCCACAACTCATGCGGTGTTTGAGGAACTGACTTAGATGGTACATCGTTTAGAATGTATATAGCAGTTTGTAAAGCATATCCCCAAAAAGAAATAGGAAGTGTTGAATAACTCAACATAGACCTAACCATATCCAAAAGAGTTCTATTTCTCCTTTCTGCTACCCCATTCTGTTGAGGTGTACCTGGTGCAGAAAACTGAGAAACTATCACATTATCAATAAGATATTGCTGAAACTCACCAGATAGATATTCTCCACCACGATCAGATCTCAAGATTTTTATGTGTTTCTCAAGCTGATTTTCTACTTCAGCTTTGAATGCTTTGAACATGTCAAAAGCATCCGACTTATGTCACATGAGATACACATAGCCAAATCTCGAGTAATCATCTGTGAAGGTGATGAAGTACTCATATCCACCTCTAGCTTGAATGCTCATAGGTCCACATACATCAGTGTGTATCAATCCTAAACATTCAGTGGCTCTTGCACCTTTGGCAGAGAACGACCTTTTGGTCATTTTACCTTCCAAACAAGATTCATAAGTTGGTAGATCATCAACCTTTAAGTCACTTAAAGGTCCGTCACATACCAATCTTTTAATCCTATTAAGGTTAATATGACCTAGGCGTAAATGCCATAGGTAGGTTTCATCTATTGATAATTTTACTCTTTTATGATTAGGTTCCGTTAATTCTGTGTCTAACGAGTGAGAGATATTTCTATGCAAAAAGTATAGACCGTTTTCCAATGTACCTTGGCAAATAATTTTGTCATTCTTACTAATAATAAAGACTTTATTAAAAGTAACCGAATATCCAAATTTATTCAAACAAGAAACTGAAATTAAATTCCTCTTGAATTGAGGTACATAATAAACGTCTATTAAATCTAAATGCCTTCTAGAATCCAAATAAACTCTAATATCTCCCACTGCACTTGCAGACACTAACGTTCCGTTGCCCAAGCGCAAATTGATTTCATTCTTACTCAGCCTTCTCCTTTCTTGGAACCCCTGCAAGGAATAACAAACATGATTAGTGGCTCCAGAGTCTATGATCCAAGAATCAGTAGAATCTGCCAGAAAACATGTTTCAAGATAATTAACATTACCTTCTTCCTTCTTTTTCTGGGACTTTGGGCAATTTCTTTTCCAATGTCCCTTTTCACCACAAAAGAAGCATTTCCCTTTGATCTTAGTTACTTTCTTGGTCTCCTTCTTGGTAGGCCCAAGTTCCTTTTTCTTCTGTTGTTTCTTGACCTTCTGACGAGTCTTAACAGTAGCAACTTTACCAACCATTTGAATCTCTTAACCCTTGCCTTTCACAAGGATCTTTTCAGCACTTTGAACATCTTGCATCAGGCCTTGTAAGGTGTATTCCTTTTTGTTCAAAGTGTAGTCCAATTTGAACTAATCAAAGGAATCTAACAATGAATTGACAACCATATCAATTTTTGTCTCACCATCTATCTTAGCGCCATGCAGTTCAGCAATGTTGAGATGTGCTATGACTTTCATCATGTGATCCTTCACAGCCTGTCCAGGTTTCATCCTAAGATTCATAAAAGCAGTCACTGCCTCTCTCTTAGTCGTCCTGGACTTCATAGCAAACATCTCCTCTAGAGACATCATTATATCAGCAGCGAACTCCATTCCTTCATGCTGCTGTTGCAACACGTCGGAGATAGTGGCCATAATATAACATTTGGCCATATCATCTGAAGTCTTCCACTGCTCATACTCATCTCTATACATTATGCTAGATTCATTATTAGGAGCAGGTGGTTTAGGAGTAGTTAGAACAAACTTATGTTTTTCACTTTGCAGCAACAACCCAATTTTCCTTTTCCATGTGACATAATTATCTCCAGTTAAAGTGTTATCTTTCAGGATGTTCATAAGTGATGGGGTCATGATTTCTGAATAAAACAGAACATATATAAGTAAATAATCATGATAAAGCACTTTTAAATATTTATCTTGAATTAAAAAAATAACTCAATCATAAAAATTCAACGGTGATCCAACACCCATAAATGTTACGCCTCCTTTGGGAGTTCGCACCATTTACTAGTTAGACTAGGTCCCACCTAATTGTTAACATAACAACCGGCGTTTTCAATTTTTAGCCTTGCAATTTTACTGACAAGAACTCTTGGGAGGATATCAATAAAATTACATTGAGTGTGTTACCAAGATATCGACCCTCAATTTTCTCTCACGAAAATCCCTCATTGGGGAGTAGATCTCGTTTGAGTCCATTGTCTAGTCTATCCTTGTAAGGATGTTTATTGCTAAATTCCATTCATGGACGCCCCTTGGGGGGATTACCAATAAATAATAAAGCTCAACTAACCTTGGAGGCCATAGGTGTTACAAAAACACCTTCTCCCACTCAATTATTTAAGGCGTGTGATTAAATCCCATAGAATGATTTACCAAGTTATCTAGATGCCAATTTAGATACCTAAATCATTCAATGCATGTTCATACCAAAAGAGATATATGAGTGACACTCCTATTCTATATGTCATGTTATCATACAATAACAAATATTGTAATATTTAAGCATAAATTAAATAGCAACAATTTTGGCCCATCCTAGAAAAACAAGTAAATTACAATTTGTTTTAGGAATACAAGATCTTCAAGTGGCCCATCAACCATACGCTCATCCTTCGGCCTCCACCCATGGGCGACACACACCACAACCCCACAAAGGGGCTGCTGTGCGCAGCCCATGAAACCTCCCAGGGCTGCCGTGCGCAGCCCACAAAGTTTGGGCTTGCCATGCGCAGCCCAATCCACTCCTAGGGTGCGCACGGTGCTCGTACTTGGTTCCGGTTGCTTCCTTTTTCTTCGTATCTTCGAATCTTCAATACCCGAATACATTACGGCAGTATAAATAAAAAAATACTGCAGTATTAATTTTTTTTTTTTTTTATTCACTGCAGTACTTTTACAAAATAAATAACTGCACATTAAAAAAATAAATAAATAACTGCAGTAGTATTACAAAAAAAAATACTGCACTTAACAAAAAAAATAAAACCTAGCAACTACCAAGAAGGAATTATGGCGATAATAGACCACCCTTCTTGTTACAATTCCGAAACAAAAATTACATTGAAAATCTAGGACCAAAATCGAGCAACAACAATCCACATAAAACATATATAAATCCATACATCACATGTAATTATATATGCGAATACCTAGAGTGCCATCTCTTTCTAAACATGCATAATCACAATAAAAAGAAATAGATCCACGTATATATACGTTAATTAATTAAGAGGGTTCAACCTAGGCTCTGATACCAATTGTAGGGAAAAATACCGTAGTACACGCAGCGGAAGCGAGACTAAAAATAGATTTAGTTACTTTTAAAATTTTTCCTTTTTATGAACCTTAAACCCTTTAATCAATTAAACATATATATTATCTAACAAAAGAATAATACCTTTTGTCGCGTGATCCGATTGACTTACGTCGATGGTAATCCGCAAGATCTTCAATCCTAGCACGAACGTGGATCACCTAGGAGCGTGGTCTCCCTTTTCTTTGAATTGCAAACCTGAGAATGGACAAACAAACTTTTCTTTTTCTTTGTTAGTCACAAAAACAATCAAAAGAAGACTAAGATTATTCCGGTCACTTTTGAGTTCTCAATCTTATGATCGAAACTCGCGTGAACTTCAATCGATGTTGTACACACAAGCTTATTGATGAACAAGCAATTAGTGTACCATCAAAGAATAATCTATTCACTATTTTATGTTTTAGTAGAATAAAAACCTTTCTATGAATTGAGAAGAAGAAGAAAATTGTATCAATCACCACAAAACCCTAGGGTGGCCGAATTCTATACATATGAATATATAGGTGGCCTAAATTTTCTTTCTCTCTTTTTATTAGGGTGGCCGAAATCTCTACACTACAAGGGACTACGGTTGCCACAATACCTAAGCCAAAAAGGAGTTTGTATTGCACCCTAATTCCTATCTAGTTTAAGACTTCAAACCCTAATCCAACTCATAGATCTTTTATTCTTTTATTTGACTAAATAAAAAGACTTCTTATTTGATTAAATAAATCAAATTAATTATTTATTTTCTTATCAAACAAGTCTTTTAATTTTAGTATACTACTACCAATAGTATAACTCTAGGAATCATATTTCCTAATCAGAAAAGATTTGTTTCTTAATTAAACAATTAATTAATAAATTAATTAATTCTTATTTAATTAAAACAATGAAACAAAATAATATATTAGGTTAAAAAGCACCTTGCCGCCCCACTTAAAATAAATGGGCCATATATTATTTTCTTATTTCATTTAATCCATTGGACTTTAAATAAAAAACCCACATGTGAACCAGACCCATTCTTAAAAAAAAGAAACAAGCACACATGCCATTCATTAATATATAAATATAATTGAGCAGCCCATTACATAAATAATGTGCAAATTATATTCTTAATATATTAAATGCAATTCTAGATGGACCCTTAAATTGGTCCGGTAGAATATATCAAGTGATCCATGCAAGTCCGTGTGGATTGGGGATCTTGGCGGGCCATCTAAATTTAAGCTTCAATAGACATAACCTAATCACAATCAACAAATGATTCACTTAGGTCCGATCCATTAATTTTAACTCATTCCACTAAAGAGCTAAAATTGAACTCTTAAATAAAGATAGAAAAGGAAGATGTTCCTCATTCATACCCTATACAATCAAGTTGGAGATAGTGTATCCTCGTGATTAATATCAGTAATCGCCAAGAGTTCATAGACCGCCTATAACTCTCCAAGTTACCATATTTACTCATATGACCACGTTTTGAACTTGGATATTTTGACTTGTCCAGAAGCCATGGCAATAATAGTCACTATCGAAAACTCAATGTTGAGATTTAATATTCAATTACTTCAAAACATCCATATGATGATATTATACTCTCATTTAATAAATGGAGCCACGATGTCCATATCTATAAATGAAGTCCTCTATCGATTAACAAATGAATATCACCAAACTATCGAGGATAGACTATGCTATATAATCGTACTCATTGATAACTCAAATGATATCACTTGCAACCATAAGTCCATCATTTATCTCAGGATTAAGATAGACTCTCCGATTGTCCTGATAATGAAAAGACTTTTATCTACTGACGGTTATAGATAAAGTATTTCATTGTGATCCAGTTCAATGCACCCAGTGCACTAGATTCTTTTGCTTGAAGACACTCCGATGATTTTAGACTCATCATATCTCATTTGATCCCACTCAAATGCTAGCAAAAGAATTCTACAACTTTAACAAGATAAAGGTGCCCAACCTTTAACTTAAGTTATGAACAATATTCAAGACTAACTAAAGAATTGTGTCTACCACATACATATCCAGATGTACGAACAATTCTTCTTTTCTCATAGTCTTTAGACCTTATGATTATTTACTTTGACAATTATAATATTAAACTATAAATGCTATAAGATTTGTTAAACCAGAAATCACTTTATTAATATGAAAAAAATTGTTAATTACAACATTACACTCTTGCTATTGAGCATAATCCTAACATAAGATGTATTTGGCTTCGAAAGGGCTTAGGAGCACACATTTAGAGGGTATGGAAGTATTTAGGCCAATTTACAGTTTCCTTCACATGCATTGCCTAAAGTCATTTATAAAGGTTTGTCCATAAGCAAATCAAAGCATCCACAAGCAGTCCATAATATTCTATGACATGCAACATTTAAGTGCAAATGAGACCTATACATGCTTAAAAAGAGTGTTTGAGATTGAGTGTTTAATGAGTGAATTTTTGACATCTCAAAATATGCTTCTTATAGGCCGTGTTTGTGATCCTCTCGGGAATCTCCACTATTAATTCTTAGCCTTCAAGCAACAATGATAATCCACTCTAACATTATGAGAAAAAGATTAACGTGCTTTGTTCAATGAAGTCCCAAATGGCATGACATTAATTTAAACCAAACAATGGCAAAGATGTACAATTCCTCACTACTCATGAAAATCATAATCTCAATAAGCAAAGTATGCTCAATATGGCATTATCGCAAAAATTTGAAAAGTTTCGGCTCAAATTTGTAAAACCAAGCAAAGTGATGTTGCGCAAATGTACCCCCAAACCTAAATTGGACATTGTCCTCAATGTTCATGGGAGGTAGAATTTGTTTAAATGGCGCAACCCACACATCCAAAGCAAACAAAACATACATGACCACAAATAATCAAAGAATTTCCAAGAACATGGCAAAGTGCCTTCTCATCCTAATATGCATAAATTCATCCCAAAAGGATGCATAATCATAAATAGCATATTCTCAACATTTCTATCATTCAAAAATCATCAATTAAGTACATTCATCCTAAATCCTCTACCAAAAATCATCACACACTTATTCTAACCAAAAGCAAAACAAGAAGTGGAAATGAAATAAAAGCAAGAACGAAATATGGAATAATAGTAATAAACGTAAAGCAATGAAATATCCAACAAAACAAACTGAAAATAAACCAAAGTGCTAAACAAGCAAAAAGAAACACACCAAAAACTAACATAAAACACACAAACTTTATTCAAAGCATAAAATGTAAAAGTGCAAGTCCGAAGTCCGCATTACCGCATCCTATCATGCAAATTGGGACCGTGATGCTTATTATATGGGTCAACCAAGCATTCATTCATCTTTCTCTTGACTACTCAAATTGGTCCCCTAGATTCAATCCGGACTTTGTCCACCAATTCCTTTATAAACCAAATTTTCTTAACATGATTAGGTCTCATCCTAGGTCTAGCTTGTTTATGATTAGCATGCTTCAAAAATTCAAAACACCTAGATTTAACATGACCCTTCTTATGGCAAAAATAACAAGATAGGGAAGAGAAAGGAATTCTCCCTTTTTGCATTGGAGTTTGAGGCTTGGAGTGACCCTCCATGGTGAGTGTCTTGATGGCTTGGTCCATTTGGTCTATCTCCACCAAATGGTCACACTCCTTCACCTTGGCAATCTTCAATGCCAACGCTTTCTTACTCAACTCTTCTTTGACGTCCTCTAATGCCTTGTCCTTGGCTTCTATGCTCATAAGGGTCTTTCTCATCTTCCTTGAGGATTCCTCCTCAAATTCTTCGGTGAGCTTGGCTAAATCCTCAAGCTCTTGCACCGTTGACTCGTTATCTTTGGTAAGAGACACATTGAGCTTCTTGAGTTTGTGATTCCTCCTAGATAGGTCTTCAACCTTCTTCTCAAGAGTACATTTTTCCGCCTTGAGCACCTCTATTTCAAGCATGAGCTCTTGATTTGCATTTTTGAGCCCTTCAATCTCAAAATCACCTATACTCTCTTCATCTTCTTGGCTACTCTTCTCATATAATTGAACCAAGTTGCTCACCTTTCCACCCTTATTCTTCGGTGGTTGCACATCCACTACATTGCAACTTCCAATGCTCTTTAGATCATCGTTGCAAGCGATGGAATCAAGATCAAGCTATCTCTCAGATGAGTGCATCACAACTTTCCTTTTGCACACGTCAATCTTCATTCGAGTGGTAGCCATAAAGGGTCTACCTAGCAAAACTTGCCAACTTGCTACATCATTGGATTTTTCTTCAATGTTTAACACCACAAAATCATTACCTATTCTATTCCATCCACTAGAATAGGTATATCTTTTATTTCTCCATGTGGAATTCGAGAAGTTCGATCTGCGAACATAAGCTTCTTCCCAGTTGGTTCTAGTCCTACTAATCTTAACTTCTCATACAATGCCAAGGGCATCATATTAATGCTTGCGCCCAAGTCAAGCATTCCCTTTAGCAACCCACTATCTCTAACCGATATGGGGATCACAAAACTCCCCGATCATCTACCTTAGTTTGGAAAGCTTCTTCAAACATCATTGCTTCATCTATAGCTCCGTCCCTAGTGACAAAATTCCCCTCTTTGGCTTGCTCGGTGTGGCTTGGAAACTTTCCCTTCTCTTATTTTTAGAGAGCTTCGGCAATTTGCCCTATTTGAGTTTCCAATTTCCCAAACGATGCCTCTAAGTTGCCAAACCTTTAGCCACTAGCTTGCATAAAGTTTGTCAATGTGTGTTCGGCTCTTTGGAAACCTTGCATTATCCCTCTCATTTATTTATCTACATTACGGTGAGGTTGATACGAGATAGACTGAGCGTTGTTGTTGTTGTTGTTGTTCCATTGATTTCCTCCCCATTGGTTTCCTCCTTGGGGGTATCCTCCTTGTTGATATCCGCCTTGTTGCTCTCTTTGACAGTATTCTCCTTGTTGGTTGCTTCCTTGATTGTTCCCTCCTTGTTGTTGGAGTCCTCCTTGTTGTTGGTTCCTAGGCTGTGGGTTCAATATGTTGTTGGACCAAGAGAGGTTAGGATGGTTTCTCAATCCTAGGTTGTAAGTGTTTGAGTATGGGTTGTTCCCTTGACCTTGGAAACCCATAGCTTGAACCTCCTCTTGCTCTTGCCCTTGATTCATGTCATTGAATCCGTTACTATCATTGAATTGATCACTAGGGCTTGCCTTTTGTCTTCCTAGCATCTTCATTCCAGCCTTAGGAAATCCGATACTCTCAATGTAGAATGTCAAGGATTCTATCTTCTTATTCATCCTAGAGATCTCGATAGCAGTTTCTGTGCTCGTATTCACATCAAACCTTCCACCTCGAACACTATTTGCATTCCTTTGTTGAGAGTTTTGTGCTAACATCTCATATATCTCATATATCTCAGTGGTAGTCTTCGTGTCATAAGAGCCTTTGCAAGCATTATCCACCAATACTTGAGAGAAACGAGTGAGACCACATTGGAAACAAAACACCTTGTACTCTTTCGTGAACATGTGAGGAGGGCATTGGGCCAAAAGAAGTTGATACCTCTCCCATGACTCATAAAAAAGCTCCCCTTCAGTCTCATTGAAGTCTGCTATCTTCACCTTAAGCTCTTTAGCCTTCCTAGTTGGGAAAAATCTATTGAAGAATACACCACAAATTTGCCCCCAACTTGTCAAAGATCTCGGCCTAAGTCCCATCAACCATTTTATTGCCAAGTCCTTTAGGCTATGTTGAAAACACCTCATGTGAAGTTGCTCCCTAGTTAGGCGCATGATTGGGAATGTCTCAATGATGGCACTGAATTCCTTCATGAATTGCAAACAATCCTCATTCAACTTTCCATAGAAGGAAGGTAAGAGGTTTACATGCATAGTCCTTAGCTCATATCTCCTTGCAACCGGATCTAAGACAATTGGTGAAGGTTGATTCCCAATTGCGGGCAATTAGTACTCCTCCATAGTTATCCTTTGGCCTTGGTTAGTAGGAGTCTCTTGAGTCACTTCTTCCCTAGGCGGTGCTTCATCCTCCCTCCTTGGTTCTTGTCCCTCTGTACTCATAGCTTGCCTAGGAATCTCTTCAAACTCCCTAACAATTTTCCCAACACGGCTAGGTTCTTCCAGTGGTGGGTGTACTCCTCTTCCTAAAGATCTCTTACCGTGCATACACCTAAACTCCTGAAAATGGAATAGATAAAGAAAACACAAAAAGGTAAAAAGAACTATGAAAAATTAACAAACAAACAATAAATTCAAAAATAATTACTAACAAATCTAAACTATACCGAAAAGTTAATCAATATAACAATTGCTACCATTTCCCCGGCAGTGGTGCCAATTTTTGATGAGGTCATTTGTGCACATCAAAACAATGAATATATGTGATCTTTTGAAAATAATGTTTTACCACTTTGGAATCCTCCTAGGATATAAAACGTAATAATGGTAAGCTAGATTCGTTCCACAGGGAAATGAATTAATACGTTAGATTGATTAACTAATCTAAAATGCAATAACATAAATCATAATGAGTAGATAGTGTGTGGCTTAAAATACCACAAAACATGCATAAAGTAAAAGTAACAAAAGTGATATGCAAATTAGAATCTCAACAATCTATAGTAAGAAAAGTGGGTGTAAAAAATTAAGAGATACGCTAAGGGATCGATGAAGTTGCAAGTGGATTAGGGGTGCTTTTTAGACTATCTTAAAGATCCAATCTCATATAAGCTAACCTCTTGTATTCTTAGGTGTGTTTAGGCTATAACCATGAACCATAAAAATCTTTCCACATCAATGCCTAACCGATTAAGGAAAGGGGGTCAAGGTGGGATTGGTTGTTTATAAGGCAAGGTTTGGATTAATGTGGTTGATATACCCTCCACTAATCCATCCCATTCATTGGATTCTTTAATCACAAAGGGTTGTCAATCCAAAGGTGATTATTTAATATATTATTCTAACAAGATTATGATCAACAAGTTGATATACAAATTAATCACATAATGAAAAAAATCTAACGATAGAATAAATGGAAAACATATAGATATTCAATTAAAATATAGTCAAGCAAACCCCAAGTCCAATTGTTCCTAACACCAGCCCCCTAGATTAGGGGTTTAGCTACACATAGTTATAAATAAGAAAAGAGGGTAATAAATAAGGAAATCACCCTTAGGCTCCCTTCTTTAATGTTTGATCCTTGCTCTCCTTAGATGCTCCTTTGTGCAAAAGTGTGATGAATGTCAAATGATGAGTGACTAAGGTATTATGGTGAAGAAAATGGCAAGAGAGGAAAGGTTTGGTGAGGTAAAATAGATTTGATGTTGAGTATTTGATGGAAAAGATAGTTCAATGTTAGAAATGGAGGAAGTTGAAAGTGGGATTCATGGAAGAAAAACTAGATCTAAAAAATGCTAAGTAAAAATGGTGCTTTTCAAACTCTGTATAATATTGTGTGTCTTTCAAATTCAGAGAAGAGGGATATTTATACTCATCTTAATTTTGCGCTGAAACTCGCTTGGAAAGCTGATGTGGTGTGATTGTCGCCATTGTGTTGCCATGGCAACCTTGTGGCGTAAAACGGTTACGCATTCTGAGATTCACTTGTCGCCACGAACATCATCTTTTTCGCCCTTTGCAAATGGTGACACTGAGGAACTTTTGGTGTTGTTGCCATTTGCCATTGAATGTTGCCATGGCGACATGTAAGTAGTGACAAGACCTGATGAAGTCTTCTTTGGAGAAATTCATTTGTCGCCGTGGTGACCATGTGGCGACTTTTGCTCTTTTTGAAACACTCCTCACTATCGCCATGTCGACCATGTCGACCATGTGGCGACATGGGGGCGATATATATTCCTTTGTAAAACACCTCCCTATTGCCATGGTGATCTATCTTCAACAAAAGGCAAGAATGCCCTGTTTCATGTCTTTATGCTCCTTTTTGCACCAAGTTCCTCCTTTTCTTCACAAATGCCCTTGAGGCCTAATAAAACTTGAAAAACTTGATTTTGCATCATTAAATACGGGGAAACACCCGAGAATTATGCACAAAGAATAGGAAATAAGGGTACAAAATCATACCATATTTAGTCCGATCAGGAGGTATTAGAGCAAGATCGCCCGGTACTTTAATAGAAAGGTAAAGACCCGAAATTTCAAAGAAGGGTACTTGGTTCTTAGGAAGGTAACCCAGAATACTCGAATAAGGTATGATGGGGTACTAGCCTCAAACTGGGAATGACCCTACCTAATAAAGATGGTAGTCCGTGGTGGAGCCTATAAGTTAGAAGACATAGATGGCTACCCTGTAGACCAAACCTGTTATGCTCATCACCTCAAAAGATTCTATCCATGAAGTTTGAAGAAGCAGTTTATTTCGACTGGTATCACTCTAAGTATGTATCACCTTGAATTTGCTTTGTATCGCCTAAAAGTTCAATAAAAAGTTAGTTTTTTCTCTGACGTGTTTCTCCTATGATCGCCTTGGAAATTTTGCCTATGATCGCCTCAAGACCAGGAAAGCCACATGGCATCCTACTGCCTTGGACATGACCCACCCCTTTCCATGAAGGGTTTGATGCTAAAGTAGCCTTAGTTGCCTACCAGACCAAGGATCCGGATTCATGGCCCTAGTTGCCCATCGCATCCTTAAGACCAGGAGAGCCTATACGGCAACCCTGAAGCCTTGGATGGAAACCAATCTCTCAAAGGAAAAAATAGTGCTAAAGTGGCCCTAACTACCAGGACAGTTCGCCTAAGGACCGGGATTCCTTATGCAGGAATACCTAGTACCTTGATTCGCCTAATGGAAGACTTAGTGCTAAAGTGGCCTTAATTGCCTACCAGAACAGTTCGCCTAAGGACCGGGATTCCTTATACAAGAATGCCCGGTACCTTGATTCGTTTAATGGAAGACCTGGTGCTAAAGTGGCCTAATTGCCTACCAGGACAGTTCGCCTAAGGACCGGGATTTCTTATATAGGAATTCCTAGTACCTTGACTCGCCTTATGGAAATCCTGAAACGGCCTGAAAAAATATACATATATAACGTGTCTAATTGTATCTAGAGGGGGGGGGGGGGGGGGGGGGGGGGAATAGATTTTAATCCGGTTATTACCAATTGTTAGGTTTTTGGTTTGTCTTGGCATGTATTCCATATCAAAATGATGTTTTTCTTGTATTGATTAATGGTCTTAAAAATGATGAGTCAAAGCTTCAAAGAAAGACTCGGCCACAATTCTTGCAGGATGGTGTCTTCAAAGAGGAATGTGCTACATTGCACAATAAAGGTATATTAGACCTCATTTCTCTTACAAGGCATAGGCACACACACACAATTCATTCATAAGTGTCCCTACATCATTGTACACCATTTATATAACCCATTCACATGTTTTAGTATGCTCATGCATTGAACTCATATTGACATACATTGTAGAATTGCATGTTCTAAGACTATGTCTAGGAAATGGCATACTTGTATGATCTTGTGTTTATTTGTTTTTGTGTTATTTTTTTTTTTGGACTTGAACATGATCTCATATGATTCCTTATTGAGTCCTAGTCATTTCAGTTACTCATTCATTAGGTTTCGAGTCCAAACAATGTTGTTATGCTACTTTGCGTTCTCATTCGTTGAGTTGTCTTCGTCATCATTTTTCGAGTCAAATTCTCAACCTTTTGTCAAAGTTTCATAGTCTTCATTGTGCATGAGGGAGTCACAATTCATAATTTGAAGACATATTAAAAATCGGAGTTTGGAGGCCCGGATACGGCCAAAGAACGCGAGAGGAGCGCGAGGGAAGCTTGCTTGGCCAACGGCCAAACAATGAGGGTGCGTGAGGGAGGCCGTGAGCCTCACGACCAGGCAGTCCCTCTGCCCTCGTGAGCCTCACATGCCCCTCACGGGGTGCTGAGGTAGCAGCCTCCAATTGGCTCATCTTTTCCCTCTCTTCAATTAATTTAAAAGTCTTCATTTCCCTCCCATTCATTTAAAGAAAGAAAAATTAGAAATCCTAAGTGTAAAATTTTTTCTCAACTTTATCTCACCTTCCAAATACCACAACTTTCTCATACGAAGTTGGGATTGAGTGATTCAAGTTGGAGATTCTTCGTAATCGAGTCCTCTACCTTTTCCAAGTGGTCTTGAAGCTATTTGATTGAGTTTTTTAATGGATCTACCCAGAAAAAAGAACCAGGTCATGATTCCTAGGTATTTGACTTATCTTTGTGATTTCTTCTTTTATAACCTTCAATTTGCTCGGGGTTTCTTCTTCTATATGTTTGTGTATGTATGATGAATGCTATTGAGAAAGATAGTTTCATAATCAAAGTCTAATTAGAGACATATGTGAACTAGTTTTCTAGGATTCTAGGTTTTTCACATGTTTGAGAGTTGTATTGTGATTAGTTTGATATCTAGGGTTATTTGTGAATTAATTGATTCATTCTATGATTACTAACCTTCACATGTGCTTTGATCCTCTAATTGAAAAAAATATAGGATTAGCACTTGTGTTTTTGTATTTAGAGTCTAATATGATTTAATTGATTATTCATTATATCCTTGCTCTAATTGTTGGCTAGAATATTCATTGAACACATTTTGTGATTCTAGCATTTATGTGTATGTTTGTAACATCTTGAATTTTTGCTTCATGTTTATGATTTATTCAAGTGTTATTTGTGTGAATGAAACTAGGACTTATATGTGTTAGGTGTTTTCACATGCTCTAGGTTTAATTCATTTTTGCATCTAGACTATTTTGACTTGTGTTCTCACATGTTTTTAAGTCTAGTTTCCATGGAATGTATTGATCACATGTTCTATGTTGAATTACTTGTTTTCATCATTTGCATTCATTTGATCACACTAGGAAGTCCTTGTAAAAGGCATGAAATCTTGACTAGGACAAGGTGTTCGGATAGTCAAGCAGGGAAGACTTGGTTATGACAAGAGGTCCGAATAAACAAGCAAAAAGTCATGGCTAGGATCGGGAAGGTCTGGATAGCTATGCATTGGAGGCTCTCTAGAGGCATGAGTGCCTTGGATAGGGAGTTGGCTACATTATTGGTAGGTCCGGGCGTTTGGTTAGACATAGACTCCAATAGAGAGTGTTGCATGGGATGTGCATTGGCTCTTGAGGAATTTCTAATCTTCCAACGATGTTGGTTTTGTATGGACTCCAATATATGGTGGCTTCATATCATTGAGGGATTTTGTATCTTTCAATAGGGATTGGGTAGACATAGACTCGAATAGGAAGTAGATCAAGGTTGGTCACTTTTGAGGAATTTCTAATTTATCATCCAATATATTTAGTACCCAATGGTTATAGTTCAACTCGTGGATGTTTCCTTTGTGGAGGTTTTACCACGTTAAAATATCTCATGTGTCAATTCTTTCTATCTCTCTTTTTCTTATTTGTTTTTGTGCATGTTTTAATCTTGTTGCATATTATTTACTTGTGATGTTTATTGGAACAAGATTTCGTAAAGTGTGATTTATAAGCTAATTCATTTTGATCATAATTGTGAATATAATTCTTTTGTATATTTTTATCTTTGTGTATAGTTATATTTGGTTACTTGTAATACATTGAACAATATTGAAATGCAAGTATTTTTTGTTGTTGAGATTTTATGTTATTCTTCCTCATGCAATTCACTAATATATATAGACAATACTAAAATGATCACATGCTTATCTTGTTTATGTATGAATATTTGGTTTATGTGTTGTATGTAAAACTACCTTAAGGGACAAACATGAGTTTGTTTCAAGGGATTGAAAAAGATGTGAAAACCTATTCACCCTCCTAGGTATGCTTTAAGCAATTTAACTACGTTTGTATACTTTCACAAAAATTTTCGAATTAGTCAATATTACGAAAATCACCCTAATCTAGTCAAAAACAAAATCAAGTGTAAAGTGCGGAATTTAAATGACACTTGATTTTTACGTGGAAACCTTTAACAAGGAAAAACCATGGGCTGATATGTGCGCCACACACAGTCCTCAAATCCACTACTTGTAATGGTGTTTACAACCTAGGTTGACCACGTCAAACCCTACACGGTTACTAACCCACCACTACTACCCAATGGGCCTCTAATAGCGATTCTAGACCTAAGGTGCTTGAGCCCTACACATGGTAGTCACAAGACTTAACTCTCAAAGAGAAGAGATAAACAACATAAAGTGAATATGAGCAATATTCAAGTGCATAAATGCAAGGTCAAACATTTAAGCTTATCTGGGCATGGATGAACATGTTAAAGACATTCCTAGATATCATGTAGCTATATGACATGCATACAACTTAGCTATATGTGCAAATCAAACCCTATATGCAATAGCTATCACAAACAACTCACAAAACACAATAAAAAAGCTATCTTGAAACTAGTCAAGTCATAAAGATGCTATCTTGTAAAGCAAGAACATGTGAAAAGATGTAGATGATGTTCTAGCTATAAGTCATGTGAGCAATAATGAAAACCCTATGAAAAATCAAACTAGAACATGCTAGATGATGTATGAATCATGAAAGGATGATGGGTGTTTGTGTTTTGTGTAATAAAGATCAAGTTTTGATACCTTTGCTTTGAAAAGTGAGGTCGTTTTGGAAAAAAAACGCTTCAACTTCTCGCCTTGTGCGCTGGTGTGTGTGCTGGTCGAGTAGCGCACAATGCCAGTGGAAGTTACGCTGGAGAGCTGTACATGACGGCGACCAGCGCACGACCAGCGGCAATCCTCTGCCAAGGTTGCGTTGGTCTATAGCGTTAGTCTGGCGCATGACGACTAGAGCACTACGCTAGTGTGTGCATGTAAGTGGACCAACGCACTGCACACATACTCAAATCTGAAAGTTCTCACAGTGTATTAAATATTAATCTAGAGGGGGGGGGGGGGTGTGAATAGATTTTAATCGTTATTACCCAATTTTCGTATACAAGTCGATTTTACGAAAATGCCCCTAACTAGTCAAAAAGACATACAAGTGTAATATGGTGCAGAATGTAAAGCACATTTGATGTTTACGTGGAAACCCTCACGGGAAAAACCACGGGCTGTTTTGTGAGCCACATACGAACCTCGAATCCACTAAATGTGATAAAATTATAACCTAATCCCGGAAGTAATCTCACACCTACCTAATCCCGGTATGAGTGAACCTAGTCAAAAAGGGCAACGGGAGCAAATGTCTCCTCAAAGTTGATACCCTTAATTTGAGAGTACACTTGTGCTACAAGTCTAGCCTTGTTCCGCACTATGTTGCCATCCTCATCGGATTTGTTCTTATAGATCTACTTGGTGCCTATAACATGTGTGTTCTTAGGCCTAGGAACTAGAGTCCAAACCTCATTCCTTTCGAATTGGTTTAGCTCTTCTTGCATGGCAAGAACCCAAACTTTATCGTTTAAAGCTTCATCAACCTTTTTGGGTTCAATTTGAGAGGTGTAGCATGTGTAGCTAATTAGATTAGCTATTTGACGCCTAGTTCTAACACCCTCATTCACATCTCCAATAACATCCTCTTTGTTATGGAGTATTTTAACCCATGGAACGGGTTCATTAGAGTCCAAGAGAGGGACTCTATTAAGAGGTTGTGTGTCCTCATTATTATCATTGGACGTCCCAAGAATAGGAGTCTCCACAACCTTCTCCAAGGGATAATCATTATCTAAAACTACCTCCTCCTCATGGTTACTAGACTTAAGCCTTTCATCATCAAAGACTATATTAGATGATTCCATGACACTTAGAGTCTTTAAATTGAAAACTCTATAGGCTCTACTATTTAAGGCATAGCCAATAAAGATACCATCATCACTCTTAGCATCAAATTTGCCAAGTTGATCACGGTTATTTAAAATGTAGCATTTGCTTCCAAAGGAGCGGAAGTAGCTAACATTTGGCCTTTTGCCTTTCCATAGCTCATAGGAGGCATTTCTAGTTCCGGGCCTTAGGAAAACTCTATTTCCTATATAGCAAGCCGTATTGATGGCTTCAGCCCATAGGTTCCTAGGGACATT
Organism: Acer yangbiense; assembly: GCA_008009225.1. Classification (NCBI taxonomy): domain Eukaryota; kingdom Viridiplantae; phylum Streptophyta; class Magnoliopsida; order Sapindales; family Sapindaceae; genus Acer; species Acer yangbiense. The sequence continues at coordinate 37,442,833 of CM017766.1, read as the reverse complement.
GTTGCTAAGCAACATCACATGGGCCATCTCTTGAAGGACCCTATTTTTCCTCTCAACAACTCCATTTTGTTGAGGTGTCCTAGGAGCCGAAAACTCATGGGAGATGCCTAAGCTATTGCAATAGGTTTCAAAGGTGGCATTCTCAAATTCCTTCTCATGGTCACTTCTAATCCGTTTAATGCTTTTAATGTTAGAGTTCATTTCATTTTGAAGTTTATTACAAAGCATTTTAAACCTATCAAAAGTTTCGGATTTTTTTCTAAGAAAATATGTCCATGTGAACCTAGAGAAATCATCAACACAAACAAAGATGTATCTCTTTCCACCTAAGCTTTCGGTTTGCATAGGACCCATGAGGTCCATGTGGAGAAGCTTTAGGGGCTCCTTGGTGGAGAGATACTTGACCTTTTTGTGCATGCTTTTGGTTTGTTTTCCTTGTTGGCAAGGTCCACAAACACCATTGGCTTTCTTCCCAAGCTTAGGGAGGCCTCTCACACAATTGAACTTTCCAAGGGTTCGTAAATCCCTAAAGTTCATGTGGCCAAGTCTTTCATGCCACAACTCAATTTGCTCATCCATGGACACATTGTTTGAGACTATTCTAGCTTCAAGACAATAGCAATTGTCACTAGATCTCATACCTTTCAACAAGGTTTGTCCATCGGGCTTTAGGATAGAGCAATCATATTTACAAAATAAGATGGAATATCCTTCATCACTAAGGTGAGATATGCTTATCAAATTGACTTTCAAGCCATCAACAAATAAAGCATTGGATAAGGAGGGTAATCCGGGAATGGAAATGGTTCCTTTCCCTACAACTCTCTTTTTGGATCCATCACCAAAGGTGACACATCCTCCTTCCTCCATAACAAGAGTCTCGAAGAAACTCTTGTTTCCCGTCATGTGCCTAGAGCACCCACTATCTAAGTACCAAAAATTAGAAGAATTTACCTTCAAGGCTATTTGAGCAACATGGCAAACATTTTCATTCTTTATAATCCACCTAGAAACAATCTTAGCTTTCTTAGTGGTCTTTGGTACATGGGTTCTAGATGTCCTAGGATTATGCACATCAATATTATCATTCCTAGGAGCATGCATCTTGGCTCTATTCTTTCTCTTTTCAATCATGCTTCGTGTTTTACACATTTTAATATATCAAAAGCAATTTGGTCTAATATGACCATCAAATCCACAAAAATGACATGTAGGAATAAAATAAGGAATCATACCTTATCTTAGAGCATGCATGTGAGCTTGTCCATGTCTTTGTGGTTGAGTGGGTTCAATCCATCTTTGTTGTTGAACCGGTCTAGCTTGCTTCCCATCTTGAGGTTGCATGATTGGTCTCTTTCCTTTGTGAGCCAATTGTTGAGGAATGTTAACTTAAGGGACCCTAGAGGGTTGAGCTTGAGGTTGCCTTCTTGGCACCATCTTCACTTGTGCATTTGAACATTGTCCTAGTTCTAACTTCTTCCTAGGAGTTTGCACCAATGAAGCTTCTTCGTTCCCCAAACTCTTGACAAACACGGTCTTGTTAGAGGTTGAGATCTTTTTGCCATCTTCATACCCAAGACCCCTCTTGTCACACGGACTCTTTCCAACACCAAGTATATGGTCAAGCTTCTTGGTGCTAGAATCCATCCTAGCTAATGATTCTAAAGCTTTATCAAGCTCCCTCTTCAAACTTTCTTCATTCCTCTTAGATAAGACTAACTCCTCTCTTAGCTTATCTTCCATCTTCTTGAATTTTTCCACTTGTTTACTTAAGTGGTCATTATGTGATAAAAGCTCAAGATTCTCTTCTCTCAACATCTTGATCTTTCTTGTGCTCTTGATTGCTAAATCATTAAACTCGGCATGGTATTTAGCAAGCACCTTTTTCTCCACAAATCCATTTATGGAGTTTGATGAGGAATCACTTTCTTCTTCACTTGAGTTATTTTCCTCTTGACTCATTTCCTCTCTTTCACTAGCACTTTTGCTTTTATAGGAGGAGGCAAAAGCTAGGAGGTTAGCCATGAGCTCTTCATCATCCGAAGACTCATCTCCCTCATTGGAGTCATCACTACTTCCACTCCAAGTGGCGGCCATCACTTTTCCCTTTTTCTTCTCATTGTGATTTGCACATTCGGGGGCAAAGTGACCTATCCCACCACACTCAAAGCATCGGACTCCTTTCCTTTCTGTCTTCTCTTTCCTAGGCTTAAACTTGTTGTAGGAACCTTTTTTTTTTGAAGTTTTGACCTTTGGAACCAAAGTCCTTTTTCCCGAACTTCATAACCTTCTTGAATCTCTTCACAAATAAAGCAAGGTCTTCATTCGAGTCATTCTTTGCCTCTTTTTCATCCTTGGAGGCTTTCAAAGCAATTCCTTTTTGCTTTTTAGTAGGTGTGGAGATATGACCTTTCCTAGACTCATAAGCTAGAAGTCTCCCAATCACCTCACTCGGCTTCATATCCTTATATCCACTATTTTCTTCTAAAGCCCTCACCTTTGATTCAAACCTATCGGGATAATCTTTTGCTTGATCCTTCTATCCGAATAAGGGTCACCAAGTTGATGACTTTGGTTGACTATGTCCATCAACTTGATCTCGAAGTCGTTGAAGCACTCATTCTCCTCCATCTTAAGCATCTCAAATTGAGTTTGGAGGACTTGAAGCTTAGAGTCCTTCACCACTTCGGTTCCCTCATGTGCAATCTCTAGGATGTCCCATGCCTCCTTAGCTATCCTAGTATTTTGAATCAACTTATATTGATTTTCGTCCATTGCACATAGGATGGCATGCATCGCCTTCCTATTCCACTTTGAAGCCTCAAACTCTTGCGCGTTCCATTGCACCTTAGGCCTCAATACTTCTACTCCTCCACCCGTAGAAGTCAACATAGGTAGATCATATCCATTTTCCACCGCCATCCATGCACGGTCGTGAATTTGACATATGTAGGATTCCATCTTCCCTTTCCATTGGGAATAGTTCAATCCGGTGAGAATCGGAGGCCTTGTGCTAGAAGCACCCTCGTTGCCACCACCATTTCCACCGTTTCCACTCATAGTGTTTATGAATGAATTAAATGAATGCAAATGCATGAATGATCAATAAATCACACAAAATGCAAAACACACCAAAGTGAGCAAGGATCACCTAAGCATATCTAGGAACCTGCTCTGATACCAATTGAAAGTTCTCACAGTGTGTTAAATATTAATCTAGAGGGAGGGGGGGGGGGGGGGGGAATAGATTTTAATCGTTATTACCCAATTTTCGCATACAAGTCGATTTTACAAAAAGACATACAAGTGTAATATGGTGCGGAATGTAAAGCACACTTGTTGTTTACGTGGAAACCCTCACGGGAAAAACCACGGGCTGTTTTGTGAGCCACACATGAACCTCGAATCCACTAAATGTGATAAAATTACAACCTAATCTCGGAAGTAATCTCACACCTACCTAATCCCGGTATGAGTGAACCTAGTCCGATTGCTTGCGAATTAAGCAACCTAATCCCGGTCACAACACAAGACTTAATTCTCTAAGAAGATATTAACACCCTAAGTGAATATATGAATATCCAAATGCAACATAGAGCAAGGGAAACCCTATATGCTTATCTAAGATGATGAATTTGCAATTAGAACAATCATAGATATTAAAACTAAATGACATGTCAAATAGCTTAGATAATCATAGATTATAAAAACCTAGATATCTATCACAATACAACATTCAATCAAAATATTACAAATAATCTCTATCTTGTATTTAGCATATTATCTAAAAACATACAAGTAATCTAAGAGATGTCTTAATATGAAAAACACTAAAATTAGATGAGATTAGTGAAGAACATACCAAGGAAGATGTGATGATCCAAAAACATACATGGATGCATTCTATGAAGGCATAGTTGATGCAATATGAAATTTGTTGCAAAAGGGATTTGATTTGAGTGGTCAAAGGTGAGTTCTTGATTTGATTTTCTCTCAAAATTCTCTCTTTTAAGTTTAGGGTTCTTGGAGTGAAAAGAACTGATTCAGAGAATGAGAAAGTAAGATATTTATAGACATAAAAAATAGAGCATGTGAAAAGACAAGTTTGCCCCTGAAATGCACCGATCGGCGGTTTCAATCGGCGGCCTGGCCATCGATCATAACCATCGAATTGAACCCGAGAAGAACAGGGGAACAGCAGCGGTTTCATTCGGCAGTTTCGTAACCGCCGAATCAAACCTGAGAGATTAAATTGATCAGGTATGAACGGTGGTTTCGAACGGCGGTCGTGGCCGCCGATCATAACCGCAGAATTGCTCCAGACACTTCTGCATGCAAACAGCGGTTTCATTCGGCGGCCAGGCCGTTGATCATAACCGTCGATCACCAACAGAGGTGAAAACCAAGGATAAGCCAAGGGCATTCTCCGTAGGTGGTCTTCGCACAAAACCAAGCACATACTAGTGCATGCACGGACGTTTCCGAATACTATCGGGAAACGAATTACAAGACACAAATACACACAATCAAGATACAACATCAAAGTGCAAGTGTGAAATGTGATATGTGAAGAGTATGCACACAAATGCAAGAATGCTAAGTGTGTGTGTGTGCAATCTAAATCTCTTCAAAGAAAGAACTAAGCACTAGAGATTATACCTTTGACGTGCTAGTCCCTTGAGGTCTTGAAAGGGCCATTGAGCATGATCCTCAAACTCCTAAACTACCCTTACACAATAAACCCCAACACATGGTTTGTCCACGAAATAAGCCAATTAAAGAATGGGAATCCTTACAAAATCAAACACAAAAATTGTGCAAGTGTGAATTGTGAAATATGTACACTCAAAATGCAAAGATTACACAAGCATGCTTAAGTACTGTGTGTGTGTGTGTGTGTGTGTGCAACTAAATCTCTTCAAACAAATAAGAGTCAAGACAAGTAAACTACTTTCTTTGAAGCACTTGATGTCCACAATGAGTTCCTTTAGCATTTGAGGAGAATTTCTTCAATCCTATGCTACCCTTAAATATTTGAACCCCATTGTGATTTTGTCAATGAAATAAGCCAATCAAAAAGTGAGACACTTACACGGCCTTAGTTGCCTACCAGGATCAGTTCGCCTAAGGATCGGGATTCCTTATGTAGGAATGCCTGATACCTTGATCTACCAGATGAAAATTCTGAAGTGATCTCAATTACCTACCATGACTGATTCAAGACTAAGATCCCCTATGCAGGAAGTACTTAAGTGCCCCGGTTTACATTATCCAAGTTTGAGTGTCAAAACAGTCTTAGTCGCTTGTAAGGATCAATTCTTTTACTGGGATCAAACTAGTCTTGGTACATATTACTTGTAAAATTCCTACCAGTCTTACAACAGCACAAGGGGACTACCCTCCAGACTATTCCTGGAGTTGGTAAAGGTTTGAAGTCATCCTGGATGAAGTGAAGACTCAACCAGTGTCAACATTTCAAATATGTTTTACCAAGATTATGGGACAAGTATCCAGGTACCAAGTACTATCAGAATCTAATATGAATGAGTAAGACAGTATATATGTAAATGTAGGGAAAAAAACGTTTGCACGTAGAGGAAGCGAGACTAAAATAGAGTTTTAGTATAGTTTAAAATTTTTCCATAAGTTGAACCTTAACCCTTTAATTAATTAACATATAATACTAAAGATATCATACCTTTGTCACATGATCCGATTGACATTGCGTCGATGGTAATCCGCAAGATCTTCCAATCAAATCACGAACGTGAATCACCTAGGAGCGTGGTCTCCCTTCTCTTTGAATTGTGTACCTGAGGATGGATTAACAAAACTTTTTCTTTTTCTTTTGTTAGTCACAATAAATTCCCAGAGGCTACAAAGAATGTTCCGGTCACTTTTGAATTCACAATCGTTAGATCGAAACTCGCGTGAACTTTATTCGAAATTGTGCACAAAACCTTTTGATATAAAAGTTACTAGTGCACTATCGAAAATAAGAACAAACTTTTCTCTCTTTTCCTCCTAGCCGAATTCTCACACTAGTCTAAGAGTTGGATTCTATTTTTCAGATTAAAGAAAAATAACTCTCTATCAAGCAATTAGGGTTTGCTCAATATATTATCTATATATATTGCAATATCCTTGCACAATATATTTTATATATGTCTAGTACGAAAGTCTTGCACAATATATTTTATATATATATATGTAGTGCGATGACCTTGCCAATATATTATATATGTAGTGCACCATCGAAAATATTTAATTATATAATCCATATATATACACGACCATAACATGCATATATAATATATAATTTACCTTAATTCAACTTACATATATGTATATATATTAATTATATTCCGCATGCATATATGTATATATATTTCCGCATGCATTCATGCATATATTATCTATATATTCCGCATGCATATATATTATATACAAACCCTAATCCAACTCTTTAGTGTATTTGAGACTATATAAAAGACTTCCTTACTTGACTAGATAAATGAACCCCTTATTTATCTACTTACCAAATAAAGTCTTTTATATTTATTATACTACCACAATAGTATCCAACTAAGAAACATATTTTCTAGTCAGAAAAAGATTTTGATTCTTAATTAAATGATTAACTAATAAATTAATTAATTTCCATTTAATCAATCAATAAAAAAAATTAATACTTTAGACTTTTATTCTAGTCTTGCCGCCCACACCATATACATGGGCCTAATATTATTTTCTTATTTTATTTAATCCATTAGACTTTAATTAAAAAGCCCACATGTGAACCAAACTCATTCTTACTAAAAGAAACAAGCCCACATGCCTTTCATTAATATATTAATATAATTGATCAGCCAATTAAATAAATAATGTGCAAATTATATTCTTAATATATTAAATACAATTGTAGATGGACCCATAAATTAGTCTGGTAGAATATATCAAGTGATCCATGCAAGTCCGTGTGGATTGGGGATCTTGGCGGGCTATCTAAATTTAAGCTTCAATAGACATAACCTAATCACAATCAACAAATGATTCACTTAGGTCCGATCTATTAATTTTAACTCATTCCACTAAAGAGCTAAAATTGAATCTTAAATAAAGATAGAATAAGTAAATATTTCTCATTCGTACCCTAGACAATCTTATTGGAGATGGTGTATCCTCGTGAAGAATATCAGTAATCGCCAAGAGCTCATATACCGCCTATAGCTCTCCAAGTTACCATATTTACTCATATGACCACATTTTGAACTTGGATATTTTGACTTGTCCAGAAGCCATGTTTCAATAGACTCTATCGAAAACTTAACGTTAAGATTCAATATCCAATACCTCAAAACATCTATATGATGATATTCTACTCTCATTTAATAAATGGAGCCACGATGTCCATATCTATAAATGAAGTCCTCTATCGATTAACAAATAAATACCACCAAACTATCAAGGATAGACTATGCTATATAATCGTACTCATTGATAACTCAAATGATAATACTTGCAACCATAAGTCCATCATTTATCTCAGGATTAAGATAGACTCTCCGATTGTCCTGATAATGAAAAACGTTTATATACTGACGGTTTTAGATAAAGTATTTCATTGTGATCCTATTCAATGCACCCAGTGCACTAGATTCTTTTACTCGAAGACCCTTCGATGATTTCAGACTCATCATAACTCATTTGATCCCACTCAAATGCTAGCAAAAGAATTCTACAACTTTAAGAAGATAAAGGTGCCCAACATTTAACTTAAGTTGTGAACATTATTCAAGACTAATTAAAGAATTGTGTCTACCTCATACATATCCAGATGTACGAACAATTCTTCTTTTCTCATAATCTTTTGACCTTATGATTATTTACTTTGACAATTATAATATTCAATCTATAAATACTATAAGATTTGTTTAAACCAAAAATCACGTTATTAATATGAAAATATTGTCAAAAACAATATTACACTCTTGCTATTGAGCATAATCCTAACAGTAAAAAGGAAAGAATTTTCATTAATTAAATGGGGTGCCCATTTCTTTTTAAGTGAGGACATGATCAAGCAAAACATCAAGGGAGCCCAAACCCAATTTTCGTGCTACATACAAAAAAAAAAAAAAAAAAAAAAACAAGCAAGTCATGCAACATCAGCATCCTTCTTCTCCCCTGCTTCCTGGCTCGTGCCCGCAGCATCAGCATCCTTAGCCTCCTTGGTTCCTGCGGCCTCTGGATCAACTAGGGTCTCTGATTTAGTAGGAGCCTGAAAGTTCTCACGGTGTGTTAAATATTAATCTAGAGGGGGGGGGGGGGGGGAATAGATTTTAATCGTTATTACCCAATTTTCACATACAAGTCAATTTTACGAAAATGCCCCTAACTAGTCAAAAAGATATACAAGTGTAATATGATGCGGAATGTAAATCACACTTGATGTTTACATGGAAAACCTCACGGGAAAAACCACAGGCTCTTTTGTGAGCCACACACGAACCTCGAATCCACTAAATGTGATAAAATTACAACCTAATCCTGAAAGTAATCACACGCCTACCTAATCCCGGTATGAGTGAACCTAGTTCGAATGCTTGCGATCTAAGCAACCTAATCCTGGATGCTACACACAAGACTTATGTTCTCAATGAAGAGATTAACACCCTAAGTGAATATATGAATATCCAAATGCAATATAGAGCAAGGGAAACCCTATATGCTTATCTAAGATGATGAATTTGCAATTAGAACAATCCTAGATATTAAAACTAAATGACATATCAAATAGCTTAGCTAATCAAGATTAAGCAAAAACCTAATTAGCTATCACAATACAACTTCTCAAACATTCAATACACTAATCTCAATCTTGTATCCAATATATATATAAATAACATACAAGTAATAAATTGAGATTGCTTGTTAAGAAAAACACAAAATATGTAAGATATTAGTGAAAAGCTTACCAAGCAAAGTGTGATGAAGAATCCATGCAAAAAGACTTCTAGATGATCAAAGATGATGCTAGATGATGATTGATGATCATGAAATGGTGTTTGAGTAATCAAAAATGAGTTCTTGGAATTTTACTTGTTTTTGAAAAATATCCTAAGTATGAAATCTGAATATGAACTCTCTTAATTGACCTAAAGTCAAAGTGGCATATATATAGGGGGCCAAATCAAAGTGTGGTCGTTTTGAATAAGTTGCCCTGTTTTTGCCTTGGGCGCTGTTCGTAGGGTGCCTTTGAACAGCGCTCCAACTCTGTTCTCTTGGGAAAATAGAGCGGCGCTGTACGTACAGCGCTTCGTACAGCGCCCGTACAGCGACCCAACAGCGACCGAATTAAATCGATCAGGTCTGTACAGCGCTTGATGGGCGCTGTATGAACAGTGCTTTGTACAACGCCTTTCACTATGTATAAATCCTAAGTCTATGCATGGCATGGCATTGGACATACAAGATGAAATCAAAATAAACATGCAAAAAGAGATGTTAATGAACATTAATGCACAACAAGAAGAAATGCAACATACAAGATTTAACCATATGCATGAGTTGTGAGTGTGTGCAACTATCTCTTCAAGACAAGTAAGCATTTGGAGTTTTACCTTTGGTGCTTATCAAAATGAGGTCTTCAAAGGGCTTTGAGCAAAATCACCAACACTAAAGCTACCCGTACAAAGAACCCTAACATGTGGTTTGACTATAAAATAAGCCAATCAACAAATGGGAACCTTACATTGCAAAACTCTCTTTAGTAGGAGCCTTCACCTCCTGTAAGATCCTAGATTTGTGTTGGCTTGATTCCATTGCAAAACTCTCTTTATTTGTATTGCTTAGTTGCTTAGGTGTTTCATGACTAGATCAAGCTTCAAAGAAGGAAAGCAACATTGCATGCAAAGTTCGTCTTCAAGAGGAAATGTGCTTATTTGGATGCTAAGGTATCGAGATACTTCTTCCTCTTACAAGGCATAAGCGCACACACACACAATTCATACATGTGTGTCCCTGCATCATAGTTCAAACATTTTGTATAACAGATTCACACTTCTTAGTATGCACATGCATTGGTCTCTTATAGACAAACATTATAGAATTGCATGCTTGTGTGAATTTGTGTTTGTTTGTTTGTGTGTTTTGTATTTTGGACTTGAATATGTTCTTATTTGATTCCTTATTGAGTTCTAGTCATTTCAGTTACTCATTCATAAGGTTTTGAGTCCAAATGATTTAGCTACACTACTCTGCATTCTCATTCCTTGAGTTGACTTCATCGTCATTTTCCGAGATTATTTCTCAACCATTTTTCAAAGTTTTGTAGTCGCAGTCGTGCGCGAGGGAGTCATGGTTCGTAATCCAAAAATGGATTCAAATTCAGAATTTGGACGGCCGAATACGGCCAAAGAACGCGAGAAGTGCGCAGGAGAGCAAGCGAGGCCAAATGGCCAAGCTTGGCCAAGCCATGTGGGAGCCGTGGGACCCACGGCCAGAGGACCTCTCTGGTCCCGTGTGGCCCACGCGCCCCACACAGGCCTTGGCTAAGGTGGCCTCTTTTGGTTGGCCAAAAATCCTCTCTCTCTCCTCCTTTTAAATGCCTCTCCTTCCCTCCAAACTAAGAACTTGAAGAAAACTTGAAAAGAAAATTTCTGCAGAAATCTTTATGATTTTGTTTTTCTTATTTCAATCATAACTTTTTCATACGAACTCGAAATCGACTGATCCAAAAGCCAAAAATGTTGGTCTCGATAAGAGCTACAAATCCCAAGCATTTTCGGAGTCAGTTGACCTCATGAGTTTTCCCAGTGTTCAGATTTCAGTACATGGTTCAACTTGTATGTGTTACTTATTCTTCTTTCAATTTCTTTTGATCATCTCTTTTATTCTTTCTATTTGATTGATGAAATGTGTTGAGAAGAATGGTAGAACATATGCTAGGGTTATATGATTGATTTTTTGTTGAGTTTTTAGCATTGTGATTTCCATTTGAACATAGTATGCTTAACTTGACTATTCTTGAAATTGATTCTAGAAATGCTATATGTGATGTGCCTCATGACATGTTCTAGGTTTAATTTCATGTTCTAAGAACAAGGTTTTATAGTGTGATATATTGAATATTCTTGACTTGTTCTTATTGATATTACATGCATTGATTTCTAGGTTCTTCTTGTGATTATGTGTTGAAAGCATATCCTAGAATATCTCTAAGCATGTTCATAGAGTTTGATTGATCATCATACTTTATTTGATTGTGGTTTGCATCACTTAGATCATTGCCTTGCATAAGGTTGAAGTCTCTAGCAAAGTGAGTGAAGCTTTGTGGATAGAGCAAAGAAGTCTTGATTAGAGTCGGGAGGACTTGGATAGTCAAGCAAGGAGACTTGTCTAGGGCCGGGAGGATCTGGATAGACAAGCAAGAAATCTTTCTAGAGACATGAGCGTCTTGGATAGGAAGTTGCTTTCTAGAGGTGTAGGACACATCTCGGATAGGAAGTAGGCTTTGTGGTTCACTAGCCCGAGGGCAAACTAGGAGGTGATAGTTTGAGCGGATATCATGTGTTGATAGCTTGAGTGTGTAAGTCCTTTTCATATAGTGGATTGCTTTGCCGGTGGTTGTGGTATCAACCCGTGGATGTTTCCTCTTTGAGGTTTTACCACGTAAAAATACTTGTGTCATGTTCCGTTTTTATGTTTCTTTATCTTCCATATGTTTGTATTGATTGCATTACTTGTATATTGATTTTCACATGTGTTGATTAAATCAATTCAATTATTAAGATTCATCAAGTGTGCTTTTAATTGTTGTATTCCGCATATTTTTTGTATATTGGAAGAATTTGGGCCTATACCTATTCACCCCCCCTCTAGGTATATTTTACACTATATTGCTTAAGGGAATTTCACCTCCTTCACTGGCCCGGTTCCTAGCTTAGCTGAATTCTATGTATCCTTTATTTGATCATCTTGGTGGACAGGAGGATCAAGAAGCACCCCTCTAACTGTTCTTACTGGATCAATAGGAGTAGGAAGATCAGGCTCCTAGGGCAAGAAAGGATCTAGGATAACAGCAGCCTGAGAAGGATCCACCAGGACCAGGGCAACATCAGAAAATTGGGTAACCTTGGCCTTAATCTGCTCCCGATCTCACCCGAGGGTTGACTACAGGTCGAAGGGAGGGGGGAAGGCTTAAGCAACCTCGTGAGAGGCAAAGAAGTACCCCTCCCCAAAGAAGGTTGATGAGGTCGTTTTGTACTCAACAAAATACGTTTTAATGTGTTTGTTTTGAAAACCAATTTTCACCACTAGAAATCCAATTAGGATGTAAAATTAGTAAAGTGGTAAGCTAGGATTCATTCCATAGGGAATTAGAGTAATTAGTTGAATAAATTAACAAGTCCTAAATGCAATTAAGCAAATCATAGTAGGTGGACAGTGTGTGGTTTGAAAAACCACCAAACGTGCATGAAAAGTAAATGTAACTAAAATGGGTGATAGGAAAAATAGAATACCCAACAATCGTAGATAAGAATATGGATTTTATCAACTATGAGAATTGTTAAGGAATTGATGGGATCGCAAGTGGATTATGGGCAATGTTTCTCAAGCTACCTTAGTGAACCAATATTGTTAGGATTATGCTCAATAGCAAGAGTGTAATATTGTAATTGACAATCTTTTCATATTAATAAAGTGATTTCTGGTTTAACAAATCTTATAGCATTTATAGTTTAATATTATAATTGTCAAAGTAAATAATCATAAGGTCAAAAGACTATGAGAAAAGAAGAATTGTTCGTACATCTGGATATGTATGAGGTAGACACAATTCTTTAGTTAGTCTTGAATAATGTTCACAACTTAAGTTAAAGGTTGGGCACCTTTATCTTGTTAAAGTTGTAGAATTCTTTTGCTAGCATTTGAGTGGGATCAAATGAGTTATGATGAGTCTGAAATCATCGAAGGGTCTTCAAGTAAAAGAATCTAGTGCATTGGGTGCATTGAATAGGATCACAATGAAATACTTTATCTAGAACCGTCAGTAGATAAAAGTTTTTTCATTATCAGGACAATTGGAGAGTCCATCTTAATCCTGAGAAAAATGATGGACTTCTGGTTGCAAGTGTTATCATTTGAGTTATCAATGAGTACGATTATATAGCATAGTCTATCCTCGATAGTTTGGTGGTATTCATTTGTTAATCGATAGAGGACTTCATTTATAGATATGGACATCGTGGCTCCATTTATTAAATGAGAGTAGAATATCATCATATGGATGTTTTGAGGTATTGGATATTGAATCTTAACGTTAGGTTTTTGATAGAGTTTATTGAAACATGGCTTCTGGACAAGTCAAAATATCCAAGTTCAAAATGTGGTCATATGAGTAAATATGGTAACTTGGAGAGCTATAGGCGGTTTATGAGCTCTTGGCCATTACTGATATTCTTCACGAGGATACACCATCTCCAATAAGATTGTCTAGGGTACGAATGTGAAATATTTACTTATTCTATCTTTAAGAGTTCAATTTTAGCTGTTTAGTGGAATGAGTTAAAATTAATAGATCGGACCTAAGTGAATCATTTGTTGATTGTGATTAGGTTATGTCTATTGAAGCTTAAATTTAGATAGCCCACCAAGATCCCCAATCCACACGGACTTGCATGGATCACTTGATATATTCTACCGGACCAATTTATGGGTCCATCTAGAATTGTATTTAATATATTAAGAATATAATTTGCACATTATTTATTTAATTGGCTGATCAATTATATTAATATATTAATGAAAGGCATGTGGGCTTGTTTCTTTTAGTAAGAATGGGTCTGGTTCACATGTGGGCTTTTTAATTAAAGTCTAATGGATTAAATAAAATAAGAAAATAATATTAGGTCCATGTATATGATGTGGGCGGCAAGACTAGAATAATAGTCTAAAATATTATTTATTTTATTGATTGATTAAATGGAAATTAATTAATTTATTAGTTAATCATTTAATTGAGAATCAAAATCTTTTTCTGATCAGGAAATATGTTTCCTAGAGTTATACTATTGGTAGTAGTATATTAAAGATAAAAGACTTATTTGGTAAGAAGATAAATAATAAGGTTTATTTATCTAATCAAATAAGGAAGTCTTTTTAATAAGTCATAATAGGATTAAACACTTATGAGTTGTATTAGGGTTAGGATTCTAAGGTTGATAGGAATTAGGGTAAAGCACAAATCCTCTTTGGGAGAGAATTCGGCCAACCCTAAATCCTAATACAAGAAGAATTCGGCAACCCTAATAATAATACAAGAAGAATTTGGCCACCCTATATATTTGATAGGATATCATTCGGCCACCACGGCTTCTTCTCCTAGCTTGAGTGAATTATTTCTTTTACTTAGAAAAATAATTCATACTTTAGACAAGTGTTTAATTTCGGCCAAGAGAGAAATAGAGAAAGAGAGTTCTAATTTCGATAGTGCACTTGTAAGCTTGAATATCAAAAAGCTTTGTGCACAACTTCGAATTAGGTTCACGCGAGTTTCATTCTTAACGGTTGTTAAATTCAAAAGTGACCGGAACATACTTTCTAGTTTCTTGGATTTTATTGTGACTAACGATCAGGAGGAGAGGGAGACCACACTCCTAGGTGATTCACGTTCGTGATAGGATTGGAAGATCTTGCGGATTACCATCGACGCAAAGTCAATCGGATCACGCGACAAAAGGTATTCTACTTTTTAGTAAATACATATATGTTTAATTAATTTAAGGGTTAAGGTTCATAATATGAAATTTTTTTAAACTATACTAAACTCGATTTTAGTCTCGCTTCCGTTGCGTGACTGTATTATTCCCTACAAATATCACAAATGTTAACCAATTGTATTATTAAATGTGTTTAGACCATCACTATGAACCCTAAACAACTTCTCACTGAAATGCCTAACCGATTAAGGAGAAGGGGTCAAGGTGGGATCGGTTTATTACAATTAATGGTTTAGTTTATCGCGGTTGATATACCTTCCGACAATCTATCCTAATCACTATGTTCTTAATCCATCAAGGGTGTCAATCCTATGTAGATTCTATAACAAATTATCCTAAACAAGAGTATAATCAACTAGTGGGTATACATGTCAATTATATAATTAATAGAATCTAGTTATAAAATGAATAGAACACAAATAGAGATTCAAATATATTAAAGCTTAAGCAAAACCCAATCCAAATGTTCTCACATCAATCCCCTAGAAAGGGGGTTTAGTTACACATATTATAATCAAAGGGAAGGCAAGTAAAACATTAGGAAATCACCCTTGTGCCTCATTTTGTAGAGCTTGATCCTTCCTTGCTTTTGATTCTTCTTGTGTAAAGAGTGGATGATGAGGATGTGTCTAGATAGGTGGAGTCAAATGGAAAGTGACTAACGAGATATGTGGAGAAGATGGGAAGAAAGGAATGATTGGGAGAAAGTAATCTAGCTTAGGTGTTGAGTTCGGGATGGAAAAGATTAGTTCAAGTAGAGAAATGGAGGATGTTGAGAGAGGATTTATGGTGATCCTAGGTTGAAGAAAGGATGGATTTTCAAATGAAAACCATGATTAATTTATAGTGTTTTCAAGTTAGGTCTTGGGTGGTAAATTACCAAAACATCCCCTGACTTGGCAAATTGCCATTTTGACCCCTCAAAGGGGTCCATTCCGTAAAGTTCCAAACAAATCAGGCATGGTCGCTATGAGGTTTCACGGTGACATTCAGGCAATTGTTGGGAGTGACATAATCAGGTGCAAAATCCACCCTCTGTCGCTATAGAGTTCACGGCGGCGACGAAGAAAGTTGAACTGTGATAACTATAGGGTAATTTCACCGTGATTTCACGGCGACAATTGGAGGCGACGCCGGCGAGATTGGAGGAGATTGTTGGTTAGAGTTCACGGCAGTTTGGTGAGCCAAAAAGATGCCGATCACAGTCGCGCGAACTCCGTCGTTTTTCTACATTGGAAACCAGCTGGAATATGGCTGGGGATCACCATTTTTGGTGACTAGACTAGCTAGGTTTTGCTGGTCGTCAATGGCGCTTGTCGAGAGGAAGAAGATGAAAGATATGGTGCACTTAGTCTTGGGCCGGGGTGCAAGCAGACTAATTCTTTTTTGTCTTATATGGGGTGTATTTAGAAGTGGGTTGGGGCGCGTTTAAAAGCCCAAACCTACTATCTAAAATGCACCGTATCACTTATGACGTGACGCGTCTGGCGGTTTTACGTGGCAAATTATAGAAAGCTCCCCGATCTCTTTTGATATTGTAATAACTTCAATCTTCTCTCAACAATTACACTTTCACCCCTAATTCTCCAAAATTACCCCAATGCCCCATAAACTTTATAAATACCTGAAAACACTTAATTTACACAATTAAATCACAGGATATTGCCCAAGAATCAAGCAAAAAGAGAAGGAAATAAGGGTCAAAATCATACCAATTTTGGTTCGATCAGAGGTGTCCACCTTGGCCTCCAAAGCCTTCACCATATCCCGCAGGGCCTGATTCTCCTACTAAAGCAGGATCTTCTCCTTCCTCAGATCGTTCCTCTCTTCACGACGGCATATAGACTTCAGTCTTTTTGAGTCATAGGCAAACTTTATACGCTCTAGATCCACCAAGGTAGTGTCCATGTTCTTCTTAGCCTCGATTGTAACCCGGGATAGGAACTCCATGCTTTTCTCAGTTTTGGCCAGCTCTTTCTTGCTATCTTCTAGCTCGGCCCTATCAGCAATATTTGCCTCCTCGAAAGCTGTCACCTGCTACCCCATTGCCAAAGTGAATTTGAAAGCCTACAAAAAGGAACTCTTAGAATTACACCAAATAAAGAAGAAAATTGAGAACCATACCTCGGCAAGAAGGGAAGCCCCATTTGTGACCATGAGATCCATAGGCTGGAAGTCATAGTTTGCAGACCATCACCAGGAAATGTGGCCGCAAATCGGGATAACACCTCCTCATGACTGCTACCCCACGACTGTGAGCTTGAAGGCAGATCAGTAGAAGGAGTAGCCATGGTACCAGCACCTCTCTCTTTCTCCATCCTGAGTTGACGCCTAGCAGGTACAATTGGAAGGGGAGAAGGGGGAGAAGCAGCTTGTAAAGGCCCAATAATAGGAGAAACCAGAGCCTGTCTCTAAGCCTGACCAAGAGAACCCCGGATCCTGGCAGCTCTTACGGCCATCTCACTCATGGTAGAGCATGTTGAAGGCAGGTTGGGAATTGAAGCAGGAGGACAAAGAGGGGACCTCAGTGGAACCGAAGGTGGAACTATTACAGGTTGATTGTACCTAAATGGGGCATTGGTAGCTGGACCAGGAGGAAGAACAGGGGATATGTCTAGAGAGGTCCTTTGGAGCTCTGGTCCTGAAGAATGAGGGAAAGATTTAAGGGCTGCTGCAGAGACTATCAAAGAAGTTAGTATCAGGTGGAAATATTCATAAACCAAAAAGAGGTAAGGAGAAAGTGACTACATACTCGGATAAGCAAGGGAGATCTTGAGGAACCGGTTTACCCTTTCAGCCTTGTAGGCATCAACAGTGGGATACTTCAAGTTCACGAAGGATTGGAAAATGATGTTCTTTAGGATGCCCCTTGCCTTCGTGGAGATAACACATTTATCCCACTTATCCTTCCCACTGAACTGAGTAGGGACCTGGAATTCTGTCCCTTCAATATGCACCGAACTGCCCTAATCCCCTCCAACAATGATCAACTCATCACGCCAAGGACGACTGAACTTCGTGTTGGCTCCAAGAACAAAGAACTTCAAAGGGTTGTATGCCTTCAAATAGAAATGGTCGGTTTGCTACTTGGAAGACATATCGGATCTCGTCAAAACCCGGTTCCCTCACCACTTGATCCATCTCACATTGCTCTCTCTAGAGCAGTAAGAACCCATTTAGGTGCTTCCATAACCCTGGGGAAAGTTGAAGTGGAGCGAGCTGGAGAGAATGCAATGCCCTACAAAGAGTATGGTGGAGGGGTAGCCTGATCCTGCATTCAAAAGCAGCCACGTCAATAGGAAAATGGCCTTTAGGAGGGGAGTATATATCATAACCCCGATGTGGAAGAGAGAGGGTAATGTCATCAGAAATCTGATAGTCCCTTCTCAAACGCGCTATAGTGTCAGCGGTGCAGATAGAATCAGGGACAATCCTGGAATCATAGAAGGAAGAAATGTTGGGGTTTTTGCCCTAAAACTTGTAATTTGTAATTGTGAATTGAACATAAATAAAAGAAGTAGTTTATTCATTCAAATTGTCTCATACATTTATATATAACATGTGTACTTAACATCCAAGATTGCCGGATGTAATTTCAAACTAAGTATATGAATGTCATATACAGATGGATTCAGTTTGAAACGAGCAATCTAAAGAGTCCGTAGATAGCAAATAAAGTTGGGTACTTTATTTGTGGTTAATCTACAGTTGCGGTCCATTCCGTAATGTACAATGATCTTATCTTGGATCATTCATATGGTGATATGAGAATGGAGACACCTTATATGATGTGATCATATAGGACTGGGCCATGATCTATATGAATCTCTCACCAAGATCCATTACAATATGAGATTCATATATATCAACAAATGATGGCTATATATGGGTGATCTTAATCCTAAGTATCTTATCGACTCCTTCAGGTTAGATCATGGTTTTTGATATACCATGGGTGAGACCGGAGTTGTATTCCCGGTCAATAATTTCGTATGTTGGCATCACAGTTTAGCTTGTGGTTAGGAAGGTCTGCACACAATAGTGGAATCCACTCCTTCTTGCAAGAAGTAGATAGTAGTTCCCTTAAGGGTTGATTCGGGGCTTGAACAATATGAGCACTCTCCTAATTCCGTAAGGAATGTAGGATTTATTGTTCATTAGAGAATCAGTAGTACTTAATGGAAACACATAATTAGAGGGGTACAACAGACATTATGACCCAGCTCTAATTATGAACTACTTGTGGAGGATCATACCGTATGTAATAGATATATCGATGGACAACTGTAATTTCGGTTTGTATAATACATCTACAGTTGGGAGAGTGCAACCTCGGGCTTTTAGTGGAATAACTCCGAGTTTAATAATCATGAAATATTAATTAAAGAGTTTAATTAATCATTTCTAAGTATTATTGGAGCTCAAAACTATGGGTCCATTAGGTCCCATTGCTAGCCTGATTGATTAAAGGTAACAAGGGTCACGGTTAATTAATTGGATTGTCTAGTTAATAGTGTTACAAAGTGACACATATTTATTCATGGATTAGTTGAATAATGAGAATATTTAATTAATACATTAATAATTAAATTAATTAAATAATTAGATTATTTAATTAATGAATTAATAACTGTGAATTATTAATTAATTATTAAATGGAGGTTGAAGGTTCAAATCATAACTGAGACATAAAATAATTAGATTATTTTATTCTTAGTTAGGTATAGTATTTAAGTTTAAGTCAACTAGGGTTTTGTGGGAGTTAGAATCCTACTCTACCTTGGATACTTAAATACTAATTATCTTTTGAATATATGGAGATATATTTGGAAAGAGATAATGATCTAGTTTAAATAAATATATAGAGATATATTTAATAAATAACTAGAGATATATTAAAACTGATAAAAGGTATCAGTTAAAAACATGATTTGAACCTAACCTAATTCAAGTAGAAAAAAAGAAGAAGAGAAAAACACATTAGGTGTGGTGCGGCCTAGTAGAAAGAAAAGAGAGAAGTTTGCTTGTAGTCTTCTTCTAGGGTGGTCGAACCCTACCAAGAGAAAACAAGAGTTGTTTTTCGTGTGCCTCTTCTACCTCCATTCAGGTTCCTGAGTACCGTGACGCGCACATACATTGTTGCCAGATCGCGGGACATAGCGAGGAAGATTTGGTGATGACAAATCGGAATAAAACTTAAAGAAACGAAGGAGTTGGTCTATAAGGGTATGATCTAATTCTCTTTATATATTCTTATATATTGTATACGGTTTATAAGTTGCATAAAAAATTTTAAAACCTATTTTCCGTTGCGCAACGTAAATACGGGTTTCTACAATTGGTATCAGAGCCAATTATACAATATATTAGAATAAAAGTTTCTTTTTCATAGTTTTATTCTTGGATTTGCATGTATGGTATGTGTAGACACTTTCTAAAGATTGTATGATGTTTATATATTTTTTTTATAAACATGGTTGATTGTTAATTGTATGGTACAATGGGTTTGTGGTTCGTTTTAATGGTTCTAATATTTTACAATGTAATATTAATCCCGGGATGTAATTTTAATATTATTTTTTTCTACTGTATTTTCTTTGTTGTATTTTTTTCTACCATGTATTTTGTTGTAAAATATATATGAAGAAATCATACGAAGAAGACGGAAGGCGGAAGACGAAGAAGTAGGGAGGCGTGTGTTGGACACACAAAACAGCACTGTGTGCACAAGACACATGCATGATTGTCATGCAACATATTGCAGTGTGTCACGCAACGTGTTGCAGTGTGCAAGTATGTGTCACGCATGTTGCAAGTGTTGCACAAGCAGCAATGCATACAAACGTGCACAACAGCCATAAATGCAACAGCTGTGCAAAGAGACAGCAATATACACAAATATTGTGCAACATCTGCTGCTGCGCAAAGTTGTTGCGCGTTTGTGCAGCAGCCACGCGCACTGAACGCGCAAGCGTTGCGACGCCACCCATACGCACGTTTGCAAGGACAATGGCTGCTTGTGCGCGAGCACGTTTGTGCTGATTTTTGGGAAATCCAGAGCCTCCGAAAAATGTTAGAGTAACATTTGGACTTGAAGGGATTTAATCCATGAGATGGATCCAATAAAATAAATCAAGTTGGACTTGATTTTTGGGCTTGAAAGATGCAGAAGATATTACAGATGGACTTGAAGATTTTTGGAATTACAAGAAGACCAAGGAATGCCTCGGATATTTTTTTGTAATTAGAAATTTTTAAAGTAAGATAAACCCATTGTACTCGGTCAACTTATGTATACTTTTATTATGAGATGATTAAAATATTGCCATGCATATACATATCATTTAGATTAGGTGTGCCTACACATTTATATGTTGATATGTCATACATGCATTATAGCCATCTAAATTATGTGTTTTTTTTTTTTTTTTTTTTTAATTTGATTAAAATGGGTAATTCACGGCTATAAATTAATGGGATTAGTTTTTAGGAGTAAAAACTTGGTAATTCTCATTAATCACTAATCTTTTTATTAAAGAGTTTAATTACTTAGATTAGTAGGGTCCTTTAAATATATTAGGATTAACTCGATTAAGCCCCTAATAATAATTGGACCTAATAATGTGTTTAGTTTTAATAGTTAAAACTTGGTAAATACACATTTAATAATTCTAGTCTTAGTAAATAGTTTACATATATTAGAATTATCACTAATGAACTAGATTTTTAAGAGTTAAAAATCGAATTAGTTTATTAGTTATTGGAATAGGATTCTAATAATTTGTGATTAATGCACTTGACACTTAGATTGAAATTAGCCGTTTAATCTAGTTTAATCTAGGTGCATTAATATTAATAGAAAACCCTTATTATATAATAATGAGTGGGAGAGGGATATATGACATTATATCCCGCAGTCTCCATCATTAGTTCAACACCATAAGATTCGAGCGGGGCCTCGTGACGGCTTTGCTTTCGTCCTCCCTATGGAGGGTTTCCATAAGAATCAATACCAAGGTTGACTTCCTAACGGATATAATTTCTGAGGGGATTTCAGGATTGACCGACTCTAAGGTGGCAATTCTCGAGTTAAGCTCATGAGATCTGAAATGAAGGGTTACGCTCACAAGGTTTTAATTAAATTGATTAATTAAAAACCTGACTAAATAAAGAATGGTTGAATGATATTGGAATAAGAGTTATTCTGGTATATCATTTGATTGAGAAGGTCTCTATCCAACATGCAAGAATTTAACCGACCCTAAGGCGGCACTTACTTGTGGTATGTTGGATTGTCATGGCATAGAAACATTGTTTTCTTAGGGTTGTTCTTGTTCATTAAACATTTTCATGCATCATATTTAATTTTATACTGAACATTCGCACATGTTTTGAATGTATGACTGAATGAATTCTTAATTTATGTTTTTTCAGCCATGTCATCTGCACTATTACAAATCATAGCCAATGACAAATTAACTGGTGATAACTACACTAAATGGAAACATAACATAAATGCAATTTTTGTCACCAAGGACCTAAAGTTTGTGCTTACGGAGGAATGTCCTCCAACGCCTACTACCAATGTCGCACGAATTGTTCGTGAGGCATATGAGAAATGGGTCTTATCAGATGAGAAAGCCCGAACATATCTATTAGCAAGTATGACAGACGTGCTTGTCACTAAGCATGAAGCAATGGGTAAAAAGAAGAGGAAGAGGTCTATTAGGAAGGTTAAGAGTAAGCCCAAGCCTAAGAAAGCCCAAGGCAAGAAAAGGGCACCTCTACCGACCAAGGCAAAGGAAAGTGTTTCCATTGCAACAAGGTTGGACACTGGAAGCGGAATTGTCTTTAGTATCTAAAGGAGGTAGCCAAGAAGAAGAAAGCAAAAGGTAAATATGATTTACTTGTTCTTGAATCATGTATAGTGGAAGATGATTCTTCACCCTGGATAGTTGATTCGGGGCCTACTAACCATGTTTGTTCTTCTATGCAGTGGACTGATTCTTGGACACAACTTGAGGAGGGAGCCTTCTCTATGCGTGTTGGGTCAGGTGATGTTGTGTTAGCCCGAGTAGTGGGTGTAGTTAGACTACATTTTGGAAGTTGTTTAATTGTTTTGGATAATGTATTTTTAATTCCTTGATTTACTCAAAATTTGATTTCAGTTTCAAAGTTGTTGGAACAATTATATTCTGTATCTTTTAATAATAAGTCTATTATTATTGCAAAGAATGGTTTGAATATATGTTCAGGATTAAATGAAAACTACTTGTATGTTTTAATTCCGTTAATACATACTACACTGCTCAGCGCTGATTGTTTAAAGTTGAAAAACCTAAAACAAAACGACAAAAGATTTCTCCAGAAAACGAAACGTATCTATGACATCTAAGACTTGGCCATATCAACCTTGAGCGGATAGATAGACTAGTGAAAAGCGGACCTTTAAGTGAGTTAAAGGTTGGCACCTTACCTATCTGCAAATCCTTTTTAAAAGGTAAAATGACCAAAAGACCTTTTACTAGAAAAAGCCTTAGAACTAAAGAACCACTAGAGCTTGTAAGTGCCTCACTTTTTGATTGACTTATTTCATTGACAAAACCACAATGGGGTTTAACTATGTAAGGGTAGCTTAGGATTGAAGAAATCTCCTCAAATGCTAATGGACCTCATTGTGGAGGCTTGGAGACTTGTTTGTGTGTTTTGGATGATTTCCGAGACATTTGGGACATTTTGAACATTCCGTGTTTTTATCGAAAACTGGAATTCAATTCTGAGCTTAGAGTGGAAAGTTATGTACTTTTCCATATTTGTGATTGAGTTCGGGTCTATATTCCGAAGATAGAATCGAATTTTGAGTTCCGAGATCAAAACTGGACCGAAGAATGCTCGGAACGGAAACCGGCTTGGTATGGCATGAAAGCCACACCAAGAGAGGGTTGGCGTGAGAGGCACGTGCACCTCACGCCCACCAAGTCCCTCGGCCACACAAGCCTCACGCCAACCTCATGCTAATTTATTTATTTATTTTTTATTTCAAGGTCTTTTTATTGTGTGTTTTAATTCTGTAAGGATTCCCATATCTTGATTGGCTTATTTCGTGGACAAACCACATGTTGGGGTTGTGAATGTAAGGGTAGTCTAAATGTTTAAGGTTGAAGCTCGAAGGCCCTTTCAAGACCTCAAGGGACAAGCACGCCAAAGGTATAAATTCTAGTGCTTGGTTTTCTTTGAAGAGATTTAGTAGCACACACACACTTAGCATTCTTGCTATGATTGCATATTTGCTTATTTTTATGTGCATCTCTTCACATGTCACTTTACACACTAGCACTTTGGTTGATATATCTTGTTGTGTGTATATGTGCTTTATAATTCATTTCCCGACATTGGTCGGAAACGTCCGCGCTTGCACTAATGAGTGCTTGGTTTCGCGCGAAGACCGCCTATGGAGAATGCCCTTGGCTTCTCCTTGGTTTTCACCATTGTTGGTGATCGGCGGTTATGATCGGAGGCCTAGCCGCCGAATGAAACCGCCGTTTCAGTCCAGATTGGTCTGAAGCAATTGTGCGGTCAAGATCGGCGGTCACGACCGCCGTTCGAAACCGCCGTTCATACCTGATTGATTTTTATCTCTCGGTCTAATTCGGCGGTCACGAAACCGCCGAATGAAACCGCCGTTGATGCTCTGTTCTTCACGAGCTCAATTCGGCGGTCGTGATCGGCGGCCTGGCCGCCGATTGAAACAGCCGAACGGTGCGTTTCAGGGGCAAAATTGTCTTTTCACATGCCCAATTCTTGATGTCTATAAATATCTTATTTTCTCAATCTCTGATCAAGTTTCTTGAGCAATTAGAACCCTAAACTTTCAAGAGAGATTTTTGAGAAAAAATCAAATCAAGAACCCACCTTTAAACACTCAAATCAAATCCTTTTTGCATCAAATTTCATATTGCATCCTCTATGTCTACATAGAAAGCATCTATGATTGGATTGGCATCATCACAATATGCTTGGTAAGATTTTGATTAGTTTCATCTTATTTTAGTATTTTTACTATCTAGCATATTCTCTTTTTATTTACTTGTATGTTTTTGATCATATGATAAATACAAGAATAGAGAATTAATTGTGATGAATTAATTGAGTGTTGTTTTTGTGATAGCTAATTAGGTTTTTACTTAATCTTGATTAGCTAAGCTATTTGACATGTCA
The DNA here is from genome assembly GCA_008009225.1 of Acer yangbiense. Lineage (NCBI taxonomy): Eukaryota > Viridiplantae > Streptophyta > Magnoliopsida > Sapindales > Sapindaceae > Acer > Acer yangbiense. The sequence goes on along the minus strand of CM017766.1, from coordinate 37,417,832 downwards.
TTTAGCAATTGATATCTAGGGTTGATTAAATTGATTATATCATCATCCTAGATAAGCATCTAAGGTTACCTAGCCTTGTTTGTTATTTGAATATTCATACATATTCACATAGGTTGCATAATCTCTTCTTAGAGAATCAAGTCTTGAGGCTAAGGTTGCTTAGGCCTCAAGCAATTGGACTAGAGCCACTTTTAAAGGCCCAAGTGGTAGAAGTGGGGGGTTATTGACCTGAGTGTTAGACGAGGTCTACATAGGTTGTAAACTCCATTTCGATTAGTGGATTTCGAGGTCCGAGTGTGGCGCACTAAACAGCCCGTGGTTTTTCCCAGTGGTTGGGTTTCCACGTATACATCAAGTGTTATTTAAATTCCGCACTATATTACACTTGTATGTATTTTTGACTAGTAGGGGCATTTTCGTAAAATTGACTTGCATGCGAAAATTGGGTAATAATAGTTAAAATCTATTCACTCCCCCTCTAGCTTTATATAGAACACGCCTCTAATTTGTTTCAAATTCCACATGCAACCTCTTGTTGTGTTGCACACATGCATTTATTTTGTTAAATAATTGGACCTCTTGATAGCCTCTCACCTGAGCTCACCACACTGGATTACTCTCAATTGTCTTTTAATCCAAATACGGTGCGTTTTGTTTGTTAAAGTATATATATATATATATATATATATATATATATATATATATATATATATAAATGTGCAGTTTTGTTTAATAAACCTAAACATATATATATATTCTCCTCTTCACTTCGTTGTAATTGAGAGCAAAAAAAAATATTTTTTTAAAAGTCAAAATATTCTCAAGAGAGAGACTCTCAAGATCCCATCTTTACTCATCCAAATCCAAAACCCATCATCTACACACATCATCTAGAATGTTCTAGGTATGATTTTTCATGGGTTTTCTCTATTACTCACATGACTTGTAGTTAAAACATTATTTGCATCTCTTCACATGTTCTTGCTTTACAAGATAGCATTTTTATTACTTGACTAGTTTCAAGATTGTATTTTTTTTTTTTGTGTTTTGTGAGTTGCTTGTGATAGCTATTGCATATAGGGTTTGATTTGCACATATAGCTAAGTTGTGTGCATGTCATATAGCTACATGATATCTAGGAATGTCTTTAACATGTTCATCCATGCCTAGATAAGCTTAAATGTTTGACCTTGCATTTATGCACTTTGAATATTGCACATATTCACTTTAGGTTGTTTATATCTTCTCTTTGAGAGTCAAGTCTTATATTTACCATTTGGTAGTTTGAAAGCAAGGGACTAGGTTCACTTTTAAAGGCCTGGGGGTAGTAGTGATGGGTTAGTGACCGTAGGGTTTGACGTGGTCAACCTTGGTTGTAAACACCATTGCAATTAGTGGATTCAAGGTTCGTGTGTGGCACACATAACAGCCCGTGGTTTTTCCTTGTTGAAGGTTTCCATGTAAAAATCAAGTGTCATTTATATTCCGTATTTTTACACTTGATTTTATTTTGTGACTAGTTTGGGTATTTTCATACAATTAACTAATAATAAAAATTGGGTAAGAATCGTTTAAAAATCTATTCACCCCCCCCCCCCCCCCCCCCCCCCCCCTCCCCCTCCCCCTCCCCCTCCACCTCCAGATTATTTTAGACTCGTTTTATATATATTTTCAGAGCTTATACATTCAGATGTCTATGGACCGATGAATGTTAAAGCAAGAGGTGGTTATGAGTATTAAGTCACCTTTATAGATGACTAATCGAGATACGGATATGTCTACCTAATGCAACGGAAGTCGAAAACTTTTGAAAAGTTCAAAGAATTTTGAGCTAAAGTTGAGAACCAGTTAGGAAAGACTATCAAGTCTCTACAATCGGATCGTGGAGGTGAGTACCTTGACCAAGAGTTTGAAGACTTTATGGTCGAGCATGGGATAGTGTCCCAACTCACAGCTCCTGGTACACCACAACAGAATGGTGTTGCAAAGAGGAGAAACAGAACCCTAATGGAAATGGTGAGATCTATGATTAGTTTCTCATCATTACCAAATTCCTTTTGGGGATATGTGTTACAAACTGCGGTTTACCTTTTGAATGTAGTCCCATCCAAATCTGTTCCTAAGACTCCCTTAGAGTTATGGAATGGTCGTAAAGTTGGTTTGCGACATTTACGTATATGGGGGTGTCCAGCACATGTCCTGAAGAACAGAAGTGGAAAGCTAGACTCCAAGTCAGTGGTCTGCTTGTTTGTAGGATATTCCAAGAAGACCAGAGGTGGAACTTCTAGAGTCTTGAAGAGAACAAAGTATTTGTATCGACAAATGTAACGTTTCTTGAGGATAACTATATTAGTGATTATAAATCTCGTAGCAAGATTGTATTAAATGAAATGGAGCCTGGTACGACTAGTGCTCAGTCAACAAGAGTTGTTGATCCATTGACATCTGATAGTCAGATAATTTCTAGTCAAGATACACTACCATCTAGACGTAATAGGAGGGTTTTAAGACAACTTGAACGCTATTTGGGTATATATGAGGGATGAGATGTAGTCTCTACTCATAGTGTGGATGATCCATTGATATTTAAGAATGCAATGGAAGATACTGATAAAAAGGAATGGATTAAAGCCATGAATCTCGAGATGGAGTCCATGTACTCTAACTCAGTCTGGGAACTTATAGACTTACCGAATGGGGTAAAACCTATAGGGTGTGAGTGGATCTACAAGAGAAATAAAGGAGTAGATGGAAAGGTAGAGACCTTCAAGGCAATGCTAGTGCCTAAGGGTTATACCCAGAAAGAGGGGGTCGATTATGAAGAGACCTTCTCGCCATTTGCCATGTTTAAGTCTATTCGGATTCTCTTATCTATTGCTGCCTATTTTGAATACAAAATTTGGCAAATGGACGTCAAGACTGCATTCTTGAATGGCAATCTTGATGAGAGCATCTACATGATGCAACCAGAGGGATTCATGTCTCTAGATCAAGAGCAAAAGGTTTGCAAGTTGCAAAGATCCATTTATAGACTTAAGCAAGCATCTAGATCTTGGAACATAAGGTTTGATGATGTGATCAAAACCTATGGCTTCGAGCAAAACGTTGATGAGCCTTGTGTTTACAAGCAAATCATTGACAAGAAGGTAGTTTTCTTAATTCTTTACGTAGATGATATCCTACTCATTGGGAATGATGTAGGAGTATTATCAAAAGTAAAGGGCTGGCTGGCTAGCCAATTCCAAATGAAAGATTTGGGAGATGCAAGTTATGTTCTAGGGATCCAACTTATAAGGGATCGTAAGAATAAACTCATAGCATTGTCTCGGGCATCGTATATCGACAAGAGTCTAAGAAAGGTAATTTACCTTTCAGGCATGGAGTTCACTTGTCTAAGGAACAGTGTCCTAAGACACCTCAAGAGGTTGAAGAAATGAGACGTGTTCCCTATGCGTCAGCAGTAGGTAATCTCATGTATGCTATGTTATGCACGAGACCAAACATCTGCTTCGCCATGGGAGTAGTCAGCAGATACCAGTCTAACCCAAGATTGGATCATTGGGTTGCTATCAAGACTATTCTCAAGTATCTTCGAAGAACGAGAAACTATATGTTAGTATATTCTGGACAGGATTTGATCCCGTTAGGATATACAGATTCTGATTTTCAGTCAAACAGGGATTCTAGGAAATCCACATCTGGATCAGTATTCACCCTTGGTGGTGGAGCCATTGTGTGGAGGAGTGTTAAGCAATCTTGTATTGCTGATTCCACCATGGAAGTTGAATATGTAGCCGCTTGTGAAGCTGCTAAAAAGGTTGTCTAGCTCCGTATGTTCTTGAGCGATCTGGAAGTTTTTCCAGATCTGGATAAGCCCATCACACTTTATTGTGATAACAGTGGTGCTGTGGCTAATTCCAAAGAACCAAGAAGCCATAAGAAAGGTAAGCATATAGAGAGGAAATATCATCTCATCAGAGAGATAGTGTAGAGAGGAGATGTGGCCGTGACCGAAATAGCGTCACTGGACAATCATGCTGATCCATTTACAAAGACCTTACCGGCTAAAGCGTTTACGGGTCACCTAGAAGGTCTAGGTTTACAAGACATGTCTCACATGCTTTAGTGCAAGTGGGAGATTGTTGGGGTTTTTGCCCTAAAGCTTGTAATTTGTAAATGTGAATTGAACAATAATAAAAGAAGTAGTTTATTCATTCAAATTGTATCTTACATTTATATATAACATGTGTACTTAATATCCAAGATTGCCGGATGTAATTTCAAACTAAGTATATGAATGTCATATACAGATGGATTCAGTTTGAAACGAGTAATCTAAAGGGTCTGTAGATAGCAAATAAAGCTGGGTACTTTATTTGTGGTTAATCTACAGCTGCGGTCCATTCCGTAATGTACAGTGATCTTATCCTAGATCATTCATATGGTGATATGAGAATGGAGGCACCTTATATGATGTGATCATATAGGACTAGGCCATGATCTTTATGAATCTCTTACCAAGATCTGTTACAAGATGAGATTCATATATATCAACAAATGATAGCTATATATGGATGATCTTAATCCTAAGTGTCTTATCGACTCCTTCAGGTTAGATCGTGGTTTTTGATATACCATGGGTGAGACCGGAGTTACATTCTCGGTCAATAACTTTGTATGTTGGAATCGTGGTTTGGCTTGTGGCTGGGAAGGTCTGCACACAATAGTGGAACCCACTCCTTCTTGTGAGAAGTATATAGTAGTTCCCTTAAGGGTTGATTCGGGGCTTGAACAATATAAGCGCTCTCTTAATTCCGTAAGGAATGTAGGATTTATTGTTCATTACAGAATCAATGGTACTTAATGGAAATATATAATTAGAGGAGTATAACAGAAATTATGACCCAGCTCTAATTATGAACTACTTGTGGAGGATCATACCGTATGTAATAGATATATTGATTGACAACTGTAATTTCGGTTTGTGTAATACATCTACAGTTGGGAGAGTGCAGCCTCGGGTTTTTAGTAGAATAACTCTGAGGTTAATAATCATGAAATATTAATTAAAGAGTTTAATTAATTATTTCTAAGTATTATTGAAGCTCAAAATTGTGGGTTCATTATGTCCCCTTGTTAGCCCGATTGATTAAAGGTAACAAGGGTAACGGTTAATTAATTGGATTGTCCAATTAATAGTGTTACAAAAGTGACACGTATTTATTCAAGGATTAGTTGAATAATAAGATTATTTAATTAATACATTAATAATTAAATTAATTAAATAATTAGATTATTTAATTATTGAATTAATAATTATGAATTATTAATTAATTATTAAATGAAGGTTGAAGGTTCATGAAAGTTCTCACGGTGTGTTAAATATTAATCTAGAGAGGGGGGGGGGGGGGTGTGAATAGATTTTAATCGTTATTATCCAATTTTCGCATGCATGTCAATTTTACGAAAATGCCCTTAACTAGTCAAATAGACATACAAGTGTAATATGGTGCGGAATGTAAATAACACTTGATGTTTACGTGGAAACCCTCACGGGAAAAACCACAGGCTGTTTTGTGAGCCACACACGAACCTCGAATCCACTAAAAATGATACAATTACAACCTAATCCCGGAAGTAATCATACACCTACCTAATTCCGGTATGAGTGAACCTAGTTCAAATGCTTGCGATCTAAGCAACCTAATCCCGGAAGCTACACACAAGACTTTAGTTCTCAATCAAGAGATTAACACCCTAAGTGAATATCTGAATATCCAAAGTGCAACATAGAGCAAGGGAACCCTATATGCTTATCTAAGATGATGATTTTGCAATAAAAACAATCCTAGATATTAAGAACTAAATGACATGTCAAATAGCTTAGCTAATCAAGATTAAGCAAAAACCTAATTAGCTATCACAATACAACACTCAATCATATTCATCACAAATAATCTCTAACTTGTATTTATCATATGATCTAAAACATACAAGTAATTTAAAGAGATGTCTTAATATGAAAAACACTAAAATTAGATGAAGTTAGTGAAGAACATACCAAAGAAGATTTGATGATACAAAACCATGCATGGATGATTGCTAGATGATCTTTGATGCACAAAGGAATGTATTTGAGTGTTTAAAGAAGAGTTCTTTAAGGATTTTTCTCTTGAAAAATATTCTAAGGAAAATATATGATATTTTGAACTCAGCAAACTGACCTAAAAACATAGAGTTATATATATAGAGGCCATAAGTAAAATGTGGTCGTTTTGAAAAATCGCACCAAAATATGCCTTATGCGTTGGTGGACCAGCGCAAAGCCAATTTTTGCATGGTGCGTTGGTCAACCAGCGCATGTGAACGGCGCACGACTAGCGGCAACCCACTAGGCGATGTGCGCTGGTGAGGGATGCGCATGACCAGGGGCGCAAGACCAGCGACAGAGACTTGGACGATCTGCGCTGGTGAGACGATCTGCGCTGGTGAACCTATGCTGGATGATCAGCACATGACCAGTGACAGAGAACTGGGAGTTCTACGTTGGTGAGCTGCACTGGTCTGGCGCATGACGACCAACGCACAGCCCACTCCTTTGAACCCCAATACAAAATTCAAGGGTAAAAAGGTAAAGAAAATGCATCCTAAAAGCCTAACATGATATATCATTTTTGATGAGAATCAAGAAGTATCACCAAAGGATCCATTGCATATTCCAGTTGGGCCAATTACAAGGGGCCAAGAGGATCAAAGAAGCATTTAATGATGGGCTGATTCTGAGTTGCTGAAGTTCAAGTTCGGCCCAAATCCGAGCTGAACTTCGTGGGCCTCTACAGAGAGCGTCTGAAGTCGGATTGTCTATTATAATATGTTTTCGGAAAGCCCAAGACGAGCCCTACAAATGTTATGAAGACTCCAGCATCCGTAAAAGATCACAACAGGCCCAAAATCGGCAATCTAGTTTGTTGCGCGAAGATTTGATGCTGAGGAGTCCGAATTTCAGTTTTCCTTATTGGTTTCTAATGAATAATGAATTGATTTGTTTCCAAATATTAAGGGCTGATTTGTTTCCAAAATATAGCCTTCCAAATAGGGAGCAAGTCAATTAGTTGATTGTTTTAGTTTATTTTCTTTCCCGTTTGTAAGGCATTAATTGCCAAATATTTATTTCCTTTTAAGTTTTAGGGTTTCAGTATTTAAGGGACGTATTGATGTATTATTTGACAGAATAGACTTGATTTTGAATGAAATTTGAGAGAATTTTCTCTTTTGTTCTTTGAGAACTAATTGGAACTTATCAGATTTCTCTGTGGCGTTCCTCCTTGACTTATCAATCGAGTATTCCATCCTTGATTGTGGCGTCCTCCTTCATACCAAGGTTCACATCTCATTATAGGTGTTGGGTCGCGGTTTCCATCCGAACCAGAGGTTAGAACGATCCTAGGCATCAATCTTGATACAATCGACGAGGTTCGTATCAATTTTAAACACAAGATGCAATCAATACTTATGCAAGAAGAGATTAAATAATCAATAATGCACACATAATACAAACACAACATTCAAGAATAAGAATTATGCAAGTGTTGTGTGTGTGTGCAACTACATCTCTTCAAGGCAAAGTAAGCACTAGAAATTTACCTTTGGTGCTTCTTCTCTTAAGGTCTTGAGAGCCTAAACTACCCTTACAAAAACCTCAAATGTGGTTTGTCTACGAAATAAGCCAATCAATAAACTGAGACCTTACAGTTCAAATCATAACTGAGACATAAAATAATTAGATTATTTTATTCTTAGTTAGGTATAGTATTTAACTTTAAGTCAACTAGGGTTGTGTGGGAGTTAGAATCCTACTCTACCTAGGACACTTAAATACTAATTATCTTTTGAATATATGGAGATATATTTGGAAAGAGATAATGATCTAGTTTAAATAAATATATAGAGATATATTTAATAAATAACTAGAGATATATTAAAACTGATAAAAGGTATCAGTTAAAAATATGATTTGAACCTAACCTAATTGAAGTAGAAAAAAAAAAAAAAACACATTAGGTGTGGTGCGGTCAAGTAGAAAGAAAAGAGAGAAGTTTGCTTCTAGTCTTCTTCTAGGGTGGCCGAACCCTACGAAGAGAAAACAAGAGTTGTTTTTCGTGTGCCTCTTCTACCTCAATTCAGGTTCCTGAGTATCGTGACGCGCCCACACGCAGTTGCCGGATCGCGGGACATAGAGAGGAAGATTTGGTGGTGACAAATCAGAATAAAGCTTAAAGAAATGAAGGAGTTGGTCTACAAGGGTATGATCTAATTCTCTTTATATATTCTTATATATTGTATATGGTTTACAAGTTGCATAAAAATTTTTAAAGCCTATTTTCCACTGCGCAACGTAAATCCAGGTTCCTACAAGAAAGGGGCCGCTTAACACTGCCAATGGGTCCACAGTTGGGGCATCCTCCCTTTCCGCGTTGGCAGCTGCGTCCTCCTCCTCCTCCTCCTCAATGAGATCAACCGGAGCATCGGACCTGTTGCTGAAGCCCAACCCAATAGTAGTATTCCTATTAGAACGACGACATTAGGGTAGGGCAGAACTTCTAGTGGCATCACCTCTTTCTCGACCCCTCTTCCTCGAAAGTAGGGAAGAGCTATCCGCCAAGTCATTCTTCTCCTAGTTGAGAAGCTCGGCAAGACTGTCAGCAGGTAGTGGTGGAATAGCCATTGTTGGGGTAAAATGAAGAAAAAAAGGATTCTTTCTAGGGTTTTTGAAAGGAGAAAAGAAGGAAGGCTGTGATTCTTGAAAGAGAAAGTAAGGTTTGCTTTGAGACGGTGTAAAGGAATGAAAGAGAAGGAATGTATTTATAGAGAGAGGCAGACGGTTACCGGAACAAAAAAGGAAAGTAGAGTTAATAACCAGAGAGGTGGGAGTGACGGTTTCGAGAAATTCGTGCCAAAAACGGTCCTTTCAAACAAGCAGACCATCTCTTGCCTGACATGTGGATAATTCATTAAATGCAAGCATGCCAAATGAGGACTTCCTCTGATATAGTGGAAACTAGCCAGGCAGGATGGATAAAATTCTTCAAGTGTTATAGGTATCCTGACTCCAACCCTAACAAGGTACCGGTGTTCAAGTCAGGGGGGATTTATGTTAATTGCCTAAAAAGGCAAGAGTCCAAAGAAGAATTTTCTATCCTTGCCAAGATTGTTTGAAGTAGAATGACACTACAAGAAGAATCCAGTTACCTAGGAAGATGTTAGGACCGGTATACCCAGGTATGCCATCGGTGAATCAAGATCAAGATCGGGGTCGCCCAGATCCCAGGTACCATGAAGCATTGAAGTCAAGGTCCAAAGGACCCCGCTACCACACGATCATGGTTCCTTGGTACTCATGGAATACTGGTACCATAATCCAAGATATGCCATACCTCGATACCGTGATTCCTCCTATGACTAATCTACCAAGTAGCAAAGATTATGATATATCAGAAGAGAAGACTATCAAGGAAGGAGGGACTGATACACTAAGGGACCAGGACCATGCTACAAGAAGGATAGTATGCGGCAACATTTGAATACAAGGAAAGTTGACTTCTCCCTCCATCTGTGAACTCCATCTTAAATAGGATTAGCCAACTCTGTTAGATTCGCCGAGAAAGGAAACGGATCACTTGATTATGGGATTATTCCCGCACTTAAATGAAGCCACCATCAACGTCCCTTTGATTGCTAAATAGATTGACTGATTATCGGAGTGATGAGCAAGAAAATGGACCTATAAATGTTATAAGACTCTCGAAAGAGGGGGATCGGATTTTTTTTAAATCCAATTCCCTACAGTTTTTCCACTTATCGACTAGCACGAGATCACCATCGCTAACTGTGTTTGAAACTCCATACCTAAACACTCCACAAAAACATCATTGTATCATGTCACTATATTTGATTGATCAATAAAAGAGTTATTTATTCATCTTCTTTATGTATGCATTAAACTGTCTTGATTCTTGACCACTTTTACATTTAGCTTGTTTTTTACGAAGAGCATACGGGTATCAAACGTGATACCTCTTCGACTATGACCTACCTTGGTCATGGTCTTAAAGTTGTTATTTGGAAATTCACACCTCTAACAATTTTACATTAACAAAAAGCAATACAAAGAATTGCAACAAGTTAATGCAAGTGCAATGCTCCCCCTAAATGGTTACTCTCTCTCAAACTTCTCCCCCAATGCATAAAAATACTCTCCCTATTTTTCTCAAGACTTCTCCCTCTTTTTGTCATGAGATAGGCAAAAAAGCTCCCTGATAGCACTATTTTATTCCAATTTTAGGTCCTTATTTCTTATTGTTTTGTGCTTGTTTCTCGGGTAAAACCGGGGGTTTTAATGTTGTAAATAAGTACTTCAGGTAAATAGGGAAGTTTAGGGGCATTGTGGTAATTTTTGGAGAAATGGGGGCTAAAATGTAAGATTCTGTGAATAGGAGAGAAGTCATGGGTATATATTGTAATTGTCTAGCCTATCAACGCACAACACGTCACATCATAAGTGAAACGGTGCGTTTTGGTGGTGCGCTGATGCCAACATGATGTCATCTTCCTCGTTAACCATCAGCCGATCCGACTCGTAGAAGCTCCGACCCGTGCGCAAACCCGGCTTAGACTCGATCGTGACCCGGCCATTTCCAGCTCATTTTCGATGGTTTTTTCGGCCATTCTCCACCTAGATCGTCGGCGTGACTCTGATACACGTCGTTAGTGTATACCAAAAAGATATTCTATTCTAATTACCTTGCAAATGCACAAGTCAAAGGATAAGTATAGCAAGTAAGCAAGGGTCGTTCCCACAGAGAGATGGAATCCATCAATTGTATTTAGCTCTAGAGTTTATGAAAGCAATGTAAATGGAATGTGATGCGGTGAGAATGGTGTGTGTGAGTGGAGATGCAAACTAACTAAATGACTTAAAGCTAAGGACATAAATGTAACTGGGTGCTTGCCTTTCTAATTAGTCTACTCCTAATTACGTTGTTCTAATCCTAAAGGCAAGACACCCTAGCTACGAAAATAATGGTGGCTTGGAGAGAAGCAAGATATGAGACACATATGGGAAATAAGTTTACCAAACACAAGATGCAAATCATGTAGATTGTAGATCATGTGAATACCATTTAATTCAAGTAAGGGGTTCGTTCTCTTGATTAGGGAAGTACCTCGAATCAAATCATCACTCTCCAAGGTTGGAAGAGTAATTGTGTCTTATAGTCAAAGACCCATTAAGCACAAGAACATGAACCAAAGCTATCCTAGCAAAGTTATGCATAAGCTTCTCCCATTCAATAGAGCTAATAAACAAGCTTATACCCGGAATGGTTATCCAAGCACAAACTGAACTCTCAATCACTCTAATCATTCTAAACACATACATAGTAAATCATCTACCAACATACATACACAAATGAGATATTTGAGTACAACTACTCTTACATCATTAGGTTAACCTACTCCTAATCTCATTCATACATACACATCAATATATAACTCTCCATACACATGATTATCACAATAAGAGATATCAACCATAGACATATCAATGAGTGGAACAATACCAAATCAAATCTAAGAACAATACATACATATATTAACATAAGTGTTTGAAACAAATTATAGCACGGTGTGTATAAAACTATCTAAAGGGGGGTGAATAGATTTTAAACTTATTACCCAATTTTTTGTGTTCAGTCAATATTACGAAATTACCCATAAATAGATAAAGCAATAAATCAAGTATAAAATGCGGAAATTAAATAACACTTGATTTTTATGTGGAAACCCTCACAGGAAAAACCACGGGCTAGTAAGTAAGCCACACTTGAACCTCGAATCCACTTAATGTGTAAAACGATTACAACCTAATCCTGGAAGTAATCACACACCTACCTAATCCCAGTATGAGTGAACCTAGTCCAATTTGCTTGCGATCTAAGCAACCTAATCCCGGAAGCTACACATAAGACTTACTTTCTCAATGAAGAGAATAACACCCTAAGTGAATATATGAATATCCAAATGCAACATAGAGAAAGGGAAACCCTATATGCTTATCTAAGATGATTAATATGCAATTAGAACAATCCTAGATATTAAAACTAAATGACATGTTCAATCAAATAGTTTAGCTAATCAAGATTAAGCACAAAACCTAATTAGCTATCACAATACAACTTCTCAAACATACAACACACTAATCTCAATCTTGTATCAAAAGATATATAAATAACATACAAGAAATTAATTGAGATTGCTTGTTAAGAAAAACACAAAATATGTAAGATATTAGTGAAAAGCTTACCAAGCAAAGTGTGATGAAGAATCCATGCAAAGAGACATCTAGATGATCTAGGATGATGCTAGATGATGATTGATGATCATGAAAAAGTGTTTGAGTGAATAAAAATTGAGTTCTTGGAATTTTTTTCTTCTCTTGAAAAATATCCTAAGTATGAAATCTAAATATGAACTCTCTTAATTGACCTAAAGTCAAAGTGGCATATATATATGAGGCCAAAACAAAGTGTAGTCGTTTTGATAAGTTGGCCTGAAATTTACCTTGGGCACTGTACGTAGAGCGCTTCTATACAGCGCCTGTACAGCGCCCCAACTCTGTTCTCTCGGGAAAACAGAGTGGCGCTGTACGTAGAGCGCTTTGTAGAGCGCTTTATACAGCGCCTGTACAGCGACCGATTAAAATCGATCAGGTCTGAACATCGCTCGCTGGGCGCGGTTCGTACAGCGCTTCTGTAGAGCGCTTTTGGGAGCGCCCAATGCAAAAATGCAATCCTAAGTCTAATCATGACAAGGCAATTGGATATACAAGATGCAATCAAACTAACATGCAAGAAGAGATGTTAATGAACATTAATGCACAAAAATAAGACACACAACATACAAGGATTAAACATATGCATGAGTTGTGAGTGTGTGCAACTATCTCTTCAAGACAAGTAAGCACATAGAAATTTACCTTTGGTGCTTATAAACACAAGGTCTTCAAAGGGCTTCGAACAATAATACCAACACCTAAGCTACCCTTACAAAGAACCCCAACATGTGGTTTGTCCATGAAATGAGCCAATCAACAAATGGGAACCTTACAGTGTTGGTTTACAAATAATCCCACATGGGTTACACATCGATAGACGATACAAAGAAATGAGTAATAAGAGATAACCCTTGAAGACAAGTCCTCCAAAAGCTCTCAACATCTATAAACTTCCATGGCTTAGTTTTGACACATGAGCCCTCCTTTCTCTTCGTATTTAATCCTCCATGGAAGGCTTTCCATGGAGAAAGATCCTCCATGGAAGCTTGAAGGTTGCTCTCTCTCTTTTGTTGTGTAAGATCTAAGATCTAGGTATTAGGTTGTTGGTCACTTGGTTCACACTTAGAAAGAAAGGCAAAAGGGTGTATTTATAGGTTGGGCAAGTTTAGGGCACTAATGAAGTGTGAAAAATACCAAAATCCCCTTAAGTCGGTCATCCTGCTAGTTCGAAACCCCTGCCTCGTGAGTTTATTCCAGCGTGGGTTTTCCCGCGGCTTCATTCCCGTGGTGATAACCCGTGGGTTCTTCTAAAATTCTACCGCGGCTTCATGATCTTCTATTTCGCGACTTCTTTCCCACGTGGGTTTTCCGCGGCTTTATTCTCTCTTGTTCCGCGGGTTCTTTCCCGCTGACTAGAAGGCTTGAACTAGCTGGTCTTCTCCGCGGCTTCATGCTCCCCTGTTCCGCGGGTTCATTCCCGCGGTGGTATTCCCGCGGTGGTATTCCCGCATGGGTTTTCCAGTGTGGGTCTTTCCACGGCTTTATACTTTTTAATTCGTGGGTTCATTCCCGCGGAACGAGCCAACGGTGGTTTTCTTCCTACATATTTGCCCTGTTTTGCCCATATTTGGTACAAACACCTTTATTGTGGGACATTTACCTGCACATAACTAAAACACACATTATATACATAAAAGTGCTCGAAATAAAACACAAAAGATAGGAAAAGGGAGCGCTAAATGTGAACATTTAGAGCACGATCAGACTCCTTCCGGTCACCATGCAACCCTTTTAAACGTCCAAATCCATGTTCCTTTCTCCTCAGCTTGCCACCTTTCCACCATTGAAGACTGAAGCTTCAAGCTTCATCTACTAGTTCCAACAAGCAGAGCCAACTTGTAGATCTCCTTCAGTGGCTTCTGCTACTTCAAATTGCGAGTTCAACCTCATAGATTTCGATTCGAGCTGGCAGATTTTCCTATTTTTAGCAAGGGCAATTTCGTCATTTCAACACATTTCAATCCCTAACTTCCCCACTATAAATACACCACTTCTCTTGTCTTAGAATTATTAGTTTTTAGATCTAAGAATCCATAGATAGTTTTTAGGATAAATCTCCCTCCACATCCAACACACAAACACTCTCTCACGCAGATATCTCGCCAAGCTACCTTTGGTGCACTCTTGGATCTATTGGGGTTGAAGATAGAGTTTGAGCTCTTGAAGAATTTCTTGGTTGTTTCCTTCTTTTTATTTTTCTCTTTGATTTTTGTGAAAGTTTATAACTAGATACTTGTTGGAATTTTGTTGTATTTATATTATTACTTATCTATATAATTAGTTGATGTATTTATTTATGTGAGCTTTCATTTACATGCTTTGTAGTTAGTTCATTATACTTGCTTTGATTTAGTTAAATTACTTGTTTACCTTAGGTAGATTATTTGGATTATTTGCGTGAATTAGTTGATAGTTTTTATTGTTGCTTTCTAGTGATAGTTGTAGTTAATTGGATTGTGGTTGATTTAGTTGTAATGGCTTTAATGTAGTTCAATTGTTGTTTTATATTGCTTTGCTCTTGATTTCAGTTTTGAAGCTTTCCGTCCCAAAACTGTGATTTTACTTTTCTTGCATGTAATTAGTGTAAATATGTTGTTTATATTATATAAGACCTAGAACCGACTTAAGGTACCATACCTCCTTGTGGGAACGATTCCCTTACTTGTGTCTGCTATACTCGACAACGACTCGTACACTTGCCAAGGGTGATTTTACACTCACATGCTTCATTTATATATATTCATTTCGTAGTAATGTCTAGAGCATTTCAATACGCCAGGGACAGAGTCCGTAAAAAGCGTGTCACTCCCTCTATCAGGTTGCTTTAGCAAAGAGAGCTATTAACACAAAAGACATTTGCATAATCATATAAATGAACTTTATGCAACTCAAGTAATTGAGAGAGATTCAAGGAGTTTTAATTAAAGAAATATGTGTGACATTGTTGCTTTGCATGCAAGACATATAGCATTAAAGATCAAGCAATGGTATTTGGCAAAGCAAACATCAAAAGGGTTTCCAAAGAATTCAAACCAATTTGTACCCTTTTGTCATAAACAAACAAGATATAGTTTCTGAAACTAATTACGGTGTGTATAAAAGTAATCTAGAGGGGGGGTGAATAGATTTTAAGCAATTTTACCCAATTTTCGTTTAAGGCCAAGATTACGAAAATGCCCATAACTAGTCAATTTATATAGCAAGTGTAATATGTGTGGAATTTAAATTAACACTTGATATTTACGTGGAAACCCTCACGGGCTGTTTTGTGCACCACACACGGACCTCAAATCCACTAATTGAAATGGAGTTTACAACCTATGTTGACCTCGTCAAACACTCCGGCATATAACCCCCCACTTTTACCCGTGGGCCTTTAAAAGTGGTTCTAGTCCAATTTGCTTGTGGCCTAAGCACTCTTAGCCACAAGTCTTACTTCTCAATGAAGAGATAAAAGGGCCTCTGTGAATATATGATGATATTCAAAAAGCAAACAAAGCTAGGGGACTTTATATGCTTATCTAGGATGATTAGATGACAATAAATATAATCCTAGATATCAATTAGCTAAATGACATGTCATAAAGCTTAGCTAAACATAGATTAGGCAATCCTATGATATAGCTATCAAAATACAACTCTCAAACAATCTATACACTAATCTCAATCTTGTATCTAAAATATATATGAATAACATACAAGTGACAATATGAGATTGCTTGTTAAGAAAGACACAAAATATATAAGATATTAGTGAAAATCTTACCAAGCAAAGTGTATAGAAGAAACCATGCAAAATGGCATCTAGATGATCATGGATGATGCTAGATGATGATTGATGATCATGGAAAAGTGTTTGAGTAATCAAAGGTGAGTTCCTTAGTGAAATATTTCTCTTGGAAAAATATGCTGAGTAAAAATATGATTTTTAACTCTCTTGGTCGACCTAGAAATGAAAGAGGCATATTTATAGATTGTCAAAATGAAGTGACAACGTTTTGAAAAGTTGACACAAAAATTGCCTTGACCGCTGTTCACCTGCTGTACGTAGGGCGGGTGTATAGCGGTTCACCTGGGATTGCGAAGAACATGTTCTTCGTGACCACCCTACGTAGGGCGGATTCCAAGCGACCTAGGGGCGATTGCTCTCGGGTTTGGAGAGCCACCCTTCACCTGCTGTTCGTAGAGCGGTTTTTGGGCGGACCATCAAGTGTGAAAAAACATCACCAGTGGCACCGCTGTTCACCCGCTCTACGTAGAGCGGGTGTACAGCGGCTAAGAGGAAATTTCTCAAAGCCCCATATGGGCGCTGTTCGTAGGGCGCCTGTAGGGCGGGTGAACAATGCCCATACTTTTACACAATGCAACCTAGTTCTAATCATGGCATGGCATTTGAACTACTAGACGCAATCAATAAAAAATGCAAGAAGAGATTTTATATAATCATGAATGCACACATAAAAAGACACACATATACACAAAGTATGGAAATGCATGGAATGTGTGTGTGTGCAACTAAATCTCTTCAAAGCAAAGTAAGCACTAGAAATTTACCTTTGGTGCTTCTTCTCTTGAGGTCTTAAAGGCCTAAGCTACCCTTACAACAACCCCAATTGTGGTTTGTCACCAAAATAAGCCAATCAAACTTGAAGAACTTACAATCTCCCCCTTTCTCTATTACGTGACAAAACCACTACGACACCACTCACAATGATCCTCATAACAAAATTAAATCTAAAGGTCAACAAAGATATTCTATATTACAAAGAGATAAGAAAATAAACACTTCAAGTCTTCAATCTCTTGTAGAACTATCAAACCTTCAAAACAAAACAAATTACACTTCCAAAGCAAGTGTATGTGAGAAGATCATGTGAAGTTAAAACAACCATATGCATTTAATAATTTATGTACAACATCATGCAATGTATATGAATGCAATGCTCCCCCTCAATATGTAATCTCCCCAACATGTATATTTGCTACTAACAATTAGTAATTCCCCTTACCACCTCTACTTCCCCTTTTTGTCATGATTTAGGCAAAGGAGTAGTTCCCAACCGGGTCACATCTAGCAAAGAGAAATAGTAGCATACAAGATATTTGCATAATCATATAAGTCACTTTATGCATCTCAATTAATTGGAGAGAAACAAGGAGATTTATTTAAAGAAAATGTGTGAATCAAACATGCTTTGCATACAAGACATGTAGCATTCAAGTCCAAAATACAACGGTATTTGGCAAAGCAAATGACAAAGGTTTCTAATAAGAATTCAAACCAATTTCACCATTGTCATGAGAGAAGCAAGGATATAGATATTTTATTGTTTTCAATATAAGAGCAACTATATCAAACTTTATAAGCGAAACATGGCATGAGCGATTTTACACCCTATTTGATTTTTTCGAGAATGATACCCGCATGATAGTAGCCATGTTTAACTAATAAAGAAAGAGAGACATTTGGAATTTAAATTCCTTTGAATGGATACAAGATCTTTTATTCATTTTGAGTCTCATAAGCTTTTTCACACAAGTTTTGCATTTTAAGAATATGCAATCATCAATTCATGCTTTTTTATTTGAGCATGTTATATGAATTTCATGCTTTTTCATTTGACATTAGCATGTTATAAAAGAATTATCATGTCATGGAGATAACTATAGGTCATTCAAATCATACTTTCTATGTAGATCTCCTAGTCCAAAAATGCATATTTGAACATAAATATGACATGGATTGTAAATAAAGCATGGTTCACACTTATTGAATTGAAAACATATATACATATGTGCAACCAAGCTTACTCAAGCAATTAAAAAGAAAGAATAAGATATTTCAAAATTTTGCATGTGTCAAGTATGCAAACTGGCTCTCTTTTCTTGAGTTCCCCATATGGGGTCAATTACCAAAACACATCACTCCACAAGACATATCCCAATATATCTACTAAGTGTTTTAAATCGAGTAGCATCTAAGGGTTTAGTAAATAAGTCCGCAAGTTGATCATTAGTGCCTACATGTTCAAGTACTATGCATTTATTTTCAACAAGCTCTCTAATGAAATGATGGCGGATGTCAATATGCTTAGTCCTAGAGTGTTGCACCGGATTCTTGGAAATATTAATAGCATTCATATTATCACAAAAGAGAGTGAGAGTACCTTGGTTGAATCCGTAGTCGACTAGCATTTGTTTCATCCATAGGAGATGTGTGCATCCACTCCCCGCGGCTATGTACTCGGCCTCGGCCGTGGACAAGGAAATTAAGTTTTGCTTCTTGCAAAACCAAGACACCAAGTTATTGCCTAGAAAGAAGTAACCACCCGATGTGCTCTTCCTATCATCGCAATTTCCTACCCAATCCGTATCACTAAAGCCTACAAGACTAGCATTAGTGTCAAAAGAGTACCAAATCTCGTAGTTGGATGTCTCATTCACATAGTGAATGATTCTCTTAACTGAAGAGAGATGGGACTCCTTAGGATTTGCTTGGTACCTAGCACACACACCCACACTAAAAGATATATCGGGCCTACTTGCGATCAAGTAAAGCAAGCTTCCTATCATGCCCCAATATAGAGTTTGTTCCACACTTTTTCCACTTGCATCATTGCTAAGCTTTAAAGTGGTACTCATGGGTGTATCACAATGTTTGGCATTTTCAAGATCAAACTTCTTCACTAGGTTCTTAGCATATTTGGCTTGGGTTATAAAGATCCCATCATTCAATTGCCTAATTTGCAACCTAGGAAGTAACTTAGCTCACCAATAAGACTCATCTCAAATTCATGAGATATGACATCAAAAAATTGTTGGACCTTGGTGTTGTTGGTGGAGCCAAACACTATATCATCAATATAAATTTGAGCTATAAAGAGCTCATCATTGTCTTTCTTGATGAATAGCGTCTTGTCAACACTACCCCTTGTGTAGTTATTATCAACAAGAAATTGAGTGAGGCGTTCATACCAAGCCCTCGGTGCTTGTTTCAACCCATATAGAGCCTTTTTAAGGCGATAGACATGGTTGGGGTGGTGAGCATCCACAAACCCCTTGGGTTGTTCAACAAACACTTCTTGCATTGAGGAAGGCACTCTTGACATCCATTTGGTGCAATTTGAACTTGTGCACACAAGAAATGGACAAGAGAAGCCTAATGAACTCTAGACGGGCAACGGGAGCAAATGTCTCCTTAAAGTCGATACCCTCAATTTGAGAGTACCCTTGTGCTACAAGTATAGCCTTGTTCCGCACTATGTTGCCATCCTCATCGGATTTGTTCCTATAAATCCTCTTAGTGCCTATGACATGTGTGCTTTTAGGCCTAGGAACTAAAGTCCAAACCTCATTCCTTTCGAATTGGTTTAGCTCTTCTTGCATGGCAAGAACCCAAAATTCATCATTTAAGGCTTCATCAACCTTTTTGGGTTCAATTTGAGAGGTGTAGCAAGTATGGCTAATGAGATTAGCAATTTGACGCCTAGTCCTAACACCCTCATTCACATCTCCTATAACATCATCTTTGTTATGGAGTCTTCTAACCCATGGAGCGGGTTCATTAGAGTCCATGAGAGGAACTCTATCAAGAGGTTGAGTGGCCTCTTCATCAAGGTTAGACATCCCAATATTGGGAGTCTCCAAAACCTTCTCCAATGGAGAGTCATCTTCTCTAACAATCTCCTCATCATGGTCACTAGACTTAAGCCTTTCATCATCTATGACAACATTGGATGATTCCATGACACTTCGAGTCTTTAAATTGAAAACTCTATAGGCTCTACTATTCAAGGCATAGCCAATAAATATACCCTCATCACTCTTAGCATCAAACTTGCCAAGTTGATTACGGTCATTCAAAATGTAGCATTTGCTTCCAAAAGTGTGGAAGTAACTTACATTTGGCTTCTTACCTTTCCATAATTCATTGGAGGTTTGTCTAGTACTGGGCCTTAGGAAGACTCTATTTCCTATATAGCAAACCGTATTGACGGCTTCGGCCCATAGGTTCCTAGGGACATTATTGCTTAGCAACATCACACGGGTCATCTCTTGAAGTACCCTATTTTTCCTCTCAACAACTCCATTTTGTTGAGGTGTCCTAGGAGTTGAAAACTCATGGGAGATGCCAACACTATCACAATAGGTTTCAAAAGAGGCATTCTCAAATTCCCTCCCATGGTCACTTCTAATCCGTTTAATGCTTTTAACATTTGAGTTCATTTCATTTTGAATCTTTGTGCAAAGCATTTTAAACTTATCAAAAGTTTTGGATTTTTCTCTAAGAAAATATGTCCATGTGAACCTAGAGAAATCATTAACACAAACAAAAATGTATCTCTTTCCACCCAAACTCTCGGTTTGCATGGGACCCATAAGATCCATGTGGAGAAGCTCTAGGGGCTCCTTGGTGGAGAGATACTTGCCCTTTTTGTGCATGCTTTTGGGATGTTTTCCTTGTTGACAAGGTCCACAAACACCATTGGCTTTCTTCCCAAGCTTGGGTAGGCCACGCACAACATTGAACTTGTCTAATGTTGATGGCGAAATTTGGATTACTACGTGGCCAACAATTATATCAAAGCGAAAAATAAATAATTAAAAAAACAATGCATGCAAGAGACAAGTTTTACATGGAAAAACCCTTGAATGGGAAAAAACCACGGCGCCCCCGAGGGCAGAAGATAACACTATGATTTTACGGTTTGATTACACACTCAAGTCTCTCGAATAACTGCTTTCTCTCTCCCTCTCTTTCTCCCTCTCTTTCTTCAAACCCCCTCATCGTGGGATAGGTGGTTCTATTTATGCATGATAATTAGGGTTTCCCCTTGACTTTAGCTGTGTTGGTAATAGGATTTCCTCTTTGATTTGTATTAGGAATCCCACGTTGCAACGAATTAGGATATGTTTCCTATCCTTTCCCTCTATGATTCCTCGTTTGCAGGGGTCTTCCGGGAGCTAGGGTTTATTTATGTGTTTCTACCGAGCCGGTTTGTACTCAGTAAGCTAATGTGGCGAGTACCTCCACCTTCTAGGTATCACCCTTCGGCGACCACGTTTTATTCCTGACTTTAGATGACGGACTACTATGTCTCACCTTCCCATAAACATTCGGCGATCTCGCCTCTAGATGGTTTGGGCGACTCCCGCCCGAAAGTATTAGCAGTTTCTCAAACCCTGAGGCGTTTATAAGACAGTTCATGGGAAGTGTACAGAGAAGAAAGTCACTCGCCCATCTATCAAACCTGAAGCAGGAACGCAATGAGTCGATCAAGAAGTATCTAGCAAGATTCGGAAAAGAGGTCGCTCAAATTGAAGATGCTAGTGATGTAGCTGTCATTGCCGCTTTCACCAATGGGTTGCAAAGTGGGCGACTATCCTTTGACCTGCGAAGAGATAGGCCAAAAACTTACGAGGAGAAGATGGAAATAGCTGGCGATTATGCACTGGCAGAAGAAGAAGAAGTAGCGCAGGGGGGTAGCTATGTACATGGCCACAAGCCTGACTCAAAATCAGAGCACAAGGATGACAAAAAGGCGCAGTCGCGCGACCGTCAGAAAGACGAGAAGGGCCTAAAGGGGCATCCAAGGGAAAGCAGGGGAAACGCTCGAGCCAATAGGTTTCGAGGAAGGTACAACCATTACACTCCTCTAACTGGCGACCAGGAGGAAATACTTTCCATGGTAGAAGACAAAGGACTTGCCAAGTACTTTCGGCAACAGTCAAATAATGCAAGAAGGGACACAACCAAATACTGCCGATTTCACAAAGATCATGGGTATGACACTTCAAAATGTTTTCAGCTGCGAGACCATATTGAGAGTCTAATCAGAGAAGGGCACTTGAAAGATTTTACACTGAAAGGAGACAAGCATGGTGGTCGTCAAGATAGCCGCCAAGGAAGTGGGCAGGAAAGAAAAAGCCCAAGGAGAAACAGCCCCGATGCTACAATAAACACCATTTTTGGGGGACCGCATACAGGCAGAAGCAATCGAGAAAGAATGTTAGAAGTTAGAGAAGTAATGTATGAGGGCAGAAATATGGAGATAAACTGTGCAGAGAAACCCAAAGAAGAGAATAGAAGGACATGACCCCAAAACATTTACGGCGGAAGACTCAGATGGGATTGATGCCAAACCCAACGATGCAATTGTAGTGGGAGTTCAAATAGCACACAGGGATGTACTCCGAGTGATTATAGACAATGGAAGTTCGGCCGATATTTTAAGCGCTAGAGTATACGATGAGCTGCGACTGGACAGGAAAGATCTGGAGCCTTTCCATGTACCATTGAAAGGTTTTGGGGGTGCAGAAGTAAGATCGTTGGGGACCATGAAGCTACCGGTGAGGTTTGGGACAGCACCGTGCCGGTGAACACTCCTACTGGATTTCATTGTGGTCGACATTCACAACTAGCCGTATAATGCTTTACTTGGCCGACCATTCCTGAACAAAGCCCGAGCAGTCACTTCAACCCATGCACTGAAAGTAAAATTTCCTACAGAGTTTGGAGTTGGGGAATTAAAAGGATCACAGGAGATGGCCCGCCGCGCTAACCTTTCAATTTTCAAAAATAAGACAGGAGTGGAAACCTTGAGCGTATTTGAGGTAAATAAGGAAATGCAAGAAGAAAATCTAGGAGCTTTCGAATTGGATCCAAGGGATAAGGCGAGCAGGGAAAAAGAAGAACCCACTGAATCTATTGTTTTGGACGAGATGGAACCTGATAAAACAGTCAAGATTGGTGCAAGATTGGCCGAACAAGTCAAGAGAGATGTATCGAACTTGCTGATAGAGTACAAGGAGATCTTTGCTTGGAGCCATGAAGACATGCCAGGGATTAGTAGAAGCGTAATCTCGCACAACCTGGCCGTAGACGAAAAAAGCAAACCGGTGGTGCAGAAAAGGAGGAGCTTTAATCCGGAGAGGAGCGCAGCAATAAAAGAAAAAATTTCTAAATTACTCGCCGCAGAGTCAATCAGGGAGGTTAAATATCCGGAATGGGTGGCAAATGTGGTCCTTGTAAAAAAGAAGAACAATCAGTGGAGGATGTGTGTAGACTTCACCGATCTAAACAAGGCTTGCCCCAATGATAGCTTCCCACTACCAAGAATCGAGCAGCTAGTCGATGCAACGGTCGGACACGAGACGTTGAGCTTCATGGATGCGTACTAAGGATATAACCAAATCAAGATGCACAAGCCAGATGAAGAGAAAACAGCATTTACCACAGATTAAGGGTTCTACTGCTATACAGTCATGCCATTTGGCCTGAAAAACTCTGGAACAACTTACCAGCGTCTAGTCAACAAGATGTTCGCCAGATAAATAGGGAAGAATATGGAGGTATATGTTGACGACATGTTAACAAAGAGCATCACGGCTGACAAGCATGTAAATGACCTGAGAGAGACATTCAATGTGCTAACTAGATATGGAATGAAGCTGAACCCTGCAAAATGTGTATTTGGCGTACCGTCTGGAAGGTTCCTGGGATATCAAGTGCATTAGAGAGGGATAGATGTAAATCCTGACAAGATCCAAGCATTAGCTAAAATGGTTTTGAAACAAATTATAGCACGGTGTGTATAAAACTATCTAGAGGGGGGGGGTGAATAGATTTTATGCTTATTACCCAATTTTTCGTGTTTAGTCAAAATTACGAAATTACCCCTAAATAGATAAAGCAATAAATCAAGTATAAAATGCGGAAATTAAATAACACTTGATTTTTTACGTGGAAACCCTCACGGGAAAAACCACGGGCTAGTAAGTAAGCCACACTCGAACCTCGAATCCACTAAATGTGTAAAACGATTACAACCTAATCCCGGGAGTAATCACACACCTACCTAATCCCGGTATAAGCGAACCTAGTTCAATTGCTTGCGAATTAGGCAACCTAATCCCGGTCACAACACAAGACTTAATTCTCTAAAAAGAGATTAACACCCTAAGTGAATATATGAATATTCAAATGCAACGTAGAGCAAGGGAAACCCTATATGCTTATCTAAGATGATGAATTTGCAATTAAAAACAATCCTAGATATTAAAGCTAAATGACATGTTAATTAGCTTAGATAATCATAGATTATAGAAACCTAGATATCTATCATAAAAACAACACTCAATCAAATCAACACAACAATCTCTATCTTGAATATTAGAATTTAATCTAAGAACAATCAAGAAATAAAAGAGATGTCATAATAAATTAAACACTAATTATGTATGATAATAGTGAAAAACTTACCAAAGCAAGTGTGATGATGAAAGACCCATGCAAGCAAGCATCCTAGATATGCTAGAGAATGCTAGATGAACTTTGATTCAAATGGATTTTGGTTTGAGTGTTTAATGAGCAAACTTGATTGCTTTCTCTCTTAAAAATCTCTCTTTTGATAGTAGGGTTCTTGATGATTAAAGAGTTACATTCAGAACAAGAGAAAGTGATGTATTTATAGGCATAAAAAACAGAGCATGTGAAAAGACAAGTTTGCCCCTGAAACGCACTGATCGGCGGTTTCAATCGACGGCCAGGCCGCCGATCATAACCGCCAAATTGGACCCGAGAAGAACAGGGGACCAACGGCGGTTTCATTCAGTGGTTTCGTGACTGCCGATCTTACCGCCGAATCAAACCTGAGATAAAAAAATCAATCAGGTATGAACGGCGGTTTCATTCGGCGGTTTCGTGACCGCCGATTCAACCGCCGAATTAGACCGAGAGATAAAATCAATCAGGTCTTGAACGGCGGTTTCGAACGGCGGTCGTGACCGTCGATCGTAACCGCAGAATTGCTCCATACACTACTGGAAGCAAACGGCGGTTTCATTCGGCGGCTAGGCCGCCGATCACCAACAAAGGTGAAAACCGAGAAGAAGCCAATGGCATTCTTCGTAAGTGGTCCTCGCGCTAAACCAAGCACATTCTAGTGCATGCGCGGACGTTTCCAAAAACTATCGGGAAACGAATTACAAGACAACAAGACACAATTACACACAACAAAATATAACAAATAAGTGCAAGTGTGAAATGTGACAAGTGAAGAGAATGCACACATATGCAATGTAAGTTAAGTGTGTGTGTGCAACTAATCTCTTTAAAGAAAAGTAAGCACATAGAAATTTACCTTCGGTGCTTATCAAGACGAGGTCTTCAAAGGGCTTGAGCAATAACAACAACACCTAAGCTACCCTTACAAAGAACCCCAACATGTGGTTTGTCCACGAAATGAGCCAATCAACAAATGGGAACCTTACAGGTTTCCCCAAAGACCCTGAAGGATGTCCAGAAACTTACAGGTTGCTTAGCATCATTAAGCAGGTTCATAGCAAAATCAACGGACCGATGCCTACCATTCTTTAAAGCTCTCAAGAAAGGCAAATGGGTTGAGTGGAACGAAGATTGTGAGAAGGCTTTTCAAGCCTTGAAAGAGTACCTTGGGCGAGCGCCATTACTGTCAAAACCAGTAGCCGGAGAAACACTTTACATGTATCTATCTGTCTCCGAAGCAGCCACCAGTTCTGTACTGGTAAAACAGGAAGAGGGGATTCAAAAACCTATATATTACACAAGCAAAGCACTGTTACCAGCTAAGACAAGATACTCGCCAACCGAGAAGATGGCACTCGCCCTAATAACAGTAGCGAGGAAGTTAAGGCCGTATTTCCAGGCTCATAAAATCGGAGTATATACCAATTGCCCACTAAAACTGATTTTGCAGAAGCCAGAGGTATCCGGTAGACTAACCAAGTGGACAATCGAATTAAGTGAATTTGATGTAGAATATCTCCCAAGGACAGCAATCAATGGCCAAGCAGTGGTAGATTTTGTGGCAAAGTTCATCGAACCAAGTATGGAAGTAGTAAGGATGATAGTGGAACAAACTAAGAAAACATTCAGGTGGCAACTCCGTGTTGACGGGTCGTCAAACACGCATGGCAGCGGGGCAGGGGTAGTGGTATCAACCCCAGAAGAAGGTTCAGTAGAATGTGCCTTGCGTTTTGACTTCAAAGCTACTAATAACCAAGCAGAGTATGAAGCGCTCATAGCAGGACTAAGAGTTTGCACAGTCCTAGGAGCCGATGAGGTGGAAATTTTTAGCGACTCCCAAGTCATTGTTAATCAAGTTTTAGATGAATACTAGGCGAGAGATGAAAATATGATCGCTTACCTAAAATTAGCAAAGGAGCTACTGTGAGGTTTAAAGAGTACAGGATCACCCAGATTCCAAGAGAAGAAAACGAACAGGCTGACGCCTTGGCAAAATTAGCGTCCGCCACAATCAACATCTGGCCCAGAACTATTCCCATGATTCACCTACTGCAGCCAAGTATAGTCAAACAAATGGAAGTTGGGGCAGTCTTCGGCGAAACAAATAGCTGGATAACACCAATCAAAGAATACCTTGTCAATGATATACTCCCAAGCGATCCATTGGAGGCAAAGCGACTGAAGTACAGAGCTATAAGATATTCAGTACTCAATGGAGAACTGTACAAAAGTGGGTACTCAAGGGCACTGCAGAGATGTGTCGGGCCTGAAGAAGCAGAAGGGATCCTGAGAAGCATACATAGTGGAAATTGTGGGAATCATGCTGGAGGTGTCAGCCTAGCCCACAAAACATTAAGACAGGGCTTTTACTGGCCAACATTGTTCGCTGATGCTAAAAGGGTAGCAGCAAGGTGTGAAGCATGTTAGAAAATTGCAAACAACATTCGCCAGCCACCTGAACTCTTGCAAAGTATCACCTCGCCTTGGCCATTCGCCATGTGGGGAATTGACTTGATCGGTCTAATGCCAACAGCACCCGGAGGAGCAAAACATTCTATTGTGGCTGTGGATTATTTTACAAAATGGGTAGAAGCTGAGTCATTGGTGCACATAACAGAAGAAAACACTACAAGCTTTGTGAAGAAAAATATCCTGTACAGATTTAGGATACCAAACACCATCATCGCCGACAATGGAACCCAATTCGATGGCAAGAAATTTAGGGAGCTGTGTGACAAGTATAGAATCAACAACTACTATGCAACTCCAGTACATCCACAGACAAATGGTCAAACTGAAGCAGTAAACAAGATCATAAAACACAACCTAAAGGCCAAACTAGCTGCAAAGAAGGGTAACTGGGCAGAGAAGTTACCACAGGTACTGTGGGCGTATCGAACTACAGAAAGAAGCTCGACAGGTGAAACCCCATACTCCATGGCTTTCGGAGCTGAAGTTGTCATTCCCGTGGAAACATCCTTCTCTTCACCAAGGGTACAACTATTCCAGCCAGAACTAAACGTTGATATGCTAAAATGTGGCCTGGACAAGCTAGAAGAAAGGAGATTGAAAGTTCTCAAAGTGTGTTCTATATTAAAGCTAGAGGGGGGGGTGAATAGATTTTATCTAATTATTACCCAATTTTCGCATGCAAGTCAATTTTACGAAAATGCCCCTACTAGTCAAAAATACATACAAGGGTAATATAGTGCGGAAATAATAAATGACACTTGATGTATACGTGGAAAACCCAACCATTGGGAAAAACCACGGGCTGTATAGTGCGCCACACTCGGAACTCGAAATCACTAATTGAAATGAAGTTTACAACCTATGTAGACCTCGTCTAACACTCCGGTCTGTAACCCCTCACTTCTACCCAGCGGGCCTTCATTAGCAACCCTATTCCAATTTGCTCGATCCTCGAAGTCACTACTTGTAATGATGTTTACAGCCTAATCCCGGTCTGTAACCCACCACTACTACCCAGCGGGCCTGTAATAGCAACCCTAGACCAAGACTTCAATCTCTCAAAAGAGATGCACAACCCTATGTGAATATGTATGAATATTCAATTAATGCAATAAGAGCTAGGGTACTCTAAATGCTTGTCTAGGATGATGATATATTCAATTTAAATAAACCCTAGATATCAATAGCTAAATGATATGTCAAATAGCTTAGCTAATCAAGATTAATTAAAAACCTAATTAGCTATCACAAACAACACTCAATCAATTCATCACAAATAATCTCTTTTCTTGTATTTAGCATATGATCTAAAACATACAAGTAATTTAAAAGAGATGGATTGGTATTTAAAATACTACAATAAGATGAAATTAATCAAAATCTTACCAAGCAAGTTGTGATGATGCAAACCCATACATGGATGCACTCTATATAGACATAGGAGATGCAATATGAAATTTGATGCAAAAGGGGTTTGATTTGAGTGGTTAAAGTTGAGTTCTTGATTTGATTTTCTCTCAAAATCTATCTTTGAAGATTAGGGTTCTTAAGAGTCAAAAGAACATGATCAGATAATGAGAAAGTGTGATATTTATAGACATCAAGAACAGGGCAAGTGAAAAGACAATTTTGCCCCTGAAATCGCACGATCGGTGGTTTCATTCGGCGGCCTGGCCGCCGAATGGCTCCCGAGTGGAACAGGGGAACTTCGGCGGTTTCTAAACCGCCGATCCCAATTGCCGTTTTGGACCCGAGAGATATATTTCAATCAGGTCTCATTCGGCGGTTTCGAAAGGCGGCCAGGCCGCCGAACGTAACCGCCGTTTCATAAAAAATGGTGAAACCAAGGAGAAGCCAAAGGCATCTCCACCGGCGATCATCGCGCAAAACAAAGCACATCAACGTGCACGCGCGGATGTTTCCGAACATCCTTCGGGAAACGAATTGCACCACACTAAAAGCTAACATACATGAAGTGCAAGTGTGGGTATTGAATGCATCCTAATGCCTATCATGTCATGGCATTTCATAAAACAAGATGCAATCAATTTAATGCAAGAAGAGACATTGAATAAACAATAAAGCACAATGCACACATAATATAAACACAACATTCAAGAATAGGAGATATGCATGTTGTGTGTGTGTGCAACTATATCTCTTCAAGCCAAAGTAAGCACAAGATATACCTTTGGTGCTTGTCCTCTTGAGGTCTTGGAAAAGGGTCTTTGATCTTCAACCTTAATGACCTAGACTACCCTTACAACCAAACCCCAACATGTGGTTTGACCACGAAATAAGCCAATCAACAAAAGGGAATCCTTACAATCTCCCCCTTTGGCTATTTCGTGACAAAACCACCACTCACATTGATTCCTCACAACATAATAGAAACTATGGGTCTACTATGATTTTCTACTTTACAAAGAGATAAGATAAATAGTCTTGAAGTCTTCAATCTCAAGTAGAACAATCAATCCCTGAAAGCACAGTTTCTATACTTTCTAATACAAGAAAAGGTGAGATGAATCTGTAAGGATTCCCGTTTTGTTGATTGGCTTATTTCGTGGTCAAACCACATGTTGGGGTTTTGAATGTAAGGGTAGTCTAAGTGTTTAGTGTTGAAGATCAAAGGCCCTTCCATGACCTCAAGAAACAAGCACGCCAAAGGTATAATCTCTTGTGCTTGTTTTTCTTTGAAGAGATCTAGTAGCACACACTCACTTAGCATTCTTGCTATGATTGCATACTTGCTTATTTTTATGTGCATCTCTTCACATGTCACTTTACACACTAGCACTTTGGTTGATATATCTTGTTGTGTGTATCTGTGCCTTATAATTCGTTTCCCGACATTGTTCGGAAACGTCCGCGCTTGCACTAATGAGTGCTTGGTTTCGCGCGAAGACCGCCTATGGAGAATGCCCTTGGCTTCTCCTTGGTTTTCACCATTGTTGGTGATCGGCGGTTATGATCGGCGGCCTGGCCGCCGAATGAAACCGCCGTTTCAGTCCAGATTGGTCTGAAGCAATTATGCGGTCAAGATCGGCGGTCACGACCGCCGTTAGAAACCGCCGTTCATACCTGATCGATTTTAATCCCTCGGGTTTGATTCGGCGGTTGTATCGGCGGTCACGAAACCGCCGAATGAAACCGCCGTTAATGCTCTGTTCTTCACGAGCTCAATTCGGCGGTCGTAATCGGTGGCCTGGCCGCCGATTTAAACCGCCGAACGGTGCGTTTCAGGGGCAAAATTGTCTTTTCTCTTGCCCTGTTCTTGATGTCTATAAATATCACACTTTCTCATTTTTTGAATCAGTTCTTTGACTCTTAAGAACCCTAATCTTCAAAGATAGATTTTGAGAGAAAATCAAATCAAGAACTCATCTTTAACCACTCAAATCAAACCCCTTTTGCATCAAATTTCATATTGCATCTCCTATGTCTATATAGAGTGCATCCATGTATGGGTTTGCATCATCACAACTTGCTTGGTAAGATTTTGATTAATTTCATCTTATTGTAGTATTTTAAATACCAAGCCATCTCTTTTAAATTACTTGTATGTTTTTGATCATATGTTAAATACAAGAAAAGAGATTATTTGTGATGAATTAATTGAGTGTTGTTTTTTATAGATATCTAGGTTTTTATAATCTATGATCATCTATGCTATTTGACATGTCATTTAGCAATTGATGTCTAGGGTTGATTTAAATTGAATATATCATCATCCTAGATAAGCATTTAGAGTACCCTAGCTCTTATTGCATTAATTG
Organism: Acer yangbiense; assembly: GCA_008009225.1. NCBI lineage: Eukaryota > Viridiplantae > Streptophyta > Magnoliopsida > Sapindales > Sapindaceae > Acer > Acer yangbiense. Next base: position 37,386,904 of record CM017766.1, on the reverse strand, counting down.
AATATTCATACATATTCACATAGGGTTGTTTCTCTTCATTGAGAAGTAAGTCTTGAGGCTAAGAGTGCTTAGGCCTCAAGCAAATTGGAATAGGGTTGCTAATAAAGGCCCGCTGGGTAGAAGTGAGGGGTTACAGACCGGAGTGTTAGACGAGGTCTACATAGGTTGTAAACTTCATTTCAATTAGTGATTTCGAGTTCCGAGTGTGGCGCACTATACAGCCCGTGGTTTTTTCCCAGTGGTTGGGTTTCCACGTATACATCAAGTGTTATTTAAATTCCGCACTATATTACACTTGTATGTATTTTTGACTAGTAGGGGCATTTTCGTAAAATTGACTTGCATGCGAAAATTGGGTAATAATAGTTAAAATCTATTCACCCCCCCCCTCTAGCTTTATATTGATAAACACGCCTCTAGGACTTTCAATTGGTATCAGAGCGGGTTCCTAGATATACTTAGGTGATCCTAGCTCATTTTAGGTGTGTTGTGCATTTGTGTGATTTTTGCTCTTTCATACATTTTGCATACATTTCATTCATTCATTTGAGACAATGAGTGGATTCGGTGGCAACCATGAGGGTGCTTCAAGCACACGACCTCCTCTCCTCACCGGTGTGAATTATGCCTCATGGAAAGGCAAGATGGAGGCGTATGTGTGCCAAATCCATGATAAGGCATGGATGGCTATTGAAGATGGGTATGCACCTCCTATGATGACTCCCACGGGTGGTGGAGAAGAAGTACTCAAGCCAAAGGCCCAATGGTCACCTGAAGAGTTTGAGACTTCAAAATGGAATAGGAAGGCATGGCATGCTCTTCTATGTGCAGTGGATGAAAATCAGTACAAACTGATTCAGAACACTAGGATAGCCAAGGAGGCATGGGATATCCTAGAGGTTGCACACGAAGGAACCGATGTGGTTAAGGATTCGAAGCTACAAGTCCTTCAAACGCAATTTGAGTTGCTTAAAATGGAGGAGGATGAGTGCTTCAATGACTTTGAAGTCAAGTTGATGGATATTGTGAATCAAAGCCATCAACTCGGTGATCCTTATTCGGATAGGAGAGTTAAGCAGAAAATTATGAGGTCTCTCCCCGCTAGGTTCGAATCAAAAGTGACGGCTTTAGAGGAGAATAGCACTTACAAGGATATGAAGCCGAGCGAGGTGATTGGAAGACTCCTCGCCTATGAATCTAGGAAGGCTCCTAGTATTTCACCTCCTAAAAAGCAAAAAGGAATTGCTTTGAATGCTTCCAAGGTTGTGAAGGAGGAAAAAGGTGACTCGGACCAAGACATGGCTTTGCTACTTAGAAGATTCAAGAAGTTTGTCAAGTTCGAGAACAAGGGCGTTGGATCCAAGGGCCAAAACTTGAAGAAAAAAGCTCCCTTCAAGAATTTTGAGCCTAGGCAAGAGCATAGTGAGAAGAAAGGGGTCCAATGCTATGAGTGTGGTGGTATAGGTCACATCTCACCGGATTGTGGGAACTTGAAGAACAAGATGGCAAAAGTGATGGCCGCCACATGGAGTGAAAGTGATGACTCCGGAGAGGGAGATAAGTCATCAAGTGATGATGAGCTTACCATCAACTACACGGCATTTGGGGCCACGTGTGTAGAAGATAAAGTTGTTGGTAAGAATGACTTGACTAGTGATCCCATAGAAGAAAAAGATGAAGAAGTAGCTCTAGAGAAGATATATGTAGCTACTCATTGGGATATGACTCTCATTGACTCAAGAGATCAAGGTGGAGGTCTAAATGAGGGAAATGACTCCATTAGTGAGAATGAGAGTGGAGGAGATAACTTAAGTGAAGATGACTCCTCATCTATCTCTACAAATGGAGGTGTAGAGAAAATGGATGTAAATGACTTTATAGTCAAGTGTGAAAGTTCATTGGAGAAGAAAAATATAAAGTTGAAGATTTTAGAGGATGAAAATCTAGAACTTTCAACACACAATGACTACTTAAGTAAACAAGTGGAGGCATCCAAGAAGATTGAAGACAAGCTAAGGGATGAGCTAGCTATGTCTAAAAGGAATGAAGAAGGGTTGAAGAGAGAGCTTGTTGAAGCCATAGAGTCATTGTCTAGGATGACTACAAGCACCAAGAAACTTGACCACATTCTTGGTAGTGGAAAGAACCCTTGTGACAAGAGAGGTATTGGGTATGAAGAAACAAAGGAGATCACTACTCCAACCAAGACCGTCTTTGTCAAGAGTTTGGGCAAGATAGAAGCCTCACCGGTGCACACTCCTAGGAAGAAAATTGATCTAGGACAATGTTCAAGAAATGCACAAGTGAAGGTAGCTCCTAAGAGACAACCTCAAGCTCAAAAAGTTCCTCAACCTAACTTCCCTCAAGCTCATAAAGTTCCTCAACCTAACTTCCCTCAAGCTCATATTCATCAAGGGAAGAGGTCAATCATGCAAAATGAGACAAGGAAGCAAGCTAGACCGGTTCAACAACAAAGAAGATTTGAACCCGCTCAACCACAAAGTCATGGGATGGCTCCTATGCATGCACAAGGACATGGTATGAATTCTAAATTTGTCCCTACATGTCACTTTTGTGGTATTAATGGTCACATTAGACCAAATTGCTTTCATTTCATTAAATTATGTAGAATCAAAAGCATGATTGAAAAGAAAAAGGCTAGAGCTAAGATGCTTCATAAAAAGGAAGAAAATCATGTGCATGATCCTTTTTCATCTTGTACTCTAGAACCTTTGTCCACTAGGATTGATTTAGTGTCACCTAAGTGGAGTAATAAGAATGAACCCGCTTGCTATGAGACTAACAAGTCTCAAATAGGTTCAACCAAGTCAAATGGACTTGGTAGGTCCATAGGACCTCATGCCCTTCATTAATGAAGGATGATACTAACCCCATATGGGGAACTCAAGCAAAGAGAGCTATTTTTGCATTCTTGTCACTTGCAAAAAATTTGAAAAATCTTATGCTTCTTGGTTGATTGCTTGAGTAAGCTTGGTTGCACATATGTATATATGTTTTCAATTCAATAAGTGTGAACCTTGCTTGTTTACAATCCATGTCATATTTATGTTCAAACATGCATTTTGGACTAGGAGATGTATGTAGGAAGTATGATTTGAATGACCTATGATTATCTCCATGACATGATGATTCTTAAATAACATGCTAATGTCTTATGAAAAGCATGAAATTCATGTACATGCTCAAATGAAAAAGCATGAATTGATAATTGCGTTCTTAAAGGCAAAAACTTGTGTGAAAAAGCTAATGAGACTCAAATGAAAAAGGATCTAGTATCCATTCAAGGATTTTACAATCCAAATGTCTCTCTTTCTTTATTGGTTGAACATGTCTACTATCATACGGGTTTCATTCCCGGAAAAATCAAATAGGGTGCAAAGTTGCTCATGACATGTTTAGCTTATAAAGTTGGATATAGTTGTTCTTAAATTGAAATCAATGAAATTTCTATATCCTTGCTTCTCTCATGACAATGGTGAAATTGGTTTGAATTCCTATTAGAAACCTTTGTCATTTGCTTTGCCAAATACCATGGTATTTTGGACTTGAATGCAATATGTCTTGTATGCAAAGCATTTTGTTTCACACATTTTATCTATTAAATCTCCTCGTTTCTCTCCGATGAATTGAGATTGCATAAAGTGACTTATATTGATTATGCATATTCTAGAATGCTACTATCTCTCTTTGCCTTGAGTGACCCGGTTGGGGACTACTCCTTTGTCTATATCATGACAAAAAGGGGGAGTATAATGTGGTAAGGGGAGGTGCAAATTGTTGTAGCAATTGGTGCACATTGGGGAGAATATACATTGAGGGGGAGTAACCCTTTGAGGGGGAGCATTGCATTCATCATACATTGCATGATGTTGTGTTTAATTTCTTAGAAATGCAAATGCTTGTTTATGTCCTCACTTGATTCATCTCACTTTTACTTGAATTGGAAAGTATAGAAACCTTGTTTCAGGGAATGATTGTTCTACAAGAGATTGAAGACTTCAAGTTTTATTTTTATATATCTCTTTGTATTGTAGAAAATCTTCATTGACCCATAGGTTTATTTTTGTTGTGAGGAATCAATGTGAGTGGTGGTTTTGTCACGAAATAGCCAAAGGGGGAGATTGTAAGGATTCCCGTTTTGTTGATTGGCTTATTTCGTGGTCAAACCACATGTTGGGGTTTTGAATGTAAGGGTAGTCTAAGTGTTTAGTGTTGAAGATCAAAGGCCCTTCCATGACCTCAAGAAACAAGCACGCCAAAGGTATAATCTCTTATGCTTGTTTTTCTTTGAAGAGATCTAGTAGCACACACTCACTTAGCATTCTTGCTATGATTGCATACTTGCTTATTTTTATGTGCATCTCTTCACATGTCACTTTACACACTAGCACTTTGGTTGATATATCTTGTTGTGTGTATCTGTGCCTTATAATTCGTTTCCCGACATTGTTCGGAAACGTCCGCGCTTGCACTAATGAGTGCTTGGTTTCGCGCGAAGACCGCCTATGGAGAATGCCCTTGGCTTCTCCTTGGTTTTCACCATTGTTGGTGATCGGCGGTTATGATCGGCGGCCTGGCCGCCGAATGAAACCGCCATTTCAGTCCAGATTGGTCTGAAGCAATTATGCGGTCAAGATCGGCGGTCACGACCGCCGTTAGAAACCGCCGTTCATACCTGATCGATTTTAATCCCTCGGGTTTGATTCGGCGGTTGTATCGGCGGTCACGAAACCGCCGAATGAAACCGCCGTTAATGCTCTGTTCTTCACGAGCTCAATTCGGCGGTCGTAATCGGCGGCCTGGCCGCCGATTTAAACCGCCGAACGGTGCGTTTCAGGGGCAAAATTGTCTTTTCTCTTGCCCTGTTCTTGATGTCTATAAATATCACACTTTCTCATTTTCTGAATCAGTTCTTTGACTCTTAAGAACCCTAATCTTCAAAGATAGATTTTGAGAGAAAATCAAATCAAGAACTCATCTTTAACCACTCAAATCAAACCCCTTTTGCATCAAATTTCATATTGCATCTCCTATGTCTATATAGAGTGCATCCATGTATGGGTTTGCATCATCACAACTTGCTTGGTAAGATTTTGATTAATTTCATCTTATTGTAGTATTTTAAATACCAAGCCATCTCTTTTAAATTACTTGTATGTTTTTGATCATATGTTAAATACAAGAAAAGAGATTATTTGTGATGAATTAATTGAGTGTTGTTTTTGATAGATATCTAGGTTTTTATAATCTATGATCATCTATGCTATTTGACATGTCATTTAGCAATTGATATCTAGGGTTGATTTAAATTGAATATATCATCATCCTAGATAAGCATTTAGAGTACCCTAGCTCTTATTGCATTAATTGAATATTCATACATATTCACATAGGGTTGTTTCTCTTCATTGAGAAGTAAGTCTTGAGGCTAAGAGTGCTTAGGCCTCAAGCAAATTGGAATAGGGTTGCTAATAAAGGCCCGCTGGGTAGAAGTGAGGGGTTACAGACCGGAGTGTTAGACGAGGTCTACATAGGTTGTAAACTTCATTTCAATTAGTGATTTCGAGTTCCGAGTGTGGCGCACTATACAGCCCGTGGTTTTTTCCCAGTGGTTGGGTTTCCACGTATACATCAAGTGTTATTTAAATTCCGCACTATATTACACTTGTATGTATTTTTGACTAGTAGGGGCATTTTCGTAAAATTGACTTGCATGCGAAAATTGGGTAATAATAGTTAAAATCTATTCACCCCCCCCTCTAGCTTTATATTGATAAACACGCCTCGAGTATTTTGAGAACTTTCAGAATCAAGTGAGATAAAACAAGCATTTGCATTTAAGAATTTAAGTACAACATCATGCAATGTATGAATGTGCAAATGCTCCCCCTCAAAGGGTTACTCCCCCTCAATAAGTATTCTCCCCAACATGCACAATTGCTACTACAATTTGAACTCCCTTGCAACTCCCCTTACCAAAACCTACTCCCCCTTTTTGTCATGATATAGACAAAGGAGTAGTCCCCAACCGGGTCACTCAAGGCAAAGAGAGAAAGTAGCATTCTAGTATATGCATAATCAATATAAGTCACTTTATGCAATCTCAATTTATTGGAGAGAAACAAGGAGATTTATTTAAAGAAAATGTGTGAATCAAAAAATTGCTTTGCATACAAGACATGTAGCATTTAAGTCCAAAATACCATGGTATTTGGCAAAGCAAATGACAAAGGTTTTCAATATGAATTCAAACCAATTTCACCAATGTCAAGAGAGAAGCAAGAATATAGGCTTTCATTGATTTCAATTTAAGAACAACTATATCCAACTTAATAAGCCAAACATGTCATGAGCAACTTTGCACCCTATTTGATTTTTCCAGATAAATATCCGTATGATAGTAGACATGTTCAACCAATAAAGAAAGAGAGACATTTGGATTGTAAAATCCTTGAATGGATACTGTAAGGATTCCCGTTTTGTTGATTGGCTTATTTCGTGGTCAAACCACATGTTGGGGTTTTGAATGTAAGGGTAGTCTAAGTGATTAGTGTTGAAGATCAAAGGCCCTTCCATGACCTCAAGATACAAGCACGCCAAAGGTATAATCTCTTGTGCTTGTTTTTCTTTGAAGAGATTTAGTAGCACACACACACTTAGCATTCTTGCTATGATTGCATACTTGCTTATTTTTTATGTGCATCTCTTCACATGTCACTTTACACACTAGCACTTTGGTTGATATATCTTGTTGTGTGTATATGTACCTTATAATTCGTTTCCCGACATTGTTCGGAAATGTCCGCGCTTGCACTAATGAGTGCTTGGTTTCGCGTGAAGACCGCCTATGGAGAATGCCCTTGGCTTCTCCTTGGTTTTCACCATTGTTGGTGATCGGCGGTTATGATCGGCGGCCTGGCCGCCGAATAAAACCGCCGTTTCAGTCCAGATTGGTCTGAAGCAATTATGCGGTCAAGATCGGCGGTCACGACCGCCGTTCGAAACCGCCGTTCATACCTGATCGATTTTAATCCCTCGGGTTTGATTCGGCGGTTGGATCGGCGGTCACGAAACCGCCGAATGAAACCGCCGTTAATGCTCTGTTCTTCAAGAGCTCAATTCGGCGGTCGTCATCGGCGGCCTGGCCGCCGTTTGAAACCGCCGAACGGTGCGTTTCAGGGGCAAAAGTGTCTTTTCACATGCCCAATTCTTGATGTCTATAAATATCACACTTTCTCATTATCTGATTATGTTCTTTGACTCTTAAGAACCCTAATCTTCAAAGATAGATTTTGAGAGAAAATCAAATCAAGAACTCAACTTTAACCACTCAAATCAAACCCCTTTTGCATCAAATTTCATATTGCATCTCCTATGTCTATATAGAGTGCATCCATGTATGGGTTTGCATCATCACAACTTGCTTGGTAAGATTTTGATTAATTTCATCTTATTGTAGTATTTTAAATACCAAGCCATCTCTTTTAAATTACTTGTATGTTTTAGATCATATGTTAAATACAAGAAAAGAGATTATTTGTGATGAATTAATTGAGTGTTGTTTTTGATAGATATCTAGGTTTTTATAATCTATGATTATCTATGCTATTTGACATGTCATTTAGCAATTGATATCTAGGGTTGATTTAAATTGAATATATCATCATCCTAGATAAGCATTTAGAGTACCCTAGCTCTTATTGCATTAATTGAATATTCATACATATTCACATAGGGTTGTGCATCTCTTTTGAGAGATTGAAGTCTTGGTCTAGGGTTGCTATTACAGGCCCGCTGGGTAGTAGTGGTGGGTTACAGACCGGGATTGGCTGTAAACATCATTACAAGTAGTGACTTCGAGGATCAAGCAAATTGGAATAGGGTTGCTAATAAAGGCCCGCTGTGTAGAAGTGAGGGGTTACAGACCGGAGTGTTAGACGAGGTCTACATAGGTTGTAAACTTCATTTCAATTAGTGATTTCGAGTTCCGAGTGTGGCGCACTATACAGCCCGTGGTTTTTCCCAGTGGTTGGGTTTTCCACGTATACATCAAGTGTCATTTATTATTTCCCACTATATTACACTTGTATGTATTGTTGACTTGCTAGGGGTATTTTCGTAAAATTGACATGCATGCGAAAATTGGGTAATAATTAGATAAAATCTATTCACCCCCCCTCTAGCTTTATATTGATAATCACACCTCGAGTATTTAATTATTACTTTCAATTGGTATCAGAGCGGGTTCCTAGATATACTTAGGTGATCCTAGCTCATTTTGGTGTGTTTTTGCATTTTGTATGTTTGTTTGATTTCTTCATACATTTTGCATTCTTCTCATTTGCATTCATTCAATGCAAACACTATGAGTGATTTTGTGAGAGGAGAAATTGACTCCATTGAGGAGATGCCTCTCTTACTAGAGAGATTTAGGAGATTTGTGAATTTAACCACCTCACCTCCTAAGAAGAAGTTGACTACCGCACCTCCTAAGAAGAAGAAGAAAATTGCTTTGGAGACTTCGAAGCATGACAAGAAGGAGGGTATCTCAATTGAAGACATGGAACTCATTAACAAGCCAAACCAAGGAGTGTCTTCAAGAGAGGGGATTCAGTGCTACGAATGTGGAGGATTCGGGCATTTCTCCCCGGAGTGTGGAAACTTGAAGGATAGAAGAAAAGGGAAGGCGAATGCCACCTTATGGGATAAATATGAAGATGACGAAAATCCTTCAAGTGATGAAGAACTTGCCATCATCTACACGGAATTTGGAGCCAAGAGTGTAGAAGTTGAAGAAGATGGCAAAGTTGCTTTTCCTTGTGATCCCCAAGAAGAACAAGGTATAGAAGTAGTTGGTGTAGCTACTCATAGGGATTTGGCTCCTTCCTCATCAAGAGAAAAATTTGATGATCTTGATGAAGGAGATGACTCCATTGGTGAAATGGAGATTAGAGGAGATGACACAAGTGTTGAATATTTGTCATCTAACTCCACAAATGGAAGTGTGGAGTGTATGGATCTTAATGACTACAAAGTCAAAGTTGAGAGCTCGATGATGAGGAACAAGGAAGAAATTAGAAGATTAAAAGAAGAGAATCTAGAGCTTTCAACACTAGTAGACCACTTGTGTGAAGAAGTGGTGAGATCCATGGCGGATGAAGATAAGCTAAAAGAAGACTTAGCCTTATCTAAGAGGAGAGAAGAAAAGCTAAAAAGAGAGCTTGAAGAAGTTAAGGTCTTAATGGCTAAGATGACTTCAAGCACCAAGATGCTTGACCACATGTTGGGAGTTGGAAGAAAGCCAAGTGACAAGAGAGGTCTTGGCTACATTGATGACACGGATGCCTCCTCCACAAGCAAGACATCCGGTGCCATGAAAATGGACTTCAATATGTCCCCTCCTCCTCAACAACCTAGGAAAAAGAGTGACCTAGGAGAGTGTTCAAGAAGTGCCCAAGTGTTTGAGGCACTAAAAGGTCAAGCTCAAGCTCACACCCAAAGGGCTCCTTACACTATCTTCCCTCCAACTCAAAAACAGAATGGGAAGAGTTCAATCATGCAAGCTCAGACAAGCAAGCAACCTCGTCTTGGTTATCAACAAAGGAGGAGAGATCCTATCCAACAACCAAGACAACCACAACGACAAGGGAAAGCACCTATCCATGCTAAAGGAAATGGTATGATTCCTAACTTCATTCCCACTTGTCATTTTTGTGGTATTGTTGGTCATATTAGACCAAGTTGCTTGCATTATATTGAAATGTGTAGAGCTAAAAGCATGATTGACAAGAAAAAGGCTAGGGCTAAGATGCTTCATAAAAAGGAAGAAAATCATGTGCATGATCCTTTTTCATCTTGTACTCTAGAACCTTTGTCCACTAGGATTGATTTAGTGTCACCTAAGTGGAGTAATAAGAATGAACCAGCTTGCTACGAGACTAACAAGTCTCAAATAGGTTCAACCAAGTCCAAAGGACTTGGTAGGTCCATAGGACCTCATACCCTTCTTTGAAGTGGTATGGAAATTTGACCCCATATGGGGAACTTAAGCAAAGAGAGCTATTTTGCATCTAGTCACTTGCAAAAAAATTGAAATATCTTATGCTTCTCTTTTTGTTGCTTGAGTTAGCTTGGTTACACTATGTATACATATTTTCTATTCAATAAGTGTGATCAATGCTTGTATTGCAATCCATGTCATATTTATGTTCAAACATGCATTTTTGGACTAGGAGATATATACATAGGATTTAACTTGAATGACCTATAATGATCTCCATGACATGATGATTGCTAAAATGACATGCTAAATGCTAATCTTGAAAAGCATGTTTTGATGATTGCATTTCTTAACTGCAAATAATGTGTGAAAAAGCTTATGAGACTCAAATGAAAAAGGATCTTGTATCCATTCAAGGATTTTACAATCCAAATGTCTCTCTTTCTTTATTGGTTGAACATGTCTACTATCATACGGATATCTTATCCGGAAAAATCAAGTAGGGTGCAAAGTCGCTCATGACATGTTTGGCTTATAAAGTTGGATATAGTTGTTCTTAAATTGAAATCAATGAAAACCTATATCCTTTCTTCTCTCTTGACATTGGTGAAATTGGTTTGAATTCATATTGAAAACCTTTGTCATTTGCTTTGCCAAATACCATGATATTTTGGACTTAAATGCTACATGTCTTGTATGCAAAGCAATTTTTTGATTCACACATTTTCTTTAAATAAATCTCCTTGTTTCTCTCCAATAAATTGAGATTGCATAAAGTGACTTATATTGATTATGCATATACTAGAATGCTACTATCTCTCTTTGCCTTGAGTGACCCGGTTGGGGACTACTCCTTTGTCTATATCATGACAAAAAGGGGGAGTAGGTTGTGGTAAGGGGAGTTGCAAATTGTAGTAGCAATTGTGCATGTTGGGGAGAATACTAAATGAGGGGGAGTAACCCTTTGAGGGGGAGCATTGCATTCATCATACATTGCATGATGTTGTGTTTAATTTCTTAGAAATGCAAATGCTTGTTTATGTCCTCACTTGATTCATCTCACTTTTACTTGTTTTGGAAAGTTTAGAAACCTTGTGTCAGGGAATGATTGTTCTACAAGAGATTGAAGACTTCAAGTTTTATTTTTATATATCTCTTTGTATTGTAGAAAATCTTCATTGACCCATAGGTTTATTTTTGTTGTGAGGAATCAATGTGAGTGGTGGTTTTGTCACGAAATAGCCAAAAGGGGAGATTGTAAGGATTCCCGTTTTGTTGATTGGCTTATTTCGTGGTCAAACCACATGTTGGGGTTTTGAATGTAAGGGTAGTCTAAGTGATTAGTGTTGAAGATCAAAGGCCCTTCCATGACCTCAAGATACAAGCACGCCAAAGGTATAATCTCTTGTGCTTGTTTTTCTTTGAAGAGATTTAGTAGCACACACACACTTAGCATTCTTGCTATGATTGCATACTTGCTTATTTTTTATGTGCATCTCTTCACATGTCACTTTACACACTAGCACTTTGGTTGATATATCTTGTTGTGTGTATATGTGCCTTATAATTCGTTTCCCGACATTGTTCGGAAACGTCCGCGCTTGCACTAATGAGTGCTTGGTTTCGCGCGAAGACCGCCTATGGAGAATGCCCTTGGCTTCTCCTTGGTTTTCACCATTGTTGGTGATCGGCGGTTATGATCGGCGGCCTGGCCGCCGAATAAAACCGCCGTTTCAGTCCAGATTGGTCTGAAGCAATTATGCGGTCAAGATCGGCGGTCACGACCGCCGTTCGAAACCGCCGTTCATACCTGATCGATTTTAATCCCTCGGGTTTGATTCGGCGGTTGGATCGGCGGTCACGAAACCGCCGAATGAAACCGCCGTTAATGCTCTGTTCTTCAAGAGCTCAATTCGGCGGTCGTCATCGGCGGCCTGGCCGCCGTTTGAAACCGCCGAACGGTGCGTTTCAGGGGCAAAAGTGTCTTTTCACATGCCCAATTCTTGATGTCTATAAATATCACACTTTCTCATTATCTGATTATGTTCTTTGACTCTTAAGAACCCTAATCTTCAAAGATAGATTTTGAGAGAAAATCAAATCAAGAACTCAACTTTAACCACTCAAATCAAACCCCTTTTGCATCAAATTTCATATTGCATCTCCTATGTCTATATAGAGTGCATCCATGTATGGGTTTGCATCATCACAACTTGCTTGGTAAGATTTTGATTAATTTCATCTTATTGTAGTATTTTAAATACCAAGCCATCTCTTTTAAATTACTTGTATGTTTTAGATCATATGTTAAATACAAGAAAAGAGATTATTTGTGATGAATTAATTGAGTGTTGTTTTTGATAGATATCTAGGTTTTTATAATCTATGATTATCTATGCTATTTGACATGTCATTTAGCAATTGATATCTAGGGTTGATTTAAATTGAATATATCATCATCCTAGATAAGCATTTAGAGTACCCTAGCTCTTATTGCATTAATTGAATATTCATACATATTCACATAGGGTTGTGCATCTCTTTTGAGAGATTGAAGTCTTGGTCTAGGGTTGCTATTACAGGCCCGCTGGGTAGTAGTGGTGGGTTACAGACCGGGATTGGCTGTAAACATCATTACAAGTAGTGACTTCGAGGATCAAGCAAATTGGAATAGGGTTGCTAATAAAGGCCCGCTGGGTAGAAGTGAGGGGTTACAGACCGGAGTGTTAGACGAGGTCTACATAGGTTGTAAACTTCATTTCAATTAGTGATTTCGAGTTCCGAGTGTGGCGCACTATACAGCCCGTGGTCTTTCCCAGTGGTTGGGTTTTCCACGTATACATCAAGTGTCATTTATTATTTCCGCACTATATTACACTTGTATGTATTGTTGACTTGCTAGGGGTATTTTCGTAAAATTGACATGCATGCGAAAATTGGGTAATAATTAGATAAAATCTATTCACCCCCCCTCTAGCTTTATATTGATAATCACACCTCAAGTATTTAATTATTACTTTCAGATACAAGATCCTTTTTCATTTGAGTCTTATAAGCTTTTTCACACATTTTTTGCATTTAAAAATTACAATCATCAAAACATGCTTTTTAAGATAAACATTTAGCATGTCATTTAGCAATCATCATGTCATGGAGATCATTATAGGTCATTCAAATTAAATCCTATGTATATATCTCCTAGTCCAAAAATGCATGTTTGAACATAAATATGACATGGATTGCAATACAAGCATTGATCACACTTATTGAATAGAAAATATATATACATAGTGTAACCAAGCTTATTCAAGCAACAAAAAGAGAAGCACAAGATATTTCAAATTTTTTGCAAGTGACAAGATGCAAAATAGCTCTCTTTGCTTAAGCTCCCCATATGGGGTCAAATTTCCATACCACTTCAAAGAAGGGTATGAGGTCCTATGGACCTACCAAGTCCTTTGGACTTGGTTGAACCTATTTGAGACTTGTTAGTCTCGTAGCAAGCGGGTTCATCATTTTTAATCCACCTAGGTGACACTAAGTCAATCATAGTGGACAAAGGTTCTAGAGTACAAGATGAAAAAGGATCATACACATGATTTTCTTCCTTTTTATGAAGCATCTTAGCTCTAGCCTTTTTCTTGTCAAACATGCTTTTAGCTCTACACATTTCAATGTAATGCAAGCAACTTGGTCTAATATGACCAATAATACCACAAAAATGACAAGTGGGAATAAAGTTAGGAATCATACCATTCCCTTTAGCATGGATAGGTGCTTTCCCTTGTCGTTGTGGTTGTCTCGGTTGTTGGATCGGATCTCTCCTCTTTTGTTGAAAACCAAGACGAGGTTGCTTGCTTGTCTGAGCTTGCATGATTGAACTCTTCCCATTGTGTTTTTGAGTTTGAGGGAAGATAGTGTGAGGAGCCCTTGGGGTGTGAGCTTGAGCTTGACCTTTTGGTGCCTCAAACACTTGGGCACTTCTTGAACACTCTCCTAGGTCACTTTTCTTCCTAGGTTGTTGAGGAGGAGGGGACATCTTGAAGTCCATGTCCATGGCACAGGATGTCTTGCTTGTGGAGGAGGCATCCGTGTCATCAATGTAGCCAAGATCTCTCTTGTCACTTGGCTTTCTTCCAACTCCCAACATGTGGTCAAGCATCTTGGTGCTTGAAGTCATCTTAGCCATTAAGACCTTAACTTCTTCAAGCTCTCTTTTTAGCTCTTCTTCTCTCCTCTTAGATAAGGCTAAGTCTTCTTTTAGCTTATCTTCATCCGTCATGGATCTCACCACTTCTTCACACAAGTGGTCTACTAGTGTTGAAAGCTCTAGATTCTCTTCTTTTAATCTTCTAATTTCTTCCTTGTTCCTCATCATCGAGCTCTCAACTTTGACTTTGTAGTCATTAAGATCCATACACTCCACACTTCCATTTGTGGAGTTAGATGACAAACATTCAACACTTGTGTCATCTCCTCTAATCTCCATTTCACCAATGAAGTCATCTCCTTCATCAAGATCATCAAATTTTTCTCTTGATGAGGAATGAGCCAAATCCCTATGAGTAGCTGCACCAACTACTTCTATACCTAGTTCTTCTTGGGGATCACAAGGAAAAGCAACTTTGCCATCTTCTTCAACTTCTACACTCTTGGCTCCAAATTCCGTGTAGATGATGGCAAGTTCTTCATCACTTGAAGGATTTTCGTCATCTTCATATTTATCCCATAAGGTGGCCTTCGCCTTCCCTTTTCTTCTATCCTTCAAGTTTCCACACTCCGGGGAGAAATGCCCAAATCCTCCACATTCGTAGCACTGAATCCCCTCTCTTGAAGACACTCCTTGGTTTGGCTTGTTAATGAGTCCCATGTCTTCAATTGAGATACCCTCCTTCTTGTCATGCTTCAAAGTCTCCAAAGCAATTGTCTTCTTCTTCTTAGGAGGTGCGATGGTCACCTTCTTCTTAGGATATGAGGTGGTTAATTTCACAAATCTCCTAAATCTCTCTAGTAAGAGAGGCATCTCCTCAACGGAGTCAATTTCTTCTCTCACAAATTCACTCATAGTGTTTGCGTTGAATGAATGCAAATGAGAAGAATGCAAAATGTATGAAGAAATCAAACAAACATACAAAATGCAAAAACACACCAACAATGAGCAAAGGATCACCTAAGTATATCTAGGAACCCGCTCTGATACCAATTGAAAGTTCTCAAAGTGTGTTCTATATTAAAGCTAGAGGGGGGGGGGGGTGAATAGATTTTATCTAATTATTACCCAATTTTCGCATGCAAGTCAATTTTACGAAAATGCCCCTACTAGTCAAAAATACATACAAGTGTAATATAGTGCGGAAATAATAAATGACACTTGATGTATACGTGGAAAACCCAACCACTGGGAAAAACCACGGGCTGTATAGTGCGCCACACTCGGAACTCGAAATCACTAATTGAAATGAAGTTTACAACCTATGTAGACCTCGTCTAACACTCCGGTCTGTAACCCCTCACTTCTACCCAGCGGGCCTTTATTAGCAACCCTATTCCAATTTGCTTGATCCTCGAAGTCACTACTTGTAATGATGTTTACAGCCTAATCCCGGTCTGTAACCCACCACTACTACCCAGCTAGCAACCCTAGACCAAGACTTCAATCTCTCAAAAGAGATGCACAACCCTATGTGAATATGTATGAATATTCAATTAATGCAATAAGAGTTAGGGTACTCTAAATGCTTATCTAGGATGATGATATATTCAATTTAAATAAACCCTAGATATCAATAGCTAAATGATATGTCAAATAGCTTAGCTAATCAAGATTAATTAAAAACCTAATTAGCTATCACAAACAACACTCAATCAATTCATCACAAATAATCTCTTTTCTTGTATTTAGCATATGATCTAAAACATATAAGTAATTTAAAAGAGATGGATTGGTATTTAAAATACTACAATAAGATGAAATTAATCAAAATCTTACCAAGCAAGTTGTGATGATGCAAACCCATACATGGATGCACTCTATATAGACATAGAAGATGCAATATGAAATTTGATGCAAAAGGGGTGTGATTTGAGTGGTTAAAGTTGAGTTCTTGATTTGATTTTCTCTCAAAATCTATCTTTGAAGATTAGGGTTCTTAAGAGTCAAAAGAACATGATCAGATAATGAGAAAGTGTGATATTTATAGACATCAAGAACAGGGCAAGTGAAAAGACAATTTTGCCCCTGAAATCGCACGATCGGCGGTTTCATTCGGCGGCCTGGCCGCCGAATTGAACCGCCGAATGGCTCCCGAGTGGAACAGCGGAACTTCGGCGACTTCGTTCGGCGGTTTCTAAACCGCCGATCCCAACCGCCGTTTTGGACCCGAGAGATATATTTCAATCAGGTCTCATTCGGCGGTTTCGAACGGCGGCCAGGCCGCCGAACGTAACCGCCGTTTCACCAAAAATGGTGAAACCAAGGAGAAGCCAAAGGCATCTCCACCGGCGATCATCGCGCAAAACAAAGCACATCAACGTGCACGCGCGGACGTTTCCGAACATCCTTCGGGAAACGAATTACACCACACTAAAAGCTAGCATACATGAAGTGCAAGTGTGGGTATTGAATGCATCCTAATGCCTATCATGTCATGGCATTTCATAAAACAAGATGCAATCAATTTAATGCAAGAAGAGACATTGAATAAACAATAAAGCACAATGCACAAATAATATAAACACAACATTCAAGAATAGGAGATATGCATGTTGTGTGTGTGTGCAACTATATCTCTTCAAGCCAAAGTAAGCACAAGATATACCTTTGGTGCTTGTCCTCTTAAGGTCTTGGAAAGGGTCTTTGATCTTCAACCTTAATGACCTAGACTACCCTTACAACCAAACCCCAACATGTGGTTTGACCACGAAATAAGCCAATCAACAAAAGGGAATCCTTACAGAGAGAACGTGCACAAATAAGAAACGCTACCTATTAGCAAAGGGCGACCAGGTATTACAACTCGCATGTGCGTGAAAGAAAATTTGCACTCGGTGGCTTAGTACTGAAAAGAGTAAATCTGGGAACCAGAGACAAAGCTGCAGGATCACTTGCAGACAAATAGGAAGGGCCTTATCAAATTACAGGCATAGCTGGTCACGGGGCATATCGCATTACTCGAGAAGGTTTTGGCGAAGTACCTCGGCCATGCAATGCGCAATACCTGAAGATATACTACCTTTAACTTTTTCATTTGCTTCTAGAATCTATTTCAATGTTTTTTCTTCTTAGGTAGTTTTCGTTTTAGCATTTTTTTCTTTGTTTTTATTTTAACAAAAATTGCAGGAAGTATTCAATAAAGGGTAATTTATTACTAAGAACCCGTGACTTAACTCGCCACAAAAGTAACCAGGTACAAAGAGTATTCGCCATCATACACCATAAGTTACTCACCGTTGCGTAAAGACGAGTTTTATACTCGCAGCAATGAAAACGAGCGAGATGACCCATGAAATTAAGACGAGCCAAAGGCAACTATACCTAAAGCTATCATAAAAATCGGTGGTCGCCGCCGCGGGAAAAACGAGATCCCAAGAAAGACAAAAGAAACACCCAATCGAAAGCGTACATGAGGAATCTCAAACGCTGGGGATTGAGAAAGCTAGCCGAAAACAAAAATGACTAAAGCATAAAGCAAAAAGCAAAAGAGGGAGACGTCCCAATAGTATGCTAAAAACTTGGTGTATAGTCAGATACGTCTTGACAAACACTGAGTACGCTAAAACTTAGCAATGGCAGCTGAATAAACAATAATAATATGCTAAAAACTTGGTGTATAGTCGGATACGTCTTGACAAACACTGAGTACGCTAAAACTCAGCAATGGCAGCTGAATAAACAATAATAATATGCTAAAAACTTGGTGTTTAGTCGGATACGTCTTGACAAACACTGAGTACACTAAAACTCAGCAATGGCATCTGAATAAACAACAATAATGTTCTAAAAAAAAAAAAAAAACTTTGTGTCAAACACTGAGTGTGCCAAAAATTCAGCAATGGCAGCTGATAAAAATAACAAAGCCGAGAACTCATCAACGGTAGGTGAACCAAAAATGAAGTCAAAGGAGTTATAAATTTTGTATAAGCTATTTACAATTGAAACTACAAGAAGGAGAGTTATTTACAACTAAAGTAATGCATAAATTCAACTAACTGCAGGAAGACCCTCGCTGTCTTCCTCATCTTCAATCTCATCTTCAGAAGGCCAGGTTATTTCTTCATCCCCATCCGGCATGAAAAGCCCATAATCCCTACCAGCAACAGGACCTAAATTAGGTTCAGCACTAGAACCAGAAAAGCTGCCTTTCTGACCAGAATAGTAAGTATTAAAGGCGCGTTTGCTGGGAACTTCTAAGTGCATCGGATGTGGCTCAGTCCTCGTATAGCGACAATGGGCTTTCCACCGTTTTCTCTGTTCCTTTATCGAACCCACTGCGCTATCCATATGCAACTTAAGGGATTTGTCGAAATGCCTCAGAGCTTTTTCATTCGAATGATCCTTCATGGCGAAGAACTTCTTCGACTGCCTCATGCCTCGTTCAAATTCACGCAACAAAAGTGCATCATAGGCAGGGGATCTCTTAAAATGATCAATTGCTTCAACCTCTAAAACAGCCTTCAAATCGTTAAAGATGACATCACGTGAAGACAATTGGTTGCGCAGGTCCAATACCTCACACTCAGCTTTTTCTCTAGCCTCCTCAACTAATCACTCAGCCTCTAAGCGTGCTGCGAGTGAGTCTTGACTCGCAGACCACTGCTTCTTTAGCGAGCGAATCTCTTTCACAGCAGCAGACAGTTTTTCTTCGGTAGCCAGCTGAGCAGAAAGGTAACCATCGACGGATTCCCTCAACTGAGTAATTTGTTGAGCATGGAGTTCCTCAGCAGAAAGCTTCTCAGCTGCCAAAGTGGAAGCTCGCTCTCACAGGCGTTTCACATCCTTAGAAAGGAAATTCTCTCGCCTATAGTTGTCAGCCAACTCAGACATTATCTGAAAAAAAAAACAGACAAGTCAGGAAACACACAAATGAAAATACAACATGAATACTACGAGAGACTCACCAGAGAGTGGCAATTGAATAAAAATTCCATTTTTCTGTTACAGGACCTACTCTTCACATGCTCCCAACCTTCACCAACATAAACATCGTTGTTCATTAGGTATGAGCAAATCTCCGCAGCCGTGAAGTCTGAAAGGGAAACAGACTCAACTCCCTCACCAGCTTCAGTTGGATCCACGGGAGGAACTTCATGAGCAGCACCTGAACCAGATGTAAAAGCCCCGAGTTGTTTTGACAACTCTGGTTTATTAGCTGGCCTCGACTGACCAGATGGCCCAGGTTGACTAGCAGAAGACACATTCAGCTCACCCGCAACTGCTTGAGGAGAAGCTGCACCGGTGGGGGAAGGGGCATGAGCATTCAACTCGTTAACTTCAATAGGAGGTGAAGACACCACCGTACTCATCCCACCAGCAGGAGCCTCAGGAACAGTTGTTTGAGTAGAGGGAGTCTCGGCAAGTACAGGTTCATTAGCACCGTCCTCATCCGAAGAAACAACATACTGTAAAACTCTTGACGCTCGCTTTGGAGGTCGAGTAGTATGATCAGGGGTGCCCTCAGCCGGGCGTTTGCCTCTACCAGTCCTGGGGGTCAGGTCACTCGCAGGATCAAGGGGAGTTTCAGGAACATCCATATCAAAAATAGGAATGTCACTGACTGACCCTGAGGCTCCAACTTTCTCTTTTCCCTTACGACTGGGGGTAGTCGCAGCAGGCGTACTCGCAGCAGTTTCTGGATGCACAGGGGGCTGCCCCGACTCAACACCTCCCCCAGCAACATCACCTACTTCCTCGCCATCTGAGGGATCATCTGTAGGGAAAAATAAGGTCAACGCAGCGGAAACGAGACTAAAAATAGATTTAGTATGTTTTAAAATTTTTCCTTTGATGAACCTTAACCCTTTAAATTAATTAAACATACATATAAAGTAACAAAAAGTAGAATACCTTTTGTCGCGTGATCCGATTGACTTACGTCGATGGTAATCCGCAAGATCTTCAATCCTAGCACGAACGTGAATCACCTAGGAGCGTGGTCTCCCTTTTCTTTGAATTGCGTACCTGAGAATGGATAAACAAACTTTCTTTTTCCTTTTGTTAGTCACAAAACAACCAAAAGAATACAAAGATTATTCCGGTCACTTTTGAGTTCTCAATCTAATGATAGAAACTCGTGTGAACCTAATTCGATGTTGTACACACAAGCTTATTGATGAACAAGCAATTAGTGTACTATCAAAAGAATAATCTCTTCTCTCTTTTTTGTCTTGGCAGAATAATCAAATACTTTTCTATGAGTATGAGAAGAAGAAGAAATTGATCTAGTAAACTCTAGGGGGTGGCCGAACCTTATATGATTGCTTATATAGGGTGGCCGAATTTCACTTCTCTTTTTCTTTTGGGTTGCCGAAATCTCCTTTTGATTCTATTAGGGTTGGCCGAAAATCCTCTACAAAAAAAGGATTTGTGCTTTACCCTAATTCCCATCAAGTTTAGACTCCTAACCCTAATACAACTCATAAGTGTTTTTATTCTTTTTATTGACTTAATAAAAGACTTTCCTATTTGATTAAATAAATAAAACTTATTATTTATCTTCTTACCAAATAAGTCTTTTACCTTTAGTATAACTCTAGGAAATATATTTCCTGATCAGAAAAAGATTTTGTTTCTTAATTAAATAATTAATTAATAAATTAATTAATTCTCATTTAATCAAACAATAAAATAAAATAATATTTTTTGACTAAAAATTTAGCCTTGCCGCCACACATTATATATATGGGCCAAATATTATTTTCTTATTTTATTTAATCCATTAGACTTTAAATAAAAAGCCCACATGTGAACCAGACCCATTCTTACTAAAAGAAACAAGCCCACATGCCTTTCATTAATATATTAATATAATTGATAAGCCCATTAAACAAATAATGTGCAAATTATAATCTTAATATATTAAATGCAATTCTAGATGGACCCATAAATTGGTCCGGTAGAATATATCAAGTGATCCATGCAAGTCCGTGTGGATTGGGGATCTTAGCGGGCTATCTAAATTTAAGCTTCAATAGACATAACCTAATCACAATCAACAAATGATTCACTTAGGTCTGATCCATTAATTTTAACTCATTCCACTAAAGAGCTAAAATTGAACTCTTAAATAAAGATAGAATAAGAAGATGTTCCTCATTCATACCCTAGACAATCATGTTGGAGATAGTGTATCCTTGTGATTAATATCAGTAATCGCCAAGAGTTCATAGACCGCCTATAACTCTCCAAGTTACCATATTTACTCATATGACCACGTTTTGAACTTGGATATTTTCACTTGTCCAGAAGCCATGTTTTCAATAGTCACTATCGAAAACTCAACGTTGAGATTTAATATCCAATTACCTCAAAACATCCATATGATGATATCATACTCTCATTTAATAAATGGAGCCACGATGTCCATATCTATAAATGAAGTCCTCTATCGATTAACAAATGAATATCACCAAACTATCGAGGATAGACTATGCTATATAATCGTACTCATTGATAACTCAAATGATATCACTTGCAACCATAAGTCCATCATTTATCTCAGGATTAAGATAGACTCTCCGATTGTCCTGATAATGAAAAGACTATTATCTATTGACGGTTCTAGATAAAGCTTTTCATTGTGATCCTGTTCAATGCACCCAATGCACTAGATTCTTTTAGTCGAAGACACTCCGATGATTTTAGACTCATCATATCTCATTTGATCCCACTCAAATGCTAGCAAAAGAATTCTACAACTTTAACAAGATAAAGGTGCTCAACCTTTAACTTAAGTTGTGAACATTATTCAAGACTAACTAAAGAATTGTGTCTACCTCATACATATCCAGATGTACGAACAATTCTTCTTTTCTCATAGTCTTTAGACCTTATGATTATTTACTTTGACAATTATAATATTAAACTATAAATGCTATAAGATTTGTTAAACCAGAAATCACTTTATTAATATGAAAAAGATTGTTAATTACAATATTACACTCTTGCTATTGAGCATAATCCTAACATCATCAACATCCGGGCTAGCAATTCCTTCTTTAGCCAAACCAGTAGCATGTCTTTTGCTGGCCGCCTCAGAATTCTTTACTGCCCAGGCTTGCAAATCGCAAACTGTATCGAAGTCACACACTGTGAAAAATAACCAAGCGTCACTAACAGAATAAACAAACATTAATATCAAAAAGAAGGCTGATAAAACTTACGGCGAGGAAGCCTAGCAGGTAGGCGTGTGAAAATTCGTTGAGCGATCATTTTCTCCTCATCCAAGAGGAATGATCTACCTCTTTCATCCAACGGAAGAACAGCTGCTGCGGCAAGATGAGCAATCTCAGCATCAAAAATGACAGGATTTGTTTTCGACCAAGCTTCAGGAGAAGTGAAGTGCCTGGGAACCTTTTTCGCCAAAACACTGTGGCTCACACTGGCAGGCACATCCCTGCCCCACTCGCCACCAGCGAAAAACCAACTATTCTTCCACCTTTTATTTGAAGTAGGAAAACCCCAAATAAAACCCTTCTTTTTCTCATCGCTAGAGATTTCCACCTATCCGGGGTTCGCCACACCCTCAGGGATCCAATTTTCCACTGCTAAGGAGAGAAGGAAGTACGTTCCATTGTGGCCCGCTTGTCTTAAAGTATAAAAATGGCGGATCTCGCGAGGCGTAGGGGGCCCATAGCCCTTCAATTTCCACATCAAACACATGCACATCAAGATCCTGTAACTATTTGGGGCGAGTTGGGCAGGTGCAATCTGGGCCTCCGCGAGGAATCTGGCAATGAAGGGCTGAAGAGGAAGAGTTACTCCACAGCTAAGCATCGCGCCATAGATGGCGACCGCATTCTCAGGAGGATTCCACGCCGCTCGATCACCTGCCAAAGTCAAAATCATAGCATCTGGGATTTCAAAACGACTTTTGTATTTGCGGAGTTCCTCCTCGCCAACCACATTTACTTCACAATCAAAAGGACATGGGCGGTCAGCTGTGAAGTGTAATCTATTCTTCTGGTGATCTTCAACATCTGAATCCACAGTAGTCTGAGCATCCAGCAGAGATCCTCGAAGAGCCCTAGAAGCTCGTCGCCTACTGCCACCTGGTTTGGAAGACCTCGTTATCATCGGAGGGCAACTATCAAAAGACGAAGGAGAAGGGATGTTAGGAGCAAAATTTTCCTCAGAGGAAGGAATATAAATAGAAATCGGAGATGGGGAATCCGGATGAAAGTTACAAATCAAGGATTCAATTCGGTCAGCAATACATTTATCACCAAGCTCTAAAGCTTGCATCATTTGATTAAAAAGAGAAGAACGCAAGGAAAGATCCACAGGAACTCACCAGAAAGTCACAGAAATATGCAGGAGAGTTGGGGACGCTGAGAAACAAGAACGGTCGAGTTTGGTGAACCGTCTGATAATGGAAGACGCAGGAGAAAAGCTGTAGCAAATACTCGAAGAGATGGGAAAATAGGGCAGATGAAAACGAAGGTTCAAACCTATTTTTGCTCTAAGAAAACAAAGGAAATATAAATGAAAAGATTGAAACGAGGAAGAAGAAACGATTGGGCATTAAAAGAGGGAGTTTTGAAATTCAAAAAGAAAATCAGAGAAAAAGATACTTAGTTAAAGTGAGCGACGGTGACAGTAACTGGCCACAACAGTCACCACCAAATAATGGACATGTGGCACCTCGGGGATCACCAAGCAGTCAAAACATATCTTCACCTATCAAGTGAGTGGAAGCGCCAGAGGTTATGTGGCCAAGAATAAAGGCTTGCACCGGACGAATCAACTAACAAATTCAACACGTGGTGAAAATGAAAAAGGGGGGAATTATTTATGAAACACATCGAAATCTTAAAAGCATGGACATAAATACTGCTTGCGGAGACAAAACGAGTTAGAAGGTCAAGTCATTCGCTCAGCTCGAAGTATTTATGGGGGTATTGTTGTACGTATAATTTCGCCAAGCACACACGTCATCAAAGAAGTCAACAAATGCTGAGGAAAAGGTTACCATGTCACTCGTTGACCAGGTCAAAGGAGAAAACGTGGACCAGTCAGTATGTCAATGTCAAGTCAATAAGTCAAAGGTGTGGTCGCCAGAGCTAGATATGTACTCGCCAAAGATAGAAACGTGGTCGCCGAAGGGTAATACCCAGGAGTGGAGATGTTCGCCGCATCAGCGTACTAGGCACAAACTGACTCGGTAGAAACATAAAAATAAACCCTAACTTCTAGAAAACCCATGACAACGAGGAATCATAGAAAGGGAAAGCACCGGAAACATATATCCGTATCTGTTACAACATGGGAATCCTAGTACGAATCAAAAAGGAAATCTTACCACCAACACGACTAAAATCAAGGGCAAACCCTAATTATCATGTATAAATAGAACCACCTATCCCACGAGGAGGGGGTTCGAAAACGACAAGAGAGAAAAGCAAGAACTCGAGAGATTTGAGTGTGTAACCGAAACAAGCAAATTATAATGATATTTTCCTGTCCTCCGGGACACCGTGGTTTTTACCCATTCAAGGGTTTTTCCACATAAATCTATCTCTTGCATGTGCTAATTTTCTTTCTTGTTTAAACGTTTGTTTTGATTTAATTGTTGGTCACGTGGTAATCCAAATTTCACCGTCAACATCTATCATTAATTGTTAGGAACATTCTCTTATCTAGTATTGTTGATGTTGGACTTCTATCTATTCAATTTCTCTTTATATTATTGTTATTTACTTTTCTAGTTTATTATATTATCTATTATATCTTAACCTATTAAAATCCCCAAAATATGATTTATGTTTTATGCATCTAGATTAGACTAACTTAGAATATTTCACAAATTGATTAATCTAACCTAATCCCTGTGGACGAATCCTTACTTACCGTTTTACTAATCTTTACATCCTAAAAGAATTTTCTAGTGGTAAAAATATTGTTTTCTAAAGATCACATTTTTACACAAATATTGTATTTTGTTGAGTAACAAAACGACCTCATCAAAATTGGCGCCGTTGGTGTTTAGAGTAATTGATTTGTGTAACTTTCCTTGTTGTTAGATTTTTTTTTAGGTAGTGTGTCATTTTTGTTAATTTTAGATTTTTTAGTGTCATTTTCTTTTGTGTCTTGTGTCTTTTGTCGTTTTTCTTTTTGTTGTCTTTTCAGGAACAATGGATCCTTTCACTATGCACTTGGAGGGATAATGCACATATGAATTGAAATTGTAAGCCTGGACGCCTAATGTGTGAACAATATGTGTGAAGCAATTAGAACTCATAATTAGAATGTATGCCTTAATGTAATCATTGGGTTCTTTGTTATCCATTGTCCAATTTTTTGTTTCACCATCACCTAAGGCCCCATTATAACCAAAAGAAAGACCTTCATGATCTTTAGGAGTGTCCACCTTGTAAAATTTGGTTGATGCATGTTCTTTCTAATTCATGGCTTGCAATTCTATTCATGAGACTTACTTTTCATAAATTGCGTTTTAAATGTCATCATATGCAACCATTTAGATATCCATGACATGAATTCATATTGCATATGTATTTTGAGCGAAACTTAGGAATCAATTAGAAGAAAAGAGAGATTTCAGTAAGGAGTAGATATCAAAGCGAATTACATTCTAAACCGAATAGCACCTTTGCTTTGAAGCTTTGGCATTTTGAATGTAAGTGAAACTAATTATAGCACGGTGTGTATAAAGCTATCTAGAGGGGGGGTGAATAGATTTTACGCTTTTTACCCAATTTTTCGTGTTAGTCAAAATTACGAAAATACCCTCAAGATAATATAAACAAGCAAGTGTAATATGGTGCGGAAATTAAAACAACACTTGGTTTTTACGTGGAAACCCTCACGGGAAAAACCACGGGCTATGTAAGTAAGCCACACTCGAACCTCGAATCCACTAAATGTGCAAACGATTACAACCTAATCCCGAAAGTAATCACACACCTACCTAATCCCAGTATGAGTGAACCTAGTCCTATTTGCTTGCGATCTAAGCAACCTAATCCCGGTTGCTACACACAAGACTTACTTTCTCTAGAAGAGAATACAACCCTAAGTGAATATATGTGAATATCCAAAATGCAACATAGAGCAAGGGAAACCCTATATGCTTATCTAAGATGATTAATATGCAATTAAGAACAATCCTAGATATCAAAACTAAATGACATGTCAATTAGTTTAGTTAATCAATATTAAGCACAAAACCTAATATGCTAGCACAATACAACTTCTCAAACATACATCATACTCATCTCAATATTGTATCCAAAGCATACAAAATAACAAACACGTAATTAATTGAGATTGCTAGATAAGAGAAACACAAAACATGTAAGATATTAGTGAAAAGCTTACCAAGCAAAGTATGATGAAGATTCCATGCAAGATGACATCTAGATGATCTAAGATGATGCTAGATGATGATTGATGATCATGAAAAAGTGTTTGAGTGATTAAAAATGAGTTCTTTGTGTATTTTTCTTCTCTTGAAAAATATCCTAAGTATGAAGCATGAATAAGAACTCTTGTAAATGACCTAAAATCAAGTTAGCATATATATAGAGGCCATAAGTGAAGTGAGGTCGTTTTGAAAACGCGCTAGAAAATTGCTATGTGCGCTGGTGGACCTGCGCTGGACGACAGGCACAGGACCAGTGCACACGCACATTTTTGCTTTAGCGCTGGACGACATGCGCTCACACAGGTGCCAGACCAGCGGAGCCATACTGGGCGATCAGCGCTGGTGGCCTTGCGCTGGTGTAGACCAGCGCACGACCGGCGACAGAGAACTGGACGATCTGCGCTGGTGGACTGCGCTGGTGTGGACCAGCGCACGACCAGTGGCACGCCACTGGGCGTTTTACGCCGGTGAGCGGCGCTGGACGACAGGCGCAGGTGGACTAGCGCACAGCCCATAACTTTGAACCCCACAAGCAATCATGCAAGGGGAACAAAGGTAAACTAAGATGCATCCTAAAAGCCTAAATGCTATGATGTTATAAACACAAGATGCAATCATAATAACAAGCAAGAAGAGATGTAAATAGGCATTGATGCACAACAAAAAGAAACACAACATACAAAGATTAAACATATGCATGAGTTGTGAGTGTGTGCAACTATCTCTTCAAGACAAGTAAGCACTTAGAGTATTACCTTTGGTGCTTGTCAATAATGAGGTCTTCAAAGGGCCTAAGCAATAACAACAACATCTAAACTACCCTTACAAAGAATCCCCACATATGGTTTGATAACGAAATAAGCCAATTAAAAACAATGGGAATCCTTACAATCTCCCCCTTTGGCTATTTCGTGACAAAACCATCACTCACATTGATTCCTCACAAAAAAATAGAAACTACGGGACTACAATGATATTCTACATTACAAAGAGATAAGAGAATGCAACTTGAAGTCTTCAATCCTCTTGTAGAATAATCAATCCCTGAAAAGAGTTTCTAACATTTCCAATACAAGAAAAGTGTGAGATTAATCATGTGAGAACAATACCAAGCATTTGCATTTTTAGAATTTAGGCACAACATTACCAAATGTATGCAATGTATGATAAATGCAATGCTCCCCCTCAACGGGTTACTCCCCCTCAATGTATGTTCTCCCCAAAGTGCACAATAGCTTCTGTATTTTGCACCGTCCCTTACCATATCCTACTCCCCCTTTTTGTCATGATATAGGCAAAGGAGTAGTCCCCAACCGGGTCACTCATAGCAACGAGAGATAGAATCATGCAAGATTTGCATATACATATAAGTCACTTTATGCACTTCAATTAATTAGAGAGAAACAATGAGATTTATTTTGAGAAAATGTGTGAATCTAACATGCTTTGCATACAAGACATATAGCATTCAAGTCCAAAATACAATGGTATTTGGCAAAGCAAATGACAAAGGTTTCTAATAAGAATTCAAACCAATTTCACCAATGTCATGGGAAAATCAAGGATATAGAGATTATTGATTTCAATTTAAGAGCAACTATATCCAACTTTATAAGCAAAACATGGCATGAGCGACTTTGCACCCTATTTGATTTTTCCGGATAAGATATCCGTATGATAGTAACCATGTTCAACTAATAAAGAAAGAGAGACATTTGGAATGTAAATTCCTTTGAATGGATACAAGATCTTTTATTCATTTTGAGTCTCATAAGCTTTCACACAAGTTTTGCATTTTAAGAATATGCAATCATCAATTCATGCTTTTCATGAGAGCATGTTGTATGAATTTCATGCTTTTTCATTTGACATAAGCATGTTATAAAAGAATCATCATGTCATGGAGATAACTATAGGTCATTCACATCATACTTCCTATGTAAATCTCCTAGTCCAAAAATGCATGTTTGAACATAAATATGACATGGATTGTAGACAAGCAAGGTTCATACTTATAGAATTTGAAAACATATATACATATGTACAACCAAGCTTACTCAAGCAATCAAAAGAAGAGGCATAAGATATTTCAAATTTTTTGCAAGATACAAGAATGCAAAATAGCTCTCTTTGCTTGAGTTCCCCATATGGGGTCAAGTAAATCACATCACTCCACAAGACATATCCCAATAGATCTACTAAGAGTTTTAAATTGAGTAGCATCTAATGGTTTAGTAAATAGGTCCGCAAGTTGATCATTAGTACCTACATGTTCAAGTACTATGCATTTATTTTCAACAAGCTCTCTAATGAAGTGATGTCGGATGTCAATATGCTTAGTTCTAGAATGTTGGACCGAATTCTTGGAAATATTAATGGCACTCATGTTATCACAAAAGAGAGTGAGAGTACCTTGGTTGAATCCGTAGTCCACTAGCATTTGCTTCATCCACATAAGTTGAGTGCATCCACTCCCCGTGGCTATGTACTCGACTTCCGCCGCGGACAAGGAAATTGAGTTTTGCTTCTTGCAAAACCACGACACCAAGTTGTTGCCTAGAAAGAAGCAACCGCCCGATGTGCTCTTCCTATCATCACAATTTCCTGCCCAATCTGCATCACTATATCCTACAAGACTAGGATTAGTGTCAAATGAGTACCAAATCCCATAATTAGAAGTCCCATTCACAAATCGAATGACTCTCTTAACCGAAGAGAGATGGGACTCCTTGGGATCGGATTGGTACCTAGCACAAACTCCTACACTAAATGATATATCGGGCCTACTTGCGGTCAAATAGAGCAAGCTCCCTATCATGCCACGATATAAGGTTTGGTCCACACTTTTACCGCTAGCATCCTTGCTTAGCTTCAAAGTGGTGCTCATAGGAGTATCACAATGTTTGACTTTTTCAAGACCAAACTTCTTCACTAGGTTTTTGGCATATTTGGCTTGGGATATGAAAATCCCATCATCTAGTTGCCTAATTTGCAAACCTAGGAAGTAACTAAGCTCACCAACAAGACTCATCTCAAATTCATGAGACATGACATCAACAAATTGTTGGACTTTGGTGTTGTTGGTGGAGCCAAAAACTATATCATCAACATATATTTGAGCTATGAAAAGCTCATCATTGTCTCTCTTGATGAATAGCGTCTTGTCAACACTACCTCTTGTGTAGTTGTTGTCAACAAGAAATTGAGTGAGGCGCTCATACCAAGCCCTCGGTGCTTGTTTCAACCCATAAAGTGCCTTCTTGAGGCGATAAACATGATTGGGGTGGTGTGCATCCACAAACCCCTTAGGTTGTTCAACAAACACTTCCTCTTGCAAGAAGCCATTGAGGAAGGCACTCTTGACGTCCATTTGGTGCAATTTGAACTTGTGCACACAAGAGATGGACAAGAGAAGCCTAATGGACTCTAAGCGGGCAACAGGAGCAAAAGTCTCCTCAAAGTCGATACCCTCTGAAAATAAATAATAAACGTGTCCTAAAGTAATCTAGAGGGGGGGTGAATAGATTTTAAACAATTTTACCCAATTTTTCGAGATTAGTCCAAATTACGAAAAAGCCCCAATCTAGTCAATATACAAAAAACATACAAGTGCGGAAATTTGAGGACACACAATATTTACGTGGAAACCCACACGGGGAAAAACCACGGGCTGTTATGTGCACCACACGAGAACCTCGAATCCACTATTTGCAAATACGATTACAAATTAGGTTGACCACATCACACCTAAATTTACTAATCCGTCTTTGCTACCCGCGGGCCTTTAATAGTGACTCTAGTCCCTTGCTTGCAAACTACCTAAGAGGTAAATACAAGACTTGTCTCTAAAGTGAAGAGATAGCACAACCTAAGGTGAATATGTGAAATACTCAAGATGCTAAAAATGCAAGGTTAGACATTTTAAGCTTATCTAGGCAAGGATGAACATGTTAGACAATCCTAGATATCATATTACTAGATGACATGCATAAACCAACACTAAATAAGCAACCAAAATCCTATATGCATTATCTATCACAATACAACTCACAAACCACAATAAAACAATCTTGAAACTAAGTCAAGTCATAAAGATGCAATCTTGAATCAATTCAAGTGATAAAGAAGCTATCTTGTAAAGCAAGAACATATAGATATGAGAATGATGTTCTAGATACAAGTCATGTGAGCAAAACTAAAAACCCTAGATGAAATCAACCTAGAATTATGCTAGATGATAAATGAAAGATGCAATATGAAGGGTTTTGTGATTTGGAAGCTTAAAGATGAAGTCTTGATACCTTAGCTTGAAGATACTCAACCATGCTCTCAAAAGTGTAATTTTTTGCTCTAGAAACCGAGCCAAGACTATCAAGACATATATAAATGGGATCCAAGTGAAGTGACATCGTTTTTGAAAAAAACGCTTCAGATTCCCGTCAGCTGCGCTGGTTCAGCGCTGGACGACCAGCGCAACCCACCAGCGCACGCCCTTTAACTGGCAAGGGCGCTCGACGAGTGGTGCGCCTCAAGGGCGCAAGACCAGCGGCAACATTCTGGACGAGATGCGCTGGTGGTGCTTGCGCTGGTGACGACCAGCGCACCAACAGCGACAACCTACTGGAGGAGTTGCGCTGGAGGAGAGCGCCGGTGCAGACCAGCGCACGACCAGCGGTAGTCCACTGGACTAGTTACGCTGGTGACGACCAGCGCATGACCAGCGCACACACTCCCTTAAGCACACAAACAAAAGTGCAAGGGTCAAAAGAAATGCATCCTAAGCCTAACTAGATATGCCATTATAATCACAAGATGTAAGAAGAGAGATTTAAATACCCAATGATGCACAAAAACTTCAAACACAACATACAAGTAAGAGTTATGCAAGTGTTGTGTGTGTGTGCAACTACATCTCTTCAAAGTAGAGTAAGTCAAGAAATCTACCTTCCTTGAAGCTCTTGATCATGCAATGAGGTTTTCTTCCATCCTAAGCTATCCTTACATATAGAACCCCATTGTGATTTTGCCAACGAAATACGCCAATAAAAAATGAGGCACTTACAATCTCCCCCTTTGGCTATTTCGTGACAAAATCACCACTCACATAGCATCCTCACAAAATAAAAGATTGGTCAACAAAAGTTTTCTACATTACAATTAAGCTCCTAGTCTAAGTCTTGAACATCTTCAAGTCAAATCCAAGCTTGTAGAAAAGAAATCCAACCTACACACAATCAACAAGAAAAATACCTTCCAAGAACAAGTGTGGGAGAGATGCTAATAACAAAAGAAATGTCATTTCAAAAGGTTTCAAAAAAAATCAAACAAGCAATGTAATGCAATGCAACTCCCCCTAAATGCAATCATCTCCCATCATGGGTTACTCACTCTCAACTCCCCCTAAATGCAATGCCTAGAAGCACAAATTCTCCCCAAACCTACTCCCCCTTTTTGTCATGAGATAGGCAAAGGGAGTCTCCCCTAATAGGTAAGCATTAGCAAGGAGAGCTTGTAGCACGAACACATATGCAATCAAATAGGCAATTTTATGCACCTCAATCAAGTAAGAGAGATTCAAGGAGTTTTATTTTATGACAAATGTGTGACAATAATGCTTTGCATGCAAGACATGTTGCATCTAAGACCAAAGCAATGGTATTTGGTAAAGCAAACAACAAAGGTTTCCAAAAGAATTCAAACCAATTTCACCCTTTGTCATGGAAAAAGCAAGGATATAGAATTTTAGTATTTCAAAAAAAACTATATCCAACTTTATAGGCAAAACAAGACATGAGCGACTTTGCACCCTATTTGATTTTTCCGGGTGAGATACCCGTATGATAGTAGCCTTGTTCTACAAATAAGGAAAGAGAGACTTTGGATATTAAGATCCTTATTAATGTAAGTCTCAACATTGCTTTTGCACACAAATTTGCATACAACATTTGCAATCAAACATTTCACATTTTCATCTCATACTTTTCAACTTAGGTATGTCATTTAAAAAGAATCATCATGTCATGGAGATCAATTAAAGGTCATTCAAAAAGTACTTCCGAAGTACATCTCCTATTCCAAAAATGCATGTTTGAGCATAGATATGACATGGATTGCAAGCAAGGCAATGTAGCACACTTATTTAGAAAAATACATATAAGTATGTACAACCAATCATCTCAAGCAATTAACTAAGAGGCATAAAATATATCAATGTGGCACAATGTATGATCATGCAACTTTGCTCTCTTTGCTTGAGCTCCCCATATGGGGTCAAGACACACCAAATCAACCCAATTGACAAATCCCAATAGACTTGCTAAGGTTCCCAAATCTAATGGTGTCTAAAGGCTTTGTAAACAAATCCGCTAGTTGGTCATTTGTTCCCACATGTTCCAATGCAATGGTTTTGCTCTCAACTAGCTCTCTTATGAAATGGTGTCTAATGTCAATGTGCTTTGTCCTAGAATGTTGGACGGGATTCTTAGAAATGTTAATGGCACTCATGTTATCACAAAATAAAGTAAGAGTACCTTGCTCCAAGCCATAATCGGCTAGCATTTGTTTCATCCACATCAATTGAGTGCAAGCACTACCGGCGGCAATATATTCCGCCTCGGCCGTGGATAGGGAAATTGAGTTTTGCTTCTTGCAAAACCAAGAAACCAAATTGTTCCCAAGGAAGAAGCAACCGCCCGATGTACTCTTCCTATCATCACAATTTCCCGCCCAATCGGCATCACTAAATCCAACAAGACTTGGATTAGTGTCAAAGGAGTACCATATCCCATGATTTGAGGTACCATTCACAAACCGAATGATCCTCTTCACCGCCACAAGGTGAGACTCTTTGGGATTAGCTTGGTACCTAGCACAAACACCCACACTAAAACAAATATCGGGCCTACTTGCGGTCAAGTAAAGCAAGCTACCTATCATGCCACGATATAGACTTTGTTCCACATCCTTTCCACTAGCATCTTTGCTAAGTTTCAAGGTGGTGCTCATGGGTGTGTCACAATGTTTGGCATTCTCAAGGCCAAACTTTTTCACTAGGCTCTTAGCATACTTAGCTTGGGATATAAAGATCCCATCATGCATTTGCTTGATTTGCAAGCCTAGGAAATAATTTAGTTCACCAACCATGCTCATTTCAAACTCATGAGACATGACATCAACAAATTGTCTAACTTTGGATTGGTTGGTGGAACCAAATACAATGTCATCAACATAAATTTGAGCTATGAATAGCTCATCTTTAGTGCACTTGATGAACAAAGTCTTGTCAACACTACCTCTTGAGTAGCCATTGTCAACAAGATAAAGAGTGAGGCGCTCATACCAAGCCCTCGGTGCTTGTTTCAACCCATATAGAGCCTTCTTGAGGCGATAGACATGAGAGGGGTGGTGTGGATCCACAAACCCCTTGGGTTGCTCAACAAACACTTCCTCATGCAATAAGCCATTGAGGAAGGCACTCTTGACATCCATTTGTTGTAACTTGAACTTGTACACACAAGAAATGGATAAGAGAAGCCTTATGGACTCAAGACGGGCAACGGGAGCAAAAGTCTCCTCAAAGTCAATACCCTCAATTTGAGAGTATCCTTGTGCAACAAGCCTTGCCTTGTTTCGCACAATGTTGCCATCCTCATCGGATTTGTTCCTAAACACCCATTTAGTTCCTATGACATTGGTGTTTTTGGGTCTAGGAACAAGAGTCCAAACCTCATTTCTCTCAAATTGGTTTAGCTCTTCTTGCATGGCAAGAACCCAAAACTCATCTTCCAAGGCTTCATCAACCTTTTTGGGTTCTATTTGAGAGGTGTAACAAGTGTAGCTAATTTGATTAGCTATTTGACGCCTAGTCCTAACACCCTCTCTAACTTCTCCAATGATATCATCCTTATCATGGAGCTTTCTAACCCAAGGAGCGGGTTCATTAGAGTCCAAAGGGGGAACTCTATTAAGAGGCAAATCATCCTCTTCATCTTGGTTTGACTTCACACCACTAGAAGTCTCACCACTTTCCTTCAAAGGAAGGTCATTCACCTCACAAACATCCTCCTCATGGTCATCATGTTTGGGCCTACAATCATCAAAGACAACATTTGATGATTCCATAACACTTTGAGTCTTTAGATTAAAAACTCTATAGGCCTTGCTATTAAGTGCATACCCAATAAAAATACCCTCATCACTCTTGGCATCAAACTTGCCAAGTTGATCCCGGTCATTTAGTATATAGCACTTACTCCCAAAGATGTGGAAGTAGCTCACATTGGGTTTTCTACCCTTCCATAACTCATAGGATGTTTGTTTAGTCCCGGGCCTAAGGAAAACTCTATTCCCTATGTAGCAAGCCGTATTGATGGCTTCGGCCCAAAGATTTCTAGGGACTTTGTTGCTAAGCAACATCACACGGGCCATCTCTTGGAGGACTCTATTCTTCCTCTCAACAACACCATTTTGTTGAGGAGTCCTAGGGGCCGAAAATTCATGGGAAATGCCTAAGCTATTGCAAAAATTTTCAAACTTAGCATTTTCAAATTCTTTCCCATGATCACTTCTAATTTTCTTAATGCTTTTAATGTGAGAAGTTTTCTCATTTTGAATTTTGACACAAAGCATTTTGAATTTCTCAAAGGCTTCGGACTTTTCTCTAAGGAAGTAAGTCCAAGTAAACCTAGAGAAGTCATCAACAACAACAAGAATGTACCTTCTACCACCTAAACTTTCGGTTTGAATGGGACCCATAAGGTCCATATGGATGAGCTCCAATGGCTCTTTGGTGGAGAGGTATTTGCCTTTCTTGTGCACACTCTTAGTTTGCTTTCCTTGTTGACAAGGTCCACAAACTCCCTCAACCTTTTTCCCAAACTTGGGAAGGCCCCTAACAACATTCAACCTATCAAGGACTTTCAAGTCCCTATAGTTCATATGGCCAAGTCTTTGGTGCCACACCTCAATTTGCTCACTAGTAGACAAGTTACAAGAGATGAGATTAGACTCAAGACAATAACAATTGTCACTTGATCTCTTGCCTTTCAACAAAACTTGCCCATTTTCCTTAAGAATAGAGCAATCAACTTTTCCAAACATAACCGAAAGCCCTTCATCACTTAAGTGTGATATACTAATGAGATTGGCTTGCAAGCCATCAACATAGAGAGCATTGGGCAAGGAGGGTAAACCGGGAATAGATATATTACCTTTCCCTATGACCTTTTTCTTAGATCCATCACCAAAGGTGACATACCCACCATCCTCCATCACAAGAGATTCAAAGAAACTCTTGTTTCCGGTCATGTGCCTAGAACACCCACTATCAAGGTACCAAGTGTTAGAGGCATTTGCTTTTAAGGCAACTTGGGCCACATAGCAATAATAGTCATCATGTCTACTCATCCTAGGTGAAACATGGTCATTCCTAGGAGCCATTGGTCCATTAGCTCTAAAATTTCTAGGTGCATGCATTGTGGCTCTTCTAAGCATATTTTTCTCAATCATACTTTCTCTTCTACACAATTTAATATACTTAAGGCAATTAGGCCTAATATGGCCTTCAATTCCACAAAAATGGCAAGTAGGAGTAAAGTAGGAATTCATACCATAGCCTTGAGCAAACATTTGTGGCCTCCTTCTATTTTGAGTTGCTATTTGATGTTGAGGCAACTCTCTCCTTTGTGGTTGAGCCAAGTTGGCATGTCTTCTAGGTTGAGCATGAAAGACCCCATGTTGAGCTTGTGGGATCCTTTGTTGTGGAGGTCTTGGTTGTGGAGCTCTAGGTTGAGGAGGTCTTGGTTGTGGAGCTCTAGGTTGAGGAGGAGCTCTAGTTGGAATCCTTGCTTGTGCTTGCTTGGAGGATTCACCGACTTCAACCCACTTGGTTGTTTGTTGAGGGGTTTGAACATTCTCAACCTCCTTGCTCTTGACAAAAGTTGTCTTCTTCAAGGATGTGGCTTCCATTTCTTCCACATATCCTAACCCCTTCTTGTCACTAGGACTCTTCCCACAAGATAGCATCTTGTCAAGCTTCTCGGTTCCGGAAGTCATCTTAGCAATCAACTCTTTTGCTTCCATGAGCTCTTTCCCCAAGCTTTGTTCACTTTTCTTGACCAAGACTAACTCCATCTTCAACCCTTCTTCTATCTCCTTTGCCTTACTCATTTCCTTGCTCAAATGAGTCACTTTGGATGTCAACTCAAGCTTCTCCCCTTTCAACTTTTGTATCTCCTTTTTCTTCTTCAATCTTGAGTTCTCAAAGAATCTCATGAAGTCATCATAGTCCATCTCTTCATCAAACTCAAAATTTGACGTTGAGGAGTTACTCCCACCATTTGAGTCATTTTCATCCACTTCTTCTTGCTTGTCATCTTCCTCTTCTTTATCACTCATAACTTCATTGCTATTGTGAGAGGATGAGAAAGCAATGAAGTTGGCAACTTGGTCTTCCTCATCATCCGAAGACTTGTCTTCATCTTCTAGGTCATCACTATCACTCCAAGTAACCGCCATGGCTCTTCCTTTCTTCTTCTTCAAATTTGCACATTCGGGAGCAATGTGTCCAAACCCACTACACTCATAGCATTGGACACCCTTCTTATGGTCTTTCTCTTGAGCTTGCTCCACTTTCTTGAAAGGAGCCTTTTCTTTACAAACTTTCCCTTGGAGCCAAACCCTCTCTTCTCAAATCTCATGAATTGCTTGAACCTTTTTGCCATCAAAGCAATTTCTTCATCCGAGTCTTCTTCATCTTTCTCAACCTTGACACTCTTCAAGGCAAGACTCTTTTGCTTCTTTGGAGGTGTAGTTGTAGGACCTTTCCTAGATTCATAGGCCAAGAGCCTTCCAATGACTTCACTTGGCTTCATTCTTGAGTAGTCACTATTTTCTCCAATGCCGTCACTTTGGATTCAAACCTCTCGGGAAGTGACCTCATGATCTTTTGCTTAATTCTTCTATCCGAGTAGGGATCACCAAGTTGGTGACTTTGGTTTACTATATCCATGAGCTTCACTTGGAAGTCATTGAAGCACTCATCATCCTCCATCCTTATGGTCTCAAATTGCGTTTGGAGAACTTGAAGCTTGGAATCCTTAACCACATCGGTTCCTTCATGAGCCGTCTCTAATATATCCCAAGCTTCCTTTGCTATCCTTGTAGTTTGAATGAGCTTGTATTGGTTGTCATCCATGGCACATAGGATTGCATGCATGGCTTTGTTGTTCCATTTTGAAGCCTCAAATTCTTGTGGAGTCCATTGTGCCTTCGGCTTGAGGACTTCCTCTCCACCTCCCGTAGGAGTCATCATAGGTGGAGTGTATCCATCTTCAATCGCCATCCATGCCCGGTCATGAATTTGACTCACATAAGCTTCCATTTTGCCCTTCCATGAGGCGTAATTGACCCCGGTGAGCAAGGGGGGTCTTGTGCTAGAGGCACCCTCACCTCCCATTCCATTTCCACTCATTGTGTTTGGGTTTGAATGAAATGAATGCACACAAACAAACTAAGCACACACCACAATGCAAACAAATGCAAGAGACTCTAACAAGAGCAAGGGATCTCCTAATTATGTTAAGGAACCCGCTCTGATACCAATTGAAAATAAATAATAAACGTGTCCTAAAGTAATCTAGAGGGGGGGTGAATAGATTTTAAACAATTTTACCCAATTTTTCGAGATTAGTCCAAATTACGAAAAAGCCCCAATCTAGTCAATATACAAAAAACATACAAGTGCGGAAATTTGAGGACACACAATATTTACGTGGAAACCCACACGGGGAAAAACCACGGGCTGTTATGTGCACCACACGAGAACCTCGAATCCACTATTTGCAAATACGATTACAAATTAGGTTGACCACATCACACCTAAATTTACTAATCCGTCTTTGCTACCCGCGGGCCTTTAATAGTGACTCTAGTCCCTTGCTTGCAAACTACCTAAGAGGTAAATACAAGACTTGTCTCTAAAGTGAAGAGATAGCACAACCTAAGGTGAATATGTGAAATACTCAAGATGCTAAAAATGCAAGGTTAGACATTTTAAGCTTATCTAGGCAAGGATGAACATGTTAGACAATCCTAGATATCATATTACTAGATGACATGCATAAACCAACACTAAATAAGCAACCAAAATCCTATATGCATTATCTATCACAATACAACTCACAAACCACAATAAAACAATCTTGAAACTAAGTCAAGTCATAAAGATGCAATCTTGAATCAATTCAAGTGATAAAGAAGCTATCTTGTAAAGCAAGAACATATAGATATGAGAATGATGTTCTAGATACAAGTCATGTGAGCAAAACTAAAAACCCTAGATGAAATCAACCTAGAATTATGCTAGATGATAAATGAAAGATGCAATATGAAGGGTTTTGTGATTTGGAAGCTTAAAGATGAAGTCTTGATACCTTGGCTTGAAGATACTCAACCATGCTCTCAAAAGTGTAATTTTTGCTCTAGAAACCGAGCCAAGACTATCAAGACATATATAAATGGGATCCAAGTGAAGTGACATCGTTTTTGAAAAAAACGCTTCAGATTCCGTCAGCTGCGCTGGTTCAGCGCTGGACGACCAGCGCAACTCACCAGCGCACGCCCTTTAACTGGCAAGGGCGCTCGACGAGTGGTGCGCCTCAAGGGCGCAAGACCAGCGGCAACATTCTGGACGAGATGCGCTGGTGGTGCTTGCGCTGGTGACGACCAGCGCACCAACAGCGACAACCTACTGGAGGAGTTGCGCTGGAGGAGAGCGCCGGTGCAGACCAGCGCACGACCAGCGGTAGTCCACTGGACTAGTTACGCTGGTGACGACCAGCGCATGACCAGCGCACACACTCCCTTAAGCACACAAACAAAAGTGCAAGGGTCAAAAGAAATGCATCCTAAGCCTAACTAGATATGCCATTATAATCACAAGATGTAAGAAGAGAGATTTAAATACCCAATGATGCACAAAAACTTCAAACACAACATACAAGTAAGAGTTATGCAAGTGTTGTGTGTGTGTGCAACTACATCTCTTCAAAGTAGAGTAAGTCAAGAAATCTACCTTCCTTGAAGCTCTTGATCATGCAATGAGGTTTTCTTCCACCCTAAGCTATCCTTACATATAGAACCCCATTGTGATTTTGCCAACGAAATACGCCAATAAAAAATGAGGCACTTACACCCTCAATTTGAGAGTACCCTTGTGCTACAAGTCTAGCCTTGTTCCGCACTATGTTGCCATCCTCATCGGATTTGTTCCTAAATATCCATTTAGTGCCTATGACATTAGTAGTCTTAGGCCTAGGAACTAGAGTCCAAACCTCATTCCTTTCGAATTGGTTTA
This sequence comes from Acer yangbiense, assembly GCA_008009225.1. Classification (NCBI taxonomy): domain Eukaryota; kingdom Viridiplantae; phylum Streptophyta; class Magnoliopsida; order Sapindales; family Sapindaceae; genus Acer; species Acer yangbiense. Next base: position 37,346,931 of record CM017766.1, on the reverse strand, counting down.
GCTCTTCTTGCATGGCAAGAACCCAAAATTCATCATTTAAGGCTTCTTCAACCTTTTTGGGTTCAATTTGAGAGGTGTAGCAAGTATAGCTAATAAGATTAGCAAGTTGACGTCTAGTCCTAACACCCTCATTTACCTCTCCAATGATATCTTCTTTATCATGGAGTTTCCTAACCCATGGAGCGGGTTCTTTAGAGTCCAAGAGAGGAACTCTAGCAATAGGTTGTGTGTCATCATTGTTGACATTAGATGTCCCAACATTAGGAGACACCACAACCTTCTCCAAAGGAGAACCATCACTAAAAATAACCTCCTCCTCATGATCATTAGACTTGAGCCTAGTATCATCAAATACGACATTGGATGATTCCATAACACTTAGAGTCTTTAAATTGAAAACTCTATAGGCTCTACTATTCAAGGCATAGCCAATAAAGATACCCTCATCACTCTTAGCATCGAATTTGCCAAGTTGATCACGGTCATTCAAAATGTAGCATTTGCTTCCAAAAGTGTGGAAGTAGCTAACATTTGGCCTCTTGCCTTTCCATAACTCATAGGAGGTGTTTCTAGTACCGGGCCTTAGGAAGACTCTATTTCCTATATAGCAAGCCGTATTGACGGCTTCGGCCCATAGGTTCCTAGGGACATTATTGCTAAGCAACATCACACGGGCCATCTCTTGAAGGACCCTATTTTTCCTCTCAACAACTCCATTTTGTTGAGGTGTCCTAGGAGCCGAAAACTCATAGGAGATACCTAAACCATTACAAAAGGTTTCAAAGGTAGCATTCTCAAATTCCCTCCCATGGTCACTTCTAATCCGTTTTATGCTTTTAATATTAGAGTTCATTTCATTTTGAAGTTTATTACAAAGCATTTTAAACTTATCAAAAGTTTCGGATTTTTCTCTAAAAAAATATGTCCATGTGAACCTAGAGAAATCATCAACACAAACAAAAATGTATCTCTTTCCACCCAAACTTTCGGTTTGCATGGGACCCATGAGGTCCATGTGGAGAAGCTCAAGAGGCTCCTTGGTGGTGAGATACTTACCCTTTTTGTGCATGCTTTTAGTTTGCTTTCCTTGTTGGCAAGGTCCACAAACACCATTGGCTTTCTCCTAAGCTTAGGGAGGCCACGCACACACTCGAACTTTCTAAGGGTCCGTAGATCCCTAAAGTTCATGTGGCCAAGTCTTTCATGCCACAACTCAATTTGCTTATCCATGGACACATGATTAGATACTATACTAGCTTCAAGACAATAACAATTGTCGCTAGATCTCATGCCCTTCAACAAGGTTTGTCCATCGGGTTTTAGGATTGAGCAAAAATCTTTAGAAAACAAGACGGAATATCCTTCATCACTAAGATGTGAAATGCTTATTAAATTGGCTTTCAAGCCATCAACAAATAAAGCATTGGATAAGGAGGGTAATCCGGGAACGGAAATGATTCCTTTCCCTTTAACATTTCTTTTGGATCCATCACCAAAAGTGACATTTCCACATTTCTCCATAACAAGAGTCTCGAAGAAACTCTTGTTTCTCGTCATGTGCCTAGAGCACCCACTATCCAAGTACCAAAAATTAGAAGAATTTGCCTTCAAGGCTATTTGTGCAACATGGCAAACATTTTCATTCTTTCTAATCCACTTAGCAACAATTTTAGCTTTCCTAGTGGTCTTTGTTACATGTGCTCTACTATTTCTAGGATCATGCAAATCAATATTTTCATTCCTAGAAACATGCATCTTGGCTCTATTCTTTCTCTTTCATGCTTTGTTTTCTACACATTTTAATATATTGAAAGCAATTTGGTCTAATATGACCATCACAACCACAAAAGTGACAAATAGGGATGAAATAAGGAATCATACCTTGCCTTTGTGCACGTATGGGAGCTTGCCCATGTCTTTGTGGATAAGTGGGTTCAATCCATCTTCGTTGTTGAACCGGTCTAGGTTGCTTCCAAGCTTGAGGTTGCATGATTAGTCTCTTTCCTTTGTGAGCCAATTTTGGAGGAGTGTTGGCTTGAGGGACCCTAGGGGGTTGAGCTTGAGATTTCCTTCTTGGCCCCATTTTCACTTGAGCATTAGAACATTGTCCTACTTCTAACTTCTTCCTAGGAGGTTGCACAAATGAAGTTTCTTCGTTCTTCAAGCTCTTGACAAACACGGTCTTGTTAGAGGTTGAGATTTTCTTACCATCATCATACCCAAGACCTCTCTTGTCACTTGGACTCTTTCCAACACCAAGTAAATGATCAAGCTTCTTGGTGCTAGAATCTATCCTAGCCAAGGACCCTTTAACTTCTACAAGTTCCCTCTTCAAGCCTTCTTCACTTCTCTTGGATAAGTCTAACTCCTCAATTAACTTATCCTCTCTCCTCTTCAATCTTTCCACTTGTTCACTTAAGTGGTCATTGTGAGCCGAAAGTTCAAGGTTTTCTTCTCTCAACCTCTCAATCTTTCTTGTGCTTTTAAGTGCTAAATCATTGAACTCGGCATGGTATTTAGCAAGCACCTTTTGCTCCACAAATTTCTTTTTGGAACTAGAAGAGGAGTCACTTTCTACTTCACTTGAGTCATTTTCCTCTTGACTCATTTCCTCTTTCTCACTACCACTTTTGCTCTTATGTGAGGAGGCAAAAGCTAGGAGGTTAGCCATGAGCTCTTCTTCACTTGAAGACTCATCTTCCTCATTGAAGTCATCACTACTCCCACTCCAAGTGGCGGCCATCACTTTGCTCTTCTACTTTTCATTGTGATTAGCACATTCGGGGGCAAAGTGACCAATCCCACCACATTCAAAGCATCGGACCCCTTTCCTTTCGGTCCTCTCTTGTCTAGGCTCAAACTTCTTGAAGGAACTCTTTTTCTTCAAATCTTGTCCTCTTGACCCAAATCCCTTCTTCTTCTTCTTGAACCCCATAACCTTGTTGAACCTTTTCACAAATAAGGCAAGGTCTTCATCCGATTCATGCTTTGCCTCCTTTGCATCCTTAGATGCTTCCAAAGCTATTCCTTTGGACTTCTTAGGAGGAGTAGTGGTGCTAGGAGCCTTCCTAGACTCATATGCAAGGAGACGCCCAATCACCTCACTTGGCTTCATATCCATGTAGCCACTATTTTCTTCTATGGCCGTCACCTTGGATTCAAACCTATCGGGGAGAGATCTCATAATTTTTTGCTTGACTCTCCTATCCGAATATGGGTCTCCGAGTTGATGGCTTTGATTTACAATGTCCATCAATTTGATTTCGAAGTCATTGAAGCATTCATCCTCTCCCATCCTTAGTAGCTCAAACTGAGTTTGGAGGACTTGAAGCTTGGACTCCTTCACCACCTCGGTTCCCTCATGTGCAACTAGAAGGATGTCCCATGCCACTTTGGCAATCTGAGTATTCTGAATAAGCTTGTACTGATTCTCATCCATAGCACACATAATGGCATGCATAGCCTTCCTATTCCACTTAGAAGCCTCAAACTCTTGCGCGTTCCATTGCGCCTTAGGCTTCAAAACATCTTGTCCTCCACCTCGGGAGTCATCATAGGGAGATCATATCCGTCTTCCACCGCCATCCATGCACGGTCATGAATTTGGCATATGTAGGATTCCATCTTCCCTTTCCATTGGGAATAGTTCAATCCGGTAAGAAGTGGAGGCCTTGTGCTAGAAGCTCCTTCGTGGCCACCACCATTTCCACCGTTTCCACTCATAGTGTTTATGAATGAATGAAATGAATGCAAATGTATGAATGATCAAAAATCACACAAAATGCAAAACACACCAAAATAAGCAAGGATCACCTATGTATATCTAGGAACCCGCTCTGATACCAATTGAAACAAATTATAGCACGGTGTGTATAAAGCTATCTAGAGGGGGGGTGAATAGATTTTACGCTTTTTACCCAATTTTTCGTGTTAGTCAAAATTACGAAAATGCCCTCAAGATAATATAAACAAGTAAGTGTAATATGGTGCGGAAATTAAAACAACACTTGGTTTTTACGTGGAAACCCTCACGGGAAAAACCACGGGCTATGTAAGTAAGCCACACTCGAACCTCGAATCCACTAAATGTGCAAACGATTACAACCAAATCCCGGAAGTAATCACACACCTATATAATCCCGGTATGAGTGAACCTAGTCCTATTTGCTTGCGATCTAAGCAACCTAATCCCGGTTGCTACACACAAGACTTACTTTCTCTAGAAGAGAATACAACCCTAAGTGAATATATGTGAATATCCAAAATGCAATATAGAGCAAGGGAAACCCTATATGCTTATCTAAGATGATTAATATGCAATTAAGAACAATCCTAGATATCAAAACTAAATGACATGTCAATTAGTTTAGCTAATCAATATTAAGCACAAAACCTAATATGCTAGCACAATACAACTTCTCAAACATACATCATACTCATCTCAATATTGTATCCAAAGCATGCAAAATAACAAACAAGTAATTAATTGAGATTGCTAGATAAGAGAAACACAAAACATGTAAGATATTAGTGAAAAGCTTACCAAGCAAAGTATGATGAAGATTCCATGCAATATGACATCTAGATGATCTAAGATGATGCTAGATGATGATTGATGATCATGAAAAGTGTTTGAGTGATTAAAAATGAGTTCTTTGTGTATTTTTCTTCTCTTGAAAAATATCCTAAGTATGAAGCATGAATAAGAACTCTTGTAAATGACCTAAAATCAAGTTAGCATATATATAGAGGCCATAAGTGAAGTGAGGTCGTTTTGAAAAAGCGCCAGAAAATTGCTCTGTGCGCTGGTGGACCTGCGCTGGACGACATGCGCTCACACAGGCGCCAGATCAGCGGAGCCATACTGGGCGATCAGCGCTGGTGGCCTTGCGCTGGTGTAGACCAGCGCACGACCGGCGATAGAGAACTGGATGATATGCGCTGGTGGACTGCGCTGGTGTGGACCAGCGCACGACCAGCGGCAAGCCACTGGGCGTTTTACGCCGGTGAGCGGCGCTGGATGACAGGCGCAGGTGGACCAGCGCACAGCCCACAACTTTGAACCCCACAAGCAATCAGGCAATGGGAACAAAGGTAAACTAAGATGCATCCTAAAAGCCTAAATGCTATGATGTTATAAACACAAGATGCAATCATAATAACAAGCAAGAAGAGATGTAAATAGGCATTGATGCACAACAAAAAGAAACACAACATACAAAGATTAAACATATGCATGAGTTGTGAGTGTGTGCAACTATCTCTTCAAGACAAGTAAGCACTTAGAGTATTACCTTTGGTGCTTGTCAATAATGAGGTCTTCAAAGGGCCTAAGCAATAACAACAACATCTAAACTACCCTTACAAAGAATCCCCACATATGGTTTGATCACGAAATAAGCCAATTAAAAACAACGGGAATCCTTACAGTAAGGTCGCATTACATACAATCATATCTAGAGTGGCATGCTCTTAATCTTTACTTAACATTTTCTTACATGTATAAGTCCTCGCTAGTGCATCATTGTGTTAATCTCTTCATTTTGGTTTCGCATGATAATCATTGGATAGTAGATCCTTGCTAGAATAAGTTAGAACTTTATTGAAAATCTTTGAAATGGCTTGATGCATGTCCTTGGGGGTTGAGTTGTGATTGTTTTGCTCGAGGACAAGCAAAAGATAGGTTTGGGGGTATTTGATCGAACCAAAATTGGTATGATTTTGGCCCTCATTCCCGACTCTTTATGCTCGATTCTCGGGCATTTCCCTGTGTTCTAATATTATTAATTGAGTATTTTCTGGTATTTATAAAGATTAAGGGCATTGTGGTAATTTGGAGAAAACGATGGCAATTGTGTAAAATTACGGAGAAGATTGAAGATTCCGTAAATTGGAAGAGATGAGAAGTCGTTTTGTAATTTGCCAAGAAAGTCAGCAACAGCGCGCCACGTCAGATAAGTCAAACGGTGCGTTTAGGCGCTAAATTGGGCCTCTGAGTGCACCCCACTCTGCCTCTGAATGTACTCTTGTGAAGACAAAGTATCAGGCCAGGTGCAACCCGGCCCAATTCCGAGTACAACCCGACCCAGCGTAGCACGCCCGTAACTCAAGTGATGCGGTGCGTTTTGAGGCAGGCTTGGGCTTCCAAACACGCCCCAGCCTGCTTCTAAACGCACCCCATATATGCCAAAGAAAAGCTAAGCTGATTGCACCCCTGTGAGCTGCTGAGTACACCCAATCTTCTTCACCTGTCTTCATCTTCTTCCTCGACCAAGCAGCCTCCATTGCCAACCTTTTGGAGCTCCAAACCCTAACTGCAAATCACCGTGAACCGATCTACCGCTGGCCAATCTCCGGCTCAAAAGGACGGCCAAGTCACCGGCTCACCAGTCGATCCATTACCGGCGCTCCAATCGGCTGGAAACTTGGCCACCGATCATGGCGTCGCTTCCCTTTGGTCCCCATTTCACGCCTCTAATGTCGCCATTTCTCGTTTGATGTCGCCATGGCGACAGAAACTTATTTTCCAGACCTGATTGCTTCGCCACTTGCGTCGCCATTGAAGAAGTGGCGACAACCACTGTGTCATCTCTGATTGGTGAGTTTTGGTGTGAAAATTACACAATGCACCCCTTTGAGGGGCCAAAATGGAAATTTGACAAGTAGAGGGGCTGCTTTGGTAATTATCCACTCGTGACCTGATTTGAATTCACTATAAATTCATCATATTTTTCTCCTTTGAAAATACTCTTGACACAACTTGTGAAGCAAGAAATTCCTTCTTCCACTATTCCTAATCCACCCATCTCTCCTCTCAAATCTCATCAACAAACAACTAGACTACCTCACCTAAATCCTTCCTCTCTTCCCATCTTCTCCATCCACTTCCTTTGTCACTCTCCATATGACTTCACCTATCTAGGCACATCCTCTTCTCTCATGAAACAAATAATAGCACGGTGTGTATAAAGCTATCTAGAGGGGGGGTGAATAGATTTTACGCTTTTTACCCAATTTTTCGTGTTAGTCAAAATTACGAAAATGCCCTCAAGATAATATAACCAAGCAATTGTAATATGGTGCGGAAATTAAAACAACACTTGGTTTTTACGTGGAAACCCTCACGGGAAAAACCACGGGCTATGTAAGTAAGCCACACTCGAACCTCGAATCCACTAAATGTGCAAACGATTACAACCTAATCCCGGAAGTAATCACACACCTACCTAATCCCGGTATGAGTGAACCTAGTCCAATTTGCTTGCGTTCTAAGCAACCTAATCCCGGATGCTACACACAAGACTTACTTTCTCTTTGAAGAGAATACAACCCTAAGTGAATATATGTGAATATCCAAAATGCAACATAGAGCAAGGGAAACCCTATATGCTTATCTAAGATGATTAATATGCAATTAAGTATAATCCTAGATATCAAAACTAAATGACATGTCAATTAGTTTAGCTAATCAATATTAAGCACAAAACCTAATATGCAAGCACAATATAAAATCTCAAACATACATCATACTCATCTCAATATTGTATCTAAAGCATACAAAATAACAAACAAGTAATTAATTGAGATTGCTAGATAAGAGAAACACAAAACATGTAAGATATTAGTGAAAAGCTTACCAAGCAAAGTATGATGAAGATTCCATGCTAGATGACATCTAGATGATCTAAGATGATGCTAGATGATGATTGATGATTATGAAAAGTGTTTGAGAATCAAGAATGGAGTTCTTGGAATTTTTCTTCTCTTTGAAAAATATCCTAAGTATGAATTATGAATATGAACTCTCTTAATTGACCTAAAGTCAAAGTGGCATATATATAGGGGGCCAAATCAAAGTGAGGTCGTTTAAGTAAGTTTCAAAGAAACGCGCCGATCGGCGGTTTCAAACGGCGGCCAGGCCGCCGTTAATGACCGCCGAATTGAGCTCGTGAAGAACAGAGCATAAACGGCGGTTCATTCGGCGGTTTCGTGACCGCCGATTCCAACCGCCGAAACAGAACAGAGAGATCAAAATCAACCAGGTATGAACGGCGGTTTCTAACGGCGGTTTCAAGCCCGCCGTTTCAACCGCCGAATTAGACTGAGAGATAAATCAATCAGGTCTTGAATCGGCGGTTTCGAACGGCGGTCGTGACCGCCGATCTTAACCGCAGAAAAGCTTCAGACCAATCTGGACTGAAACGGCGGTTTCATTCGGCGGCCAGGCCGCCGATCATAACCGCCGATCACCTAGATAGGTGAAAACCAAGGAGAAGCCAAGGGCATTCTCCATAGGCGGTCCTCGCGCTAAACCAAGCACATTCTCGTGCATGCGCGGACGTTTCCGAAAGTTATCGGGAAACGAATTATACAACAACATGACACAATTACACACCATAAAATATAATAAATAAGTGCAAGTGTGAAATGTGACAAATGAAGAGAATGCACACATATGCAATGAATGTTAAGTGTGTGTGTGCAACTAATCTCTTCAAAGAAAAGTAAGCACATAGAAATTTACCTTCGGTGCTTATCAACACGAGGTCTTCAAAAGGGTTTCGAACAACAAGACCGATACTTAGGCTACCCTTACAAAGAACCCCCACATATGGTTTGATCACGAAATAAGCCAATTAAAAACAACGGGAATCCTTACAATCTCCCCCTTTGGCTATTTCGTGACAAAACCATCACTCACAATGATTCCTCACAAAAAAAATAGAAACTACGGGACTATAATGATATTCTACATTACAAAGAGATAAGCTAATGCAACTTGAAGTCTTCAATCCTCTTGTAGAATAAACAATCCCTGAAAAGAGTTTCTAACATTTCTAATACAAGAAAAGTGTGAGATTAATCATGTGAGAACAATACCAAGCATTTGCATTTTTAGAATTTAGGCACAACATTACCAAATGTATGCAATGTATGATAAATGCAATGCTCCCCCTCAACGGGTTACTCCCCCTCAACGGGTTACTCCCCCTCAATGTATGTTCTCCCCAAAGTGTACAATAGCTTCTATATTTTGCACCTCCCCTTACCATATCCTACTCCCCCTTTTTGTCATGATATAGGCAAAGGAGTAGTCCCCAACCGGGTCACTCATAGCAACGAGAAATAGAAGCATGCAAGATATGCATATACATATAAGTCACTTTATGCACTTCAATTAATTTGAGAGAAACAAGGAGATTTATTTTGAGAAAATGTGTGAATCCAACATGCTTTGCATACAAGACATATAGCATTCAAGTCCAAAATACAATGGTATTTGGCAAAGCAAATGACAAAGGTTTCTAATAAGAATTCAAACCAATTTCACCAATGTCATGGGAAAAGCAAGGATATAGAGATTATTGATTTCAATATAAGAGCAACTATATCCAACTTTATAAGCGAAACATGGCATGAGCGACTTTGCACCCTATTTGATTTTTCCGGATAAAATTATCCGTATGATAGTAACCATGTTCAACTAATAAAGAAAGAGAGACATTTGGAATGTAAATTCCTTTGAATGGATACAAGATCCTTTATTCATTTTGAGTCTCATAAGTTTTCACACAAGTTTTGCATTTTTAAGAATATGCAATCATCAATTCATGCTTTTCATGTGAGCATGTTTTATGAATTTCATGCTTTTTCATTTGTCATTAGCATGTTATTAAAGAATCATCATGTCATGGAGATAATCATAGGTCATTCAAATCATACTTCCAATGTAAATCTCCTAGTCCAAAAATGCATGTTTGAACATAAATATGACATGGATTGTAGACAAGCAAGGTTCACACTTATGGAATTTTAAAACATATATACATATGTACAACCAAGCTTACTCAAGCAATATAAAAGAAGAGGCATAAGATATTTCAAATTTTTTGCAAGATACAAGAATGCAAAATAGCTCTCTTTGCTTGAGTTCCCCATATGGGGTCAATCATAGAACATCACTCCATAAGACATACCCCAATAGATCTACTAAGAGTTTTAAATCGAGTAGCATCTAAGGGTTTAGTAAATAGGTCCGCAAGTTGATCATTAGTACCTACATGTTCAAGTACTATGCATTTATTTTCAACAAGCTCTCTAATGAAGTGACGGCGGATGTCAATATGCTTAGTTCTAGAATGTTGCACCGGATTCTTGGAAATATTAATGGCACTCATGTTATCACAAAAGAGAGTGAGAGTACCTTGGTTGAATCCGTAATCCACTAGCATTTGCTTCATCCACATAAGTTGAGTGCATCCACTCCCCGCGGCTATGTACTCGGCTTCCGCCGTGGACAAGGAAATCGAGTTTTGCTTCTTGCAAAACCAAGACACCAAGTTGTTGCCTAGAAAGAAGCAACCGCCCGATGTGCTCTTCCTATCATCACAATTTCCTGCCCAATCCGCATCACTATATCCTACAAGACTAGGATTAGTGTCAAATGAGTACCAAATCCCATAGTTGGAAGTCCCATTCACAAAGCGAATGACTCTCTTAACCGAAGAGAGATGGGACTCCTTGGGATCGGATTGGTACCTAGCACAAACTCCTACACTAAAAGATATATCGGGCCTACTTGCGGTCAAATAGAGCAAGCTCCCTATCATGCCACGATATAAGGTTTGGTCCACACTTTTACCGCTAGCATCCTTGCTTAGCTTCAAAGTGGTGCTCATAGGAGTGTCACAATGTTTGGCTTTTTCAAGACCAAACTTCTTCACAAGGTTTTTGGCATATTTGGCTTGGGTTATGAAGATCCCATTATCTAGTTGCCTAATTTGCAAACCTAGGAAGTAATTAAGCTCACCAACAAGACTCATCTCAAATTCATGAGACATAACATCAACAAATTGTTGGACCTTGGTGTTGTTGGTGGAGCCAAACACTATGTCATCAACATATATTTGAGCTATGAAAAGCTCATCATTGTCTCTCTTGATGAATAGTGTCTTGTCAACACTACCTCTTGTGTAGTCATTGTCAACAAGAAATTGAGTGAGGCGCTCATACCAAGCCCTCGGTGCTTGTTTCAACCCATATAGTGCTTTCTTGAGGCGATAGACATGGTTGGGGTGGTGTGCATCCACAAACCCCTTGGGTTGTTCAACAAACACTTCCTCTTGCAAGAAGCCATTGAGGAAGGCACTCTTGACATCCATTTGGTGCAATTTGAACTTGTGCACACAAGAAATGGACAAGAGAAGCCTAATAGAATCTAAACGGGCAACGGGGAGCAAATGTCTCCTCAAAGTCGATACCCTCAATTTGAGAGTACCCTTGTGCTACAAGTCTAGCCTTGTTCCGCACTATGTTGCCATCCTCATCGGATTTGTTCCTAAATATCCATTTAGTGCCTATGACATTAGTGGTCTTAGGCCTAGGAACTAGAGTCCAAACCTCATTCCTTTCGAATTGGTTTAGCTCTTCTTGCATGGCAAGAACCCAAAATTCATCATGTAAGGCTTCTTCAACCTTTTTGGGTTCAATTTGAGAGGTGTAGCAAGTATAGCTAATAAGATTAGCAAGTTGACGTCTAGTCCTAACACCCTCATTTACCTCTCCAATGATATCTTCTTTATCATGGAGTTTCCTAACCCATGGAGCGGGTTCTTTAGAGTCCAAGAGAGGAACTCTAGTAATGGGTTGTGTGACTTCATTAGATGTCCCAACATTGGGAGTCACCACAACCCTCTCCAAAGGAGTGTCATCCTCTAGAACATCCTCCTCCTCATGGTCATTAGACTTGAGCCTAGTATCATCAATGACCACATTTGATGATTCCATGACGGTTCGAGTCTTCAAGTTGAAAACTCTATAGGCTTTACTATTCAAGGCGTAGCCAATAAAGATACCCTCATCACTCTTAGCATCAAACTTGCCAAGTTGATCACGGTCATTTAAAATGTAGCATTTGCTTCCAAATGTGTGGAAGTAGCTAACATTTGGCTTCCTACCCTTCCATAGCTCATAGGAGGTGTTTCTAGAACCGGGCCTTAGGAACACACGATTTCCTATATAGCAAGCCGTATTGATGGCTTCGGCCCATAGGTTCCTAGGGACATTGTTGCTAAGCAACATCACTCGGGCCATCTCTTGGAGGACCCTATTTTTCCTCTCAACAACTCCATTTTGTTGAGGTGTCCTAGGAGCCGAAAACTCATGGGAGATGCCTAAGCTATCACAAAAGCTTTCAAAAGAGGCATTCTCAAACTCTCTCCCATGGTCACTTCTAATCCGTTTAATGCTTCTAATGTTAGATTTCATTTCATTTTGTAATTTAGTACAAAGCATTTTAAACTTATCAAAAGTTTCGGATTTTTCTCTAAGAAAGTATGTCCATGTAAATCTAGAGAAATCATCAACACATACAAAAATGTATCTTTTTCCACCCAAACTTTCGGTTTGCATGGGACCCATGAGGTCCATGTGGAGAAGCTCAAGAGGCTCCTTGGTGGTGAGATACTTACCCTTTTTGTGCATGCTTTTAGTTTGCTTTCCTTGTTGGCAAGGTCCACAAACACCATTGGCTTTCTTCCCAAGCTTAGGGAGGCCACGCACACACTCGAACTTTCCAAGGGTCCGTAGATCCCTAAAGTTCATGTGGCCAAGTCTTTCATGCCACAACTCAATTTGCTCATCCATGGACACATTGTTTGAGACTATTCTAGCTTCAAGACAATAGCAATTGTCGCTAGATCTCATACCTTTCAATAAGGTTTGTCCATCGGGCTTTAGGATTGAGCAATCATCTTTACAAAACAAGACGGAATATCCTTCATCACTTAGATGTGAAATGCTTATTAAATTGGCTTTCAAGCCATCAACAAATAAAGCATCGGATAAGGAGGGTAATCCGGGAACGGAAATGGTTCCTTTCCCTACAACTTTCTTTTTGGATCCATCACCAAAAGTGACATATCCACCTTCCTCCATAACAAGAGTCTCGAAGAAACTCTTGTTTCCCGTCATGTGCCTAGAGCACCCACTATCTAGATACCAAAAATTAGAAGAATTTGCCTTCAAGGCTATTTGAGCAACATGGCAAACAATGTCATTCTTTCTAATCCACCTAGAAACAATCTTAGCTTTCTTAGTGGTTTTTGGTATATGGGCTCTAGATGTCCTAGGATCATGCATAATAGTATTATCATTCCTAGGAACATGCATCATGGCTCTTTTCTTTTTCTTCTCTATCATGCTTCTAGTTTTGCACATTTTTATATATCGAAAGCAATGTGGTCTAATATGACCATCAAATCCACAAAAATGACATATAGGAGTGAAATAAGGAATCATACCTTGTCCTTGTCTTTGTCTTTGTGGATGAAAGGGTTCAATCCTTCTTCGTTGTTGAACCGGTCTTGGTTGCTTCCTAGCTTGAGGTTGCATGATAGGTCTCTTTCCTTTGTGAGCCATTTGAGGAGGAATGTTGGCTTGAGAGACCCTAGGGGGTTGAGCTTGAGGTTTCCTTCTTGGACCCATCTTCACTTGTGCATTAGAGCATTGTCCTACTTCTAATTTCTTTCTAGGAGCTTGCACAAATGAAGTTTCTTCTTTCTTCAAGCTCTTGACAAACACGGTCTTGTTAGAGGTAGAGATCTTCTTGTCATCTTCATACCCAAGACCCCTCTTGTCACATGGACTCTTTCCAACACCAAGCATATGGTCAAGCTTCTTGGTGCTAGAATCCATCCTAGTCATAGAATTTCTAACTTCTTCAAGCTCACTCTTTAGACTTTCTTCATTCCTCCTAGATAAAGCTAACTCCTCTCTTAGCTTATCTTCTATCTTCTTGAATTTTTCCACTTGTTCACCTAAGTGGTCATTATGAGATGCAAGCTCAAGATTTTCTTCTCTCAACATCTTGATCTTTCTTGTGCTCTTGATTGCTAAATCATTAAACTCGGCATGGCATTTAGCAAGCACCTTTTTCTCCACAATACTACTTATGGAGTTAGATGAGGAATCACTTTCTTCTTCACTTGAGTCATTTTCCTCTTGACTCATTTCCTCTTTCTCACTACCACTTTTGCTCTTATGTGAGGAGGCAAAAGCTAGGAGGTTAGCCATGAGCTCTTCTTCACTTGAAGACTCATCTTCCTCATTGGAGTCATCACTACTCCCACTCCAAGTGGCGGTCATCACTTTGCTCTTCTTCTTATCATTGTGATTAGCACATTCGGGGGCAAAGTGACCAATCCCACCACATTCAAAGCATCGGACCCCTTTCCTTTCGGTCCTCTCTTGTCTAGGCTCAAACTTCTTGAAGGAACTCTTTTTCTTCAAATCTTGTCCTCTTGACCCAAATCCCTTCTTCTTCTTGAACCCCATAACCTTGTTGAACCTTTTCACAAATAAGGCAAGGTCTTCATCCGATTCATGCTTTGCCTCCTTTGCATCCTTAGATGCTTTCAAAGCTATTCCTTTAGACTTCTTAGGAGGAGTAGTGGTGCTAGGAGCCTTCCTAGACTCATATGCAAGGAGACGCCCAATCACCTCACTTGGCTTCATATCCATGTAGCCACTATTTTCTTCTATGGCCGTCACCTTGGATTCAAACCTATCGGGGAGAGATCTCATAATTTTTTGCTTGACTCTCCTATCCGAATACGGGTCTCCGAGTTGATGGCTTTGATTTACAATATCCATCAATTTGATTTCGAAGTCATTGAAGCATTCATCCTCTCCCATCCTAAGTAGCTCAAACTGAGTTTGGAGGACTTGAAGCTTGGACTCCTTCACCACCTCGGTTCCCTCATGTGCAACTAGAAGGATGTCCCATGCCACTTTGGCAATCTGAGTATTCTGAATAAGCTTGTACTGATTCTCATCCATAGCACACATAATGGCATGCATAGCCTTCCTATTCCACTTAGAAGCCTCAAACTCTTGCGCGTTCCATTGCGCCTTAGGCTTCAAAACATCTTGTCCTCCACCATCGGGAGTCATCATAGGGAGATCATATCCGTCTTCCACCGCCATCCATGCACGGTCATGAATTTGGCATATGTAGGATTCCATCTTCCCTTTCCATTGGGAATAGTTCAATCCGGTAAGAAGTGGAGGCCTTGTGCTAGAAGCTCCTTCGTGGCCACCACCATTTCCACCGTTTCCACTCATAGTGTTTATGAATGAATGAAATGAATGCAAATGTATGAATGATCAAAAATCACACAAAATGCAAAACACACCAAAATAAGCAAGGATCACCTATGTATGTCTAGGAACCCGCTCTGATACCAATTGAAACAAATAATAGCACGGTGTGTATAAAGCTATCTAGAGGGGGGGTGAATAGATTTTACGCTTTTTACCCAATTTTTCGTGTTAGTCAAAATTACGAAAATGCCCTCAAGATAATATAACCAAGCAATTGTAATATGGTGCGGAAATTAAAACAACACTTGGTTTTTACGTGGAAACCCTCACGGGAAAAACCACGGGCTAGTAAGTAAGCCACACTCGAACCTAGAATCCACTAAATGTGCAAACGATTACAACCTAATCCCGGAAGTAATCACACACCTACCTAATCCCGGTATGAGTGAACCTAGTCCAATTTGCTTGCGTTCTAAGCAACCTAATCCCGGATGCTACACACAAGACTTACTTTCTCTTTGAAGAAAATACAACCCTAAGTGAATAGATGTGAATATCCAAAATGCAACATAGAGCAAGGGAAACCCTATATGCTTATCTAAGATGATTAATATGCAATTAAGTATAATCCTAGATATCAAAACTAAATGACATGTCAATTAGTTTAGCTAATCAATATTAAGCACAAAACCTAATATGCAAGCACAATATAAAATCTCAAACATACATCATACTCATCTCAATATTGTATCTAAAGCATACAAAATAACAAACAAGTAATTAATTGAGATTGCTAGATAAGAGAAACACAAAACATGTAAGATATTAGTGAAAAGCTTACCAAGCAAAGTATGATGAAGATTCCATGCTAGATGACATCTAGATGATCTAAGATGATGCTAGATGATGATTAATGATCATGAAAAGTGTTTGAGAATCAAGAATGGAGTTCTTGGAATTTTTCTTCTCTTTGAAAAATATCCTAAGTATGAATTATGAATATGAACTCTCTTAATTGACCTAAAGTCAAAGTGGCATATATATAGGGGGCCAAATCAAAGTGAGGTCGTTTAAGTAAGTTTCAAAGAAACGCGCCGATCGGCGGTTTCAAACGGCGGCCAGGCCGCCGTTAATGACCGCCGAATTGAGCTCGTGAAGAACAGAGCATAAACGGCGGTTCATTCGGCGGTTTCGTGACCGCCGATTCCAACCGCCGAAACAGAACAGAGAGATCAAAATCAACCAGGTATGAACGGCGGTTTCTAACGGCGGTTTCAAGCCCGCCGTTTCAACCGCCGAATTAGACTGAGAGATAAATCAATCAGGTCTTGAATCGGCGGTTTCGAACGGCGGTCGTGACCGCCGATCTTAACCGCAGAAAAGCTTCAGACCAATCTGGACTGAAACGGCGGTTTCATTCGGCGGCCAGGCCGCCGATCATAACCGCCGATCACCTAGATAGGTGAAAACCAAGGAGAAGCCAAGGGCATTCTCCATAGGCGGTCCTCGCGCTAAACCAAGCACATTCTCGTGCATGCGCGGACGTTTCCGAAAGTTATCGGGAAACGAATTATACAACAACATGACACAATTACACACCATAAAATATAATAAATAAGTGCAAGTGTGAAATGTGACAAATGAAGAGAATGCACACATATGCAATGAATGTTAAGTGTGTGTGTGCAACTAATCTCTTCAAAGAAAAGTAAGCACATAGAAATTTACCTTCGGTGCTTATCAACACGAGGTCTTCAAAAGGGTTTCGAACAACAAGACCGATACTTAGGCTACCCTTACAAAGAACCCCCACATATGGTTTGATCACGAAATAAGCCAATTAAAAACAACGGGAATCCTTACATCTCACTCTTTGCACTAGGAGCATCAAAGGAAAGCAAGGATCAAACATTAAAGAAGGAGGCTTATGGGTGATTTCCTTACATATTACTTGTTTTCTATTTTGATTGTAACTTGTGTAATTAAATCCCTAATATCTATCATTAATTGTTAGGAACATTCTCTTATCTAGTATTGTTGATGTTGGACTTCTATCTATTCAATTTCTCTTTATATTATTGTTATTTACTTTTCTAGTTTATTATATTATCTATTATATCTTAACCTATTAAAATCCCCAAAATATGATTTATGTTTTATGCATCTAGATTAGACTAACTTAGAATATTTCACAAATGGATTAATCTAACCTAATCCCTGTGGACGAATCCTTACTTACCGTTTTACTAATCTTTACATCCTAAAAGGATTTTCTAGTGGTAAAAATATTGTTTTCTAAAGATCACATTTTTACACAAATATTGTATTTTGTTGAGTACCAAAACGACCTCATCATACAACAATACCCCCATAAATACTTCGAGTTGAGCGAATATTTTGGTCTTCCAATTCGTTTGTCTCTGCGAGCAGTATTTATGTCCATACTTGGGCTTTCTGGTATGCTTTGTAAATAATTTCCCTCCTTTTTATTTTCACCACGTGTTGATTTTTGCTAGTTGACTCTTCCGGTGCAAGCCTTTATTTCTGGCCACACAATTTCTGACGCTCCCACTTACTTGACGCGGTGAAAATGTGTTTTGACTGCTTGGTGATCTCCGAGGCGCCACATGTCTGTTACATGGTGGATGATGTTGCAGCTGTTCACCGTGACCGTCATTCACTTTATCAGTATCCTTTTTTCTGGTTTTTTGAATTTTAAAACTCCCCCTTTTTAATGCTTATATGTTTCTTCTTTATCTCGATCTTTTCATATTTTCACTAATTCCTTTGTTTTCCCAGAACAGAGCTCCTTCATTTTTCTTTCGTTCGTCTCATTTTTTCACTTCCTTAAAGGTTTGCCGCAGCTTTCTTCCCCTATCTCTCATTGTCAGACGGCTTACTGAACTCGATCGTACTTGGCATCCCCAAACCTCCTACGTATTCTCCGAATCTAGGGTTTTCTAGTAAGTTCCCATGGACCCTTCCTTGCGTTCTTCTCTTTTTAATCAAATGATGCAAGCTTCAGAACTTGGTGATAAGCGTACTGCGGATCGAATTGAATCTTTGATTCGTAACTTTCATCTAGATTCTCCGATTCCAATTTCTGTTTACGTTCCTGCTACTGAGGAAAATTCTATTCCTGATATTTCTTCTCCTTCGTCTTTTGATAGTGATTCTCCGGTGATGACGAGGTCTTCTAAATTTGGTGGTAGTAGACGACGGGCTTCTAGGGTTCCCCAAGGGTCTTTGCTGGATGCTTAGACAACTGTCGACTCAGATGTTGATGATCACCAGAGAGATAGATTGCACTTCTCGTTTGACCGTCTGTGTTCCTTTGATTATGAAGTCAATGTGGTTAGCGAGGAAGAACTTCACAAATATAAGAGTTGTTTTGACATCCCGGATGCAATGACTTTGATGCTACCCGGTGATTGAGCAACGTGGAATCCTCCTCAAAATGCGGTCGCCATTTATGGCATAATGCTCAACTGTGGGGTAACCATCCACTTCAGCCTTTCATCGCCAGATTCCTTGCCGAGGCCCAGATTGTGCCTACCCAACTCGCCCCCAATAGTTATAGGATTTTAATGTGTTTGTGTTTGATGTGGAGGCTCAAAGGTTACAGACCCCCTACCCCCCATGAGATTCGTCACTTTTATACTTTTAGGCAAGCGGGTAATAGTGGCACGTATTTTCTTCTTTCTTCAGCCGTGGAGAACTGGATTCCTGAGGGTATGGCGAACCCTGGGCTGGTGGAGGTTTCCAGCGATGAGAAGAAGAAGAAGAAGGGCTTTATTTGGGGTTTTCCAACCTCGAATAAGCGGTGGAAGAACAGTTGGTTCTTCATTGGTGGTGAATGGGGCAGAGATGTACCCGCTAGTGGTTGCCATAATCTTCCAGCGAGGAAAGTTCCCAGACACTTCACTTCTCCTGAAGCTTGGTCGAAGGGTACCCCCGTTCTACTGGATGCAGAGATATCTCTTCTTGCTATGGCCGCTGTCCTCCCTTTGGATGAGAGGGGCCGATCATTCCTCTTGGATGAGGAGAAGACGATTACTAAGCAAATTTTTCCGCGCTTGCCTGCCAGACTTCCTCATCGTAAGTTTCACCCACTTTACTTCAGTATTATTGTTTTGTTTCTTATTCTTATGTTACTAACATCTGGTTGCTTTTTGCAGTGTGCGATTTTGACACAATTTGCGATTTACAAGCCCGAGTAGTGAAGAACTCTGAGGCTGCTAGTAAAAGGCATGCTACTGGCTTGGCCAAGAAAGGGGTCGCCAATCCAGATGGTGGTGATCCTTCCGATGATGAAGATGTTGGTGCTGGTCACAAGGGAGGTGTCGAAACGGGTCAGGCTCCCGTTCATCAGGAAATGGCTACGAGTACCCCCAGTCGCAAGGGCAAGGAGAAAGTGGGTGCTGCAAGGGTGCAAAATGGCATTCCCGTTTTTGATGGGAATGTCCCTGAAACTCCCCCCGATCCTGCGAGTGATTTGAACCCTAGGACTGGCAGGGGAAAGCGCCCCGCTGAGAATACCCCTGATCATGCTATTCGACCCCCAAAGCGGGCGTCAAGGGTTGTACAGTATGTAATTTCTTCGGATGAGGAAGGTGCCGGTGATCCTATGTTTGCCGAGGCTGCCCCTGTTCAAAAAACTACTCATGAGTTTTCTGTTTAAGAGGTGAACCCGATGGTGCCTTCGCCATCTGAGGGGGCTAATGACTTGAATGATCCAATTCCTGCCCCGCCCAGGGTGGCTTCTCCTCCGGCAGTCATAGGTGAGCCGAATGTTTCTTCCGCTAGTTAGCCTGGACAGTCTGGTCGATCAGATTTAGCTGGTCAGCCAGGACCGTCGAAATCGATCGGGGTGTTTGCCTCTACGTCTGGTTTGGGTGTTGCTCATGAAGCTCCTCCCGTGGGCCTAACTGAAGCTGATGAAGAATCTGGTTATGTCACCCTTTCAGACTTCTCAGCTGCAGAAATTTACTCACACATAATCAACAATGATGTCTATGTTAGTGAAGGTTGGCAGCATGTGAAAAGCAAGTCTTGTATTAGAAAAATGGAGTTTTTCTTCAACTGTCATTCTCTGGTAGGTTTCTTGCAGCACTTCTGTTACATCTCCGTTTGTGCATACTTTCTGACTCGTACGTTTTCTTTTCAGATGATGTCTGAGTTGGCTAACAACTATAGGCACGGGAATTTACTTTCCAAGGAGAATAAATGTTTGCGAGAGCAGGCTTCCATCTTGGCAGCGGAGAAACTTTTTGCTGAAGAGTTCTACGCTCAGCCGAGTGAATCCGCGGATGGGCATTTGTCTGCTCGGCTCACAGTCGAAGAAAAACAATATGTGGCTGATGAAGAAATTCGCTCGCTGAAAGAGCAATTGTCTGCTAGTCAGGATTCACTCGCAGCGCACTTGGAAACTGAGCGGCTAGCCGAAGAAGCTAGAGAGAAAGCCGAGTGAGAAGCGCAAGATTTGCACAACCAGCTATCCTCGAGGGACGCCATCTTCAATGATTTGAAGGTTGTATTGGAGGTCGAAGCAGTCGACCGTGTTAAAATATCCCCTGCCTATGACGCGTTTTTGTTGCGCGAATTTGAAAAAGGCATGAGGCAGTCGAAGAAATTCTTTGCAATGAAGGATCATTCGAATGAGAAGGCTCTAAGGCGCTTCGACAAATCCCGTCAGTTGCACATGGACGATGCAGTGGGTTCAATTAAGGAGCAGATAAAGCACTGGAAAGCCCACTGTCGCTATACGAGGACTGACCCTCATCCGATGCATTTAGAAGTCCCCACCAAGCGTGCCTTTAACACTTATTATTCTGGTCGAAAAGGCAGCTTTTTTGGTTCCGGTGCCGAACCTGATTTGGGCCCTATTGCCGATAGGGATTATGGACCTTTTATGCCAGACGAGGATGAAGTGGTAGTTTGGCCATCAGAAGATGAGGTTGAGGAGGATGATGAAGATGGTGACGATGCCCCGGTTGATACTTAGCTTATATATATATATATATATTTTGTTTATGTACTCACCTGTAGTTTATGTACTCACCTGTAAATGATGCAATATATATTTTAACCTGTTGCGCTTTTCTTTATGATTCGGCTTTCTTTTGGATTTATTCACATTTCTCCAACCTCCGCTGAGTATTTTCATCCATTTGTTTTTTATTCAGCTGCCATTGCTGAGTTTCTGACTTTATTAGTTTTTTGTTCAGCTGCCTTTGCTGAGTTTCTGACTTTATTAGTTTTTTGTTCAGCTGCCTTTGCTGAGTTTCTGGCTTTATTAGTATTTTGTTCAGCTGCCCTTGCTGAGTTTTGGCTCTCAGTGTTTGTCAGGACGTATCCGACTATACACCAAGTTTATTTTTGTTCAGCTGCCTTTGCTGAGTTTTCGGCTTTATCAGTGTTTATGAGGACGTGTCCGACCATACACCAAGTTTATATTATTGGGACGTCTCCCACTTTTGTTTTTGACCTAAGAAATTTTGTTTATAGCTAGCTTTATCAACCCCCAGCGTTTTTTTGTCGAGGTGTCTCATGTACACTTTTGATTTGACACTTCTTGCGTCTTTCCAAGTGCCTTGCTTTATCATTGGTGGCGGTCATCAATCGGTTTTATAATAGGTTCGGGCTGTGGTGACGTATTCGCATTTAGCCCGCAATAATTTTGGCGTCATCCTGCTCACTTTTGTCGCTTCGAGTATTGAACTCATCTTTACGCAACGGCGAGTAACTTTATAATGTATGACGGCGAGTAACTTTTGTAAGCTGGTTACTTTTAGTGGCAAGCCAAATCATGAGTTCATAGTAACAAGTTACTCTTTATTGAATATCTCCTGCAACTTTTTAATGAAATGAAAAAGGAAAGAAGGAATGCTAAAAAAGGAAAGATACCTAAAAAGAAAATATCAAAGTAAATTCTAAAAGAGGTGACGTAGTCAAGGGTAGTATATTTTCAGGTACTGTGCATTGCATGGTCGAGGTAGTTCGCCAAAGCCTTCTGGAGTAATGCGATATACTCTATGACCAGCTATGCCCGTAATTTGATAAGGCCCTTCCCATTTATCTGCGAGCGATCCTGCAACTTTGTCTCTAATTCCCGGATTCACCCTTTTCAGTACTAAGTCGCCGAGTACAAATTTTCTTTCACGCACATGTAAGTTGTAGTACCTGGCTGCCCTTTGCTGGTAGGCAGCGTTTCTTATTTGTACGCGTTCTCTCCTTTCTTCTAACTCGACTAGACCACATTTTAGCATATCAATGTTGAGTTCTGGTTGGAAGAGTTGTACCTTTGGTGAAGAGAAAAATGTTTCCACGGGGATGACAACTTCAGCTCCGAAAGCCATGGAATATGGGGTCTCACCTGTTGAGCTTCTTTCCGTAGTTCGATACGCCTATAGCACCTGTGGCAACTTCTTTGCCCAGCTACCCTTCTTCGCAGCCAGCTTGGCTTTCAGATTATGCTTTATAATTTTGTTCACTGCTTCAGTTTGACCATTTGTCTGTGGCTGTGCTGGAGTTACGTAGTAGTTGTTAATTCCATACTTGTCACACAGCTCCCTGAATTTCTTGCCGTCGAATTGGGTTCCATTGTCAGTGATGATGGTGTTTGGTATTCCGAATCTGTACATGATATTTTTCTTCATAAAGCTTGTAGTGTTTTCTTCTGTTATGTGCACCAATGACTCAGCTTCTACACATTTTGTAAAATAATTCACGGCCACAATGGCATGTTTTGCTTCTCCAGGTGCCGTTGGCATTGGGCCGATCAAGTCAATTCCCCACATGGCGAATGGCCAAGGCGAGGTGATGCTCTGCAAGAGTTCAGGTGGTTGGCGAATGTTGTTTGCAATTCTTTGACCTGCCTCACACCTTGCTGCTATCCTTTTTGCATCAACGAACAATGTTGGCCAGAAAAAACGCTGTCTTAATGTTTTGTGGGCTAAACTGATACCCCCAGCATGGTTCCCACAGTTTCCACTATGTATGCTTTTTAGGATCCATTCTACTTCTTCAAGTCCGACATATCTCTGCAACGCCCTTGAGTATCCCCTCTTGTACAGTTCTCCATTGAGGACTGAATATCTTGTAGCCCTGTACTTCAGTCGTTTTGCCTCTAATGGATCACTTAGGAGTACATCATTGACGAGGTACTCTCTGATTGGTGTTATCCGGCTTCTGTTTCGCCAAAGACTGCCCCAACTTCCATTTGTTTGATTATACTTGGCTGCAGTAGGTGGATCAGGGGAATAGTTCTGGGCCAGATGTTGATTGTGGCAGATGCCAATTTGGCCAAGGCGTCAGCCTGCTCGTTTTCTTCTCTGGGAATCTAGGTAATCATGTGCTCTTTAAATCTTCCCAGCAGCTCCCTTGCTAATTTCAGATGAGCGATCATGTTTTCATCTCTCGCCTGGTATTCATCTAGTACTTGATTAACAATGACTTGGGAGTCGCTGAAAATTTCCACCTCATCGACTCCTAGAACCGTGCACACTCTTAGTCCTGCTATGAGTGCTTCATACTTGGCTTGGTTGTTTGTAGCTTTAAAGTCAAAACGCAAGGCATATTCGACTGAATCTCCTTCAGGGGTTGATACCACTACCCCTGCCCCGCTGCCATACGTGTTTGACGACCCGTCGAGGCGGAGTAACCACCTGAATGTTTTCTTAGTGAAACAAATTATAGCACGGTGTGTATAAAACTATCTAGAGGGGGTGAATAGATTTTAAGCTTTTTACCCAATTTTTCGTGTTAGTCAAAATTACGAAATTACCCCTAAATAGATAAAGCAATAAATCAAGTATAAAATGCAGAAATTAAATAACACTTAATTTTTACGTGGAAACCCTCACGGGAAAAACCACGGGCTAGTAAGTAAGCCACACTCGAACCTCGAATCCACTAAATGTGTAAACAATTACAACCTAATCCCGGAAGTAATCACACACCTACCTAATCCCGGTATGAGTGAACCTAGTCCAATTTGCTTGCGATCTAAGCAACCTAATCCCGGATGCTACACACAAGACTTACTTTCTCTATGAAGAGAATAACAACCCTAAGTGAATAAATGAATATCCAAATGCAACATAGAGCAAGGGAAACCCTATATGCTTATCTAAGATGATTAATATGCAATTAGAACAATCCTAGATATCAAAACTAAATGACATGTCAAATAGTTTAGCTAATCAAGATTAAGCACAAAACCTAATTAGCTATCACAATACAACTTCTCAAACATACATCATACTAATCTCAAACTTGTATTCAAAATATATAAATAACATACAAGTAATTAATTGAGATTGCTTGTTAAGAGAAACACAAAATATGTAAGATATTAGTGAAAAGCTTACCAAGCAAAGTATGATGAAGAATCCATGCAAGATGACATCTAGATGATCAAAGATGATGCTAGATGATGATTGATGATCATGAAAAAGTGTTTGAGTAATTAAAAATGAGTTCTTTGTGTATTTTTCTTCTCTTGAAAAATATCCTAAGTATAGAATATGAATATGAACTCTCTTGGCTGACCTAAAGTCAAAGTGGCATATATATAGGGGGCCATAAGTGAAGTGTGGTCGTTTTGAAAAACGCACCAGAAATTGCTCTGTGCGCTGGTGGCCTTGCGCTGGACGACAGGCGCACGACCAGCACAAAGGCAAAAATTGCACAGGCGCTTGACGACCAGCGCTCAGACAGGCGCACAACCAGCGGCAAACCACTGGGCGTTTTGCGCTGGTGAGCTACGCTGGACTGGACCAGCGCACGACCAGCGACAAACCACTGGGCGATCTGCGCTGGTGAGCTGCGCTGGTCTGGCGCTTGACGACCAGCGCACAGCCCACTCCTTTGAACCCCACAAGAAACCATGCAAGGGGTAACAAAGGTAAACCTAAATGCATCCTAAAGGCCTAATATGATATGACATATAATCACAAGATGCAATCAAAATAACATGCAAGAAGAGATGAAAATAGGCATTAAAACACAACAAGAATAAACACAACATACAAAGATAAGACATATGCATGAGTTGTGAGTGTGTGTAACTATCTCTTCGAGACAAGTAAGCACAAAGAAAATTACCTTCGGTGCTTATCAACACGAGGTCTTCAAAGGGCTTCGAACAATGAAACCAATACCTAAGCTACCCTTACAAAGTACCCCGACATGTGGTTTGTCCACGAAATGAGCCAATCAACAAATGGGAACCTTACAATCTCCCCCTTTGGCTATTTCGTGACAAAACCACCACTCACATTGATTCCTCACAAAAAAATAGAAACTACGGGACAACTATGATATTCTACAATACAAAGAGATAAGAAAATGCAACTTGAGTCTTCAACCTCTTGTAGAATAATCAATCCCTGAAAATAAAGTTTCTAACATTTCCAATACACGAAAAGTGTGAGATTAATCAAGTGAGAACAATACCAAGCATTTGCATTAAAAAAAATAGGCACAACATTATGCAATGTATGTGTATGCAATGCTCCCCCTCAATGGGTTACTCCCCCTCAATGAATGTTCTCCCCAATATGCACAATTGCTTCTATATTTTGCAACTCCCCTTACTATATACTACTCCCCCTTTTTGTCATGATATAGGCAAAGGAGTAGTCCCCAACCGGGTCACTCATAGCAACGAGAGATAGTAGCATGCAAGATTTGCATAAGTAATATAAGTCACTTTATGCATCTCAATTAATTGGAGAGAAACAAGGAGATTTTTTTTTTTTTTAAATGTGTGAATCAAACATGCTTTGCATACAAGACATGTAGCATTCAAGTCCAAAATACAATGGTATTTGGCAAAGCAAATGACAAAGGTTTCTAATAGAAATTCAAACCAATTTCACCAATGTCATGAGTAAAGCAAGGATATAGAATACATTGATTTCAATTTAAGAGCAACTATATCCAACTTTATAAGCGAAACATGGCATGAGCAACTTTGCACTCTTTTTTATTTTTCCGGATAAGATATCCGTATGATAGTAGCCATGTTCAACCAATAAAGAAAGAGAGACATTTGGAATATAAATTCCTTCTAACAGATACAAGATCCTTTATTCATTTTGAGTCTCATAAGCTTTCACACAAGTTTTGCATTTTTAAGAATATGCAATCATCAATTCATGCTTTTCATGAGAGCATGTTATATGAATTTCATGCTTTTTCATTTGACATTAGCATGTTATTAAAGAATCATCATGTCATGGAGATAATCATAGGTCATTCAAATCATACTTCCTATATACATCTCCTAGTCCAAAAATGCATGTTTGAACATAAATATGACATAGATTGTAAACAAGCATTGTTCACGCTTATTAAACTGAAAACATATATACATATGTGCAACCAAGCTTACTCAAGCAATTAAAAGAAGAGGCATAAGATATTTCAAATTTTTTGCAAGTGACAAGAATGCAAACTAGCTCTCTTTGCTTAAGTTCCCCATATGGGGTCAATCATAGAACATCACTCCACTAGACATATCCCAATAGATCTACTAAGAGTTTTAAATCGAGTAGAATCTAAGGGTTTAGTAAATAGGTCCTCAAGTTGATCATTAGTACCTACATGTTCAAGTACAATGCATTTATTTTCAACAAGCTCTCTAATGAAGTGATGGCGGATGTCAATATGCTTAGTTCTAGAATGTTGCACCGAATTCTTGGAAATATTAATGGCACTCATGTTATCACAAAAGAGAGTGATAGTACCTTGGTTGAATCCGTAATCTACTAGCATTTGCTTCATCCATATAAGTTGAGTGCATCCACTCCCCGCGGCTATGTACTCGGCTTCCGCCATGGACAAGGAAATCGAGTTTTGCTTCTTGCAAAACCAAGACACCAAGTTGTTGACTAGAAAGAAGCAACCGCCCGATGTGCTCTTCCTATCATCACAATTTCCTGCCCAATCCGCATCACTATATCCTACAAGACTAGGATTAGTGTCAAATGAGTACCAAATCCCATAGTTGGAAGTCCCATTCACAAAGCGAATTACTCTCTTAACCGAAGAGAGATGGGACTCCTTGGGATCGGATTGGTACCTAGCACAAACTCCTACACTAAATGATATATCGGGCCTACTTGCGGTCAAATAGAGCAAGCTCCCTATCATGCCACGATATAACGTTTGGTCCACACTTTTACCGTTAGCATCCTTGCTTAGCTTCAAAGTGGTGATCATAGGAGTGTCACAATGTTTGGCTTTTTCAAGACCAAACTTCTTCACTAGGTTTTTGGCATATTTGGCTTGGGTTATGAAAATCGCATCATCTAGTTGCCTAATTTGCAAACCTAGGAAGTAACTAAGCTCACCAACAAGACTCATCTCAAATTCATGAGACATCACATCAACAAATTGTTGGACCTTGGTGTTGTTGGTGAAGCCAAACACTATATCATCAACATATATTTGAGCTATGAAAAGCTCATCATTGTTTCTTTTGATGAATAGTGTATTGTCAACACTACCACGTGTGTAGTCATTGTCAACAAGAAATTGAGTGAGGCTCTCATACCAAGCCTTCGGTGCTTGTTTCAACCCATATAGAGCCTTCTTGAGGCGATAGATATGGTTAGGGTGGTGAGCATCCACAAACCCCTTGGGTTGTTCAACAAACACTTCCTCTTGCAAGAAGCCATTGAGGAAGGCACTCTTGACATCCATTTGGTGCAATTTGAACTTGTGCACACAAGAAATGGACAAGAGAAGCCTAATAGACTCTAAACGGGCAACGGGAGCAAATGTCTCCTCAAAGTCGATACCCTCAATTTGAGAGTACCCTTGTGCTACAAGTCTAACCTTGTTCCGCACTATGTTGCCATCCTCATCGGATTTGTTCCTAAATATCCATTTAGTGCCTATGACATTAGTGGTCTTAGGCCTAGGAACTAGAGTCCAAACCTCATTCCTTTCGAATTGGTTTAGCTCTTCTTGCATGGCAAGAACCCAAAATTCATCATTTAAGGCTTCTTCGACCTTTTTGGGTTCAATTTGAGAGGTGTAGCATGTGTAGCTAATAAGATTAGCAAGTTGACATCTAGTCCTAACACCCTCATTAACCTCTCCAATGATATCTTCTTTATCATAGAGTTTCCTAACCCATGGAGCGGGTTCTTTAGAGTCCAAGAGAGGAACTTTATCAATAGGTTGTGTGTCATCATTGTTGACATTAGATGTCCCAACATTAGGAGACACCACAACCTTCTCCAAAGGAGAAACATCACTAAAAATAACCTCCTCCTCATGATCATTTGACTTGAGCCTAGTATCATCAAATACGACATTGGATGATTCCATAACACTTAGAGTCTTTAAATTGAAAACTCTATAGGCTCTACCATTCAAGGCATAGCCAATAAAAATACCCTCATCACTCTTAGCATCGAATTTGCCAAGTTGATCACGGTCATTCAAAATGTAGCATTTGCTTCCAAAAGTGTGAAAGTAGCTAACATTTGGCCTCTTGCCTTTCCATAATTCATAGGAGGTGTTTCTAGTACCGAACCTTAGGAAAACTCTATTTCCTATATAGCAAGCCGTATTGATGACTTCGGCCCATAGGTTCCTAGGGACATTGTTGCTAAGCAACATCACACGGGCCATCTCTTGAAGGACCCTATTTTTCCTCTCAACAACTTCATTTTGTTGAGGTGTCCTAGGAGCCGAAAACTCATGGGAGATGCCTAAACCATTACAAAAGGTTTCAAAAGTAGCATTCTCAAATTCCTTCCCATGGTCACTTCTAATTCGTTTTATGCTTTTAATCTTAGAATTCATTTCATTTTGTATTTTATTACAAAGCATTTTAAACTTATCAAAAGTTTCGGATTTTTCTCTAAGAAAATATGTCCATGTGAACCTAGAGAAATCATCAACACATACAAAAATGTATCTCTTTCCACCCAAACTTTCGGTTTGCATGGGACCCATGAGGTCCATGTGGAGAAGCTCAAGAGGCTCCTTGGTGGTGAGATACTTACCCTTTTTGTGCATGCTTTTAGTTTGCTTTCCTTGTTGGCAAGGTCCACAAATACCATTGGCTTTCTTCCCAAGCTTAGGGAGGCCATGCACACAATTGAACTTTCCAAGGGTCCGTAGATCCCTAAAGTTCATGTGGCCAAGTCTTTCATGCCACAACTCAATTTGCTCATCCATGGACACATGATTAGATACAATACTAGCTTCAAGACAATAACAATTGTCGCTAGATCTCATGCCCTTCAACAAGGTTTGTCTATCGGGTTGTAGGATAGAGCAATAATCTTTAGAAAACAAGACGGAATATCCTTCATCACTAAGATGTGAAATGCTCATTAAATTGGCTTTCAAGCCATCAACAAATAAAGCATTGGATAAGGAGGGTAATCCGGGAACGGAAATGGTTCCTTTCCCTACAACATTTCTTTTGGATCCATCACCAAAAGTGACATTTCCACCTTCCTCCATAACAAGAGCTCGAAGAAACTCTTGTTTCCCGTCATGTGCCTAGAGCACCCACTATCCAAATACCAAAAATTAGAAGAATTTGCCTTCAAGGCTATTTGTGCAACATGGCAAACATTTCCATTCTTTCTAATCCACTTAGCAACAATTTAAGCTTTCTTAGTGGTCTTTGGTACATGTGCTCTACTATTCCTAGGATCATGCAAATCAATATTATTATTCCTAGGAACATGCATCTTGGCTCTATTCTTTCTCTTTTCAATCATGTTTTTTGTTCTACACATTTTAATATATTGAAAGCAATTTGGTCTAATATGACCATCACAACCACAAAAGTGACAAATAGGGATGAAAAAAGGAATCATACCTTGTCTTTGTGCACGTATGGGAGCTCGTCCATGTCTTTGTGGATAAGTGGGTTCAATCCATCTTCGTTGTTGAACCGGTCTAGGTTGCTTCCAAGCATGAGGTTGCATGATTGGTCTCTTTCTTTTGTGAGCCATTTGAGGAGGAATGTTGGCTTGAGGGACCCTAGGGGGTTGAGCTTGAGTTTGCCTTCTTGGCCCCATCTTCACTTGTGCATTAGAGCATTGTCCTACTTCTAACTTCTTCCTAGGAATTTGCACATATGAAGTTTCTTCGTTCTTCAAACTCTTGACAAATACGGTCTTGTTAGAGGTTGAGATCTTCTTGCCATCTTCATACCCAAGACCCCTCTTGTCACATGGATTCTTTCCAACACCAAGCATATGGTCAAGCTTCTTAGTGCTAGAATCCATCCTAGCCAAGGACCCTTTAACTTCTACAAGTTCCTTCTTCAAGCCTTCTTCACTTCTCTTGGATAAGTCTAACTCCTCAATTAACTTATCCTTTCTCCTCTTCAATCTTTCCACTTGTTCACTTAAGTGGTGATTGTGAGACGAAAGTTCAAGGTTCTCTTCTCTCAACCTCTCAATCTTTCTTGTGCTTTTAATTGCTAAATCATTGAACTCGGCATGGTATTTAGCAAGCACCTTTTGCTCCACAAATTTCTTTATGGAATTAGAAGAGGAGTCACTTTCTACTTCACTAGAGTCAATTTCCTCTTGACTCATTTCCTCTCTCTCACTAGCACTTTTTCTCTTGTGAGATGAGGCAAAAGCTAGGAAGTTAGCCATGAGCTCTTCTTCACTTGAAGACTCATCTTCCTCATTGGAGCCATCACTACTCCCACTCCAAGTGGCTGCCATCACTTTGCCTTTCTTCTTTTCATTGTGATTAGCACATTCGGGGGCAAAGTGACCAATCCCACCACATTCAAAGCATCGGACCCCTTTCCTTTCGGTCCTCTCTTGTCTAGGCTCAAACTTCTTGAAGGAACCTTTTTTCTTCAAGTCTTGTCCTCTTGACCCAAATCCCTTCTTCTTCTTGAACCCTATAACCTTATTAAACCTTTTCACGAATAAGGCAAGGTCTTCATCCGAGTCATGCTTTGCCTCCTTTGCATCCTTAGATGCTTTCAAAGCTATTCCTTTAGACTTCTTAGGAGGAGTAGTGGTGCTAGGAGCCTTCCTAGACTCATATGCAAGGAGACGTCCAATCACCTCACTTGGCTTCATATCCATGTAGCCACTATTTTCTTCTATGGCCGTCACCTTTGATTCAAACCTATCGGGGAGAGATCTCATAATTTTTTGCTTGACTCTCCTATCCGAATACGGGTCTCCGAGTTGATGGCTTTGATTTACAATGTCCATCAATTTGATTTTGAAGTCATTGAAGCATTCATCCTCTCCCATCCTAAGTACCTCAAATTGAGTTTGGAGGACTTGAAGCTTGGACTCCTTCACCACCTCGGTTCCCTTATGTGCAACTTGAAGGATTTCCCATGCCACTTTTGCAATCTGAGTGTTCTGAATAAGCTTGTACTGATTCTTATCCATTGCACACATGATGGCATGCATAGCCTTCCTATTCCACTTTGAAGCCTCAAACTCTTGCGCGTTCCATTGCGCCATAGGCTTCAAAACTTCTTCTCCTCCACCACCGGGAGTCATCTTAGGTAGATCATATCCGTCTTCCACCGCCATCCATGCACGGCCATGAATTTGGCATATGTAGGATTCCATCTTCCCTTTCCATTGGGAATAGTTCAAACCGGTAAGAAGTGGAGGCCTTGTGCTAGAAGCACCTTCGTGGCCACCACCATTTCCACCGTTTCCACTCATAGTGTTTATGAATGAATGAAATGAATGCAAATGTATGAATGATCAAAAATCACACAAAATGTAAAACACACCAAAATAAGCAAGGATCACCTATGTATGTCTAAGAACCCGCTCTGATACCAATTGAAACAAATTATAGCACGGTGTGTATAAAACTATCTAGATGGGGGGTGAATAGATTTTAAGCTTTTTACCCAATTTTTCGTGTTAGTCAAAATTACGAAATTACCCCTAAATATATAAAGCAATAAATCAAGTTTAAAATGCGGAAATTAAATAACACTTAATTTTTACGTGGAAACCCTCACGGGAAAAACCACAGGCTAGTAAGTAAGCCACACTCGAACCTCGAATCCACTAAATGTGTAAACAATTACAACCTAATCTCGGAAGTAATCACACACCTACCTAATCCCGGTATGAGTGAACCCAGTCCAATTTGCTTGCGATCTAAGCAACCTAATCCCGGATGCTACACACAAGACTTACTTTCTCTATGAAGAGAATAACAACCCTAAGTGAATAAGTGAATAAATGAATATCCAAATGCAACATAGAGCAAGGGAAACCCTATATGCTTGTCTAAGATGATTAATATGCAATTAGAACAATCCTAGATATCAAAACTAAATGACATGTCAAATAGTTTAGCTAATCAAGATTAAGCACAAAACCTAATTAGCTATCACAATACAACTTCTCAAACAGACATCATACTAATCTCAAACTTGTATTCAAAATATATAAAATAACATACAAGTAATTAATTGAGATTGCTTGTTAAGAGAAACACAAAATATGTAAGATATTAGTGAAAAGCTTACCAAGCAAAGTATGATGAAGAATCCATGCAAGATGACATCTAGATGATCAAAGATGATGCTAGATGATGATTGATGATCATGAAAAAGTGTTTGAGTAATTAAAAATGAGTTCTTTGTGTATTTTTCTTCTCTTGAAAAATATCCTAAGTATAGAATATGAATATGAACTCTCTTGGCTGACCTAAAGTCAAAGTGGCATATATATAGGGGGCCATAAGTGAAGTGTGGTCGTTTTGAAAAACGCACCAGAAATTGCTCTGTGCGCTGGTGGCCTTGCGCTGGACGACAGGCGCACGACCAACGCAAAGGCAAAAATTGCACAGGCGCTTGACGACCAGCTCTCAGATAGGCGCACGACCAGCGGCAAACCACTGGGCGTTTTGCACTGGTGAGCTACGCTGGACTGGACCAGCGCACGACCAGCGACAGACAGATCTGCGCTGGTCTGGCGCTTGACGACCAGCGCACAGCCCACTCTTTTGAACCCCACAAGAAACCATGCAAGGGGTAACAAAGGTAAACGTAAATGCATCCTAAAGGCCTAACATGATATGACATATAATCACAAGATGCAATCAAAATAACATGCAAGAAGAGATGAAAATAGGCATTAAAACACAACAAGAATAAACACAACATACAAAGATAAGACATATGCATGAGTTGTGAGTGTGTGCAACTATCTCTTCGAGACAAGTAAGCACAAAGAAAATTACCTTCGGTGCTTATCAACACGAGGTCTTCAAAGGGCTTCGAACAATGAAACCAATACCTAAGCTACCCTTACAAAGTACCCCAACATGTGGTTTGTCCACGAAATGAGCCAATCAACAAATGGGAACCTTACAATCTCCCCCTTTGGCTATTTCGTGACAAAACCACCACTCACATTGATTCCTCACAAAAAAATAGAAACTACGGGACAACTATGATATTCTACAATACAAAGAGATAAGAAAATGCAACTTGAGTCTTCAACCTCTTGTAGAATAATCAATCCCTGAAAATAAAGTTTCTAACATTTCCAATACACGAAAAGTGTGAGATTAATCAAGTGAGAACAATACCAAGCATTTACATTAAAAAAAATAGGCACAACATTATGCAATGTATGTGTATGCAATGCTCCCCCTCAATGGGTTACTCCCCCTCAATGAATGTTCTCCGAAATATGCACAATTGCTTCTATATTTTGCAACTCCCCTTACTATATACTACTCCCCCTTTTTGTCATGATATAGGCAAAGGAGTAGTCCCCAACCGGGTCACTCATAGCAACGAGAGATAGTAGCATGCAAGATTTGCATAAGTAATATAAGTCACTTTATGCATCTCAATTGATTGGAGAGAAACAAGGAGATTTATTTTTTAAAAAAAATGTGTGAATCAAACATGCTTTGCATACAAGACATGTAGCATTCAAGTCCAAAATACAATGGTATTTGGCAAAGCAAATGACAAAGGTTTCTAATAGAAATTCAAACCAATTTCACCAATGTCATGAGTAAAGCAAGGATATAGAATACATTGATTTCAATTTAAGAGCAACTATATCTAACTTTATAAGCGAAACATGGCATGAGCAACTTTGCACTCTTTTTGATTTTTCCGGATAAGATATCCGTATGATAGTAGCCATGTTCAACCAATAAAGAAAGAGAGACATTTGGAATATAAATTCCTTTGAACGGATACAAGATCATTTATTCATTTTGAGTCTCATAAGCTTTCACACAAGTTTTTAAGGCATCGGTTTGTTGATTTTGCTATGAACCTGTTTAATGATGCCAAGCATCTTGTGAGTCTTTGGACGTCCTTTAGGGTCTTCGGGGAAATCATTTTAGTTAATGCTTGGATCTTGTCAAGGTTCACCTATATTCCTCTTTGATGCACCTGATATCTGAGGAACCTTCCAGACGGTACGCCGAATACACATTTTGTGGGGTTCAGCTTCATTCCATATTTAGTTAGCACATAGAATGTCTCTCTCAGGTCATCTACATGCTTGTCAGCTGTGATGCTCTTCGTTAGCATGTCGTCAACATATACCTCCATATTCTTTCCTATTTGTATGGCGAACATCTTATTGACTAGGCGTTGGTAAGTCGCTCCAGCATATTTCAGGCCGAATGGCATGACCGTATAGCAGTATAACCCTTGATCCGTGGTGAATGCTGTTTTCTCTTCATCTGGCGTGTGCATCTTGATTTGGTTATATCCTGAGTATGCATCCATGAAGCTCAACGTCTCATGTCCGGCTGTTGCGTCGACCAACTAGTCGATTCTTGGTAGTGGGAAGCTATCCTTGGGGCAAGCCTTGTTTAGATCGGTGAAGTCTACACACATCTTCCACTGATTGTTCTTCTTTTTTACAAGGACTACGTTCGCCACCCATTCCGGATATTTAACCTCTCTAATTGATTCGGCGGCGAGTAATTTAGAGACTTCCTCTTTTATTGATGCGCTCCTCTCCGGGTTAAAGCTTCTCCTTTTCTGTACCACCGGTTTGCTTTTTTCGTCTACGGCCAGGTTGTGCGAGATCATGCTTCTACTAATTCCTAGCATGTCTTCATGGCTCCATGCGAAAATTTCCTTGCACTCTATCAACAAGTTCGATACATCTCTCTTGACTTGTTCGGCCAGCCTTGCCCCAATCTTGACTGTTTTATTAGGTTTCGTCTTGTCAAGAACAATAGACTTAGTGGGCTCTTCTTTTTCTCTGCTCGCCTTATCCCTTAGATCCAATTCAAAAGTTTCTGGATTTTCTTCTTCCATTTCCTTATTTACCTCGAATATGCTTAAGGTGTCCACTCCTGTCTTGTCTTTGAAAATTGAGAGGTTAGCGCGGCGGGTCATCTCCTATGACCCCTTTAACTCCCCAATCCCGAACTCTGTAGGAAATTTTACTTTCAATGCGTGGGTTGAAGTGACTGCTCGGGCTTTGTTGAGGAATGGTCGGCCGAGTAAAGCATTATACGGCCAGTTGTGAATGTCGACCATGACAAAATCCAGTAGGATCGTTCACCGGCACGGTGCTATCCCAAACCTCACCGGTAGCTTCACGGTCCCCAACGATCTCACTTCTGCGCCCCCGAAACCTTTCAATGGCACATGGAAGGGCTCCAGATCTTTCCTGTCCAGTCGCAGCTCATCGTATACTCTGGCACTCAAAATGTCGGCTGAACTCCCATTGTCTATCATTACTCGGAGAACATCCTTGTATGCTATCTGAACCCCCACTACAATTGCATCATTGGGCTTGGCATCAATCCCGTCTGAGTCTTCTGCTGTAAATGTTATGAGGTCATGTCCTTCTCTTCCTTTCTCAAGGTTTATCTGCGCAGAGTTTATCTCCATATTTCTGTTCTCGTACATTACTTCTCAGACTTCTAACATCCTCTCTCGGTTGCTTCTGCCAGTATGGGGCCCACCGAAAATGGTGTTTATTGTAGAGCTGGGGCTGTTTCTTCTTGGGCTTTTCCTTTCTTGCCCACTTCCTTGGCGGTTATCTTGGCGACCGCCATG
This sequence comes from Acer yangbiense, assembly GCA_008009225.1. Taxonomy (NCBI): domain Eukaryota; kingdom Viridiplantae; phylum Streptophyta; class Magnoliopsida; order Sapindales; family Sapindaceae; genus Acer; species Acer yangbiense. Next base: position 37,310,783 of record CM017766.1, on the reverse strand, counting down.
CTTGTCTCCTTTCAGAGTAAAATCTTTCAGGTGCCCCTCTGTGATTAAGCTCTCAATATGGTCACGCAGCTGGAAGCATTTTGAAGTGTCATGCCCATGATCTTTGTGAAATCGGTAGTATTTGGTTGTGTCTTTTCAAGCATTAGATGACTGTTGCCGAGGATACTTGGCGAGTCCCTTGTCCTCTACTACAGAAAGTATCTCCTCCTGATCACCTGTTAGAGGGGTGTAATGGCCATACCTTCCCCAGAACCTATTGGTTCGGTTGTTTCCTCTGCTTTCCCTAGGTTGCCTCTTTTGGTTCTTTTCATCTTTCTGACGATCGCGCGACTGCGTTTTCTTGTCATCCTTGTGCTCTGATTTTGCGTTGGGCTTGTGGCCATGCACGTAGCTACCCCCTTGTGCTATTTCTTCTTCCTCCGCCAGTGCATAGTCTCTAGCTATTTCCATCATCTCTTCGTAAGTTTTTGGCCGATCTCTGCGTGGGTCAAAAGACAGTCGACCGCTTTACAACCCATTGGTGAAGGCGGCGATGACAGCTACATCACTGGCATCTTCGATTTGAGCGACCTCCTTTCCGAATCTTGCTAGATATTTCTTGATCGACTCATTACGTTCTTACTTCAGGTTTGATAGATGGGCAAGCAATTTTCTTCTCTGCACGCTTCCCATGAACTGTCTTATGAATGCTTTGCTGAGGCTCGAAAAACTGTTAATGCTCCCGGGCGGGAGTCGCCCGAACCACCTGGAGGTGAGGTCGCCTAATGTCTGGGGGAACGTTAGGCACAGCAGTCTGTCATTGGATAAATATTGGGCCATGACATTACGAAATCGGTGGACATGCTCTTTTGGGTCTCTGTTTTCCTTATACTGCTCGATGGTTAGCATTCTGAATCTATCTGGAAATTGGGTGCGAGCAATATATTCAACGTTGGGCTGTCTGACTCATCATCCGAAGATATGTTGTGGTCATATCTCCGTGCCATCGCTGAAACCTTCCTCGACATTTCCTATAAAGTGACATCTTGCTGACCAGTTGGCTCTCCCGCTGGATCAAGTCTGCTCTTAATTGTCATTCTTCCATAATCGTCTCTATCACCCGGGCTCCTGTCTCGCCGTGGTTTTTTTTATCGTAATTCTCTTCTTGGCCGGCGACTCTTGTCTTCAGACGAGATAGAGCAGTGTTTTCGCCGGCTCCTTTGGTATGTGTCATTGGAATTAGCCCCATGTATTCGCCCCTGGTCTCGCCCCTCCATGGGTTCTTCATTCAACACACCTTTTTCTTTTTTTTGTTTTCTTCCTTCCAAACTCTCAGGGTGGTCTTGGGGAGTCTCTTCAATGGATGGTCTTGCTTGAGCATCAGGGGTTGCAATGTGAACTTTCAACTGTAGTCTCCCAGATGGCTGGATTCCAGGAGTGGTTAATTCATAGGGAGAAGAGACTCCCAAGCCTATGGGAAGCGAAAGCCCTATTTTGCCTGCCTCGCTGATTAAGTTTATCAATGCGGTTTGGAAGTGCTGAAGAGTTCCTGGGTCGGCTGCCCTAGTTCTTGGTGTTGCTGTCGATTGTTCCCCGATCATCACCGCCCCATCTCCTGTCGCTGGGGCCGCTTCAACGATTTGATCTCCGCTGGAGTTACCATCCTTGTCGCTGTCGTTGTTCATGTCTGTCAGTTCGCAAGGGTTCCTCGAAGTTTCTGTTCAAACGCCCCCCTCCTTCTAGCGCCAATTGTTGACGATGAAATTTGGATTACTACGTGGCCAACAATTATATCAAAGCGAATAATAAATAATTAAGAAAATAATGCATGCAAGAGACAGGTTTTACGTGGAAAAACCCTTGAATGGGAAAAAACCACGGCGCCCCCGAGGGTAGAAGATAATACTATGATTTTACGGTTTGATTACACACTCAAGTCTCTCAAATAACTGCTTTCTCTCTCTCTCTCTTTCTTCGAACCCCCTCCTCGTGGGATAGGTGGTTCTATTTATACATGATAATTAGGGTTTCCCCTTGACTTTAGCTGTGTTGGTAATAGGATTTCCTCTTTGATTTGTATTAGGAATCCCACGTTGCAAAGGATTAGGATATGTTTCCTATCCTTTCCCTCCATGATTCCTCATTGTCAAGGGTCTTCCGGGAGCTAGGGTTTATTTCTGTGTTTCTGCCGAGCCGGTTTGTACTCAGTAAGCTGATATGGCGAGTACCTCCACCTTATGGGTATCACCCTTCGGCGACCACGTTTTATTCCTGGTGAGTACATACCCTGATCTGGCGACCACATCTTTGACTTATTGACTTGGGACTTATTGTCACGCTGTCTGGTCCACTTTTCTTCTTTGACTTGGTCAACGAGTGACGTGGCAACGTCTTCCCCAACATTTGTTGATTCCTTTGATGACGTGTCTGCTTTGCGAAATCATACGTACAACATCTAAGATTCGTAAATCCCGAAAGTTCATGTGGCCAAGTCTTTCATGACACAACTCAACTTGCTCTTCCTTGGACACATTGTTTGAGACTATTCCAGCTTCAAGACAATAGCAATTGTTGCTAGATCTCATACCTTTCAACAAAGTTGTAAGGATTCCCGTTGTTTTTAATTGGCTTATTTCGTGATCAAACCATATGTGGGGATTCTTTGTAAGGGTAGTTTAGATGTTGTTGTTATTGCTTAGGCCCTTTGAAGACCTCATAATTGACAAGCACCAAAGGTAATACTCTAAGTGCTTACTTGTCTTGAAGAGATAGTTGCACACACTCACAACTCATGCATATGTTTAATCTTTGTATGTTGTGTTTCTTTTTGTTGTGCATCAATGCCTATTTACATCTCTTCTTGCTTGGTATAATGATTGCATCTTGTGTTTATAACATCATAGCATTTAGGCTTTTAGGATGCATCTTAGTTTACCTTTGTTCCCCTTGCATGATTGCTTGTGGGGTTCAAAGTTGTGGGCTGTGCGCTGGTCTACCTGCGCCTGACGTCCAGCGCCGCTCACCGGCGCAAAATGCCCAGTGGCGTGCCGCTGGTCGTGCGCTGGTCCACACCAGCGCAGCCCACCAGCGCAGATCGTCCAGTTCTCTGTCGCCGGTCGTGCGCTGGTCTACACCAGCGCAAGGTCACCAGCGCTGATCGCCCAGTGTGGCTCCGCTGGTCTGGCGCCTGTGTGAGCGCATGTCGTCCAGCGCCAATGCAAAAATGTGCGTGTGCGCTGGTCTTGCGCCTGTCGTCCAGCGCAAGTCCACCAGCGCACAGAGCAATTTTTGGTGCGTTTTTCAAAACGACCACACTTCACTTATGGCCCCTATATATATAACACTTTGACTTTAGGTCAGCCAAGAGAGTTCATATTCATATTCTATACTTAGGATATTTTTCAAGAGAAGAAAAATACACAAAGAACTCATTTTTAATCACTCAAACACTTTTTCATGATCATCAATCATCATCTAGCATCATCTTGGATCATCTAGATGTCATCTTGCATGGAATCTTCATCATACTTTGCTTGGTAAGTTTTTCACTAATATCTTACATGTTTTGTGTTTCTCTTATCTAGCAATCTCAATTAATTACTTGTTGATTATTTTGTATGCTTTGGATACAATATTGAGATGAGTATGATGTATGTTTGAGAAGTTGTATTGTGCTAGCATATTAGGTTTTGTGCTTAATATTGATTAGCTAAACTAATTGACATGTCATTTAGTTTTGATATCTAGGATTGTTCTTAATTGCATATTAATCATCTTAGATAAGCATATAGGGTTTCCCTTGCTCTATGTTGCATTTTGGATATTTACATATATTCACTTAGGGTTGTATTCTCTTCTAGAGAAAGTAAGTCTTGTGTGTAGCAACCGGGATTAGGTTGCTTAGAACGCAAGCAAATTGGACTAGGTTCACTCATACCGGGATTAGGTAGGTGTGTGATTACTTCCGGGATTAGGTTGTAATCGTTTGCACATTTAGTGGATTCGAGGTTCGAGTGTGGCTTACTTACATAGCTTACTTACATAGCCCGTGGTTTTTCCCGTGAGGGTTTCCACGTAAAAACCAAGTGTTGTTTTAATTTCCGCACCATATTACAATTGCTTGGTTATATTATCTTGAGGGCATTTTCGTAATTTTGACTAACACGAAAAATTGGGTAAAAAGCGTAAAATCTATTCACCCCCCCCCCCCCCCCCCCCCCCCCCTCTAGATAGCTTTATACACACCGTGCTATTATTTGTTTCAAAAGTTTGTCCATTGATGAGGTCGTTTTGGTACTCAACAAAATACAATATTGATGTTCTTTTGAAAACTGTATTTTAACCACTTAAAAATCCTTAAAGATACTATTTCTTAGTAAGTGGTAAGCAAAGTTCGTTCCACAGGGAGATGGAGGATGTATTGGATCAATTAACTAATCTAAAGCAATAAAATAAATCATTGAAAATGGATAGTTGTTTGGGTTTTACAACCCATGAAAATGCAATTAAAATAAACATACAAAATTGAAATGAAAAATAGAAGACTCAACAATCTTGATAAGAGAGATGGTAAAATCAATTAATAGAAGATAGGGAATAGATTGAGTTACTGATGAATCTAGGTAATGCTTTCAAAACTCAATAATGAACAATCTCATAAATGCTAGCCATTTGTTTTCTAAAGTGTTTTGAGGTCATCACTATGAACACTTAACATCTTCTCACCTCAATGCCTAACCGATTAAGGAAAGGGTGTCAAAGTGAGATTAGTTAGGTACAAATCAAGGGTTGGATTAATGGGGTTGATATACCCACCACTAATCCATCCTAATCACTAAGTTCTTCAACCAATCAAGGGTGTCAATCCAAGATTGGTTTCACAACAAATTATCCCACACAATATTATGATCTACTAGTGATATACAATGCAAATCACAATAAGCATAGAATCTAAATATAAAGTGTAAAGGAAACAAATAGAGATTCAATTACAAATAGTTTAGCAAATACCCATATCCACAAGTTCCTAAAATCTCTCCCCTAAATTAGGGGTTTAGCTACACATAGTTACAATCAAAAGAATAGGAAGTAATGGTTGAGGAAATCACCCTTAGGCCACCTTCTTTAGAGCTTGCTCCTTCCTTTCCCTTGATGCTCCTAGTGTAGAGAGTGGTAAAAGATGAAGTGTCTAGATAGATGGGTGTCTAATGGTAAGTGACAAAGGTATGGAAATGGAGAGAATGGAATGAGAGGAATGATTTTAGGGAAGGAATCAAGACATTGTGTTGAGGTTTTGGATGGTTGAGATAGTTTAAGATTAGAGAATGGAGGAGGTTGAAAGGTGAGTAATGGATGAGAAACTAAGGTTAGATTTGTAGAAATTTCGTGCTCTCTAAGTATGGTGTGGCTCAAGTTTGGAAGAAGAGGAATATATATAGTGGCCATGGAAATGTACTGATAACCGCTAGAAAATCTAATGTGGCAAGGTGTCACCACTTCCATTGTCGCCACTTGTCATGGCGACACAAGTGGCGATAGACGGTTATACCTCCTGAGATTCAAGTGTCGCCACAATTCTCATCTTTTTCGCCACATCACAAGTGGCAACGCAAAGTGGCAACATCAAGTGGTGCTTTAAAAAACCTTATATCACCATGGAGACGCTTGTGGCAACAGAAGTGGCGACAATTTCATTCCTTTTGTGTCGCCATATGTAGAAGTGGCGACAATTTCGTTCCTTCTGTGTCGCCATATGTAGAAGTGGCGACATCTTGTGGAGGCAAGACTTGATTAATTTGCCTTGAAATAAGACTTCCTATCGCCATGGCGACACAAGTGGTAACACAAGTGGCGACGCTTGTGGCGACAATGCCCTATTTTGCCAACTTATGCACCTTTTTGAATCAAACTTCACATCTTCTTCACAAAAGCCCTTGATACCTAAATAAACTTGAAATGCTCATTTTAACACTATTAAATATGGGGACATGCCCAAGAATCAAGCATAAAGAGACGGGAATGAGGTACAAAATCATACCAAATTTGGCTTGAACATCCATTGCACAATAGGATAGGGCAATCATTTTTGCTAAACAAGACGGAAAGTCCTTCATCACTTAGATGTGAAATGCTTATTAAATTGGCTTTCAAGCCATCAACAAATAAAGCATCGGACAATGAGGGTAATCTAGGAATGGAGATGGTTCCTTTCCATATGACTCTCGTTTTGGATCCATCACCAAAGGTGATACATCCCCCTTCCTTCATGACAAGAGTCTCAAAGAAACTCTTGTTTTCCGTCATGTGCCTAGAGCACCCACTATCTAAATACCACAAATTAGAAGAATTTGCCTTCAAGGCAATTGGAGCAACATTGCAAAAATATTCATCTCTTCTAATCCACCTAGGTGAAACATTTTTCTTCCTAGTGGTCAATGGTACATGGGCTCTAGATGTCATAGGATCATACAAATTAATTCTATCATTCCTAGGAACATGCATCATGGCTCTACTCTTTTTCTTTTTAATCATGCTTTTAGTTCTACACAATTTAATATAACGAAAGCAATTTGGTCTAATATGACCATCAATACCACAATAATGACATGTAGGGATGAAGTAAGGAATCATACCCTTCCCATGTCTTTGTGGTTGCATTGGTTCATTTTGTCTTCGTTGTTGAACCGGTCTTGCTTGCTTTCTTGGAAGAGTTTGCATGATTGGTTTCTTTCCTTTGTGAGCCATTTGTTGAGGAATGTTGGCTTGAAGAGCTCTTGTGGGATGAGCTTGAGGTTGTCTTCTTGGAGCCACCTTCACTTGTGCACTATGTGAGCATTGTCCTAGTTCTATCTTCTTCCTAAGAGTTTGCACCGGTGAGGCTTCATTCTTGATCAAACTCTTGACAAATACCGTCTTGTGAGGAGTAGAGGACTCCTTGTCATCTTCAAATCCTAGACCTCTCTTGTCGCAAGGACTTTTCCCAACACTTAACATGAGGTAAAGTTTTTCAGTGCTAGAAGTCATCCTTGTCATTGATCCCTTAACCTCTTCAAGTTGCCTCTTCAAACCTTCTTCATTCCTTCTTGATAAGTCTAACTCCTTTCTTAGCTTATCTTCATTTTCCATCGATCTCACTACTTCTTCACTCAAGTCATCAACCTTGATTGAAAGCTCTAAATTTTCTTCTTTCAACCTTCGGATTTCTCTTTTGTTCTTCAACCTTGAGCTTTTGAATTTTATCATGAAGTCTTCAAGATCCATTTTCTCCACATGCCTTTTTGTGGAGTTAGATAAGGAGTAATCTTCACTTGATTCACTCTCCTCTTGACTTTCTTCATCTTCTTCACTAGAACCTTTGCTCTTGTGGGAGGATGCAAAGGCTATGAAGTTAGCCATAAGTTCTTCATCATCAGAAGACTCTTCTCCATCATTGGAGTCATCACTTCCACTCCAAGTGGCAGCCATCACTTTACCCTTTTTGTTCTTCAAATTTCCACAATCGAGTGCGATGTGTCCTCTACCGCCACACTCATAGCATTGGACCCATTTCCTTTCACTCTTCTCTTGCCTAGGCTCAAACTTTTTGAAGGGAGTCTTTTTCTTCAAGTCTTGACCCTTGGATCCAAAACCCTTCTTCTCGGACTTGTAGAATTTCTTGAACCTTTTCATTAATAGCACCATCTCCTAGTCCAAGTCATCACTATCCTCCTTCTCAACCTTGGAGGCCTTCAAAGCAATTCCCTTTTGCTTTTTAAGAGGTGTGGAGACTGGAGATAGGACCCTTCCTAGATTCATACGCTAGAAGTCTCCCAATCACCTCACTCGACTTCATATCCTTGTAGGAGCTATTTTCTTCTAAAGCCGTCACCTTGGATTCAAATATATCGGGTAGGGATCTCATAATCTTTTGCTTAATTCTCCTATCCGAATATGGGTCACCAAGTTAATGACTTTGATTGACTATGTCCATCAACTTGATCTCGAAGTCGTTGAAGCACTCATTCTCCTCCATATTAAGCATCTCGAATTGAGTTTGGAGGACTTGAAGCTTGGAGTCCTTCACCACTTCGGTTCCCTCATATGCAATCTCTAGGATGTCCCATGCCTCTTTAGCTATCCTAGTATTTTGAACCAACTTGTATTGGTTTTCGTCCATTGCATAAAGGATGGCATGCATCGCCTTCCTATTCCATTTTGAAGCCTCAAACTCTTGCGCGTTCCATTGCGCCTTAGGCTTCAATACTTCTTCTCCTCCACCCGTGGGAGTCATCTTGGGAAGATCATATCCATCTTCAACCGCCATCCATGCATGGTCGTGAATTTGACATATGTAAGATTCCATCTTTCCTTTCCATGAGGAATAATTCAAACCGGTGAGAAGAGGAGGTCTCGTGCTAGAAGCTCCCTCGTTGTTGCCACCGTTTCCACTCATTGTATATAATGAATGAATGAAATGAAATGCATAGTGTATGAATGAACAAAAATCACACAAATGCAAAACACACCAAAACAAGCTAGGATCACCTAAGTGTATCTAGGAACCCGCTCTAATACCAATTGAAACTAATTACGGTGTGTATAAAAGTAATCTAGAGGGGGGGTGAATAGATTTTAAGCAATTTTACCCAATTTTCGTTTAAGGCCAAGATTACGAAAATGCCCCTAACTAGTCAATTTATATAGCAAGTGTAATATGTGCGGAATTTAAATTAACACTTGATATTTATGTGGAAACCCTCACGGGAAAAACCACGGGCTGTTTTGTGCGCCACACATAGACCTCAAATCCACTAATTAAAATGGAGTTTACAACCTATGTTGACCTCGTCAAACACTCCGGTCTATAACCCCCCACTTCTACCCGCGAGCCTTTAAAAGTGGTTCGAGTCCAATTTGCTTGTGGCTTAAGTACTCTTAGCCACAAGTCTTACTTCTCAATGAAGAGATAAAAGGGCCTATGTGAATATATGATAATATTCAAAAAGCAAACAAAGCTAGGGAACTTTAGATGCTTATCTAGGACGATTAGATGACAATAAATATAATCATAGATATCAATTAGCTAAATGACATGTCATAAAGCTTAGCTAAACATAGATTAGGCAATCATATGATATAGCTATCAAAATACAACTCTCAAACAATCAATACACTAATCTCAATCTTATATCTAAAATATATATGAATAACATACAAGTGACAATATGAGATTGCTTGTTAAGAAAGACACAAAATATGTAAGATATTAGTGAAAAGCTTACCAAGCAAAGTGTATTGAAGAAACCATGCAAAATGACATCTAGATGATCATGGATGATGCTAGATGATGATTAATGATCATGGAAAAGTGTTTGAGTAATCAAATGTGAGTTCTTTAGTGAAATTTTCTCTTAGAAAAATATGCTAAGTAAAAATATGATTTTTAACTCTCTTGGTCGACCTAGAAATGAAAGAGTCATATTTATAGAGTGTCAAAATGAAGTGACAACGTTTTGAAAAGTTCCCACTGTACGTAGGGCGGGTGTACAGCGGTTCACCTGGGATTGTGAAGAACATGTTCTTCGTGACCGCCCTACATAGGGCGGATTCCAGGCGACCTAGGGGTGGTTGCTCTTGGGTCTAGAGAGCCGCCCTTCACCCGCTGTATGTAGAGCGGTTTTTGGGTGAACCATCAGGTATGAAAAAACATCACCAATGGCACCGCTGTTTACCTGCTCTACATAGAGTGGGTGTACAACGGCTAATAGCAAATTTGCTCAAAGCCCCATATGGGCGCTGTTCGTAGGGCGCCTATAGGGCGGGTGAACACCGCCCATACTTTTACACAATGCAACCTAGTTCTAATCATGGCATGGCATTTGAACTACTAGATGCAATCAATAAAAAATGCAAGAAGAGATATTATATAATCATGAATGCACACATAAAAAGACACACATATACACAAAGTATGGAAATGCATGGAATGTGTGTGTGTGTAACTAAATCTCTTCAAAGCAAAGTAAGCACTAGAAATTTATCTTTGGTGCTTCTTCTCTTAAGGTCTTGAAGGCCTAAGCTACCCTTACAACAACCCCAATTGTGGTTTGTCACTAAAATAAGCCAATCAAACTTGAAGAACTTACAGTTTCTAAAGAATTTTAAGATAAAGCAACTATATCGATCTTTATAAGCAAAACAAGACATGAGCGACTTTTGCACCCTTTTCGATTTTTCCGGGTAGATACCCATATGATAGTAGCCTTGTTTAACTAATAAAGAGAGTGATACTTTGGATTTTAAAATCCTTTAAATGGATTCAAGATCCTTATTGATTGAAGTCTCAACATTGCTTTTCACACATGTTTTGCTTAATATAAGCAATCAAAAAGTATTTCATGCATATCATTTTAAGCATGTCATAAAAATTTCTCATGTCATGGAGATAAATTATGAGTCATTCAAATGTACCTTCCTAAATAATTCTCCTAGTCTAAAAAAGCATTGTTGAACCAAAATATGACATGGATTACAAACAAAACAATGGTGCACACTTATTATGAAAAAAGAACATATAGGCATATATGTGCAACCAACAATCTCAAGCAATTATCAAAAGAGCATAAAAATAATCAACTTTTTGCATATGACAATTCATGCAAGTTTGCAACTCTTTGCTTGAGCTCCCCTTATTGGGGTCAAATCCATACCGTATTAGGGCGAGAGACAATTCCCATTAAACATACTAAGTCCATTAGACTCGGTAGTATCCAAGGGTGTCATATGAGCACAATTGTTTGGGTGCTCATCTTTCCTATTCAACCTAGGTTCCACCATATCATTACTAGTGGTCAAAATCTTCAAGTCTCTAGGTTTCCTAGGATAATGCATAGCCCTATGGTTCATTCTCTTTTATTTCATGCTCACAATTCTACATCTCTTAATGTAGTTAAAACAAATTGGTCTTATATGACCAATCATACCACAAAAATGACATGTATAAGGGAAGAGTTTATACCACTGCATTTAGATCTCATCGAGGCTTTGCCATGTGGATGAGGTTGTCTTTGATGATGCACCAGTTGGCTTCTCCTTGGAGCTTGAGCCGAATGTTAGTGCTTCTGTGGTTGAGTATGATGATCTTGCCTCAAAGATTTATGGACCTTTGGTTGAGGCATCCTCAAAGGATGAGGTTGAGCTTGGTTCCTTAGAAGCATCTTCAAGGATGAACTCCTAGAAGATTCACCCACAACAAGACATTTCTTGGGATGTTGAGACAAAGGCGGACAAATAGGAGCTGTCTCTTTCATAAATGTAGTCTTGTCCGAGGAAGATGTGGTCTCATCATCTATAAATCTAAGCCCTCGCTTGTCATTAGTCTTCTTGCCAATGCTTAACATAATGTCAAGCTTCTCCAATCCTGAAGTAAATTTGGCAAGCGAGTTTCTTGCCTCTTCAAGCTCTATCTTCAACTTGCCTTCATTTTCCCTTCCACATCTCACTTCTTCATCTAAGTGAGTCACTTTGGCTCTTAGTTGAAGATTATCCTCTTTCAACCTAAGGATATCATTTTTCTTCTTCTTCAAACCCTTTTAAAGATAGTCAATGAACTCTTGATAATTCACCACATTATCATTTGAGTTCCCATAGCAAGTACTCCACTTGTGCTTGCGTGAGTCATACCATCATGGCTAGCTTCTCCCGAACTTGCTCCTCTTTGGTCTCCACTCTCCAAGTCACCATTCTTGAATTCATCAAGTGATAAACATTTGGTGACGGTTTGAGCTTCTTCATGGTAGGAGAACTGAAAGGCAAAGTAGTTGTTCTCACACTCAATCGAGCTTGTGGAACATCCTTCAACTTCTTCAAGTTTGCTATCGCTCCAAGTAACGATCATAGCTTCTCATCCCTTCTTGTACTTCAAGTTACCCCACATGGAGGCAATGTGGACAAATCCACCATAGTCAAGACAAGGTCGTCTATTCCTTACTTGCTTCATCCTTCTTAAGTAAGGTCTGAAACAAATTATAGCACGGTGTGTATAAAACTATCTAGAGGGGGGGTGAATAGATTTTAAGCTTATTACCCAATTTTTCCTGTTTAGTCAAAATTATGAAATTACCCCTAAATAGATAAAGCAATAAATCAAGTATAAAATGTGGAAATTAAATAACACTTGATTTTTTACGTGGAAACCCTCACGGGAAAAACCACGGGTTAGTAAGTAAGCCACACTCGAACCTCGAATCCACTAAATGTGTAAAACGATTACAACCTAATCCCGGAAGTAATCACACACCTACCTAATCCCGGTATAAGCGAACCTAGTTCGATTGCTTATGAATTAAGCAACCTAATCCCGGTCATAACACAAGACTTAATTCTCTAAAAAGAGATTAACACCCTAAGTGAATATATGAATATTCAAATGCAACATAGAAAAAGGGAAACCCTATATGCTTATCTAAGATGATGAATTTGCAATTAAAAACAATCCTAGATATTAAAGCTAAATGACATGTTAATTAGCCTAGATAATCATAGATTATAGAAACCTAGATATCTATCATAAAAACAACACTCAATCAAATCAACACAACAATCTCTATCTTGAATATTAGAATTTAATCTAAGAACAATCAAGTAATAAAAGAGATGCCATAATAAATTAAACACTAATTATGTATGATAATAGTGAAAAACTTACCAAAGCAAGTGTGAGGATGAAAGACCCATGCAAGCAAACATCCTAGATATGCTAGAGAATGCTAGATGAACTTTGATGCAAATGGATTTTGGTTTGAGTGTTTAATGAGCAAACTTGATTGCTTTCTCTCTTAAAAATCTCTCTTTTGAAAGTAGGGTTCTTGATGATTAAAGAGTTACATTCAGAACAAGAGAAAGTGATGTATTTATAGGCATGAAAAACAGAGCATGTGAAAAGACAAGTTTACCCCTGAAACGCACCGATCGGCGGTTTCAATTGGCAGCTAGGCCGCCGATCATAACCGCCGAATATGACCCGAGAAGAACAGAGGACCAACGGCGGTTTCATTCGGCGGTTTCGTGACCGCCGATCTAACCGTCGAATCAAACCTGAGATAAAAAAATCAATCAGGTATGAACGGCGGTTTCATTCGGCGGTATCGTGACCGCCGATTTAACCGCCGAATCAACCGCCGAATTAGACCGAGAGATAAAAATCAATCAGGTCTTGAACGGCAGTTTCGAACGGCGGTCGTGACCGCCGATCGTAACCGCAGAATTGCTCCATACACTACTGGAAGCAAACGGCGGTTTCATTCGGCGGCCAGGCCGCTGATCATAACCGCCGATCACCAACAAAGGTGAAAACCAAGAAGAAGCCAAGGGCATTCTCCGTAAGCGGTCCTCGCGCTAAACCAAGCACATTCTAGTGCATGCGCGGACGTTTCCGAAAACTATCGAGAAACGAATTACAAGACAACAAGACACAATTACACACAACAAAATATAACAAGACAAGTGCAATGTGAAGAGAATGCACATGTATGCAATGTATGTTAAGTGTGTGTGTGCAACTAATCTCTTTAAAGAAAAGTAAGCACATAGAAATTTACCTTCGGTGCTTATCAAGACAAGGTCTTCAAAGGGCTTGAGCAATAACAACAACACCTAAGCTACCCTTACAAAGAACCCCAACATGTGGTTTGTCCACGAAATGAGCCAATCAACAAATAGGAACCTTACAAGGTCATTTTCTTCTCCTCCTTCACTTTGGAGGTCATACCCTTCTTTTGAGATTTCATGAATCTCCTAAATCTCTCTATCATGAGAGTCACCTCCTCATCGGAGTCAATTTATTTCCTCTCCACTTTGGAGGTCATCGAAGCAATACCCTCTCTAAGAGTTTCTCAAGGCAAAAATTTCTCTACGGTCTTGGTGACTTCTAAAGATGAAACACAGTTTCAAACCTAAATTATGTTTTTAACGAAAAGAGAAACTCAAAAGAAAAAAATTAAAAACAAATTAAAATTAAGAAACATCCCTAACATATATACAAAATTCTACATAAAAAAAAAACATATCTCATTCAAAAAAACTTTTATTATATGAAACTCGAATTTGAAATTCCGACCCTAAAAAACAAGTAAAAGAAACCATAATATATATATATATATATATTAAATCAAGAGAAGCTTACTTTTTCTATCAAGGCAGAATTTTCTCTACAATATTGGTGACTTCTATAGATGAATCACAGTTTCAAACCTAAAAAGTGTGTTTAAGGAAAAGAGAAAATCTAGATATGGTAGTGACAAAGGGAAAACCAAGAGACATGTGAAGATGGAATAAGGAAAAAAAAACAAAAAAAAACCACACCACGAATGTGGCGTCTTTTTTTTTTTTTTTTTTTCCAAATAAAATAAAATATATTGATTCTAATGTCTTTTAAAAACCTAATTATTTATAAAACAAAATCTTTCCTTTTTTTTTTCTAGGGTAATTTTGTGACTAATTATATTATTTGTCACAAATTATCAAGTTTTTTTTAACTAATTGTGACAATTATTTTTTGAAAGTCTTAATTGAACAAAACATAATGACAAATAATAAAATTTGTAACAAAATAATACTTACTGTGATACATTTGAAATTTGTCACAAAAAAATGTGTCATTATAGGTCACTTTTTTTTGTAGTGAAACTGCAATTGAAACATTATTTAAAAATAAAAATAAAATTGATTTTTTTTTTCTAAATAAATGTATAGCCTATAGAATATTATTAAAAACACCTGTAACAATTGCTTCAACTAAAAGAAGTTTTTCAAAATTAAAATTAATAAAAACTTTTTTAAGATCATAAATGGATTAGCTCTTTTATCAATTGAAAAAGAGTTTTTAGAAAATCTTGAAAACAAAAGTTTAATTAAAAATTTTACATCTCAAGAAGCATGAAAAGTTAATTTTCTTAAAAAAAATTATTTTTATTTTTATTTTTAATATATATAGGGTCTCTTTTTTTTTTTCCTCCCTTAGAGACTCAAAATATGTTGAGCCGCCCCTGCCTAAGTGTTTTCAGATGTTTCCAAGATTTTGTGTTCACTTGTGGGATTCGAGGGTACTTCAAGAAATTCGGATGTGTTTCGGAAGATTTCCAAGATATTTGGGACATTCCATGTTTTTGTCGAAAACTGACTCGGATTCCGAATCGGGGGGTCGTTTGGATTCGAGTTTCAAATGAACGGGTTCAAATTGGTCTTGGGTTGCCAAATCACCACTCGGCGTGGACCTACCCTTGCCACGCCGCATGCCACATAGGCTGCATACATGGCAACCCACGTAGCTGCATGCATGACCTCCTTAGCCAAAAATATGCATCAGGTCATATAGCTGTTGCATGGGTCGTAAGCCCATTTCTTTGGCATCAGGTGGACTTTCTCCACGAAGGAAATGAAGATCCACTTTGACCAAATAGCCGGTCAGCGCAAGTTGAAGTGGGACACGCAGTCCCACCTGCGCCAAACCATGCTCTCGGCCCACGCATGAAATCATGCGCTCTTCTATGCAAATTTATGTCAAGGCCCCTCGACCTTGCTTAAATACATTTTGTGTCCTGCAGATTTAACAACGTCGACCATTTTTTTTTTTACGATTTCTCACCCGTTTTAGATCCGATTTGAGTGATTTAAAAAGTGAGATTTTTTTTCGAGTAGAACAAGTCCCAAATGTTTACACAGCCTAAAAAATTCATATTTTATGATTTTCAACTCGTTTTTTATGATGTGTTATTCATTGTTGAGGTAAATCAATGTTTATTCACATCTCTTGATTTTAATTGCTTGATTCATGATATATTGATGTTGATTTATGTAGAAATAGGTCTGAATATGTTTTATGGAATGTTCTACGTACTTGAGATTAAACTAGATTCATTCGATTTTGTGTTAAAAGCATTTCTAGTTTCCATAGATTCTTTGATCTAGCTTAGATCATGCTTTTTTTTAAGGATTACAAATCTCAATAAGACTTGGATTAATCTAGGTTGAGTGTGGACATTTGCTCACTAGTAAAAAGCCAGAGGGTGGGATAAGTGTGGTACAAATAGAGTGTGACATAAGGGAGCTTGATCACTTGAGTTTTTAACACATTATCCAATTAGTGAAGTAGTTTGTCATGGTTGTGGATTCAACCCTTAGATGTTTCCGCATTGGAGGTTTTACTACGTAAAAAATATCGTGTCCCAATGTCTTTCTCTAAACTCATTTACATTGCTTTTAATATCATTTGTAATATTGTTGATTAAATGAAAATTGAGAAAATGTATGGGACATAAACTTGTAATTGTTTAATTGTTGTTTTTCATATATTTCAATATTCTTTGTGCAACTAACACCTGTTTATTTATATTTATATATATATATATATATATATATATATATATATATATATATATATATATATATATATGTATATATGGATTTTGTTGAGTTTTTTTTTTATGGCGCGATTTTTTATTTTATTTTTATAAAAAAAAAATTGGATTTTGTTGTTGATCTTCTAAATTTTCTATTGTTAATTAATTAATTTAAATTATTTTAAAAAACAATATCATAGTAATTAATTTAATTAATTGATGGAAGGGCAATTTGATCATTTCATCATTTAGAGTGCTCAATAGTTAGTCAAGTGTTAGTCAATGGATAATCAAGGGTATTTTCATGTAATTAAAAGAAAAGTTTAATATAGCTGTGATATTACCAACGTCGAAGTATGTTAATGCAATTAACCCTAAAATCAACCACAAACTTTACATACTAAAGAATATTGGACATTTTTATATTACAATATATGAAACATTACTAGCTAAAATTTTCATTGAAGTGAGCCTGGTCCAACTTTTGTTGCGCTTCAAAAAGTAAGGCCCAATGTTATATTTTAGTACAGTTACCCACTATATTAATTATACATGAAAAAGTAAGCCTTTTTCAATTTCAATGTGATTTGGTTAAAAAGAGGAAGAAGAGTGAGAAGTAGCATTTTGAAAAGCCCAATTGGCAGAAGCAGAAGGTGGTGAAGAGGGGGGGAGCATGAGAGGCACGTGGGTGTTGTAATAGACAACACAAGGACTTTCATGGTTGTGAATTCCATCATATGTAGTTATCACATAGCTTGGGTCTTCCCTGTCCCTTTCCACTATCTTCTTCACATTGCATCCTCCACTTGAACATTTATAATAATTCCTGCAATTTTATCAGAGTAGTCATTAGAAATTTATAATTCAATGAGTAGATCACTAAAATTATAACATATATATATATATATATTATAATTTGTGAAGAAACACAGTTACATAATGCAAGTATGGAATATCCCCATATACTCATTAATTTATGAAAGCTTTATTTTGGTGGTCAGTGCAGACAAGAACTAAGAAATAGATACTAGAAATTACAAGAAACAAAAAAGACAATAATTATATATCTAGTTGACTAGTTTTGAAAAGCCACATAATCTAATAAAATCTTATATTATCATGAAATGCACACATTCAGATCTTATATTTATATTTGTTAGATGCATCTAACAAATTAAATGATTATTGTTTGTCTATTTTGCACTATAATGCACAAATATGTTTGTGTGGTTGGTGATGCTTCTTGAGTCTCGTTCAGTAACCAAATGTTAATTTGCTAAAAGCTATATGGTATAAATTGATAGGGCATGCTGCCCATTTGCCTAATTTTTTACGTGAGTGGTTGCCCCCTCTTCAGTCCATTTCACTGTCCAAAGGACTCTCTCTCTCTCTCTCTCTCTCTCTCTCTCTCTCTCTCTCTCTCTCTCTCTCTCTCTCTCTCTCTCTCTCTCTCTCTCTCTCTCTCTCTCTCTCTCTCTCTCTCTCTATATATATATATATATATATATATATATATATATATATATATATATATATATATATAGAGAGTAATGCTAGATATCACAACTAAAATCACAACTATTCCAACACAACACATGTGGCACATGAGGTGTCAATTGGTGAGTGGATATACATTAATAATGATTTATCTCACCTATCTATGTATCCACTCACCAATTGACACCTCATATAGCATATGTATTGTGTTGGAATAGTTGTGATTTTAGTTGTGATATCTAACATTACTCATTATATATATATATATCTCTCAGAGGGCATCGGAAAAGTATGTATAGGCGTATAGCTAACTCTCTCTCTCTCTTTCTCTGGTGCAAAAGCACAGAAGAAAGTTGGACATATATAGCTATAAACAACAAGTACTACTAGTTTACAGGTGATAAGAGCGCACTAGTGCCAGGCGGCATTCGCATAGGATCACTTGCTATGATAACAAGAGGATTTACACAGAAAGAATTCATAGCAGTTGTGGACTTCATTCATGAGGGTATGTAAATAACTCTTGAAGCTAAACAATCGGTTAAAGGATCAAAGCTTCAAGATTTCATGAAATTTGTCACATCACCCAATTTCTCCTTGTTGGATAAGGTGTCGGATCTTCGTGGAAGAGTTGAAGCTCTTACAACCTAGTTTCCAATTCCTGGAGTATGAGTAGTGTAGTAAAACAATACAGGTCACAGTACTCATGTTACTGAAAATTCTATCTGATAATAAGTAATGGTATGATGGAAGATTTTGAAGGCCGTGAGGTTGAAAGTCGATCCAATGATCTTTTTTTTTTTTAATATGTATATTAAAAATAAATTAATGCTTTATTTTAAACATGAGGAATCTTGATTTGCAAAAAAAAAAAACAAGTACTACTCAGATCCAAAATGAAAGTCTTTAGTTCATCCAATTCAAATACATGCGTAGTCATCCAATAGAATCATGTTATGTACATAGTATAGTATCATTCTATTGAATCACCAAACAAATCAAATACAAGAGACAGAAAGAGAGTGAGAAGGGATGGAAGGAATATATGCGTGGACTAGTCCATGAAGGCAACTAAGAAATAGTAGTATAACATGTCGCTGCCATTAATTATAATAAAAAAAATTAAAAAAATATTATAATCCATGAACAACTTATATTTTATAATTATCTAAATGGCCCAAGACATTGGTTCTTTTGAAGCTTATATTAATTAGTATATCCCTATATGATCATAATTAGTTTAACACTAAAGTAATTGATTATGATGATCATCCACTTATCATTGGAGAGAAGATTTGTTTATCTACATCAAAGTGGATCATAAATCAAAACACCCACCTCATTTTTGAGGTTTAAATTAATTTCATGATCGTTTAATAACCATCATATATACTGTATATGTATTAAACAGATCATCATTAATTAAGTTGGGGTCCATTAAAATCATTAGTTCCAATCACCCGTGGTAGCACAGACAATTCATATATATATATATAATATTTACGCAAAATTTCACAAAATCAAAATGAGAATAACAAAAATTATTTAATTAAAAATTATTTATTGCTAATCATAACATATTAAAAAGTTATAAATTAATAATTTACCTTGGATTTGGGCTGTTTTTGACAGACTTCTTTCCATATTTCCTCCACTTGAATCCATCATCCATGACCTCCAGCTCTGATTTTGTTCTAAATGCCACCCTGCTATGCCCCACTTGATCCTCCTTTGTTTTCTTTATCATCCCATTTCTGCATTTTCTAAAATTATTAATCAAAACAAAACAAACCCATTATTATATACATTAAATAACTAAATAAATATATATAAATATTTTTTCTCAAATGCAGACTGTCTTAGATCACGGCCTATTTTTTCTACATATAACAAAATACTTTCGACTGCTAGATCTATCTAACGGCGAGGTTATGGGGTTTGAAAGTGGGCCTGAGAGGACGACTCTATAATTTTCTATAAGAAAACAAAAGAGAAACCAAGTGGGTATGTAGATATAAAAGAGAAACACTTGCATGTCACTGTTTCTTGATGTTGCACCATTGGATCCACTTGATGAATCGCCCACAAAGTACTTCTCTGATGAAACCATGCTTTGTGAAGGAGAAGAATCCTCCTGATCAAACCCATCATCAAATACCAAGTAATCCGATACCTCGATCTCCGGATTCGATGGGTTGATGTTATCATGATAAAAGTAGGAGAAATTAGGGTTAGGGTTTTCAGGGTAGTTCATTTTTTTCTTCAAAGCTACTGGAGATGGTGAAGAAAATAGTAGTAGTAGTACTGTAAAGAGAGGGCATGCTTGTCAGGCAAGGCTTCAATTTATATATGTGAATCAAAATCATATAAAATTATTAATATTTTTTCTTTTTTTCAAAAAAAATGTTTTCTAAAATATTATCTTTCTTTTCTAGCCGCTCCTTCATGGACACTTTCCTGCAGGGACACTAGGAAGATGCTTCTCTTTGCCACGTGGCAGGTTCAAATTAGGTGAGATGACATCACCGCAATGACGTCATGTCCCTCATAGTTGTGTTTCTATTTGGGACCAGCTGCAATAATACTTTGATTGTTCGATTTTTTATAGGCTTGGCTGGATCTTAGTGGGATTTATATACTGTCTACCACACCATCTTAGGAGAAAAGTTTCCATGCCACGCCCATACAATATCATCTCTATCCCTATGTTAATCAAATAATTTTCTATTTATATACACATATATATCTTTTTTAAGAAAAAAATTAATATAATAAAGTATATTTAAATCTAATTCATTCATGTGTTATGTGTAAATGTGACAAAATGCTATCGCATAGATCAGTGTCAGTGTCGGTCCTGAGGTTTTGGAGGCCCTATGGTGAATATTTAAAATGAAACCTTTGTTCAATCTCACATCTAAATTTTGTGAAATCATGTACTTAATAATTTATATATATATATATATTATCTTTTGAGAAAATTTACAAATTAAAGCTTAATCAAAGTAATTTTCATCAAGTTTATATCCCCATACATAGAAAAAACAAAACTAAAAAAAAAAAAAAAGTTACGAGCAAATAGATTTGCATGACAATTCTCACTCAAAGAAATAGCATATGTAAATAAGGAGAAACGAACTTGCTTAGAAAATGAAAGGGGGGGGAAACCTCCTCCTTTTTTATTTTATTTTATTTTAATTTTTTTTAGAATTAACAAAAAATAAAAATAAAAGAAAGGGTATATTTGATAATGTTTGGGGTGTGCTTACAAAATATAATTTTTTTAAAAAACTCTTACACTATGTTTGGTTCGATGGAAAGGAAAGGAAAGGAAAGAAAATGATAGTGAGAAAAGGAAAGGAGAGGATAGTGATTTTAATGATTGTTGTTTGGATGGTTATGGGTGGAAATAAAATGAAAGGATAGTGGTTTTATTTTATTTATGAAAATACCCTTATTTTAACAATATGAATGCAAACAATATATAGGGTTATTTTTGGGATTTTGAAAAAAATTATTAATGGTGGATTCCTTTCCTTTCCTTTCCCTCCCTTTCCTTCTAAATTTGAATAGAAACCAAAGTGTTTAAAATATAAAGAAATTATTCCACTCATTTCCCTCCATTTCCTTTCCTTTCCCTCTCATTTAACCATCCAAACAAGAAATTAAAAATCCCCTCAAATCCTTTCCTTTCCTTTCTCTCCAATTCCTTCAAACCAAACATAGTGTTAATGAGGTGTACATGCAAAGAGGGATGCACAAAATTTCAGGGATGCAAATAGAGCTACTCATTTGTTCTTAATAATTTTGATGAAAATCAATATTAAGTCCAATCTTTATATAAGAAGATGATTTCCACATCTTTTTTCTTATTTGGGGCCCAAATTTGATATAATTTTTTGAAGTTTGAAAAATAACAATAAATCTGGACCCTTTTTAGACCTTTCATTTACCAAAGTCCAAATATACAAGCATTAAACACAAAAAATAAAAATAAAAATAAAAATGGGCCCTTTTTGACCCCTTTTTTTTCTGGGCCCTGGATGGTTGCCCCTAGTTGACATGCCTCGGGGCCGGCACTGCGATAGATATATTATTGATATGATATACCCGTTTTATCGAATTTTGATTGCAATTATATATTGATATTTAAACATGAAATTGAATTAGAATATTTGTATTAAAAAAAAAAAAAAAAACCACAAACATCACCAATGCGCCCACCCACTTAAAGCAGCCATGGGTCGAAATATCCAATAAGTTTTGAGGAAAAGAATAATTAGGTTTTAACAAATTTCGTCCATTAATCCCTCTAATCCCACGAAACATGATGTGAATATGAGTGTGCATCTGCCTCACCCAACCATTTCTCTTGCTATAGGTAAGTGGGCCATATTGCATACCCTACAAGCTTAATACGTACAAATGAAAGTTATTGCATACCCTACAAGCTTAATACATACAAATGAAAGTTTATATTCTATTTCTGTTTAATGAAATCGTATATGCAAGTATAAAATCATCATTATTATTATTATTATTATTATTATTATTATTATTATTATTCAGTTGTTGTGATCTTGAATGATGTTAAACTATTTGAACAATCTTGGCTACATTTGACCACTTGACTAAGTAGATTAATTGTGAATAATAAATTGAAGTCTATTGTTTGATTAAATAAACCCACTAAACATTAATGTTAAATGGTAATTAAGTATTTCAATAATGTAAGTTGAGGTAAAGCTAAATTATTACAGTCGTTGTGACAATGGTATCCGCTATATCTTTTGGTTTCATATGTTGCTCAAAGTTATATATATATACAGTAATACTATACATCCCACCTAAAATCCCACTTTTTTCATCCTACTACATGTAGTATGTGATGTGTCAAATTGTGAGTGGATACATGGGGTAGGTGTCATTAATGTGTATCCACTCATAATTTGACATCTCACATGCCACATGTAGTGGGATGAAAAGAATGGGATTTTAGGTGGGATGTTTAGCATTATTGATATATATATATACAATTTTTTTATTATCAGTTCGAACTAATATAAGATATATCAGTTCCTTACATGTGGGTCATTGGATTTAAATGCTTTGACTTGGTTGTATGCACTTGTCAAAGCATCTTTTAAATCTAATGGCTCATATGCAAGAAACTGATATATTTTATATCAGTTCGAACTGATAATAGAAAGACTATATATATATATATAAGACTTACATTCTCCCACTTGAGCTACATAAAACATTATCATTTTAGATTTAGTGATTTAATTTTTTGACTTCAACATCTCAATCATCTATGTGCTGTTCATCCAAGAGTTGTAAATGTATTCAAATCTCAGCCAATTGTTTAAAAGCACATGAGTGATTGAAATTTAAAGTCAAAATATTAAGTTACTAAATCTAAAATGATAAAGTCTATGTAAGCTCAAGTGGGAAAATGTAAGTTTTTTTTATTATTTTATTTTATTTATTTATTTTTTAACTGTGAGCAACATATGTCATTATAAATTTGAGTTTATGAAAACTGAATTGATTGGAATGTTTAAGTAAGAGATAGTTGACCGGATTGAGCTCATTACTGATGTGATTAATATTGTGGGGCTTGGTGCACTTTAGCTGCATTATTTATGTGATATGGTATAGTTTGGATATTAGATATGCGTGAGCCTAGTTATAATCCTATTAGGATTATGGTTTCTTTTGGGGTTTGTCTTCCATTAGGATTGTGAATTACAAATTTAAGTTGATTTAGCTTAACCAATATATATATGACATAATCTATAAAACACCGGTGTATGGTGCACCAAATTTTGTTGTATATGATCGTATGTGAGTAGCAAGTGATCATATGTATATAATGTTATCCCATATAAGTGTTGGGGATTAGAATCGATGAACGCGGAAACAACATGCCTAATACTCGCCAATAACTTATAGCAATTAATAACATTAGTAGCAGAAAAAATAGATGAGAGAAAATAAAACAATCACAACACAAGATATATGTGGAAAACCCAAATCGGATAAAAAACCACGGGCCATCAGGACGAGAGAGAAAGTTCCACTATATGATAAATTGTTATAACCATATACTTCAGGATTCTCTCTCACACTTAACCCCAAACCACGCTCACAAGATCCTTACCAAGAACCCCCGATATCCCCTAGGTCTCCCCTGAATATCACCCACGAATCTTATACTTGATCCACTAATATTCCCTTAGATCCCACCCCCTCGGATATTCCCATGGGTCTCCCCGGATCTCACCACACTCTTTCTAATGTTACATAGTGTTCTTTTCCTCCACACACAAATAACCTAATTACAAGGTTCTATTTATACTAGTTACATGAAGTTCAAGTCCTATAAGGAAATACTAATCTTCTATATATAAGACTTCTTGTTTTAGCGCAAAGTCCTTTTCCTCCACGCACAAAAACTTCCTATTCCATGTAAGGTCTATTTCCTTCCTTTTCCATCGAAGACTTCCTGATTCGCCCAAATTTCTGTCGAACTGCTATGAGTACCATTGTCTACAGTATAGTGTTTCCCACAGCAGAAACCTCTAGATGTCGACCGCTGTCATTATCGCTGTGCAATCCACAGTGCAAGGCATAGCGATCCTTCAATGCTTTGCGAACTCTGCCTCTACCGCTCCCTAGACCGCTGTTAAAGCCACATCGCTAGGGACAACGGTTTTCTTCTTCTTCTACTTTCATCTTCAGATCTTCCCTCAAACACCTAATCCAATTTCCAAACGTATCCCATGTCTCCAAGAAGCTCTACATCAGTTGAGTCTCATTTGGTTAACATTCAGTTCATTCGAGAATACAAGCCAAAACCTAACAATAAGTTACATATGATCACGAAAAAAATAAGACTTAAGTTTTATTGTGGTCGCATGTTAGTTGTATTTGATCACATATGAATTGATGTGATTATGCTAAAAAGGCCATGATCACATATAAATTTTTTAAAGGTGCATAGTACACTGGTGTTCTATAGATTGACCCCATATATATATATATAGCTTATATAGCTTCTCACCTACAAACCCCTAACATAAAGTTATGTATATACAAACCTATTTGTCAGCCTTTTGATTAAAATCCAAGGATGTTATGTAAATTGTGGGACATCCATTGGATTTTGATCCAAAGGCTGACAAATATGCGTAGACATAAATTAATAATTCTATTGTAGTAAATGTGACTTATTCACATAAGGTTTTTGTCTAAAGTTACATATATTCAAGTGTATTCTAATGATTTTTTAATTTTTTTTGAAAAGAAAGATATTATTAAAAGCGAACAAACCTCTACGAAGACACCGGGCAATCACCCAACACAAGACTCTCCATACAAGAAGGACAATCTTCCAGCCACACCGACTCGCCAACATACGACAAAGCCAATTTAGCTAACCCATGAGCAACAACATTCGCAACACGGGGAACAAAGCTAACCGAGAGGACAAAACCCTCACAAAGAACACTCAAAATATCATAAATAACTACCCCAACATCTTCACAAGGCAGATCCTTAGAACGGATAGAGTTAACAACATTCAAAGCATCAGACTCTAAAATTGCAGGAACAAGACCAGAGCTGACAGCAAGCAAAATGCCCTTAAGGATCGCCAAAGCTTCAGCAATTGGGGGAGAAAACTTGGACTCAAAATCATAGCAAGCAGAAGCCATGACCAAACCACTGGAATCATGAATCACCACTCCAAGACTAGACCGACCTTCATTAGAAGAGATTGCAGCATCAGTGTTTATCTTAAACATACCCCTCTCAAGAACCTGCCACCGAGGAACCACCCTGGAAACGCTCCACCCAGACCCCACGCTGACAGAACTGTGCTGGAAATCCTTAATATAGGATTCAGCCCAGCCAAAAATCTCATCAACATCAGAGACCTTCTTCATGTGCACCACCTGATTTCTTCTGTACCAGATCCTCCACCATAACACACACATCAGTTAAAAATCTGACCTCTACAACCGATCCCAACAAACCAAAACAAACTCAAAAAAAGAAGCAGAATCCAGAATAGACCCTCCTCCACTCAGCAAAGATAACAAACGAATCTCCTTCAAAGTGGAACACCTCCAGAGAGCATGGAGAGTTGTCTCCTCCTTATCACGACAAAGCGGACACCAAACATCCGTCGGAACCTTATGAGAAACCAGATTAACAAGAGTTGGGATCCCATCAAGACAAGCCTTCTAAACAAATAATTTAACCTTGGAAGGGAGCTTAATGCTCCAAAAAAACTTCCACCAGGATTCCATTCTACCCAGACCGAAAGAACTCGGGTTTAAATAAGTCAAACGCTCAACCCAATAACCACTGCGGATCGAGTAACACCCAGAAGGATTGAAATGCCACAATAACGAGTCCTCCATATCAGACATACTGGGCGCCAACCCCAGAATCATATCCGTATCAACAGAAGCAAAGGAATCACACACTAACCTCTCATTCCAGTCCCTTGAAACCAGCTTCAGCCTCTCCATTATGGCCAAATTCCCAAGCACCGGCTGAGAAACAACTTTAAAGGAATTATGCTTAGGAATCCAGCGGTCCCCATAAATCAAAACCCTCATACCATTACCCACCCGCCATATTGAACCCTTCTCAATCAGCTCCCTACTCCAGAAAATACTTTTCCAAAGAAAAGAACCATTCTTACTATACTTTGCCTGAAACAAATCAGTAGACGGGTAATAACATCCCTTAATAACCTTTGCCGCCAACGAATTTGGACACTGTAAAAGGCGCCAGAATTGCTTAGCAAGCATCGCTTTATTAAAAGCAACCAGATCACGAAATCCCATTCACCCCTCAACCTTGGGCTTGCATAATTGATCCCATGAACACCAATGCATTTTCCTCTTCGAAGCTCCACCACCCTACCAAAATCTTGTGCACAAGCTATGAAGCTCCGAAATCAGAGAAGAAGGCCTAAAAAGGTTCATAGAATACATAGGAATAGACTGGATTACTGCTTTCAACAGAACCTCCCGACCCCCTGCCGAAAACAAACGGCTTTGCCAACTTTGGAGTTTCTGCCAAACCCTCTCATTAATGTTACTGAAAAGAACCCGTTTATTCTTACTAGTAACACAAGGGAGACCCAAATAATTCTCATGGCAGTCGACAACTTCCATATCCAACACACCAGCCAAAGAAGACTTATCAGAAACACGGACATTCTTACTAAACCCAACAGCCGATTTTTAAAAATTTATAATTTGACCTGACGCCACCGAATAATCCTTTAGAATCCATTTGATATTATTACATTCCGCCACCTTAGCTTTAGTAAAAAGAAGGCTATCGTAGTAAAAAACAAGTGAGTAATCTTCGGGCCCCCTCTACTACACCGAAAGCCCGAGAACTTTCCCATCTTCTCCGAACTAGAAATCAAACCTGACAACCCTTCCGCACACAAGAGGAACAAATAAGGAGACAGAGGGTCATCTTGACGAAGCCCTCTAAACGGTTTAACATTACCACAAATCTTCCCATTAATAATACACGAAAAAGATACCGTCGAAATGCAATCCATTATCTTCGAAATCCACCTCTCAGAGAAACCCACCTGCCGCATCATTCCTTCCAAAAACGCTCACTCCACCCTATCATATGCCTTAGACTTATACAATTTAAGAGCCATAAATCCTCGTTTCCCACTCATCTTTCGTCGCAAAGCATGTATACACTAAAAACCCACCATAACGTTATCCGTAATAACTCTCCTTGGGACAAAAGCACTTTGCGTCTCCGAAATAACCCCATCAAGAACCTTCCTCAAACGGTTCGCCAAGACTTTAGAAATGCATTTGTAAATAACATTACACAGACTAATGGGTCTCAATTCCGACATCCTCTCCACAATCGTAACTTTAGAAATAAGACAAATAATTGTATGATTGAGCCCCTCCACCGATCAGCCCTCATTCAAACACTCGAGACACACCTTTGTCACATCATTACCGACCACATGCCAGAATTTTTGGAAAAAACCAGCCAGAAAACCATCCCTCCTCGGAGCCTTCGAAGGATTCATTTGGAACAAAGCCACTCTTACCTCCTCAGCCGTGAACGGCAAATCAAGAAAATCTCTAAGATTGTTAGGGAGCTTTGCCTCAACCTTAGACACCACCTTACTAATATCATTTCGAGTAGGATTTGACAATGTAAAAATATCAGTGAAATACCTTTGAATTGCCTCCTCCATCTGCTCACCCACACGCCAAATCCCATCCCCATCAAATAGCCCCTGCAGCTCATTTCTTTTTTTCCTACTAGTTGCTTTCGCATGGAAGAATTTTGTGTTACGATCACCCCTCAACCACGAAACTCTCGATCTTTGCCTCCAAAACACCTCCTTACACTCCAGCAGCTCATCCAACTCTCTCTCAATCACCCTAACCCGTTTCCAATCAATCCCTACCACTGAATTTCCAACATCAGCTAGCTTCTTCTTTTTTTGTTTGATATCAGCATACATAGCAGACCGATTATCTCTATTCCATCTATTAAGGACCCTCAAACACGCAGCAAGCTTGTCTAAAATTCGCTGCACAGAACATGAACCATTCCAGATATTACCCACCAGCTCCTGATAGTCCTCTTTATCAGCCCAACATAATTCAAAATAAAAACGATAACTCCCATGATGTTTCAAAGCCCCCTCATGAAAATCCAATAACACATGACGATGATCGGAATTCCAAAAATCAAGGTGTACCACCGAAAATCCAGGAAACATATCCTACCAATCCACGTTAGCTACACACTGATCAAGCCTTTCACTAACCAACCTAGAACCCTCCCTCTGGTTACTCAAAGTGAAACCCGGCCCAACAAAACCCAAATCTTCTAAACCCAAATCTTCTAAACCACACTCATCCAGCACCGAGCTAAAATTATCAATCAAAAACTGTTGACGCACCCCCCCTCCCCGCTTTTCAGACATACAAAGAATCTCGTTAAAATCACCCCCCACCATCTACGGAAGATCAGACATCCCCGCAAGTCTTCTCAGTAAAGTCCATACATGAGACCTTTGCGCCGAGTCCGGATGCCCATAGAAATCCGTAAACCTCCACTTCTTATTGTTATCAGACACCATAACTACATCAATATGAAAACGAGAATAGGACAATAAAGAAATGTCCACCGTGTCCATCCATAAGAGACATAATCCCCCACCAATTTCGCAGAAAAACCTAATTTCACTCTCAAAAATTCCATCCTCTTATGATCACAAATCGTCTCCATTAAAAACACGACATCAGGATGATGATCCTTTAGCCGTGCTTGTAGAACCCGGAACGCCCGTGCCCCTCCCAAGCCCCGAGCATTCCAGACGAGGGTTTTCATTGAGTCTGGCAAGCCGGGGAATCCACCCGACCTGTCGATATCTCAATTGACTCCTGGTCAAAAGCATCATCAGACCTCAATGTAGTTTGTTCAAGTGTATTCTAATCATAATGTCAGTTTTTAACTTTATTATATGTAGTTTGTTCAAGAAAACGTCATACAAATAACGAGTGACATGGTAATCGTAAATGATATATTGATAATAAATTATATGTTTAATGTATGTAATACTTGTGACTAGTAATTAATGAATAAGAAAGAAAATTTTATATTTCTAATTATGCGATTGAATAAGATGAATTACCAATAATTTATGTACAAAATGGAGAGTCAAATTGTGTTAAGAAGAAGACCAAGACCTCTAGAAAGACAAAAACTTTAATATTAACGTTAACATATAAATGATGATGCAGATCTCTCTTTTAGCTAGAAAATTGAATTTTTGAACCAAGAGAGGATTTAACTTTTCTCAACTACCGTACACTTTTGGATATATATTATCTTGTAGATTGATAATTTGATATATATATATATACATTGAATTAATTTAATCTACTTTTAGAAAAGATTTAATATAAACTAGTAAAGTAAAGCCAGACTTTAATGAAAATATATAATTTTTTTTTTTTTTTTTTTGTTGTTGTTGTGAAAATCACTATCACGTTGAGCATAATCAGTCTGAAATAATAATATATTAAATATAGCAAAAGAAGACATTTGGTATTTTCGGTTCTTTTTGTTTTCATCTTTTACTGTTTTGTTGATGGTTTCTACTGTTTGTGTGGGGGTTTTAGCTCCTCTCTTCTTTTGTTGGTTTCACCAATCAGCTCTTTTCAGGGTTAATATTATTGAAATGAGAGATGTGAAAGGGAATAATTCAAGATTTACTTGAGTTAGATATCACATTGTTCGAGAAACCATATATTTTGTAGGAGTAAAGAATAGTCGATCTATAACTGCGTTCCGGACTAGATAATATGAGATTGGCTCAGCAGTAAGACTCTTACACTTACATTCAAAAGGTTGTGAGTTCGAGTTATACTCCTCCTCTAATCCCAAAATATTAATAGTTCAAAAGAAACGATGGACTTGTATCATTCGATGATGATATGTTTGGGCCTTCGGGTGTGTATATCCATCCTATTTAATTATGTAACGTGGTATATATTAATTATAATAAATTATATGAGAAACTCAAACCAAATGAAATAATATAAGTTGCTTGAGTGTATTTGTCCAAGGGCATGGAAGCTTTTCTCTATTTTAGGTTTAATACAAGTTGATGAAGATAATTGTCAAAGTTTGCAGTGATCATGTCTT
Source organism: Acer yangbiense (assembly GCA_008009225.1). Classification (NCBI taxonomy): domain Eukaryota; kingdom Viridiplantae; phylum Streptophyta; class Magnoliopsida; order Sapindales; family Sapindaceae; genus Acer; species Acer yangbiense. The sequence goes on along the minus strand of CM017766.1, from coordinate 37,280,193 downwards.
GTTGCAAGGTTTGAAACTTTGAAACAACTTCCGGTAGAGATTTTTGGTTAGATCAGAAGATGTTAACAGTAAACTTCAATTCTAACAATAACAAAAGCAGTATTTTTTACATAAACATAAAGTAAAGTTATTTATTTATCTATTTATTTATTTTGATTTGGAGGAGGGGATTTCAACTTGGAATCGAAGTGTGATTACTATCAGACTATGCTTGCAGTCATAAGTAAATTTAATTCTAACGAATGTTAAAATCATTTTGATTATTTGATTTTACATTTATACACTTAGGGGTGGTTTGTTGTTTGCACTTAACACTTGATAAGTCTGAACTGATTCTATTAAGTTGTTCTATTTGATTTTTGAAGTGTTACATAAATTTGGGGTTTCTGGGAAAGGGAGAGGACTCAAACCCACAACCTTATGTTGTAGGTGTAAGGGGCATATCACCGTATTAACCTCATCTAGTCATTGTTCAAACAATTTAAAAATATGAAAAAAAAAAAAACAACTAAAAATAAAAAGTAAAAAATATTAACTTTTCACTTAATTCCAAATCACTAAATTACATCTAAACTATTTCCTTCCAATATTATCTCCTCCCAATGATAACATATTTCCAACAAGATAATGCTAGGCTACCTAAATGATGTAGCATGTGAGTTGTCTATATTGATAAACTTATTTCCGATATTATCATAATTTTATATTATACAAATTTATTTCTTTTCACTTAATACTTGTGTTAAGCTATTTAAAATAAATAAATAAAATCCTTAATCATAGTGTCACTTTCAACTCCTCTATTTTTTGAAAGGTTCAAATACGTTGTTCAACCTTCAATTTTATTTATATATAATTTTTGTAAAAATAAAAAATATTTTTCTATCATTATTCATCATATATTAATCATGAACAATATCTTATCATTATTTACACAAAAATGATTTAGAATTTAGTTAATTTTTTATTTAGTTGTTTGTATCATATTAAATAAGAGTACATGACAGTTAATAGTAATAAATGTATAAACTTTAAATTAACAATTTAGCCTATATTTAGTTTTTAATAAAATTCAAGACCGTTCAATCCTTAAATAAATAAATAAAAAACAAACAATCTCTTAGTAAGTCATGATCTAGAAAATTGAAAACTCAAATTAATTAGCAAATAATTGGACAAACCAACTTCCAATTACTGTGGATTTGTTTGGTTTGTGTTTGAATAGAAAGATCCAAAGTCGAAAGTACGTGTATGTATTTATTCAATTAAATTATTCTTGTATTTCCTTTTGGGGCAGACTTATCCTGTTCAATATTCTTTCTTCTTTTTCTATATAATTGACTTATATTATCCAACATTTATAATCACAACCAAAGCTTTCATTTTCAATCATAGTTAAGTGTTTGAACAATAACATGACTAGAGTGTCCAACGGGGGCCGGGACAACAAATTACAAAACTAGACATCCTATCAAAATTGTATGATCCAGTCCAATCAAATCTTACCATAAATATGTATTCATATGTGAATTTAGGATTTGGAGATACATGGACGTAACCAGGATTGAACACTAAGGTAGGCTAGCAAATTTTTATTTTTTTTAATGAACATCGACATCACTTAGTTATGAGGATATAGTGAGACATTCCCGTAAAATATATATTCTAAATAAATACGTTACAAAATTTTATTTTATTTTTAAAAAGTCAAATTAAATTATAAGAGAAACATGAAACGCAAATGTGAACACTAATTAAATTATACAATATTCTTATATCATTTTGATTCATTTGAAATATACTAGTACAATGTTTTGAGAAATTTAATAAAATTCTTTTAACAATATCGTTACTTTGTAAATTTAAAATTGGATTAAATAATAATTAGATTACTTCTAAAATCTCATTATCTATATTTAACAATACAATAACCCTAAAATTTCAAAATAAAATAATTTTTTTTTTAAAGTAACAAATTAAAAAATATTTAAAGTCATAATATTCACTCAAACATATCTAAATGTTGATATTGATAAATAGATTGAACTAAATTTGAAGAATGGGGAGAAATAATTATTATTATAAAAAGAAGAAAAAGGAAAGAAAAATTATTTTTTTACTCCGACTAGGAATTAAAATTAATTATTTAATTTTTTTCTTTGCTATTTTAATTTTTTGTAAGGGTGCCATGGCCCACCCTAGCCCCCACACAGGTACGTCAATGTGGAGATATGTATTCATATATGAATTTAGGATTTAGAGAGGGAAACTGACTCAACCCATTACCTTATGATATAGATATGCGGGGCAAACCACCAAGCCAACCTCATTGTAACTATTTTTTTTTCTTTTGTTAAAAGTATGTATTTGACAACTGTGGTGCATGCACCCATCCCATTCCAACTTGTTATCCAAACAGAAGCAAAATACCCCTATGAACCACACATAATTTAGTGTTGCTATTATTATTATTATTATTATATGGGTTTGTTAAAATATAAAATTTAAATTAAAAAATTCATATTTATTCTAATAATATATTAATACATAATTTTTTTGAATAAATATTTATAACTTTTATATTTTCTTTTTCAATTTTAATATATTAACATTTTGCTCTCTCTATCATTGTATAAAAATCCAACACGTTTAACTTTTGGGAATGAAGTGATGTTTGAAAGTGCAAGGAAATGTGTAATTATATATGATAAGATAAATATATATATATATGATACATGATATATCCATATTGTATTGACTTGATCAAAACCACTTTTTGTGTGATAGTCTAGATTCAACTCTTGGATTGTTTCTGTGTTTGATTGTATTAGACCAATGTTGGAAAACAGCAAGGAAGCTTCATTTGACAGCTATGGGCATGCCTACCGCCACACTTTTCTATCATTTTATTTACTTATCATCTTAGTGCTTTCATTTCAACTCCAGGCCACATGATTATATAAAGTAATTTTGCTTACTTTCCTCCATCTATCCTGTCAATTTCTATGAACTTTTTAATTGGTGTAATCATATTTGTTCAGATAATTAATTATTAATTTTTATCTCATAAAACACTATCAAACATACATTTTTTTTTTCAATAATATTACTAATTATATGCTTTTAAGAGAAATTTAAGAATATAATTGGATGCAGTAACAACTTATATACCACGTTATTTGATAATAAATTTGAAAAATTTAACACTATTCTTTTTTAAATATATACTGTTTCTTTTCGGTAATTTTCAAGACTTTGATATGCGCTGCAGCATTGCGTTGAACTTATGGTTTTTAATGCAATACTGTGGGTGAGTTTTGTACCTAAGAATTATTGTGGTACAATTAATATTGTAATACACCAGTTCTTTGACAAAGCAAACAAGGCATGGACATAAGGTCTCGAAAAAAGGTAAAAAAAAATGGGGCCTCGTTTGTTTATTTATAATTTTTTGAAGATATTGTATAAAAAAATTTAAAATTACTAATAAAAATATATTGAAGGGCCTTTTTTTTATTTTTTATTTGTTAATGTTATTACTTAGTTATAGGGAAATGTATCTAAAAAAAATAGGAACATATTAATAATATTAATAATTATTTATTTAACAAGTAGCTATTTAGAAATAATTATTTAGTATCCACTTTTCAAGTATCACTATAATTAAAAAAAAAAAAAAAAAAAAAAAAAACCCTTAAACTTCTCACCAATAATATTTTACTGATTAAAAATTATCTATAAAAAAAACAAACCAAATCATTCTCATTTATCTACAACAATTCAAGTACAAATGCAACTCTCTTGTTTATCTTATAAAGGCATAAATCTTAGGGATAATTACCCGATGACAATCGAATTGATGACACACTATCAAAATGACTACTGGATTGGTAAGTTGTGCTAAAATGGCCATTTTTGGCGAACTTTATGACACTAATGACCATTTCATCAAATTCTATCTAATTCCATCTAATTCCATCTAATTCCATCCAATTCCATCAAATGAGTGGCATTTTGGTAAATAAAGGGATGACATTAATTTATTTTATATGTTTTTTGGAAATCAATTTTTTCTTTTTCTTTTCAAAAAACAAAAGAAATGGATTAGATCAATACATGTATCTCTTCTTTGTTTTTTTAGATTTTGTAGGATATATATATATATATGTGTGTGTGTGTGTTTTTTTTTTTTTTTTTGTTGAGATATATATATATATATATATATATATATATATAACATTTGAACTTATTAAAACATGTGGTTGTGGTTGGACGTCATGACTAGAGAACTATAATATATATATATATACACAATAATTTTCAAGTCAACACCCTCTCATTATATTACTATCAGCACCTTTTAATGAAAGCCATTAGATTTAAATATTTTGACTCAGCTGCATACACTTGTCAAAGCATCTTTTAAATCCAATAGTTTTCATTAAAATGTGCTGATAATAATACAATAAGAATGTGCTGACTTGAAAATTACTGTATATATATATATACATATTTGAGAGATGCTATACATATATACATACTAAATATAATTATTCGTTTCAAAAAACAAAATAAAAAATTGATTTCCAAAAAAAATCTAAAATAAATTAATGTCATCCCTTTATTTACCAAAATGTCACTCATTGGATAGAATTAGATGGAATTAGATGGAATGACCATTAGTGTGACAAAGTTCGTAAAAAATGGTCATTTTGGAACAACTTTCCAATCCATTGGCCATTTTGATAGTGTGTCATCAATTCGATGGCCACCGGGGTAATTATCCCTAAAGGTTACAAGTTACATCTCTATGGTCTGCATTAAACCTATTATTTATATTATCTCAAATTCAAACATTTAAAAGGTATATAAGTTCAAAATTTAAGAATTTTGTTTTTGTTTTAATTTTTTCTAATTGCATGATAAATAAGTGGTTAATTTTAATATGATTACTACTTATGTTTATTGTTTATTACTTAAAAGATTTTATTGCACGAAGACAATTTTCAATTGCAATTTTTTGAATTTAGTTAGATATTTCTAATCGAATTCTATAGTTAATTTGTTTTTAACTTTTTTTTTATTATATATATAAAATTAGAGCCTATTTTTTCTGTTGAACCTCTCTCTCTCTCTATATATATAATAGTAGAGTGAAAACTTTAAAATTGCCAAGTGTTTCTGTTGATATCAATACAGAATTTCCTACTCAACTTCCAAAGAAAATAAATTATTATTGTTGGAAGACTGGTTGGGCTGACTCGGTTGATACTTGTGAGAAAGAATCAAAAAAGGGGATGTCATGATTGATGAGAGTTGCGTAAATGAAGAGAAAATTATATAAACACAATTAATTTATGTAGGGTATAGTGATCGTTGCTTGGACTCTACAAAGCATCCAAGAAAGCACTTTCCTGGAACTGCTGAACAAGTAGCTAGTTAGGCTGCTTCTTGTTACTGTCAAAAGGAGGAGGAGTACTACTACTATCAGTCTATCACTACGATCTATATATATATGATAGCTTTCATAGAATTTTCATCTCTCTAATAGTATTATGTCTGTTGGCTGCAAAAGTGCTTATCCCCCGTGTCTCTCTCTCTCTCTATATATATATATATATGAATATATATGATAGCTTTCATAGAATTTTCATCCATTTTTGTAATAGTATTATGTCTGTTGGCTGCAAAAGTGCTTATCTCTCTCTCTCTCATACACACACAGGGTCATGAGCACAAATACATGTATAAAAGACTTGAACCAGAAGAACAAATGGTTAAAGCTTTCATACAATATACCGTTCGTGTAGGAAAAAGTGACACGGAAGTACGTGTCTAATATTCACCATAACATCAATAATGTCTACTAGTAAAAATCTAATCACATAACACAAGAATTTACGTGGAAAACACAAAACTGGGAAAAACCATAGCCGCTAGGACGATAAGAGAAAAATATCACTATATATAAAATTGTTACAACTATACAATTATAATATTCTTTCTCTAACTCCAAACCCCAATTACAACTAAGTCTTACCGATCCCGAAGCTCACACACACACAGTCACTACTACAAAAATGTTAAAAGACATCACTATAAATCACTAAAAGAAATCGGTTTTTGGTAACCGATTTTAAAAAAGCTTTTAGACATCGGTTTTTATAAATACCGATGTCTTAAAAATTGCAATTTCAAAAGACATCGGTTTTTAAGAAAACTGATATTAAAAAAAAAACGTTGATGTCTTAAATTTTGCGTTGAAAAGACAACGGTTTTTATAAAAACCGATATTAAAAACAAGCGATTAGACATCAGTTTTTATAAAAACTGATGTGGATTCAAAAGCAAAATTCTGCAATGCAAATCTGACCTATGTCCATATTCAAGTGCGCATCTCTAAAAATACTCAACGTTATTTGCTCAACTTTTGACACAAGAAAGTAGAAATGCAAACAAACACTTTTAAATCAGAAAATATTCCAAAAATCGATTTGGAAAAGTGTGAAAATGAGTGATGAAAACAGCTCACTCGTGGATTCGCGAATCGCTTCTGACCTTTGACTGAATAATTGATCATAACTTTCAAAGTACCGCCCAGAAGTTTACGTTCTTTTTACTGTTAGATTCGTATCGAAAAATTGAAGAACCTACCATGGACAAAAAAATTTATTTCCTTGCCAAAAGATACAGTTTTAAGGAAAGAGTTTGCATAAAAATATCTCCACCAATCGCTTCAATTATGACATTTGACTGAATAATTGATCATAACTTTCAAAATACTGCCCGGAATTTTACGTTCTTTATACCATTGGATTCATATCGAAAAATTGAAGAATCCACCATGGACGAAATAATTTATTTCCTTGACAAAAGATACAGTTTTAAGGAAAACATTTACACAAAAATATCTCCAATCGCTTGACCTTTGAGTACTCATGAATAATTGATCATAACTTTCAAAATACCACCTAGAATTTTACGTTCTTTATACCGTTGGATTAATATAAAAAAAAAATCAAAGAATCCACCATGGACGAAAAAAATTTATTTCGTTGCCAAAAGATACAGTTTTAAGGAAAACGTTTGCACAAAAATATCTCCAATCGCTTCTGACTTTTGACTGAATAATTGATCATAACTTTTAAAATACCGCCCATAATTTTATGTTCTTTATACTGTTGGATTCGTATCGAAAAATTGAAGAATCTAACGTGGATGAAAAAATTTATTTCGTTCCCAAAAGATGCAGTTTTAGGGAAAAAGTTTGCACAAAAATATCTCTAGCAGAACACACAAAACCACACAATAAAAAATGAAATGAAAAATGAACCCACCAATAAAATTTATTTAATGTATATATGTTTATAGTAGAAATTAGAATTTTGATTAGTTGAGTAAATTTAAATTTATCAAACAAGTTTTTTTATTTTTTATTTATTATTTATTATTTTTATTTCTAACAACTCATATAGGTTATATATAAATATTGTGCAGTTGTTAACACATCCAATCTTGTAGTCAGGCGGTAAGGGCTTACCACTTTGACTTTGAGGTTGCAAATTCAATTCCTCATAATGACAATTAATTGTGATTATTATCAGAGGTGGGGTTGGCCGGACGGTGGAGCAAGCCGGCGACAGTGGGATTTTTTTTTGTAATACATCATTTTACATTAGGGTTTTTAAATCGGTTTTAACTAAAACTGATGTCTTTTCTCCTAGGTTTTTAAATCGGTTTTAAGTAAAATCGATGTCTTTTCTCTTGTTTTACATCGGTTTTAAAAATTTCAAAAACCGATTTCTTTCATATAAAAAAACCGATTTCTTTTGCATTTTTTGTAGTAGTGGGTCATGAGCACAAATACATGTATAAAAGACTTGAACCAGAAGAACAAATGGTTAAAGCTTTCATACAATATACCATTGGTGTTGGAAAAAGTGACACGGAAGTACATGTCTAATATTCACCATAACATAAATAATGTCTACTAGCAAAAAAAGAAGATGATAGAATCCAATCACATAACACAAGAATTTACGTGGAAAACACAAAACAAGGAAAAACCATAGCCGCTAGGATGATAAGAGAAAAATATCACTATGTATAAAATTGTTACAACTATACAATTCCAATATTCTTTCTCTAACTCCAAACCCCAATTACAACTGAGTCTTACTGATCCTGAAGCTCACAATCAAGCTTACATCCTTGCCCTTTGCTCATAGCTCTCTCCAAGTCCTCCTGAGTGTACCCCCAGATATTCCATTAATCTCTTCCTAGATCGATCTCCCCCCAGATATCCCTTGGGTGATATCCCATAGGGTCCCTAACCCCCCGGATCTCCCCAGGGTCTCACTCATCGGATTCACCCACTCTTTGAGGTTCCTAAATGTCTCCTTGGTTTTTTCAAGTGTTATACAACCAAAGAATAAGCATCATTGTTTACAGGGTCAATATCATAGGTCCCTAAGTAATCAAAAACTCGTAAGAACTAGGAAATCCCTTAACAAGTATTTCCTAAACAAGGAATTAGACTACCATAAGCAATTGGATTTGTTTGGTTCACTTTGGGAATACAAGTAAAATCTTATCAATTCTCCATTATAACTTTCGTCCCTTATCCAGCAACCATGACTCTTTACATCAGGAACCACCATGACTTTACACCGAGAATCACCATAACCGACCATAAAGGTACAACCATTTTGGAACAATCCTACCTAAGATTTCTTCTAGCACATTGTAAGGTTCCCATTTGTTGATTAACTTATTTCGTAGATAAACCACATGTTGGGGTTCTTTATAAGGGTAGCTTAGGTGTTGGTGTTATTGTTCAATGCCCTTTGAAGACCTCATCTTGATAAGCACCAAAGGTAATTACTAAGTGCTTACTTGCATTGAAGAGATAGTTGCACACACTCACAACTCATGCATATGTTTAATCCTTATATGTTGTGTGTCTTATTTTTGTGCATTAATGTTCATTAACATCTCTTCTTACATGTCCTATTGATTGCATCTTGTATGTCCAATTGCCTTGTCATGCATAGACTTAGGATTGCATACTTGCAAAGGGCGCTGTCAAAAGCACTCTACAGAAGCGCTGTTCGAACAACGCCCACATGACCTAGTGGAAAAATGGCCTTTGTAAGGATTCCCATTCTTTGATTGGTTTATTTCGTGGACAAACCACGTGTTGGGGTTTATTGTGTAAGGGTAGTTTAGGTGATTGAACTTCAAGCTCGAAGGCCCTTCACAAGTCCTCAAGGGACAAGCACGTCAAATGTATAATCTCTAGTGCTTGGTTTTTTTTTAAAGAGATTTAGATTGTACACACTCACTTAGCATTTTTGCATTTGTGTGCTTTCTCTTTACATGTCACATGTCACATTTCACACTTGCACTTATATGTTGTATCTTGTTATGTGTATTTGTGTCTTGTAATTCGTTTCCCGATAGTATTCGGAAACGTCCGCGCATGCACTAGAATGTGCTTGGTTTTGTGCGAAGACCGCCTACAGAGATTGCCCTTGGCTTCTCCATGGTTTTCACCTCTATTGGTGATTGGCGGTTATGATCGGTGGCCTGGCCGCCGAATGAAACCACCGTTTGAGTCCAGAGACTTCTGGATCAATTCTGCGGTTACGATCGGTGGCCACGATCGCCGTTCGAAACCGCCGTTCATACCTAATTGATTTATTCTCTCGGTTTGATTCGGCGGTTACGAAACCGTCGAATGAAACCGCCGTTGTTCCCCTGTTCTTCTCGGGTTCAATTCGGCGGTTATAATCAGTGGTCTGGCCGCCGATTGAAACCGTCGATCGGTGCGTTTCAGGGGCAAACTTGTCTTTTCACATGCTCTATTTTTTATGTCTATAAATATCTTACTTTCTCATTCTCTGAATTAGTTCTTTAACTCCCAAGAACCCTAAACTTAAAAGAGAGAATTTTAAGAGAAAATCAAATCAAGAACTCACCTTTGACCACTCAAATCAAATCCCTTTTTCATCAAATTTCATATTGCATCAACTATGCCTTCATAGAATGCATCCATGTATGTTTTTGGATCATCACATCATCCTTGGTATGTTCTTCACTAATCTCATCTAATTTTAGTGTTTTTCATATTAAGACATCTCTTAGATTACTTGTATGTTTTTAGATAATATACTAAATACAAGATAGAGATTATTTGTGATATTTTGATTGAGTGTTGTATTGTGATAGATATCTAGGTTTTTATAATCTATGATTATCTAAGATATTTGACATGTCATTTAGTTTTAATATCTAGGATTATTCTAATTGTAAATTCATCATCTTAGATAGCATATAGGGTTTCCCTTGCTCTATGTTGCATTTTGGATATTCACATATTCACTTAGGGATTTAATCTCTTCATTGAGAATCAAAGTCTTGTGTGTAGCATCCGGGATTAGGTGGCTTAGATCGCAAGCATTCGAACTAGGTTCACTCATACCGGGATTAGGTAGGTGTGTGATTACTTCCGGGATTAGGTTGTAATTTTATCACATTTAGTGGATTCGAGGTTCGGGTGTGGCTCACTTAATAGCCCGTGGTTTTTCCTGTGAGGGTTTCCACGTAAATATCAAGTGTTGTTTTAAATTTACGCACAATATTACACTTGCTATATTTTATTGACTATTAGGGGCTTTTTCGTAATCTTGTCCTTAAACAAAAATTGGGTAAAATTAGTTAAAATCTATTCATCCCCCCTCTAGATTAATAGTTTACACACCGTGAGAACTTTCAATTGGTATTAGAGCATGTTCCTAAATATACTTAGGTGATCCTTGCTCACTTTGGTGTGTTTTGCATTTTGTGTGATTTTTTGATCATTCATACATTTGCATTCATTTCATTCATTCATAAACACTATGAGTAGAAACGGTGGAAATGGTGGTGGCAACGAGGGTGATTCTAGCACAAGGCCTCCGCTTCTCACTGGATTGAACTATTCCCAATGGAAAGGGAAGATGGAATCCTACATATGTCAAATTCACGACGGTGCGTGGATGGCAATGGAAGATGGATATGATCTACCCATGATAACTCCTATGGGTGGAGGAGTAGAAGTATTGAAGCCTAAGGCACAATGGAACGCGCAAGAGTTTGAGGCTTCAAAGTGGAATAGGAAGGCGATGCATGCCATCCTATGTGCAATGGACGAAAATCAATATAAATTGATTCAAAATACTAGGATAGCTAAGAAGGCATGGGACATCCTAGAGATTGTGCATGAAGGAACCGAAGTGGTGAAGGACTCTAAGCTTCAAGTCCTCCAAACTCAATTTGAGATGCTTAAGATGGAGGAGAATGAGTGCTTCAACGACTTCGAGATCACGTTGATGGACATAATCAACCAAAGTCATCAACTTGGTGACCCGTATTCGAATAGGAGAATCAAGCAAAAGATTATGAGATCTCTCCCCGATAGGTTTGAGTTTAAGGTGACGGCTTTAGAGGAGAATAGCACATATAAGGATATGAAGCCAAGTGAGGTGATAGGGAGGCTTCTAGCTTATGAGTCTAGGAAGGGTCCTACCTCCACACCTCCTAAAAAGCAAAAAGGAATTGCTTTGAAAGCCTCCAAGGATGAAAAAGAGGCAAAGAATGACTCGGACGAAGACCTTGCATTATTTGTAAAGAGATTTAAGAAGGTTATGAAGTTCGGGAAAAAGGACTTTGGTTACAAAGGTCAAAACTTCAAGAAAAAGGGTTCTTTCAAGAAGTTTGAGCCTAGGCAAGAGAGGACCGAAAGGAAAGGGGTCCGTTGCTTTGAATGTGGTGGGATAGGTCACTTTACCCTCGAATGTGCAAATCACAATGAAAAGAAAAAGGGAAAAGTGATGGCCGCCACTAGGAGTGGAAGTAGTGATGACTCCAATGAGGGAGATGAGTCTTCGGATGATGAAGAGCTCATAGCTAACCTCCTAGCTTTTGCTTCCTCCCACAAAAGCAAAAGTGCTAGTGAAAGAGAGGAAGAGAGTCAAGAGGAAAATGACTCAAGTGAAGAAGAAAATGATTCCTCTTCTAACTCCATAAATGGATTTGTAGAGAAAAAGGTGCTTGCTAAGTATCACGCCGAGTTCAATGATTTAGCAATCAAGAGCACGAAAAAGATCAAGATGTTGAGAGAGAAAAATCTTGAGCTTTTATCTCATAATGACCACTTAAGTGAACAAGTGGAAAAATCTAAGAAGATAGAAGATGAGCTAAGAAAGGACTTAGACTTATCTAGGAGGAATGAAGAAAGTCTAAAGAGGGAACTTGAAGAAGCTTTAGAATCATTAGCTAGGATGGATTCTAGCACCAAGAAGCTTGACCATATACTTGGTGTTGGAAAGAGTCCATGTGACAAGAAGGGTCTTGGGTATGAAGATGGCAAGAAGATCTCAACCTTTAACAAGACCGTGTTTGTCAAGAGTTTGGGGAATGAAGAAGCTTCATTGGTGCAATCTCCTAGGAAGAAGTTAGAACTAGGACAATGTTCAAATGCACAAGTGAAGATGGTGCCAAGAAGGCAACCTCAAGCTCAATCCTCTAGGGTCCCTCAAGTTAACATTCCTCAACAATTGGCTCACAAAGGAAAGAGACCAATCCTGCAACCTCAAGCTAGGAAGCAAGCTAGACCGGTTCAACAACGAAGATGGATTGAACCCACTCAACCACAAAGACATGGACAAGCTCACATGCATGCTCTAGGACAAGGTATGATTCCTTATTTTATTCCTATATGTCATTTTTATGGATTTGAAGGTTATATTAGACCAAATTGCTTTCGATATATTAAAATGTGTAAAACACGAAGCATGATTGAAAAGAGAAAAAATAGAGCCAAGATGCATGCTCCTAGGAATGATAATATTGATGTGCACAATCCTAGGACATTTAGAACCCATGTATCAAAGACCACTAAGAAAGCTAAGATTGTTTCTAGGTGGATTATAAAGAATGAAAATGTTTGTCATGTTGCTCAAATAGCCTTGAAGGCAAATTCTTCTAATTTTTGGTACTTATATAGTGGGTGCTCTAGGCACATGACGGGAAACAAGAGTTTCTTCGAGACTCTTGTTATGGAGGAAGGAGGATGTGTCACCTTTGGTGATGGATCCAAAAAGAGAGTTGTAGGGAAATGAACCATTTCCATTCCCGGATTACCCTCCTTATCCAATGCTTTATTTGTTGATGGCTTGAAAGTCAATTTGATAAGCATATCACACCTTAGTGATCAAGGATATTCCGTCTTATTTTGTAAAGATGATTGCTCTATCCTAAAGCCCGATGGACAAACCTTGTTGAAAGGTATGAGATCTAGCGACAATTGCTATTGTCTTGAAGCTAGAATAGTCTCAAACAATGTGTTCATGGATGAACAAATTGAGTTATGGCATGAAAGACTTGGCCACATGAACTTTAGGGATTTACGAACCCTTGGAAAGTTCAATTGTGTGAGAGGCCTCCCTAAGCTTGGGAAGAAAGCCAATGGTGTTTATAGACCTTGCCAATAAGGAAAACAAACCAAAAGCATGCACAAAAAGGGCAAGTATCTCTCCACCAAAGAGCCCCTAGAGCTTCTCCACATGGACCTTATGGGTCCTATGCAAACCGAAAGCTTAGGTGGAAAGAGATACATCTTTGTTTGTGTTGATGATTTCTCTAGGTTCACATGGACATATTTTCTTAGAGAAAAATCGGAAACTTTTGATAAGTTTAAAATGCTTTGTAATAAACTTCAAAATGAAATGAACTCTAACATTAAAAGCATTAAACGGATTAGAAGTGACCATGGGAGGGAATTTGAGAATGCCACCTTTGAAACCTATTGTATTGGTTTAGGCATCTCCCATGAGTTTTTGGCTCCTAGGACACCTCAACAAAATAAAGTTGTTAAGAGGAAAAATAGGGTCCTTCAAGAGATAGCATGTGTGATGTTGCTTAGCAACAATGTCCCTAGGAACCTTTGGGTCGAAGCCGTCAATACGGCTTGCTATATAGGAAATAGAGTTTTCCTAAGGCCCGGAACTAGAAATACCTCCTATGAGCTATGGAAAGGTAAAAGGCCAAATGTTAGCTACTTTCGTTCCTTTGGAAGCAAATGCTACATTTTAAATGACCGTGATCAACTTGGCAAATTTGATGCTTAGAGTGATGAGGGTATATTTATTGGCTATGCCTTAAATAGTAGAGCCTATAGAGTTTTCAATTTAAAGACTCTAAGTGTCATGGAATCATCTAATGTTGTCTTTGATGATGAAAGGCTTAAGTCTAGTAACCATGAGGAGGAGGTAGTTTTAGATGATGATTATCCTTTGGAGAAGGTTATGGAGACTCCCAATGTTGGGAAGTCCAATGGTAATTATGAGGACACACAACCTATTGACAGAGTTCCTCTCTTGAACTCTAAAGAACCCGCTCCATGGGTTAGACAACTTCATGATAAGAATGACATCATTGGAGAGGTAAATGAGGGTGTTAGAATTAGGCGTCAAATAGCTAATCTAATTAGCTACACATGCTACACCTCTAAAATAGAACCCAAAAAGGTTGATGAAGCCTTAAATGATGAGTTTTGGGTTCTTGCCATGCAAGAAGAGCTAAACCAATTCGAAAGGAATAAGGTTTGGACTCTAGTTCCTAGGTCTAAGAACACACATGTTATAGGCACCAAGTGAATCTATAGGAACAAATCCGATGAGGATGGCAACATAGTGCGGAACAAGGCTAGACTTGTAGCACAAGGGTACTTTCAAATTGAGAGTATCGACTTTGAGGAGACATTTGCTCCCGTTGCCTGTTTAGAGTCCATTAGGCTTCTCTTGTCCATCTCGTGTATTCACAAGTTCAAATTACATCAAATGGACGTCAAGAGTGCCTTCCTCAATGGCTTCTTGTAAGAGGAAGTGTTTATTGAACAACCCAAGGGGTTTGTGGATGCACACCACCCCAACCATGTCTATCGCCTTAAAAAGACTTTATATGGGTTGAAACAAGCACTGAGGGCTTGGTATGAGCGCCTCACTCAATTTCTTGTTGACAATGACTACACAAGAGGTAGTGTTGACAAGACCTTGTTCATCAAGAGAAACAAAGATGAGTTATTTATAGCTCAAATTTATGTTGATGACATTGTATTTGGCTCAACCAACAACACCAAAGTCCAACAATTTGTTGATATTATGTCTCATGAATTTGAGATGAGTCTTGTTGGTGAGCTTAGTTACTTCCTAGGTTTGCAAATTAGGCAAATGAATGATGAGATTTTTATAACCCAAGCCAAATATGCTAAGAACCTAGTGAAGAAGTTTAGTCTTGAAAATGTCAAACATTGTGATACACCCATGAGTACCACTTTGAAGCTAAGCAAGGATGCTAGTGGTAAAAGTGTGGAACAAACATTATATCGTGGCATGATAGGAAGCTTGCTTTATTTGACCGCAAGTAGGCCCGATATCTCCTTTAGTGTGGGTGTGTGTGCTAGGTACCAAGCGGATCCTAAGGAGTCCCATCTCTCTTCCGTAAAGAGAATCATTCGCTATGTGAATGGGACTTCCAACTATGGGATTTGGTACTCTTTTGACACTAATGCTAGTCTTGTAGGCTTTAGTGATGCGGATTGGGCAGGAAATTGCGATGATAGGAAGAGCACATCGGGCGGTTGCTTCTTTCCAGGCAACAACTTGGTGTCTTGGTTTTGCAAGAAGCAAAACTCGATTTCCTTATCCACGACCGAGGCCGAGTACATAGCTGCGGGGAGTGGATGCACACAACTTCTATGGATAAAACAAATGCTAGTAGATTGTTGATTCAACCAAGGTACACTCACTCTCTTTTGTGATAATATAAGTGCCATAAATATTTCCAAGAATCCGGTTCAACATTCTAGAACTAAGCATATTGACATCCGCCATCATTTCATTAGAGAGCTTGTTGAAAATAAATGCATAGTACTTGAACATGTAGGTACTAATGATCATCTTGCAGACTTATTTACTAAACCCTTAGATGCTACTCGACTTAAAACACTTAGTAGATCTATTGGGATATATCTTGTGGAGTGATGTGATTTGTGATTGACCCCATATGGGGAACTCAAGCATAGAGAGCTATTTTGCATACTTGTGACATGCAAAAATTTGAAATATCTTATGCTTCTTTTTTTAATTGCTTGAGTAAGTTTGGTTGTACATATATATATATGTTTTCAATTCAATAAGTGTGAACCTTGCTTGTTTACAATCCATGTCATATTTATGTTCAAACATGCATTTTTGGACTAGGAGATTTACATAGGAAGTATGATTTGAATGACCTATAGTTATCTCCATGACATGATGATTCTTTTATAACATGCTAATGACAAATGAAAAAGCATGAAATTCATATAACATGCTCACATGAAAAGCATGAATTGATGATTGCAATACTTAAATGCAAAACGTGTGTGAAATACTTATGAGACTTAAAATGAATAAAGGATCTTGTATCCGTTCAAAGGATTTTACAATCCAAATGTCTCTCTTTCTTTATTGGTTGAACATGACTACTATCATACGGATATCTTATCCAGAAAAATCAAATAGGGTGCAAAGTTGCTCATGCCATGTTTCGCTTATAAAGTTGGATATAATTGCTCTTTATATTAAAATCAATGAAATCTCTATATCCTTGCTTTTCTCATGACAATGGTGAAATTGGGTTGAATTCTTATTAGAAACCTTTGTCATTTGCTTTGCCAAATACAATTGTATTTTGGACTTGAATGCTACATGTCTTGAATGCAAAGCATGTTTGTTTCACACATTTTCTTTCAAATAAATCTCCTTGTTTCTCTTCAATTAATTTGGGATGCATAAAGTGACTTATATTATTATGCAAATATCTTGCATGCTACTATCTCTCTTTGCTAAGAGTGACCCGGTTGGGGACTACTCCTTTGCCTATATTATGACAAAAAGGGGGAGTAGATTGTGTGGTAAAGGGAGTTGCAAATTGTAGTGGCAATTGTGCATATTGGGGAGTAACCCGTTGAGGGGGAGCATTGCATACACATACATTGCATGATGTTGTACCTAATTTCTTAAATGCAAATGCTTGTTTTATTCTCACTTGATCATCTCACATACTCTTGCTTTGGAAAGTATAATCTTTTGTTTTAAAGGGTTGATAGTTCTACAAGAGATTGAAGACTTAAAATTTTCTTTTATATTTTCTTATATCTCTTTGTAATGTAGAATATCTTTGTTATCCCGAAGATTCAATTGTTTGTGAGGATAAATGTGAGTGGTGGTTTTGTCATGAAATAGCCAAAGGGGGAGATTGTAAGGATTCCTATTCTTTAATTGGCTTATTTCGTGGACAAACCACGTGTTAGGGTTTATTGTGTAAGGGTAGTTTAGGTGATTGAACTTCAAGCTCGAAGGCCCTTCACAAGTCCTCAAGGGACAAGCACGCCAAAGGTATAATCTCTAGTGCTTGGTTTTCTTTGAAGAGATTTAGATTGCACACACTCACTTAGCATTTTTGCATTTGTGTGCTTTCTCTTCACATGTCATATGTCACATTTCACACTTACACTTATATGTTGTATCTTGTTGTGTGTATTTGTGTCTTGTAATTCGTTTCCCGATAGTATTCGGAAACGTTCGCGCATGCACTAGAATGTACTTGGTTTTGTGCGAAGACTGCCTACAGAGATTGCCCTTGGCTTCTCCTTGGTTTTCACCTCTATTGGTGATTGGCGGTTATGATCGGCGGCCTAGCCGACGAATGAAACCACCGTTTGAGTCCAGAAACTTCTGGATCAAATCTACGGTTACGATCGGCGGCCATGACCGCCTTTCAAAACTGCCGTTAATACCTGATTGATTTATTCTCTCGGTTTGATTCGGCGGTTGGATCAGCGGTTACGAAACCGCCGAATGAAACCGCCGTTCGTACCTAATCAATTTAATCTCTCGGTTTGATTCGGTGGTTGGATCGACGGTTATGAAACCGCTGAATGAAACCGCCTTTGTTCCCCTGTTCTTCTCGGGTTCAATTCCGTCGATCGGTGCGTTTCAGGGGAAAACTTGTCTTTTTCACATGCTCTATTTTTGATGTCTATAAATATCTTACTTTCTCATTCTCTGAATTAGTACTTTAACTCCCAAGAACCTTCAACTTAAAAGAGAGAATTTTGAGAGAAAATCAAATCAAGAACTCATCTTTGACCACTCAAATCAAATCCCTTTTTCATCAAATTTCATATTGCATCAACTATGCCTTCATAGAATGCATCCATGTATGTTTTTGGATCATCACATCATCCTTGGTATGTTCTTCACTAATCTCATCTAATTTTAGTGTTTTTTATATTAAGACATCTCTTAGATTACTTGTATGTTTTTAGATAATATACTAAATACAAATAATCATTGAGTGTTGTATTGTGATAGATATCTAGGTTTTTATAATCTATGATTATCTAAGCTATTTGACATGTCATTTAGTTTTAATATCTAGGATTATTCTAATTGCAAATTCATCATCTTAGATAAGCATATAGGGTTTCCCTTGCTCTATGTTGCATTTTGGATATTCACATATTCACTTAGGGATTTAATCTCTTCATTGAGAATCAAAGTCTTGTGTGTAGCATCCCGGATTAGGTGGCTTAGATCGCAAGCATTCGAACTAGGTTCACTCATACCGGGATTAGGTAGGTGTGTGATTACTTCCGGGATTAGGTTGTAATTTTATCACATTTAGTGGATTCGAGGTTCGGGTGTGGCTCACTTAATAGCCCGTGGTTTTTCCCGTAAGGGTTTCCACATAAATATCAAGTGTTGTTTTAAATTTATGCACAATAATACACTTGCTATATTTTATTGACTATTAGGGGCTTTTTCGTAATCTTGTCCTTAAACGAAAATTGGGTAAAATTAGTTAAAATCTATTCACCCCCCCTCTAGATTAATAGTTTACACACCATGAGAACTTTCAGCCTTTTTAATGCATTAGGTCTAATGCATTTTGGAGAGGCGCTGTACGGGCGCTGTACAAAAGCGCTGTACGTACAACGCCTATCTCAGACCCGAGAAGAACATGTAAGGATTCCCTTTTGTTGATTGACTTATTTCGTGGTCAAACCACATGTTGGGGTTTGGTTGTAAGGGTAGTCTAGGTCATTAAGGTTGAAGATCTAAGACCCTTTCCAAAACCTCAAGAGGACAAGCACCAAAGGTATATCTTGTGCTTACTTTGGCTTGAAGAGATATAGTTGCACACACACACAACATGCATGACTCTTATTCTTGAATGTTGTGTTTATATTTTGTGTGCATTGTGCTTTATTGTTTATTCAATGTCTCTTCTTGCATTAAATTGATTGCATCTTGTTTTATGAAATGCCATGACATGATAGGCATTAGGATGCATTCAATACCCACACTTGCACTTCATGTATGTTAGCTTTTAGTGTGGTGTAATTCGTTTCCTGAAGGATGTTCGGAAATGTCCGCGCGTGCACGTTGATGTGCTTTGTTTTGCGCGATGATCGCCGGTGGAGATGCCTTTGGCTTCTTCTTGGTTTCACCATTTTTGGTGAAATGGCGGTTACGTTCGGCGATCGGTGCGTTTCAAGGGCAAAATTGTATTTTCACCTGCCCTGTTTTTGGTCTCTATAAATACATCCTTATCTCTGGTTCAGAATACAAGTCTTGCATCCCAAGAACCCTAAAGAGATATTTAGAGAGACTTGAGAGAAAAAGCTTAAAGATCACATCTTTAATTCTCTAAACCCATTCCCACATGCACAAATCATCATCTAGGCATCATCTAGGTTCATCTAGTATATGCTAATGCATGGGTCTTCTTCAACACACATGGTATGATTTGTTGAACACTTTTATCTTACATAATTAGTGTTTCTACTTATCAATTTTATCTCATATTTTACTTTTATGTGTTTAGATTAATTTCTACATATAAGATTGAGATTATGTGTTGATTGGGTTATTATTTGTTAGCTAGGCTTTAATGTTCATATGCCATCTAGCTAATTGATCTCATTTGTTGATTGAGATTATTTTTCATAGCTTATTTGATTAGGTCATTATTGCCTAAAAGCTATGCCATGAACATTCTTGTGTGATGTATTGATAACTAGGTTGATAGATTGTTTTTTTAATCAACTAGTTAATCCTTTGAATGTTTGTGGGTTTTATATGATAGCTTTGTATCTAGGATTGGTTATCCTTTACTTAGCTAAAGTTATATGCCATGTCATATAGCTATATGTGATATCTAGGATTGATTATATTGTCATCTTATAATCCTAGGTAAGCATTTAGAGTACCCTAGCTCTTATTGCATTAATTGAATATTCATACATATTCACATAGGGTTGTGCATCTCTTTTGAGAGATTGAAGTCTTGGTCTAAGGTTGCTATTACAGGCCCGCTGGGTAGTAGTGGTGGGTTACAGACCGGGATTAGGCTGTAAACATCATTACAAGTAGAGACTTCGAGGATCAAGCAAATTGGACTAGAGCCGTTATAAAAGGCCCGCGTGGTAGATTAGAGGGTGCTCACGCCAAGAGTAGTGTATCAGGGGATATCACTAAGGATTGAACCAAGAGTGGCGAGTGGTAGTGTCCATAGCCTGAGGTTATCTAGGGTGAGGGTCCGAGAATCACTTGAGGGTGTAACCGTCTTTTCATATAGTGGATTTCGAGGTTCGAGTGTGGCGCACTTACTAGCCCGTCGTTTTTCCCTGTTGAGGGTTTCCACGTAAAAATCAAGTGTCATTTATTATTTCCGCATCTTATTACACTTGTATGTATTTTTGACTAGTAGGGGCATTTTCGTAAAATTGACTTGCATGCGAAAATTGGGTAATAATAGTTAAAATCTATTCACCCCCCCTCTAGCTTTATATATAGAACACACCTCGAGTATTTAATATTCCTTTCAGAACAGATTTGAGGCGCTATACAAAAGCGCTCTACGAACAGCGCCTATGAAGATTGTTCTTCATGTTCTTCATTTTTCCAGGAGAAGCGCTGTACAAGTCGCTCTACGTATAGCGACTTGTACAGCGCCCAATGCAAAATAAGTGTCACTTTTCAAAACGACCACACTTTAACTTGACACCCTATATATATATCACTTTGACTTTAGGTCAATCAAGTGAGTTGATTTTCAGGTTCCATACTTAGGATATTTTTCAAAGCAAGAAAACTCACCTTTGATTACTCAAACACTATTTCCATGATCATCAATCATCATCTAGTATCATCTTTGATCATCTAGATATCATTTTGCATGGTTTCTTCAACACACTTTGCTTGGTAAGCTTTTCACTACTATCTTACATATTTTGTGTCTTTCTTAACAAGCAATCTCATATTGTCACTTGTATGTTATTCATATATATTTTAGATACAAGATTAAGATTAGTGTATTGATTGTTTGAGAGTTATATTTTGATAGCTATATCATAGGATTTCCTAATCTATGTTTAGCTAAGCTTTATGACATGTCATTTAGTTCTTAATATCTAGGATTGTTTTTATTGCAAAATCATCATCTTAGATAAGCATATAGGGTTCCCTTGCTCTATGTTGCGTTTTGGATATTCACATATTCACTTAGGGTGTTATTCTCTTGATTGAGAACTAAAGCCTTGTGTGTAGCTTCTCGGATTAGGTTGCTTAGATCGCAAGCATTTGAACTAGGTTCACTCATACCGGGATTAGGTAGGTGTGTGATTACTTCCGAGATTATGTTGTAATTTTATCACAATTAGTGGATTCGAGGTTCGTGTGTGGCTTACAAAATAGCCCGTGGTTTTTCCCGTGAGGGTTTCCACGTAAACATCAAGTGTTATTTACATTCCGCACCATATTACACTTGTATGTCTATTTGACTAGTTAGGGGCATTTTCGTAAAATTGACTTGTATGCGAAAATTGGGTAATAACGATTAAAATCTATTCACCCCCCCTCTAGATTAATATTTAACACACCGTGAGAACTTTCACACATGTCAAACAAATCTGCTAGATAATATGGTGCAACTACTCATGTTAGATTCCAAGGAGTTCCTCAACCATTGACATCATGTCCACCACACATCTTATATCACCTTCTAACCAATGTCCATGTGCAAACCTATGGACACACTATTAGCAACATATCCTCTCATTGATAACTTTTACATGCCAAAAGGATAAACATGTCTTTGCATCACCCAATCTAGCGAAAGACATACTGCTAGTAACACTTGGAGCTCTTTACCTCACTAGCTCCACTCCGAACCAAAGTCTACCGAGCTTCCAGTAGTTTACTTGTCCTTCAACGCCTTGCGTAACATAGATTGGATCTATGACTTATACTTACCACCACAAGCCAAAATTTTTCCTCTATCAAATTCTTCAACTCTGCCTTCAAGACTTATCTATTTTGCTATACTGATATTAGGAAACCATGAAATTAGCATCCCAATACTACCAAGTCCTCATACGATATCCCGTATAGACTTGAAACCACCAGGGTCATTATGGCCACCATGGCTCTGATACCAGTTGTTGGGAAAAGTGAAGCAAAAGCACATGCCTAATATTCACCACAACACAAATAACGTCTACTAGCAGAAAAATAAATAGAATCCAATCACACAACACAAGGATTTAAGTGGAAAATCCAAAACAATGAAAATTCAAAGCCGTTAGGACGACAAGAGAAAAATTTTAATATGTAAAAAATATTTATAACTACACAATTCCAATATTCTTTCTAACCCTATACCCCAATACAACTGAGCCTTACCGAGCCCCAAGCTCACAACTGAGCTTACATACTAGCCCTAAGCTCATTGCTCTATCCAGGCCCTCTTGAGAGCAGCCCCAGATATTCCATTAATCTCATCTTAGGTCTCCCACCCTGGATATCCCTTGGGGTCTCACTCCTCAGATTTACCCACTCTCTATGTTCCCATGTGTCTCTCTAGTTTCTCCAAGTGATACTAGTTTATCCTTGGTCTCTAAGTAATCAGAAACCCATAAGAACTAGTAAATCCCTTGACAAGTATTTCATAAGCAAGGAATCAGACTCTTATAAGCAATTGGATTTATTTGGTTTACAAGCCAAATCCTAACAGTTGGCAAATATCCAAATATACCAAGGTGAAGAAACACATCTAAAATTTCTCTCAAATGGTGTACAACTTCTACAATCAATCAACACCAACTCGGTTACCATTAGCCATTAGATCGCATTCACTACAACAAAATAGTAGGTTTATTGACAGTTAAAAGCTATCAAGAAAAACAAACTGTCAACAATGCCAATGTCAAGAAAGGTCTTGACAGTTTTTTTTTTTTTAATGACAGTTTTTAACTGTCAAGATATGTTTATATTATTTAATTAAAAACTGTCATTACTTTATATTTAATTAAATAATATTTTTTATATTTATACACCACCTCCCCCACCACCGCCGCCGTTCGGCCTTGCCCACTTATGATAATAATGACCCAAACTTTAAGGGACAATGTCAAGAAAAGTCTTGACAGTTTTTTTTTATGACAATTTTTAACTGTCAATATATGTTTATATTATTTAATTAAAAAATGTCATTAATATATATTTAATTATAATATTTAATTAAATAACATTTTTTATATTTATACACCATCTCCCCCACTACCGCCGCCGTCTGGCCCTGCCTACTTCTAATAATAATGACCCAGACTCGAAGAGACATAAAGGTAATCAAATCTGTTTGTGGCTCCAACGCACCATTTCTATCCATTCTCGAGCCATCACTAGTCAATGACATCTTATGCCCTCGATTCAACTCCAGCAACAGCGAATGAAGTGCCACCTCCAGGGTAAAGTCCCAATGCTTTTGTCTCAGGGAGGGGTGGGCACGGTTCGGTTCGGTTTGGTTTTGGCCAAAACCATATTGAACCGAGTTATATTCGGTTTTTAAGAACGTGAATCAATTCAAACCGTATTGAACCCTAAAACCAAATTGAACAGAGCACCTTTTTCTCGATTAGGTTCGGTTCGGTTTTGGACCTGTTGGGCCTATTGGGCTCAATTTTATATATATATATATTTTCATTTCTTTTTTACCTTTTAACAACTATTATTGTAATTGGGCTGTAAGCAACTAATTCATTCCAAATTTACAATAACTCATTATTTACATAATCAAATCTGTCCACATAATCAACATATAAGCTGTGCCAAATTGAATCCAAAAATTGAGTCCAGAATTAGCTACCAAATTCAGTGTGTCACACCATTGCTGTTACCAAATTCAGTGAATCCATAATCAAAAGTAGCTTCTAAATAGCTACCAAATTCAGACCAGAAATTGAATCCAAACAACTTCAATTACATAGAATGATAGAAGTCCAAAATGCAATCCAAAATAAAATATGATCACACACAATCCAACATACAATCCATAATAACATTAAACTTCAAATACAATCCACAATTTAAAAAAACATAACCAAATAATTCAAAATCCCTGCATTTCTTCCACTTCAAATCTTCAGCTGTAAATAGGAAAAATATTATTAACTAAACAAACAAATTATAGGAAACAAATACCAAATTAAATTCTTACCTTCATTTCTCCTCAATCTTCATCCATTGTTATACTATTCAATAATTCTGTTAAAACAATAATTCTATCCCTCGTCTAACATCATCTTTTATTCAAAATAATAGGAGGCACTCAATATTAAGCAATTAAAGGATTTCAACAAACTGAACTATTGAACCTACCACATGAGAGCATAAATTGAAACTATTTGATAACTAAAAGAACAGAACATAAAATCTAATAGCAATATAAATATCCTTTTCCCATTAGAATTACTGCAGTACAATAATACACAAAACAACCATGAATCCATGATCCATCTCTCAGACAAAGAATAGAAATAAAAAATACTCTAAATAAAATGAAAAAAATATATTAAAGAATAAAGAATTTACAAACTAAAAACCTGAACAACAGTGAGTTGAGTTGTGGAGCAGACGTTGGCTGCGTGAATAGTGTGTTTTGTGTCAAGATATAATTTTATATATAGAGGCAGCCCAAAGGATTTGTGTTAGGAATAATTAGTGGTGAGTTCTCAAATTGTCCAGTACACTAATTCACTAAATTATCCAAAATAATCTATAAGTTACAGTGAAAATTCATTAACCAGCAGTTGAAGAAAGATTAATTTCAAAAAACACCCAAAAAAATTATAGTCCATAAGGCTTACAAGTTACTCTAGAATTAAATAGCAGCACAAACAACCCTAAAGTAATAATCTGTCATACAAATCTGTCATACATTGTTTCCTCATACAAATCTGTCATATTTAACATCAGGAAAACCATAATACGAAACATTAAATAAGTCGAATTCATAGTCAAAGTCAGAGAAAACCATAGGAGTCATAGGACGATTGCAACATAAAACGAAAAATCAAAGTCAGAGAAAAATCAAATAAGTAGAAATCCAACATAAAACGAAATATATTCAAATAAATCAATGTCACCACTCACCACTCACCAAATCGAAACAAGTAGATAACAAAAAAAGAGGGAAAAAAGTTAGAGAGAATTGTAGATCAGAATGGCAAAAGAAGAAGAAAAATACCTTGAAGAGAGATGATTGTAGGCCGAAGTCAGAACCGTGGAAGAGAGACGATTGCAAGTGGACCAGAGATTTCTGGTGGGTTGACTGGTTGAAGAAGCGCGGAAGAGAAAGAGAGAGTGAGATTGTGAGTTGAGAGAAAAAACGAGATATTCGGCTGATAGAAGTATAGAACAGATAGGTCTGAAAAGAGTTAGAAAAATTAGGGGTTTTTTTTTTAAATTTATATGTCGGTTCATACTGGTCGGTTCGGTTTTGAAGACTCAAAACCGAATCGGAACCGAATTCAATATGGTTCATTCGGTTCAAACTGAATTGAACCGAACTCAAGTACAAAACAAAACCGAACCAAACACCCTTTTCCGGCTTGGTTCGGTTCGGTTTGATTCGGTTCCGGTTTTTGTGCCCGCCCCTAGTCTCAGGTAATGGGTGCTTTCGACCCTCTTTATTCAACCAGTAATTCATCTAAGATAGACTTGTAGGTGAAAGTCCTCTCTCAAGTCCCTCCCTACAAGGAAGAAAGTCAAGTACGTAGCGACAATTAATTGTCATTATTAGGAATTGAACTTGAGACCTCAAGTCAAAAGTTGTAAGTCTTTACCACTTGACTACAAGATTTGATGTGTTAACAATTGAACAATATTTATATATAACCTATATGAGTTGTTAGAAAAAAAAAAAAAAAACCTTGTTAGAAAAATTTAAATTTATTCAACTAATCAAAATTATAATTTCTACAATAGACATATATTAAAAAATATTTAGTGAAACTTTTAATAAAATTCTATTTTAAAAACATATATAGTCGAGTTATTGGTCAATACTCTATGGTCACATTTGGTTACATGGTGGAATGATAATCGAAATGGTAATAGGAATAAGAATGAGAATAAGAATGGAAAGGAAAAGAAAACTAAGTTTTTTGTTTAGTTGGAACTTTAGAATTAATCTCTTAATCAGTATTATTTTATTTGGTTAACAATGGAATGGAATGGAGTTAATTGTATTTTGACCAAAATACCTCTAATTATAAAACATTCATAATAACATGATATATTATGGATAATAATAATAAAATATAAAAGTATATAATTTATAATATATATATATATATATATTATATCATAAAATATATATAATAATTATTATAAATATAATATATATATTATCTAATATATTAAAATATAATATATATAATAATATAATATATAATACATATATATATATAATATATATAATACATATAATATTATATATATATATAATATAATTATATAATATATATTATTTAATATATTAATATATAATATATATAATAATATAATATTATATATTATATAATACATATAATACATATAATAATATATATATATATAAATATAAATATATATAATATAAATATATAATATATATTATTTAATATATTAATATATAATATATATAATAATATAATATATATTAATATATGTATAATATATATTATATATTATATTATTATATATAGAATTCTTTGACATGCGTTGTTGTTCCCTCAAGAGAAAGGACATTGCGTTCCATTATAGACGAATGTCCCAAAGATATCACACT
Source organism: Acer yangbiense (assembly GCA_008009225.1). Classification (NCBI taxonomy): domain Eukaryota; kingdom Viridiplantae; phylum Streptophyta; class Magnoliopsida; order Sapindales; family Sapindaceae; genus Acer; species Acer yangbiense. The sequence continues at coordinate 37,252,932 of CM017766.1, read as the reverse complement.
CTTGGTGGCATGACTGTCAGAACAAAGTTGGAGCAATTTCTTCTGAATTAGTTCAAAGAATGATTGAATCTTTGAGAGTGGGAAGATCTTTGGAACATCAGAAAAGGCTTTGAAATCCTTTTTGTATCGAATCCCGGTAGGGAGAATCCAGAGGGATTTACTTTGGCAGAAAATATCCCAGCCTAGGAGGATGTCTTTATCTGGAAGAGGAGTACCGATGACATGGACCCAAAGAGTGAATGATGGAAAGAACTTAATACCAATCCTTTTTCTAGAAATGAGATTAGTAGAAAATTTTTTTCCATCAGCGACTTTGAAATGCCGAACATGGGGTTTCCAAAATTCTGGAGGAAGGACCTTTTGATTCATCATTGTGGTGTGAGAACTTGTGTCAAAATAAGCGATGACATCAACTGGTTTGGAGTATTTGTCAGGCAGAATCTGAACCGTAGCTTGAGGACCGGAATGAGATATAAGCTGAGTAGCCTGATAGGATTCTGGAATGGAGCTGTAGTCTGAGGAGCCAGAATATTCTGAGTCAGAAAGATCTTCTTGGAGAACAAAGGTTGTGGTGTGATCTGCACTATCTTGTTCAGAGAAGATTGATTCAATGTCTGCATCGGACGGAACTTCATCAGCAATGTCTTTTAACTGCTGAACTAGTCTGGCGGATTTGGCTTTCTTGTTGGGACATTTCTTTGCAAAATGTCCTGGTTTGCCACAAATATAACACCGTTGGGATTTATTCCAGCCTTGTTTTGCTTTCTTTCTGAAGAACTTGAATCTTTTGGAACTGCCTTTTTCATTCTTGAAGTGTTTGAAATGATTCTTCTTTTTAGTCTTGCATGTGCAGGAGCCTAAGGATTTGTACTTGATTTGGAGAGAAGGCCATTGACATTGGGACTGCAATTTCTTGCCTTCTGTGAGCATCTTAGAGAAGAATCTTTTAGTGGCATGATATTCATCATCTGAGTCTTGGGCTCCACAGATGGAGCAGGGCCAAGCGAAATCAAAGGGGTCTTGAGAGTCAATCATGTAGGAATCTTGGAAAGGGTTCCAGCTCTGAGAGGGGTCTCTAGGGATATCTGGAAGGATGAAAATTTCGTCGGTGGAGACATGATTAACATCACAAAGGAAATTGAGCAATGAGATCTGGAGATTGTTGGGGTATGTTTTTTGATAATCATAAGTGGTAAACCATTCGTAACTGGTGTTAGCTGTCCATAAGAGCCTTCTGTGATGATTGTATCTGTAAGGCCTGTGGAGTATCCAGATGTAGCAAACAGAGGCAGCTGACTCATAATCAAGTTTCTAAAGGTTATATTGTCCCATAAGTTTAGTGAGTTCATTTTTCCAGTTTGTTAAGGACGTGAACCATTGGAGGAAAATCCATAACAGAGAATTCTGTTGGGACGGATCATGGAGATGTCCATATAAAGCCTGGAGTGGAAAAACGATGGCATGGTGGTGTAGAACTGATAAACACTAGAGGAACCAAAGGAGTTGATGGGAGAAGTAGTAGAATGGTGGCATTATGAATGGGTCAAGAAATGGTCTGGATAGGTTGTTGACGGTGTGACGACAATCTTGACTGTTGATTTGAGATAAGTAGACCGGAAGATGAGCCTTGGTGAAGGTCTGGATCTGATCCAGAGAAGGTTGATGATTAGGTGGCAATGTAGCCATGAGTTCTGGTGGAAATGAGTAATCATGTATGTCTGGTGGGGACGATGAGGGACCAACAGGAGAAGTCATGAATATAAGAGGATAGTGACCTGTGGAAGTGATGAGATGGGTGAGTGGAGGTCTGGAGAGCATATCAGCAATTATATTATGGTGGCCTTTCACGTGGCGTACAGTGAAGTCATACTGAGCAAACCAATCTTTGAGTCTCAAAAAGAGAGGATTGGGAGGAATCTTATTACGAAAATCGAGTATCTTTGGGAATGATGAGTTGTCCATTTCAATAATAAAGTTCCTTGTCCTGAGGTGAAAATCCAACTTTTGGATTCCGTATTTGACTGCAAGAATCTCTTTATAGATAGTGTGATAATGCTGTTGGGCATCTTTGAATTTGCCACTAGCATGACCACAGTATCTCCTTTGACCGTCTCGGTCTTCGATGAGAACGGCACCCCAGAAAATATCGCTGGCATCAGTTTGGAGGATAAGCTGGCCAGAAGAAGGGATGGTGAGGGCAGGAGGAGATTGAGAGATCTCCTTTAATTTGATGACGGCCTTAGTATGGATGGAACTCCAGGGAGGAGGATGCTTCTTGAGGAGCGTAGAGAGAACTGAGGTGTAACGACTGACATGTGGAATAAAATCTCTGACATAGTTGACGATACCAAGAAATTGTTGGACTTGTTTCACATTAAGATCAGAATCAGGGAAATCTAACAACCGGACAGCCAAATGAGGACAAGGGCGGTATTGTCCGTTAGAGATGTTCATGCCAAGAAATTCAATTTCGGGTTTGCCAACTATGCTTTTATTTTCGGAGAGCATGATATCGTAGTGATGAACAATGTCATGAAACTGTTGGAGAAGAATATTATGAGAGGTATCATCTGGAGAGAACAGGAGGATGTTATCAATGTAGATGAGGGCTGAGTGTAAGAGGGGATGGAAAATTTTGGTAATGGCCTTTTGGAAAAGGGATGGAGCAGTTTTTAAACTAAAAGGTAGAACGGTCCATTGGTATTGTGAATTGGGGAGACAGAATGCAGTTTTATACATTTCATCTGGATGGATGCCAATTTGCCAAAAGGCACCTTTGAGATCAAATTTTGAGAAGATCGTGGCTCCAGGGAGCTGAGAGAATAAGACATTTGGCCTAAGAACAGGAAACTTGTCATCTCTGAGAAAAAGGTTGAGAGGTTTGTCATCGATGACTAGTCTTTTTTTCCCCTGAGCAACTCAGAGCGTTTTTCAACATAAAAGGCTTCTCCTACTGGTCCCTAATCGTCCCCACCAGACATACCTGATTACTCATTTCCACCAGAACTCATGGCTACATTGCCACCTAATCATCAACCTTCTCTGGATCAGATCCAAACCTTCGCCAAGGCTCATCTTCCGGTCTACTTATCTCAAATCAACAGTCAAGATTGTTGTCACACCGTCAACAACCTGTCCAGACCATTTCTTGACCCATTCATAATGCCACCATTCTACTACTTCTCCCATCAACTCCTTTGGTTCCTCTGGTGTTTATCAGTTCTACACCACCATGCCATCGTTTTTCCACTCCAGGCTTTATATGGACATCTCTATGATCTGTCCCAACAGAATTCTCTGTTATGGATTTTCCTCCAATGGTTCACGTCCTTAACAAACTGGAAAAATGAACTCACTAAACTTATGGGACAATATAACCTTTGGAAGCTTGATTATGAGTCAGCTGCCTCTGTTTTCTACATCTGGATACTCCACAGGCCTTACAGATACAATCATCACAAAAGGCTCTTATGGACAGCTAACACCAGTTATGAATGGTTTACCACTTATGATTATCAAAAAACATACCCCAACAATCTCCAGATCTCATTGCTCAATTTCCTTTGTGATGTTAATCATGTCTCCACCGACGAAGTTTTCATCCTTCCAGATATCCCTAGAGACCCCTTTCAGAGCTGGAACCCTTTCCAAGATTCCTACATGATTGACTCTCAAGACCCCTTTGATTTCGCTTGGCCCTGCTCTATCTGTGGAGCCCAAGACTCAGATGATGAATATCATGCCACTTGCAATCTGTCTAGTCCGTGATCTCAGCAGCCCGTGATTAAAGCTCGTGACCTTATTAGTCTCCAGTGACCGATCTTATATCCTTCCTATGAATTTTCATGCTTTAATTATTGTACGTTACTTTTGTAGTTTTCCTTGTTGGGTGTTAATTATTGTAGGCCGCTGGCCCCTTTAGTTTGCTTCTATTTTTTGCCACGTTGATGGCTTTTTCTTGTGTGTTGTTCTGGATGTATCTTGTCTCTCCCTCTATATAAGGAGAACTCATCCCTTGTAAAAACCAGAAGCTGAAATCAATAAAATTTCTTGTGTATTATAACTCTTATGTCTTTCTAAACACTTCCTCCCTTTCCTTTGAAAGCCTGTCTATGATATAAGTAATAGTCTATAATAATCTCAGTATGCTCTGTGCTTGCCTCTAATTGAGGATCCTGCACATCAGAAGATGAGATTGGTCCTTTAGGCTTAAGGTCCCTGTCTGTCTCTGGAAGGTTGAAATGTTAGTACCCTATTTAGGCCGTGGTTAGGCCGCGATTGTGGGGAAAGCTCTATAAACCCTAGAGAGGCACCCAGGGGTACCTACCACCCGATTGGTATCAGAGCCTGCCTCTCTAGGGTTTATAGAGCCTGTCTTGAAATGTTAGTACCCTATTTAGGCCGTGGTTAGGCCGCCATTGTGGGGAAAGCTCTATAAACCCTAGAGAGGCACCCAGGGGTACTTGCCACCCGATTGGTATCAGAGCCTGTCTCGACTACCTGGAGTCCAGGAAAAGAATTAGACTATTACAAGTATCATAGAAATGGTATAGAAGGAAGAATTTTCAGAAATGGCAAACACTACCACTACTTCTTCTGCTGCTACTTTAGTCCATACTAGATTATCTTCTTCTATGTCTCGACCTCCTCCTACTATCCAAAGAACCCAGTCAAATAGGATACAGGATTGAGTAGAATACACTCATATCCCTGCCTCTGCTCAAATAAATGAAACTTCTCTCCCCCTTCTTAACCTGTATAACATCTTCAAAAGAAACAGATCTCTTGCTACTCGAATTGTTCGTCTTGTTCAAACAAGACCTCCTCCTATCAAAGAATACGTCCAGTCCATAGGCCTAGACAAGTGCCTAATTCCGGCCTCACCAAGTGAACAATATGTTGATCTTGCCATTGATCAGAAAATGATAGATCAATGGATCAGAGAAGGTTACTCTCATCTCTACATAGGTGCTGTCCGTATCATTCTCTCCTTACACGGCCGAAAAGGCTTACCTGTTACTGCCAGGCTGGCCTTGCTCAACACCATTTATACTCAGTATGAACAAGCTGTCGTTAGTACTTGCCTATCTACTCTTCATGCTGGAAGTATATCTCACTCTTACTATCCTAATTTCAACATTCCTTTGAGAGATCAGAATCTCCACAACTGCCTGAAAGTTCTAATTCAGATCCTTGGTGCTACTATGCAATCAAACTCTTATATGGCTACCCTTCATCACCAACTTGCCTACCGGCTTCAGGATCACGCCCTTGACCTCCCTCTTCCTGGTCATAATGGTGACACCATCTTTATCAAAGCTGAAATAGAGGATGAAGTTCCTACCATCCTTCTGATCCCTAAGCAATTGCCCAGAGACAAGCTTACGGAAATCATGCCCCTCGAATGGATCATGAACTATGAAAAGGCATTCGAGAACGTAGCCCCTGTTGTCGCTACAGATACAAAATATGTCCACCAACCAGATGGTTCCATCAAAACAATTTATGAACCCCTCATCGGTTCCAAGACTCCTTCCAGCTCAGACACTCTTCCAATCTTCCAGGCTCTTATGATCAAGCCAGTCACCACTGAAGATGACATTCCTATCCATAGTTTTGAAGCTGATGGATCTCTGATCTACACCGATAAGATCAATGGTCACTTCATCTGGGATATTGATCCTAATATGTGTGACGCAGACTGTATATGTTGAGATTGTCTTAAAGATACTTCTTCTACCTCCTGTAAACCCTAGTACAAACCTTGCAAACCAGAAAACCCTGACAGTCCCTGGATAAGCTTACATCCTATCAAAACCAAACCTTTACCCATTTAATGGTTTGAAGGTCTTCTACCTCCACAGCCTGAACTTGCAGTTCCATACTTACCTCCACCAATCCCTTGTTATATGACTTCAGATTATGACTGTGATTTTCCACCACTCGAGCCATCTTCAATTTCTGAGAAAACTTGTTTCTCCAGACCTTTTGTCCAAACCACTGAAGTTCTCTTAAGTAGCCTTCCTAGGCTGAACAAGTCCTCAACTGGCAATCTCACAACGGCATGGCTCAAAATAGAGTTTTACACTCTATTGATCAGAAGATTGATCGCGTTACACGTCATGTTTCTCAACATGATCATCATCTCCAGAATCTTGATGCCACTTTTAGAGAAATGTCCTCTGATCTCCAGTCCAGAATTGCACAGCTACATTCCGATATTCACAGATATATTGATCATGGGTACTTTGGCCCAGATTTTGATACAAAAGAAAGAGAAATCAAACAACTTAAAGAACAGCTTGAGCAGATGAACATAGATTATTCTTACAGACCAAAACCTTATTCTCATTCACAATCACTAATCTTCCCTATGTCTCCTACTCACTCGCCTCCATCCAAACCTGATGATTTTTCCAGACATTTTCGATCCACTAGTGAACTATTCCGAAAATATCCCACCAGAGAAACCTAAGAAAATATCGCCTTCTAAGCGAAAAGACAAACAAGCTGCTTCAAGTTCATATGACCTAGTTCTGTTTGCCTCTAAAACATTTTCCTTCCCATCCAAGTCTGATATGACGTCCTTTTCTGAAGATATTTTCTCCCAGTCATCCTGTCATTCGTCCTGGCTGAATACTACAGCCTCCTCTCCTCATGATCATGCAAATCTTACCCAAGTTTTTATGGCATCTCGCACAGACCCTCAACCTTCGGCACGGACCTATGAGTCTCCTGATGAAACCGCCTCCACTGGTCCCATTCCCTTTGTCGAAGAACCACCAGAACCTGTTCCAGGTCATCCTCCGCCCAAACCAACAAATGGCCCTTGGTTTAATCTTGACGACTCTTCTCCTAGTTCCTGGAGAAAACGAGTTTATGAGATGAGCGCATGGCTTGACCTGCAAATGGCTAAATATGAACAGAACCTTGAAACAATCTTACGAGAATTCGTCTCACGGTTCACTGGTTCTCTCAAAGATTGGTACCAAACTCTCGGGGAATACAGACAACTCCAATTTGTTAGAGTTCCTTTAGCCTCCCAAGCTATGGGACATATTTTCAGAGAATTTCTTGGGGATCCTGACCATTTCCATAAGAAGGCTAGACAAGAATTTTTTGACATGCGTTGTTGTTCCCTCAAGAGAAAGGACATTGAGTTCCATTATAGATGAATGTCCCAAAGATATCACACTTTTGGTGGCATCAATGATCATAGTCTTAAACAAGTCTATGTCAACTCTCTTCCCCGACGAGCTCTAAGATGAGATACAAAGAAAAATAGACATCTCAGGATGTTCTCTTAATGACACATCCTTAGGTGAACTCCACATGTATGCTCTGAGCTCCCTTGATAAACTCTGTGCCACTCATAGATTCTTCTCTAAGATGCTCACAGAAGGCAAGAAATTGCAATCCCAATGTCAACAGCCTTCTCTCCAAATCAAGAGCAAATCCTTAGGCTTCTGCACATGCAAGACTAAAATGAAGAATCATTTCAAACACTTTAAGAATAAAAAAGGTAGTTCCAAAAGATTCAAGTTCTTTACAAAGAAAGCAAAACGAGGCTGGAATAAATCCCAAAGGTGTTATATCTGTGGCAAACCAGGACATTTTGCAAAGAAATGTCCCAACAAGAAAGCCAAATCTGCCAGACTAGTTCAGTAGTTAAAAGACATTGCTGATGAAGTTCCGTACGATGCAGACATTGAATCAATCTTCTCTGAACAAGATAGTGCAAATCACACCACAACATTTGTTCTCCAAGAAGATCTTTCTGACTCAGAATATTCTGGTTCCTCAGACTACAACTCCATTCCAGAATCCTATCAGGCTACTCAGCTTATTTCTCATTCCGGTCCTCAAGCTCCGGTTCGGATTCTGCCTGACAAATACTCTAAACCAGTTGATGTTATCGCTTATTTTGACACAGGTTCTCACACCACAATGATGAATCCAAAGGTCCTTCCTCCAGAATTTTGGAAACCCCATGTTCGGCATTTCAAAGCCGCTAATGGAAAAGTTTTTTCTACTAATCTCATTTCTAGAAAAAGGATTGGTATTAAGTTCTTTCCATCCTTCACTCTTTGGGTCCATGTCATCGGTACCCCTCTTCCAGATAAAGACATCCTCCTAGGCTGGGATGTTTTCTGCCAAAGTAAATCCCTCCGAATTCTCCCTACCGGGATTCGATACAAAAAGGATTTCAAAGCCTTTTTCTGATGTTCCAAAGATCTTCCCACTCTCAGAGATTTAATCACCCTTTGAACTAATTCAGAAGAAATTGCTCCTACTTTGTGCTGACAGTCATGCCACTTTCTCTCACCCTTCTCCTTTGTGGAAAAATCTAGATTTCTTTATTAAGCTCCCTTTTAAGCTCAATGAAGATAATAATCCTACGAAGGCCACCCACTCAGGCATGTCACCTTCGGACCTCCAACTGGCCAATGAAGAATGCAATGAACTTCTTCGTCAAGGTCTGATCGAACACACTTCTTCCCCTTGGGTGTGCCAAGCCTTTTATGTTGAAAAACGCTCCGAGTTGCTCAAGGGAAAAAAGAGACTGGTCGTCGATTACAAACCTCTCAACCTTTTTCTCAGAGATGACAAGTTTCCTGTTCCTAGGCCAAATGTCTTATTCTCTCAGCTCCCTAGAGCCACGATCTTCTCAAAATTTGATCTCAAAAGTGCCTTCTAGCAAATTGGTATCCATCCAGATGAAAGGTATAAAACTGCATTCTGTCTCCCCAATGCACAATACTAATGGACCGTTCTACCTTTTGGTTTAAAAACTACTCCATCTTTTTTCCAAAAGGCCGTTACCAGAATTTTCCATCCCCTCTTACACTCAGCCCTCATCTACATTGATGACATCCTCCTATTCTCTCCAGATGATACCTCTCACAATATTCTTCTCCAACAGTTTCATGACATTGTTCATCACTACAGTATCATGCTCTTCGAAAAGAAAAGCATAGTTGGCAAACCCGAAATTGAATTTCTTGGCATGAACATCTCTAACGGACAATACCGCCCTGGTCCTCATTTGGCTGTCCAGTTGTTAGATTTCCCTGATTCTAATCTTAGTGTGAAACAAGTACAACAATTTCTTGGTATCGTCAACTATGTCAGAGATTTTATTCCACATGTCAGTCGTTACAACTTAGTTCTCTCTACGCTCCTCAAGAAGCGTCATCCTCCCTAGAGTTCCATCCATACTGAGGCCGTTATCAAATTAAAGGAGATTTCTCAATCTCCTCCTGCCCTCACCATCCCTTCTTCTGACCAGCTTATCCTCTAAACTGATGCCAGCGATATTTTCTGGGGTGCCGTTCTCATCGAAGACCGAGACGGTCAAAGGAGATACTGTGGTCATGCTAGTGGCAAATTCAAATATGCCCAACAACATTATCACACTATCTATAAATAGATTCTTGCAGTCAAATACGGAATCCAAAAGTTGGATTTTCACCTCAAGATAAGGAACTTTATTGTTGAAATGGACAACTCATCATTCCCAAAGATACTCGATTTTCACAATAAGATTCCTCCCAATCCTCTCCTTTTGAGACTCAAAGATTGGTTTGCTTGGTATGACTTCATTGTACACCACGTGAAAGGCCACCATAATATAATTGCTGATATGCTCTCCAGACCTCCACTCACCCATCTCATCACTCCCACAGGTCACTATCCTCTTATATTCATGACTTCTCCTACTGGTCCCTCATCGTCCCCACCAGACATACCTGATTACTCATTTCCACCAGAACTCATGGCTACATTGCCACCTAATCATCAACCTTCTCTGGATCAGATCTAGACTTTCGCCACTTCCGGTCTACTTATCTCAAATCAATAATCAAGATTGTCGTCACACCGTCAACAACCTGTCCAGACCATTTCTTGACCCATTCATAATGCCACCATTCTACTACTTCTCCCCTCAACTCCTTTGGTTCCTTCGGTGTTTATCAGTTCTACACCACCATGCCATCGTTTTTCCACTCCAGGCTTTATATGGACATCTCCATGATCCGTCCCAATAGAATTCTCTATTATGGATTTTCCTCTAATGGTTTACATCCTTAACAAACTGGAAAAACAAACTCACTAAACTTATGGGACAATATAACCTTTGGAAGCTTGATTATGAGTCAGCTGCCTCTGTTTGCTGCATCTGGATACTCCACAGGCCTTACAGATACAATCCCCACAGAAGGCTCTTATGGACAACTAACACCAGTTACGAATGGTTTACCATTTATGATTATCAAAAAACATACCCCAACAATCTCCAGATCTCACTGCTCAATTTCCTCTGTGATGTTAATCATGTCTCCACCGACGAAGTTTTCATCCTTCCAGATATCCCTAGAGACCCCTTTCAGAGATGGAACCCTTTCCAAGATTCCTACATGATTGACTCTCAAGACCCATTTGATTTCGCTTGGCCTTGCTCCATCTGTGGAGCCCAAGATTCAGATGATGAATATCATGCCACTTGCAATCTGTTTAGTCTATGACCTCAGCAGCCCGTGATTAAAGCTCGTGACCTTATCAGTCTCAAGTGACCGATCTTATCTCCATCCTATGAATTTTAATGCTTTAATTATTGTACGTTACTTTTGTAGTTTTCCTTGTTGGGTTGTAATTATTGTAGGCCACCGGCCCCTTTAGTTTGCTTTTATTTTTTGCCACGTTGATGGCTTTTTCTTGTGTGCTGTTCTGGATGTATCTTGTCTCTCCCTCTATATAAGGAGAACTTGTCCCTTGTAAAAACCAGAAGCTGAAATTAATAAAATTTCTTGTGTATTATAACTCTTATGTCTTTCTAAACACTTCCTCCCCTTCCTTCGAAAGCCTGTCTATGATATAAGTAATAGTCTGTAATAATGTCAGTATACTCTGTGCTTGCCTCTAATTGAGGATCCTGCACATCAGAAGATGAGATTGGTCCTTTAGGCTTAAGGTCCCTGTCTGTCTCTGGAAGGTTGAAATGTTAGTACCCTATTTAGACCGTGGTTAGGCCGCCATTGTGGGAAAAGCTTTATAAACCATAGAGAGGCACCCAGGGGTACCTGCCACCTGATTGGCTTGACCTGCAAATGGTATGAACATCTCTAACAGACAGCCAAATGAGGACCAGGGCGGTATTGTTCGTTAGAGATGTTCATGCCAAGAAATTCAATTTCGGGTTTGCCAACTATGCTTTTCTTTTCGGAGAGCATGATACTGTAGTGATGAACAATGTTATAATATTTAATAATAATATATATAATATATATAATAATATAATATATAGTACATATATATATAATATATATTTATATATCATTAATATAATATATAATAATAATATATTATTTTTGGAAAGGAAGGTATTTTGGAATGGAGTTGGGGCGTATGATGGTATTTATGGAATATAAATTTTAGTTTGGAATGGAAGGGCATTCCATCGGTTTTTGGATGGAATGCCTATTCAACCAAAATGGTGGAATCCCCATTCCAATGGAATCACCATTCCTTTGCATTTTAACAAACCAAACAAATGGAATGGCTTTCTTTCCATTCCATTCTATCCAACCAAACATGGCCTATAGGAGACTCGTGACATTAATTGTAATAAGCATGATTTGTAATACAACTCTCACTACATGGGAGATATTTCTCAACATGCATCTTGCACTTTAATGAACAAATGTAAGACTCAGATTACTAATTTATATGGGTAATTGAATTATTAATGTGTCTCTTAGTATGAAACAAGAGGGTGCAAAATAAATAAAGAACTTTTTTAAAATTATTTTTTTTTGAATTTTTTTTGAATTTTTTTAACAGTAAATGATTTAAAAGTAAATTTATTAAATTTAAAATTTTACTTATCCAATATCAGTTTGCCCAAAAACCAATATCTTACTATAAAATAAATCCATATCGGGATTTTGTTTGATTTTGAAAATAGGAAATAAAAGTTCAAAAAAATTATTAAAGATAAATAAAAAATTTGAAAAATCTGTCAAGAAAAACAGTTTATCTTGTAGTGATTGGATTCAAATTTTAAAAATCCATTGAATTGGATCAGATGACAAGTTCCCATATAAAAATCCCTCAATTCGCAGTAATTCAAGCTCATATATTATTTTTTGTCTACTATTTGACATATTCATGTATTGTGTTGACTGTTTGACCTATCTATATGTCTTCTTTAACTAATTGGCTGTTATAAAACAATATATGATTGTATATCATATAACAGTGTAAGGTTCCCATTTGTTGATTGGCTCATTTCGTGGACAAACCACATGTTGGGGTACTTTGTAAGGGTAGCTTATGTATTGGTTTTATTGTTCGAAGCCCTTTGAAGACCTCGTGTTGATAAGCACCGAAGGTAATTTTCTTTGTGCTTACTTGTCTTGAAGAGATAGTTGCACACACTCACAACTCATGCATATGTCTTATCTTTGTATGTTGTGTTTATTTTTGTTGTGCATTAATGTCTATTTTCATCTCTTCTTTCATGTTTGTTTTTTGATTGCATTTTGTGATTATATGTCATATCATGTTAGGTCTTTAGGATGCATTTAGTTTTACCTTTTTACCCCTTGCATGTTTTCTTGTGGGGTTCAAAGGAGTGGGCTGTACGCTGGTCGTCAAGCGCCAGACCAGCGCAGCTCACAAGCGCAGATCGCCCAGTGGTCTGTCGCTGATCGTGCGCTGGTCCAGACCGGCGCAGCTCACCAGCGCAGATCGCCCAGTTGTCTGTCGCTGGTCGTGCGCTGGTCCAGACCAGCGCAAAACGCTCAGTGGTGTGCCGCTGGTCGTGCGCCTGTTTGAGCGTTGGTCATCAAGCGCCTGTGCAATTTTTGCCTTTGCGCTGGTCGTGCGCCTGTCGTCTAGCGCAAGGCCACCAGCGCACAGAGCAATTTCTGGTGCGTTTTTCAAAACGACCACACTTCACTTATGGCCCTTATATATATGCCACTTTGACTTTAGGTCAGCCAAGAGAGTTCATATTCATATTCTATACTTATGATATTTTTCAAGAGAAGAAAAAAACACAAAGAACTCAATTTTAATTACTCAAACACTTTTTCATGATCATCAATCATCATCTAGCATCATCTTTGATCATCTAGATGTCATCTTGTATGGATTCTTCATCATACTTTGCTTGGTAAGCTTTTCACTAATATCTTACATATTTTGTGTTTCTCTTAACAAGCAATCTCAATTAATTACTTGTATGTTATTTTATATACTTTGGATACAAGATTGAGATTAGTGTGATATATGTTTGAGAAGTTGTTTTGTGCTAGCAAATTAGGTTTTGTGCTTAATCTTGATTAGCTAAACTAATTGACATGTCATTTAGTTTGTAATATCAAGGATTGCTTTAATTGCAAATTCATCATCTTAGATAAGCATATAGGGTTTCCCTTGCTCTATGTTGCATTTGGATATTCATATATTCACTTAGGGTTGTATTCTCTTCATAGAGAAAGTAAGTCTTGTGTGTAGGTCCCGGGATTAGGTTGCTTAGATCGCAAGCAAATTGGACTAGGTTCACTCATACCGGGATTAGGTAGGTGTGTGATTACTTCCGGGATTAGGTTGTAATCGTTTACACATTTAGTGGATTCGAGGTTCGAGTGTGGCTTACTTACTAGCCCGTGGTTTTTCCCGTGAGGGTTTCCACGTAAAAATCAAGTGTTATTTAATTTCCGCATTTTATACTTGATTTATTGCTTTATCTAGTTAGGGGTAATTTTGTAATTTTGACTTATACGAAAAATTGGGTAATAAGCTTAAAATCTATTCACCCCCCTTCTAGATAGTTTATTACACACCGTGCTATAATTTGTTTTAATTGGTATCAGAGCAAGTTCCTAGACATACATAGGTGATCCTTGCTTATTTTGGTGTGTTTTGCATTTTGTGTGATTTTTGATCATTCATACATTTGCATTCATTTCATTCATTCATAAACACTATGAGTGGAAACAGTGGAAATGGTGGTGGCAACGAAGGTGCTTCAAGCACAAGGCCTCCACTTCTTACCGGATTGAACTATTCCCAATGGAAAGGGAAGATGGAATCCTACATATGCCAAATTCATGACCGTGCATGGATGGCGGTGGAAGACGGATATGATCTACCCAAGATGACTCCCGATGGTGAAGGAGAAGAAGTATTGAAGCCAAAGGCACAATGGAACGCGCAAGAGTTTGAGGTTCAAAGTGGAATAGGAAGGCAATGCATGCCATCTTGTGTGCTATGGACGAAAATCAATATAAATTGATTCAAAATACTAGGATAGCTAAGGAGGCTTGGGACATCCTAGAGATTGCACGTGAGGGAACCGAAGTGGTGAAGGACTCTAAGCTTCAAGTCCTCCAAACTCAATTCGAGATGCTTAAGATGGAGGAGAATGAGTGCTTCAACGACTTCGAGATCAAGTTGATGGATATAGTCAACCAAAGCCATCAACTTGGTGATCCATATTCGGATAGAAGAATCAAGAAAAAGATTATGAGATCTCTACCCGATAGGTTTGAATCGAAGGTGACGGCTTTAGAAGAAAATAGTGGATATAAGGATATGAAGCCGAGTGAGGTGATTGGGAGACTTCTAGCTTATGAGTCTAGGAAATGGCCTATCTCCACACCCACTAAAAAGCAAAAAGGAATTGATTTAAAAACCTCCAAGGATGAAAAGGAGGCAAAGAAGGTTGACTCGGATGAAGAACTTGCTTTGTTTGTAAAAAGGTTCAACAAGGTTATGAAGTTTAGAAGAAAGGGCTTTGGATCAAAAGGTCAATGTAAGGTTCCCATTTGTTGATTGGCTCATTTCGTGGACAACCACATGTTGGGGTTCTTTGTAAGGGTAGCCTAAGTATCGGTCTTATTGTTCGAAGCCCTTTGAAGACCTCGTGTTGATAAGCACTGAAGGTAAATTTCTATGTGCTTACTTTTCTTTGAAGAGATTAGTTGCACACACACACACTTAACATTCATTGCATATGTGTGCATTCTCTTCACTTGTCACATTTCACACTTGCACTTATTTATCATATTTTGTTGTGTGTCATGTTGTCGTGTAATTCGTTTCCCGATAACTTTCGGAAACGTCCGCGCATGCACTAGAATGTGCTTGGTTTAGCGCGAGGACCGCCTATAGAGAATGCCCTTGGCTACTCCTTGGTTTTCACCTTTCTAGGTGACCGGCGGTTATGATCGGCGGCCTGGCCGCCGAATGAAACCGCCGTTTCAGTCCAGATTGGTCTGAAGCATTTCTACGGTTAAGATCGGCGGTCACGACCGCCGTTCGAAACCGCCGATTCAAGACCTGATTGATTTATCTCTCAGTCTAATTCAGCGGTTGAATCGGCGGTCACGAAACCGCCGTTCATACCTGATTGTTTTTAATCTCTCTATTTTGATTCGGCGGTTGGAATCAGCGGTCACGAAACCGCCGAATGAACCGTCGTTTATGCTCTGTTCTTCACGAGCTCAATTCGGCGGTCATGATCGGCGGCCTGGCCGCCGATTGAAACCGCCGATCGGCGCGTTTCTTTGAAACTTACTTAAACGACCACACTTTGTTTTGGCCCCCTATATATATGCCATTTTGTCTTTAGGTCAATTAAGAGATTTCATATTCAGAATTCATACTCAGGATATTTTTCAAAGAGAAGAAAAATTCCAATAACTCATTTTTTATTACTCAAACACTTTTTCATGATCATCAATCATCAATCATCATCTAGCATCATCCTTGATCTTCTAGATGTCATCTTGCATGGATTCTTCATCATACTTTGCTTGGTAAGCTTTTCACTAATATCTTACATATTTTGTGTTTCTCTTAGCTAGCAATCTCAATTAATTACTTGTATGTTATTGTATATACTTTGAATACAAGTTGGAGATTAGTATGATGTATGTTTGAAAAGTTGTTTTTGTGATAGCTAATTAAGTTTTGTGCTTAATCTTGATTAGCTAAACTATTTGACATGTCATTTAGTTTTGATATCTAGGATTGTTCTAATTGCATATTAATCATCTTAGATAAGCATATAGGGTTTCCCTTGCTCTATGTTGCATTTGGATATTCATATATTCACTTAGGGTTGTATTCTCTTCATAGAGAAAGTAAGTCTTGTGTGTAGCATCCGGGATTAGGTTGCTTAGATCGCAAGCAAATTGGACTAGGTTCACTCATACCGGGATTAGGTAGGTGTGTGATTACTTCCGGGATTAGGTTGTAATCGTTTTACACATTTAGTGGATTCGAGGTTCGAGTGTGGCTTACTTACTAGCCCGTGGTTTTTCCCGTGAGGGTTTCCACGTAAAAATCAAGTGTTATTTAATTTCCGCATATTATACTTGATTTATTGCTTTATCTAGTTTGGGGTAATTTCGTAATTTGATTTAATACGAAAAATTGGGTAATAAGCTTAAAATCTATTCACCCCCCCTCTAGATAGTTTTATACACACCGTGCTATAATTTGTTTCAGTCAAGATTTGAAGAAAAAAGGCTCTTTCAAGAAGTTTGAACCTAGGCAAGAAAGGACCGAAAGGAAAGGGGTCCGATATTTCAAGTGTGGTGGCATAGGTCACTTTGCCCTCGAATGTGCAAATCACAATGTTAAGAAGAAAGGTAAAGTGATAGCCACCACATGGAGTAGTAGTAGTGATGACTCCATTGAGGGAGATGAGTCTTCAAGTGATGAAGAGTTCATGGTTAATCTCCTAGCTTTTGCCTCCTCCCATAAAAGCAAAAGTGCTAGTGAGAGAGAGGAAATGAGTCAAGAGGAAAATGACTCAAGTGAAGAAGAAAGTGATTCCTCTTCTAACTCCATAAATGGATTTGTGGAGAAAAAGGTGCTTGCTAAATATCATGCCGAATTTAATGATTTAGCAATCAAGAGCACAAGAAAGATCAAGATGTTGAGAGAAGAAAATCTTGAGTTTGCATCTCATAATGACCACTTAGGTGAACAAGTGGAAAAATTCAAGAAGTTGGAAGATAAGCTAAGAGAGGAGTTAGTCTTATCTAGGAGGAATGAAGAAAGTCTAAAGAGGGAGCTTGAAGAAGTAAAAGAGTCGATGACTAGGATGGATTCTAGCACCAAGAAACTTGACCATATGCTTGGTGTTGGAAAGAGTCCATGTGACAAGAGGGGTCTTGGGTATGAAGATGGCAAGAAGATCTCAACCTCTAACAAGACCGTGTTTGTCAAGAGTTTGAGGAACGAAGAAACTTCATTTGTGCAAATTCCTAGGAAGAAGTTAGAAATAGGACAATGTTCAAATGCACAAGTGAAGATGGGGCCAAAAAGGCAACCTCAAGCTCAACCCCCTAGGGTCTCTCAAGCCAACATTCCTCCACAATTGGCTCACAAAGGAAAAAGGCCAATCATGCAACCTCAAGCTAGGAAGCAATCTAGATCGGTTCAACAACGAAGATGGATTAAACCCATTCATCCACAAAGACAAGGACAAGGTATGATTCCTTATTTTACTCTTATATGTCATTTTTGTGGATTTGATGGTCATATTAGACCACATTGCTT
This sequence comes from Acer yangbiense, assembly GCA_008009225.1. Classification (NCBI taxonomy): domain Eukaryota; kingdom Viridiplantae; phylum Streptophyta; class Magnoliopsida; order Sapindales; family Sapindaceae; genus Acer; species Acer yangbiense. The sequence continues at coordinate 37,235,352 of CM017766.1, read as the reverse complement.
TCGATATATCAAAATGTGCAAAACTATAAGCATGATTGAAAAGAGAAAGAATAGAGCCAAGATGCATGTTCCTAGGAATGATAAAATTGTTATGCATGATCCTAGGACATCTAGAGCCCGATTACCAAAGACCACTAAGAGAGCAAATATTGTTTCTAGGTGGATTAGAAAGAATGAAAATGTTTGTCATGTTGCTCAAATAGCCTTAAAGGCAAATTCTTCTAATTTTTGGTATTTAGATAGTGTGTGCTCTAGGCACATGATGGGAAACAAGAGTTTCTTCGAGACTCTTGTTATGGAGGAAGGAGGATATGTCACTTTTGGTGATGGATCCAAAAAGAAAGTTGTAGGGAAAGGAACCATTTCCGTTCCCGGATTACCCTCCTTATCCGATGCTTTATTTGTTGATGGCTTGAAAGCCAATTTAATAAGCATTTCACATCTAAGTGATGAAGGATATTCCGTCTTGTTTTGTAAAGATGATTGCTCGATCCTAAAGCCCGATGGACAAACCTTATTGAAAGGTATGAGATCTAGCGATAATTGCTATTGTCTTGAAGCTAGAATAGTCTCAAACAATGTGTCCATGGATGAGCAAATAGAGTTATGGCATGAAAGACTTGGCCACATGAACTTTAGGGATTTAAGAACCCTTGGAAAGTTCGAGTGTGTGCGTGGCCTCCCTAAGCTTGGGAAGAAAGCCAATGGTATTTGTGGACCTTGCCAACAAGGAAAACAAACTAAAAGCATGCACAAAAAGGGCAAGTATCTCTCCACCAAGGAGCCCCTAGAGCTTCTCCACATGGATCTCATGGGTCCTATGCAAACCGAGAGTTTAGGTGGAAAGAGATACATTTTTGTTTGTGTTGATGATTTCTCTAGATTTACATGGACATATTTTCTTAGAGAAAAATCCGAAACTTTTGATAAGTTTAAAATGATTTGTACTAAAATACAAAATGAAATGAATTCTAACATTAAAAGCATTAAACGGATTAGAAGTGACCATGGGAGGGAATTTGAGAATGCCTCATTTGAAAGCTATTGCAATAGCTTAGGCATCTCCCATGAGTTCTCGGCTCCTAGGACACCTCAACAAAATGGAATTGTTGAGAGGAAGAATAGGGTCCTTCAAGAGATGGCCCGAGTGATGTTGCTTAGCAAAAATGTCCCTAGGAACCTATGGGCCGAAGCCGTCAATACGGCTTGCTATATAGGGAATCGTGTTTTCCTAAGGCCCGGATCTAGAAACACCTCCTATGAGTTATGGAAGGGTAGAAAGCCAAATGTCAGCTACTTCCACACATTTGGAAGCAAATGCTACATTTTAAATGACCGTGATTAACTTGGCAAGTTTGATGCTAAGAGTGATGAGGGTATCTTTATTGGCTATGCCTTGAATAGTAGAGCCTATAGAGTTTTCAACTTGAAGACTCGAACCGTCATGGAATCATCAAATGTTGTCATTGATGATACAAGGCTCAAGTCTAATGACCATGAGGAGGAGGAAATTTTAAATGATGACTCTCCTTCGGAGAGGGTTGTGGTGACTCCCAATGTTGGGACATCTAATGAAAATGATGAAGTCACACAACCTACTACTAGAGTCCCTCTCTTGGACTCTAATGAACCCGCTCCATGGGTTAGAAGACTCCATAACAAAGAGGATGTTATTGGAGATGTAAATGAGGGTGTTAGGACTAGACATCAAATAGCTAATCTAATTAGCTTTACTTGCTACACCTCTCAAATTGAACCCAAAAAGGTTGATGAAGCCTTAAATGATGAATTTTGGGTTCTAGCCATGCAAGAAGAGCTAAACCAATTCGAAAGGAATGAGGTTTGGACTCTAGTTCCTAGGCCTAAAAGCTCACATGTGATAGGAACTAAGTGGATTTATAGGAATAAATCCGATGAGAATGGCAACATAGTGCGGAACAAGGCTAGACTTGTAGCACAAGGGTACTCTCAAATTGAGGGTATCGACTTTAAGGAGACTTTTGCTCCCGTTGCCCGTTTAGAGTCCATTAGGCTTCTCTTGTCCATTTCTTGTGTGCACAAGTTCAAATTGCACCAAATGGATGTCAAAAGTGCCTTCCTCAATGACTTCTTGCAAGAGGAAGTGTTTGTTGAACAACCCAAGGGGTTTGTGGATGCACACCACCCCAACCATGTTTATCGCCTCAAGAAGGCACTATATGGGTTGAAACAAGCACAGAGGGCTTGGTATGAGCGCCTCACTCAATTTCTTGTTAACAATAACTATACAAGGGGTAGTGTTGACAAGACACTATTCATCAAGAAAGACAATGATGAGCTTTTCATAGCTCAAATCTATGTTGATGATATAGTCTTTAGCTCTACCAACAACACCGAGGTCCAACAATTTGTTGATGTCATGTCTCATGAATTTGAGATGAGTCTTGTTGGTGAGCTTAGTTACATCCTAGGTTTGCAAATTAGGCAAATGAATGATGGGATTTTCATAACCCAAGCCAAATATGCTAAGAACCTAGTGAAGAAGTTTGGTTTAGAAAATGCCAAACATTGTGATACACCCATGAGTACCACTTTGAAGCTAAGCAAGGATGCTAGTGGTAAAAGTGTGGAACAAATGTTATATCGTGGCATGATAGGTAGCTTGCTTTATTTGACCGCAAGTAGGCCCGATATCTCCTTTAGTGTGGGTGTGTGTGCTAGGTACCAAGCGGATCCTAAGGAGTCCCATCTCTCTTCCATAAAGAGAATCATTCGCTATGTGAATGGGACTTCCAACTATGGGATTTGGTACTCTTTTGACACTAATGCTAGTCTTGTAGGCTTTAGTGATGCGGATTGGGCAGGAAATTGCGATGATAAGAAGAGCACATCGGGCGGTTGCTTTTTTCTAGGCAACAACTTGGTGTCTTGGTTTTGTAAGAAGCAAAACTCGATTTCCTTGTCCACGGCCGAGGCCAAGTACATAGCCGCGGGGAGTGGATGCTCACAACTCCTATGGATGAAGCAAATGCTAGTAGACTACGGATTCAACCAAGGTACTCTCACTCTCTTTTGTGATAACATGAGTGGTATTAATATTTCCAAGAATCCGGTACAACATTCTAGAACTAAGCATATTGACATCCGTCATCACTTCATTAGAGAGCTTGTTGAAAATAAATGCATAATACTTGAACATGTAGGTACTAATGATCAACTTGCGGACTTATTTACTAAACCCTTAGATGCTACTCGATTAAAAACTCTTAGTAGATCTATTGGGATATGTCTTGTGGAGTGATGTTCTATGATTGACCCCATATGGGGAACTCAAGCAAAGAGAGCTATTTTGCATTCTTGTCTCTTGCAAAAAATTCTAAATAACTTATGCCTCTTCTTTTTATTGTTTGAGTAAGCTTGGTTGCACATATGTATATATGTTTTCAATTCAATAAGTGTGAACCTTGCTTGTTTACAATCCATGTCATATTTATGTTTAAACATGCATTTTTGGACTAGGAGATGTATGTAGGAAGTATGATTTGAATGACCTATGATTATCTCCATGACATGATGATTCTTAAATAACATGCTAATGTCAAATGAAAAAGCATGAAATTCATATAACATACTCACATGAAAAGCATGAATTGATGATTGCATATTCTTAAATGCAAAACTTGTGTGAAAGCTTATGAGACTCAAAATGAATAAAGGATCTTGTATCCGTTCAAAGGAATTTATATTCCAAATGTCTCTCTTTCTTTATTAGTTGAACATGGCTACTATCATACGGATATTTATTCGGAAAAATCTAATAGGGTGCAAAGTCGCTCATGCCATGTTTCGCTTATAAAGTTTGATATAGTTGCTCATATATTAAAATCAATAAAAACTTTATATCCTTGCTTTTCTGATGACAATGGTGAAATTGGTTTGCATTCTTATTAGAAACCTTGTCATTTGCTTTGCCAAATACCATGATATTTTGGACTTGAATGCTACATGTCTTGTATGCAAAGCATGTTTGATTCACACATTTTTCTCAAATAAATCTCCTCGTTTCTCTTCAATTAATTGAGGTGCATAAAGTAACTTATATGTATATGCAAATATCTTGCATGCTTCTATCTCTCGTTGCTATGAGTGACCCGGTTGAGGACTACTCCTTTGCCTATATCATGACAAAAAGGGGAAGTAGGATATGGTAAGGGGAGTTGCAAAATAGAAGCAATTGTGCATATTGGGGAGAACATTCATTGAGGGGGAGCATTGCATACACATACATTGCATAATGTTGTGCCTATTTTTTTAATGCATTGCATACACATACATTGCATAATGTTGTGCCTATTTTTTTAATGCAAATGCTTTGTATTGTTCTCACTTGATTAATCTCACACTTTTCTTGTATTGCAAATGTTAGAAACTTTCTTTTCAGGGCTTGATTATTCTACAAGAGATTGAAGACTTGAAGTTTTATTTTCTTATCTATCTCTTTGTATTGTAGAATATCATAGTTGTCCCGTAGTTTCTATTTTTTGTGAGGAATCAATGTGAGTGGTGGTTTTGTCACGAAATAGCCAAAGGGGGAGATTGTAAGGTTCCCATTTGTTGATTGGCTCATTTCGTGGACAAACCACATGTTGGGGTACTTTGTAAGGGTAGCTTATGTATTGGTTTTATTGTTCGAAGCCCTTTGAAGACCTCGTGTTGATAAGCACCGAAGGTAATTTTCTTTGTGCTTACTTGTCTTGAAGAGATAGTTGCACACACTCACAACTCATGCATATATGTCTTATCTTTGTATGTTGTGTTTATTTTTGTTGTGCATTAATGCCTATTTTCATCTCTTCTTGCATGTTTGTTTTTTGATTGCATCTTGTGATTATATGTCATATCATGTTAGGTCTTTAGGATGCATTTAGTTTTACCTTTTTACCCCTTGCATGTTTTCTTATGGGGTTCAAAGGAGTGGGCTGTGCGCTGGTCGTCAAGCGCCAGACCAGCGCAGCTCACCAGCGCAGATCGCCCAGTGGTCTGTCGCTGATCGTGCGCTGGTCCAGACCGGCGCAGCTCACCAGCGCAGATCGCCCAGTTGTCTGTCGCTGGTCGTGCGCTGGTCCAGACCAGCGCAAAACGCCCAGTGGTGTGCCGCTGGTCGTGCGCCTGTCTGAGCGTTGGTCGTCAAGTGCCTATGCAATTTTTGCCTTTGTGCTGGTCGTGCGCCTGTCATCCAGCGCAAGGCTACCAGCTCACAGAGCAATTTCTGGTGCGTTTTTCAAAACGACCACACTTCACTTATGGCCCTTATATATATGCCACTTTGACTTTAGGTCAGCCAAGAGAGTTCATATTCATATTCTATACTTAGGATATTTTTCAAGAGAAGAAAAATACACAAAGAACTCAATTTTAATTACTCAAACACTTTTTCATGATCATCAATCATCATCTAGCATCATCTTTGATCATCTAGATGTCATCTTGCATGGATTCTTCATCATACTTTGCTTGGTAAGCTTTTCACTAATATCTTACATATTTTGTGTTTCTCTTAACAAGCAATCTCAATTAATTACTTGTATGTTATTTTATATACTTTGGATACAAGATTGAGATTAGTGTGATGTATGTTTGAAAAGTTGTTTTGTGCTAGCAAATTAGGTTTTGTGCTTAATCTTGATTAGCTAAACTAATTGACATGTCATTTAGTTTGTAATATCTAGGATTGCTTTAATTGCAAATTCATCATCTTAGATAAGCATATAGGGTTTCCCTTGCTCTATGTTGCATTTGGATATTCATATATTCACTTAGGGTTGTATTCTCTTCATAGAGAAAGTAAGTCTTGTGTGTAGCTTCCGGGATTAGGTTGCTTAGATCGCAAGCAAATTTGACTAGGTTCACTCATACCGGGATTAGGTAGGTGTGTGATTACTTCCGGGATTAGGTTGTAATCGTTTACACATTTAGTGGATTCGAGGTTCGAGTGTGGCTTACTTACTAGCCCGTGGTTTTTCCCGTAAGGGTTTCCACGTAAAAATCAAGTGTTATTTAATTTCCGCATTTTATACTTGATTTATTGTTTTATCTAGTTAGGGGTAATTTCTTAATTTTGACTTATACGAAAAATTGGGTAATAAGCTTAAAATCTATTCACCCCCCCTCTAGATAGTTTAATACACACCGTGCTATAATTTGTTTCAAATAGTTTAAGACTCTTTCGATTACCAAAATAATAAATAAATAAAAATACTCTATCAATTACGAACAAATTTATTTAATAATTTTAATTTATATTTTTCACATTAATGAAAATTTGATATTATAAAAAAAATTAATTTTTTAATTCTAATTACCAAGGTCTATTTTGGATAAATTATTTTTCTTAATTTTTTTACATTTCAGTCCTCTATTTTAAATCCTTCAAATTTCATTACGGCCCTTAATATTTATACTTCTCGTTTTAAATCCATCAAATTCCATTACTTAGGCAATTTCTACGAAGTAAATGAATTTTTGAATGTACTTGAATTTATTTAGACTTTTTAAAAATCTATATTTGAATGCACGATTGAATACACCCATACTTTTATATTCTCTTCAAAAGTCCGAATTAACATAATAAATTATGGTTTTTTCTTCTTTTCTTTCTTCTGACTTTCTTATGCCAACAAAATCATGTCTTCCACTATTTTACATCACACCCACTCTCTATTCAAACATTTAAGAGATCACTGTTATTGTTCACTTCTTGCAATTGCAGACTAGGCTGTATTTGTTGGAAAAAGTGACGCGGAAGCACATGGCTAATATTCATCACAACACAAATAATGTCTACTAGCAGAAAAATAAGATGAGACAATCCAATTTCACACAAAAGAATTTACATGGAAAACCTAAAACAGGAAAAAAAAATACATCTGTCAGGATGCCAAGAGAAAAATATCACAATGTATAAAATTGTTACAACTACATAACTTCAATATTCTTTCTCTAACCCCATACCCCAATTACAACCGAGCCTTACCGAACTGAGCTTACATCCTAGCTCTCAGCTTACAGTGCTCTCTCCAGGTCCCTCATGAGTGCACCCCCACCCCCTAGATATTTCATTGATCTCCTTAGGGGTTTCCTCCTAGATATCCCTTCGGTCTCCTACCCCCGGATCTTCACGAGGTCTCACTCCTTGGATTCAATCACTCTCTAATGATCCCAGGTGTCTCTCTGACTTCTCCAAGTGTTATAAACCAAAGAATAAGCCTCACTATTTTTAGGGTCACTATTCTAGGTCACTAAGGTATCAGACTCCCATAAGTAGTTGGAATCCACTTTATAAGGACCTCTATTTTATGATTGGCTTATTTTATGACAAACCACATTGAGAATGATTTTGTAATGGGTAGCTTAGGTTCTCGTTGGCAAGCTTCCAAGCATTTTCGTGTCTTCAAGAGTAAGAGCGAAAGGTATATCACTTGACTTGACTCTTGAAGAGATTAGGTGCACACACACATTCATACATTATTAATTCTCTTGCATTTATGTCTCATTGTTTTCTTGTGTGCATTCACTTACAACCACACTTGCATTTCATGATAGATTTAAGTGTGGTGTAATTCGTTTCCAGTTATGTGATCGGAAACATCCACGCTTGCACGATGGTGTGTTTGTCATAGCACGATGTGTGACCACTAGAGAGGTTCCTTTTTCCTCTCTTGGATTGGTCTTGGGTCTCATGGTGTTATACCATGAGTTTGGGTAATCTTGTTGTTGTCTAAGTCTGACCTTTGGTCACTCAAATTACCATATCTCTTTCTACAGATATTGAAACCACTTTTTATAAAAAGGATTAGAAATAGATATCCATACCTTTCCAATGATATATTATTCATAATATTTCATGACCGTTTGGATTGGGTTTGAAATCTCCAAAGAGATATCTAAAATAGGGCAACTTTGTTTTTGTCTGAATCTAACATTTGGTCACTTAAATGATCATAACTTTTTCTACAGAATTCAAAATCTCAATAAGTAAAACGAAGTAAAAATTAGATATCCATACCTTTCCAACGGTATAATATACGATAGGTTTCGATGTCGTTTGGTCATGTTTTGGGGCAATCGAATATCGAGCTGATGCGTTGTCACGCCTATGCGCGGTTCATTCACGGTGTCGTACCACACAAATGTGTAAAACTTCATTCTAGCAAGCGTGCACACATTGGAACCATGCATTTGCCTAGAAATGTTTTTTTTTTTTAACTCTTCCAAAATGTCATGGTTTCATCTAGGGCTTATATATAAACCCCATCTTCTTCCCCATTCATTTTAAGAACCCAAAAATCACAAAATTATATCTTCTTGAGAGAGAATAGGGCCTCTTATGAGAGAAAGCACCAAGATTGCTTCTTTGACTCTCTAAACCCCAAAACCCATCTTCATCTTGCATCATCTAGCATCATTCAAGCATAGGTCTTCATTAATGTCTTCACTTGGTAAGTAGAACAAACATCTCAACTCAGTTATTGTTCTATTTCATCAAGACATGTCTTTTATTGGTTAGGTTAGCAAATCTTCATATTAATTGCATATCTAGTGAAGTTATGACATGTTTGGGGTTTGTTTGTGATAGCTTGCATGATTAGGTTGATTTTGCCTAAATAGTTACGCCTTGAATATTCTTGTGAGATTATTTTGATGACTAGGTTGATAGATATATGTTTATTTATCTAGTCAAGCTCTCTTGAATGTTCATGTGTGTTTAATTGACAATTAGGTTGTTAGAATTTCTTTATACATCTAATTGCGACATCATGTATAGCCATGTAGGCATTTTTGATAACTAGATTGTTAAATTGCATTATAACATCTAGTTAGGCATTTTGTGTTGTCTTATACATTGTTGCATTTTGGATATTGTCATATATTCACTTAGACTATTATTTCTCTTCAAAGAGTCAAAGTCTTATGATTTCTAGGTGAATGTGCATAAGCAAGTAAGTCTTGCAATCAAGGGTTGATTGGCAAGCAATTGTTCTATAATCACTATTAAAGGCCCGCAAGTAGAATATCTTGTGTTACTTCCGAGAATAGTGTGACTAGGGTATCAACTTAGGTTGTAAACAAGTATTCAAATAGTAGATTTGAGCACCGGAGTGGCTAGGTGGCTAGCCTGTGAGTTTTGTTCAGTTGGAGGGTTTCTCACGTAAATCAATTCAATGTGTGTTTTTTTTTTCGCATTTCTATTATGTTGATTGTATGTGGTTGTGGTAGCTTGATTTTTGTTAATATTGACTAATCGGAAAAGTTGGTAATTAATCAATTAACAACCCATTCACCGCTCCTCTAGGCTGTTTAGACACACTTTGTGTATTTTCAATTGGTATCCCTAGACATACTTAGGTGATTCTTGCTCTTGTCTTTAATGTCTTGCATTTTTTGCTCTCACTTGGATACATTCATTTGCATACATTGATGCAAACACTATGAGTGAATTCAGATTGAGTAAAGAGGGGCGTCTAGCATGAGACCACCATTGCTCAAGGGTGAAAATTACTCCTCATGGAAGGGGAAGACGGAGTCTTATCTATCGGTGATAGATGATAGTGTAAGTGTTAGGATTATGCTCAATAGCAAGAGTGTAATATTGTAATTGACAATCTTTTTCATATTAATAAAGTGATTTCTGGTTTAACAAATCTTATAGCATTTATAGTTTAATATTATAATTGTCAAAGTAAATAATCATAAAGTCTAAAGACTATGAGAAAAGAAGAATTGTTCGTACATCTGGATATGTATGAGGTAGACACAATTCTTTAGTTAGTCTTGAATAATGTTCACAACTTAAGTTAAAGGTTGGCTCTGATACCAATTGTAAGGAAACATCGCAGTACACGCAGCGGAAGCGAGACTAAAAAGAGGTTTTAGTACAGTTTAAAAATTTTCCTTTGATGAACCTTAACTCTTCAAATTAATTAAACATACATATAAAGTAACAAAAAGTAGAATACCTTTTGTCGCGTGATCCGATTGACTTATGTCGATGGTAATCCGCAAGATCTTCAATCCTAGCACGAACGTGAATCACCTAGGAGCATGGTCTCCCTTTTCTTTGAATTGCGTACCTGAGAATGGATAAACAAACTTTCTTTTTCTTTTTGTTAGTCACAAAACAACCAAAAGACTATAAAGATTATTCCGGTCACTTTTGAATTCTCAATCTAATGATCGAAACTCACGTGAACTTAATTCGATGTTGTACACACAAGCTTATTGATGAACAAGCAATTGGTGTACTATCAAAAGAATAATCTCTTCTTTCTTTTTTTGTCTTGGCAGAATAATCAAACACTTTTCTATGAGTATGAGAAGAAGAAGAAATTGATCCAGTAAACTCTAGGGGGTGGCCGAACCCTATAGCTTGTAATATATAGGGTGGCCGAATTTTACTTCTCCTTTCCTTTAGGGTTGCCGAAATCTACAAGAGTAATATTGTAATAGCAAGAGCAAGAGTGTAATATTGTAATTGACAATCTTTTTCATATTAATAAAGTGATTTCTGGTTTAATAAATCTTATAGCATTTATAGTTTAATATTATAATTGTCAAAGTAAATAATCATAAGGTCTAAAGACTATGAGAAAAGAAGAATTGTTCATACATCTGGATATGTATGAGGTAGACACAATTCTTTAGTTAGTCTTCAATAATGTTCACAACTTAAGTTAAAGGTTGGGCACCTTTATCTTGTTAAAGTTGTAGAATTCTTTTACTAGCATTTGAGTGGGATCAAATGAGATATGATGAGTCTAAAATCATCGGAGGGTGTTCAAGCAAAAGAATCTAGTGCACTGGGTGCATTGAACTGGATCACAATGAAAAGCTTTATCTAGAACCGTCAATAGATAATAGTCTTTTCATTATCAGGACAATCGGAGAGTCTATCTTAATCCTGAGATAAATGATGGACTTATGGTTGCAAGTGATATCATTTGAGTTATCAATGAGTACGATTATATAGCATAGTCTGTCCTCGATAGTTTGGTGATATTCATTTGTTAATCGATAGAGGACTTCATTTATAGATATGGACATCATTGCTCCATTTATTAAATGAGAGTATAATATCATCATATGGATGTTTTGAGGTAATTGGATATTAAATCTCAACGTTGAGTTTTCGATAGTGTCTATTGAAAACATGGCTTCTGGACAAGTCAAAATATCCAAGTTCAAAACGTGGTCATATGAGTAAATATGGTAAATTGGAGAGTTATAGACGGTTTATGAACTCTTGGCGATTACTGATATTAATCACAAGGATACGCTATCTCCAATATGATTGTCTAGGGTATGAATGAGGAACATCTTCTTATTCTATCTTTATTTAAGAGTTCAAATTTAGCTCTTTAGTGGAATGAGTTAAAATTAATGGATCAGACCTAAGTGAATCATTTGTTGATTGTGATTAGGTTATGTCTATTGAAGCTTAAATTTAGATAGCCCGCCAAGATCTCCAATCCACACGAACTTGCATGGATCACTTGATATATTCTACCAGACCAATCTTTGGGTCCATCTAGAATTGTATTTAATATATTAAGAATATAATTTGCACATTATTTATTTAATGGGCTGATCAATTATATTAATATATTAATGAAAGGCATGTGAGTTTGTTTCTTTTAGTAAGAATGGGTCTGGTTCACATGTGGGCTTTTTAATTAAAGTCTAATGGATTAAATAAAATAAGAAAATAATATTAAGCCCATATATGTATAAGGTGGGCGGCAAGACTAGTCTTGTAGTCTAAAATATTATTTTATTTTATTATTTGATTAAATGAGAATTAATTAATTATTTAATTAAGATACAAAATATTTTTCTGATTAGGAAATATGTTTCCTAGAGTTATACTAATGGAAGTAGTATATTAAAAGTAAAAAACTTGTTTGGTAAGAAAATAAATAATTAAGTTTATTTATTTAATCAAATAGGAAGTCTTTTATTTTAGTCATAATTTAATACTACACTATAGAGTTGGATTAGGGTTTGGGTTCTCAAGAGTGTAAGAGTTTTGGTAAAACCTAAATCCTCTTTGAGTGAGGATTTCGGTCACACACAAACTCTCACAAGAGAGAATGCGGCAACCCTAAAAGAAAATAGGGTTGAATTTCGGTCACCCTATATAAGGGAGGTGATGAAATTCGGCCACCCAACTACTGGCTTGGCTTGAGAATTATTTCTTTTGCTTAGAAAATAAATCCTACTCTAGTGATTAGTGTGTGTGAAATTCGGCCAAGACAAAAAAAAAAAAAAAGAGTTTGTGCTTTACCCTAATTACTATCAACTTTTGAATCCTAATCCTAATTCAACTCATAAGTGTTTAATCCTAAAAATAAAAGACTTCCTTATTTGATTAAATAAATAAACCTTATTATTTATTTTCTTACCAAATAAGTCTTTTACTTTTAGTATACTACTACCAATAGTATAACTCTAGGAAACATATTTCCTAATCAGAAAAAGATTTTGTTTCTTAATTAAATAATTAATTAATAAATTAATTAATTCTCATTTAATCAAATAATAAAATAAAATAATATTTTAGACTACAAGACTAGTCTTGCCGCCCACCTTATACATATATGGGCTTAATATTATTTTCTTATTTTATTTAATCCATTAGACTTTAATTAAAAAGCCCACATGTGAACCAGACCCATTATTACTAAAAGAAACAAACCCACATGCCTTTCATTAATATATTAATATAATTGATCAGCCTATTAAATAAATAATGTGCAAATTATATTCTTAATATATTAAATACAATTCTAGATGGACCCAAAGATTGGTCCGGTAGAATATATCAAGTGATCCATGCAAGTCCGTGTGGATTGGGGATCTTGGCGGGCTATCTAAATTTAAGCTTCAATAGACATAACCTAATCATAATCAACAAATGATTCACTTAGGTCCGATCCATTAATTTTAACTCATTCCACTAAAGAGCTAAAATTGAACTTTTAAATAAAGATAGAATAAGAAGATGTTCCTCATTCATACCCTAGACAATCATATTGGAGATAGTGTATCCTCGTGATTAATATCAGTAATCGCCAAGAGTTCATAAACCGCCTATAACTCTCCAAGTTACCATATTTACTCATATGACCACGTTTTGAACTTGGATATTTTGACTTATCCAGAAGCCATGTTTTCAATAGTCACTATCGAAAACTCAACGTTGAGATTTAATATCCAATTACCTCAAAACATCCATATGATGATATTATACTCTCATTTAATAAATGGAGCCACGATGTCCATATCTATAAATGAAGTCCTCTATCGATTAACAAATGAATATCACCAAACTATCGAGGATAGACTATGCTATATAATCGTACTCATTGATAACTCAAATGATATCACTTGCAACCATAAGTCCATCATTTATCTCAGGATTAAGATAGACTCTCCGATTGTCCTGATAATGAAAAGACTATTATCTATTGACGGTTCTAGATAAAACTTTTCATTGTGATCCAGTTCAATACACCCAGTGCACTAGATTCTTTTACTCGAAGACCCTCCGATGATTTTAGACTCATCATATCTCATTTGATCCCACTCAAATGCTAGCAAAAGAATTCTACAACTTTAACAAGATAAAGGTGCCCAACCTTTAACTTAAGTTGTGAACATTATTCAAGACTAACTAAAGAATTGTGTCTACCTCATACATATCCAGATGTATGAACAATTCTTCTTTTCTCATAGTCTTTAGACCTTATGATTATTTACTTTGACAATTATAATATTAAACTATAAATGCTATAAGATTTGTTAAACCAGAAATCACTTTATTAATATGAAAAAGATTGTCAATTACAATATTACACTCTTACTATTGAGCATAATCCTAACAATTGTAGGGAAAAATCGTAGTACACGTAGCGGAAGCGAGACTAAAAATAGATTTAGTATGTTTTAAAATTTTTCCTTTGATGAAACTTAACCCTTTAAATTAATTAAACATACATATAAAGTAACAAAAAGTAGAATACCTTTTGTCGCGTGATCCGATTGACTTACGTCAATGGTAATCCGCAAGATCTTCAATCCTAGCACGAACGTGAATCACTTAGGAGCCTGGTCTCCCTTTTCTTTGAATTGCGTATCTGAGAATGGATAAACAAACTTTCTCTTTCCTTTTGTTAGTCACAAAACAACCAAAAGAATACAAAGATTATTCTGGTCACTTTTGAGTTCTCAATCTAATGATCGAAACTAGCGTGAACCTAATTCGATGTTGTACACACAAGCTTATTGATGAACAAGCAATTAGTGTACTATCAAAAGAATAATCTCTTCTCTCTTTTTTGTCTTGGCAGAATAATCAAACATTTTTCTATGAGTATGAGAAGATGAAGAAAATTTTATTCAATCAACTGCAGGGTGGCCGAACCCTATATTATTTCTTATATAGGGTGGCCGAATTTTCTTCTCTTTTCCTTTTAGGGTTGCCGAAATCTACTTGTTGTTCACTTAGGGTCACCGCAATTCCTCTACTAAAAAGGATTTGTGTTATACCCTAATTCACATCAACTTTAGACTCCTAACCCTAATACAACTCATAAGTATTTTTATTCTTTATTGACTTAATAAAAACACTTCTTATTTGATTAAATAAATAAACTTAATTATTTATTTTCTTACCAAACAAGTCTTTTACTTTTAGTATACTACTACCAATAGTATAATTCTAGGAAACATATTTCCTAATCAGAAAAAGATTTTGTTTCTTAATTAAATAATTAATTAATAAATTAATTAATTCTCATTTAATCAAACAATAAAATAAAATAATATTTTTGACTAATAATATAGCCTTACCGCCCCACATTAAATATATGGGCCAAATATTATTTCCTTATTTTATTTAATCCATTGGACTTTATAAATAAAAAACCCACATGTGAACCAGACCCATTCTTACTAAAAGAAACAAGCCCACATGTCTTTCATTAATATATTAATATAATTGATCAGCCCATTAAACAAATAATGTGCAAATTATATTCTTATTATATTAAATGCAATTCTAGATGAACACATAAATTGGTCCAGTGGAATATATCAAGTGATCCATGCAAGTCCGTGTGGATTGGGAATCTTGGCGGGCTATCTAAATTTAAGCTTCAATAGACATAACCTTATCACAATCAACAAATGATTCACTTAGGTCCGATCCATTAATTTTAACTCATTCCACTAAAGAGCTAAAATTGAACTCTTAAATAAAGATAGAATAAGAAGATGTTCCTCATTCATACCCTAGACAATCATGTTGGAGATAGTGTATCCTCGTGATTAATATCAGTAATCGTCAAGAGTTCATAGACCGCCTATAACTCTCTAAGTTACCATATTTACTCATATGACTACGTTTTGAACTTGGATATTTTGACTTGTCCAGAAGCCATGTTTTCAATAGTCACTATCGAAAACTCAACTTTGAGATTTAATATCCAATTACCTCAAAACATCCATATGATGATATTATACTCTCATTTAATAAATGGAGCCACGATGTCCATATCTATAAATGAAGTCCTCTATCGATTAACAAATGAATATCACCAAACTATCGAGGATAGACTATGCTATATAATCATACTCATTGATAACTCAAATGATATCACTTGCAACCATAAGTCCATCATTTATCTCAGGATTAAGATAGACTCTCCGATTGTCCTGATAATGAAAAGACTATTATCTATTGACGGTTCTAGATAAAGCTTTTCATTGTGATCCAGTTCAATGCACCCAGTGCACTAGATTCTTTTACTCGAAGACACTCTGATGATTTTAGACTCATCATATCTTATTTGATCCCACTCAAATGCTAGCAAAAGAATTCTACAACTTTAACAAGATAAAGGTGCCCAACCTTTAACTTAAGTTGTGAACATTATTGAAGACTAACTAAAGAATTGTGTCTACCTCATACATATCCAGTTGTACGAACAATTCTTCTTTTCTCATAGTCTTTAGACCTTATGATTATTTACTTTGACAATTATAATATTAAACTATAAATGCTATAAGATTTGTTAAACCAGAAATCACTTTATTAATATGAAAAAGATTCTCAATTACAATATTACACTCTTGCTATTGAGCATAATCCTAATAATCTCCCACTTGCGCTATAGCAAATGTGTCATATCTCTCATGCCCATGTTCGCTAGATGCCCATCGAAACTCTTCTAAGGTAGAGCCTTTATGAAGGGATTTGCTAGATTTTCTGCTGACGCGATTTTGGTAATCGTCACGTCACCCCTTTGAACAATCTCCCTTAAAAGATGATACTTTCTTTCAATGTGTTTTCCTCTCTTGTGACTTCTTGGTTCTTTCGAATTGGCCACTGCTCCACTGTTGTCACAGTAGATAGTGATCTGCTTATTCACACTAAGAACCACTTCCAAGTCTATCAAGAATTGGCGGAGCCAAACAGCCTCTTTGGCAGCCTCGCATGCAGCTACATACTCAGCTTCCATGGTGGAATCAACAATACAAGATTGCTTGACACTCCTCCATATAACTGCTCCTCCTCCAATAGTAAACATAGCACCTGATGTGGATTTTTTGGAGTCAGAATCTGATAGGAAATCAGAATCTGTATACCCAACGGGGAATTAAATCCCCTCTAGAGTATACAAGCATATTATCTCTCGTTCTCTTGAGATACTTGAAAATATGCTTGACTGCCGTCTAGTGATCAAGACCAGGTTTCGATTGAAACCTGCTAACTATGCCAACAGCAAAACAAATATCTGGTCTAGTGCAGAGCATTGCATACATGAGACTTCCAACAGCCGAGGCATATGGAACTCTACTCATGAATTGCTCTTCATGCTCATTCTTAGGAACTTGTTCCTTAGAAAGTTTGATTCCATGTCTGAAAAGTAACATACCTTTCTTGGAATCCTGCATGGAAAACCTAGACAAGATCTTGTCTATGTATGAAGCTTGGGATAATGCAATCGTTTTATTCTTTCTATCCCTTATTACTTGGATACCTAGAATAAAACTTGTTTCTCTTAAGTCCTTTATATCAAATTGTTTTGCTAACCATTTTTTTACTGATGTCAATACACCTACATCGTTTCCAATGAGTAGTATATCATCAACATAAAGAATCAGGAAAACCAACTTGTCGCCCTTAATCCTTTTGTATACACAAGGTTCGTCAGGATTCTGAATAAATCCAAAACCTTTGACAGCTTGATCGAACCTTATGTTCCAGGATCTGGATGCTTGCTTTAATCCATATATGGATTTCTGCAACTTGTATACCTTTTCCATTTGGCCCTTTTCAATGAATCCTTCTGGTTGCATCATGTAGATGCTTTCGTCAAGACTTCCATTAAGGAAAGTTGTCTTGATGTCCATTTGCCAAATCTCTAGATCTAAAGATGCTGTAATGGACAATAGTATCCTAATGGATATAAGCATGGCCACAGGAGAGAAGGTTTCCTCGTAATCGATACCTTCTTTTTGTGTATACCCTTTAGCTACTAATCTAGCTTTAAAGGTTTCCACCTTTCCATCCATACCTCTTTTCCTCTTGTATACCCACTTGCACCCAATGGGTTTTATCCCTTTAGGTAAGTCTACAAGGGACCAGACTTTGTTATCGAACATGGATTCAATCTCAGATTGCATTGCCTTTTGCCAATGGCGACAATCAACATCCTCAATTGCTTCCTTATACGTGTAGGGATCATTGTCGTCCAGGAGATTCTCCACTGATTCTCCCAGACCAATGTATCTTTCGGGTTGTGTTCTAACCCTCCCACTACGATGAGGAATGGTAGGTTGTTGATCTTGTGTTGGATCGGAACTTACAATTGGGTTAGGTTGTGTAACCTCTCGTGGAATTGTATCTCCTGACATCTCATTCAGGACAATTCTACTTCTAGGCATAAAATCATTCATATAGTCCTTTTCCAGAAATTTAGCATTTGTCGAAACAAATACTTTAAGATCTGAAGGACTATAGAAATAATATCCTTTAGTTTCTTTTGGATACCCTACAAATATACATGTTTCCGAACGGGACTCCATCTTTTTTGTCTTTCCTTTTAACACATGCGCAGGACAACCAAATATCCTTAAGTGTTGTAAACTAGGCTTGCACCCAGTCCACAACTCATGCGGTGTTTTAGGAACGGACTTAGATGGTACATCGTTTAGAATGTATATAGCAGTTTGTAAAGCATATCCCCAAAAAAGAAATAGGAAGTGTTGAATAACTCAACATAGACCTAACCATATCCAAAATAGTTCTATTTCTCCTTTCTGCTACCCCATTTTGTTAAGGTGTACCTGGTGCAGAAAATTGAGAAACTATCCCATTATCAATAAGATATTGCTGAAACTCACCAGATAGATATTCTCAACCACGATCAGATCTCAAGATTTTTATGTGTTTCTCAAGCTGATTTTCTACTTCAGCTTTGAATGCTTTGAACATGTCAAAAGCATCCGACTTATGTCGCATGAGATACACATAGCCAAATCTCGAGTAATCATCTGTGAAGGTGATAAAGTACTCATATCCACCTTTACCTTGAATGCTCATAGGACCACATACATCAGTGTGTATCAATCCTAAACATTCAGTGGCTCTTGCGCCTTTGGCCGAGAATGACCTTTTGGTCATTTTACCTTCCAAACAAGATTCACAAGTTGGTAGATCATCAACCTTTAAGTCACTTAAAGGTCCGTCACTTACCAATCTTTTAATCCTATTAAGGTTAATATGACCTAGGCGTAAATGCCATAGGTAGGTTTCATCTATTGATAATTTTACTCTTTTATGATTAGGTTCCATTAATTCTGTGTCTAACGAGTGAGAGATATTTCTATGCAAGAAGTATAGACCATTTTCCAATGTACCTTGGCAAATAATTTTGTCATTCTTACTAATAATAAAAACTTTATTAAAGGTAACCGAATATCCAAATTTATTCAAACAAGAAACTGAAATTAAATTCCTCTTGAATTGAGGTACATAATAAACGTCTATCAAATCTAAATGCCTTCTAGAATCCAAATAAACTCTAATATCTCCCACTGCACTTGCAGACACTAACGTTCCATTGCCCAAGCACAAATTGATTTCATTCTTACTCAGCCTTCTCCTTTCTTGAAACCCCTGCAAGGAATAACAAACATGATTAGTGGCTCCAGAGTCTATGATCCAAGAATCAGTAGAATCTGCCAGAAAATATGTTTCCAGATAATTAACATTACCTTCTTCCTTCTTATTCTGGGACTTTGGGCAATTTCTTTTCCAATGTCACTTTTCACCACAAAGGAAGCATTTCCCTTTGATCTTGGTTACTTTCTTGGTTTCCTTCTTGGTAGGGCCAAGTTGCTTTTTCTTCTGTTGTTTCTTGACCTTCTGACGGGTCTTAACAGTAGCAACTTTACCAACCACATGAATCTCTTGACCTTTGCTTTTCACAAGGATCTTTTCAGCACTTTGAACATCTTGCATCAGGCCTTGTAAAGGTGTATTCCTTTTTGTTCAAAGTGTAGTCTAATTTGAACTGATCAAAGGAATCTGACAATGAATTGACAACCATATCAATTTTTGTCTCACCATCTATCTCAGCGCCATGCAGTTCAGCAATGTTGAGATGTGCTATGACTTTCATCATGTGATCCTTCACAGCCTGTCCAGGTTTTATCCTAAGATTCATAAAAGCAGTCACTGCCTCTCTCTTAGTCGTCCTGGACTTCATAGCAAACATCTCCTCTAGAGACATCATTATATTAGCAGCAGACTCCATTCCTTCATGCTGCTGTTGCAACACGTCGGAGATAGTAGCCATAATGTAACATTTGGCCATATCATCTGAAGTCTTCCACTGCTCATACTCATCTCTTTGCATTATGATAGATTCATTATTAGGAGCAAGTGGTTTAGGAGTAGTTAGAACAAACTTATGTTTTTCACTTTGCAGCAACAACCCAATTTTCCTTTTCCATGTGACATAATTATCTTCAGTTAAAGTGTTATCTTTCAGGATGTTCATAAGTGATGGGGTCATGATTTCTGAATAAAACAAAACATATATAAGTAAATAATCATGATAAAGCACTTTTAAATATTTATTTTGAATTAAATAAATAACTCAATCATAAAAATTCAACGGTGATCCAACACCCATAAATGTTACGCCTCCTTTGGGAGTTCGCATCATTTATTAGTTAGACTAGGTCCCACCTAATTGTTAACATAACAACCAGCGTTTTCAATTTTAGCCTTGCAATTTTACTGACAAGAACTCTTGGGAGGATATCAATAAAATTACATTGAGTGTGTTACCAAGATATCGACCCTCAATTTTCTCTCACGAAAATCCCTCCTTGGGGAGTAGATCTCGTTTGAGTCAATTGTCTAGTCTATCCTTGTAAGGAAGTATGTTGCTAAATTCCATTCATGGACGCCCCTTGGGGGGATTACCAATAAATAATAAAGCTTAACTAACCTTAGAGGCCATAAGTGTTACAAAACACCTTCTCCCACTCAATTATTTAAGGCGTGTGATTAAATCCCATAGAATGATTTACCAAGTTATCTAGATGCCAATTTAGATACCTAAATCATCCAATGCATGTTCATACCAAAAGAGATATATGAGTGGCACTCCTATTCTATATGACATTTTATCATACAATAACAAATATTGTAATATTTATGCAAAAAATAAATAGCCACAATTTTGGTCCATCCTAGAAAAGCAAGTAAATTACAATTGTTTAGGAATACAAGATCTTCAAGTGGCCATCAACCATACGCTCATCCCTCGGCTTCCTCCCATGGGTGAACACACCCCACAACCCTACAAAGGGGCTGCTGTGCGCAGCCCATGAGACCACATAGGGCTGCCGTGCGCAGCCCACCAAGATATGGGCTTGCCATGTGCAGCCCAATCCACTCCTAGGGTGCACACGGTGCTCGTTCTAGGTTCTGGTTGCTTCCTTTTTCTTCAAGTCTTCGAAACTTCAATGCTTGAACATATTACAGCAGTATTTAAACTAATAAAATACTGCAGTATTTTTTTTTTTTACTTATTTACGGCAGTACTTTTTACAAAAAAAAACTGCACTTAAAATTAAATAAAAAACTGCAGTAAATTATAATATATAAAATACTGCACTATTTAAATACAATTAAAATAAAAGAAAAACTAGCAACTATCAAGAAGGAATTATGACGATGAAAGACTACCCTTCTTGTTACAATTCCATAACAAAAATTACATTCAAAATCTAGGACCAAAATCGAGCAACAACAATCCACATAAAAACATATATAAATCCATACATCCACATGTAATTATATATGCGAATACCTAGAGTGCCATCTCTTTCTAAATATGCATAATCACAATAAAAAGAAATTGATTCATGTATATATACGTTAATTAATTAAAAGGGTTCAACCTAGGCTCTGATACCAATTGTAGGGAAAAATCATAGTACACGCAGCGGAAGCGAGACTAAAAATAGATTTAGTATGTTTTAAAATTTTTCCTTTACCCTTTGAATTAATTAAACATACATATAAAGTAACAAAAAGTAGAATACCTTTTGTCGCGTGATCCGATTGACTTACGTCAATGGTAATCCGCAAGATCTTCAATCCTAGCACGAACGTGAATCACCTAGGAGCGTGGTCTCCCTTTTCTTTGAATTGCGTACCTGAGAATGGATAAACAAACTTTCTTTTTCCTTTTGTTAGTCACAAAACAACCAAAAGAATACAAAGATTATTCCGGTCACTTTTGAGTTCTCAATCTAATGATCGAAACTCGCGTGAACCTAATTCGATGTTGTACACACAAGCTTATTGATGAACAAGCAATTAGTGTACTATCAAAAGAATAATCTCTTCTCTCTTTTTTGTCTTGGCAGAATAATCAAACACTTTTCTATGAGTATGAGAAGAAGAAGAAAATTTTATTCAATCAACTGCAGGGTGGCCGAACCCTATGTTATTTCTTATATAGGGTGGCTGAATTTTCTTCTCTTTTCCTTTTAGGGTTGCCGAAATCTACTTGTTGTTCACTTAGGGTTGCCGCAATTCCTCTACTAAAAAGGATTTGTGTTGTACCCTAATTCACATCAACTTTAGACTCCTAACCCTAATACAACTCAAAAGTATTTTTATTCTTTATTGACTTAATAAAAAGACTTCTTATTTGATTACATAAATAAACTTAATTATTTATTTTCTTACCAAACAAGTCTTTTACTTTTAGTATACTACTACCAATAGTATAATTCTAGGAAACATATTTCCTAATCAGAAAAAGATTTTGTTTCTTAATTAAATAATTAATTAATAAATTAATTAATTCTCATTTAATCAAACAATAAAATAAAATAATATTTTTGACTAATAATATAGCCTTGCCGCCCCACATTAAATATATGGGCCAAATATTATTTCCTTATTTTATTTAATCCATTGGACTTTATAAATAAAAAGCCCACATGTGAACCAGACCCATTCTTACTAAAAGAAACAAGCCTACATGTCTTTCATTAATATATTAATATAATTGATCAGCCCATTAAACAAATAATGTGCAAATTATATTCTTAATATATTAAATGCAATTATAGATGGACCCATAAATTGGTCCGGTAGAATATATCAAGTGATCCATGCAAGTCCGTGTGGATTGGGGATCTTGGCGGGCTATCTAAATTTAAGCTTCAATAGACATAACCTAATCACAATCAACAAATGATTCACTTAGGTCCGATCCATTAATTTTAACTCATTCCACTAAAGAGCTAAAATTGAACTCTTAAATAAAGATAGAATAAGAAGATGTTCCTCATTCATACCCTAGACAATCATGTTGGAGATAGTGTATCCTCGTGATTAATATTAGTAATCGCCAAGAGTTCATAGACCGCCTATAACTCTCCAAGTTACCATGTTTACTCATATGACCACGTTTTGAACTTGAATATTTTGACTTGTCCAGAAGCCATGTTTTCAATAGTCACTATCGAAAACACAACGTTGAGATTTAATATCCAATTACTTAAAAACATCCATATGATGATATTATACTCTCATTTAATAAATGGAGCCACGATGTCCGTATCAATAAATGAAGTCCTCTATCGATTAACAAATGAATATCACCAAACTATCGAGGATAGACTATGCTATATAATTGTACTCATTAATAACTCAAATGATATCACTTGCAACCATAAGTCCATCATTTATCTCAGGATTAAGATAGACTCTCCGATTGTCCTGATAATGAAAAGACTATTATCTATTGACGGTTCTAGATAAAGCTTTTCATTGTGATCCAGTTCAATGCACCCGGTGCACTAGATTCTTTTACTCAAAGACACTCCGATGATTTTAGACTCATCATATCTTATTTGATCCCACTCAAATGCTAGCAAAAGAATTCTACAACTTTAACAAGATAAAGGTGTCCAACCTTTAACTTAAGTTGTGAACATTATTCAAGACTAACTAAAGAATTGTGTCTACCTCATACATATCTAGATGTACGAACAATTCTTCTTTTCTTATAGTCTTTAGACATTATGATTATTTACTTTGACGATTATAATATTAAACTATAAATGTTATAAGATTTGTTAAACCAGAAATCACTTTGTTAATATGAAAAAGATTGTCAATTACAATATTACACTCTTGCTATTGAGCATAATCCTAAGGCCACCCTATATAAGCAATCATATAAGGTTCGTCCACCCCCTAGAGTTTACTAGATCAATTTCCTCTTCTTCTCATGCTCATAGAAAAGTGTTTGATTATTCGGCCAAGACAAAAAAAAGAGAAGAGATTATTCTTTTGATAGTACACTAATTGCTTATTCATCAATAAGCTTGTGTGTACAATATCGAATTAGATTCACGCGAGTTTCGATCATTAGATTGAGAACTCAAAAGTGACCGGAATAATCTTTGTAGTCTTTTGGTTGTTTTGTGACTAATAATAAGAAAAAGAAAGTTTGTTTGTCCATTCTCAGGTACGCAATTCAAAGAAAAGGGAGACCACGCTCCTAGGTGATTCACGTTCGTGCTAGGATTGAAGATCTTGCGGATTACCATCGACGTAAATCAATCGGATCACGCGACAAAAGGTATTCTACTTTTTGTTACTTTATATGTATGTTTAATTAATTTAAAGGGTTAAGGTTCATCAAAGGAAAAATTTTAAAATATACTAAACCTATTTTTAGTCTCACTTCTGCTGCATTGACCGGTATTTTTCCCTACAGTAAGTTGCACAGCGGAAAAAATAGGTATAAAAATATCAAGATTTAAGAACGATATGTTTCAAAAAATTTATTGTCTTATTGGGACCTGTTTGTATACACGAATATAAGGAAGAGATTTGTTTTCATACCTTTGAAGAACACTCCTTCATTTTCTTTTCGATCCTTCATCACTAAGCCTTCCGAGCTATGTCTCGCGATCTAACAACTATATGTGTGGGCACGTCATGGATTCCGGGAGCATTTGAATGGAGGCTTGAGAGAACCGGAAGACAACCCCTTTGCCTCATTGAAGATTTCGGCCAAGCTTGGGTGGAAGAAGAAACTTTTTCTTTTCTTTCACTAGGTGGCCGCACCTCTCATGTATCTCTCTAGGGTTTCGATTGTTTATTTTTACTTATAAGTATATTTTATATACTAGGGTCTTAAGGTTTAGTAATCCAAGTTAAAATAGGATTCTAAATCCTTTTTAATTCGGTCACCACTTGGGTTTGAACCTTTGACCTATTTAGAGTAATAAAAATAATCACTTATTATTTTATTCTTTTGCTCTTGTCAATGTTGAAAATACCTACAAGGTTATACTAAACAACCTAGATGGGGGGGGGGGGGGGGGTGAATAGGTTGACACTCTAATTTTAAAACTCTTTCATAACTTATGTTAAAACCTTGGTGAACATACAAATTAACCTTTAATATGATTGTTATGAGAAGACAATTAACACATTTATGCTCAATTCACCACCCATAGTCTACAAAACATATACCAAGAAACAATGTATCTTATATACAAGTATATTCAATGAAGAGCAAATTCCACAAATTGTACTTTGAATATTACAATGTAAATTCAATAAGTAGAACTCTACAACTTGATATAGAATCACAAGATACAATGTTCAAACACTTACAAAGATACAAGAAACAAATGTTGATTCAATAAACAATGTGTGCAACTCTTTCTTTACCAATAACTTGTTTACAAGGATGTGAGGAAATGAAGATCTTAAACAAGTTATATTGATCATACATACAAATATAAAGAGATAAAGATAGAGACATTTGACACATTGATTTTTACGTGGTAAACCTCTGAAGAGGAAATATCCATGGGTTGAATCCACAACCACCGGCAAGCAATCCACTATGACGAAAATGACTTACACACTCAAGGCTATCAACACATGATATCCACCCTAAGCTATCAACTCCTAGTTTACCCTCGGGCGTAGTGAATCTCCTAGCCTACTTCCTATCAGAGATGTGTCTTACACCTCTAGGAAGCAACTTCCTATCGAAGACGCTCACGTCTCTAGGAAGATTTCCTTACTTGTCTATTCAGATCCTCCTGATCCTAGACAAGGCTTCTTGCTTAGTCATTCGGATCACAAAGATCCTAGTTAAGCTTCCCTAGATCAACCATCTGGAGTGTCACACTCCTAGCTAAGACTTAATGCTCAAGTTGAAGCTTCACTCACTCCAAGATGAGACTTCCACCTTTTGCAAGGCAAATGATCTAAGTGATGCAAATGATGAAAACACATGCAACATAGAATATATGATCAATACATTCCATGGAAACTGGAAATTATCAATGAGCACACAATGTATATTTTTCTAGTTTATGATCCAAAAACATGACACCATACAAAATGATGTATGAGCATATGAAATGTATGGATTAGGTACACTCCATGAAGATCTAGACATAGGCAACAAAGTTCACAAAACAAAGTTGTCTAGACCTTAAACATGAACAAAAATCTAGAGCATGCAAAACACCTAAAACATGCCAAATCCTAGATTCTATTCATGTTACTAAAGCTTGAAAACAAAGCATGTTCATTGAGCATATATTCAAGACTTTAAAACACAAACAACAACAAAAATCTAGAATCACAAGATATGATCAATGAATATTCTAGCAAGTACTTAGAGCAAATATATACACAATAATCAATTAAATCCTAATTAGCTCTAAATACAAAATCAAATGTGCTAATCCTAGATTTGTTCAATTAAAGGATCCAAGCACATGCTAAGGTTATTAATCATAAAATGAATCAATCAAGTCACAAATAACCCTAGATATCAAGCTAAGCACAATACAACTCTCAATCATGTGAAAAACTAGAATAATAGAAAACGAGTTCACATTTGTCTATAATTAGACTTTATTAGCTTTGATTATGAAGCTATCTTTCTCAATAGCATTCACCATACATACACATACATATAGAAGAAGAAAACCCTAGGTAATTGAAGATCAAAAAGGATGAAATCACAAAGTTTAGTTCAATACCTAAGAATCCCGTGCAGTTTTAGTTTTGAGTGAAGAACCACCACAAAACGTGATCAAACAGCTGCAAACCTTTCTAGAGAAGGTAGGGAACTTGATTACGAAGATTCTCCAACTTGAATCACTCAATTCTGAGTTCATATGATAAAGTTATAGTGTTTGGAAGTTGAGAAACATTGGAGAGAAAATTTTAGCTCTAGTGTTTTCAAATTTTCTTCTTAGAATGAAAATGGGAGGGAAATGAAGATTTAAAAGGGAGGGAGAAAGAGATTTGACGTGGCCAATAGAAGGCTGCCATATCACCCCCCATGAGAGGTGCGTGAGCCTCACGATGGCAGAGGGGTGTGTGGTGACGCGTCCGGACCGGTTCTACAAATCCCACTACAGATTACTCTGTCCTACCTCGGTTCTACTAAAGGGACGTGCAAGTCCTTTACTCTTTGCAATCGTACAAGTCGTTAAACTAGTATAGTATACAAAGTAAGGGTTATCATTCCCACAGAAGATTAGCAATTTACACTTAATTAGAATAAAAGTTGATAACACTAAAGTTAACTCTAACAAATGTCAAATCGATTTACTAAGATGATCAACACATTAACTATGCTAAGATTGGAATTGATTAAGGAAACAATTATAACTATTGGGTTCAAAATTCTAGATTAAAATATTGCTAGGGGATAGATTTGAAACAAATTATAGCACGGTGTGTATAAAACTATCTAGAGGGGGGGGGGGGGGGGGGGGGGTGAATAGAATTTAAGCTTATTACCCAATTTTTCGTGATTAGTTAAAATTATGAAATTACCCATAAATAGATAAAGCAATAAATCAAGTATAAAATGCGGAAATTAAATAACACTTGATTTTTACGTGGAAACCCTCACGGGAAAAACCACGGGCTAGTAAGTAAGCCACACTCGAACCTCGAATCCACTAAATGTGTAAAACGATTACAACATAATCCCGGAAGTAATCACACACCTACCTAATCCCGGTATGAGTGAACCTAGTCCTATTGCTTGCGAATTAAGCAACCTAATCTCGGTCACAACACAAGACTTAATTCTCTAAAAAAATATTAACACCCTAAGTGAATATATGAATATTCAAATGCAACATAGAGCAAGGGAAACCCTATATGCTTATCTAAGATGATGAATTTGCAATTAAAAACAATCCTAGATATTAAAGCTAAATGACATGTCAATTAGCTTAGATAATCATAGATTATAGAAACCTAGATATCTATCATAAAAACAACACTCAATCAAATCAACACAACAATCTCTATCTTGAATATTATAATATAATCTAAGAACAATCAAGTAATAAAAGAGATGCCATAATAAATTAAACACTAATTATGTATGATAATAGTGAAAAACTTACCAAAGCAAGTGTGATGATCAAAGACCCATGCAAGCAAGCATCCTAGATATGCTAGAGAATGCTAGATGAACTTTGATGCAAATGGTTTTTGGTTTGAGTGTTTGATGAGTAAACTTGATTGCTTTCTCTCTTAAAAATCTCTCTTTTTAAAGTAGGGTTCTTGATGATTAAAGAGTCACTTTCAAAACAAGAGAAAGTGATGTATTTATAGGCATGAAAAACAGAGCATGTGAAAAGACAAGTTTGCTCCTGAAACGCACTGATCGGCGGTTTCAATTGGCGGCAAGGACGCCGATAATAACCGCCGAATTGGCCCGAGAGGAACAGGGGACCAACGACGGTTTCATTCGGCGGTTTCGTGACCGCCGAATCAAACCTGAGATTAAAAAATCAATCAGGTATGAAAACGGCGGTTTCATTCGGGACCGCCGATCCAACTGCCGAATTAGGCCGAGAGATAAAATCAATCAGGTCTTGAACGGCGGTTTCGAACGGCGGTCGTGACCGCCGATCATAACCGCAGAATTACTCCATACACTACTGGAAGCAAACGGCGGTTTCATTCGGCGGCCAGGCCGCCGATCATAACCGCCGATCACCAACAAAGGTGAAAACCAAGGTGAAGCCAAGGACATTCTCCGTAGGCGGTCCTCACGCTAAACTAAGCACATTCTAGTGCATGCGTGGACGTTTCCGAAAACAATCGGGAAATGAATTACAAGACAACAAGACACAATTACACACAACAAAATATAACACATAAGTGCAAGTGTGAAATGTGACAAGTGAAGAGAATGCACACATATGCAATGTATGTTTAGTGTGTGTGTGCAACTAATCTTTTTAAAGAAAAGTAAGCACATAGAAATTTACCTTCGGTGCTTATCAAGACGAGGTCTTCAAAGGGCTTGAGCAATAACACCGATACCTAGGCTACCCTTACAAAGAACCCCCAACATGTGGTTTGTCTAAGAAATGAGCCAATCAACAAATGGGAACCTTACAAGATTAAATCAAGTAACAACCTATTAGCTAATCAATCATTCATTAAGCTCAATCACAAAGACCCTAACATGCATCTATTCATGTGAAATTATAAGGCATTAAATCCTCAACTTTAATCACAATCTAAGATTAGAAGAGTGATTAAAGGAGGTTTACTCAGGTGTTAGTAAAGATTCACAAGTTAGTAATCTCTACAACATAGATGGCATAAGAGGCACATGCATTGCATACAAGTTCATCAAGTTTATTGTGCATCAAATGATAGATTGGTGGTTGCAACCACCACTCATAATTGAATTAAAGAGCACATACATAACTTGAGAAGGTGAAGTTAATATGATTGATTATTACAATAATTACA
This sequence comes from Acer yangbiense, assembly GCA_008009225.1. Lineage (NCBI taxonomy): Eukaryota > Viridiplantae > Streptophyta > Magnoliopsida > Sapindales > Sapindaceae > Acer > Acer yangbiense. Next base: position 37,205,936 of record CM017766.1, on the reverse strand, counting down.
TCTAATCCCCTAACAAAGAGGATTTAGTTACACATAGAATCAAAGCTACTAAGAGATACAATTGAAGGAAACATCACCGGTTGATAACCATTGTGAAGTGGAAATGATCCCCTTTGTAATCCAAGCAACAACTTCTTCTATGGCAACTTGAAGTAATCTACACTAAGGTACCAAAATGGTGTTTGGTCGCTAAGAAAGTAGCCAAGAAAACTATCTATCTTTCTATTTCTATATCTAACTATCTATATTTTCTAAGTATCTTCTAAGTGTGGTGGTTAAGAGCATTAATGGAGAAGTTAATTCCATTCCTCTGTGCATAGTGGTGAAAGAAGGCCTTTCAAGGACAATAGGTGGCAAAAGGGCTTGATTTGATTGGCTTTGGGGCAAGGTTCAATCCACTTGTAGCTCGTCAGAGTCCTCGGCGAGTATGTGCCGCGGCTTTTTTCCCGTTGCATGAACTCGTTGAATGGTTTGAGTGAATTTCTACGGCTTCATTCTAGTAAGACAGAAAGCCTGAACTCGCTGGAATGATGTTGAGTGCACCGCGGCTTCATGTAGCGGGAATATTCCCGTTGGATTTGGTAGGTGAACCCGCCAGCCTGAAGTTGTTCTATTTTCTACCTTCTTTGCCATCTTTTCATCACTTTGGACCAAAATGCCCTTGAAACGCCTGAGTTACCTGAAAAGACTAATTTACAATGTTAAATACATAAAATGATCTGAAAACGGTTACAAAAACCAAGTAAAAGGGGCGCTAAATGTGAACATTTGGAGAGCGATCAAACCCCCAAACCTGACTTTTGCTCGTCCTTGAGCAAACTACAAATGCTAAAAATTAAACTAAAAACAAAAGTCTACTATGTACTAAATATATACAACGCACACTAAAACTTTTTCGAGAGCCAATTTGCAAATATGCTAAAAGATGTGATGATTCAGGAAATAAACTTGTGAAAATCTCTGGTTAGATGCTAGCATAATTACAATCCTAAAATACACGTGACAAAGTGAATCCCACACTCTAAATACTCAGTTTCAAAAACAAAGCACTCAAGAACAAGAACTCAATTCGCCTTGACTCTATCCTTATCGGATTTCAGTTTGATTTTCTCTCAGGACTTAAGTTGCTCTCAAATAACATATGCGAGTAAGAGTATGTATATAAGAATCAAATGTAACGCATATGCAATCAAAATTAACGCACAACTTATGGAAACTGTTTCATGAATGAATTGATATGCCATGAATGTGGAAAGAGCATGCTTGAATCGCATTCCCATCTAGACTTTCTAAAAGATCAACTAGGTCTTTCCTTGGTTGTAGCGGGGTCAAAGGGTGATATGGGGTGAATGGAAGAATCAATGGAATTCTGAAGTTTTTGATCAACCTTACAATTTGTTTCCTTAGCTCATTATAAAGATGTCTCCAAGCATCTAGGCTAAGATTTAACTTTCAATTTGTGCTAATTAGTACTCAGATTCGAACACTCTTCAATCAAGTCTCGTGGCTTACGTGTTTTTTTTTTTTTTTTTTTTTTTGTTTTTGAAAAACACTTTTACACAAGCCAATAATTTGCACAACTATCTATTATCGCCTGAGTACACGCTATTTACATAAATTTTGAGCTATCCTAATGCATCTATAATCATGCATAATTCATGACCAAATACTACATCATTCCAAGTGTATGTATATGGGTATGTGGTGGTGATGAAATGAACGGTTTGTGTTTGGCCTCAAATTCGGCAATTGGAGCACACATCACAACATGGACAATGTTTGGGCATTTGGTAGCTAAGCACACACACGCCTAGAATCCTTTCCAAAAGTATGTCTAGCGAGGGAATACAAGTCTAGCAAGCAGTCCACAATTTTATTGCTCATGACATTCAATTATATAAATGAGATCATATAACAATTTGAATAGTGTTTACCCTTAGTGATGAGAATCAATAAGCATCACCAAAGGATCAATTGCATGTTCCGGTTGGGCCAATTACAAGGGGCCAAGAGGATCAAATAAGCAATTAATGATGGGCTGATTCTGAGTTGCTGAAGTTCAAGTTCGGCCCAAATCCGAGCTGAACTTCGTGGGCCTCTACAGAGAGCATCCGAATTCCGATCGTCTATTATAATATGTTTTTGGAAAGCCCAAGACGAGCCCTACAGATGTTATGAAGACTCTGGCGTCCGTAAAAGATCACAACAGGCTCAAAATCGGCCATCTAGTTTGTTGCGCGAAGACTTGAGCTAAGGAGTCCGAATTTCAGCTTTATCCTTTTTAGTTTCCAAAGAATAATGAGTTGATTTGTTTCCCAAATTAAAAGGCTGATTTGTTTCAAAATTTATCCTTCCAAATAGGGAGCAAGTCAACTAATTGCATGTTTTAATTTTAATTTCTTTCCTGATTGTAAGGCATTAATTGCCCATTTATTTTCTTGATTGTAAGGCATTAATTGCCAAATATTTATTTCCTTTTTAGGTTTTAGGGTTTCAGTTTATAAGGGACGAATGGATGTAATATGAGAGGAGACTTTGAATAAAATATTATTTGTGAGAACTTTTTCTCTTGGTTCTTCATTGAACTATGAACTTATCAAGGTTCTACCTTATGGCGTTCAAACCTTGACTTATCACTCACCTTCTTTCTTGTTCTTGAGTGTGGCGTCTACAACCTTCTTGATACCGTTGGTTCTTATCTCCATATAGATAATGGGTCACGGTCCTTTATTTTCTTTGTTTTTATAAACTTGAATTAGAAAACGATCCTTCGTTACCATATATTGGTTCCGGGTCTCACTACTCTTGGTGAGGTTCATATCACTTAGAAGGTGAAAATTTAGGCTCTATTTCTTCCGGGTAGTCTCCACTATTGGTTAATGTAATCTCGCGCTAAGTTCTATTCACTAGGCAAAGGAGAAAAGGACTATTACACAATGTGCAATGTCATCTCGGAATGCCATTGTGATAGCTACAATTTAGTAATCAATGCATGAACAATTCCTTAACAACACATACATCTTAGCATCTCATTTAAACACAAGTGTTCTCTTGGCTCAATCGAAAAATTTTGGAAAAAGTTTACACATATAAAGACACTATATACACTATATACAATACAACATATAAAAACACTATGTACAACCATGTGAATGATTGGCAAAGTGTTAATGTGCCCACACCCCCAAACCTAAACTCAACATTGTCCCCAATGTCCACACACGGAAGACAATACGAAAGAGTTCTTGGTTTGGTTGTTTGGCCAACAAACAACTTCTCAATCCATGCAAAAATGAACCCATATATACAATCACACGATATCATATCCATCTATGCTATCCATCCATGCACAATATGTCAAAATATCCTAGTCAACTTGATAGCATCATCCTAGGCACTATCAATCAACCACACAAAAATTCCACACTTAGATCTAAAAACTAAACAACCTACTATATGCAAGTGAATATAACTAAAGTGATATAATAATAATAATAAAACTGAAAGTACTGAAGGTACAACTAAACCAAAAGTACCATGTATACAAAAATATGTGGAATAATGTTCCAGCTACAAAAATCCTCGCGGAGTACCAATCTGCCTAAATCGAAATGTTGTCGTCACTGGTGTTACTGGGGCTGCTGGGATCTAACGGTGTGAATTGAACACCTCTAATAGAGTAACGAAAGATAGGCTTAGACGGAGGTGGTGGCCCCACATATAGAACTATACTCGTCGGTGACTCGGGCTTCTCCACGAAATACTCCATCGGATGTGCAATCGTATCCTCATATCCCTCTGGTAAAAGCTCAATACTCACCACGTATGACCCCTCGTACTGCTCATTTCCCTATCTCTGCTCTTGGAATGGCTTTCGATCCTCGGTCCCCTTCGGATACTGTCCCCTCGCCGTCTGAGCTGGACTCCCTTCTACCTCTGGTTTCACTAGGACCTGTTCTAACATCTGTTGCTTATCATATAGTAAGTCCATGAAGTTGAAATTCAGATCATATTGGTCTGGTTGGTCCATAGAACTGAAAAATAAATCATCAATGTTAACAAAAAGATGAGGGTTAGGTATACCTGATTCCGAGGCGGTGGGGAATACTAGTGGTGCCTCAAATGCAACCGGTGGCTCCTATTGGCTGCTCTTCTGGCGGCGCTCCTGATCCTACTCACTAGACTACTCACTATTGGCCTCAGCAGTCTGCTCTGGCTGGTACCCCGCCAAGTGCGCGACTGCTCCCTTCAAACCTTTCACCTGCTTTGCGAGGCGGTGAACAGTCTGTGCTAACGTGGCATTGGAATCCATCATGTCCTTGTGGGACTACATCATACTCTGTGCCCAAGATGGCATGTCATCCTCTCTCTCAGACTTTAACTCCTCAGATTGGCTATCCTCAACTCCTATATCAGACTCCTCAGCTCGGGCCTGAGCCTCAAGTCGCTCTATCTCTACTCTAGTGACGGGCCTCCTCTGAGCCAGTCTTTGCTGCCTCAACTCCTTGGCATTGAGAAGCCTCTTTATCCCTGGCTTGCCTTTGACACCCTCATTATAGGCTCTCATACCTACGGTCCTCAAAGGAGTCAGGAGTCCATCTGCTGACCTGTCTACTTGAATACCGGCCTGCTGTGTAAAGTGGGTGATCAAGCATGGAAAAAAAAGGCTCAGATTGCTTCTCCTACCAGATTCTGCTATCCGTCTCACTATAGTACGTCCAACATCAAACTCCAACTTTTTCTTCATTTGGTAGAGCATGATGGCCACCTCTTTCTTCAAATATGTCCGGTGTCCGATAGGCATGAGTGAGTAACTGAAATAGATGCTTCAGAAGTGGTCCTCGAACCCCAGCTCTATCTGATAGACCTTACGGTCCTTGGTATCCTAGGGTATGTCTTCTATCCTTGTGAGAGTGACCCCAAATTGTTTATCATAGTTATGAAAGAAGGCATTGGGCTCGTACCCTTCTTCCCACTGAGGGTAGCTTTGAGTCTGGAGGTACTCATTTATTTGCTCAATTGTCATGGAGATCGGCTTCCTTCGGATCACAACCGGAGCTCCCTTCTCAAACTCGTCCGGATCTATCGCTGCATAGAACTCCTGAACGATCTTTCGGTTGGTCCTTTTCGAAAATGAGACACAGGCTTCCCACTTCCTTCAGCGAATCTCGTCGAAAATGGCCATTTGCCCCAACTCATCGAAGCTCACATCCCTATTGAGGATAATAGGCCACCTCGTGGTGCCCTCCAATCTCTCCCTGAATATCTCCTCCGCCGTCATCTCTCGATGTGCGGACTTATTATCTTTTCCCTTTCGGGATGAATCGCCTTGCTTAAAAGTGGTGGCCTTTTTTTTCGGTGTCATTTGTTTGTTAGAACAAAAACACACCAAATATCTCCAAACAAGTTAGTGCTTGGGTTAGTGACTAAACATTTCAACACTACATTTATTCATGTACATTCTATAACTACGCGTACTATGTGTACTTATGTGTTTGTATTCACTTCATATTAATTTATCAAGTTAGGACAATCTATGGGATCAAGTTCAATTGAAATGGGTGCCAATTAGATTTGAAACAAATTATAACACGGTGTGTATAAAACTATCTAGAGTGGGGGTGAATAGATTTTAAGGTTATTACCCAATTTTTCGTGTTTAGTCAAAATTACGAAATTACCCCTAAATAGATAAAGTAATAAATCAAGTATAAAATGCGGAAATAAAATAACAATTGATTTTTACGTGGAAACTCTCACGGGAAAAACCACGGGCTAGTAAGTAAGCCACACTCGAACCTCAAATCCACTAAATGTGTAAAACGATTACAACCTAATCCCGAAAGTAATCACACACCTACCTAATCCCGGTATGAGTGAACCTAGTCCGATTTGCTTGCGATCTAAGCAACCTAATCCCGGAAGCTACACACAAGACTTACTTTCTCAATGAAGAGAATAACACCGTAAGTGAATATATGAATATCTAAATGTAACATAGAGCAAGGGAAACCCTATATGCTTATCTAAGATGATTAATATGCAATTAGAACAATCCTAGATATTAAAAACTAAATGACATGTCCAATCAAATAGTTTAGCTAATCATGATTAAGCACAAAACCTAATTAGCTTTCACAATACAACTTCTCAAACATACAACACACTAATCTCAATCTTGTATCAAAAGATATATAAATAACATACAAGAAATTAATTGAGATTGCTTGTTAAGAAAAACACAAAATATGTAAGATATTAGTGAAAAGCTTACTAAGCAAAGTGTGATGAAGAATCCATGCAAAGAGACATCTAGATGATCTAGGATGATGCTAGATGATGATTGATGATCATGAAAAAGTGTTTGAGTGAATAAAATTTGAGTTCTTGGAATTTTTTCTTTTCTTGGAATTTTTTCTTCTCTTGAAAAATATCCTAAGTATGAAATGTGAATATGAACTCTCTTGATTGACCTAAAGTCAAAGTGGCATATATATAGGAGGCCAAAACAAAGTGTGGCCGTTTTGATAAGTTGGCCTGAAATTTGCCTTGGGCGCTGTACGTAGAGCGCTTCTGTACAACGCCTGTATAGCGCCCCAACTCTGTTCTCTCAGGAAAACAGAGTGGCGCTGTACGAACAGCACTTTTGTACAGCGCTCATACAGCGCCTACCCAAAATGCATCAGAACTGATGCATTTAAAATACAATTACAATCAGGTCTTGATCGGGCGCTGTACGAATAGCGCTTGTGTACAGCGCTCGTACAGCGCCTCAATAAGATGCATCAGACCTAATGCATTAAAATGACCATTTTTGCATCAGGTCATGTGGGCGCTGTTCAGAACAGCGCTTTGAATAGCGCCTTTTGAAATGCAAGAATTCCAATGCTATGTAAGACAAGGCAATGGGCAATGCAATAAGCAATCAAACTAACATGCAAGACGAGATGAAAATAAGCATTTATGCATAACACTAAGAAACACAACATACAAAGATTAAACATATGCATGAGTTGTGAGTGTGTGCAACTATCTCTTCAAGACAAGTAAGCACATAGAAATTTACCTTCGGTGCTTATCAACACGAGGTCTACAAAGGGCTTCGAACAATAACACCAACACCTAAGCTACCCTTACAAAGAACCCCCAACATGTGGTTTGTCCACGAAATGAGCCAATCAACAAATGGGAACCTTACAATCTCCCCCTTTGGCTATTTCGTGACAAAACCACCACTCACAATGATTCTTCACAAAAAAAATAGAAACTACGGGACAACTATGATTTTCTACAACATAAAGAGATAAGAAAATAAAACTTCAAGTCTTCAATCTCTTGTAGATTAATCAAGCCTTGAAAATAAGATTTCTATATTTTCCAATACAAGTGAAATGTGAGATTAATCAAGTGAGAACAAAAACAAGCATTTGCATTTTAAAAGTTTAGGCACAACATTATGCAATTTATGTGTATGCAATGCTCCCCCTCAATGGGTTACTCCCCCTCAATGAATGTTCTCCCCAATATGCACAATTGCTTCTATATTTTGCAACTCCCCTTACCGTATACTACTCCCCCTTTTTGTCATGATATAGGCAAAGGAGTAGTCCCCAACCGGGTCACTCATAGCAACGAGAGATAGTAGCATGCAAGATTTGCATAATTAATATAAGTCACTTTATGCTTCTCAATTAATTGGAGAGAAACAAGGAGATTTATTTGTCATAAAATGTGTGAATCAAACATGCTTTGCATACAAGACATGTAGCATTCAAGTCCAAAATACAATGGTATTTGGCAAAGAAAATGACAAAGGTTTCTAATAGGAATTCAAACCAATTTCACCAATGTCATGAGTAAAGCAAGGATATAGAATTTATTGATTTCAATTTAAGAACAACTATATCCAACTTTATAAGCGAAACATGGCATGAGCGACTTTGCACCCTTTTTGATTTTTCGTATGATAGTAGCCATTGTCAACCAATAAAGAAAGAGAGACATTTGGAATTTAAATTCCTTTGAACGGATACTAGATCCTTTATTCATTTTGAGTCTCATAAGCTTTCACACAAGTTTTGCATTTTAAGAATATGCAATCATCAATTCATGCTTTTCATATGAGCATGTTATATGAATTTCATGCTTTTTCATTTGACATTAGCATGTTATTAAAGAATCATCATGTCATGGAGATAATCATATGTCATTCAAATCATACTTCCTATATACATCTCCTAGTCAAAAAATGCATGATTGAACATAAATATGACATGGATTGTAAACAAGCAAGGTTCACACTTAATGAATTGAAAACATATATACATATGTGCAACCAAGCTTACTCAAACAATTAAAAGAAGAGGCATAAGTTATTTCGAATTTTTTGCAAGATACAAGAATGCAAAATAGCTCTCTTTGCTTGAGTTCCCCATATGGGGTCAAATAACAAAACTCATCACTCCACAAGACATATCCCAATAGATCTACTTAGTGTTTTAAATCGAGTAGCATCTAAGGGTTTAGTAAATAGGTCCGTAAGTTGATCGTTAGTACCTACATGTTCAAGTACTATGCATTTATTTTCAACAAGCTCTCTAATGAAGTGATGGTGGATGTCAATATGCTAAGTTCTAGAATGTTGCACCGGATTCTTGGAAATATTAATGGCACTCATATTATCACAAAAGAGAGTGAGAGTACCTTGGTTGAATCCGTAGTCTACTAGCATTTGCTTCATCCATAGGAGTTGTGTGCATCCACTCCCCGCAGCTATGTACTCGGCCTCGGCCGTGGACAAGGAAATCGAGTTTTGCTTCTTGCAAAACCAAGACACCAAGTTGTTACCTAGGAAGAAGCAACCGCCCGATGTGCTTTTCCTATCATCACATTTTCCGGCCCAATCCGTATCACTAAAGCCTACAAGACTAGTATTAGTGTCAAAAGAGTACCAAATCCCGTAGTTGGATGTCCCATTCACATAGCAAATGATTCTCTTTACGGAAGAGAGATGGGACTCCTTGGGATCCGCTTGGTACCTAGCACACACACCCACACTAAAAGATATATCGGGCCTACTTGCGGTCAAATAAAGCAACCTACCTATCATGCCCCGATATAGAGTTTGTTCCACACTTTTACCACTAGCATCCTTGCTTAGCTTCAAAGTGGTACTCATGGGTGTATCACAATGTTTGGCATTTTCTAGACCAAACTTCTTCACTAGGTTTTTGGCATATTTGGCTTGGGTTATGAAAATCCCATCATATAATTGCCTAATTTGCAAACCTAGGAAGTAACTAAGCTCACCAACAAGACTCATCTCAAATTCATGAGGCATGACATCAATAAATTGTTGGACCTTAGTGTTGTTGGTGGAGCCAAAAACTATATCATCAACATATATTTGAGCTATGAAAAGCTCATCATTGTCTTTCTTGATGAATAGTGTCTTATCAACACTACCCCTTGTGTAGTTATTGTCAACAAGAAATTGAGTGAGGCGCTCATACTAAGCCCTCGGTGCTTGTTTCAACCCATATAGAGCCTTCTTGAGGCAATAGACATGGTTAGGGTGGTGTGCATCCACAAACCCCTTGGGTTGTTCAACAAACACTTCCTCTTGCAAGAAGCCATTGAGAAAGGCACTCTTGACATCCATTTGGTGCAATTTGAACTTGTGCACACAAGAAATGGACAAGAGAAGCCTAATGGACTCTAACCGGGCAGCGGGAGCAAATGTCTCCTCAAAGTCGATACTCTCAATTTGAGAGTACCCTTGTGCTACAAGTCTAGCCTTGTTCCGCACTATGTTGCCATCCTCATCGGATTTGTTCCTATAAATCCATTTAGTGCCTATCACATTAGTGCTTTTAGGCCTAGGAACTAGAGTCCAAACCTCATTCCTTTCGAATTGGTTTAGCTCTTCTTGCATGGCAAGAACCCAAAATTCATCATTCAAGGCTTCATCAACCTTTTTGGGTTCAATTTGAGAGGTGTAGCATGTAAAGCTAATGAGATTAGCTATTTGACGCCTTGTCCTAACACCCTTATTCACATCTCCAATAACATCTTCTTTGTTATAGAGTCTTCTAACCCATGGAGCGGGTTCATTAGAGTCCAAGAGAGGGACTCTAGTAATAGGTTGTGTGACTTCATTATTGTCATTGGACGTCCCAACATTGGGAGTCACCACAACCCTCTCCAAAGGAGAGTCATCCTCTAAAACTTCCTCCTCCTCATGGTCATTCGACTTGAGCCTAGTATTATCAATGACAACATTGGATGATTCCATGACGGTTCGAGTCTTCAAGTTGAAAACTCTATAGGCTCTACTATTCAAGGCATAGCCAATAAAGATACCCTCATCACTCTTAGCATCAAACTTGCCAAGTTGATCTCGGTCATTTAAAATGTAGCATTTGCTTCCAAATGTGTGGAAGTAGATAACATTTGGCTTCCTACCCTTCCATAACTCATAGGAGGTGTTTTTAGATCCGGGCCTTAGGAAAACACGATTCCCTATATAGCAAGCCGTATTGACGGCTTCGGCCCATAGTTTCCTAGGGACATTGTTGCTAAGCAACATCACTTGGGCCATCTGTTGAAGGACCCTATTCTTCCTTTCAACAACTCCATTTTGTTGAGGTGTCCTAGGAGCCGAAAACTCATAGGAGATGCCTAAGCTATTGCAATAGCTTTCAAAAGAGGCATTCTCAAATTCCCTCCCATGGTCACTTCTAATCCGTTTAATGCTTTTAATGTTAGAATTCATTTCATTTTGTATTTTAGTACAAATCATTTTAAACTTATCAAAAGTTTCAGATTTTTCTCTAAGAAAATATGTCCATGTAAATCTAGAGAAATCATCAACACAAACAAAAATGTATCTCTTTCCACCTAAACTCTCGGTTTGCATAGGACCCATGAGATCCATGTGGAGAAGCTCTAAAGGCTCCTTGGTGGAGAGATACTTGCCCTTTTTGTGCATGCTCTTGGTTTGTTTTCCTTGTTGACAAGGTCCACAAATTCCATTGGCTTTCTTCTCAAGCTTAGGGAGGCCACGCACACAATCGAACTTTCCAAGGGTTCTTAAATCCCTAAAGTTCATGTGGCCAAGTCTTTCATGCCACAACTCTATTTGCTCATCCATGGACACATTGTTTGAGACTATTCTAGCTTCAAGACAATAGCAATTGTCGCTAGATCTCATACCTTTCAATAAGGTTTGTCCATCGGGCTTTAGGATCGAGCAATCATCTTTTCTAAACAAGACGGAATATCCTTCATCACTTAGATGTGAAATGCTTATTAAATTGGCTTTCAAGCCATCAACAAATAAAGCATCGGATAAGGAGGGTAATCCGGGAACGGAAATGGTTCCTTTCCCTACAACTTTCTTTTTGGATCTATCACCAAAGGTGACATATCCACCTTCCTCCATAACAAGAGTCTCAAAGAAACTCTTGTTTCCCGTCATGTGCCTAGAGCACCCACTATCTAAATACCAAAAATTAGAAGAATTTGCCTTCAAGGCTATTTGAGCAACATGGCAAACATTTTCATTCTTTCTAATCCACCTAGAAACAATCTTAGCTTTCTTAGTGGTCTTTGGTACATGGGTTCTAGATGTCCTAGGATTATGCAAATCAATATTATCATTCCTAGGAACATGCATCTTGGCTCTATTCTTTCTCTTTTCAATCATGCTATGTGTTCTACACATTTTAATATATCGAAAGCAATTTGGTCTAATATGACCATCAAATCCACAAAAATGACATGTAGGAATAAAATAAGGAATCATACCTTGTCCTTGAGCATGCATGTGAGCTTGTCCATGTCTTTGTGGTTGAGTGGGCTTAATCCATCTTCGTTGTTGAACCGGTCTAGCTTGCTTCCTAGCTTGAGGTTGCATGATTGGTCTCTTTCCTTTGTGAGCCAATTGTGGAGGAATGTTGGCTTGAGGAGCCCTAGAGGGTTAAGCTTGAGGTTGCCTTCTTGGCCCCATCTTCACTTGTGCATTAGAACATTGTCCTATTTCTAACTTCTTCCTAGGAATTTTCACAAATGAAGTTTCTTCGTTCCTCAAACTCTTGACAAACACGGTCTTGTTAGAGGTTGAGATCTTCTTGCCATCTTCATACCCAAGACCCATCTTGTCACATGGACTCTTTCCAACACCAAGCATATGGTCAAGCTTCTTGGTGCTAGAATCCATCCTAGACATAGACTCTCTTACTTCTTCAAGCTCCCACTTTAGACTTTCTTCATTCCTCCTAGATAAGACTAACTCCTCTCTTAGCTTATCTTCCATCTTCTTGAATTTTTTCACTTGTTCACTTAAATGGTCATTTTGAGATGAAAGCTCAAGATTTTCTTCTCTCAACATCTTGATCTTTCTTGTGCTCTTGATTTCTAAATCATTAAACTCGGCATGGTATTTAGCAATCACCTTTTTCTCCACAAAACCATTTATGGAGTTAGAAGAGGAATCACTTTCTTCTCCACTTGAGTCATTTTCCTCTTGACTCATTTCCTCTCTCTCACTAGAACTTTTGCTTTTATGGGAGGAGGCAAAAGCTAGGAGGTTAGCCATGAGCTCTTCATCACTTGAAGACTCATCTCCCTCAATGGAGTCATCACTACTACTACCCCATGTGGCGGCCATTGAAAGTTCACAAACAAACACTCGGTGTGTTCTAAATATATCTAGAGGGGGGTGAATAGATTTTAATCATTATTACCCAATTTTCGCATGCATGTTGTTGTATATATAATTTCGCCAAGCAGCCACGTCATCAAATGAGTCAATAAATGCCGAGGAACAGGTTGCCACGTCACTCATTGACCAGGTCAAAGAAGAAAACATGGACCGATCAGCATATCAAGTCAAATGAATCAAAGATGTGTTCGCCAGAGCTAGATATGTACTCGCCAAAGATAGAAGCATAGTCGCCAAAGGGTAAAACCCAGGAGGGGAGATGTTCGCCACATCTGTATGCTGGGCACAAACCGACTCGACTGAAACGTGAAAATAAACCCTAACTCCTAGAAGACCCATGGGAACAAGGAGCTGCAGAAAAGGAAGGGCCCAAAAGCACAGATCCGTATCTGTTACAACATGGGAATCAGAGTACAAATCAAAAAGGAAATCCTACCTCCAACAGGACAGGATCACGTAGTAACCCTAGATTATCATGTATAAATAGAACCACCTATCCCACGAGGAGGGGGTCGAATAATAACCAATAGAGAGAAAAGCAATAATTCTGGAGATTTGAGTGTGTAATCGAACAAATAAACTATAGTGATATTTTCTTGTCCTCCGGGACGCCGTGGTTTTTTCCCATTCAAGGGTTTTCCACGTAAATTGGTCTCTTGCATGCATTGAATTTCTTTCTTAACTGACGATACTTTTGATTTAATTGTTGGTTGTGTGGTAATCCAAATTTCACCGTCAACAATTAGCGCTAGAAGGAGGGGGCTTCGCTTGAACAAAAACATCGAGGAACCCTTGCGAATTGAGAAACATGAACAACGACAGTGACAAAGATGGTAACTCAAGCGGAGATCTAATCGTTGAGCCAACCGCATTGACAGGAGATAGGGCGGTGACGATCGGGGAACAGTCAGCAGCAACGCCAGGAACTGGAGCAGCCAACCCCGGGGTTCTGCAGCACTTCCAAACTGCATTGGTAAACTTAATCAACGAGGCAAGCAAAATAGGGCTTTCACTTCCTATAGGATTGGGAGTTTCGTCTCCCTATGAGTTAACAACTCCGGGAATCCCGCCGCCCGGGAGACTACGGTCGAAAGTTCATATCGCAACCCCTGATGCTCAAGCGAGACAATCCACTGAAGAGACTCCCCAGGGCCACCCAGGGGATTTCGAGGGTAGGAAACAAAGGAAGGGAAAAGATGTGATGAATGAAGAATCTAGGGAGGAGCGGGACCAGATAAGAACACATGGGATCAATTCTAGTGACACATACCAAAGGAACCGGCGGAGACACCGTTCTATCTCGTCCGAAGATAAAAGTCCTCATCCACGTAGGGAATTACGATCTAAAAGAGCACGACGGAGAAGATCCGAAAGCACAGAAGATAGAAGGAGCCCGGATGATAGAGGCAATTATGGGAGAATGACAGTCAAAAGCATACTCGATCCAGCAGGGGAACCAACTGGCCAGCGAGATGTCACCTTACAAGAGCTATCAAGGAAGGTTTCAGCGATGGCACGAAGGTATGGTTGCAACGTATCTTCGGATGATGAGTCGGATAGCCCATTCGTTGAAAACATTCCCCGCACCCAATTTCCGAACAGATTTAGAATGCCAACAATTGAGCAGTATAAGGAGAACAGGGATCCGAAGGAGCATGTTCACTGATTCCGTAACATTATGGCCCAGTATTCATCCAATGACGGACTGATATGTCTCACCTTCCCGTAAACATTTGGCGACCTCGCCTTCAGGTGGTTTGGAAGACTTCCATCCGGAAGTATAAGCGGTTTCTCGAACCTCAGCAAAGCATTTATAAGGCAATTCATGGGGAGTGTGCAGAGAAGAAAGTCGCTTGCTCATCTATCAAACTTGAGGCAGGAACGCAATGAGTCGATCAAGAAGTATCTAGTAAGATTCGGGAAGGAGGTTGCTCAAATTAAAGACGCCAATGATGTAGCTGTTATTGCCGCTTTCACCAATGGGTTATAAAGCGGGCGATTATCCTTTGACCTACGAAGAGATAGACTGAAAACTTATGAGGAGATGATGGAAATAGCTAGCGACTATGCACTGGCGGAAGAAGAAGAAGTAGCGCAAGGGGGTAGTTACGTACACGGACACAAACCTGACTCAAAATCAGAACATAAGGATGACAAAAAGGTATAATCACGGGACCGCCAGAGAGATGAGAAAGGCCAAAAGGGGCATCCAAGGGAAATCGGGGGAAACACTCGAGCCAATAGGTTTCGAGGAAGGTACAACCATTACACCCCTCTAACCGGCGATCAGGAGGAAATACTTTCCGTGGTAGAAGACAAAGAACTCGCCAAATACCCTCGGCAGCAATCAGCAAATGCCAAGAAAGATACAACTAAATACTACCGATTTCACAAAGATCATAGGCATGAGACTTCAAAATGTTTTCAACTGCGTGATCATATTGAGAGCTTGATCAGAGACGGGCACCTGAAGGATTTTGCTTTGAAAGGGGACAAGCACGGTGGCCGCCAGGACAGCCACTAGGGAAACGGACAGGAAAGAAAGAGTCCAAGGAGAAACAGCCCTAACGCCACCATAAACACTATTTTTGGCGGACCTCACACTGGGAGAAGCAATCGAGAAAGGATGTCAGAAGTCCGAGAAGTAATGTATGACAGCAAAAGCATGGAGATCAATTCTGTGCAAACAAACCCCAAGAAAGGAAGAGAAGGACATGACCCCATAATATTTACAGCAGAAGACTCAAACAAAATTGACGCAAAGTCGAATGATGCAATCGTAGTGGGGGTTCAAATAGCACACAGGGATGTGGTTCGAGTAATGATTGACAACGGGAGTTCAGCTGATATTCTAAGTGCTAAGGTATACGATGAGTTGCGGCTGGATGGAAAGGACCTAGAGCCCTTCCATGTGCCGTTGAAAGGTTTCGGGGGCGCAGAAATAAGATCATTGGGAACTGTGAAGCTACCGGTGAAGTTTGGTACAGCACCATGTAGGCGAACAATCCTGCTGGACTTTGTTGTAGTCGACATCTATAATTGGCCGTATAACGCTTTGCTTGGTCGACCGTTTCTTAACAAAGCTCGAGCCGTCACTTCAACCCACGCATTGAAAGTAAAGTTCCCTACAGAATTCAGAGTCGGAGAATTGAAAGGGTCACTGGAAATGGCAGGCCGTGCCAACCTGTCAATCTTCAAGGATAAGGCAAGGATGGAGACATTAAGCATATTCGAGGTAAACGAGGAAGTGCAGGAGGATAACCCGAAAACTTTTGAATTGGACCCAAGGGACAAAACGAGTAGAGAAAAGGAAAAGCCAACTGAGTCGATTGTCTTAAACAGAGCAGAACCGGACAAAACAGTCAAGATCGGAGCAAGACTGACTGAACGCTTTAAGAGAGATGTGACAAACTTGTTGAAAGAGTACAGGGACATTTTCGCTTGGAGCCATGAAGACATGCCGGGGATTGAAAGAAGTGTGATTTCACACAACTTGGCTATGAATGAAAAATGCAAACTAGTATTACAAAAGAGGAGAAGCTTTAACCCAGAGAAAAGTGCGGCAATAAAAGAAGAGGTGTCCAAGTTGCTCGCCGCAGGATCAATCAGAGAGGTTAAGTACCCGGAATGGGTGGCGAATGTAGTTCTAGTGAAAAAGAAGAACAGCCAATGGAGGATGTGCGTCGACTTCACTGTGAACAAGGACTTCCCTAAGGATAGCTTCCCGCTACCAAGAATTGACCAGCTGGTCGATGCAACAGCTGGACATGAAACATTAAGTTTCATGGATGCATACTCAGGATATAACCAGATAAAAATGCACAAGCCAGATGAGGAGAAGACAGCGTTCACCACAGATCAAGGGTTATACTATTACACAGTCATGCCATTCGGCTTGAAAAACGCTGGAGAAACTTACCAGCGCTTAGTCAACAAAATGTTCACCAGACAGATAGGAAGAAATATGGAGGTTTACGTTGACGACATGCTGACAAAAAGCATCACAGCAGATAAGCATATAGATGACCTAAGAGAGACATTCGATGTGTTGGTTAGGTATGGAATGAAGTTGAATCCGGGGAAATGCGTGTTCGGCGTACCATCTGGGAGATTTTTAGGATATCAAGTGCATCAAAGAGGAATAGAGGTGAACCCTGAAAAAAATACAAGCACTGGCCAAAATGGTCTCACCAAGAACTTTTAAGGTAGTCCAAAGACTCACAGGGTGCCTGGCATCGCTGAGCAGGTTCATAGCTAAATCAACGGACCGATGCCTACCATTTTTCAAAGCCCTAAAGAAAGGAAAGTGGGTCGAGTGGAACGAGGATTGTGAAAGAGCTTTCCAAGCCTTGAAGTATTACCTTGGGCAAGCACCGCTGCTATCAAAACTGGAAACAGGAGAAACATTGTACATGTACTTATCCGTCTCTGAAGCAGCCACAAGTTCCATGCTGGTAGGACAAGATGAGGGGATCCAGAAACCAATATACTACACCAGTAAAGCACTGTTACTAGCCGAAACCAGGTACTCGCTGGCCGAAAAAATGGCACTCGCCCTAATAACAGCAGCAAGGAAGTTAAGGCCATATTTCCAGGCTTATAAAATCAGAGTATACACCAACTGCCCACTGAAATTAATTCTGCAAAAACCAGAAGTATCCGATCGATTGACGAAGTGGGCGATCGAGTTAAGTGAATTCGATATAGAGTATCTTCCAAGGACATAAATTAAAGCCCAAGCAGTGGCAGACTTTGTAGCAGAGTTCACCGAGCCAAGCATGGAGGTGGCAAGGATGATGGTGGAGCAAAACAAGAAAGTATTCAACTGGCAACTCCGTGTTGACGGGTCGTCAAACATGCACGGCAGCGGGGCAGGGGTAGTGGTGTCAACCCCGGAAGGAGACTCAGTCGAATGTGCCTTGCGTTTTGACTTCAAAGCTACTAACAATCAAGCTGAATACGAGGCACTCATAGTAGGACTAAAAGTTTGCACAATGCTAGGAGCAGATGAAGTGGAAATCTTCAGCGACTCTCAAGTTGTTGTCAATCAGGTGCTAGATGAGTACCAGGCGAGAGATGAAAGCATGATTGCCTACCTGGAATTAACAAAGGAGCTACTGGAAAGATTCAAAGAATACAGAATTGTTCAGATCCCTAGAGAAGAAAATGAACAGGCTGACGCCTTGGCCAAATTGGCATCTGCCACGATCAACATTTGGCCTAGAACTATTCCTATGATCCGTCTGCTGTAGCCGAGTATAGTCAAACCGAAGGAAGTTGGGGCAGTCTTTGGCGAAAGAGATAGCTGGATCACATCAATCAAAGAGTACCTCGTCAATGATGTACTCCCAAGTGATCCATTAGAAGCAAAACGATTGAAGTACAGAGCTACAAGATATTCAGTACTCAATGGAGAATTGTACAAAAGGGGGTACTCAAGAGCGCTACGGAGATGTGTCGGGCCCGAAGAAGCAGAAGGTATCCTGAGAAGCATACATAGTGGAAATTGCGGGAATCACGCTGGGGGTGCCAGCCTAGCCCACAAAACATTAAGGCAGGGTTTTTACTGGCCAACACTATTCACCGACGCTAAAAGAGTGGCAGCAAGGTGTGAGGCGTGTCAAAAAATTGCCAATAACATCCGCCAACCACCTGAACTCTTGCAGAGTATTACCTCGCCTTGGCCATTTGCCATATGGGGAATTGACCTGATTGGCCCAATGCCAACAGCAACTGGAGGAGCGAAGCATGCCATAGTAGCCGTGGATTATTTTACGAAGTGGGTAGAAGCCGAACCATTGGTGCATATAACAGAAGCAAACGCTATAAGCTTTGTAAAGGGATACCAAACACCATCATCATAGACAATGGGACCCAATTCGATGGCAAGAAATTCAGGGAGCTGTGTGACAAGTATGACATTAACAACTACTACGCCTCCCCAGCACATCCACAGACGAATGGCCAAACTGAAGCAGTGAACAAGATCATAAAACACAATCTGAAAGCTAAATTAGCAACGAAAAAAGGTAGCTGGGCAGATAAACTACCACAGGTACTCTGGGCATATCGAACCACAGAAAGGGGTTCAACAGGTGAGACCCCATATTCCATGGCTTACGGGGCAGAAGCTGTCATTCCCCGTGGAAACATCTTTCTCTTCACCAAGGGTAGAACTCTTTCAACCGGAACTCAACATTGATATGTTAAGATGCGGTCTGGATGAATTAGAAGAAAGAAGAGAGCGCGCACAAATAAGAAACACTGCGTACCAACAAAGGGTAGCCAGATATTATAACTCACATGTACGTGAAAGGAGGTTCACGCTTGGCGACTTGGTGCTGAAGAGGGTGAACCCAGGAACAAGAGACAAAGCTGCAGGATCACTCGCGGACAAATGGGAAGGGCCCTATCAAATTACAGGCATAGCTGGTCACGGGGAATATCGCATTACTCGAGAGGGTTTAGGCGAACTACCTCGGCCATGCAATGCGCAGTACTTGAAGATATATTACCCTTGAATTCTCGCTTACTTTTAGGATTTATTTCAATCTTTTTATTCTTAGACAGTTTTCATTTTGGCATCTTTATCTGTGACTATGTTAACGAGTTGCAGCAAGTATTCAATAAAGAGTAATTCATTACTGAAGATTCATGATTTGACTCGCCAATCACAAAGGGCATTCGCCATCATACATCACTACCATCGCGTACAGATGAATCTCGTACTCGCAGCAAACTGGCGAGAAGAATAAAATCCCAAGTTATAAAAATTGGCAATCACCATTACGGGAAAAGTAAAATCCCTAAAATAGACAAGCGAAAAGCATAAGGGAGACGTCCCAATAATATGCTAAAACTCAGCAATGGCAGCTGACTAAATAACATGTTAAAAACTTAGTGTAAGGTCAGATACGTCCTGACAAACACTGAGTACGCCGAAACTCAGCAATGGCAGCTAAATAAAGCTGTAAAATATGCTAAAAACTTGGTGAAGCACTAAGTAAGCCGAAAACTCAGCAATGGCAGCTGAATAAAGCTGTAAAATATGCTAAAAACTTGGTGAAACACTAAGTAAGCCAAAAACTCAGCAAAGGCAGCTGAACAAAAATAGAGCTAGAGGAGTTATAAAAGCAATGGCAGCTGACTAAATAACATGTTAAAAACTTAGTGTATGGTCGGATACGTCCTGACAAACATTGAGTACGCCGAAACTCAGTAATGGCAGCTGAATAAAGCTGTAAAATATGCTAAAAACTTGGTGAAGCACTAAGTAAGCCGAAAACTCAGCAATGGCAGCTGAATAAAGCTGTAAAATATTCTAAAAACTTGGTGAAACACTAAGTAAGCCAAAAACTCAGCAAAGGCAGCTGAACAAAAATAGAGCTAGAGGAGTTATAAAATAATTTATAGAATCAAAAAGTCATTTACACTCGAAGGTTCAAAAAAGATATAAATATTTACAAATTGAAGACCTAATCTCAACTAGCTGCAGGAGGTCCCTTGCTGTCTTCCTCATCTTCGATCTCCTCTTCAGAAGGCCAAGTAATTTTTTCATCCCCATCCAGCATAAAAGGTCCATAATCCCTACCGGCAACAGGACCCAAATCAGGTTCAGCACCAGAACCAGAAAAGCTACCCTTCTGGCCGGAGTAGTAAGTGTTGAAAACACACCTACTGGGAATTTCCAAATGCATAGGATGAGGCTCAGTCCTGTTATAACGGCAGTGGGCTTTCCATCGTTTTATCTGATCTTTAATCAAACCCACTCCGCTAGCCATATGCTGTTTAAGAGACATGTCAAAGCGATTTAAAGCCTTTTCATTCGAATGGTCCTTCATGGCGAAGAACTCCTTCGACTGCCTCATACCCCGTTCAAATTCACGCAGCAAAAGCGCATCATAGGCAGGGGATCTCTTAAAACGATCAACTGCTTCAACCTCCAGTACGGCCTTGAGATCATTCAAGATAACTTCATGCGAGGACAACTGGTTGCGCAGGTCCAAAGCCTCACGCTCAGCTCTCTCTTTTGCCTCCTCAGCTAGTCGTTCGGCCTCAAAACGTGCTGCGAGTGATTCTTGATTAGCGGAAAGTTGCTCTCGCAACGAACGAATCTCTTCCTCAGCAGCGGCCAACTTATCTTCAGCAACCAGTTGGGCTGAAAGATAACAATTTGCAGATTCCCTCAACTGAGTAAGTTGCTGAGTATGAACTTCCTCAGCAGAGAGTTTATCAGCTGCCAAAATAGAAGTTTGTTCCCGCAGGCGTTTCACATCCCTCGAAAGGAAATTCCCTCGCCTATAGGTGTCAGTCAACTCAGAAATCATCTGAAAAGAAAAACAGTCAAGTCAGGAAACATGCGAAAGAAAAATACAACATGAATACCGCAAGAGACTCACCAGGGAGTGGCAATTGAAAAAAAATTCCATTTTCTTGTTACAAGACCTGCTCTTCACGTGCTCCCAACCCTTACCAACATAAACGTTGTTGTTCATAATGTGTGAGCAAATCTCCGCAGCTGTGAAGTCTGAAAGGGAAACAGACCCTTCTCCCTCACCAACTTCGGTTGGATCCATGGGAGGAACTTCACGGGCAATACCCAAACCTAACGCAGAAGCCCCGGTTTGCTTTGATGGCTTCGGTTTATCAGCTGGCCCTGGCTGACCAGATGGCCCAGGTTGATTAACAGAAGATACGTTTGGCTCACCCACAGCCGCCGAAGGAGAAGCTGCACCAGTCGAGGAGGAAACAGGAACATTCGACCTATTAACTCTTTCAGAAGGTGAGGACACCACCGCACTCACCCCACCAGCAGGAGCCTTAGGAACAGGTGTTTGAGTATAAGGAGTTTCGGCGAATACAGGTCCATCAACACCCTTCTCGTCCGAAGAAACAACATACTGCACAACTCTTGATGCCCGCTTCATAGGTCGAGCAGTGTGATCAGGGGTGCCTTCAGCCGGGCGTTTACCTCTACCGGTCCTAGGGGTTAGGTCATTCGCAGGATCAAGAGGAGTTTCAGGGACATCCATGTCAAAAATAGGAGTATCACTGACTGACCTTGAAACTCCAACTTTCTCTTTTCCCTTACGGCTGGAGGTAGCTGCAGGAGTGGTCGCAGCAGCAGTAGTCGCAGCAGGAATGTTCACAGCTGCCCCTGTATACACAGGTGGTTGTCTCGATTCGAACCCACCCTCGGGAATATCGCCAGCTTCCTCGCCATCAGAGAGATCGCCACCATCCAGGCTAGCAACTTCTTCCTTGGCCAAACCAGCAGTATGTCTTTTATTGGCAGCCTTAGAATTTTTCACTGCCCGGGCTTGTAAGTCACAGACAGTATCAAAGTCACACACTGCAAGAAAAATTACCAAATATTAGCGATGGGAAAAACAAAGCTATGAAACTAAAGAAAGGTGGTAAAACTTACAGCGAGGAAGTCTGGCGGGTAAGCACGAAAAAAGTCGATGGGCGATCATTTTATCCTCATCCAGAAGAAATGGACGGCCCCTTTCATCTAAAGGAAGGATGGCCGCAGCAGCGAGATGAGATATCTCTCCGTCCAACAATACTGGGATGGCCTTCGACCAAGTATCGGAAGAAGTAAAGTGTCGGGGAACCTTCTTCGCCGCAAGATTCAGGCGACCACGGGCGGACACGTTTCTACCCCACTCGCCGCCAACAAAGAACCAGCTGTTCTTCCATCTCTTATTTGAGGTAGGGAAACCCCAAATAAATCCTTTCTTCTTCTCATCACCAGAAATTTCTATTTGCCCAGGATTCGCCACTCCCTCTGGAATCCAATTCTCCACAGGCGAAGAAAGAAGAAAGTAAGTCCCATTGTTGCCCGCCTGCCTTAAAGTATATAAGTGGTGAATCTCATGAGGCGTAGGGGGGTCATAACCTTTTAACTTCCACATTAATCCCAAACATATAAGAATCCTACAGCTATTTGGGGCAAGTTGAGCGGGTGCAATTCGAGCCTCCGCAAGAAACCTAGCGATGAAAGGCTGAAGAGGAAGGGTTACCCCACAACTGAGCATAGCACCATAAATGGTGACTGCATTTTCGGGAGGATTCTATGCTGCTCGACAGCCCGATAGTATCAAAGTTACTGAGTCGAGAATTGCAAAGCAACTTCTATACTTGCGGAGTTCATCCTCGCCCACCACATTAACTTCGGTGTCAAAGGAACACGGATGATCAAACGAGAAGTGCAGCCTATCCCGACGATGGTCTTCAACATCAGAATCAATAGTTGTTTGCGCATCCAGTAGAGACCCGCGAGGAACCCTAGAGGCGCGTCTTTTGCTGCCACCTGGTTTGGAAGATCTCGGCATCACTGGAGAATCACTATCGGAAGTCAAAGGAGAAATGTTAAAGATAGAATCATCTTCAAAAGATGGAACATAAACAGAAAGGGGGACCGGAGAATCTGGGTGGAAATTACAAATCAAAGATTCGATTTTGTCCGCAGTACGTTTGTCACCAAGCTCTATAGCTTGCATCATTTGATTAAAAAGAGAAGAACGTAAGGAGGGATCCAGAAAAACCCTAGGATCGGAGAATGAGCAGGAGATTTGGGGACGCCAAGAAATAAGCACGATCAAGTTCAAAATGAGCTGTTTGACAATGAAATCAAATAGAAGAAATTTATGACAGAGGTTTCTAAGGGAAAAGAAGGAAAGACAATGAAGGAACTCTGCTTTGAGAGAAAGAAAAGATTAATGGAGATATGAGAGGATAGAGAAGAAGGAGAAACGGTCGGACATTAAAAGGGGGAGTTTTTGAAATTCAGAAAAGAAAAAAAATCAGATAAAAGACATTTGGTTAAAGTGAGCGACAGTCACAGTAACTAACCGCAACAGTCACCGCCAAGTAATAGATATGTGGCACCTCGGGGATCACCAAGCAGTCAGAATATGTCTTCACCTGTGAAGTGATTGGAAGTGCCAGAGTTTGTGTGGCTGAAATTAAAAGCTTGCACCGGAAGAATCAACCAATTAACTCAACACGTGGTAAAAAGGAAAAAAGGGGGGGAATTATTTGCAAAATGAGCCAAAATGTTATAAGCATGGATATAAACACTACTCGCTGAGGCAAACGAATTAGAAACCCAAGTCGTTTGCTCAAGCTCGAAATATTTATGGGGGTATTGTTGTATATATAATTTCGCCAAGCAGCCACGTCATCAAAGGAGTCAATAAATGCCGAGGAATAGGTTGCCACGTCACTCATTGACCGGGTCAAAGAAGAAAACGTGGACCGATCAGCATATCAAGTCAAATGAATCAAAGATGTGTTCGCCAGAGCTAGATATGTACTCGCCAAAGATAGAAGCATAGTCGCCAAAGGGTAAAACCCAGGAGGGGAGATGTTCGCCACATCTGTATGCTGGGCACAAACCAATTCGACTGAAACGTGAAAATAAACCCTAACTCCCAGAAGACCCATGGGAACAAGGAGCTGCAGAAAAGGAAGGGCCCGAAAGCACAGATCCGTATCTGTTACAACATGGGAATCCGAGTACAAATCAAAAAGGAAATCCTACCTCCAACAGGACAGGATCACGTAGTAACCCTAGATTATCATGTATAAATAGAACCACCTATCCCATGAGGAGGGGCTCGAATAATAACCAATAGAGAGAAAAGCAATAATTCTGGAGATTTGAGTGTGTAATCGAAACAAATAAACTATAGTGATATTTTCTTGTCCTCCGGGACGCCGTGGTTTTTTCCCATTCAAGGGTTTTCCACGTAAATTGGTTTCTTGCATGCATTGAATTTCTTTCTTAACTGACGATACTTTTGATTTAATTGTTGGTTGTGTGGTAATTCAAATTTCACCGTCAACACATGTCAAGATTACGAAAATATCCCTAACTAGTCACAAAAATATAGCAAGTGTAATAAGATGCGGAATTTAAATAACACTTGATATATACGTGGAAACCCAACCACTGGGAAAAACCACAGGCTGTTTAGTGCGCCACACTCGAACCTCGAAATCCACTAATTGAAATGGAGTTTACAACCTATGTAGACCTCGTCTAACATTCTGATCAATAACCCCCCACTTCTACCACGCGGGCCTTTAAAAGTGGCTCTAGTTCTAATTGCTTGAGGCCTAAGCAACCTTAGCCCCAAGACTTAATTCTCAATGAAGAGATTATGCAACCTATGTGAATATGTATGAATATTCAAATAACAAACAAGGCTTGGGAACCTTAGATGCTTATCTAGGATGATGATATAATCAATTAAATCAATCCTAGATATCAAGTGCTAAATGACATGTCAAATAACTTAGATAAACATAGATTATAAAAACATAGATTATAAAAACATAGATATCAATCACAATACAACACTCAATCAATTTATCACAATTAATTCTCTTTTCTTGTATTTAGCATATGATCTAAAACATACAAGTAATTTAAAAGAGATGGCTTGATAGTAAAAATACTAAAATAAGATGAAGTTAATCAAAATCTTACCAAGCAAGTTGTGATGATGCAAACCCATACATGGATGCACTCTATATAGACATAGAAGATGCAATATGAAATTTGATGCAAAAAGGATTTGATTTGAGTGGTTAAAGGTGAGTTCTTGGGAGTTTCTCTCTTGAAGATATTTGTCTCTCAAAAGTGTGTTGCTTCACCAAAAAAAAAATGAAGAAGAAAATATATATATATATATATATATATATATATATATATATATATATGAATCAGGTCATGAAACAAAAAAGAACAAGAGGTGCACGTTTTTTATCAAAATATATATATATGAGGAAATTGCATGATATGATCAAAAAGTTTATTGAGTTATTGTTTTTAGCCAAAAATATATTTTTGATTATTGTTGTCACTTTTTTGCTTGAATTGCCAAAAGTACCCTGAGTTTGTCTTACTTGCACCAATTTCCCTCCCAAAATTTCCCACTCTTTTCACCTTTCATCTTTGTCTGTAAAATCAGAGTTCCCACTCTTTTCATCTCTCTCTCTCTCTCTCTCTCTCTCTCTCTCTCTCACTCACACTCTCATTTCGTTTGTCTCTCTCTCTCTCTCACTCGCATTTCATTTCTCTGTCTCTCTCTCATTTCGGCGACAGCGACGGTCGGAAGTTGAACGGCGACGGTCGGTTCATCCACACCACTTCGGCAGAACGAAACCAGCAGCAACATTCTTCGGCAGATCTGATTTTAAGTAGCAACATTCTTCAACCCAGATTTTTTAAGTAGCAACATTTGTAAGTATCCCTTCTTCGGATTTCCACCTTCTTTTATAGTCATTATATATTTTATAAAATTATCATTGTGTTTGATATGAAGATCAAGAGAGTAGTTTTGATTTTGACTGAAACCCAGATTTTTTTATTTTCTGTACCGAAGTTACATGCCAATTTGTTCTAATGTTACATGCCAGTTTATTTTAAAGTTACATGCACGTTGTTGTAGACTTTACATGCTAGTTTATTTTTAACTTACATGTGATTTGGTAATTTTGATTTATAGTGAAATCAATCTTCTGTTGTTGTTTTTACAATTATCATTATGTTTGATATGAAGATTAAGAGAGTGGTTTCGATTTTATTTATTTTCTGTACCAAAGTTACATGCCAGTTTATTTTAAATTTACATGCCAGTTTGTTTGAAAGTTACATGCCAGTTGGTAATTTCGATTTAGAGTGAAACCCATCTCCTGTCATTTTTTGTATCCAGGTTAGAAGAATGTTATTGTAGACTTGACATGCTAGTTCATTTGTAAGTTACATGTTACATGTCCTTTGGTTATTTTTGAAGTTACATGCCACCAGTTATTCTTTTGTTACATGTCAGTTCATTTTAAAGTTACATGCTGGTTAGTTAAAACTTTACATGGCAGTTCATTTTAAAGTTACATGCTGTTTAGTTAACACTTTACATGTTAGTTCCCAGTCATTTTAAATTTTCATGTGAAATACTTGACATGCAGGAATATGGATACAAAGAGATTGGTTATCTATCACGGTGGAAGTTGGGTGGGCAATTGTTACGAGGGTGGTTTGACAAAGTTGGTCCATGTTCCTAGATGTTTGACTTATGATGCCTTAGTGAAGTTGGTACAAGATGTTGCCAAACTTGATGCTGCTAGGTACACCATAGAATTATGCTCAGTGGTCTGTACGAATAGTGGTGTTGCTCGACCGATAATTGAGAATGACAATGAGGTGTCATGTATGATGGATGAAGATAAGGTGGTACCAGAGGTTTATGTCACCATTAATGCGAAGGGACCAACAGTGGATGAAGATGACAACCTACTACAGTCGATTATTCTTCAACAATGTAACCAACCTACTACACAACCTGGGTTTGGCGGGTTTCTCCAACAACTGGCAGCATGTGGGTCCATTCCAATATCAGACCAGTATTGAATTCATGTGGGTTTGGCGGGTTTCTCCAACAACTGGCAACTGTATTGAATTCATGTAATTTTCATATCAAATTCCAGTATTTTTACATGCCAGAACTTTAACAAGTTACATGCCAGTTGGTTTTGAAGTTAGATACCCGTGTAATTAGAAGTTACATGCCAGGATATTCTTGTTTCCTTACTTGGAAGACACTCACTTAAATGATCAAATTATATTATTTTTACATGCCAGGGTATGTTAAGAAGTTATTTATGATGTACCTATTTGAAAGACTCAGTTGGAAACCAAACATTCCAGTATTTTTACATGCCAGAACTTTAACAAGTTACATGCCAGTTGGTTTTGAAATTAGATGCCCGTGTAATCAGAAGTTACATGCCAGGATATTCTTGTTTCCTTACATGGAACAATCACTTAAATAATCAAATTCTATTATTTTTACATGCCAGGGTATGTTAACAAGTTATTTATGATGTACCTATTTCAAAGACTCAGTTGGAAACCTAACATTCCAGTTTTTTTACATGCCAGAACCTGACCAATTTACATGCCAACGCAATTCTAAAGTTACATGCCAGTACTGAATTTACATGCCAGTTGACTAAGCTTCAAAAAGTATAGAATATCATAAATTCCAGTTGTTTGTTATGATCATTCCATGTACATGACGGTTTATAAACTTCAAAAACAAAGATTAAGCACCAAAAAAGTTATCATTTTGCCGGTACACTATTTGTAAAAATAACTAATGCCATCTCCTCCCTAATCTGGGGGACATTTTTGGTTCCCCATTCCCAAAAACAAGTACAACGCATTAACTCCTCTGCGTATCGACATATGAAGACACCACAACTACTATTGTCTGTTTGAGATGGTAACTTCTTCGGCATATTAGAGTGTTGAATGGTCAACTTGTTCCCTTTGGGTGGTACGCCTTTTTCTTGAAAATATCCGGAACATTGCAAAATGGTTGGTATGAAATTCAAAAGTGGGGCAATTTGCTTCCGACGGATGACAATCTTCGTTTTCTTCCATAATGGATCATAAATGCAAACTTTTTGGTTCTTCAAATCAACTTGACATAGTGTCCAATGTCCATCCGGGTTTCCAACCGCACACGGGACTAACAGCTGCAAGAAATGAGTAGAAAACATTAGTAAGACTAACAGCTTATAGTCTTGATAACATCAAGGATAAAGATTAGATTTGGTATCATGTAGTGTAACACAAGAGCTTAGGTGTTACTGATATATGCCTAACATACAAATTATACATTATACAAACAAAAGAAATTGAAAAATAAAAATTATTGAAACATGTCATCACTAAGATCACGTAGAAATAAAGAGAAGTATCCTTCTTCTATAGTTCTATGAGAGAACTCTAATTCACAGCAACTTAATATGAGTTTCGATCTCCTAAAGACATGTTCAATTAAAAAATTAAATAACATAAAAATAAAGGTTGACAAAATAATAATAAGTTTAAGTATACTTTAAAAAACATATAAATAAATTGAAATTTGCCTTCAAATGATATAAACAAAGCAAAAATCCATATAGAATTAGAGATGTGCAACTTATAGATATGTGTTTAAACATGAGGAAGGCACGTTAAACTGAAAAGCATGTATGACATAATGAAAAACAAAACTTAGGTACATAATTAAGAGTTGGGAAAATATGAAAAAGTTGAAATTTATCCTCAAACATGCAAACACATGTATTATTGGCTTGGAATCGACATACGTACGATGTACTTAAATACAAATAAACGGAAGTATGCATCCAAAATTTATGAACAAACCCTCATTCATGTACAAACAGAGTGAGGTATGACTCCACTAATTGATCCTTTTCATTTACAGGGCAACATGGTAAATGTGTTTAAAGCTCCGGAAGAAACATTCAGCCAAAACAACTATATACAAAATCAAAAGTTGAAAAAGTAGATAAAAAAAAGTTTCACTATAAACACAAATACTTTGCGTCAAACAGAAGCTGTCAAAGGTTTCATCACAATACAAATACTAATACAAATAGATTGAAAATAGAAGCTGTCAAAGGTTTCATTCATGAAAATATACAAATTAACTGAACTAATACAAATACTTTGCATCAAACATAAGCTGTCAAAGGTTTCATTCATGAAAATATACAAATTAACTGAACTAATACAAATACTTTGCGTCAACAGAAGCTGAAATATAAACACAAAAAGAATCGTTTTAAAAAGGTTTCATCACAGATACAGAAACCAAAAAACAAGATAAAATAGATTGAATCAATCCCTCAAACTGGAACTATAGAGAGAAGGTTTCATCTATACAGATCTAATTGTTGCCAGAAAACATGGCATTAGTAGCTAATTAATATGATATATATTCAACCCTTCATGTCTAAGTTTATGGACTTATTGTTAAGCCTATTTCAATACAGATAACTTGTTAACATGCCCTGGGTTTTGTAGTTGAAAACAGAACCGGGTTGGCGGGTCGGTCGGCGGAGGGCCAGCACCACCGACAGTGAGGGCGAGCAGCACCGAGGACGGCGAGCGACGATCTCTTCTGGGCGACAGACGGCGAGCGGCGATCTCGATCGACCTCTCTCTCTCTTCCCTTCTCTCTCTTCTTTCTCTCTCTTCTTTTTTTACTTTTGATCGTTTGATTTTACTGATGGGTGGGTTCCACCCTAACAATCAATTTACTGATGGGTGGGTCCCATCCTGTCAGCTTGTTTTCCTTTTTTTTCGAATTTCAAATTATAAGGGTATTTTTGTCCAAAAATAGTAAAATATGACGTAAACAATAAAAAATAAACTAGTGGATAAAAACAATAAACCCATAAATTTTGTGGCTCTTTTTGAATTCATCCATATATATATATATATATATATATATATAGGGGTGAAATCATAAAGAGCCAAAAAATTTATGGTTTTATTGTTTTTAGCCACAAGTTTATTTTTTATTGTTTTCGTCACTTTTAACCACTTTTGGACAGAAATACCCTTAAATTTGAAATTTAAAAAAAAAAAAAAAACAAGTTGTCAGTGGGTGGGTGGTAAAACGAGGCAGCATTTACTAACATGTTAGGGTTGAAACCATCTCAGTAAAACGATCAAAAGTAAAAAATAAAAAAGAGAGAGAAGGGAATAGAGAGATCGTTGTCGCCATCGCCGTCTCTGCTACTCGCCGTCGACCGACTCCTCACAAGAATCTCATAACCTTTTCATTTTTGATTCTCTATTTCACTTTGTTTCTCTACCCATCTTTTTTCTGATTCGCTAAGAGAGTGTTTTCATCTGGATTGCGTTTCTTGTTGTCCTTTAATGAAAAATTAAGGTTTCACATATTCTCACTTCGTTTTCGTCATTTCAAGCAAGCGAAAGTGAAATCTAACTTGGTCAGTTATCTTTTCAATACCTTGCATTGATGAATTTGATTTTGATTTTGATTTAGCTTTTGTTTGTTCTTTATCTAGCTTTTGTATGTTGATTGGGTGGCGATTTGAAGTGTTGGTCTGCTTTGTTTTTTTCTGTTTTGTGTTTTCTTCTTCCTCTTTTTGTAATGGCGTTGGTTGTCCTATTGTGTGGAGTGTTTTCTTGTTTTGTGTTTTGTTTTGCCTTGAGTTTGGTTCTTTGGCTGTGGTGTGTGTGTTTCGGTCTGCAGTTGTGAAATCAGGGCTGATCTCTTTGGCCTTTGTTGTAGAGAAATTAGGGCTGATTTCTTTGGTTGCTGCTGTTGTGTTTTGTGGAGTGCTGCTGCTTTTTTTTGGCTTTGGGGTTATGTGCGTTGTTTTGTGCCCCTTCCTTCCTGTTTCTGGTTGTTTCCCCTGCCTTTTGGGTTTTTTGGTTGAATAAATTGCAGTTTCAAAAAAAAAAAGTGAATGTTCTTGTGAAGCTTTTTTCATGAAGTACATTTTTTTTGAAATAGTGTAATTTTCTTGGATGTTAGATTTTAGTATAACTATATATAAAGTAAATTAGGGCTTTCCCAAAGTATAATTATATATATAACTAATTTTGCTTTGTTGTTGAGAGATTTGGTTTCGGTGGCTAATTGCATTATTGAATCTAATTTTTTAATTAGGAATGTGAATATCCAATTCCTATAATAGTGGTCAGACTTTGATGAAACCTTACACCTGATAGTTTCTCATTAGTTAAACTTGATGATCATATTTATTATGCTATTATTTCTAATAATTGTCAACTGAAATAGGTCTAGCTCTGGTGGGTATTTTATGGGTAGATATTTAGTTGTGTTTTGATGGTTTTTGGGTAATTGGGGTTGAGGAAAAAAGAATGGCTATTTTTAGTACAATGTGGTGTTTTTAAGAAATGGGAATTGAGTGATTGTTTTGTTTTTGCTTCTGGCTTTGGTCTTTGTTGCTTAAGTTAGGAGAAATTAGATTTTAGGATATGAAGATGATATTAGGTCCAGATACTGTCCATCCTAAGGCTTTGAGTAAGAAGAACAATAAACATCCTGAATCTGAGCAGCTTGGGTACTGGTTCAAGTTCTGGTTCATTGGGAGCTGCTTGGCTTGAAGGACCAAAGCAGATGCTACCAGTAGTGTTACAAGCACTCAATCTGGTATACTATACAATTATGTATTGTTCTTAGATATTATTTCATCACACAATATCCTTAATTTCTTATGTATTATATGCAATTAGGACACTGTTTGATTCTCTGGTTATATTTGCCATATTTGATGCCAAAAGGTTAAGAATCGAATAATCGATTCAATTTGGTGGTGGTGGTGATTATTGGATGGAAGATATATAGTGGAGGTGATAATGGGTGGTGGTGGTGGTAAAGTTGAAGTTATAAATTCCAAGGGATGTTCAAGGTTGTTTATTGGGTAAAATTGCCTCAGTTTAATAATGTATTCACTTGTGCGTTTTTCCAAGCATGTAACTAGCATGTAACTTGTTAGTATAGATTTTCCAGGCATGCGTTTAGAATAGGTTCTGTTGTATTCATAGTTTGTGTTACTCTTATGTGACTTGAATTGGGTTTTCCAAGCATGTAACTGACATGTAACTTGAATGTCTTGGCATGTAACTTGTTTGTATTGGCATGTATCTTTTTTGTACTGGCATGTAACTGTTTTTACTGGTATGTAACTATTTTATATAAATTATGAGGATTTCCTCATCAAACAGAGGGATTCGTGAATTAAAAAATCCATGTATATTTTTCCTGGTGTGACCAGAGAGAATGAGTTTCACTTCTCCGTTGGTGGAAAAATGGTGAAATTCACACAAAATAATAGGGAAGTGGAAATGAAGCTGCTAATAGTAGGGAATAATGGCATTTGACTTGAAACTGTATATTTGTTAATTTTATGAAACATAATGTAGCTATACCAGAGGCCTGTAAGGAATAATGACATTATTTTGTGGTTTTATTTATAATTTGCAACTGCTGACAAGTGCAATAAGAGATTCATTTACAAATAATTATTCTTCTATTCGTTTCACTTTCTTACAACTGGCATGTAACTTCAAATACAACTGTCAACTGGCATGTAACTTGGAATGACTGGCATGTAAGTTCAATTTGGAAAATGTAAAGTTCAGTTTTAAGTTTTATCAACATTATAATACTATACTCTCAAATCAATTGGGAATTAATTGGCATGTAATTTTCAATTTAATAAACTTGAAACAAACTTGACATGTAACTTGGAATGAAATTGATATATGAGTTCGAATACAACCGACATGTAACTTAGAACGCAACAAGCATGTAACTTGAAATTAAACTAGCATGTAACTTGAAAATCAATTGACATGTAACTTGAAAATCAACTAGCATGTGACTTGAAAATCAATTGACATGTAACTTGAAGATCAACTGGCATTTAACTTCATAACCAACTGGCATGTAACTTTAATTTGATCTAGCATGTAACTTAAGAATCGACACTGGCATGTAACTTCAATTTGATCTGGCATGTAACTTAAAATTCAACTGGTATGTAACTTCACAACCAGCTGACATGTAACTTAAAATTAAACTAGTATGTAACATAAAATTCAAATGGCAATAACTTAAAATTAAAATGGCATGTAACAATACTTAAATTTGATCACTGAAATAAATTCATTCAATACTGGAATCTAACTGAATAAAGTCTACAATACGAAATACATATAAAACATCATTGCTAATACTTAAGTTGTACCACCAACTTTCGATGCCAACGAACATTTCTATGAATTGTGGCCTTCTTCTTTCATTAAACAACATAAAGATTACAAGAAGAAAAATCCTTATTGGCCAACATCACTAGCCAGCTAACCAGACCAACTGCAAATCTAGCTGCAGATGTGCTGCACTATTACAAGCTCTAGGAATATGAACAAATTTTATATCGCAAAAGCTATGCAACAACTAAACATAAAACTTCTATATTTCTTCTAGGTCTTCCAACCTGCGGACCTCTTTTTTCTTGGTCTTCCAGCCTGCGGATATCTTTTTTCTTGGTCTTCTAGCTTGCGGTTGCCAAGTAAACGGTAGAACAACCAATCTTGTTAAATAAGAATAAAAACATTGAAAGTAACTGACATGTAACTCGATAGCTAGCATATAACTTGAAAACTAATTGGCATGTAATTTTGAAAACTAATTGGCATGTAACTTTGAAAACTACCGGCATGTAACCTTAAAATTTGCAAACTGACATATAACTTTCAAATTTGCTAACTGTCATGTAACTTCAAAAGTTCTTGTAGTTGAAAACTGGCATATAACTTCAAAATTTGCTAACTGTCATGTAATTTGAAAACTAATAGTTCTTGTAGTTGTTTTGGCGTGTAGAAATTCTAGGATTTATCTAAACAAAATGAGAGACAAATTGAGTTTACATTTTACCCAAGAAAGATGACAATGATGTTGACAATAAATACAAAGAAACAACGTTGCTCACCACAAGCTGGATCTTTAATATTGCCACCACAAGCTGGATCTTTGTGCTGAGGAGGACTGCATTAAACAGACCTTCAACAGATCAACGCAATTTTCCTATACTGCATAGCATGATAAGGAAAAATAAGACTGAGACTCAATAATTCCCACATAGGCATTTCACAAAAAATTGCATTGCAACAACTAAAACAGATACGAATTAAAACAATTGGTGTAGCCACAGCCTTTACAACTGTAACCTGTACAAAACCGAAGAAATCCTTACAGATTCAGCAAAGCATCAACCAAAAACCAAATAAAAAAATATATGAAAGTTATTAAAATACTCGAGGCGTGTTCAATATAAAGCTAGAGGGGGGGGGGGGTGAATAGATTTTAGCTATTATTACCCAATTTTCGCATGCAAGTCAATTTTACGAAAATGCCCCTACTAGTCAAAAATACATACAAGTGTAATATAGTGCGGAATTTAAATAACACTTGATGTATACGTGGAAACCCAACCACTGGGAAAAACCACGGGCTGTATAGTGCGCCACACTCGGAACTCGAAATCACTAATTGAAATGAAGTTTACAACCTATGTAGACCTCGTCTAACATTCCGGTCTGTAACCCCTCACTTCTACCCAGCGGGCCTTTATTAGCAACCCTATTCCAATTTGCTTGAGGCCTAAGCACTCTTAGCCTCAAGACTTACTTCTCTAAGAAGAGAAACAACCTATGTGAATATATATATGAATATTCAAATAACAAACAAGGCTAGGTAACCTTAGATGCTTATCTAGGATGATGATATAATCAATTTAATCAACCCTAGATATCAATTGCTAAATGACATGTCAAATAGCTTAGCTAATCAAGATTAATTAAAAACCTAATTAGCTATCACAAACAACACTCAATTAATTTTCATCACAAATAATCTCTAACTTGTATCTAGCATATAATCAAAGCATACAAGTAATTAAAGAGATGTATTAATATGAAAAACACTAAAGTAATATGAAATTAGTGAAGAACATACCAAATAAGATGTGATGATTCAAAACCATGCATGGATCAATTCTATGAAGGCATAGAAGATCAAATATGAAATTTGATGCAAAAGGGAATTGATTTGAGTGTTTAAAGATAGGTTCTTGATTTGATTTTTTCTCAAAAATCTCTCTTGAAAGATTAGGGTTCTAATTGCTCAAGAAACTTATTCAGAGATTGAGAAAACAAGATATTTATAGACATCAAGAATTGGGCATGTGAAAAGACACTTTTGCCCCTGAAACGTACCGTTCGGCGGTTTCAATCGGCGGCCAGGCCGCTGATTACGACCGCCGAATTGAGCTCGTGAAGAACAGAGCATTAACGGCGGTTTCATTCGGCGGTTACGTGACCGCCGATCCAACCGCCGAATCAAACCCGAGAGATTAAAATCGATCAGGTATGAACGGCGGTTTCGAACGGCGGTCGTGACCGCCGATCTTGACCGCATAATTGCTTCAGACCAATCTGGACTGAAACGGCGGTTTCATTCGGCGGCCAGGCCGCCGATCATAACCGCCGATCACCAACAATGGTGAAAACCAAGGAGAAGCCAAGGGCATTCTCCATAGGCGGTCTTCGCGCGAAACCAAGCACTCATTAGTGCAAGCGCGGACGTTTCCGAACAATGTCGGGAAACGAATTATAAGGCACATATACACACAACAAGATATATCAACCAAAGTGCTAGTGTGTAAAGTGACATGTGAAGAGATGCACATAAAAATAAGCAAGTATGCAATCATAGCAAGAATGCTAAGTGAGTGTGTGCTACTAAATCTCTTCAAAGAAAAACAAGCACAAGAGATTATACCTTTGGCGTGCTTGAATCTTGAGGTCATGGAAGGGCCTTTGATCTTCAACACTAAACACTTGGACTACCCTTACATTCAAAACCCCAACATGTGGTTTGACCACGAAATAAGCCAATCAACAAAACGGGAATCCTTACAATATACATGTTAATTCCTACAATGAATGTTAATTCTTTCAATGCAAATATCCGAATAGACTAA
Source organism: Acer yangbiense (assembly GCA_008009225.1). Classification (NCBI taxonomy): domain Eukaryota; kingdom Viridiplantae; phylum Streptophyta; class Magnoliopsida; order Sapindales; family Sapindaceae; genus Acer; species Acer yangbiense. The sequence goes on along the minus strand of CM017766.1, from coordinate 37,169,797 downwards.
AATTCAAACATTATTAGTTATGAAATGGTATCTTGTAATTCAACGTAATTAGTCTTGACATACAAATAACATAATAACAAAACATATCAATGACAACTTGCTACATTGTGACCTTCTCCTCCATATTTCTTGTACTTGTACTCGATTACCAGTTTATGTGGTCAGTTGTGACTGGATACATATTTGAACCCAGCAGAACTAAGTTACAGTACATCTTTGAACCCCCTCCATAAACTTCAACTTTATTTTGGTTGTTGAAATGGTATTCCAAGTTCAGTTGGCTAGCAAATTACATTTTATACAAGAGATGGAAGGGAATACCTGTCAAAGACAAAAAGTCAAAAAATAAAAAATAAATAAAATAAATAAAGTGTTAAACCAAACATTGATAAAAGATTAAGGATATGAAACAAGACCGTCATAATGGAATGCTCTTCAGTGTTAACTTTAAGGATAGGAAGAATCAAGTACTTCAAGCTATCATAAGCTTCTATCACAACTGCTGCATAGTTTGAATCTCGCCAAAATGCTGGAACAACCCCACTCTGCACCCACAAAGGATAAGTAAATTGAATACCAAAGCTACAAATCCATCAAATAAATCAGAACTACAAGCAGCCACAGGCCCACAGCAACCCAACAGCAAATCTGTTGATGTCACTGATGAAATGAAACCACTCATACTCTATGTTCCTAAACTGCATCATTTCTTTTGTAGGTTTAATCAAGGGTTTGATCTACAAGAAGTAACTAAATAAAAATGTAGTTGCCAAGACTAACACCTAGAATAGGTAATACGTGATATTATCCACAAGCCCTTCTCTCAATCCACAACCTTCATAACTCCTACCCTGAAACCACCAAGTCAATGCATAAAAGAGTCCAATAACCGCTTGCCATGGATACTCATTCCCCTCCTAAGCTACAATATCTGCAGCTTAAAAGTCCACAAATCACAATCTCTAAATCACTTAAACCAACAAAAACAGAACCCCCACCACCACTCAAACTAACCAAAAATCCAAACTTTTCAACCAAACCAGAGTCCAATTCTCATAATTCATAAATATCACAACTTTCAACACCCCAAATATTTAAAAACCTCTAAACGTCCCCTGAATCTAGCAGATTTTGTAAAAGATAAAATGCTAATTATCTTCCAGTAAATCGAATACAAACCCAACAACTCGTTGATTTAAATTATATACAAAACCAAAATATATCTATATACAATTAGCAATGAACCAAACTAAATTAACTAAATTTTGTCAATCAATAAATGAATTCCATAAGGTTATAACACGATAATTATTGAATATTTTTAGTTTCCCAGCAAACCTAAATTTTTACAAATAGCAAAAGGAAGTTTTGAAGCATATAGGAAAGCCATGAATTTATATAAGAACCTGTGTGAGTCCTTTTTCCAAGAGCGATCTCTCTTCTTCGACGGAACCCATGACTACGAATGATGTCTCTCTGTTTTCTTCCTTTCTTCTTTGAGGGTTTGAAGATTCAAATGTCAAAGTTGTTGATTGGAAGATAACGCAAGAAAAAAGCAAAAACAATCAACAACTTTGAGAATCCCTTGATAACAATTGCCTCCTCAGATAACAAATCCAAATCCCCACCAGAACCAGAAAACAATTGTCTCGGATTTGGAGCTTCGTTGAGAAAACGGGTCTGTATGAGTTGCGATTGAAGAAAGGGAGAGGTAAGCGAGGTTCAGTGGAGGCGTGCAGTGAGTCGATGAAGAAAAAAAAAGAGAAGATCTGTATTTGGGTTGAAGAGAGAAGAAAGGATTTTGAAATGAAATGTTGGCAGTGGACAAAATGGCGGTGGAAGAGATGAAATGGGGATGGAGGTCGACCAAATAGGGGTGGGTTTCTGGCTTCAACTTGAAAGTTATCTGAGAGAGAGAATCTGATTTTGAAAACTTAGGAAGACAAATTGGATGGTATCGAGTAAAGAGAGAAATTTTGGGTGGGAAATTTTGGGGTATGTAAAACAAAATGGGGGGCATCTTTGGCAATTCAAGGCCAAAGATGACAATTATAATAAAAAATAAACTTATGGCTAAAAACAATAAAGCAATAATTTTTTTTTATCATTTCTTGCAATTTCCTCATATATATATATATAGTTTAACAAACAAAAGCAAACACACAAAACGGCACAGCATTTGGATCATGAAAAATGAGTGACAAATGAAAAAGATCCAGTGAGGTGAGCTCACATGAGAGATGCACAAGAGGACAAAAGATTTGTAAAAGTCAAGCAAATGAAATCACAACAAAAAAGAGCTTACAATGAAACAATATGCACACAATAAAAAGCTTTGAAAAATCAAAACAAAATGAAGTGAATCAGGTGAGGCCCGTGAGTGTGCCGTGAGAGCAACGCGGGCAGAGAGGCAATTTTGCCGTGAGGAGCCCGTGGCTCACGCCACCCTCTTGCTTGCCTTGCTAGATGTGGCTATCATGCCACACTAAGCTGACTTCGGACCCGAGTGTTCTTCAGTCCAGTTGACCTCAAATCTTGGAATCCAATTCCGTGTTCGGAATATTGACTCGAATTTAATCATAAATATAGAAAATTATATAACTTTCCAATTTAAGCTCGGAATTAAAATCTGGTTTCCGATAAAAACATAGAATGTCCCAAATGTCTCGGAAATCATCCGAAACATATAGAAAAGTCTCCGAATCACTCGGAACTCATCTATGGAAAAATCCACACATAAAAATATAACAAAGAAGTGCAAGTGTGAAATGTGACATGTGAAGAGTATGCACACAAATGCAAGTAGGCTAAGTGAGTGTGTGCAATCTAAATCTCTTCAAAGAAAAATAAGCACTAGAGATATACCTTTGGAGTGCTTGACACCTTGAGGTCTTGGAAGGGCCTTCGAGCATGAAGATCAATCACCTAAACTACCCTTACACAAACAACCCCAACATGTGGTTTGTTCACGAAATAAGCCAATCAACAAATGGGAATCCTTACAATCTCCCCCTTTGGCTATTTCGTGACAAAACCACCACTCACATTGATCCCTCACAACATAATAGAAACTACGGGTCTATAATGATATTCTACTTTACAAAGAGATATATAAAAGTAATCTTGAAGTCTTCAATCTCAAGTAAAACAATCAATCCCTGAAAGCAAAGTTTCTATACTTTCCAATACAAGTAAAATGTGAGATTAATCAAGTGAGAACATAAACAAGCATTTGCATTTTTGAAAATTAAACACAACATCATGCAATATATGATTAATGCAATGCTCCCCCTCAAAGGGTTACTCCCCCTCAATGTATTGTCTCCCCAACATGCACAATTGCTACCACAATTTGCAACTCCCCTTACCACCATTCTACTCCCCCTTTTTTTGTCATGATATAGGCAAAGGAGTAGTCCCCAACCGGGTCACTTAGCAAAGAGAGATAGTAGCATACTATATACTTGCATAGTCATATAATCCACTTTATGCAACTCAATCAATTGGAGAGAAACAAGGAGATTTATTTAAAATAAATATGTGAATCGAAACATGCTTTGCATACAAGACATGTAGCATTCAAGTCCAAAATACAATGGTATTTGGTAAAGCAAATGACAAAGGTTTCTAAAAAGAATTCAAACCAATTTCACCAATGTCATGAGAGAAGCAAGGATATAGAGTTTTCATTGATTTTAATATATGAGCAACTATATCCATCTTTATAAGCCAAACATGTCATGAGCAACTTTGCACTCTATTTGATTTTTCCGGGAATGAAACCCGTATGATAGTAGACATGTTCAACAAATAAAGAAAGAGAGATAATTTGGAATATAAATTCCTTTGAACGGATACAAGATCCTTTATTCATTTTGAGTCTCATAAGCTTTTTCACACAAGTTTTGCATTTAAAAATTGCAATCATCAATTCATGCTTTTTCATTTGAGCATGTCATATGAATTTCATACTTTTTCATTTGACATTAGCATGTTATAAACACTCATGCTTTTCAATTTTTTAAGCATGTCATTAAGAATTATCATGTCATGGAGATAACTATAAGTCATTCAAATCATACTTCCTATGTAAATCTCCTAGTCCAAAAATGCATGTTTGAACATAAATATGACATGGATTGTAAACAAGCATGGTTCACACTTATTGAATTGAAAACATATATATATATATATATATATATATATATATATATATATGTGCAATCAAGCTTACTCAAGCAATTAACAAAGAAGCATAAGATTTTTCAAGTATTTGCATGCAACAAGTATGCATAAGCTCTCTTTGCTTGAGTTTCCTATATGGGGTCAACATCATCCTTCATCAATGAAGGTCATGAGGTCCTATGGACCTCCCAAGTCCATTTGACTTGGTTGAACCTATTTGAGACTTGTTAGTCTCATAGCAAGCGGGTTCATTTTTCCTTATCTACATAGATATGACATTTTTCTTACTAGTGGACAATGGTTCAAGAGTACTAGAAATAATAGGATCATGAACATGAATATTTTCCTTCCTATTAGCATGCATTCTAGCTCTTGTCATTCTCTTTTCAATCATGCTTTTGATTCTACATAATTTAATAAAATGAAAGCAATTTGGTCTAATGTGACCATCAATACCACAAAAGTGACATGTAGGGATAAATTTAGAATTCATACCATGTCCTTGTGCATACATAGGAGCCTTCCCATGACTTTGTGGTTGAGCGGGTTCAAATCTTCTTTGTTGTTGAACCGGTCTCGCTTGCTTCCTTGATCCATTTTGCATGATTGGCCTCTTCCCTTGATGAATATGAGCTTGAGGGAAGTTTGGTTGAGGAACTTTTTGAGCTTGAGGTTGTCTCTTAGGAGCTTCCTTCACATGTGCACTTCTTGAGCATTGTCCTGGATCGATTTTCTTCCTAGGTGTGTGCACCGGTGAGGCTTCATTCTTGCCCAAACTCTTGACAAAGATGGTCTTGGTTGCAGTAGTGATCTTCTTGCTTACTTCATACCAAATACCTTTCTTGTCACAAGGGTTCTTTCCACTACCAAGAACGTGGTCAAGTTTCTTGGTGCTTGTAGTCATCCTAGTCAATGACTCTATAGCTTCAACAAGCTCTCTCTTCAACCCTTCTTCATTTCTCTTAGACATAGCTAGCTCATCCCTTAGCTTGTCTTCAATCTTCTTGGATGCCTCCACTTGTTTACTTAAGTGGTCATTATGTGTTGAAAGTTCTAGATTTTCATCCTCTAAAATCTTCAATTTTCTATTGTTCTTCTCCAATGAACTTTCACACTTAACTATAAAGTCATTCACATCCATTTTCTCTACACTTCCATTTGTAGAGTTAGATGAGGAGTCATCTACACTAGAGCTATCTCCTCCACTCTCCATCTCACCTATGGAGTCATTTCCCTCATTTAAACCTTCACCTTGGTCTCTTGAGTCAATGAGAGCCATATCCCAATGAGTAGCTTCGCCTATCACCTCTAGAGCTACTTCTTCATCTTTTTCTTCTATGGGATCACTAGTCAAGTCATTCTTACCAATAACTTTATCTTCTACACAAGTGGCCCCAAATACCGTGTAGTTGATGGTAAGCTCATCATCACTAGATGACTTGTCTCCCTTTCCGGAGTCATCACTTTCACTCCACGTGGTGACCATCACTTTTGCCATCTTGTTCTTCAAGTTCCCACAATCGGGTGAGATGTGACCTATACCACCACACTCATAGCATTGGACCCCTTTCTTTTCACTTTTCTCTTGCCTAGGCTCAAAACTCTTGAAGGGAGCCTTTTTCTTCAAGTCTTGGCCTTTGGATCCAAAGCCCTTCTTCTCGAACTTGATGAATTTCTTGAATCTTCTAAGCAACAATGTCATGTCTTCGTCCGAGTTACCTTTTTCCTCCTTCACAACCTTGGAAGCATTCAAAGCAATTCCTTTTTGCTTTTTAGGAGGTGAAATGTTAGGAGCCTTCCTAGATTCATAGGCGAGGAGTCTTCCAATAACCTCGCTCGGCTTCATGTCCTTATAGGTGCTATTTTCCTCTAAAGCCGTCACCTTTGATTCAAACCTAGCAGGGAGAGACCTCATAATTTTCTGCTTAACTCTCCTATTTGAATAAGGATCACCGAGTTGATGGCTTTGATTCACAATATCCATCAACTTGACTTCAAAGTCATTGAAGCACTCGTCCTCCTCCATCTTAAGCAACTCAAATTGCGTTTGAAGGACTTATAGCTTGGAATCCTTAACCACATCGGTTCCTTCATGTGCAACCTCTAGGATATCCCATGCCTCCTTGGCTATCCTAGTGTTCTGAATCAGTTTGTACTGATTTTCATCCACTGCACATAGAAGAGCATGCCATGCCTTCCTATTCCATTTTGAAGTCTCAAACTCTTCAGGTGACCACTGAGCCTTAGGCTTGAGTACTTCTTCTCCACCACTCGTGGGAGTCATCATAGGAGGTGCATACCCATCTTCAATAGCCATCTATGCCCTATCATGGATTTGGCACACGTATGCTTCTATCTTGCCTTTCTATGAGGCATAATTCACACCGGTGAGAAGAGGAGGTCGTGTACTTGACGCACCCTCACGGTTGCCACCATATCCACTCATTGTATCAAATGAATGAAAAGTATGCAAAATGTATGAATGAGCAGAAAACACACAAATGCACAACACACCAAAAATGAGCTAGGATAACCTAAGTATATCTAGGAACCCGCTCTGATACCAATTGAAAGTTCACAAATAAACACTCGGTGTGTTCTAAATATATCTAGAGGGGGGTGAATAGATTTTAATCGTTATTACCCAATTTTCGCATGCATGTCAAGATTATGAAAATATCCCTAACTAGTCACAAAAATATAGCAAGTGTAATAAGATGCGGAATTTAAATAACACTTGATATATACGTGGAAACCCAACTACTGGGAAAAACCACGGGCTGTTTAGTGCGCCACACTCGAACCTCAAAATCCACTAATTGAAATGGAGTTTACAACCTATGTAGACCTCGTCTAACATTCCGGTCAATAACCCCCCACTTCTACCACGCGGGCCTTTAAAAGTGGCTCTAGTTCTAATTGCTTGAGGCCTAAGCAACCTTAGCCCCAAGACTTAATTCTAAATGAAGAGATTATGCAACCTATGTGAATATGTATGAATATTCAAATAACAAACAAGGCTATGGAACCTTAGATGCTTATCTAGGATGATGATATAATCAATTAAATCAATCCTAGATATCAAATGCTAAATGACATGTCAAATAACTTAGATAAACGTAGATTATAAAAACCTAGATATCTATCACAATACAACACTCAATCAATTCATCACAATTAATTCTCTTTTCTTGTATTTAGCATATGATCTAAAACATACAAGTAATTTAAAAGAGATGGCTTGATAGTAAGAATACTAAAATAAGATAAAGTTAATCAAAATCTTACCAAACAAGTTGTGATGATGCAAACTCATACATGGATGCACTCTATATAGACATAGAAGATGCAATATGAAATTTGATGCAAAAAGGATTTGATTTGAGTGGTTAAAGGTGAGTTCTTGGGAGTTTCTCTCTTGAAGATATTTGTCTCTCAAAAGTGTGTTGCTTCACCAAAAAAAAATGAAGAAGAAAATATATATATATATATGAATCAGGTCATGAAACAAAAAAGAACAAGAGGTGCACATTTTTTATCAATATATATATATATTTAGTTTAACAAACAAAAGCAAACACACAAAATGGCACAGCATTTGGATCATGAAAAATGAGTGACAAATGAAAAAGATCCAGTGAGGTGAGCTCACATGAGAGATGCACAAGAGGACAAAAGATTTGTCAAAGTCAAGCACATGCAATCACAACAAAAAAGAGCTTACAATGAAACAATATGCACACAATAAAAAGCTTTGAAAAATCAAAACAAAATGAAGTGAATCAGGTGAGGCCCGTGAGTGTGCCGTGAGAGCAACGCGGGCAGAGAGGCAATTTTGCCGTGAGGAGCCCGTGGCTCACGCCACCCTCTTGCTTGCCTTGCTAGGTGTGGCTATCATGCCACACTAAGCTGACTTCGGACCCGAGTGTTCTTCAGTCCAGTTGACCTCAAATCTTGGAATCCAATTCCGTGTTCGGAATATTGACCCGGATTTAATCATAAATATAGAAAATTATATAACTTTCCAATTTAAGTTCGGAATTAAAATCCAGTTTCCGATAAAAACATGGAATGTCCCAAATGGCTCGGAAATCATCCGAAACATATAGAAAAGTCTCCAAATCGCTCGGAACTCATCTATGGACAAATCCACACATAAAAATATAACAAAGAAGTGCAAGTGTGAAATGTGACATGTGAAAAGTATGCACACAAATGCAAGTAGGCTAAGTGAGTGTGTGCAATCTAAATCTCTTCAAAGAAAAATAAGCACTAAAGATATACCTTTGGAGTGCTTGACACCTTAAGGTCTTGGAAGGGCCTTCGAGCATGAAGATCAATCACCTAAACTACCCTTACACAAATAACCCCAACATGTGGTTTGTTCACGAAATAAGCCAATCAACAAATGGGAATCCTTATAGCCATCACTTTACCTTTCTTCTTGTCATTGTGATTAGCACATTCGGGGGCAAAGTGACCTATGCCACCACACTTGAAGCATCGGACCCCTTTCCTTTCGGTATTCTCTTTCCTAGGCTCAAACTTGTTGTAGGAACCCTTTTTCTTGTAGTTTTGACCTTTGGAACTAAAGTCCTTTTTCCCGAACTTCATGACCCTCTTGAATCTCTTCACAAACAATGCAAGGTCTTCGTCCGAGTCATTTTTCTTTACCTCATTTTCATCCTTAGAGGTTTTCAAAGCAATTCATTTTGCTTTTTAGGAGGTGTGCCCTTAGACTCATAAGCTAGAAGTCTCCCAATCACCTCACTCGGCTTCATATCCTTATATCCACTATTTTCTTCTAAAGCAGTTACTTTTGATTCAAACCTATCCGGAAGAGATCTCATAATCTTTTGCTTGATTCTCCTATCCGAATATGGATCACCAAGTTGATGACTTTGGTTGACTATGTCCATCAACTTGATCTCGAAGTCGTTGAAGCACTCATTCTCCTCCATCTTAAGCATCTCGAATTGAGTTTGAAGGACTTGAAGCTTAGAGTCCTTCACCACTTCGGTTCCCTCATGTGCAATCTCTAGGATGTCCCAAGCCTCCTTAGCTATCCTAGTATTTTGAATCAGTTTGTATTGATTTTCGTCCATAGCACATAAGATGGCATGCATCGCCTTCCTATTCCACTTTGAAGCCTCAAACTCTTGCGCGTTCAATTGCGCCTTAGGCTTCAATACTTCTTCTCCTCCACCCGTGGGAGTCATCTTAGGTAGATCATATCCGTCTTCAACCGCCATCCATGCACGGTTATGAATTTGACATATATAGGATTCCATCTTCCCTTTCCATTGAGAATAGTTCAACCCGGTAAGAAGTGGAGGCCTTGTGCTAGAAGCACCCTCGTTGCCACCACCATTTCCACCGTTTCCACTCATAATGTTTATGAATGAATGAAATGAATGCAAATGCATAAATGATCAAAAATCACACAAAATGCAAAACACACCAAAATAAGCAAGGATCACCTACGTATATCTAGGAACCCGCTCTGATACCAATTGAAACAAATTATAGCATGGTGTGTATAAAACTATCTAGAGAGGGGGTGAATAGATTTAAAGCTTATTACCCAATTTTTCATGTTTAGTCAAAATTATGAAATTATCCCTAAATAGATAAAGCAATAAATCAAGTATAAAATACGGAAATAAAATAACACTTGATTTTTGTAGGGTAAAAATACGGTCACGCAGCGGAAGCGAGACTAAAAAGGGGTTTAGTATAGTTTAAAATTTTTCCATAATTTGAACCTTAACCCTCTAATTAATTAACATATAATACTAAAGATATCATACCTTTATCGCGTGATCCGATTGACATTGCGTCGATGGTAATCTGCAAGTTCTTCCAATCCAATCACGAACGTGAATCACCTAGGAGCGTGGTCTCCCTTCTCTTTGAATTGTGTACCTGATGATGGATTAACAAAACTTTTTCTTTTTCGTTAGTCACAACAAATTCTAAGAGGCTACAAAGAATGTTCCGGTCACTTTTGAATTCACAATCGTAAGATCGAAACTCGCGTGAACCTTATTCGAAATTGTGCACAAAACCTTTTGATATAAAAGTTACTAGTGCACTATCGAAATAAGAACAAACTTTTCTCTCTTTTCCTCTTGGCCGAATTCTCACACTAATCTAAGAGTTGGATTTTATTTTTCTCAAGCAAAAGAAAATACTCTCAAGTCCGCATTAGGGTTCATCAAAATATACAAAGAATATATATATATATATATTTAGTGGCCGCTAAAAAAAAAATCAATTATATATATATTTGCACCACTACTTATATCATATATTTTGCGCCTATGCCCAATCTCTATATATATCAAAATCTGCACTTTACTTATATCTATATATACTGCACCGAACTTATATTATATATATATTTATTTCTATAAAGCATATATATATATATATATATATATATATATATATATATATATATATATCTATATATATTCCGGTTAATTGCCATATATATTTTATATATATATCTATATATTGAGGCCGAAATCCTTTACCATTTGGGATTTGTGTCTTTTCACTTAAATCCTAATCCTAGGTAGATTTCCTTAGAATTCTAAACTCTAATCCAACTCTTTAGTGTATTTGTGACTATATCAAAGACTTCCTAATTTGACTAGATAAATAAATCCTTTATTTATCTACTTACCAAATAAAGTCTTTTATTTTATTTATACTACCATAATAGTATACTACTAAGAAACATATTTCCTAGTCAGAAAAAGATTTTGATTTTTAATTAAATAATTAATTAATCAATTAATTAATTTCCATTTAATCAAATAATAAAAATAAAACAATATAATATCATATATATATCTCGGCCATGTGCCATATATATTAATATATCTATATATTGTCTTTCTATTTTATTAAATCCATTGGACCTTAATAAAATGCCCACATGTGAACCAGACCCATTCTTACTAAAAGAAACAAGCCCACATGCCTTTCATTAATATATTAGTATAATTGATCAGCCCATTAAATAAATAATGTGCAAATTATATTCTTAATATATTAAGTACAATTCTAGATGGACCCATAAATTGGTCCGGTAGAATATATCAAGTGATCCATGCAAGTCCGTGTGGATTGGGGATCTTGGCGGGCCTATCTAAATTTAAGCTCCAATAGACATAACCCAATCACAATCAACAAATGATTCACTTAGGTTCAATCTATTAATTTTAGTTCATTCCACTAAAGAACTAAAATTGCACTCTTAAATAAAGATGGAAAAAGTAAATGATTCTCATTCATACCCTAGACAATCTTATAAGAGATGGTGTATCCTCGTGAAGAATATCAGTAATCGCCAAGAGCTCATAGACCGCCTATAGCTCTTCAAGTTACCATATTTCCTCATATGACCACATTTTGAACTTGGATATTTTGACTTGTCCAGAAGCCATGTTTCAATAGACACTATTGAAAACTTAACGTTAAGATTTAATATCGAATACCTCAAAACATCCATATAATGATATTCTACTCTCATTTAATAAATGGAGCCACGATGTCCATATCTATAAATGAAGTCCTCTATCGATTAACAAATGAATACCACCAAACTATCGAGGATAGACTATTGATATATATAATCGTACTCATTGATAACTCAAATGATACCACTTGCAACCATAAGTCCATCATTTATCTCAGAATTAAGATAGACTCTTTGATTGTCATGATAATGAAAAGATTATTATCTATTGACGGTTCTAGATAAAGTATTTCATTGTGATCCAGTTCAATGCACCCAGTGCACTAGATTCTTTTACTCGAAGACCCTCCGATGATTTTAGACTCATCATAACACATTTGATCCCACTCAAATGCTAGTAAAAGAATTTTACAACTTTAACAAGATAAAGGTGCCCAACCTTTAACTTAAGTTGTGAACATTATTCAAGACTAACTAAAGAATTGTGTCTACCTCATACATATCTAGATGTACGAACAATTCTTCTTTTCTCATAGTCTTTTGACCTTATGATTATTTACTTTTGACAATTATAATATTTAAACTATAAATGCTATAAGGTTTGTTAAACCAGAAATCACATTATTAATATGAATAGTGAAAGTAATTAAATACTCGAGGCGTGTTCTATATAAAGCTAGAGGGGGGGGGGGGGGGGGGGGGGGGGTGAATAGATTTTAACTATTATTACCCAATTTTCGCATGCAAGTCAATTTTACGAAAATGCCCCTACTAGTCAAAAATACATACAAGTGTAATATAGTGCGGAATTTAAGTAACACTTGATGTATACGTGGAAACCCAACCACTGGGAAAAATCACGGGCTGTTTAGTGCGCCACACTCGGACCTCGAAATCCACTAATCGAAATGGAGTTTACAACCTATGTAGACCTCGTCTAACACTCCGGTCAATAACCCCCCACTTCTACCACTCGGGCCTTTAGAAGTGGCTCTAGTCCAATTGCTTGAGGCCTAAGCAACCTTAGCCTCAAGACTTGATTCTCTAAGAAGAGATTATGCAACCTATGTGAATATGTATGAATATTCAAATAACAAACAAGGCTAGGTAACCTTAGATGCTTATCTAGGATGATGATATAATCAATTTAATCAACCCTAGATATCAATTGCTAAATGACATGTCAAATAGCTTAGCTAATCAAGATTAAGCAAAAACCTAATTAGCTATCACAACAACAACACTCAATTAATTCATCACAATTAATTCTCTATTCTTGTATTTATCATATGATCAACAACATACAAGTAAATAAAAAGAGAATATGCTAGATAGTAAAAATACTAAAATAAGATGAAACTAATCAAAATCTTACCAAGCATATTGTGATTATGCCAATCCAATCATAGATGCTTTCTATGTAGACATAGAGGATGCAATATGAAATTTGATGCAAAAAGGATTTGATTTGAGTGTTTAAAGGTGGGTTCTTGATTTGATTTTTTCTCAAAAATCTCTCTTGAAAGTTTAGGGTTCTAATTGCTCAAGAAACTTGATCAGAGATTGAGAAAATAAGATATTTATAGACATCAAGAATTGGGCATGTGAAAAGACACTTTTGCCCCTGAAACGCACCGTTCGGCGGTTTCAATCGGCGGCCAGGCCGCCGATGACGACCGCCGAATTGAGCTCGTGAAGAACAGAGCATTAACGGCGGTTTCATTCGGCGGTTTCGTGACCGCCGATCCAACCGCCGAATCAAACCCGAGGGATTAAAATCGATCAGGTATGAACGGCGGTTTCGAACGGCGGTCGTGACCGCCGATCTGGACCGTATAATTGCTTCAGACCAATCTGGACTGAAACGGCGGTTTCATTCGGCGGCCAGGCCGCCGATCATAACCGCCGATCACCAACAATGGTGAAAACCAAGGAGAAGCCAAGGGCATTCTCCATAGGCGGTCTTCGCGCGAAACCAAGCACTAATTAGTGCAAGCGCGGACGTTTCCGAACAATGTCGGGAAACGAATTATAAGGCACATATACACACAACAAGATATATCAACCAAAGTGCTAGTGTGTAAAGTGACATGTGAAGAGATGCACATAAAAATAAGCAAGTATGCAATCATAGCAAGAATGCTAAGTGTGTGTGTGCTACTAAATCTCTTCAAAGAAAAACAAGCACAAGAGATTATACCTTTGGCGTGCTTGTATCTTGAGGTCATGGAAGGGCCTTTGATCTTCAACACTAAACACTTAGACTACCCTTACATTCAAAATCCCAACATGTGGTTTGATCATGAAATAAGCCAATCAACAAAACGAGAATCCTTACAAATAGATTGTCAAAAACACTATTACACTCTTGCTATTGAGCATAATCCTAACAATCTCTCACTTGCACTATAGCAAATGTGTCATATCTCTCATTCCCATGTACCCCTATATACAATTTCCCTTAAAAGATGATACTTCCTTTCAATGTGTTTTCCTCTCTTACGACTTCTTGGTTCTTTCGAATTAGCCACTGCTCCACTGTTGTCACAGTAGATAGTGTTCTGTTCGCACTGGGAACCACTTCCAAGTCAATAAAGAATTGGCGGAGCCAAACAGCCTCTTTGGTAGCCCCGCATGCAGCAACATACTCAGCTTCCATGGTGGAATCAACAATACATGATTGCTTGATACTCCTCCATACGACTGCTCCTCCTCCAATAGTAAACACAGATCCTGATATGGATTTTCTAGAGTCAGAATCTGATTGGAAATCAGAATCTGTATACCCAACGAGAATCAAATCCCTTCCAGAGTATACAAGCATATTATCTCTCGTTCTCTTGAGATACTTGAAAATATGCTTGACTACCGTTCAATGATCAGGACCAGGTTTCGATTGAAACCTGCTAACTATGCCAACAGCAAAACAAATATCTGGTCTGGTGCAAAGCATTGCATACCTGAGACTTCCAACTGCCGAGGCATATGGAACTCTACTCATGAATAGCTCTTCATGCTCGTTCTTAGGAACTTGCTCCTTAGAAAGTTTGATTCTATGTCTGAAAGGTAACATACCTTTCTTGGAATCCTGCATGGAAAACCTAGACAAGATTTTGTCTATGTATGAAGCTTGGGATAATGCAATCATTTTATTCTTTCTATCCCTTATTACTTTGATACCTAGAATAAAACTTACTTCTCCTAAGTCCTTCATAAACAAATTGTTTTGCTAACCATTATTTTACTGATGTCAATACACCTACACCGTTTCCAACGAGTAGTATATCATCAACATAAAGAATCAGGAAAACCAACTTGTCGCCCTTAATCCTCTTGTATACACAAGGTTCGTCAAGATTCTGAATAAATACAAAACCTTTCACAGCTTGATCGAACCTTATGTTTCAGAATCTTGATGCTTGCTTTAATCCATATATGGATTTCTGCAACTTGCATACCTTTTCCATTTGGCCATTTTCAATGAATCCTTCTGGTTGCATCATGTAGATGCTTTCGTCAAGACTTCCATTAAGGAAAGCTGTCTTGACGTCCATTTGCCAAATCTCTAGATCTAAAGATGCTGCAATGGACAAGAGTATCTTAATGGATTTAAGCATGGCCACATGAGAGAAGGTTTCCTCGTAATCGATACCTTCTTTCTATGTATACCCTTTAGCTACCAATCTGGCTTTAAAGGTTTCCACCTTTCCATCCATACCTCTTTTCCTCTTGTATACCCACTTGCACCCAATGGGTTTTATCGCTTTAGGCAAGTCTACAAGGGACCAGACTTTGTTATCGAACATAGATTCAATCTCAGATTGCATTTCCTTTTGCCAATGGCGACTATCAACATCCTCCATTGCTTTCTTATACGTGTAGGGATCATCGTCGCCCGGGAGATTCTCCACTGATTCTCCCAGACCGATGTATCTTTCAGGTTGTGTTCTAACCCTCCCACTACGACGAGGAATGGCAGGTTGTTGATCTTGTGTTGGATCGGAACTTACAATTGGGTTAGGTTGTGTAACCTCTCGTGGAATTGTATCTCCTGACATCTCATTCAGGACAATTCTACTTCTAGGTACAAAATCATTCATATAGTCCTTTTCCAGAAATTTAGCATTTGTCGAAATAAATACTTTAAGATTTGAAGGACTATAGAAATAATATCCTTTAGTTTCTTTTGGATACCCTACAAATATACATGTTTCTGAACGGGACTCCATCTTTTCTGTCTTTCCTTTTAACACATGCGCAGGACAACCAAATATCCTTAAGTGTTGTAAACTAGGCTTGCGCCCAGTCCACAACTCATGCGGTGTTTGAGGAACTGACTTAGATGGTACATCGTTTAGAATGTATATATCAGTTTGTAAAGCATATCCCCAAAAAGAAATAGGAAGTGTTGAATAACTCAACATAGACCTAACCATGTCTAAAAGAGTTCTATTTCTCTTTTCTGCTACCCCATTCTGTTGAGGTGTACCCGGTGCAGAAAACTGAGAAACTATCCCATTATCAATAAGATATTGCTGAAACTCACCAGATAGATATTCTCCACCATAATCATATCTCAAGATTTTTATGTGTTTCTCAAGCTGATTTTCTACTTCAGCTTTGAATGCTTTGAACATGTCAAAAGCATCCGACTTATGTCGCATGAGATACACATAGCCAAATCTCGAGTAATCATCTGTGAAGGTGATGAAGTACTCATATCCACCTCTAGCTTGAATGCTCATAGGACCACATACATCAGTGTGTATCAATCCTAAACATTAAGTGGCTCTTGCACCTTTGGCCGAGAACGACCTTTTGGTCATTTTACCTTCCAAACAAGATTCACAAGTCGGTAGATCATCAACCTTTAAGTCACTTAAAGGTCCGTCACTTACCAATCTTTTAATCCTATTAAGGTTACTATGACCTAGGCGTAAATGCCATAGGTAGGTTTCATCTATTGATAATTTTTACTCTTTTATGATTAGGTTTCGTTAATTATGTGTCTAACGAGTGAGAGATATTTCTATGCAAAAAGAACAGACCGTTTTCCAATGTACCTTTGCAAATAATTTTGTCATTCTTACTAATAATAAAAACTTTATTAAAAGTAACCGAATATCCAAATTTATTTAAACAAGAAACTGAAATTAAATTCCTTTTGAATTGAGGTACATAATAAATGTCTACCAATTCTAAATGCCTACTAGAATCAATATTAACTTTAATATCTCCCACTGCACTTGCAGACACTAACGTTCCATTGCCTAAACGCAAGTTGATTTCATTTTTATTCATTCTTTTCCTTTCCTTGAACCCTTGCAAGGAATAACAAACATGATTAGTGGCTCCAGAGTCTATGATCAAAGAATCTGTAGAATCTGCCAGAAAACATGTTTCAAGATAATTAATATTACCTTGTTCCTTCTTGTTCTGGGACTTTGGGCAATTTATTTTCCAATGTCCCTTTTCACCACAAAAGGAGCACTTCTTTTTTATCTTGGTTACTTTCTTGGTCTCCTTCTTGGTAGGCCCAAGTTGCTTTTTATTCTGTTGTTCCTTGACCTTTTGATGGGCCTTAACAGTAGCAACTTTACCAACCATATGAATCTGAGATTCATAAGTAGGAGTAGACATAACAAACTTATGTTTTTCAGCTTGCAGCAACAACCCAATTTTCCTTTTCCATGTGACATAATTATCTCCAGTTAAAGTGTTATCTTTCAGGATGTTCATAAGTGATGGGGTCATGATTTCTGAATAAAACAAAAATTATATGAGTAAATAATCATGATAAAGCACTTTTAAATATTTATCTTGAATTAAATAAATAGCTCAATCATAAAAACTCAACGGTGATCTAACACCCATAAATGTTACGCCTCCTTTGGGAGTTCGCACCATTTACTAGTTAGACTAGGTCCCACCTAATTGTTAACATAACAACCAGCGTTTTCAATTTTAGCCTTGCAATTTTATTGACAAGAACTCTTGGGAGGATATCAATAAAATTACATTGAGTGTGTTACCAAGATATCGACCCTCAATTTTCTCTCACGAAAATCCCTCCTTGGGGAGTAGATCTCGTTTGAGTCAATTGTCTAGTCTATCCTTGTAAGGAAGTATATTGCTAAATTCCATTCATGGATGCCCCTTGGGGGGATTACCAATAAATAATAAAGCTCAACTAACCATGGAGGCCATAGGTGTTACAAAACACCTTCTCCAACTTAATTATTTAAGGCGTGTGATTAAATCCCATAGAATGATTTACCAAGTTATCTAGATGCCAATTTAGATACCTAAATCATTCAATGCATGTTCATACCAAAAGAGATATATGAGTGGCACTCCTATTCTATATGTCATGTTATCATAAAATAACAAATATTGTAATATTTATGCAAAAAATAAATAGCAACAATTTTGGTCCATCCTAGAAAAGCAAGTAAATTACAATTGTTTAGGAATACAAGATCTTCAAGTGGCCATCAACCATACGCTCATCCCTCGGCTGCCCCCCATAGGTGTGCACACACCACAACCCCACAAAGGGGCTGCCGTGCGTAGCCCATGAGGACATATAGGGCTGCCGTGCGCAGCCCACCATGATTTGGGCTTGCCATGCGCAGCCCAATCCACTCCTAGGGTGCGCACGGTGCTCGTTCTTGGTTCCGGTTGCTTCCTTTTCTTCATGTCTTCGAATCTTCAATACCCGAATACATTACAGCAGTATATAAACTAATATAATACTGCAGTAATTTTTTTTTTTTTTTAATCACTGCAGTATTTTTTACAATAAAAAACTGCACCTAAATTTAATACAATAAAAAAAACTGCACAAAATATTAATACACTAAAATAAAAAAATAGCAACTACCAAGAAGGAATTATGGCGATCATAGACCACCCTTCTTGTTACAAACCCGAAACAAAAATACATTGAAATTCTAGGACCAAAATCGAGCAACAACAATCCACATATAAAATAATAACATATATAAATCCATACATTCACATGTAATTATATATGCGAATACCTAGAGTGCCATCTCTTTCTAAACATGCATAATCACAATAAAAAGAAATAGATTCACGTATATATATGTTAATTAATTAAAGGGTACAACCAGGCTCTGATACCAATTGTAGGGTAAAAATACGGTCACGTAGCGGAAGCGAGACTAAAAAGGGGTTTAGTATAGTTTAAAATTTTTCCATAATTTGAACCTTAACCCTCTAATTAATTAACATATAACACTAAAGATATCATACCTTTGTCGCGTGATCCGATTGACATTGCGTCGATGGTAATCCGCAAGATCTTCCAATCCAATCACGAAAGTGAATCACCTAGGAGCGTGGTCTCCCTTCTCTTTGAATTGTGTACCTGAGGATGGATTAACAAAACTTTTTCTTTTTCGTTAGTCACAACAAATTCCAAGAGGCTACAAAGAATGTTCCGGTCACTTTTGAATTTACAATCGTTAGATCGAAACTCGCGTGAACCTTATTCGAATTTGTGCACAAAACCTTTTGATATAAAAGTTACTAGTGCACTATCGAAATAAGAACAAACTTTTCTCTCTTTTCCTCTTGGCCGAATTCTCACACTAATCTAAGAGTTGGATTTTATTTTTCTCAAGCAAAAGAAAATACTCTCAAGTCCGCATTAGGGTTCATCAAAATATACAAAGAATATATATATATATATTTAGTGTCCGCTCAAAAAAAAAATCAATTATATATATATTTGCGCCACTACTTATATCATATATTTTGCACCTATGCCCAATCTCTATATATATCAAAATCTGCACTTTACTTATATATATATATATTTTATATACAAAATCTGCACTTTACTTATATCTATATATACTGCACCGAGCTTATATTATATATATATTTATTTCTATAAAGCATATATATATATATATATATATATATATATATATATATATATTCCGGTTAATTGCCATATATATTTTATATATATATCTATATATTGAGGCCGAAATCCTTTACCATTTAGGATTTGTGTCTTTTGACTTAAATCCTAATCCTAGGTAGATTTCCTTAGAATTCTAAACTCTAATCCAACTCTTTAGTGTATTTGTGACTATATCAAAGACTTCCTAATTTGACTAGATAAATAAATCCTTTATTTATCTACTTACCAAATAAAGTATTTTATTTATTTATACTACCATAATAGTATACTACTAAGAAACATATTTCCTAGTCAGAAAAAGATTTTGATTTTTAATTAAATAATTAATTAATCAATTAATTAATTTCCATTTAATCAAATAATAAAAATAAAACAATATAATATCATATATATATCTCGGCCATGTGCCATATATATTAATATATCTATATATTGTCTTTCTATTTTATTAAATCCATTGGACCTTAATAAAAGACCCACATGTGAACCAGACCCATTCTTACTAAAAGAAACAAGCCCACATGCCTTTCATTAATATATTAATATAATTGATCAGCCCATTAAATAAATAATGTGCAAATTATATTCTTAATATATTAAATACAATTCTAGATGGACCTATAAATTGGTCCGGTAGAATATATCAAGTGATCCATGCAAGTCCGTGTGGATTGGGGATCTTGGCGGGCCTATCTAAATTTAAGCTCCAATAGACATAACCCAATCACAATCAACAAATGATTCACTTAGGTTCAATCTATTAATTTTAGTTCATTCCACTAAAGAACTAAAATTGCACTCTTAAATAAAGATGGAATAAGTAAATGATTCTCATTCATACCCTAGACAATCTTATAAGAGATGGTGTATCCTCGTGAAGAATATCAGTAATCGCCAAGTGCTCATAGACCGCCTATAGCTCTTCAAGTTACCATATTTCCTCATATGACCACATTTTGAACTTGGATATTTTGACTTGTCCAGAAGCCATGTTTCAATAGACACTATTGAAAACTTAACGTTAAGATTTAATATCCAATACCTCAAAACATCCATATGATGATATTCTACTCTCATTTAATAAATGGAGCCACGATGTCCATATCTATAAATGAAGTCCTCTATCGATTAACAAATGAATACCACCAAACTATCGAGGATAGACTATGCTATATAATCGTACTCATTGATAACTCAAATGATACCACTTGCAACCATAAGTCCATCATTTATCTCAGGATTAAGATAGACTCTCTAATTGTCCTGATAATGAAAAGACTATTATCTATTGACGGTTCTAGATAAAGTATTTCATTGTGATCCAGTTCAATGCACCCAGTGCACTAGATTCTTTTACTCGAAGACCCTCCGATGATTTTAGACTCATCATAACACATTTGATCCCACTCAAATGCTAGTAAAAGAATTCTACAACTTTAACAAGATAAAGGTGCCCAACCTTTAACTTAAGTTGTAAACATTATTCAAGACTAATTGAAGAATTGTGTCTACCTCATACATATCCAGATGTACGAACAATTCTTCTTTTCTCATAGTCCTTTGACCTTATGGTTATTTACTTTTGACAATTATAATATTTAAACTATAAATGCTATAAGGTTTGTTAAACCAGAAATCACATTATTAATATGAATAGATTGTCAAAAACACTATTACACTCTTGCTATTGAGCATAATCCTAACAATTTTTACGTGGAAACCCTCATGGGAAAAACCACTGGCTAGTAAGTAAGCCACACTCGAATCTCGAATCTTGAATCCACTAAATGTGTAAAACGATTAGAACCTAATCCCGGAAGTAATCACACACCTACCTAATCCCGATATGAGTGAACCTAGTCCGATTTGCTTGCGTTCTAAGCAACCTAATCCCGGAAGCTACACACAAGACTTACTTTCTCAATGAAGAGAATAACACCCTAAGTGAATATATGAATATCCAAATGCAACATAGAGCAAGGGAAACCCTATATGCTTATCTAAGATGATTAATATGCAATTAGAACAATCCTAGATATTAAAAACTAAATGACATGTTCAATCAAATAGTTTAGCTAATCATGATTAAGCATAAAACCTAATTAGCTATCACAATACAACTTCTCAAACATACAACACACTAATCTCAATCTTGTATCAAAAGATATATAAATAACATACAAGAAATTAATTGAGATTGCTTGTTAAGAAAAACACAAAATATGTAAGATATTAGTGAAAAGCTTACCAAGCAAAGTGTGATGAAGAATCCATGCAAAGAGACATCTAGATGATCTAGGATGATGCTAGATGATGATTGATGATCATGAAAAAGTGTTTGAGTGAATAAAATTTTAGTTCTTGGAATTTTTTCTTCTCTTGAAAAATATCCTAAGTATGAAATCTGAATATGAACTCTCTTGATTGACCTAAAGTCAAAATGGCATATATATAGAAGGCCAAAACAAAGTGTGGTCGTTTTGATAAGTTGGTCTGAAATTTGCCTTGGGTGCTGCACGTAGAGCGCTTCTGTACAGTGCTTGTATAGCGCCCCAACTCTGTTTTCTTGGGAAAACAGAGTGGCGCTGTACGAACATCGCTTCTGTACAGTGCTCGTATAGTGCCTACCCAAAATGCATCAGACCTGATGCATTTAAAATACAATTGCAAACAGGTCTTGATCGGGCGCTGTGCGAACAGCGCTTGTGTACAGCGCTCGTACAGTGCCTCAACAAGATGCATCAGACCTTATGCATTAAAATGACCATTTTTGCATCAGGTCATGTGGGCGCTGTTCAGAACAGCGCTTTGTAGAGCGCTTTGAACAGCGCCCTTTGCAATGCAAGAATTCCAATGCTATGTAAGACAAGGCAATGGGCAATGCAATAAGCAATCAAACTAACATGCAAGAAGAGATGAAAATAAGCATTAATGCACAACACTAAGAAACACAACATACAAAGATTAAACATATGCATGAGTTGTGAGTGTGTGCAACTATTTCTTCAAGACAAGTAAGCACATAGAAATTTACCTTCGGTGCTTATCAACACGAGGTCTTCAAAAGGCTTCGAACAATAATACCAACACCTAAGCTACCCTTACAAAGAACCCCCAACATGTGGTTTGTCCACGAAATGAGCCAATCAACAAATGAGAACCTTACAAGATTCACAAAGATTCAACATGCATTCATTATTCTCAATCAATTTATCTCTCAAATGTGCACACCCAAATTGCATCAACATTCTCACATACATGCCCACTATCCCCAATTTGCAACATTCTCAATCAAACATACTACCCAACTTTCATTCTCTAATCAATATCTCACTCAATCTATACATATCATTCCATCAATCCCTATCAATCTATCATAATGTGCATGCCTACAACACATTCTATCAATGGAAACCATCACAAGATTCAAGAGCATAGTGATCAAATTTGAACACACAAATTAGGCCAAAACAAACCCTAACACTAAAATTTTGTGAAATCGAATCAATACTTGGGGAATGTTGGTCAAAATTGGTCCTAACATGCATATCTAACACATACACATCCATCAATCCACAATAATTCACTCAAAAATCACAAATTGCAAAAACCGTAACTATCGCCATTTTTGAATGAACATAGATGATTTGAAATGATTTTGTGATTAAAGGAGAGGAAATAGAGATTACTTACCTTATCTTTGTGGATTCAAGTGGATTAGAGCAAGATTGAAGAAGAAGTTTTGTGATTTGACGCGGGAAATTGGAAGAAGTTTGAAAAAGGTAAAGTTTGGGCGTGAAAACGACAGCCCCTATTAATAGTAGGGGAGGTCTCGTGGGTTTATTTTTGCTGAACGAACCCGCGGGGTCCTGAAATTGGGCCCAAAATGGTGCGTTTTACCTGATTGGGACTGCTGTGAATTCTTGCCTGGCGGGATTATTCCCGTGGTTGGAAACCGTGGGATTCTTCATCCCTCTGGCGACTTTGTCTTTTCTGACTAGCGGGAATATTCCCACGGATGGAATCTATGGAAAATATCTTCTCAACTTCTGGCGGCTTCAACTCTTCTAGTTGGCGGGTAAGGTCCCGCTGGAATAAAGTCGCCAAAATCCTTCAAATGTTACTGTGGGTTCTTTTCTTCTGTCCTACTGACAATCTCCCACTGGAACGAAATCGCCGGAGTTGGCTTCTGTGTTCCCGTGGGTTCCTTCACTCTGTCTTGCAGGCAAAGTCCCACCGGGAATGAAACCGTCAGAATTACTTCTCACTTGGAATCTCTTGCCGCGGGTTCATTTATTTTGCCTGGCTGGACATTTCCAGCGGCACAAACCCGCGGTCATATATTTTACTCCATTTTTAGTCCCTTGTGTTTCCTTTGCTTGATTTCCTTTCACCTGTGTAAGGATTCCCATTTATTGATTGGCTTATTTTGTGGACAAACCACATATTGGGGCTTGATGTAAGGGTAGCTTAGGCATGTGATTGTTGATGACTTGCACAACCAAGGCCCTCTCAATACCTCAAGAAAAGAAGCACCAAAGGTAAATTCTAGTGTTTACTTGCTTTGAAGAGATCTAGTTGTACACACACACAACTCATGCATATTTCTATTACTTGTATGTTGTGTGTTTTTATATGTGTGCATGCATGTTCTTGAACATCTCTTCTTACATGTTTTAATTGATTGCATCTAGTTTATTACAATGCCATGACATGTTAGGCATTAGGATGCATTCAATACCCACACTTGCACTTCATGATTGTTAGCTTTAAGTGTGGTGTAATTCGTTTCCCGAAGGATGATCGGAAACGTCCGCGCTTGCACGATGGTGTGCATGTCTTATCGCGATGGTTGACCACTTGAGAAGGTCTCATTCTTCTCTTGGATAAAAGTTAGATTCAGTTTGGTTATTTGGAGTATAGTGTCTAGTTTTAAAAGATTGGATTTCAATGATTTAAATGTTTTTCAAAACTGACCTTTGTATGGTCTTGTGACCATAACTTTTTATAAAAAGATTAAAATTGAGTTTTGTAAAATTTTGGACAAACTAGACACCCATACCTTTCCAATGGTATATTATTCATAATATTTCATGACCGTTTGGATTGGTTTTGAAATCTCCAAAGTGACCACTATAATAGGGCATCAAAGCTGTTATCCGAATCTGACTTTTGGTTACTCTATTGATCATAACCTTTTCTACAAACATCAAAATGTCATTCCATAAATTGGAGTAGAAAGTAGACTTCCATACCTTTCCAACGGTATATTATACGAAAGGTTTTGATGTCGTTTGGTCATGTTTCGGTGCGCTCGAATTTGGAGCTGAAGTGCTGTCGCACGATTCTGCGGCCTGGCCACCGATTTGGCCGCAGAATGCTCAGTGACGTCTTTTTAACATTCTCAAAACTTCATAGCTTCATTTGGCACCTATAAATACCCTTTTATCTCTTCTTCTTCAATATAACTCTCCCAACTGAAACCCTGGAGAGAGAATTCACTTTCTAGAAAGAGAAAGAGATATTCTTGAGAGAGAAAGAGATATTCTTGAGAGAGAAAGAGAGATTCTTGAGAGAGAAAGCACCAAGCTTGCTTCTTTAACTCTTCAAACCCAAAACCCATCATCTTCATGCATCTCTAAGCATCTTTAAAGCATGGGTCTTCTTCAACACACAAGGTATGATATGTTGAACACTATTATCTTACATAATTAGTGTTTTTACTTATCAATTTATCTCATTTATTATTTGTATGTTCTAAGAGTAATTTCTACATACAAGATTGAGATTATGTGTTGATTGGGTTATTTTGTGATAGCTAGGTTTTATTGTTTATATGCCATCTAGCTAATTAATCTCATTACATGATTGATATATACATCTAGCTAATTAATCTCATTGAAATGTTTGAGATTGTTTTTGATAGCTATTGTATCTAGGATTGGTTATACTCTACATAGCTAAGCTTTATGACATGTCATTTAGCTCTTGATATCTAGGATTGTATTTATTGTCATATTAGCATCCTAGATAAGCATATAGGGTTACCTAACTCTATTTGTTCCTTGAATATCATCATATATTCACATAGGCATTTTTATCTCTTCATTGAGAAGTAAGACTTGTGTGGCTTCCGGGATTAGGTTGCTGAAAAGAATATTAAATACTCGAGGTGTGTTCTGTATATAAAGCTAAGGGGGGGGGGGGGGGGGGTGAATAGATTTTATCTAATTATTACCCAATTTTCGCGTGCATGTCAATTTTACGAAAATACCCCTAGCAATTCAACAATACATACAAGTGTAATAAGATGCGGAAATAATAAATGACACTTGATGTTTACGTGGAAAACCCAACCACTGGGAAAAACCACGGGCTGTTAAGTGCGCCACACTCGGACCTCGAAATCCACTAATTGAAATGGAGTTTACAACCTATGTAGACCTCGTCTAACACTCCGGTCAATAACCCCCCACTTCTACCACGCGGGCCTTTAAAAGTGGCTCTAGTCCAATTTGCTTGATCCTCGTAGTCACTACTTGTAATGATGTTTATAGCCTAATCCCGGTCTGTAACCCACCACTACTACCCAGCGGGCCTGTAATAGCAACCCTACACCAAGACTTCAATCTCTCAAAAGAGATGCACAACCCTATGTGAATATGTATGAATATTCAATTAATGCAATAAGAGCTAGGGTACTCTAAATGCTTACCTAGGATTATAAGATGACAATATAATCAATCCTAGATATCACATATAGCAATATGTCATGGCATATAACTTTAGCTAAGTAAAGGATAACCAATCCTAGATACAAAGCTATCATATAAAACCCACAAACATTCAAAGGATTAACTAGTTGATTAAAAAACAATCTATCATCCTAGTTATCAATACATCACACAAGAATGTTCATGGCATAGCTTTTAGGCAATAATGACCTAATCAAATAAGCTATGAAAAATAATCTCAATCAACAGATGAGATCAATTAGCTAGATGGCATATGAACATTAAAGCCTAGCTATCAAATAATAACCCAATCAACACATAATCTCAATCTTATATGTAGAAATTAATCTAAACACATATAAGTAAAATATGAGATAAAATTGATAAGTAGAAACACTAATTATGTAAGATAAAAGTGTTCAATAAATCATACCATGTGTGTTGAAGAAGATCCATGCATTAGCATATGCTAGATGAACCTAGATGATGCCTAGATGATGATTTGTGCATGTGGGAATGGGTTTAGAGAATTAAAGATGTGATCTTTTAGCTTTTTCTCTCAAGTCTCTCTAAATATCTCTCTAGGGTTCTTGGGATGCAAGACTTGTATTCTGAACCAGAGATAAGGATGTATTTATAGAGACCAAAAACAGGGCAGGTGAAAATACAATTTTGCCCTTGAAATGCACAGATCGGCGGTTTCAATCGGCGGCCAGGCCGCCGAATTGAACCGCCGAATGTCTCCCGAGCGGAACAGGGGAACTTCGGCGACTTCGTTCGGCGGTTTAGAAACCGCCGATCCCAACCGCCGTTTTGGACCCGAGAGATATATTTCAATCAGGTCTCATTCGGCGGTTTCGAACGGCGGCCAGGCCGCCGAACGTAACCGCCATTTCACCAAAAATGGTGAAACCAAGGAGAAGCCAAAGGCATCTCCACTGGCGATCATCGCGCAAAACAAAGCACATCAACGTGCACGCGCGGACGTTTCCGAACATCCTTCGGGAAACGAATTACACCACACTAAAAGCTAACATACATGAAGTGCAAGTGTGGGTATTGAATGCATCCTAATGCCTATCATGTCATGGCATTTCATAAAACAAGATGCAATCAATTTAATGCAAGAAGAGACATTGAATAAACAATAAAGCACAATGCACACAAAATATAAACACAACATTCAAGAATAAGAGTTATGCATGTTGTGTGTGTGTGCAACTATATCTCTTCAAGCCAAAGTAAGCACAAGATATACTTTTGGTGCTTGTCCTCTTGAGGTCTTGGAAAGGGTCTTTGATCTTCAACCTTAATCACCTAGACTACCCTTACAACCAAACCCCAACATGTGGTTTGACCACGAAATAAGCCAATCAATTTAATGGGAATCCTTACAGTTGCCTTTTGTCACAAGCAATTGTAAGTCTTGTGTGATGATCGGGATTAGGTCGTACACCGGGATTAGGTGTTCACATAAGCAATTGGACTAGGTTCACTCATACCGGGAGTAGGTAGTGGTAGTGAGTTACATACCGGGATTAGGTTGTAATCTTCATTATCATTAGTGGATTCGAGGTTCGAGTGTGGTGCACTTACCAGCCCGTGGTTTTTCCCGTGAGGGTTTTCACGTAAATATCAAGCGTTATTTAAATTCCGCACATATTACACTTGTTATATAAATTGACTAGTCAGGGGCATTTGTAATCTTGACCTTACATGAAAAATTGGGTAATAACGATTAAAATCTATTCACACCCCTCCCCTCTAGATTAATATTGAACACACCATTAATTTGTTTAGACCTGCATATCATGGCACAACAAACACATAAAATACAACACATATTTCCTACATTGATTAATCTATACTAAAAAGCTTAAGGCATAACGAGGACTTTAAAACCCCAAACCTTTCTTTTGTCCACCCGACCACTTAAAGATGAATTTTAACGTTTTTCGGGTAAGCAAAAGCTAGAATTAGGTTTTCAACATCCTACATTACACCATTGAAACAAATCAAAATACTCAAAGTTCAAAATATGTACAATGCAAGGCATTACATCTCATAGAATGAGTGCAAGCACAAATGTTTGCTAAGTGTGTCTTTGATGTACAACCTATGCACACTTAAGCAAACATTAAACCATTCACCTCCTCCAAGCCCTATCTAGAATGGGTTGCTCAATAACAACATACCCATTGTCTTTCTTTTTGACCCAGAGGGGTCCTTTCCCACCAATTACCTCCAGCTTGGATTTTGCAACCCAAATGGACTTGACATTTGTTTTGGAAATTGGGGTGGCATAATTTCTAACCTGCCATCTTTTGTTTGGACAATTAGGCCTAATGTGGCCTATTGTATGGCAGTAATGACAAGTGGGAATGAAAGTAGAAAATGTACCTCCCGATGTAGTCCTTGGAGGTTAAATGTTGTTCTTCCTTCTTAGCCTCCGCCTTGGGTTTCGAGCAAAAGTCATGGGCTCCTTGTGTGATACATGCATTGTCTTCCTTGGAGGGTGCTAAACCTCATTCTTGGACTTGACCTGCATGCCTAACTTTGGCATAGCACTCTCAACTCGATTCTCCCTACTCTTCACTCTCAATATCTTTAAGGCTTTGTCCCTAGAATTTATCTCTTCCTCCATGACCTTCATCTGGCCTTCGAATTCCTTGTTTAAAGACTTAATCCGTTCCCCAAATTCATCCTTCATTAGGGAGAAATCATCCTCAATTTTGTGTTGGAGGGCATATTTTTCCTCTAAAGCCTCATCAAGCTTGGTAGTGAGTTCGAAGTTCCTTTCCACCAACTCCCGATTTTCTTCCTTGAGTTAAGCAATGGTGTCTTCGTAGCTTGATGAGTCATGCTTTAAGAGCAGGGTTTCGTTAGTCACCTCGCAGTGAGCGAGTGCTATGTAATCCCCGAAAATGGAGTGGGGTTCATCATCTTGTTCAGCACTTCCAATGTTGAAACAATCACTACCCTTCAACGGGTTCCTCATGCTCTTAAACACTTCAAATTCTGCTATTTGACCTAAGACTGTCATGGAGAGCCGTCCCTTGTAGACATCGATGATTACCTTGGAAGTTGACATAAACGGTCGCTCTAGCAATATCGGTATCTCTCTAACCTTAGATGAATCACTCTCCATCTCTAGAATAAGAAAGTTAGCTGGGATGATCAATTCTCCTACCCTGACTAAAACATCTTCAACCACCCCTGTTGGATGTCATATTGAGCGGTCGGCTAGTATCAATTCCATGGTAGTCGGCTTTAATCCCTCTAATCCTAAGTCTTTAAACAATGCGTATGGCATTAAGTTGATCGAAGCTCCTACGTCCAACATTGCCTTCTCCCTCCGAGTTTCACCAATGGATATGGTAATGATGAAACTTCCCGGATCCTTCATCTTAGGTGGCAAAGATATTTCCATGGCTGCATTTGCTTCCTTAGAGATCACTATTCTTTCCATAAATTCCTTCTTCCGCGCCTTTGAGTTAAGCTCTTTGAAGAACTTGGCATATGCGGGCATTTTTTCAATCACTTCAAGTAGAGGGAGGCTCACATTCACCTTCGATAGGATGTCATAAATCTCCCTGAAGGCTTGGTCCAATTTTGACTTCTGAAGCCTTCCCGGAAATGGAATTGGAGGCACATAGAGGTTAGGAGATTTGTGTATTCTCGATGTATCCTTGTGACTTAACTTTGGCCCTCTACTTGTTCCTATTCCTACTTTAGTGTCAAGACCATTCTTACTAGGCACTTCCCTGTTTACTGAAACATTAACAGGATTATCAGAAAATTCAGGTGGAGTTGGGTTAGAAAGTACCTTACCACTTGTGAGTATTGTGGCAGCCTTAGCTTGCTCGGATTGACTTGGGAGCTTCCCCAGCTCCTTCCTTTGACTCACCTCTGCATACTGGCCTATCTGTCTTTCCAATGTCTTAACCACCCCTTCCATATAGGTAATCCTATTGTGGTTAGAGTCATTTGGGTGATACTCATCAATGGGTCTGTACTCATTGTCTCTTTGGCCCTGTTGGCGCCAAGGTAAGGCGTCTTTCACCTTCCATGGTTGGGTACTCTGTTGTGGTCTAGGTTGGTGTCCCTGAGGTGAATACCAGTTGTTGTTGTTGTTGTTGCTATTCTGTTGAGACAACCGAGGATTCAAATAATGGCTATTTCCATAATTTAGATTCGGATGCCTAGCCCATCCTGGATTGTATGTGTCAGAGAAAGGATCGTCCAACTGTCTTGACTGATGTGGCGGATACACCACTTGTATTTCTTCCTTCCTAGGTGGCACTGGCTCATCCATGGGATTCATGTCCATCCCACGGTTTTCCTTAACAAAAACCTGATCTACCACCATATGTTGCTTCCCGAACCTACTCATGAGTGTCTCAATGTTCTTACTCATATCACTCATTTGGTTTGCCATTTCCGTGCTCACTCCTCCTCGACTACCTCGAGTGCTCCTCTGCTGCGAATTCTGCTCAAGCATTTCGTATTTATCAAACACATAATGTGCCGTCTTCTCTCGCATCACTCCTCCACATGCGTTATCAACAATCGTTTGTGAGAGCCCTGTCAGTCCATCATAGAATGACTGAACTTGTGATACTAAAGTATACTCGTGGTAAGGGCACTATGCTAAAAGTAGCTTGAATCTACCCCATGATTCATGAAACGCATCCCCTTCCCTTTCCTGGAAATCAGCCATCATACTTCGTATTTCTTTAGTCTTCCGTGAGGAAAAGTACTTGGCAAAAAATTTCTGCTCCATACCACTCCATGTGGTAAGTGATCTTGCTGGTAATGCCATGAGCCACTTCTTGGCATCATCTCTCATGCAATATACAAAACATCGCATGCGTAGGTGATCCTCCGTCAGATTCCTAAATGGGAAAGTAGTCACCGTATTATAAATTGAAGGCAGTCTTCACTTAGGTTACCACCAAAGTGCAGGAATGTGTTGTAATGCAAATTTTTCAACTCGTAATTCCTCTGGGCATCATCTAACAATATAGCTAAAGGATGTGATCCAACGGTAGGCAAAGAGAATTCCTTCATCATTCGTTGATCCTGTCCTTGTTCTGACCCGGTGGATGTACTGCCAGAAGAGGTTGACCCTTCCTCAAGGTCAGATAGTCCTCTGGGATTGTCCATCATCGTCGGTAGCCTAGCTATGCGATCAATGTTTTCAACAGAAGGTTCTAGCGGACTTCCTAAAGATCGTCTTCTATGCATCAATTCGTGACAAAAAACCTGAAAGTACATTACAAGAAACTACCAAAAGGTTCAGTACTCAAAACCGAATTCTAAATACAAATAATGACAATTACACTAACTAATGTTCTATGAAAGTGCAAACACTGCTCCCCGGTAGCGGCGCCATAGATTTTGCCGCGTCCGGACCGGTTCTACAAATCCCACTACATATTACTCTATCCTACCTCGGTTCTACTAAAGGGACGCGCGAGTCCTTTACTCTTTGCAATCGTACAAGTCGTTAAACTAGTATAGTGTACAAAGTAAGGGTTATCGTTCCCACGGAGGATTAGCTATTTACACTTAATTAGAATAAAAGTTGATAACAATAAAGTTAACTCTAACTAATGTCAAATCGATTTACTAAGATGATCAACAAATTAACTATGCTAAGATTGGAATTGATTAAGGAAACAATTATAACTATTGGGTTTAAATTCTAGATTAAAAGATTGCTAGGGGATAGATTAAATCAAGTAACAACCTATTAGCTAATCAATCATTCATTAAGCTCAATCACAAAGACCCTAACATGCATCTATTCATGTGAAATTATAAGGCATTAAATCCTCAACTTTAATCACAATCTAAGATTAGAAGAGTGATTAAAGGAGGTTTACTTAAAGGTGTTAGTAAAGATTCACAAGTTAGTAATCTCTACAACATAGATGGCATAAGAGGCACATGTATAAATGGTCTTAATTGCATACAAGTTCATCAAGTTTATTGTGCATCAAATGATAGATTAGTGGTTGAACCGCCACTCATAATTGAATTAAAAAGCACATACATAACTTGAGAAGGTGAAGTTAATATGATTGATTATATAGCAAGGTTAATTACAATAATTACATCTAATCCCCTAACAAAGAGGATTTAGTTACACATAGAATCAAAGCTACTAAGAGATACAATTGAAGGAAACATCACCGGTTGATAACCTTTATGAAGTGGAAATGATCCCCTTTGTAATCCAAGCAACAACTTCTTCTATGGCAACTTGAAGTAATCTACACTATGGTACCAAAGTGGTGTTTGGTCACTAAGAAAGTAGCCAAGAAAACTATCTATCTTTCTATTTTTATATCTAACTGTCTATATTTTCTAAGTATCTTCTAAGTGTGGTGGTTAAGAGCATTAATGGAGAAGTTAATTCCATTCCTCTGTGCATAGTGGTGAGAGAAGGCCTTTCAAGGACAATAGGTGGCAAAATGGCTTGATTTGATTGGCTTTGCGGCAAGGTTTGATCCACTTGCAGCTCGTCAAAGTCCTCAGCGGGGCATGTGCTGCGACTTCTTTCCCGCTGCATGAACCCGCTAGTGTTTCTTTCCCTTCCTAGCGGACTCGTTTCGCAGGAATGTGCCCTCTGAGACATATGTCTGAACCCGCTGAATGGTTTGAGTGAATTTCTGTGGCTTCATGCAGCGGCTTCATTCTAGCAAGACAAAAAGCCTGAACTCACCGGAATGATGTTGAGTGCACCGCAGCTTCATGCAACTGGAATATTCCCGTTGGATTTGGTAGGTGAACCCGCCAGCCTGAAGTTCTTCTATTTTTTGCCTTCTCTGCCATCTTTTCATCACTTTGAAAGGCCTGAGTTACCTGAAAAGACTTATTTACAACGGTAAATACATAAAATACTCGGAAAACGGTTACAAAAACCAAGTAAAGGGGGCATTAAATGTGAACATTTGGAGCGCGATCATATGGCCCGTGAGCTTCACTTGCCCCTCACGCCTTCCTCCAAGCTTGGCCTTTGGCCATTGCTTGCTTCCCTCGCCCTCCTCACGCGTTCTTCAGCGTTATTCGGGCCTCTAAACTCTGAATTTGAATTCTTCTTTGGATTACAAACTATGACTCCCTCTTGCACTAGGACGACTATGAAACTTTGATAAAAGGTTGAGAATTTGACTCGATACAGAAGGACGAAGACAACTCAACGAATGAGAACGTAAAGTAGCGTAACTTCCTAGTTTGGACTCGAAACCTAATGGATGAGTAACCGAAATGACCGGGAATCAATAAGAAATCATATGAGATCATGTTCAAGTCCAGAAACAATAAAACAAAAATAAATAAACACAAAGTCACACAAGTATGCCATTTTCTATAGATAGTCCTAGAACATGCAATTTCACAATGTTTGTTAAATTAAATCTAATACATGTGCATACTTCAATAAGTGTGTGAGTGTGTTTTGCTAATGGTGTACAACTATGCAGGAACACAAATGAATGTCATGTGTGTGTGTGTGTGCCTTAAGGCCTTGCAAGAGGATAGAGGTCTAAGTATACCTTTGATGCTTTCTCCTCTTGAAGGCTTCACTTTGCTTGATGTGTTGTGATCATACCAAATATGTTATATATTTCAGCCCTCAATTCCGTATCCTTTGTGGCGTTTTTGTGCATTTTAGCGTATCTTATGGGCTTTGTGTTCGTAATTGCAGGCATTTATCCAATTCTGGTGTTTATAGCGTATTGTGGGACTTTCGGATGAAAAAGGGACCAAGAGTTGCAGAAAGAAGGAGAAAGGCACCAGAGGCTACAACAGTGCGGGTGAGTGTGGGTCCCAACCGCACTTCAACCGCACTTTTGCCTAGATCCGGGGACCTGACTTCTAAAGATGTGATAAATTGCTGGTGAGTGCGGTTCCCAACCGCACTCCATCCACACTCTTGCCTAGTCCCGGTTGTTGGGATTTGCAGAGTTGATAAAGTACGGGTGAGTGCGGGTCGTCCAACCGCACTTCACCCGCACTCTTGCCCAAATCCTGGAGTCCAAAGAAAGAAGAAATTGATAAAGTGCGGGTGAGTGCGGGTCCCTGAACCGCACTCCATCGGCACTCCACGGGTGCCAGTTGTCGTTTTTAAGTCATTTTGTAACCTATTTTTGGGAGGACTATATGTAAAAAGTGTTAGGAACGTTTTAAAGAGCTTTTACACTTAGAAAAAGATATTTCTTCAAATCTAATTCTAGGAATTCATTTCTTCTCATTTTCATACACTTTCTACTCAACTTCAAGGGAGCTAGGGATTGAAGGGAACTTCAAGGAAGGAGATGATCTCCAAGGGTTGTTTCTCCATCCTTTCTCTTATTTTCATTGTTGTAATGAGTAGATAAATCCCTACTAAGGGGTTGATGGATTAGTTTGTTGAATATTGGGCTTTTGTATATAAACTCTATTTCATTTTTTTTTTTTATCTTTCATTGTTCTATTCAAGAGTATGGATGGTTTTCCTTTGATTTGCTTGTCTTGGATACACCCTCTTTGCAAGTATTCTTTGGATTATATTTGTGTAGACAACTAGGTATACACCCTATTTGGTTGTTTATTGCTTTATTGAATGGAAGGGATTTTCGGAATCTCGGCTCAATAATCTCGTTCTTAATCTAACCTCGAACGGGTGTTTGTTACTATACACCCTTGTAGGGAAAAATACGGTCAATGCAGCGGAAGCGAGACTAAAAAGGGGTTTTAGTACAATTTAAATTTTTTCCATATTTGAACCTTAACCCTTTAATTAATTAAACATATGTATCAAAAAGTAACATACCTCTTGTCGCCTGATCCGATTGACTTGCGTCGATGGTAATCCGCAAGATCTTTCAATCCAATCACGAACGTGAATCACCTAGAAGCGTGGTCTCCCTTTCTTTGAATTGCATACCTGAAGGATGGAAATCAAAATCTCTTCTCTTGATCGTTAGTCACAATAAATTCCAAGAGATTACAAAGAATGTTCCGGTCACTTTTGAATTCACAATCGTTAGATCGAAACTCGCGTGAACCTTATTCGAAATTGTGCACAAAACCTTTTGGTATAAAAGTTACCAGTGCACTATCGAAATAAGAACAATCTCTTCTCACTTTTCTCTTGGCCGAAAATAATCACACTAGTCTCAGAGTTGGATTTTATTTTTCTTAAGCAAAAGAAATAACTCTCAAGTCCAAGACCTAGGGTTCACCCCAATGCACTATATCAAGAATATATATATATATATATTTGCCGCAAATTACTTGCCAAAAATTATATATATATGTCTATATACAAATTATATATACATATGACTTTCTGCATATATTAAAATATATGCCCATCACTTCATGCATATATGAAAATATATATTTCCCGAATATATATATATATCGCATAACTTTATGCATATATAAAATTTTATATATTCCGCATTCTTACATGCCTATATATTATATATTTGTATATCACTTGAATTCTTCTTGCCTTTATAAATTATCCAAACCCTAATCCAACTCTTTAGTGTATTTGTGACTATATAAAAAGACTTCCTTATTTGACTAGATAAATAAATTCCTTTTATTTATTTACTTACCAAATATAGTATTTAATATTTATTATACTACCAACAATAGTATGATACTAAGAAACATATTTTTTAGTCAGAAAAAGATTTTGATTCTTAATTAAATAAATAAATAATTAATTAATTAATTCCCATTTAATTAAATAATAAAACAAAATAATATATTAGACTAATATATTAGCCTTGCCGCCCAAGTAACTATACATGGGCCATGTATTATTTTTTCATTTTATTTAATCCATTGGACCTTAAATAAAAAGCCCACATATGAACTAGACCCATTCTTACTAAAAAAAAAAACAAGCCCACATGCCTTTCATTAATATATTAATATAATTTAACAGCCCATTAAATAAATAATGTGCAAATTATATTCTTAATATATTAAGTACAATTCTAGATGGACCCATAAATTGGTCCGGTAGAATATATCAAGTGATCCATGCAAGTCCGTGTGGATTGGGGATTTTGGCGGGCTATCTAAATTTAAGCTTCAATAGACATAATCTAATCACAATCAACAAATGATTCACTTAGGTCCGATCTATTAATTTTAGTTCATTCCACTAAAGAACTAAAATTGCACTATTAAATAAAGATAGAATAAGTAAATGTTTCTCATTCGTACCCTAGACAATCGTATTGGAGATGGTGTATCCTCACGAAGAATATCAGTAATCGCCAAGAGCTCATAGACCGCCTATAGCTCTTCAAGTTACCATATTTCCTCCTATGACCACATTTTGAACTTGGATATTTTGATTTATCCAGAAGCCATGTTTCAATAGACACTATTGAAAACTTAACGTTAAGATTTAATATCCAATACCTCAAAACATCCATATGATGATATTCTACTCTCATTTAATAAATGGAGCCACGATGTCCATATCTATAAATGAAGTCCTCTATCGATTAACAAATGAATACCACCAAACTATCGAGGATAGACTATGCTATATAATCGTACTCATTGATAACTCAAATGATACCACTTGCAACCATAAGTCCATCATTTATCTCAGGATTAAGATAGACTCTCCGATTGTCTTGATAATGAAAAGACTTTTACCTATTGACGGTTCTAGATAAAGTATTTCATTGTGATCCAGTTCATTGCACCTAGTGCACTATATCTTTTACTCAAAGCCACTTTGATGATTTTAGACTCATCATAACACATTTGATCCCACTCAAATGCTAGTAAAGAATCTACAACTTTAACAAGATAAAGGTGCCCAACCTTTACCTTAAGTTGTGAACATTATTCAAGACTAACTAAAGAATTGTGTCTACCTCATACATATCCAGATGTACGAACAATTCTTCTTTTCTCACAGTCTTTTGACCTTATGATTATTTACTTTTGACAATTATAATAATTAAACTATAAATGCTATAAGATTTGTTAAACCAGAAATCACATTATTAATATGAATAGATTGTCAAAAATACTATTACACTCTTGTTATTGAGCATAATCCTAACAACCCTAGGTCGGCACTTGTGAGGGGATTAGAAGCCTTCACTATACACCCTAGGTTGGCTACATTAGGAATAGGTTGAGCCCTTGATAGATGAACGAGCTTTCATTGTTAGAATCATAAATGAGCAACTAACACTATACACCCTAGGTTGGTTACTTAGGAGGGATTAATCGCTAGTAGGAGGCCTTCGCTATACACCATAGGTTGGCCTCTTACTAGAGATAGATAGCCAACTCCATACACCCTAGGTTGGTTACATTCGTTAAAACGCGCTTATTTACGAGTTTGTTACATTTTGCCCAAATGTTCGCATATGAGTCCGTCACCACCTTAGCTTCCATCTTATATATCTTTCACTCCATTTGCATTCCATTTTAGTTTGCATTCCTAGTTTAGTTTTATGTTGTATGCTCATTCACATTTCACAACATCAACCATTTACTTTTATCGCATTAATATTGCTTAAGTATCAACTAGTTTTAGTTAACTCCGATCCTTGTGGACGACACCCCACTTACTACCATACTTGTGCTTTTTAAACCATTTAAGGCTTTGTGAGGTTTTTATAAATATTGTTTGACAAAGTGATTTAACATTGTGAGGGTTCACTTTGCTTGATGTATTGTACAACTTCCTTGAAGCTTGTTAAACCATGAATCCTAGACAATTAATCAATACAAATGAAATGTCATTTTCATATAGAATAGTGCCAACACAACTCAAAATCCTAACAAAGGTTCCAACTTGAAACCTCCATATAACAATTAATTATTCTTAATTATTAATTTGTCAATTAATAATCATATTATTTAATAATATTTAATTCTTCAATTAAACAATATATTAATTAAATAATCACATCATTTAATTAATTACCAAAATATATTTAAATTACTTTCGTAACACAATTAATTGGACCATCCAATTCTCCGCGAGTCATGTTACTATCAATCGTAAAGGGCTAGCAAGGGGACCTAATGGACCCACAGTTTTGAACTCCAATAATACTTAGAAAAATTAATTAAACTCTTTAATTAACATTTCACAATTATTAACCTCGAAATTATTTCACTAAAAACCCAAGGTTGTACTCTCGTAACTGTAGATGTTTTACACAACCAAATTATCAGTGTCCATCGATATAGCTATTACATATGACATGATTCTCCACAAGTAGTTCATAATTAGAGTTAGGTTATAAAGTCTGTTATACCTCTCTAATTATATCTTTTCCTTTAAGTACCATTGATTCTCTTAAATGATTATATCCTTCATTCCTTTACAGAAGATGGAGAGCGCTCTTAATCGTTCAAGCCTCGAATCAACCCTTAAGGGAACTACTTATCTACTTCTCGCAAGAATGAGTGGATTCCACTATTGTGTGCATACTTTCCTAGCCACAAACCAAACAGTGATTCCAAGGTACGGAGATATTGACCAAGAATGCTATTTGATCGCGCTATGAATGTTCATATTTAGCGCCCCTTTTTCCTACCTTTTGTGTTCGTATTCGAGCACTTTTGTGTGCATAACATGTGTTTTTGTTAAGTTTAGGTAATATGACCCTTCAGGAAGGTGTTTGCATCAAAGTTGTCAAAAGATGAGCAAAACCATGAGAAGAAGATGTGGCGGGACAGAGCCTGCGGCATGAAGCCACGGCACAAAGTCGCAGGAAGATATGGCTAGACATAAGCCGCCATCCTAAGGGCCAGAACTCGCCAAGTTATTCACAGTGGGTTCATGCAGCGAGATCATTCCAGTCATCCTCTGAAGTTGCTAGAAATCGTGGCGAGTTCGTGCCAGCGGGAAAGAAGTCATCGAGAATTCTTCAGAAGCCGCAGCGAGTTCGTGCCAACGGGAAAGAAGTCGCTGAGAAGTTGCCAGAAGCCGTGGCGGGTTTGAGCAACGGGCTTGAAGCCGCGGAATGAACCCGCCAGAGGCACGTCTAAGGACAAATTGGGCATTCCTTGCCCAATTTAAAGAAAAATATATATACTTCTTTCTCCTGCAGAACAAAGTGTGACAAAAAAAATTAATATAGAACTAGTTATTAGTAGTTTTGGATTTTTACATCATAGAATAGACTAGTGTGTTAAGAAGCTCATCATCTTGTAATCTTTGTAGCTAAAGAAAGATATTAATCTTAGTAGAGCACCTAGTTCATCAATCTCTTGAAAGTCACTAGTGTTCATTCGATTTGTATTGCTGTGGAGGAAGGAGAGGTTTGGCCTTGGAATCGATCAAGACTTCAAGGGTAGTATTTCTTCCTTTTCTTCATTCTTATGCTATACTCAATGATAATGTGTAACTAACCCACTTATGTTGGGGAATTTATGAAAGTATTGATGTATGAAACAAATAATGCACGGTGTGTATAAAACTATCTAGAGGGGGGGGGGGGGGGAGGGGTGAATAGATTTTAAACGTATTACCCAATTTTTTCGTGTGAAGTCAATATTACGAAATTACCCTTAACTAGATAAAGCAATAAATCAAGTATAAAATGCAGAAATTCAATAACACTTGATTTTTTTACGTGGAAACCCTCACGGGAAAAACCACCGGCTAATAAGTGAGCCACACCTGAACCTCGAATCCACTAAGTGATAAAAATTACAACTTAATCCCGGAAGTAATCACACACCTACCTAATCCCGGTATGAGTGAACCTAGTTTGAATGCTTGTGATCTAAGCAACCTAATCCCGGATGCTACACACAAGACTTATGTTCTCAATGAAGAGATTAACACCCTAAGTGAATATATGAATATCCAAATGCAACATAGAGCAAGGGAAACCTTATATGCTTATCTAAGATGATTAATTTGTAATTAGAACAATCCTAGATATTAGAACTAAATGACATGTCAAATAGCTTAGTTAATCAAGATTAAGCAAAAACCTAATTAGCTATCAGAATACAACTTCTCAAACATTCAATACACTAATCTCAATCTTGTATCCAAAATATATATAAATAACATACAAGTAATAAATTGAGATTGCTTGTTAAGAAAAAACACAAAATATGTAAGATATTAGTGAAAAGCTTACCAAGCAAAGTGTGATGAAGAATCCATGCAAAAAGACATCTAGATGATCAAAGATGATGCTAGATGATGATTGATGATCATGAAATGGTGTTTGAGTAATCAAAAATGAGTTCTTGGAATTTTTCTTGTTTTTGAAAAATATCCTAAGTATGAAATCTGAATATAAACTCTCTTAATTGACCTAAAGTCAAAGTGGCATATATATAGGGGGCCAAATCAAAGTGTGGTTGTTTTGAATAAGTTGCCCTGTTTTTGCCTTGGGTGCTGTTCGTAGGGCGCCTTTGTACAGCGCCCCAACTCTGTTCTCTCGAGAAAATAGAGCAGCGCTGTACGTATAGCGCCTGTACAGCGACCCAATAGCGACCGATTTAAATCGATCAGGTATATACATCGCTTTGATGGGCACTGTATGAACAGTGCTTTCAACAGCGCTTTGTACAGCGCCTTTCACTATGTATGAATCCTAAGTCTATGCATGGCATGGCATTGGACATACAAGATGAAATCAAAATAAACATGCAAGAAGAGATGTTAATGAACATTAATGCACAACAATAAGAAACACAACATACATGATTTAACCATATGCATGAGTTGTGAGTGTGTGCAACTATCTCTTCAAGACAAGTAAGCACTTAGAGTTTTACCTTTGGTGCTTATCAAAATGAGGTCTTCAAAGGGCTTTGAGCAATAACACCAACACCTAAGCTACCCTTACAAAGAACCCCAATATGTGGTTTGACTACGAAATAAGCCAATCAACAAATGGGAACCTTACAATCTCCCCCTTTGGCTCTTTCGTGACAAAACCACCACTCACATTGATTCCTCACAAAAAATAGAAACTACGGGACAACAATGATTTTCTACATTATAAAGAGAAAAGAAAATAAAAACTTCAAGTCTTCAACCTCTTGTAGAATAATCAAACCCTGAAAATAAGATTTCTATATTTTCCAATACAAGTGAAATGTGAGATTAATCAAGTGAGAACAAAAACAAGCATTTGCATTTTAAAAGTTTAGGCACAACATTATGCAATGTATGTGTATGCAATGCTCCCCCTCAACGGGTTACTCCCCCTCAATGTATGTTCTCCCCAATCATGCACAGTTACTACTACAATTTGCAACTCCCTTTACCATATCCTACTCCCCTTTTTTATCATGATATAGGCAAAGGAGTAGTCCCCAACCGGGTCACTCTTAGCAAAGAGAGATAGTAGCATGCAAGATATTTGCATAATAATATAAGTCACTTTATGCATCTCAATTAATTGAAGAGAAACAATGAGATTTATTTGAAGGAAATGTGTGAATCAAACTTGCTTTGCATACAAGACATGTAACATTCAAGTCTGAAACAAATAATAGCACGGTGTGTATAAAGCTATCTAGAGGGGGGGTGAATAGATTTTACGCTTTTTACCCAATTTTTCGTGTTAGTCAAAATTACGAAAATGCCCTCAAGATAATATAACCAAGCAATTGTAATATGGTGCGGAAATTAAAACAACACTTGGTTTTTACGTGGAAACCCTCACGGGAAAAACCACGGGCTATGTAAGTAAGCCACACTCGAACCTCGAATCCACTAAATGTGCAAACGATTACAACCTAATCCCGGAAGTAATCACACACCTACCTAATCCCGGTATGAGTGAACCT
Organism: Acer yangbiense; assembly: GCA_008009225.1. Taxonomy (NCBI): domain Eukaryota; kingdom Viridiplantae; phylum Streptophyta; class Magnoliopsida; order Sapindales; family Sapindaceae; genus Acer; species Acer yangbiense. Next base: position 37,127,616 of record CM017766.1, on the reverse strand, counting down.
AGTCCAATTTGCTTGCGTTCTAAGCAACCTAATCCCGGATGCTACACACAAGACTTACTTTCTCTTTGAAGAGAATACAACCGTAAGTGAATATATGTGAATATCCAAAATGCAACATAGAGCAAGGGAAACCCTATATGCTTATCTAAGATGATTAATATGCAATTAAGTATAATCCTAGATATCAAAACTAAATGACATGTCAATTAGTTTAGCTAATCAATATTAAGCACAAAACCTAATATGCAAGCACAATATAAAATCTCAAACATACATCATACTCATCTCAATATTGTATCTAAAGCATACAAAATAACAAACAAGTAATTAATTGAGATTGCTAGATAAGAGAAACACAAAACATGTAAGATGTTAGTGAAAAGCTTACCAAGCAAAGTATGATGAAGATTCCATGCTAGATGACATCTAGATGATCTAAGATGATGCTAGATGATGATTGATGATCATGAAAAAGTGTTTGAGAATCAAGAATGGAGTTCTTGGAATTTTTCTTCTCTTTGAAAAATATCCTAAGTATGAATTCTGAATATGAACTCTCTTAATTGACCTAAAGTCAAAGTGGCATATATATAGGGGGCCAAATCAAAGTGAGGTCGTTTAAGTAAGTTTCAAAGAAACGCGCCGATCGGCGGTTTCAAACGGCGGCCAGGCCGCCGTTAATGACCGCCGAATTGAGCTCGTGAAGAACAGAGCATAAACGGCGGTTCATTCGGCGGTTTCGTGACCGCCGATTCCAACCGCCGAAACAGAACAGAGAGATCAAAATCAACCAGGTATGAACGGCGGTTTCTAACGGCGGTTTCATGCCCGCAGTTTCAACCGCTGAATTAGACTGAGAGATAAATCAATCAGGTCTTGAATCGGCGGTTTCGAACGGCGGTCGTGACCGCCGATCTTAACCGCAGAAAAGCTTAAGACCAATCTGGACTGAAACGGCGGTTTCATTCGGCGGCCAGGCCGCCGATCATAACCGCCGATCACCTAGATAGGTGAAAACCAAGGAGAAGCCAAGGGCATTCTCCATAGGCGGTCCTCGCGCTAAATCAAGCACATTCTCGTGCATGCGCGGACGTTTCCGAAAGTTATCGGGAAACGAATTATACAACAACATGACACAATTACACACCATAAAATATAATAAATAAGTGCAAGTGTGAAATGTGACAAATGAAGAGAATGCACACATATGCAATGAATGTTAAGTGTGTGTGTGCAACTAATCTCTTCAAAGAAAAGTAAGCACATAGAAATTTACCTTCGGTGCTTATCAACACGAGGTCTTCAAAAGGGTTTCGAACAACAAGACCGATACTTAGGCTACCCTTACAAAGAACCCCCACATATGGTTTGATCACGAAATAAGCCAATTAAAAACAACGGGAATCCTTACAATCTCCCCCTTTGGCTATTTCGTGACAAAACCATCACTCACAATGATTCCTCACAAAAAAAATAGAAACTACGGGACTATAATGATATTCTACATTACAAAGAGATAAGCTAATGCAACTTGAAGTCTTCAATCCTCTTGTAGAATAAACAATCCCTGAAAAGAGTTTCTAACATTTCTAATACAAGAAAAGTGTGAGATTAATCATGTGAGAACAATACCAAGCATTTGCATTTTTAGAATTTAGGCACAACATTACCAAATGTATGCAATGTATGATAAATGCAATGCTCCCCCTCAACGGGTTACTCCCCCTCAATGTATGTTCTCCCCAAAGTGTACAATAGCTTCTATATTTTGCACCTCCCCTTACCATATCCTACTCCCCCTTTTTGTCATGATATAGGCAAAGGAGTAGTCCCCAACCGGGTCACTCATAGCAACGAGAGATAGAAGCATGCAAGATATGCATATACATATAAGTCACTTTATGCACTTCAATTAATTTGAGAGAAACAAGGAGATTTATTTTGAGAAAATGTGTGAATCCAACATGCTTTGCATACAAGACATATAGCATTCAAGTCCAAAATACAATGGTATTTGGCAAAGCAAATGACAAAGGTTTCTAATAAGAATTCAAACCAATTTCACCAATGTCATGGGAAAAGCAAGGATATAGAGATTATTGATTTCAATATAAGAGCAACTATATCCAACTTTATAAGCGAAACATGGCATGAGCGACTTTGCACCCTATTTGATTTTTCCGGATAAAATTATCCGTATGATAGTAACCATGTTCAACTAATAAAGAAAGAGAGACATTTGGAATGTAAATTCCTTTGAATGGATACAAGATCCTTTATTCATTTTGAGTCTCATAAGTTTTCACACAAGTTTTGCATTTTTAAGAATATGCAATCATCAATTCATGCTTTTCATGTGAGCATGTTTTATGAATTTCATGCTTTTTCATTTGTCATTAGCATGTTATTAAAGAATCATCATGTCATGGAGATAATCATAGGTCATTCAAATCATACTTCCAATGTAAATCTCCTAGTCCAAAAATGCATGTTTGAACATAAATATGACATGGATTGTAGACAAGCAAGGTTCACACTTATGGAATTTTAAAACATATATACATATGTACAACCAAGCTTACTCAAGCAATATAAAAGAAGAGGCATAAGATATTTCAAATTTTTTGCAAGATACAAGAATGCAAAATAGCTCTCTTTGCTTGAGTTCCCCATATGGGGTCAATCATAGAACATCACTCCACAAGACATACCCCAATAGATCTACTAAGAGTTTTAAATCGAGTAGCATCTAAGGGTTTAGTAAATAGGTCCGCAAGTTGATCATTAGTACCTACATGTTCAAGTACTATGCATTTATTTTCAACAAGCTCTCTAATGAAGTGATGGCGGATGTCAATATGCTTAGTTCTAGAATGTTGCACCGGATTCTTGGAAATATTAATGGCACTCATGTTATCACAAAAGAGAGTGAGAGTACCTTGGTTGAATCCGTAATCCACTAGCATTTGCTTCATCCACATAAGTTGAGTGCATCCACTCCCCGCGGCTATGTACTCGGCTTCCGCCGTGGACAAGGAAATCGAGTTTTGCTTCTTGCAAAACCAAGACACCAAGTTGTTGCCTAGAAAGAAGCAACCGCCCGATGTGCTCTTCCTATCATCACAATTTCCTGCCCAATCCGTATCACTATATCCTACAAGACTAGGATTAGTGTCAAATGAGTACCAAATCCCATAGTTGGAAGTCCCATTCACAAAGCGAATGACTCTCTTAACCGAAGAGAGATGGGACTCCTTGGGATCGGATTGGTACCTAGCACAAACTCCTACACTAAAAGATATATCGGGCCTACTTGCGGTCAAATAGAGCAAGCTCCCTATCATGCCACGATATAAGGTTTGGTCCACACTTTTACCGCTAGCATCCTTGCTTAGCTTCAAAGTGGTGCTCATAGGAGTGTCACAATGTTTGGCTTTTTCAAGACCAAACTTCTTCACAAGGTTTTTGGCATATTTGGCTTGGGTTATGAAGATCCCATTATCTAGTTGCCTAATTTGCAAACCTAGGAAGTAATTAAGCTCACCAACAAGACTCATCTCAAATTCATGAGACATAACATCAACAAATTGTTGGACCTTGGTGTTGTTGGTGGAGCCAAACACTATGTCATCAACATATATTTGAGCTATGAAAAGCTCATCATTGTCTCTCTTGATGAATAGTGTCTTGTCAACACTACCTCTTGTGTAGTCATTGTCAACAAGAAATTGAGTGAGGCGCTCATACCAAGCCCTCGGTGCTTGTTTCAACCCATATAGTGCCTTCTTGAGGCGATAGACATGGTTGGGGTGGTGTGCATCCACAAACCCCTTGGGTTGTTCAACAAACACTTCCTCTTGCAAGAAGCCATTGAGGAAGGCACTCTTGACATCCATTTGGTGCAATTTGAACTTGTGCACACAAGAAATGGACAAGAGAAGCCTAATAGACTCTAAACGGGCAACGGGAGCAAATGTCTCCTCAAAGTGATACCCTCAATTTGAGAGTACCCTTGTGCTACAAGTCTAGCCTTGTTCCGCACTATGTTGCCATCCTCATCGGATTTGTTCCTAAATATCCATTTAGTGCCTATGACATTAGTGGTCTTAGGCCTAGGAACTAGAGTCCAAACCTCATTCCTTTCGAATTGGTTTAGCTCTTCTTGCATGGCAAGAACCCAAAATTCATCATGTAAGGCTTCTTCAACCTTTTTGGGTTCAATTTGAGAGGTGTAGCAAGTATAGCTAATAAGATTAGCAAGTTGACGTCTAGTCCTAACACCCTCATTTACCTCTCCAATGATATCTTCTTTATCATGGAGTTTCCTAACCCATGGAGCGGGTTCTTTAGAGTCCAAGAGAGGAACTCTAGTAATGGGTTGTGTGACTTCATTAGATGTCCCAACATTGGGAGTCACCACAACCCTCTCCAAAGGAGTGTCATCCTCTAGAACATCCTCCTCCTCATGGTCATTAGACTTGAGCCTAGTATCATCAATGACCACATTTGATGATTCCATGACGGTTCGAGTCTTCAAGTTGAAAACTCTATAGGCTTTACTATTCAAGGCGTAGCCAATAAAGATACCCTCATCACTCTTAGCATCAAACTTGCCAAGTTGATCACGGTCATTTAAAATGTAGCATTTGCTTCCAAATGTGTGGAAGTAGCTAACATTTGGCTTCCTACCCTTCCATAGCTCATAGGAGGTGTTTCTAGAACCGGGCCTTAGGAACACACGATTTCCTATATAGCAAGCTGTATTGATGGCTTCGGCCCATAGGTTCCTAGGGACATTGTTGCTAAGCAACATCACTCGGGCCATCTCTTGGAGGACCCTATTTTTCCTCTCAACAACTCCATTTTGTTGAGGTGTCCTAGGAGCCGAAAACTCATGGGAGATGCCTAAGCTATCACAAAAGCTTTCAAAAGAGGCATTCTCAAACTCTCTCCCATGGTCACTTCTAATCCGTTTAATGCTTCTAATGTTAGATTTCATTTCATTTTGTAATTTAGTACAAAGCATTTTAAACTTATCAAAAGTTTCGGATTTTTCTCTAAGAAAGTATGTCCATGTAAATCTAGAGAAATCATCAACACATACAAAAATGTATCTCTTTCCACCCAAACTTTCGGTTTGCATGGGACCCATGAGGTCCATGTGGAGAAGCTCAAGAGGCTCCTTGGTGGTGAGATACTTACCCTTTTTGTGCATGCTTTTAGTTTGCTTTCCTTGTTGGCAAGGACCACAAACACCATTGGCTTTCTTCCCAAGCTTAGGGAGGCCACGCACACACTCGAACTTTCCAAGGGTCCGTAGATCCCTAAAGTTCATGTGGCCAAGTCTTTCATGCCACAACTCAATTTGCTCATCCATGGACACATTGTTTGAGACTATTCTAGCTTCAAGACAATAGCAATTGTCGCTAGATCTCATACCTTTCAATAAGGTTTGTCCATCGGGCTTTAGGATTGAGCAATCATCTTTACAAAACAAGACGGAATATCCTTCATCACTTAGATGTGAAATGCTTATTAAATTGGCTTTCAAGCCATCAACAAATAAAGCATCGGATAAGGAGGGTAATCCGGGAACGGAAATGGTTCCTTTCCCTACAACTTTCTTTTTGGATCCATCACCAAAAGTGACATATCCACCTTCCTCCATAACGAGAGTCTCGAAGAAACTCTTGTTTCCCGTCATGTGCCTAGAGCACCCACTATCTAGATACCAAAAATTAGAAGAATTTGCCTTCAAGGCTATTTGAGCAACATGGCAAACAATGTCATTCTTTCTAATCCACCTAGAAACAATCTTAGCTTTCTTAGTGGTTTTTGGTATATGGGCTCTAGATGTCCTAGGATCATGCATAATAGTATTATCATTCCTAGGAACATGCATCATGGCTCTTTTCTTTTTCTTCTCTATCATGCTTCTAGTTTTGCACATTTTTATATATCGAAAGCAATGTGGTCTAATATGACCATCAAATCCACAAAAATGACATATAGGAGTGAAATAAGGAATCATACCTTGTCCTTGTCTTTGTGGATGAAAGGGTTCAATCCTTCTTCGTTGTTGAACCGGTCTTGGTTGCTTCCTAGCTTGAGGTTGCATGATAGGTCTCTTTCCTTTGTGAGCCATTTGAGGAGGAATGTTGGCTTGAGAGACCCTAGGGGGTTGAGCTTGAGGTTTCCTTCTTGGACCCATCTTCACTTGTGCATTAGAGCATTGTCCTACTTCTAATTTCTTTCTAGGAGCTTGCACAAATGAAGTTTCTTCTTTCTTCAAGCTCTTGACAAACACGGTCTTGTTAGAGGTAGAGATCTTCTTGTCATCTTCATACCCAAGACCCCTCTTGTCACATGGACTCTTTCCAACACCAAGCATATGGTCAAGCTTCTTGGTGCTAGAATCCATCCTAGTCATAGAATTTCTAACTTCTTCAAGCTCACTCTTTAGACTTTCTTCATTCCTCCTAGATAAAGCTAACTCCTCTCTTAGCTTATCTTCTATCTTCTTGAATTTTTCCACTTGTTCACCTAAGTGGTCATTATGAGATGCAAGCTCAAGATTTTCTTCTCTCAACATCTTGATCTTTCTTGTGCTCTTGATTGCTAAATCATTAAACTCGGCATGGCATTTAGCAAGCACCTTTTTCTCCACAAAACTACTTATGGAGTTAGATGAGGAATCACTTTCTTCTTCACTTGAGTCATTTTCCTCTTGACTCATTTCCTCTTTCTCACTACCACTTTTGCTCTTATGTGAGGAGGCAAAAGCTAGGAGGTTAGCCATGAGCTCTTCTTCACTTGAAGACTCATCTTCCTCATTGGAGTCATCACTACTCCCACTCCAAGTGGCGGCCATCACTTTGCTCTTCTTCTTATCATTGTGATTAGCACATTCGGGGGCAAAGTGACCAATCCCACCACATTCAAAGCATCGGACCCCTTTCCTTTCGGTCCTCTCTTGTCTAGGCTCAAACTTCTTGAAGGAACTCTTTTTCTTCAAATCTTGTCCTCTTGACCCAAATCCCTTCTTCTTCTTGAACCCCATAACCTTGTTGAACCTTTTCACAAATAAGGCAAGGTCTTCATCCGATTCATGCTTTGCCTCCTTTGCATCCTTAGATGCTTTCAAAGCTATTCCTTTAGACTTCTTAGGAGGAGTAGTGGTGCTAGGAGCCTTCCTAGACTCATATGCAAGGAGACGCCCAATCACCTCACTTGGCTTCATATCCATGTAGCCACTATTTTCTTCTATGGCCGTCACCTTGGATTCAAACCTATCGGGGAGAGATCTCATAATTTTTTGCTTGACTCTCCTATCCGAATACGGGTCTCCGAGTTGATGGCTTTGATTTACAATATCCATCAATTTGATTTCGAAGTCATTGAAGCATTCATCCTCTCCCATCCTAAGTAGCTCAAACTGAGTTTGGAGGACTTGAAGCTTGGACTCCTTCACCACCTCGGTTCCCTCATGTGCAACTAGAAGGATGTCCCATGCCACTTTGGCAATCTGAGTATTCTGAATAAGCTTGTACTGATTCTCATCCATAGCACACATAATGGCATGCATAGCCTTCCTATTCCACTTAGAAGCCTCAAACTCTTGCGCGTTCCATTGCGCCTTAGGCTTCAAAACATCTTGTCCTCCACCATCGGGAGTCATCATAGGGAGATCATATCCGTCTTCCACCGCCATCCATGCACGGTCATGAATTTGGCATATGTAGGATTCCATCTTCCCTTTCCATTGGGAATAGTTCAATCCGGTAAGAAGTGGAGGCCTTGTGCTAGAAGCTCCTTCGTGGCCACCACCATTTCCACCGTTTCCACTCATAGTGTTTATGAATGAATGAAATGAATGCAAATGTATGAATGATCAAAAATCACACAAAATGCAAAACACACCAAAATAAGCAAGGATCACCTATGTATGTCTAGGAACCCGCTCTGATACCAATTGAAACAAATAATAGCACGGTGTGTATAAAGCTATCTAGAGGGGGGGTGAATAGATTTTACGCTTTTTACCCAATTTTTCGTGTTAGTCAAAATTACGAAAATGCCCTCAAGATAATATAACCAAGCAATTGTAATATGGTGCGGAAATTAAAACAACACTTGGTTTTTACGTGGAAACCCTCACGGGAAAAACCACGGGCTATGTAAGTAAGCCACACTCGAACCTCGAATCCACTAAATGTGCAAACGATTACAACCTAATCCCGGAAGTAATCACACACCTACCTAATCCCGGTATGAGTGAACCTAGTCCAATTTGCTTGCGTTCTAAGCAACCTAATCCCGGATGCTACACACAAGACTTACTTTCTCTTTGAAGAGAATACAACCGTAAGTGAATATATGTGAATATCCAAAATGCAACATAGAGCAAGGGAAACCCTATATGCTTATCTAAGATGATTAATATGCAATTAAGTATAATCCTAGATATCAAAACTAAATGACATGTCAATTAGTTTAGCTAATCAATATTAAGCACAAAACCTAATATGCAAGCACAATATAAAATCTCAAACATACATCATACTCATCTCAATATTGTATCTAAAGCATACAAAATAACAAACAAGTAATTAATTGAGATTGCTAGATAAGAGAAACACAAAACATGTAAGATATTAGTGAAAAGCTTACCAAGCAAAGTATGATGAAGATTCCATGCTAGATGACATCTAGATGATCTAAGATGATGCTAGATGATGATTGATGATCATGAAAAAGTGTTTGAGAATCAAGAATGGAGTTCTTGGAATTTTTCTTCTCTTTGAAAAATATCCTAAGTATGAATTCTGAATATGAACTCTCTTAATTGACCTAAAGTCAAAGTGGCATATATATAGGGGGCCAAATCAAAGTGAGGTCGTTTAAGTAAGTTTCAAAGAAACGCGCCGATCGGCGGTTTCAAACGGCGGCCAGGCCGCCGTTAATGACCGCCGAATTGAGCTCGTGAAGAACAGAGAATAAACGGCGGTTCATTCGGCGGTTTCGTGACCGCCAATTCCAACCGCCGAAACAGAACAGAGAGATCAAAATCAACCAGGTATGAACGGCGGTTTCTAACGGCGGTTTCATGCCCGCCGTTTCAACCGTCGAATTAGACTGAGAGATAAATCAATCAGGTCTTGAATCGGCGGTTTCGAACGGCGGTCGTGACCGCCGATCTTAACCGTAGAAAAGCTTCAGACCAATCTGGACTGAAACGGCGGTTTCATTCGGCAGCCAGGCCGCCGATCATAACCGCCGATCACCTAGATAGGTGAAAACCAAGGAGAAGCCAAGGGCATTCTCCATAGGCGGTCCTCGCGCTAAACCAAGCACATTCTCGTGCATGCGCGGACGTTTCCGAAAGTTATCGGGAAACGAATTATACAACAACATGACACAATTACACACCATAAAATATAATAAATAAGTGCAAGTGTGAAATGTGACAAATGAAGAGAATGCACACATATGCAATGAATGTTAAGTGTGTGTGTGCAACTAATCTCTTCAAAGAAAAGTAAGCACATAGAAATTTACCTTCGGTGCTTATCAACACGAGGTCTTCAAAAGGGTTTCGAACAACAAGACCGATACTTAGGCTACCCTTACAAAGAACCCCCACATATGGTTTGATCACGAAATAAGCCAATTAAAAACAACGGGAATCCTTACAAAGTCCAAATTACAAAAGTATTTGGCAAAGCAAATGACAAAGGTTTCTAATAAGAATTCAAACCAATTTCACCATTGTCATGAGAAAAGCAAGGATATAGAGATTTCATTGATTTTAATTTAAGAGCAACTATATCCAACTTTATAAGCGAAACATGGCATGAGCAACTTTGCACCCTATTTGATTTTTTTGGATAAGATATCCGTATGATAGTAGCCATGTTCAACCAATAAAGAAAGAGAGACATTTGAATTTTTTAGGTTCTTTGAACGGATACAAGATACTTTATTCATTTTGAGTCTCATAAGTCTTTTTCACACAAGTTTTGCATTTATATTGCAATCATCAATTCATGCTTTTTCATTTGAGCATGTTATATGAATTTCATGCTTTTTCATTTGACACTAGCATGTTATAACAGAATCATCATGTCATGGAGATAACAATAGGTCATTCATAATCATACTCCCTAGTATATCTCCTAGTCCAAAAATGCATGTTTGAACATAAATATGACATGGATTGTAACCAAACAAGGTTCACACTTATTGAATTGAAAACATATATACATATGTGCAACCAAGTTTACTCAAGCAATTAGAGGCATAAGATATTTCAAAATTTTTGCAAGTGACAAGAATGCAAAATAGCTCTCTTTGCTTGAGTTCCCCATATGGGGTCAATCACAAATCACATCACTCCACAAGACATATCCCAATAGATCTATTAAGTGTTTTAAATCGAGTAGCATCTAAGGGTTTAGTAAATAAGTCTGCAAGTTGATCATTAGTACCTACATGTTCAAGTACTCTGCATTTATTTTCAACAAGCTCTTTAATGAAATGATGGCAGATGTCAATATGCTTAGTTCTAGAATGTTGCACCGGATTCTTGGAAATATTTATAGCACTCATATTATCACAAAAGAGAGTGAGTGTACCTTGGTTGAATCCGTAGTCTACTAGCTTTTGCTTCATCCATAGGAGTTGTGTGCATCCACTCCCCGTGGCTATGTACTTGGCCTCGGTCGTGGACAAGGAAATCGAGTTTTGCTTCTTGCAAAACCAAGACACCAAGTTGTTGCCTAGAAAGAAGCAACCGCCCGATGTGCTCTTCCTATCATCGTAATTTCCTGTCGCATCACTAAAGACTACAAGACTAGCATTAGTGTCAAAAGAGTACCAAATCCCATAGTTGGAAGTCCCATTCACATAGCGAATGATTCTCTTTACGGAAGAGAGATGGGACTCCTTAGGATCTGCTTGGTACCTAGCACACACACCCACACTAAAAGAGATATCGGGCCTACTTGCAGTCAAATAAAGCAAGCTTCCTATCATGCCACGATATAACGTTTGTTCCACATTTTTACCACTAGCATCCTTGCTTAGCTTCAAAGTGGTACTCATGGGTGTATCATAATGTTTGGCATTTTCTAAACCAAACTTCTTAACAAGGTATTTGGCATATTTGGCTTGGGTAATGAAGATCCCATCATCTAATTGCCTAATTTGCAAACCTAGGAAGTAACTAAGCTCACCAACAAGACTCATCTCAAATTCATGAGACATAACATCAATAAATTGTTGGACCTTGGTGTTGTTGGTGGAGCCAAACACTATATCATCAATATAAATTTGAGCTATAAAGAGCTCATCCTTGTCTTTCTTGATGAATAGAGTCTTGTTAACACTACCCTTGTGTAGTTGTTGTCAACAAGAAATTGAGTGAGGCACTCATACCAAGCCCTCGGTGCTTGTTTCAACCCATATAGTGCCTTCTTGAGGCGATAGACATGGTTGGGGCAGTATGCATCCACAAACCCCTTAGGTTGTTCAACAAACACTTCCTCTTGCAAGAAGCCATTTAGGAAGGCACTCTTGACGTTCATTTGGTGCAATTTGAACTTGTGCACACAAGAAATGGACAAGAGAAGCCTAATGGACTTTAGACGGGCAACGGGAGCAAAAGTCTCCTCAAAGTCTAAGATGCTTATCTAAGATGATAAATTTATAATTAGAACAATCCTAGATATTAGAACTAAATGACATGTCAAATAGCTTAGTTAATCAAGATTAAGCAAAAACCTAATTAGCTATCATAATACAACTTCTCAAACATTCAATATACTAATCTCAATCTTGTATCCAAAATATATATAAATAACATACAAGTAATAAATTGAGATTGCTTGTTAAGAAAAAACACAAAATATGTAAGATATTAGTGAAAAGCTTACCAAGCAAAGTGTGATGAAGAATCCATGCAAAAAGACATCTAGATGATCAAAGATGATGCTAGATGATGATTGATGATCATGAAATGGTGTTTGAGTAATCAAAAATGAGTTCTTGGAATTGTTCTTATTTTTGAAAAATATCCTAAGTATGAAATCTGAATATAAACTCTCTTAATTGATCTAAAGTCAAAGTGGCATATATATAGGGGGTCAAATCAAAGTGTGGTCGTTTTGAATAAGTTGCCCTATTTTTGCCTTGGGCGCTATTCGTAGGGCACCTTTGTACATCGCCTGAACAGTGCCCCAACTCTGTTCTCTCGGGAAAATAGAGTGGCGCTGTACGTAGAGTGCTTTGTACAACGCCTGTACAGCGACCGATTTAAATCGATCATGTCTGTACAGTACTTTGATGGGCACTGTACGAACAGCGCTTTGTACAACGCCTTTCACTATGTATGAATCCTAAGTCTATGCATGGCATGGCATTGGACATACAAGATGAAATCAAAATAAACATGCAAGAAGAGATGTTAATGAACATTAATGCACAACAATAAGAAATACAACATACAAGATTTAACCATATGCATGAGTTGTAAGTGTGTGCAACTATCTCTTCAAGACAAGTAAGCAGTTAGAGTTTTTCCTTTGGTGCTTATCAAAATGAGGTCTTCAAAGGGCTTTGAGCAATAACACCAACACCTAAGCTACCCTTACAAAGAACCCCAATATGTGGTTTGACTACGAAATAAGCCAATCAACAAATGGGAACCTTACAATAATCACTTGTTAACACTTTTCTTATATGAATCACTTGTGTATGCGTGCTTAAACTTGATGAAATCATGCCATGTATCTAATAAACTTTGGAAGCATGGAATTGATTACCTTGGAGTGATGAAATACTAAATTCCTGATGTTTGAATGGTGTATGTTCATATACTACCCTTTGATTAGAGTGTGTGGATCATAAGAATATCTTAAGAATTCACTCTATCAATCTTAGTTCAACAACTTACATTCACTAATGATTAATCTAAACCTTAGATGATATATTAAGTGAATGGTTGAGTGTGCCAATTGTATAAATGGAACTACACTAGTGACTTGATCTTTATTGCATGAAAGTGGTTATTTGTGGTGCATCATTACTAAATTCATACATTCCCTAGCATCTTAGCTTTTAATTGTAATCATTTAATATCACATTAAGTTAATTCAGTAAAGATTCACTAATTCTAGCATAGACCGTTCATTTGAATTCCCTGTGGGATTGATACCCTTACTTTGTACACTATACTAGTCTAACAACTTGTACGATTGCAAAGGGTTAAATACTCACACGTTCAGTAATATAACCGTGGTAATTTAGAACATATTATAGTGCAATTAGAGAACCGGTTAGGACACGTCAAACTTTTGGCGCCACTGCCGGGGAACTTCTCTTGTAGTGCAGTTAGCTAGGTTTAGGAGTGTCATCTTAGAAAAATTTTAGAATTGCTATACTTTTAGTCGTACATTAGCATAACGTTTATCTTTTTTCACATTGATCTTTGTTACTTTTCTTGAAACTGTGTGCAGAGTCCTTACAGTAAACTTAATGGAGCACGTACGCTGCATGAAGGAATTTTCATTACCCACTGTGGGGGGCACATCCTTCAGCCATAGCATTGAACGCCGCTCAGCGGGACTATGAGCTGAAGAACTTGCACTATAACATCTTGCCATCCTACTATAGGAAACCTAATAAAGACGCACTCTAGTTTATGAAAGAATATTACAATGCTATCACCACGATACCATTGGGCCAATTAACGGAGGATTTATTGAGGATGTGTTGCTTTTCATACTGTTTGAAGGACAATGCCAAGAAATGGCTAATGGCTTTGCCAGCGGGTACACTGACCACATGGGCCGAGGTGGAGCAGAAATTGTTCTCCAAGTTCTTCCCATCCTGGAAAACCAAAGAAATAAAGGGAAGGATTGCAAACTTCCAAGAGGAGGAAGGAGAAGCATTCCATGAATTGTGGGAGAGGTTCAAGCTACTGTTAGCTCAGTGCCCACACCATGATTTCCCACTTCAGTCATAGGTGCAATCTTTTTATGATGGTCTTACTGGACTCACACAGGCGATTGTCGACAATGCTTGTGGTGGAGCGATGAGGGAATGTACCGCTGATTATGTGTTCAACAAGTATGAAATGTTGGGACAAAATTCTCAACAAAGAAGCACAAAAGGAAGCCGTAGTGGGACTGCACAGTTAGCAATGCAGATGGAGACTTTGAATAATAGTGTCAGGGCAATGATTGTAAATCAATAGGGCCAATAGAATAGCCAGGGTAAGGTATGCCAGGCATGCGGCATGATTGGACATGGAGCAGATGTATGCACCTCCCACAGAGAGGTTTATTTAGAGGCAGAAGCTCAAGCGATGTACCAGTGGAATCAAGGCAGGCAGAGAAACAGTAATAATGCCTATCAGCAACCAAGGTATGATCAAAATCAATCATGGGGTGGAAACAATCCTTGTAGTTAGTATCAAGGCCAGTAGGGTGCTGGAGGTTCAAGGCAGTGGAACAATCATAATCCTTCACCTTCTTATCAACAAGAAATGGACCAAAGAATGATGGGAATAGAGGCGTCACTGAAGAAGTTATCTATTCAGTTGGGACAGGTGATAGAGGCTAATGGGCAGCAAGACAGGGGGAAAGCCCCAATGCATGAGCAGGCCCATGCCATTACTAGTTCTAGGAGTGGGTACACTACCGAGGAACAAGATCCGGGGAGCTTTGAGTTGAGTATCACTGTGGGAAACTCCTCAGCAGAAAAAGCTATGCATGATCTTGGAGCCAGCATCAATATGATGCCATACTCTGTATATGAGAGGCTAAGCTTAAGTGAACTCAAGCCGACGTCCATTAGTTTGCGTCTTGCAGATCAGTCATCTAGAAATCCTAGGGGAGTAGTAGAGAATGTGATCCATAAGGTGGATCGATTGCTCATTCCTACTGACTTTGTAGTGTTGGACGTAGAGGATAGAGATGAGAATGGAAATTCATAGCCCGTGTTGTTAGGAAGGCCATTTATGGCAACCTCACGAGCAGTGGTGGATGTTCATGGAGGGAAACTCACTTTAAGTGTCTTGGATGATGTAGTAGAGTTCAATATGTTTGGTGCTCAACCATTGCCAAAGAAGGAACCCAGAAATGAGGAAAGAAGTCCACCTAGTCAAGATTCTCAAGAGTCTGACAGCATGGAAGAGTTTTTGAGAACATTGGAAGAAGAGGAGAAGATCTCGAATGATTCAGAGACAAGGAATAAGGAAGAATTGCTTGACCACAACAAGAGGTTGTTAATGAGAATTGAGCAGCTAGATAAAGAAAAGGAGGAACAGATGGGATATCTTGCGGAGGTTATGAAACTCATATCTGATTTGAAAGAGGCCTATACTTCCTCTACACAAAAGATGCAAGATAGAATTTTCGATCTAATGAAGGAATTAGAGGTACGGGATATGGTGGAAGATTTGAACACAACTTGTCCGGCAAGGAAGCGTTCCATCCACAACCTCAATACCACAGCAAGAGTTGACAACCGCGGAGGTAATTTCTACTCTCCAATGTGTTATTATTGTGGAACTCAAGAGCACAAAAGGCCTAATTGCATGAGATACCACGAGTTCTGTACAACTAGGAATGTGTTGCGTAGGAGGCTTGTGGGGAGACCAAGGCAAATATGGGTCTGAAAGGACACATACAAGGAATCTTCCCCACATCAAGTGAACTCCACACCAGATTTGAAAATGTGGCTCCCTAAGGAACACATGTCTTTTAGCTTGTTACGTCGACCTCCTACACCTTGTTCTTAGTTTGAAAGCACGAGCACGTCTCATTCGCATTTAAATATGTGAACGGTTTAATGAATATTGTGTATGTGCAGGTGGATGCCCCGAAGAGTAGGGTCGAAATGCAATGTTTTACTTATTTTGTTTGTAATTATTAATTAAGGACAAGTAATTAGGTTTGGGATCATTTGACCCATAACCTTGGATCTTATTAAGTAAGTATATCGATTATGTGTATAATTTTCCCTGAGCATTGAACTAGGGTTGTATATATATATATTGTGTGTGTGAAGTGAATTGTGCAGGTCAACGTTTCGAAATTGAGAAAAAAGAGCCAAGGATTTAGGGTTGGATTGCCGTGAGCTTAGTCCTAACGGGACATAAGCCGCCGTCCAGAAGAGACAAACCCGCGTTGATTATATTGTCTCTGACCACGGATTCGTGTGGCTAGACATATCCCGCAGTCCAGAAGGAACAAGCTCGCCAAAGGAAATTGGAGTATCTCAGCGACCTTGATTTGGCAGGACATAAGCCGCCGTCCAAAAGAGACAAACCCAAGGGAATTTGATGACTTTGTGGTGAGACCAGGTTCGAAGGGTAAAAAACCTCCAGGCAGGAGAAGCAATCTCGCCAAATATGGCAGGATTCTACCGTGACCTTGTGCGGCGGGATATGTCCCGCGGGGCAGAAAGGATAAAACCGCGGTGGGGTGTTAAAGAAGAAGGGTGCTTTGTGCCACAAGTTAAGGTGGCAGGATTGAACTCGCTACACAAACCCGCCAAGGCCTTCAGAGATGGTTTAAAAGGTAAATGTGCTATCTTTTGGGTTGGTATTCTATTTTTCAACTAGAGCTTTCACTTCAAGCATCCTTGTGCATCTTGATCCTCAACCAAGGTACTTTTCAGATCCGAATTCTTGACTTGGCTTGCAAGTAATCTCTCCTTCCTTATTCTCTCTTGATCATATGGTGATGTTAGGCTGTTAAAATTTTGAGGAATAGAAGGGAGAAATCATTAGAAAATACCTATAGACATGTGCATGCTAGGATGATAGGTTAGTCAGAATTAAGATGAATTCAATGATATGTGATCTAACTTGTGATTTTGATAGTTAAATAACGTGTTTATGCGTATGTTGGTTTACATACACACACACACACACACACACACACACACACACACACACATAATTTTGGTAAATAACGTAAATATTAAGAAATACTTAGGATAATTAAGGCATCTTAGGTAGCATTAGAATTCACTGTTCCAGTAGTTCTATATAGTATATAATTGCTCACTCCATGAAATGGAAAATGTCATTGAAGATGTGTTAGTGACTGAATTCTCTAAGAAGAATATCCGTGACTCTATGGCTTCAAAAGACTATGAAATAGAAGAGGGTCAAGAAACTGACTGGGTAGAAATGTTAGTATGGGCTAGCGCCACAGTAGAAGATGAGGAAACCGGGGAGCACATTCTAAGGGATGAGCAGCCAAACACAACTCCCCCACCTATCTTAGAACTCAAGCTACTGCCATCTACCTTGAAATATGCATTCCTTGGGAAAAATGAGACACTTCCGGTGATCATTGCATTAGACTTGCAATCAGAGGAAGAGAAAGAATTGATCAATGTGTTGAGATACTACAGAGAGGCAATAGGATGGTCGTTGGATGACTTGAAAGGAATTAGCCCTACCACGTGTATGCATAAAATTTTTCTTGAAGAGGGATCCAAGCCGACTATCGAAGGGCAGCGAAGGCTCAATCCAATCATGAAGGAGGTAGTCAAGAAGGAAATCTTCAAGTTGTTAGAAAATGGGATCATTTACCCTATTTCAGACAGCAAGTGGGTTAGTCATATTCATGTAGTGCCAAAGAAGTCTGGGTTGACTGTGGTGCAAAATGAAGACAATGAGTTGGTACCACAAAGGGTTCAGACAGGTTGGCGAGTATGCATCGATTACAGGAAACTTAATACAGCAACTAAGAAGGATCATTTCCCTCTGCCATTCATTGATCAGATGTTGGAACGTCTGGCAGGTCACAGTCATTACTGCTTTTTGGACGGATACTCCGGATACAACCATATTGCTATAGCTCCAGAAGATCAGGAGAAAACAACATTCGCATGCCCTTTAGGTACATTCGCCTACCGACGGATGCCATTTGGGCTATGTAATGCTCCAGGTACATTTCAGAGGTGCATGACATCTATATTTTCAGATATGGTGGAAGGCATAATAGAGATCTTCATGGACAACTTCTCTGTGATGGGAAATTCTTTTGGTGACTGTTTGAGAAACCTATCTTCAGTGTTAGCAAGATGTAAGCAAGCTCATTTGGTATTGTAAGGTTCTCATTTGTTGATTGGCTCATTTCATGGACAAACCACATGTTGGGGTCCTTTGTAAGGGTAGCTTAGGTGTTGTTGTTATTGCTCAAGCCCTTTGAAGACCTCGTCTTGATAAGCACTCCAAAGGTATATCTCTAGTGCTTATTTTTCTTTGAAGAGATTAGTTGCACACACACACTTAACATACATTGCATATGTGTGCTTTCTCTTCACATGTCACATTTCACACTTGCACTCATATGTTATTTTTTGTTGTGTGTATTTGTGACTTGTAATTCGTTTCCCGATAGTATTCGGAAACGTCCACGCATGCACTAGAATGTGTTTGGTTTTACGTGAAGACCACCTACGGAGAATGCCCTTGGCTTCTCCTTGGTTTTCACCTATGTTGGTGATCGGCGGCCTGGCCGCCGAATGAAACCGCCGTTTGCATCCAGAAGTGTCTGGAGCAATTTTGCGATTACGATCAGCGGTCACGACTGCCGTTTGAAACCGCCGTTCAAGACCTGATTGATTTTATCTCTCAGTTTGATTCGGCGGTTACGAAACTGCCGAATGAAACCGCCGTTCATACCTGATTGATTTTATCTCTCGGTTTGATTCGGCGGTTAGATCGGCGGTCATGAAATCACCGAATGAAACTACCGTTGTTCCCCTGTTCTTCTCGGGTTCAATTCGGCGGTTAGAATCGGCGGCCTGGCCGCCGAATGAAACCGCCGATCGGTGCGTTTTAGGGGCAAACTTGTCTTTTCACATGCTCTATTTTTCATGCCTATAAATACATCACTTTCTCTTGTTCTGAATGTGACTATTTAATCATCAAGAACCCTACTTTCAGAAGAGAGATTTTTAAGAGAGAAAGCAACCAAGTTTGCTCAATTAAACACTCAAACCAAAATCAATTTGCATCAAAGTTCATCTAGCATTCTCTAGCATATCTAGGATGCTTGCTTGCATGGGTCTTTTATCATCACACTTGCTTTGGTAAGTTTTTCACTATTATCATATATAGTTAATGTTTTATTTATTAAGGCATCTCTTTTATTACTAGATTGTTCTTAGATTGAATTCTAATATTCAAGATAGAGATTGTTGTGTTGATTTGATTGAGTGTTGTTTTGTGATAGATATCTAGGTTTCTATAATCTATGATTATCTAAGCTAATTGACATGTCATTTAGCTTTAATATCTAGGATTGTTCTAATTGCAAATTCATCATCATAGATAAGCATATAGGGTTTCCCTTGCTCTATGTTGCATTTGAATATTCATATATTCACTTAGGGTGTTAATCTCTTTTTAGAAAATTAAGTCTTGTGTTGTGACTGGGATTAGGTTGCTTAATTCGTAAGCAATCGGACTAGGTTCGCTTATACCGGGATTAGGTAGGTGTGTGATTACTTCCGGGATTAGGTTGTAATCATTTTACACATTTAGTGGATTCGAGGTTCGAGTGTGGCTTACTTACTAGCCCGTGGTTTTTACCGTGAGGGTTTCCACGTAAAAATCAAGTGTTATTTAATTTCCGTATTTTATACTTGATTTATTTCTTTATCTATTTAGGGGTAATTTTGTAATATTGACTTAACACGAAAAATTGGGTAATAAGTTTAAAATCTATTCCCCCCCCCCCCCCCCTCTAGATAGTTTTATACACACCGTGCTATAATTTGTTTCAATTGGTATCAGAGCGGGTTTCTAGATATACATAGGTGATACTTGCTTATTTTGGTGTGTTTTGCATTTTGTGTGATTTTTCATCATTCATACATTTGCATTCATTTCATTCATTCATAAACACTATGAGTGGAAATGGTGGAAATGGTGGTGGCAACGAGGGTGCTTCTAGCACAAGGCCTCCACTTCTTACTGGGTTGAACTATTCCCAATGGAAAGGGAAGATAGGATCCTACATATGTCAAATTCACGACCATGCATGGATGGCAGTGGAAGATGGATATGATCTACCCAAGATGACTCCCGATGGTGGAGGAGTAGAAGTTTTGAAGCCTTAGGCGCAATGGAGTCCGCAAGAGTTTGAGGCTTTAAAGTGGAATAGGAAGGCGATGCATGCCATCCTTTATGCAATGGATGAGAATCAGTATAAGCTTATTCAGAACACTCAAATCGCGAAAGTGGCTTGGGATATCTTACAAGTTGCACATGAAGGAACCGAGGTGGTGAAGGAATCCAAGCTTCAAGTCCGCCAAACTAAATTCGAGTTACTTAGGATGGGAGAGGATGAATGCTTTAATGATTTCAAAATCAAATTGATTGATATCGTTAATCAAAGTCACCAACTCGGAGACCCGTATTCGGATAGGAGAGTCAAGCAGAAAATCATGAGATCTCTCCCCGATAGGTTCGAATCAAAGGTGACGGCTATAGAAGAAAATAGTGGTTATATGGATATGAAGCCAAGTGAGGTGATTGGGAGACTTCTAGCTTATTAGTCTAGGAAAGGTCCTATCTCCACACCCACTAAAAAACAAAAAGGAATTGCTTTAAAAGCCTCCAAGGATGAAAAGGAGGCAAAGAAGATTGACTTGGATGAAGACTTTGCCTTGTTTGTAAAAAGGTTCAACAAGGTTATGAAGTTTAGAAAAAAGGGCTTTGGATCAAAAGGTCAAGATTTGAAGAAAAAGGGTCCTTTCAAGAAGTTTGAACCTAGGCAAGAAAGGACCGAAAGGAAAGGGGTCCGATGTTTCGAGTGTGGTGGCATAGGTCACTTTGCCCCCGAATGTGCAAATCACAATGAGAAGAAAAAGGGAAAAGTGATGGCCGCCACTTGGAGTGGAAGTAATGATGACTCCAATGAGGGAGATGAGTCTTCAAGTGATGAAGAGCTCATGGGTGGAAACTTTTAGCGACTCCCAAGTCATTGTTAATCAAGTATTAGATGAATACTAGGCGAGAGATGAAAACATGATCGCCTACCTAAAATTAGCAAATGAGCTACTGGGGAGGTTTAAAGAGTACAGGATTACCCAGATTCCCAGAGAAGAAAACGAACAGGCTGACGCCTTGGCAAAACTGACGTCCGCCACAATCAACATCTGGCATAGGACTATTCCCATGATTCACCTACTACACCCAAGTATAGTCAAACAAATGGAAGTTGGGGCAGTCTTCAGCGAAGCAAATAGCTGGATAACACTAATCAAAGAATACCTTGTCAATGATGTACTCCCAAGCGATCCATTGGAGGCAAAGCGACTGAAGTACAAAGCTACAAGATATTCAGTTCTCAATGGAGAACTGTACAAAAGGGGGTACTCAAGGGCACTGTAGAGATGTGTCGGGCCTGAAGAAGCAGAAGAGATCCTAAGAAGCATACATAGTGGAAATTGTGGGAATCATGCTGGAGGTGTCAGCCTTGCCCACAAAACATTACGACAGGGCTTTTACTGGCCAACACTGTTCGCCGATGCTAAAAGGGTAGCAGCAAGGTGTGAAGCATGTCAGAAAATTGCAAACAATATTCGCCAGCCACCTGAACTCTTGTAAAGTATCACCTCGCCTTGGCCATTCGCCATGTGAGGAATTGACTTAAATGGTCCAATGCCAACAGCACCCGGAGGAGCAAAACATGCTATCGTGGCTGTGGATTATTTTACAAAATGGGTAGAGGCTGAGTCATTGGTGCACATAACAGAAGAAAACACTACAAGCTTTGTGAAAAAAAATATCCTGTATAGATTCGAGATACAAAACACCATCATCACCGACAATGGAACCCAATTCGATGGCAAGAAATTCAGGGAGCTGTGTGACAAGTATAGAATCAACAACTATTATGCAACTCCAGCACATCCACAGACAAATGGTCAAACTGAAGCAGTAAACAAGATCATAAAGCACAACCTAAAGGCCAAACTAGCTGCGAAGAAGGGTAACTGGGCAGAGAAGCTACCATAGGTACTGTGGGTGTATCGAACTACAGAAAGAAGCTCAACGGGTGAAACCCCATACTCCATGGTTTTCGAAGCTGAAGCTATCATTCCCGTGGAAACATCCTTCTCTTCACCAAGGGTACAACTATTCCAACCAGAACTAAACGTTGATATGCTAAAATGTGGCCTGGACGAGCTAGAAGAACGGAGAGAACGTGCACAAATAAGAAACGCTGCATATCAACAAAGGGCGGCCAGGTATTACAACTCGCATGTGCGTGAAAGAAAATTTGTACTCGGCGACTTAGTTCTGTAAAGAGTAAATCCGGGAACCAGAGACAAAGCTACAGGATCACTCGCAGACAAATGGGAAGGGCCTTATCAAATTACAGGCATAGCTGGTCACGGGGCATATCACATTACTCGAGAGGGTTTTGGCGAATTACCTCGGCCATGCAATGCGCAATACTTGAAGATATACTACCCTTAACTTTTTCATTTGCTTCTAGAATTTATTTCAATGTTTTTTCTTCTTAGGTAGTTTTCGTTTTAGCATTCTTTCTCTGTTTTTATTTTAACAAAAGTTGCAGGAAGTATTCAATAAAAAGTAATTTATTACTAAGAACCCGTGACTTAACTCGCCACAACGCCACAAAAGTAACCAGGTACAAAAAGAATTCGCCATCATAACCATAAGTCACTCACCGTTGCGTAAAGACGAGTTTTATACTCGCAGCAACGAAAACGAGCGAGATGACGCACGAAATTAAGGCGAGCCAAAGGCAACTATGCCTAAAGCTATCATAATAATCGGTGGTCACCGCCGTGGGAAAAACGAGATCCCAAGAAAGACACAAGAAACACCCAATCAAAAGCGTACATGAGGAATCTCAAGCGATGGGGATTGAGAAAGCTAGCCGAGAACAAAAGTGACTAAAACATAAAGTAAAAAGCAAAAGAGGAAGACGTCCCAATAATATGCTAAAAACTTGGTGTATAGTCGGATATGTCTTGACAAACACTGAGTACGCTAAAACTCAGCAATGGCAGCTGAATAAAGAATAAATAATATGCTAAAAACTTGGTGTATAGTCGGATACGTCTTGACAAACACTGAGTACGCTAAAACTCAGCAATGGTAGCTGAATAAACAATAAATAATATGCTAAAAACTTGGTGTATAGTCGGATATGTCTGGACAAACACTGAGTACGCTAAAACTCAGCAATGACAGCTGAATAAAGAACAAAGCCAAGAATTCATCAAGGGCAGCTGAACCAAAAGTGAAGTCAAAGGAGTTATAAATTTTGTATAAGTTATTTACAATTGAAACTACAAGGAGAATTATTTACAACTAAAGTAATGCATAAATTCAACTAGCTGCTCATCATCTTCAATCTCATCTTCAGAAGGCCAGGTTATTTCTTCATCCCCATACAGCATGAAATGCCCATAATCCCTACCAGCAACAGGACCTAAATCAAGTTCAGCACTAGATCCAGAAAAGCTGCCTTTCTGACCAGAATAGTAAGTGTTAAAAGCGCGTTTGCTGGGAATTTCTAAGTGCATCGGATGAGGCTCAGTCCTCATATAGCGACAATGGGCTTTCCACCATTTTCTCTGTTCCTTTATCGAACCCACTGCGCTGTCCATATGCAACTTAAGGGATTTGTCGAAACGCCTTAGAGCTTTTTCATTCGAATGATCCTTCATGGCGAAAAACTTCTTCGACTGCCTCATGCCTCGTTCAAACTCAAGCAACAAAAGTGCATCATAGGCAGGGGATCTCTTAAAATGATCAACTGCTTCAACCTCTAAAACAGCCTTCAAATCGTTGAAGATGACATCACGCGAAGACAATTGGTTGCGCAGGTCCAACACCTCACACTCAGCTTTTTCTCTAGCCTCCTCAGCTAATCGCTCAGCCTCTAAGTGTGTTGCGAGTGAGTCTTGACTCCCAGACAGCTGCTCCTTCAGTTAGCGAATCTCCTCCGCGGCAGTAGACAATTTTTCTTCGGCAGCCAGCTGAGCAGAAAGGTAACCATCGGTGGATTCCCTTAACTGAGTAATTTGCTGAGCATGAAGTTCCTCAGCAGAAAGCTTCTCAGCTTCCCAAGTGGAAGCTCGCTCTCGCAGGCATTTCACATCCCTAGAAAGGAAATTCCCTCGCCTGTAGTTGTCAGCCAACTCAGACATTATCTGAAAAGAAAAACAGACAAGTCAGGAAACACGCAAACCAAAGTACAACACGAATACTGCGAGAGACTCACCAAAGAGTGGCAGTTGAAGAAAAATTCTATTTTTCTGTTACAAGACCTACTCTTCACATGCTCCCAACCTTCACCGACATAAACGTCGTTGTTCATTAGGTATGAGCAAATCTCCACAGCTGTGAAGTCTGAAAGGGAAACAGACTCAACTCCCTCACCAGCTTCAATTGGATCCACGAGAGGAACTTCATGAGTAGTGCTCGAACCAGATTTATAAGCCCTGGGTTGCTTTGACGGCTCTGATTTATCAGCTGGCCCTAGCTGACCAGATGGCATAGGTTGACTAGCAGAAGACACATTCGGCCCACTCGCAGCCGCCGGAGGAGAAGCTACACCGATCAGGGAGGGGGCAGGAGCATTCAACTTGTTAACTCCCTTAGAAGGTGGAGACACCGCCGCACTCATCCCACCAGCAGGAGCCTTAGAAACAGTTGTTTGAGTAGAGGGAGTACAGGTCTTGACGAGTACAGGTCCATTAGCACCCTCATTGTCCGAAGAAATAACATACTGCACAACTCTTGACGCCCGCTTTGGAGGTCGAGTAGTATGATCAGGGGTGCCCTCAGCCGGGCATTTGCCTCTACCAGTCTAGGGTGTCAGGTCACTCGTAAGATCAAGGGGAGTTTCAGGGACATCCGTATCAAAAATAGGAATGTCACTAACTGACCTTGAAGCTCCAACTTTCTCTTTTCCCTTACGGCTGGGGGTAGCCGCAGCAGGAGTAGTCGCAACAGGAGTGGTCGCAGCAGTAGTCACAGCAGGCATACTCGCATCAGTTTCTGGATGCACAGGGGGCTGCCCCGACTCAACACCTCCCCCAGCAACATCACCTACTTCCTCGCCATCTGAGGGATCATCAACATCCGGGCTAGCAATTCCTTCTTTAGCCAAACCAGCGGCATGTCTTTTGCTGGCCGCCTCACAGTTCTTTACTGCCCGGGCTTGCAAATCACAAACTGTATCGAAGTCCATCACTGTGAAAAATAACCCTAACAGAATAAACAAAACAGTAATATCAAAAAGAAGGCTGATAAAACTTACGGCGAGGGAGCCTAGCAGGTAGGCGTGTGAAACTTCGTTGAGCGATCATTTTCTCCTCGTCCAAGAGAAATGATCTACCTCTTTCATCCAACTGAAGAACAGCTGCCGCGGCAAGATGAGCAATCTCAGCATCAAGAAGGACATGGTTTGTTTTTTACCAAGCTTCAGGAGAAGTGAAATGCCTGGGAACCTTCTTCGCCAAAAAACTGTGGCTCACACTGGCGGGCACATTCCTGCTCCACTCGCCACCAGCGAAAAACCAGCTATTCTTCCACCTTTTATTTGAAGTAGGAAAACCCCAAATAAAACCCTTCTTTTTCTCATCACTAGAGATTTCCACCTGTCCGGGGTTCGCCACACCCTCAGGGATCCAATTTTCCACTGCTGAAGAGAGAAGGAAGTACGTTCTACTGTGGCCCGCTTGTCTTAAAGTATAAAAATGGTGGATCTCGCGGGGCGTAGGGGGCCCATAGCCCTTCAATTTCCACATCAAACACAGGCACATCAAGATCCTGTAACTGTTTGGGGCGAGTTGGGCAGGCGCAATCTGGGCCTCCGCGAGGAATTTGGTGATGAAGGGCTGAAGAGGAAGAGTTACTCCACAGCTAAGCATCGCAGCATAGATGGCGACCGCATTCTTAGGAGGGTTCCACGCCGCTCGATCACATGGCAAAGTCAAAATCACAACATCTGGGATGTCAAAACGACTTTTGTACTTGCGAAGTTCCTCCTCGCCAACCACATTTACTTCACAATCAAAAGAACATGGGCGGTCAGCTGTGAAGTGTAATCTATTCTTCTAGTGATCTTCAACATCTGAATCCACAGTAGTCTAAGCATCCAGCAGAGATCCTCGAGGAGCCCTAGAAGCTCGTCGCCTACTGCCACCTGATTTGGAAGACCTCGTCATCATCAGAGAGCAACTATCAAAAGACGAAGGAGAAAGGATGTTAGGAGCAAAATTTTCCTCAGATGAAGGAATATAAACAGAAATCAGAGATGGGGAATCCGGATGAAAATTACCAATCAAGGATTCAATTCGGTCTATAGTACATTTATCACCAAGCTCTAAAGCTTGCATCATTTGATTAAAAAGAGAAGAACGCAAGGAAGGATCCATGAGAACTCACCAGAAAACCCTAGGGTCGTAGAAATAGGCAGCAGAATTGGGGATGCTGAGAAACAAGAACGGTCGAGTTTGACGAACCGTCTGATAATGGAAAACGCAGGAGAAAAGCTATAGCAAATACTCGAAGAAACGGGAAAATAGGGCAGATGAAAACGAAGTTTCAAGCCTATTTTTTGTTCTAAGAAAACAAAGGAAATATTAACGAAAAGATTGAAATAAGGAAGAAGAAACGATCGGGCATTAAAAGAGGGAGTTTTGAAATTCAAAAAGAAAATCAGAGAAAAAGATATTTGGTTAAAGTGAGCGACGGTCACAATAACTGGCCGCAATAGTCACCACCAAATAATGGACATGTGGCACCTCGGGGATCACCAAGCAGTCAAAATGTATCTTCACTTGTCAAGTGAGTGGAAGCGCCAGAGATTGTGTGGCCAAGAATGAAGGCTTGCACCGGAAGAATCAACTAACAAGTTCAAAACGTGGTGAAAATGAAAAAGGGGGGATTATTTGCGAAACACGCCAAAATTTTAAAAGCATGGATATAAATACTACTCGCGGAGGCAAACGAATTGGAAACCCAAATCATTCGCTCAGCTCGAAGTATTTATGGGGGTATTGTTGTATATATAATTTCGCCAAGCAGCCACGTCATCAAAGGAGTCAATAAATGCTGAGGAAAAGGTTGCCACGTCACTCATCGACCAGGTCAAAAGAGAAAATGTGGACCAGTCAGTATGTCAACGTCAAAGTCAATAAGTCAAAGGTGTGTTCGCCAGAGCTAGATATGTACTCGCCAAAGATAGAAACATGGTCGCCGAAGGGTAATACCCAGGAGAAAAGATGTTCGCCGCATCAGCGCACTAGGCACAAACCGACACAGCAGAAACACGAAAATAAACCCTAACTCCTAGAAAACCCATGACAACGAGGAGTCATAGAAAGGGAAAGCGCCGAAAACACATATTCGTATCTGTTACAACATGGGAATCCTAGTACGAATCAAAAAGGAAATCCTACCTCCAACACGACTAAAATCAAGGGGAAACCCTAATTATCATGTATAAATAAAACCACCTATCCCACGAGGAGAGGGTTTGAAAACCTAAAGAGAGAAAAGCAAGAACTCGAGAGATTTGAGTGTGAAACCGAAACAACTGAATTATAGTGATATTTTCCTGTCCTCCAGGACGCCGTGGTTTTTTCCCATTCAAGGGTTTTTCCACGTAAATCTGTCTCTTGCATGTGCTGATTTTCTTTCTTGTTTAAAGTTTGTTTTGATTTAATTGTTGGTCACGTGGTAATCCAAATTTCACCGTCAATAGTATTAATTGTCATTTTATTATCCTAGATAAGCATCTAAGGCTCCCAAGCTTTATTTGCTCTTTGAATATCATCATATATTCACATAGGCCGATTTATCTCTTCATTGAAAAGCAAGACTTGTGTGATGACCGGGATTAGGTCGTACACGGGGATTAGGTGTTCACATAAGCAATTGGACTAGGATCACTCATACCGAGAGTAGGTAGTGGTAGTGAGTTACATACCGGGATTAGGTTGTAATCTTCATTATCATTAGTGGATTCGAGGTTCGAATGTGGCGCACTTACCAGCCCGTGGTTTTTCCCTGTTGAGGGTTTCCACGTAAATATCTTGTATCATTTAAAATTCCGCACTTATTACACTTGATATTTTATATTGACTAGATAGGGGTATTTTCAAAAAATTGTCTATTAACGAAAATTGGGTAAAATCGGATAAAATCTATTCACCACCCACCCCCCCTCTAGATTAATATTGAACACACCGTAATTTGTTTCAAAAAGACTTCCTTATTTGACTAGATAAATAAATCACTTATTTATCTACTTACCAAATAAAGTCTTTTATATTTATTATACTACTACCAATAGTATAACACTAAGAAACATATTTCCTAGTCAGAAAAATATTTTGATTCTTAATTAAATAATTAATCAATCAATTAATTAATTTCCATTTAATCAAATAATAAAATAAAATAATATATTGGGCTATTTTTTAAGCCTTGCTGCCCATACACAAAGATAGGCCCAAATATTATTTTTTTCATTTTATTAAATCCATTGGACCTTTAATTAAAAGGCCCACATGTGAACTAGGCCCATTCTTACTAAATGAAACAAGCCCGCACGCCTTAATACAATTCTAGATGGACCCATAATTAGTCCAGTAGAATATATCAAGTGATCCATGCAAGTTCGTGTGGATTGAGGATCTTGGTGGGCTTATCTAAATTTAAGCTTCAATAGACATAACCCAATCTCAATCAACAAATGATTCACTTAGGTTCAATATATTAATTTTAGTTCATTCCACTAAATAACTAAAAATGCCCTCTTAAATAAAGATAGATTAAGTAAATGATTCTCATTCATAACCTAGACAATCTTATAGGAGATAGTGAATCCTCATGAAGAATATCAGTAATCGCCAAGAGCTCAAAGACCGCCTATAGCTCTCCAAGTTACCATTTTTATTCATATGACCACATTTTGAACTTTGATATATATTATGACTTGTCCAGAAGTCATCTTTCAATGGTTACTATTGAAAACTCGAAGTTAAGATTTAATATCCAATACCTCAAAACATCTATATGATGATATTCTACTCACATTTAATAAATGGAGCTACAATGTCCATATCTATAAATGAAGTCCTCTATTGATTAGCAAATGAATACCACCAAACTATCGAGGATAGACTATGCTATATAATCGTACTCATTGATAGCTCAAATGATAACACTTGTAACCATAAGTCCAGCATTTATCTCAGGATTAAGATAAACTCTCTGATTGTCCTGATAATGAAAAAACTTTTATCTACTGACGGTTCTAGATAAAGTATTTCATTGTGATCCTGTTCAATGCATCCATTGCACTAGATTCTTTTACTCGAAGACCCTCCGATGATTTTAGACTCATCATAACACATTTGATCCCACTCAAATGCTAGCAAAAGAATTCTACAACTTTAAAAAGATAAAGGTGCCCAACCTTTAACTTAAGTTGTGAACATTATTCAAGACTAACTAAAGAATTGTGTCTACCTCATACATATCCAGATGTACAAGCAATTCTTCTTTTCTCATAGTCTTTTGACCTTATGATTATTTACTTTGACAATTATAATTATAAATGCTATAAGATTTTGTTAAAACATAGAATCTGATTGGAAATCAAAATCTGTATACCCAATGTGAATCAAATCCCCTCCAGAGTATACAAGCATATTGTCTCTTGTTCTCTTGAGATACTTGAAAATATGCTTGACTGTCGTCCAGTGATCAGGACCAGGTTTCGATTGAAACCTGCTAACTATGCCAACAGCAAAACAAATATCTGGTCTAGTGCAGAGCATTGCATACGTGAGACTTCCAACTGCCGAGGCATATGGAATCCTACTCATGAATTGCTCTTCATGTTCATTCTTAGGAACTTGTTCCTTCAAAAGTTTGATTCCATGTCTAAAAGGTAACATACCTTTCTTGGAATCTTGCATGGAAAACCTAGACAAGATTTTGTCTATGTATGAAGCTTGGGATAGTGCAATCGTTCTATTCTTTCTATCCCTTATTACTTGGATACCAAGAATATAACTTGCTTCTCCTAAGTCCTTCATATCAAATTGTTTTGCTAACCATTCTTTTACTGATGTCAATACACCTACATCGTTTCCGATGAGTAGTATATAATCAACATAAAGAATTTAGGAAAACCATCTTGTCGCCTTTAATCCTTTTGTGAACACAGGGTTCGTCAAGGTTCTGAATAAATCCAAAACCTTTAAGTGCTTGATTGAACCTTATGTTCTAGGATCTGGATGCTTGCTTTAATCCATATATGGATTTTTCCAACTTGCATACCTTTTCCACTTGGCCTTTTTCAATGAATCCTTCTAGTTGCACCATATAGATGTTTTCGTCAAGACTTCCATTAAGGAAAGCTGTCTTGACGTCCATTTGCCAAATCTCTAGATCTGGAGATGCTACAATGGATAAGAGTATCCTAATGGATTTAAGCATGGCCACAGGAGAGAAGGCTTCCTCGTAATCGATACCTTCTTTCTGTGTGTAACCTTTAGCTACTAGTATAGCTTTACAGGTTTCCACCTTTCCATCCATACCTCTTTTCCTTTTGTATACCCACTTGCAACCAATGGGTCTTATCCCTTTAGGCAAGTCAACAAGAGACCAAACTTTGTTATTGAACATGGATTCAATCTCAGATTGCATTGCCTTTTGCCAATGGTGACAATCAACATCCTCCATTGCTTCCTTATACGTGTAGGGATCATCATCGTCCGGGAGATTCTCCACTGATTCTCCCAGACCGATGTATCTCTCGAGTTGACTTCTAACCCTCCCACTACGACGAGGAATGTTAGGTTGTTGATTTTGTGATGGTGCGGAACTTACAATTGGGCTAGGTTGTGTAACCTCTTGTGGAATTGTATCTCCTGACATCTCATTCAGGACAATTATACTTTTGGGTACAAAATCATTCATATAGTCCTTTTTCAGAAATTTAGCATTTGTTGAAACAAATACTTTAAGATCTAAAGGACTATAGAAATAATATCCCTTAGTTTCTTTTAGATACCCCACAAATATGCATGTTTCCGAACGGGACTCCATCTTTTCTGTCTTTCCTTTTAACACATGCGCAAGACAACCAAATATCCTTAAGTGTTGTAAACTAGGCTTTTGCCCAGTCCACAACCCAGGCGGTGTTTGAGGAACCGACTTAGATGGTACATCGTTTAGAATATATATTGCAGTTTGAAAAGCATATCCCCAAAAAGAAATAAGAAACGTTGAATAACTCATGAAACAAATTATAGCACGGTGTGTATAAAACTATCTATAGGGGGGGTGAATAGATTTTAAGCTTTTTACCCAATTTTTCGTGTTAGTCAAAATTACGAAATTACCCCTAAATAGATAAAGCAATAAATCAAGTATAAAATGCGGAAATTAAATAACACTTGATTTTTACGTGGAAACCCTCACGGGAAAAACCATGGGCTAGTAAGTAAGCCACACTCGAACCTCGAATCCACTAAATGTGTAAAACGATTACAACCTAATCCTGGAAGTAATCACACACCTATCTAATCCCGGTATGAGTGAACCTAGTCCAATTTGCTTGCGATCTAAGCAACCTAATCCCGGAAGCTACATACAAGACTTACTTTCTCAATGAAGAGAATAAACCCTAAGTGAATATATGAATATTCAAATGCAACATAGAGCAAGGGAAACCCTATATGCTTATCTAGGATGATTAATATGCAATTAGAATAATCCTAGATATTAAAAACTAAATGACATGTTCAATCAAATAGTTTAGCTAATCAAGATTAAGCACAAAACCTAATTAGCTATCACAATACAACTTCTCAAACATACATCATACTAATCTCAAACTTGTATTCAAGGTATATAAAATAACATACAAGTAATTAATTGAGATTGCTTGTTAAGAGAAACACAAAATATGTAAGATATTAGTGAAAAGCTTACCAAGCAAAGTATGATGAAGAATCCATGCAAGATGTCATCTAGATGATCAAAGATGATGCTAGATGTTGATTGATGATCATGAAAAAGTGTTTGAGTAAACTAAAAATGAGTTCTTTGGAATTTTTCTTCTCTTTGAAAAATATCCTAAGTATAGAATCTGAATATGAACTCCTCTTGATTGACCTAAAGTCAAAGAGGCATATATATAGGGGGCCAAAACAAGGTGTGGTCATTTTGATAAGTTGGTCTCATATTTGCCTTGGGCGCTGTACGTAGAGCGCCTCTTGTACAGCGCCCCAACTCTGTTCTCATGGGAAAACAGAGTGGCGCTGTACGTAGAGCGCTTTGTACAGCGCTTTGTACAGCGCCTGTACAACGACCCAACAGCGACCAAATTAAATCGATCAGGTCTGAACAGCGCTCAATGGGCACTGTTCGTACAGCGCTTCTGTAGAGTGCTTTTGGGAGTGCCCAATGCAAAAATGCAATCCTAAGTCTAAGCATGACAAGGCAATTGGATATGCAAGATGCAATCAAACTAACATGCAAGAAGAGATGTTAATGAACATGAATGCACAAAAATAAGACACACAACATACAAGTATTAAACAAATGCATGAGTTGTGAGTGTGTGCAACTATCTCTTCAAGACAAGTAAGCACAAAGAAATATACCTTCGGTGCTTATCAATACGAGGTCTTCAAAGGGCTTCGAACACAAAAAAACCGATACCTAGGCTACCCTTACAAAGAACCCCAACATGTGGTTTGTCCACGAAATGAGCAAATCAACAAATGGGAACCTTACAATCTCCCCTTTTGGCTATTTCGTGACAAAACCACCACTCACATTAATTCCTCACATTAAAATAGAAACAACGGGATAACTATGATATTCTATAGTGCAAAGAGATAAGAAAATAAAACATCAAGTCTTCAATCTCTTGTAGAATAATCAAGCCCTGAAAAGAAAGTTTCTAACATTTCCGATACAAGTAAAAAGTGAGATGAATCAAGTGAGAACAAAAACAAGCATTTGCATTTAAAAAAAATTAGGCACAACATGATAAAATGTAGTGTATGCAATGCTCCCCCTCAACGGGTTACTCCCCCTCAATGAATGTTCTCCCCAAAATGCACAATTGCTTCTATATTTGAAACTCCCTTTACCAAATTCTACTCCCCCTTTTTGTCATGATATAGGCAAAGGAGTAGTCCCCAACCGAGTCATTCATAGCAACGAGAGATAGTAGCATGCAAGATTTGCATAATTAATATAAGTCACTTTACACATCTCAATTAATTGGAGAGAAACAAGGAGATTTATTTGTGAGAAAATATGTGAATCAAACATGCTTTGCATACAAGACATGTAGCATTCAAGTCCAAAATACAATGGTATTTGGCAAAGCAAATGACAAAGGCTTCTAATAGGAATTCAAACCAATTTCACCAAAGTCATGAGTAAAGCAAGGATATAGAATATATTGATTTCAATTTAAGAGAAACTATATCCAACTTTATAAGTGAAACATGGCATGAGCGACTTTGCACCCTTTTTGATTTTTCCGGATAAGATATCCGTATGATAATAGCCATGGTCAACGAATAAAGAAAGAGAGACATTTGGAATATAAATTCCTTTGAATGGATACAAGATCCTTTATTCATTTTGAGTCTCATATGCTTTCACACAAGTTTTGCATTTTAAGAATATGCAAGTATCAATTCATGCTTTTCATGTGAGCATGTTATCTGAATTTCATGCTTTTTCATTTGACATTAGCATGTTATTAAAGAATCATCATGTCATGGAGATAATCATAGGTCATTCAAATCATACTTCCTATATACATCTCCTAGTCCAAAAATGCATGTTTGAACATAAATATGACATGGATTGTAAACAAGCAAGGTTCACACTTATTGAATGAAAACATATATACATATGTGCAACCAAGCTTACTCAAACAATTAAAAGAAGAGGCATAAGTTATTTAGAATTTTTTGCAAGATACAAGAATGCAAAATAGCTCTCTTTGCTTGAGTTCCCCATATGGGGTCAATCATAGAACATCACTCAACAAGACATATCCCAATAGATCTACTAAGAGTTTTTAATCGAGTAGCATCTAAGGGTTTAGTAAATAAGTCCGCAAGTTGATTATTAGTACCTACATGTTCAAGTACTATGCATTTATTTTCAA
Source organism: Acer yangbiense (assembly GCA_008009225.1). Taxonomy (NCBI): domain Eukaryota; kingdom Viridiplantae; phylum Streptophyta; class Magnoliopsida; order Sapindales; family Sapindaceae; genus Acer; species Acer yangbiense. Next base: position 37,093,375 of record CM017766.1, on the reverse strand, counting down.
CAAGCTCTCTAATGAAGTGATGGCGGATGTCAATATGCTTAGTTCTAGAATGTTGTACCGGATTCTTGGAAATATTAATAGCACTCATGTTATCACAAAAGAGAGTGAGAGTACCTTGGTTGAATCCGTAGTCTACTAGCATTTGCTTCATCCATAGGAGTTGAGTGCATCCACTCCCCGCGGCTATGTACTCGGCTTCCGCCGTGGACAAGGAAATCGAGTTTTGCTTCTTGCAAAACCAAGACACCAAGTTGTTGCCTAGAAAGAAGCAACCGCCCGATGTGCTCTTCCTATCATCACAATTTCCTGCCCAATCCGCATCACTATATCCTACAAGACTAGGATTAGTGTCAAACGAGTACCAAATCCCATAGTTGGAAGTCTCATTCACAAAGCGAATGACTCTCTTAACCGAAGAGAGATGGGACTCCTTGGGATCGGATTGGTACCTAGCACAAACTCCTACACTAAATGATATATCGGGCCTACTTGCAGTCAAATAGAGCAAGCTCCCTATCATACCACGATATAAGGTTTGGTCCACACTTTTACCGCTAGCATCCTTGCTTAGCTTCAAAGTGGTGCTCATAGGAGTGTCACAATGTTTGGCTTTTTCAAGACCAAACTTCTTCACTAGGTTTTTGGCATATTTGGCTTGGGTTTTGAAAATCCCATCATCTAGTTGCCTAATTTTCAAACCTAGGAAGTAACTAAGCTCACCAACAAGACTCATCTCAAATTCATGAGACATAACATCAACAAATTGTTGGACCTTGGTGTTGTTGGTGGAGCCAAACACTATATCATCAACATATATTTGAGCTATGAAAAGCTCATCATTGTTTCTTTTGATGAATAGTGTCTTGTCAACACTACCACGTGTGTAGTCATTGTCAATAAGAAATTGAGTGAGGCGCTCATACCAAGCCTTCGGTGCTTGTTTCAACCCATATAGAGCCTTCTTGAGGCGATAGACATGGTTGGGGTGGTGAGCATCCACAAACCCCTTGAGTTGTTCAACAAACACTTCCTCTTGCAAGAAGCCATTGAGGAAGGCACTCTTGACATCCATTTGGTGCAATTTAAACTTGTGCACATAAGAAATGGACAAAAGAAGCCTAATAGACTCTAAACGGGCAACGGGAGCAAATGTCTCCTCAAAGTCGATACCCTCAATTTGAGAGTACCCTTGTGCTACAAGTCTAGCCTTGTTCCGCACTATGTTGCCATCCTCATCGGATTTGTTCCTAAATATCCATTTAGTGTCTATGACATTAGTGGTCTTAGGCCTAGGAACTATAGTCCAAACCTCATTCCTTTCGAATTGGTTTAGCTCTTCTTGCATGGCAAGAACCCAAAATTCATCATTTAAGGTTTCTTCAACCTTTTTGGGTTCAATTTGAGAGGTGTAGCATGTGTAGCTAATAAGATTAGCAAGTTGACGTCTAGTCCTAACACCCTCATTAACCTCTCCAATGATATCTTCTTTATCATAGAGTTTCCTAACCCATGGAGCGGGTTCTTTAGAGTCCAAGAGAGGAACTCTATCAATAGGTTATGTGTCATCATTGTTGACATTAGATGTCCCAACATTAGGAGACACCACAACCTTCTCCAAAGGAGAAACATCACTAAAAATAACCTCCTCCTCATGATCATTTGACTTGAGCCTAGTATCATCAAATACGACATTGGATGATTCCATAACACTTAGAGTCTTTAAATTGAAAACTCTATAGACTCTACTATTCAAGGCATAGCCAATAAAAATACCCTCATCACTCTTAGCATCGAATTTGCCAAGTTGATCACGGTCATTCAAAATGTAGCATTTGCTTCCAAAAGTGTGGAAGTAGCTAACATTTGGCCTCTTGCCTTTCCATAACTCATAGGAGGTGTTTCTAGTACCGGGCCTTAGGAAAACTTTATTTCCTATATAGCAAGCCGTATTGATGGCTTCGGCCCATAGGTTCCTAGGGACATTGTTGCTAAGCAATATCACACGGGCCATCTCTTGAAGGACCCTATTTTTCCTCTCAACAACTCCATTTTGTTGAGGTGTCCTAGGAGCCGAAAACTCATGGGAGATGCCTAAACCATTACAAAAGGTTTCAAAAGTAGCATTCTCAAATCCCCTCCCATGGTCACTTCTAATCTGTTTTATGCTTTTAATATTAGAGTTCATTTCATTTTGTATTTTATTACAAAGCATTTTAAACTTATCAAAAGTTTTGGATTTTTCTCTAAGAAAATATGTCCATGTGAACCTAGAGAAATCATCAACACAAACAAAAATGGTTTAGGTGGACCTCACATTGGGAGAAGCAATCGAGAAAGGATGTCAGAAGTCCGAGAAGTAATGTATGACAGCAGAAGCATAGAGATCAATTCTGTGCAAAGAAACCCCAAGAAAGGAAGAGAAGGACATGACCCCATAATATTTACAGCAGAAGACTCAAACGAAATTGACGCAAAGCCGAATGATGCAATCGTAGTGGGGGTTTGAATAGCACACAGGGATGTCCTTCGAGTAATGATTGACAACGGGAGTTCAGCTGATATTCTAAGTGCTAGGGTATACGATGAGTTGCGGCTAGATAGAAAGGACCTAGAGCCCTTTCATGTGCCGTTGAAAAGTTTCGGGGGCCCAGAAGTAAGATCATTGGGAACTGTGAAGCTACCGGTGAGGTTTGGTACAGCACCATGTAGGCGAACAATCCTGCTGGACTTTGTTGTAGTCGACATCCATAATTGGCCGTATAACGCTTTGCTTGGTCGACCGTTTCTTAACAAAGCTCGAGCCGTCACTTCAACCCACGCATTGAAAGTAAAGTTCCCTACAGAATTCGGAGTTGGAGAATTGAAAGGGTCACAGGAAATGGCACGCCGTGCTAACCTGTCAATCTTCAAGGATAAGGCAGGGATGGAGACATTAAGCATATTCGAGGTAAACAAGGAAGTGCAGGAGGATAACCCGGAAACTTTTGAATTGGACCCAAGGGACAAAACGAGTAGAGAAAGGGAAGAGCCAACTGAGTCGATTGTCTTAAACAGAGCAGAACCGGACAAAACAGTCAAGATCGGAGCAAGACTGACTGAACGCGTTAAGAGAGATGTGACAAACTTGTTGAAAGAGTACAGGGACATTTTCGCTTGGAGCCATGAAGACATGCCAGGGATTGAAAGAAGTGTGATTTCACACAACTTGGCTGTGAATGAAAAATGCAAACCAGTAGTACAAAAGAGGAGAAGCTTTGACCCAGAGAGAAGTGCGGCAATAAAAGAGGAGGTGTCCAAGTTGCTCGCCGCAGGATCAATCAGAGAGGTTAAGTACCCGGAATGGGCGGCGAATGTAGTTCTAGTGAAAAAGAAGAACAGCCAATGGAGGATGTGCGTCGACTTCACCGATCTGAACAAGGCCTGCCCCAAGGATAGCTTTCCGCTACCAAGAATTGACCAGCTGGTCAATGCAACAGCTGGACATGAAACATTAAGTTTCATGGATGCATACTCAGGATATAACCAGATAAAAATGCACAAGCCAGATGAGGAGAAGACAGCGTTCACCACAGATTAAGGGTTATACTGTTACACAGTCATGCCATTCGGCTTGAAAAACGCTGGAGCAACTTACCAGCGCTTAGTCAACAAAATGTTCGCCAAACAGATAGGAAGAAATATGGAGGTTTACATTGACGACATGCTGACAAAAAGCATCACAGCAGATAAGCATATAGATGACCTAAGAGAGACATTCGATGTGTTGGTTAGGTATGGAATGAAGTTGAATCCAGCGAAATGCGTGTTTGGCGTACCATCTGGGAGATTTCTAGGATATCAAGTGCATCAAAGAGGAATAGAGGTGAACCCTGAAAAAATCCAAGCACTGGCCAAAATGGTCTCACCAAGAACTTTGAAGGACGTCCAAAGACTCACAGGGTGCCTGGCATCGCTGAGCAGGTTCATAGCTAAATCAACAGACCGATGCCTACCATTTTTCAAAGCCCTAAAGAAAGGAAAGGGGGTCGAGTGGAACGAGGATTGTGAAAGAGCTTTCCAGGCCTTGAAGGATTACCTCGGGAAAGCACCGCTGCTATCAAAACCGGAAACAGGAGAAACATTGTATATGTATTTATCCATCTCTGAAGCAGCCACAAGTTCCGTGCTGGTAATACAAGAGGAGGGGATCCAGAAACCAATATACTACACCAGTAAAGCATTGTTACCAGCCAAAACCAGGTACTCGCCAGTCGAAAAAATGGCACTCGCCCTAATAACAGCAGCAAGGAAGTTAAGGCCATATTTCTAGGCTCATAAAATCGGAGTATACACCAACTGCCCACTGAAATTAATTCTGTAAAAACCAGAAGTATCCGGTCGATTGACGAAGTGGGCGATCGAGATGAGTGAATTCGATGTAGAGTATCTTCCAAGGACAGCAATCAAAGCCCAAGCAGTGGCAGACTTTGTAGCAGAGTTCACTGAGCCAAGCATGGAGGTGGCAAGGAAGATGGTGGAGCAAAACAAGAAAGTATTCAAATGGCAACTCCGCGTTGACGGGTCGTCAAACACGCACGGCAGCGGGGCAGGGGTAGTGGTGTCAACCCCGAAAGGAGACTCAGTCGAATGTGCCTTGCGTTTTAACTTCAAAGCTACTAACAATCAAGCTGAATACGAGACACTCATAGCAGGACTAAAAGTTTGCACAATGCTAGGAGCAGATGAAATGGAAATCTTCAGCGACTCTCAAGTTGTTGTCAATCAGGTGCTAGATGAGTACCAGGCGAGAGATGAAAGCATGATCGCCTACCTGGAATTAACAAAGGAGCTACTGGAAAGATTCAAAGAATACATAATTGTTCAAATCCCTAGAGAAGAAACCGAACAGGCTGACGCCTTGGCCAAATTGGCATCCGCCACGATCAACATTTGGCCCAGAACTATTCCTATGATCCGCCTACTGCAGCCGAGTATAGTCAAACTGAAGGAAGTTGGGGCAGTCTTTGGCGAAAGAGATAGCTGGATCACATCAATCAAAGAGTACCTCGTCAATGATGTACTCCCAAGTGATCCATTAGAAGCAAAACGATTGAAGTACAGAGCTATAAGATATTCAGTACTCAATGGAGAATTGTACAAAAGGGGGTACTCAAGGGCGCTGCAGAGATGTGTCGGGCCCGAAGAAGCAGAAGGTATCCTAAGAAGCATACATAGTGGAAATTACGGGAATCACGCTGGGGGTGCCAACCTAGCCCACAAAACATTAAGGCAGGGTTTTTACTGGTCAACACTATTCACCGACGTTAAAAGAGTGGCAGCAAGGTTTGAGGTGTGTCAAAAAATTGCCAATAACATCCGCCAACCACCTAAACTCTTGCAGAGTATTACCTCGCCTTGGCCATTTGCCATATGGGGAATTGACCTGATTGGCCCAATGCCAACAGCAATTGGAGGAGCGAAGCACGCCATAGTAGCCGTGGATTATTTTACGAAGTGGGTAGAAGCCGAACCATTGGTTCATATAACGGAAGCAAACGCTATAAGCTTTGTAAAGAAAAATATCCTGTATAGATTCGGGATACCAAACACCATCATCACGGACAATGGGACCCAATTCGATGGCAAGAAATTCAGGGAGCTGTGTGACAAGTATGGCATCAACAACTACTACGCCTCCCCAGCACATCCGCAGACGAATGGCCAAACTGAAGCAGTGAACAAGATCATAAAACACAATCTGAAAGCTAAATTAGCAACGAAAAAAGGTAGCTGGGCAGATAAACTACCACAGGTACTCTAGGCATATCAAACCACAGAAAGGGGTTTAACAGGTGAGACCCTATATTCCATGGCTTACGGGATTGAAGCTGTCATTCCTGTGGAAACATCTTTCTCTTCACCAAGGGTACAACTCTTTCAACCAGAACTTAACATTGATATGTTAAGATGCGGTCTGGATGAATTAGAAGAAAGAAGAGAGCGCGCACAAATAAGAAACACTGCGTACCAACAAAGGGTAGCCAGATATTATAACTCACATGTACGTGAAAGGAGGTTCACGCTTGGCGACTTGGTGCTGAAGAGGGTGAACCCAGGAACAAGAGACAAAGCTGTAGGATCACTCGCGGACAAATGGGAAGGGCCCTATCAAATTACAGGCATAGCTGGTCACTGGGCATATCGCATTACTCGAGAGGGTTTAGGCGAACTACCTCGGCCATGCAATGCGTAGTACTTGAAGATATATTACCCTTGACTTCTCGCTTACTTTTAGGATTTATTTCAATCTTTTTATTCTTAGACAGTTTTCATTTTGGCATCTTTATCTATGACTATGTTAACGAGTTGCAGCAAGTATTCAATAAAGAGTAATTCATTACTGAAGATTCGTGATTTGACTCACCAATCACAAAGGGCATTCGCCATCATACATCACTACCATCGCGTACAGATGAATCTCGTACTCGCAGCAAACTGGCGAGAAGAACAAAATCCCAAGTTATAAAAATTGGCAATCGCCATTACGGGAAAAGTAAAATCCCTAAAAAAGACAAGCGAAAAGCATGAGGGAGACGTCCCAATAATATGCTAAAACTCAGCAATGGCAGCTGACTAAATAACATGTTAAAAACTTAGTGTATGGTCGGATACGTCCTGACAAACACTAAGTACGCCGAAACTCAGCAATGGCAGCTGAATAAAGCTGTAAAATATGCTAAAAACTTGGTGAAGCACTAAGTAAGCCGAAAACTCATCAATGGCAGCTGAATAAAGCTGTAAAATATGCTAAAAACTTTGTGAAACACTAAGTAAGCCAAAAACTCAACAAAGGCAGCTGAACAAAAATAGAGCTAGAGGAGTTATAAAATAATTTATAGAATCAAAAAGTCATTTACACTCGAAGGTTCAAGAAAGATATAAATATTTACAAATTGAAGACCTAATCTCAACTAGCTGCAGGAGGTCCCTCGCTGTCTTCCTCATCTTCGATCTCCTCTTCAGAAGGCCAAGTAATTTCTTCGTCCCCATCCAGCATAAAAGGTCCATAATCCCTACCGGCAACAGGACCCAAATCAGGTTCAGCACCAGAACCAGAAAAGCTGCCCTTCTGGCCGGAGTAGTAAGTGTTGAAAACACGCCTACTGGGAATTTCCAAATGCATAGGATGAGGCTCAGTCCTGTTATAATAGCAGTGGGCTTTCCATCATTTTATCTGATCTTTAATCGAACCCACTCCGCTGGCCATATGCTGTTTAAGAGACCTGTCAAAGCGATTTAAAGCCTTTTCATTCGAATGGTCCTTCATGGCGAAGAACTTCTATGACTGCCTCATGCCCCGTTCAAATTCATGCAGCAAAAGCGCATCATAGGCAGAGGATCTCTTAAAATGATCAACTGCTTCAACCTCTAGCACGGCCTTGAGATCATTCAAGATAACTTCATGCGAGGACAACTGGTTGCGCAGGTCCAAAGCCTCACGCTCAGCTCTCTCTTTTGCCTCCGTAGCTAGTTACTCGGCCTCAAAACGTGCTGCAAGTGATTCTTGATTAGGGAAAAGTTGCTCTCGCAGCGAACGAATCTCTTCCTCAGCAGCGGCCAATTTATCTTCAGCAACCAGTTGGGCTGAAAGATAACCACCTGTAGATTCCCTTAACTGAGCAAGTTGCTGAGTATGAACTTCCTCAGCAGAGAGTTTCTCAGCTGCCAAAATAGAAGTTTGTTCCCGCAGGCATTTCACATCCCTCGAAAGGAAATTCCCTCGCCTATAGGTGTCAGTCAACTCAGACATCATCTTAAAAGAAAAACAGTCAAGTCAGGAAACATGCGAACGAAAAATACAACATGAATACCGCAAGAGACTCACCAGGGAGTGGCAATTGAAGAAAAATTCCATTTTCTTGTTACAATACCTGCTCTTCACGTGCTCCCAACCCTCACCAACATAAACGTTGTTATTCATAATATGTGAGCACATCTCCGCAGCTGTGAAGTCTAAAAGGGAAACAGACCCTTCTCCCTCACCAACTTTAGTTGGATCCACGGAAGGAACTTCACGGGCAATACCCGAACCTGACGTAGAAGCCCTGGTTTGCTTTGATGGCTCCGGTTTATCAGCTGGCCCTGGCTGACCAGATGGCCTAGGTTGATTAACAGAAGATACGTTCGGCTCACCCACAGCCGCCGAAGGAGAAGCTGCACCAGTCGGGGAGGAAGCAGGAACATTCGACCTATTAACTCCTTCAGAAGGCGAGGACACCACCGCACTGACCCCACCAGCAGGAGCTTCAGGAACAGGTGTTTGAGTAGAAGGAGTTTCGGCAAATACAGGTCCATCAGCACCCTCCTCATCCGAAGAAACAACATACTGCACAACTCTTGATGCCCGCTTCAAAGGTCGAGCAGAGTGATCAGGGGTGCCCTCAGCCAGGCGTTTGCCTCTACCGGTCCTAGAGGTTAGGTCATTCGCAGGATCAAGAGGAGTTTCAGGGACATCCGCGTCAAAAATAGGAGTATCACTGACTGACCCTGAAACTTGAACTTTCTCTTTTCCCTTACGGCTGGAGGTAGCTGCAGGAGTGGTCGCAGCAGCAGTAGTCGCAGCAGGAATGTTCACAGCTGCCTCTGTATACATAGGTGGTTGTCCCGATTCGACCCCACCCTTGGGAATATCGCCAGCTTCCTGACCATCGGAGAGATCGCCACCATCCTGGCTAGCAACTCCTTCCTTGGCCAAACCAGCAGTATGTCTTTTACTAGCAGCCTCAGAATTTTTCACTGCTTGGGCTTGTAAGTCACAGACAGTATCAAAGTCACACACTGCAAGAAAAATCACCAAATATTAGCGATGGGAAAAACAAAGCTATGAAACCAAAGAAAGGTGGTAAAACTTACGGCGAGGAAATCTGGCAGGTAAGCGCGAAAAAAGTCGATGAGCGATCATTTTATCCTCATCCAGAAGAAATGGACGGCCCCTTTCATCTAAAGGAAGGATGGCCGTAGCAGCGAGATGAGATATCTCTCCGTCCAACAATATTAGGATGGCCTTCGACCAAGTATCGGGAGAAGTAAAGTGTGGGGGAACCTTTTTCACCGTAAGATTTAGGCAACCACGGACGGACACGTTTCTACCCCACTCGCTGCCAACAAAGAACCAGCTATTCTTCCATCTCTTATTTGAGGTAGGGAAACCCCAAATAAATCCTTTCTTCTTCTCATCACCAGAAATTTCTATTTGCCCAGGATTCACCACTCCCTTTGGAATCTAATTCTCCACGGGCGAAGAAAGAAGAAAGTAAGTCCCACTGTTGCCCGCCTGCCTTAAAGTATAGAAGTGGCGAATCTCACGAGGCGTAGGGGGGTCATAACCTTTTAACTTCCACATTAATCCCAAACACATAAGAATCCTATAGCTATTTGGGGCAAGTTGAGCGGGAGCAATTCGAGCCTCCGCAAGAAACCTAGCGATGAAAGGCTGAAGAGGAAGGGTTACCCCATAACTGAGCATAGCACCATAAACAGCGACTGCATTTTCGGGAGGATTCCATGCTGCTCGACTGCCCGATAGTATCAAAGTTACTGAGTTGGGAATTGCAAAGCGACTCCTATACTTGCAGAGTTCATCCTCGCCCACCACATTAACTTCGGTGTCGAAGGAACACGGACGATCAAACGAGAAGTGCAATTTGAACTTGTGAATACAAGATATGGACAAGAGAAGCCTAGTGGACTCTAAAAGGGCAACAGGAACAAATATCTCCTCAAAGTCGATACCCTCAATTTGAGAGTACCCTTGTGTAACAAATAGACATGGTTGGGGTGGTGTGCATTCACAAACCCCTTGGGTTGTTCAACTCTTGGCCTTGATTACTCTCAATTGTTGAGATCTCTTTACCATCTTCATACCCAAGACCCCTCTTGTCACACAGACTTTTTCCAACACCAAGTATATGGTTAAGCTTCTTGGTGCTAGAAGCCATCCTATCTAATGATTCTTTAGCTTCATCAAGCTCCCTCTTCAAACCTTCTTCATTCCTCTTAGATAAGACTAACTCCTCTGTTAGCTTATCTTCATTCGATGTGGATCTCACTACTTCTTCACTTAATTGATCTATATATGTTGAGAGCTCTAGGTTTTCCTCCTTCAATCTCATAATTTCTCTCTTGTTTTTTAACCTTGAATTCTCAAACTTGACCATGTAGTCTCTAAGATCCATCTTGTCCACTTTTCCATTAGTGGAGTGAGATGAATAGCCATCATCACTTGAGTCAATTTCTTCTTGACTCTCATTCTCTTCTCAAACAATTGAGAGCATAATCAAGGCCAAGAGTTGATATACTTACCTAGCCCTAATTCTTAAACACTCAAATCAATCCAAAACATGCAATTCGGATTATCAATCAACACACACAAAATCATGGCATGTTTAATTAAACTACTCCTAAATTACATTAATCTACTCCTAATCCTAATCATGAACACATATCAATTTCTACCCTACATGCCATGAATGTAAAGACAAGAGATATCCCTAAACATATCTAGAAGGTTTGTCAAGCCTGCTCAACACAAGTCAAGAATTAATATAAAGCAATTGAATGAGACAATGCTTGAAAATATTAAATACAAGTTAATCAAATAAATGGAACTAGTGTTAGGATTACTTATTTCCCTAATGGGGATACATATCAAATAAAGAAAATACAAGAGAAGAGTAAAAAGAGGAAACCCAAGGTGTCAATCTCGGATCTCCAAGCTCCATTGAAGCTCCTCCTCCTCATAGACAAGAAAGGATGGCTCTTTCCTTATGAATCTCCTCTAAAGATGGGTGGTTGTAAGTGGAAGGTGGTGATGGTGAGGCACCCATGGAGGAAAATCCTCCATGGATGCCTTTGAAGGTCTCTCTCTCTTTTGTGGTGAAGAAGATGAAGTGTAGAGAGGTTGTGTCTAGGTTGATAGATTGAGAGTTAATTGGGTCTTGAAGAAAATGATGTATTTATAGGTTTGAGAGGCTAGGGTTCGAAATAGGCATGAAAGGACAACATTACACCTCTAAAATGGCTTGAAAATGTCCATTTTTCCTCCTAGTTCGTGGTTATGTCGCGGGTGGGTCGCAGGTAGTTCGCGGGTGGTTTGCGGGTGCCTGCGCAGCGGTTACTAAAATGGGCATAACTTTCTCTAGAAGACTCGGAATTGCAATCCGTAAAAACTTCTGAAAAGTAAACTTTTAGGGCTTTCCGAATATTTGTTACCCGAAACGTGGTTCAATCTGAGGAGAGAGATATGCCTCTTCGAAGTTGGATTTGCTGCACAAGTATTTTACATTTTCAATCCTTTTTTGCACAAAATCTCGAATTCCGCTTCCAATACTAGAAAATGCACGAATGCCTACATTTACAATAAAAGAGCCCATAAGATACGCAAAAACACCTGAAAATGAGACAAGGGATAAGGAAATGAGAGCCGAAATATACAACATTTTTGGCATGATCAGTCACCTTTGGTGATGGATCTAAAAAGAGAGTCGTAGGGAAAGGAACCATTTCCATTCCCGGATTACCCTCCTTGTCCAATGCTTTATTTGTTGATGGCTTGAAAGCCAATTTAATAAGCATTTCTCATCTTAGTGATGAAGGATTTTCCGTCTTGTTTAGCAAAAATGATTGCTCAATCCTAAAGCCCGATGGACAACCTTATTGAAAGGTATAAGATCTAGTGACAATTGCTATTGTCTTGAGGCTAGAGTTGTCTCTTGTAATATATCCAAGGATGAGCAAATATAGTTGTGGCATGAAAGACTTGGCAACATGAACTATCGGGATTTATGAATCCTAGATAAGTTCAATGTTGTGCATGGCCTTCCCAAGCTTGGGAAGAAAGTCTGTGGTATTTATGGACCTTGCCAACAAGGAAAACAAACCAAAAGCATGCATAAGAAGGGCAAGTATCTCTCTACCAAGGACCCCTAAAGCTTTTCCACATGGATCTTATGGGGCTCATGCAAATCAAGAGTTTAGGTGGAAAGAGATACATTTTTGTTTGTGTAGATGATTTCTCTAGGTTAACGTGGACATATATTCTTAGAGAAAAATCCAAAACTTTTGACAAGCTTAAAATGCTTTGCTCTAAAATTGAAAATTAAAAAGACTTTAACATTAAAAGCATTAAAACGGACTAGAAGTGATCGTGGGAGAGAGTTTGAGAATGCCTACTTTGAAAGCTATTGCAATAGCTTAGGTATCTCCTATGAGTTTTCGGCTCCTAGGACACCTCAACAAAATGGATTTGTTGAAAGGAAGAATAGGGTCCTTCAAGAGATGGCCCGTGTGATGTTGCTTAGCAACAATGTCTGAAAGTACTCACGGTGTGTAAACTATTAATCTAGAGGGGGGATGAATAGATTTTAACTAATTTTAACCCATTTTAGTTTAATGACAAGATTACGAAAATACCCCTAATAGTCAATAAAATATAGCAAGTGTAATATTGTGCGGAAATTAAAACAACACTTGATATTTACGTGGAAACCCTCACGGGAAAAACCACGGGCTAGTAAGTAAGCCACACTCGAACCTCGAATCCACTAAATGTGTAAAACGATTACAACCTAATCCCGGAAGTAATCACACACCTACCTAATCCCGATATAAGCGAACCTAGTCCGATTGCTTGCGAATTAAGCAACCTAATCCCGGTCACAACACAAGACTTAATTCTCTAAAAAGAGATTAACACCCTAAGTGAATATATGAATATTCAAATGAAACATAGAGCAAGGGAAACCCTATATGCTTATCTAAGAAGATGAATTTGCAATTAAAAACAATCCTAGATATTAAAGCTAAATGACATGTCAATTAGCTTAGATAAGCATAGATTATAGAAACCTAGATATCTATCACAAAGCAACACTCAATCAAATCAACACAACAATCTCTATCTTGAATATTAGAATATAATCTAAGAACAATAAAGTAATAAAATAGATGCCATAATAAATAGAACACTAATTATATATGATAATAGTGAAAAACTTACCAAAGCAAGTGTGATGATGAAAGACCCATGCAAGCAAGCATCCTAGATATGCTAAAGAATGCTAGATGAACTTTGATGCAAATGGATTTTTGGTTTGAGTGTTTAATGAGCAAACTTGGTTGCTTTCTCTCTTAAAATTCTCTCTTTTGAAAGTAGGGTTCTTGATGATTAAAGAGTCACATTCAGAACAAGAGAAAGTGATGTATTTATAGGCATGAAAAACAGAGCATGTGAAAAGACAAGTTTGCCCCTAAAACGCACCGATCGGCGGTTTCATTCGGTGGCCAGGCCGCCGATTATAACCGTCGAATTGAACCCGAGAGGAACAGGGGAACAACTGCGGTTTCGTGACCGCCGATCTAACCGTTGAATCAAACCGAGGGATAAAATCAATCAGGTATGAACGGCGGTTTCATTCGGCGGTTTCGTGACCACCGATTCAACCGCCGAATTAGACCGAAAGATAAAATCAATCAGGTCTTGAACGGCGGTCGTGACCGCCGATCGTAACCGCAGAATTGCTCCAGACACTTCTAGAAGCAAACGGCGGTTTCATTCGGTGGCTAGGCCACCGATCATAACCGCCGATCACCAACATAGGTGAAAACCAAGGAGAAGCCAAGGGCATTCTCCGTAGGCGATCTTCGCGTAAAACCAATCACATTCTAGTGCATGCGCGAACGTTTCCGAATACTATCGGGAAACGAATTACAAGTCACAAATTCACACAACAAACAATAACATATAGGTGCAAGTGTGAAATGTGGCATGTGAAGAGAAAGCACACATATGCAATGTATGTTAAGTGTGTGTGTGCAACTAATCTCTTCAAAGAAAAATAAGCACTAGAGATATACCTTTGAAGTGCTTATCAAGACGAGGTCTTCAAAGGGCTTGAGCAATAACAACAACACCTAAGCTACCCTTACAAAGGACCCCAACATATGGTTTGTCCACGAAATGAGCCAATCAACAAATGAGAACCTTACAATCTCCCCCTTTGGCTATTTCGTGACAAAACCACCACTCACATTGATTCCTCACAAAAAGATAGAAACTACGGGACTACAATGATATTCTACATTACAAAGAGATAAGAAAATGCAACTTGAAGTCTTCAACCTCTTATAGAATAATCAATCCCTGAAAATAAAGTTTCTAACATTCCCAATACAAGTAAAAAGTGAGATCAATCAAGTGACAACAAAAACAAGCATTTGTATTTTTAAAAGATTAGGCACAACATTATGCAATGTATGTGTATGCAATGCTCCCCCTCAACGGGTTACTCCCCCTCAATGTATGTTCTCCTCAATCATGCACAATTGCTACTACAATTTGCAACTCCCCTTACCATATTCTACTCCCCTTTTTTGTCATGATACAGGCAAGGGAATAGTCCCCAACCGGGTCACTCATAGCAACGAGAGATAGTAGCATGCAAGATATTTGCATAATCAATATAAGTGCCATCTCAATTAATTGGAGAAAAGCAAGGAGATTTATTTGAGAAAATGTGTGAATCAAACATGCTTTGCATACAAGACATGTAGCATTCAAGTCCAAAATACAATGGTATTTGGCAAAGCAAATGACAAAGGGTTCTAATGAGAATTCAAACCAATTTCACCAATGTCATGAGAAAAGCAAGGACATAGAGATTTTATTGATTTCAATTTAAGAGCAACTATATCCAACTTTATAAGCGAAACATGGCATGAGTGACTTTGCACCCTATTTGATTTTTCCAGATAAGATATCCGTATGATAGTAGCCATGGTCAACCAATAAAGAAAGAGAGACATTTTGAATTTAAATTCCTTTAGACGGATACTAGATCCTTTATTCATTTTGAGTCTCATAAGCTTTCACACAAGTTTTGCATATTAAGAATATGCAATCATCAATTCATGCTTTTCATGTGAGCATGTTATATGAATTTCATGCTTTTTCATTTGACATTAGCATGTTATAAAAGAATCATCATGTCATAGAGATAACCATAGGTCGTTCAAATCATACTTCCTATATACATCTCCTAGTCCAAAAATGCATGTTTGAACATAAATATGACATGGATTGTAAACAAGCAAGGTTCACACTTATTGAATTGAAAACATATATACATATGTGCAACCAAGCTTACTCAAATAATTAAAAGAAGTGGCATAAGTTATTTCGTATGTTTTGCAAGATACAAGAATGCAAAATAGCTCTCTTTGCCTGAGTTCCCCATATGGGGTCAAATACAAATCATCACTCCACAAGACATATCCCAATAGATCTACTTAGTGTTTTAAATCGAGTAGAACCTAAGGGTTTAGTAAATAGGTCCGCAAGTTGATCATTAGTACCTACATGTTCAAGTACTATGCATTTATTTTCAACAAGCTCTCTAATGAAGTGATGGCGGATGTCAATATGCTTAGTTCTAGAATGTTGCACCGGATTCTTATAAATATTAATGGCACTCATGTTATCACAAAAGAGAGTGAGTGTACCTTGGTTGAATCCGTAGTCTACTAGCATTTGCTTCATCCATAGGAGTTGTGTACATCCACTCCCCGTGGCTATGTATTCGGCCTCGGCCGTGGACAAGGAAATCGAGTTTTACTTCTTGCAAAACCAAGACACCAAGTTGTTGCCTAGGAAGAAGCAACCGCCCGATGTGCTTTTCCTATCATCACAATTTCCTGCCCAATCCGCATCACTAAAGCCTACAAGACTAGCATTAGTGTCAAAAAAGTATCAAATCCCATAGTTGGATGTCTCATTCACATAGCGAATGATTCTCTTTACGAAAGAGAGATGGGACTCCTTGGGATCCGCTTGGTACCTAGCACACACACCCACACTAAAAGAGATATCGGGCCTACTTGCGGTCAAATAAAGCAAGTTACCAATCATGCCACGATATAACGTTTGTTCCATACTTTTACCACTAGCATCCTTGCTTAGCTTCAAAATGGTACTCATGGGTGTATCACAATGTTTGGCATTTTCAAGACCAAACTTCTTCACTAGGTTTTTAGCATATTTGGTTTGGGTTATGAAAATCCCATCATCTAATTGCCTAATTTGCAAACCTAGGAAGTAACTAAGCTTACCAACAAAACTCATCTCAAATTCATGAGACATGACATCAACAAATTGTTGGACCTTGGTGTTGTTGGTGGAGCCAAAAACTATATCATCAATATATATATGAGCTATGAAAAGCTCATCATTGTCTTTCTTGATGAATAGTGTCTTGTCAACACTACCCCTTGTATAGTTATTGCCAACATTGAGTGAGGCGCTCATACCAAGCCCTCGGTGCTTGTTTCAACCCATATAGAGCCTTCTTGAGGTGATACACATGGTTGTGGTGGTGTGCATCCACAAACCCCTTGGGTTGTTCAACAAACACTTCCTCTAAACGGGACAAGAGAAGCCTAATGGACACAAGAAATGGACAAGAGAAGCCTAAGGCACTCTTGACATCCATTTGGTGCAATTTGAACTTGTGCACACAAGAAATGGACAAGAGAAGCCTAATGGACTCTAAACGGGCAACGAGAGTAAATGTCTCCTCAAAGTCGATACCTTCAATTTGAGAGTACCATTGTGCTACAAGTCTAGCCTTGTTCCGCACTATGTTGCCATCCTCATCGGATTTGTTCCTATAAATCCACTTAGTGCCTATCACATTAGTGCTTTTAGGCCTAGGAACAAGAGTCCAAACCTCATTCCTTTTGAATTGGTTTAGCTCTTCTTGCATGGCAAGAACCCAAAATTCATCATTCAAGGCTTTATCAACCTTTTTGGGTTCAATTTGAGAGGAGTAACATGTGTAGCTAATTAGATTAGCTATTTGACGCCTAGTCCTAACACCCTCATTCACATCTCCAATAACATCCTCTTTGTTATGGAGTCTTCTAACCCATGGAGCGGGTTCATTAGAGTCCAAGAGAGGGACTCTAGTAAGAGGTTCTGTGACCTCATTATTGTCATTGGACATCCCAACATTGGGAGTCACCATAACCCTCTCCAAAGGAGAGTCATCATCTAAAACTTCCTCCTCCTCATGGTCATTAGACTTGAGCCTTGTATCATCAATAACAACATTCGATGATTCCATGATGGTTCGAGTCTTCAAGTTGAAAACTCTATAGGCTTTACTATTCAAGGCATAGCCAATAAAGATACCCTCATCACTCTTAGCATCAAATTTGCCAAGTTGATCACAGTCATTTAAAATGTAGCATTTGCTTCCAAATGTGTGGAAGTAGCTAACATTTGGCTTCCTACCCTTCCATAATTCATAGGAGGTGTTTCTAGATCCGGGCCTTAGGAAAACACGATTCCTTATACAGCAAGCCGTATTGACGGCTTCAACTCATAGGTTCCTAGGGACATTGTTTCTAAGCAACATCACACGGGCTCTTGAAGGACCCTATTCTTCCTCTCAACAACTCCATTTTGTTGAGGTGCCTTAGGAGCCGAGAACTCATAGGAGATGCCTAAGCTATTGTAATAGCTTTCAAAAGAGGCATTCTCAAATTCCCTCCCATGGTCACTTCTAATCCGTTTAATGCTTTTAATGTTAGAATTCTTTTCATTTTGTATTTTAGTACAAAGCATCTTAAACTTATCAAAAGTTTCAGATTTTTCTCTAAGAAAATATGTCCATGTAAATCTAGAGAAATCATCAACACAAACAAAAATGTATCTCTTTCCACCTAAACTCTCGGTTTGCATAGGACCCATGAGATCCATGTGGAGAAGCTCTAGGGGCTCATTTGTGGAGAGATACTTGCCCTTTTTGTGCATGCTTTTGGTTTGTTTTCCTTGTTGGCAAGGTCCACAAACACCATTGGCTTTCTTCCTAAGCTTAGGGAGGCCACGCACACAATTGAACTTTCCAAGGGTTCGTAAATCCCTAAAGTTCATGTGGCAAAGTCTTTCATGCCACAAGTCTATTTGCTCATCCATGGACACATTGTTTGAGACTATTCTAGCTTCAAGACAATAGCAATTGTCACTAGATCTCATACCTTTCAACAAGGTTTGTCCATCGGGCTTTAGGATAGAGCAATCATCTTTACAAAATAAACGGAATATCCTTCATCACTTAGATGTGAAATGCTTATTAAATTGGCTTTCAAGCCATCAACAAATAAAGCATCGGATAAGGAGGGTAATCCGGGAAAGGAAATGGTTCCTTTCCCTACAACTTTCTTTTTGGATCCATCACCAAAAGTGACATATCCTCATTCCTCCATAACAAGAGTCTCGAAGAAACTTGAAACAAATTAACGCACGGTGTGTATAAAACTATCTAGAGGGGGGGTGAATAGATTTTAAGCTTTTTACCCAATTTTTCGTGTGAGTCAAAATTATGAAATTACCCCTAAATAGATAAAGCAATAAATCAAGTATAAAATGCGAAAATTAAATAACACTTGATTTTTACGTGGAAACACTCACGGGAAAAACCACGGGCTAGTAAGTAAGCCACACTCGAACCTCGAATCTCGAATCTCGAATCTCGAATCTCGAATCCACTAAATATGTAAAACGATTACAACCTAATCCCGGAAGTAATCACACACCTACCTAATCCCGGTATGAGTGAACCTAGTCCAATTTGCTTGCGATCTAAGCAACCTAATCCCGGATGCTACACACAAGACTTACTTTCTCTATGAAGAGAATAAACCCTAAGTGAATATATGAATATCCAAATGCAACATAGAGCAAGGGAAACCCTATATGCTTATCTAAGATGATTAATATGCAATTAGAACAATCCTAGATATTAGAAACTAAATGACATGTTCAATCAAATAGTTTAGCTAATCAAGATTAAGCACAGAACCTAATTAGCTATCACAATACAACTTCTCAAACATACATCACACTAATCTCAATCTTGTATCAAAAGATATATGAAAATCATACAAGTAATAAATTGAGATTGCTTGTTAAGAAAAACACAAAATATGTAAGATATTAGTGAAAAGCTTACCAAGCAAAGTATGATGAAGAATCCATGCAAGATGTCATCTAGATGATCAAGGATGATGCTAGATGATGATTGATGATCATGAAAAAGTGTTTGAGTAAACTAAAAATGAGTTCTTTGGAATTTTTCTTCTCTTTGAAAAATATCCTAAGTATGGAATCTGAATATGAACTCTTCTAACTGACCTAAAGTCAAAGAGGCATATATATAGGGGGCCAAAACAAGGTGTGGTCATTTTGATAAGTTGGCCTTATATTTGCCTTGGGCGCTGTACGTAGAGCGCCTCTTGTACAGCGCTTGTACAGCGCCCCTACTCTGTTCTCACGGGAAAATAGAGTGGCGCTATACGAAGAGCGCTTTGTACAGCGCTTTATACAGCGCCTGTACAGTGACCCAACAGCGACCGAATTAAATCGATCAGGTCTGAACAGCGCACAATGGGCGCTGTTCGTACAGCGCTTTTGAGAGCGCCCAATGCAAAAATGCAATCCTAAGTCTAAGCATGACAAGGCAATTGGATAAGCAAGATGCAATCAAACTAACATGCAAGAAGAGATGTTAATGAACATTAATGCACAAAATTAAGACACACAACATACAAGTATTAAACAAATGCATGAGTTGTGAGTGTGTGCAACTATCTCTTCAAGACAAGTAAGCACAAAGAAATATACCTTCGGTGCTTATCAATACGAGGTCTTCAAAGGGCTTCGAACAATAAACCCGATGCCTAGGCTACCCTTACAAAGAACCCCAACATGTGGTTTGTCCACGAAATGAGTCAATCAACAAATGGGAACCTTACAAAACTCTTGTTGCCTAGAGCACCCACTATCTAAATACCAAAAATTAGAAGAATTTGCCTTCAAGGCTATTTGAGCAACATGGCTAACATTTTCATTCTTTCTAATCCACCTAGAAACAATCTTAACTTTCTTAGTGGCCTTTGGTATATGGGCTCTAGATGTTCTAGGATCATGCATAATAATATCATCATTCCTAGGAACATGCATCATGGCTCTTTTCTTTTTCTTCTCAATCATGCTTCTAGTTTTGCACATTTTAATATATCGAAAGCAATGTGGTCTAATATTACCATCAAATCCACAAAAGTGACATATAGGAGTAAAATAAGGAATCATACCTTGTCCTTGTCTTTGTGGATGAATGGGTTCAATCCATCTTCGTTGTTGAACCGGTCTAGATTGCTTCCTAGCTTGAGGTTGCATGATTGGTCTCTTTCCTTTGTGAGCCACTTGTGGAGGAATGTTGGCTTGAGGGACCTTAGGGAGTTGAGCTTGAGATTGCCTTCTTGGCACCATCTTCACTTGTGCATTTGAACATTGTCCTAGTTCTAACTTCTTCCTAGGAGTTTGCATAATTGAAGTTTCTTCGTTCCTCAAACTCTTGACAAACACGGTCTTGTTAGCGGTTGAGATCTTCTTGCCATCTTCATACCCAAGACCCCTTTTGTCACACGGACTCTTTCCAACACCAAGTATATGATCAAGTTTCTTGGTGCTAGAATCCATCCTAGCTAAAGATTCTAAAGCTTCATCAAGTTCCCTCTTTAGACCTTCTTCATTCCTTCTAGATAAGTCTAAGTCCTTTCTTAGCTCATCTTTTATCTTCTTAAACTTTCCCACTTGTTCACTTAAGTGGTCATTTTGAGATAAAAGCTCAAGATTTTCTTCTCTCAACATCTTGATCTTTTTCATGCTCTTGATTGCTAAGTTATTGAACTTGGCATGGTATTTAACAAGCACCTTTTTCTCCACAAATCCATTTATGGAGTTAGATGAGGAATCACTTTCTTCTTCACTTGAGTCATTTTCCTCTTGACTCTCTTCCTCTCTTTCACTAGCACTTTTGCTTTTATGGGAGGAGGCAAAAGCTAGGAGGTTAGCCATGAGCTCTTCATCACTTGAAGACTCATCTCCCTCAATGTAGTCATCACTACTACCACTCCATGTGGTGGCCATCACTTTACCCTTCTTCTTGTCATTGTGATTAGCACATTCGGGGGCAAAGTGACCTATGCCACCACACTCGAAGCATCAGACCCCTTTCCTTTCGGTCCTTTCTTGCCTAGGTTCAAACTTCTTGAAAGGACCCTTTTTCTTCGAATCTTGACCTTTTGATCCAAAGCCCTTTCTCCTAAACTTCATAACTTTGTTGAACCTTTTTACAAACAAGGCAAGATCTTCATCCGAGTCAATCTTCTTTGCCTCTTTTTCATCCTTTGAGGCTTTTAAAGCAATCCCTATTTGCTTTTTAGTGGGTGTGGAGATATGACCTTTCCTAGACTCATAAGCTAGAAGTCTCCCAATCACCTCACTCGGCTTCATATCCATATAACCACTATTTTCTTCTATAGCCGTCACCTTTGATTCGAACCTATAGGGGAGAGATCTCATGATTTTCTGCTTGACTCTCCTATCCGAATACGGGTCTCTGAGTTGGTGACTTTGATTAACGATATCCATCAATTTGATTTCGAAATCATTAAAGCATTCATCCTCTCCCATCCTAAGTAACTCAAATTGAGTTAGGAGGACTTGAAGCTTGGATTCCTTCACCACCTCGGTTCCTTCATGTGCAACTTGTAAGATATCCCAAGCCACTTTCACGATTTGAGTGTTCTGAATAAGCTTATACTGATTTTCATCCATTGCACAAAGGATGGCGTGCATCGCCTTCCTATTCCACTTTGAAGCCTCAAACTCTTATGGACTCCATTGCGCCTTAGGCTTCAATACTTCTTCTCCTCTACCATCGGGAGTCATCTTAGGTAGATTATATCCATCTTCCACCCACAGTCATGAATTTAACATATGTAGGATTCCATCTTCCCCTTCCATTGGGAATGGTTCAACCCGGTAAGAAGTGGAGGCCTTGTGCTTTAGGCACCCTCGTTGCCACCACCATTTCCACCGTTTCCACTCATAGTGTTTATGAATGAATGAAATGAATGCAAATGTATGAATGATCAAAAATCACACAAAATGCAAAACACACCAAAGTGAGCAAGGATCACCTAATTATATTTAGGAACCAGCTCTGATACCAATTGAAAGTACTCACGGTGTGTAAACTATTAATCTAGAGGGGGGGTGAATAGATTTTAACTAAATTTACCCAATTTTCGTTTAATGACAAGATTATGAAAATACCCCTAATAGTCAATAAAATATAGCAAGTGTAATATTGTGCAGAAATTAAAACAACACTTGATATTTACGTGGAAACCCTCACGGGAAAAACCACGGGCTAGTAAGTAAGCCACATTTGAACCTCGAATCCACTAAATGTGTAAAACGATTACAACCTAATCCCGGAAGTAATCACACACCTACCTAATCCCGGTATAAGCGAACCTAGTCCGATTGCTTGCGAATTAAGCAACCTAATCTCGGTCACAACACAAGACTTAATTCTCTAAAAAGAGATTAACACCCTAAGTGAATATATGAATATTCAAATGCAACATAGAGCAAGGGAAACCCTATATGCTTATCTAAGATGATGAATTTGCAATTAAAAACAATCCTAGATATTAAAGCTAAATGACATGTCAATTAGCTTAGATCATCATAGATTATAGAAACCTAGATATCTATCACAAAGCAACACTCAATCAAATCAACACAACAATCTCTATCTTGAATATTAGAATATAATCTAAGAACAATCAACTAATAAAAGAGATGCCATAATAAATAGAACACTAATTATATATGATAATAGTGAAAAACTTACCAAAGCAAGTGTGATGATGAAAGACCCATGCAAGCAAGCATCCTAGATATGCTAAAGAATGCTAGATGAACTTTGATGCAAATGGATTTTTGGTTTGAGTGTTTAATGAGCAAACTTGGTTGCTTTCTCTCTTAAAATTCTCTCTTTTGAAAGTAGGGTTCTTGATAATTAAAGAGTCACATTTAGAACAAGAGAAAGTGATGTATTTATAGGCATGAAAAATAGAGCATGTGAAAAGACAAGTTTGCCCCTGAAACGCACCGATCGGCGGTTTCATTCGGCGGCCAGACCCCGATTATAGCTGCCGATTATAACCGCCGAATTAAACCCGAGAGGAATAGGGGAACAATGGCGGTTTCCTTCGACAGTTTCGTGACCGCCGATCTAACCGCCGAATCAAACCAAGAGATAAAATCAATCAGGTATGAACGGCGGTTTCGTGACCGCCAATTCAATCGCTGAATTAGACCGAGAAATAAAATCAATCAAGTCTTGAACGGTGGTTTCGAACTGCGGTCGTGACCGCCAATCGTAACCACATATCGTAACCGTAGAATTGCTCCAGACACTTCTGGAAGCAAACGGCGGTTTCATTCGGCTGACAGG
Source organism: Acer yangbiense (assembly GCA_008009225.1). NCBI lineage: Eukaryota > Viridiplantae > Streptophyta > Magnoliopsida > Sapindales > Sapindaceae > Acer > Acer yangbiense. The sequence continues at coordinate 37,069,967 of CM017766.1, read as the reverse complement.
CCGCCGATCACCAACATAGGTGAAAATCAATGAAAAGCCAAGGGCATTCTCCGTAGGCGGTCTTCGCGCAAAACCAAGTACATTCTAGTGCATGTGCGGACGTTTCTGAATACTATCGGGAAACGAATTACAAGTCAAAAATTCACACAACAAACAATAACATATAGGTGCAAGTGTGAAATGTGGCATGTGAAGAGAAAGCACACATATGCAATGTATGTTAAGTGTGTGTGTGCAACTAATCTCTTCAAAGAAAAATAAGCACTAGAGATATACCTTTGGAGTGCTTATCAAGGCGAGGTCTTCAAAGGGCTTGAGCAATAACAAAAACACCTAAGCTACCCTTACAAAGGACCCCAACATGTGGTTTGTCCACGAAATGAGTCAATCAACAAATGGGAACCTTACAATGTCCCTAGGAATCTATGTGTCGAAGCCGTCATTATAACTTGCTATATAGGAAATAGAGTCTTCCTAAGGCCTGGTACTAGGCAAACCTACTATGAGTTATGGATATGTAGAAAGCCAAATGTTAGCTACTTCTACACTTTTGGAAGCAAATGCTACATTTTAAATGACCATGATCAACTTGGCAAATTTGATCCTAAAAGTGATGAAGGTATCTTTATTGGCTATGCCTTGAATAGTAGAGCCTATACAGTTTTCAACTTGAAGACTATAAGCGTCATGGAATCATAAAGTGTTGTCTTTTATGATATTAGGCTCAAGTCTAGTGACCATGAGGAGGAGATTGTTGTAGTAGATGATCCTCCTTTGGAGAAAGTTGTGGAGATTCCTTTTGATGGAAGGTCTAACCTAGATGAAGAGGACACACAACTTCTTGATAGAGTTCCTCTCTTGGTCTCTAAAGAACCCGCTCCATGAGTTAGACATCTCCATAACAAAAATGATGTTATAGGAGATGTGAATGAGGGTGTTAGGATTAGGCATCAAATAGCTAGTCTAATTAGCTACACATGCTACACCTCTCAAATTGAACCCAAAAAGGTTGATGAATCCTTAAATGATGAATTTTGGGTTCTTGCCATGCAAGAAGACCTAAACCAATTTGAAAGAAATGAGGCTTGGACTCTAGTTCATAAGCCTAAGACTACTAATGTCATAGGCACCAAATGGATATATAAGAACAAATCTGATGAGGATGGAAACATTGTGCGTAACAAGGCTAGACTTGTTGCACAAGGGTACTCTCAAATTAAGAGTATTGACTTTGAGGAGAAATTTGCTCCTGTTGCCCGTTTAGAGTCTATTCGGCTTCAATTGTCCATTTCTTGTATGCATAAGTTCAAATTGTAACAAATGGATGTGAAGAGTGCCTTCCTCAATGGCTTCTTGCAAGAGGAAGTGTTTGTTGAACAATCCAAGCGGTTTGTGGAAGCTCACCACCCTAACCATGTCTATCACCTCAAGAAGGCTCTATAGGTGTTGAAACAAGCACCAAGGGCTTGGTATGAGCGCCTCACTCAATTTCTTGTTAACAATGACTACACAAGGGGTAGTGTTGACAAGACTCTATTCATTAAGAAAAACATTGATGAGCTTTTCATAGCTCAACTATATGTTGATGATATAGTGTTTGGCTACACCAACAACACCAAAGTCCAACAATTTGTTGAAGTCATGTCTCATGAATTTGAGATGAGTCTTGTTGGTGAGCTAAGTTACTTCCTAGGTTTACAAATTAGGCAATTGAATGATGAGACTTTTATCACCCAAGCTAAATATGCTAAAAACCTAGTGAAGAAGTTTGGTCTTGAAAATGCCAAACATTGTGATACACCCATGAGTACCACTTTGAAGCTAAGCAAGGATGCTAGTGGTAAAAGAGTGGAACAAACTCTATATCGGGGCATGATTGGAAGTTGCTTTATTTGACCGCAAGTTAGCCCGATATTTTTTTTAGTGTGGGTGTGTGTGCTAGGTACCAAACGGATCCTAAGGAGTCCCATATCTCTTCCGTAAAGAGAATCATTCGCTATGTGAATAGGACATCCAACTATGGGATTTGGTACTCTTTTGACACTAATGCTAGTGTAGTTGGCTTTAGTGATGCAGATTGGTAGGAAATTGCGATGATAGGAAGAGCACATCGATCGGTTGCTTCTTCCTAGGGAACAACTTGGTGTCTTGGTTTTGCAAGTAGTAAAATTCGATTTCCTTGTCCAAGGCCGAAGCTGAGTACATAGCTGCGGGGAGTGGATGCACATAACTCCTATGGATGAAGCAAATGCTAGTCGACTACGGATTCAATCAAGGTACTCTAACATTCTTTTGTGATAATATGAGTGCCATTAAAATTTCCAAGAATCCGGTACAACACTTTAGGACTAAGCATATTGACATCCGTTATCATTTCATAAGAGAACTAGTTGATACCAAATGCATTGTACTTGAACATGTAGGTACAAATGATCAACTAGCGGATCTATTTACTAAATCCTTAGATGCAACTAGGTTTCATGCCCTTAGTAGATCTATTGGGATATGTCTTGTGACTTGATGTGGTTTGGATTTTGACCCCATAAGGGGAACTCAAGCAAAGAGAGCAATTGCATACTTTTCGCTTGCAAAAATTTGAAAAATCTTATGCTTCTTTTTTAATTGCTTTAGTATCTTGGTTGCACATTTGCTTATATTATTTTTCTTCAATAAGTGTGAACCTTACTTTGTTTGCAATCCATGTCATATTTATGTTCAAACATGCATTTTTGGACTAGAAGATATTCATAGGAAGTATTTTTTGAATGACTTACAATGATCTTCATGACATGATGATTCTGTAAATGACATGCTCAAAATGAAAAAGCATGAAATTCTTATGACTTGCTTAAAAATGAAAAGCATGATTTGATGATTGCAAATTCTTAAATGCAAAATTATGTGTGAAAAGCTTATGAGACTCAAATGAATAAAGGATCTTGTATCCGTTCAAAGGATGTTAAAATCCAAATGTCTCTCTTTCTTTATTTGTTGAACATGGCTACTATCATACGGGTTTCATACCCGGAAAAATCAAATAGGGTGCAAAAAGTCGCTCATGCCTTGTTTAGCACATAAAGTTGGATATAGTTGCTCATTAAAATTGAAAATTGATAACTCTATATCCTTGCTTTACTCATGACAAATGTTAAATTAGTTTGAATTCTATAGGAAACCTTTGTCATTTGCTTTGCCAAATGCCATTGATTTTTGGATTTGAATACAACATCTCTTGAATGCAAAGCATCTTAATCACACATTTTTCATAAAACAAATCTCCTTGTCTCTCTCCAATTAATTGAGTTGCATAAAGTGGCTTATATGATTATGCAAATGTCTAGTATGTTGCTATCTCTCTTTGCAATTAGTGGATTCAAGGTTTGTGTGTGGCGCACATACAGCCCGTGGTTTTTCCTTGTTGAAGGTTTCCACATAAAAATCAAGTGTTATTTAAATTCCGCGCTTTACACTTGATTTATTGCTTTGACTAGATTGGGGTTATTTTCGTAAAATTGACTAATTGCAAAAATTGGTAATAATTGAATTAAAATCTATTCACCCCCCATCTAGATATTTTTATACACACCGCGTAATATTAGTTTCAAAACTCTATTTCCCTTTCCACGGCCAAAGCCGAATACATTGCTGTTGGTAATGGATGCACACAACTCCTTTGGATGAAGCAAATGCTAGTTGACTACGGATTCAATTAGGGTACTCAAACCCTTTTTTGTGATAACATGAGTGCCATTAACATTTCTACGAATCCGGTGCAACACTCTAGGACTAAGCATATTGACATTCGACATCATTTCATAAGAGAACTAGTTAAGAACAAATGCATTGTATTTGAACATGTAGGTACAAATGATCAACTAGCGGATTTATTTACTAAACCCTTAGATGCAACTAGGTTTCATGAACTTAGTAGATCTATTGGGATATGTCTCATGGATTGATGTGGTTTGGAATTTTACCCCATAAGGGGAGCTCAAGCAAAGAGATCAAATTTACATACTTGTCAAATGTAAAAATTTGAAAAATCTGATGCTTCTTTATTAATTGCTTGAGTATCTTGGTTGCACATATGCTTATATGATATTTTCTTCAATAAGTGTGAACCATTGCTTTGATTGCAATCCATGTCATATTTATGTTCAAACTTACATTTTTGGACTAGGAGATATACTTAGGAAGTACTCTTTGAATGACCTATAATTATCTCCATGACATAATGATTCTTCAAATGACTTGCTTAAAATGAAAAACATGATTTCAAAATGACATGCTCAAAAATGAAAAGCATGATTGTTGAGTGCAAAATTCAAAATGCAAAAAATTCTGTGAAAAGCTAATGAGACTCAAATGAATAAAGGATCATGTATCCATTCTAAGGATTTTAAAATCAAATGTCTCTCCTTCTTTATTTGTCGAAGGCTACTATCATACGGGTATCTTACCTGGAAAAATCGAATAGGGCGCAAAAAGTTACTCATGCCTTGTTTTGCTTATAAAGTTGGATATAGTTGCTCATTAAATTGAATGATTGATAACTCTATATCCTTGCTTTCATTCATGACAAATGGTGAAATTGGTTTAAATTCTTTAGAAAACCTTTGCCATTTGCTTTTCCAAATACCATTGATTTTTGGACTTGAATGCAACTTGTCTTGCATGCAAAGCATCTTTATCACACATTTTTATAAAATAAATCTCCTTGTTTCTCTCCAATTAATTGAGTTGCATAAAGTGGCATATATGATTATGCAAATGTCTCGTTTGCTACTATCTCTCTTTGCTAAAATGACCCAGTTGGGGGATACTCCTTTGTCTATCTCATGACAAAAAGGGGGAGTAGTATGTGTAAGGGTGTTGTAGTAGCTAATTCACATTTTAGGGAGATTACTAATTGAGGGAGAGTAACCCGTTGAGGGAGAGCATTGCATTGCACATTCATTGCATGATGTTGCTTGATTTCTTTAAAATGCAAATGCTAGTTTTGATTTCACTTGATCATCTCACATTGCACTTGTCTTGGAAAGTGCAGAAACCTTTTTTGAAGAGTTGGTTGTTCTACAAAAGATTAAAGACTTGACTATCTAGCTTTTAATTATCTCTTTGTAATGTAGAAAATCATTGTTGACCTTTAGTTTCTTTTTTGTTGTGAGGATCAATGTGAGTGGTGGTTTTGTGACAAAATAGCAAAATGGGGAGATTGTAAGTTCCTCAAGTTCGATTGGCTTATTTCGGTGACAAACCACAATTGGGGTTTGAAATGTAAAGGGTAGCTTAGGTGTTGGTGATTGATCGAACCAAAATTGTGATGATTTTGGCCCTCATTCCTGTCTCTTTATGCTTGATTCTCGGGCATTTTTCCCTGTGTTTTAATGTTGTTAATTAAGCATTTTCAGGTGAAACAAATAATAGCACGGTGTGTATAAAGCTATCTAGAGGGGGGGTGAATAGATTTTACGCTTTTTACCCAATTTTTCGTGTTAGTCAAAATTACGAAAATACCCTCAAGATAATATAAACAAGCAAGTGTAATATGGTGCGGAAATTAAAACAACACTTGGTTTTTACGTGGAAACCCTCACGGGAAAAACCACGGGCTATGTAAGTAAGCCACACTCGAACCTCGAATCCACTAAATGTGCAAACGATTACAACCTAATCCCGGAAGTAATCACACACCTACCTAATCCCGGTATGAGTGAACCTAGTCCAATTTGCTTGCGTTCTAAGCAACTTAATCCCGGATGCTACACACAAGACTTACTTTCTCTATGAAGAGAATATACAACCTATGTGAATATATAAAATATCCAAAATGCAATTAAGAGCTAGGTTACTCTATATGCTTATCTAGGATAGTGAATATGCAATTAATTCAATCCTTGATATTAAAAGCTAGATGACATGTCAAATAGCTTAGCTAAACATAGATTAACAAAACCTAGATAGCTATCAAAAATACAACACTCAATCATGTCAACATAACAATCTCTAATTTGTATCTTGAAAATATATTCAAGAGCATACAAATAATATAAGAGATGTCAATGATAAATAAAACACTAATTATGTATGATAATAGTGAAGAACTTACCAAAGAATATGTGTTGACCAAAACCCATGCAAGCAAGCATCCTAACTAAGCTAGAAAATGCTAGATGATATTTTGATGCATATGAGAATGGTTTTTGAGTGTTAAAAAGGTGTTCTTGATTTGATTTTCTCTCAAATGTCTCTCTTTTAAGATTAGGGTTCTTAGAGTTAAAGAACATTCAATCTGAAAATGAGAAAGTGTGATATTTATAGACATCAAGAACAGGGCATGTGAAAAGACAAGTTTGCCCTTGAAACGCACCGTTCGGCGGTTTCAATCGGCGGCCAGGCCGCCGATAATGACCGTCGAATTGAGCTCGTGAAGAATAGAGCATAAATGGCGGTTAATTCGGCGGTTTCGTGACCGCCGATCCCAACCGGCGAATCAGACCCGAGAGATCGAAATCGATCAGGTATGAACGGCGGTTTCGAACGGCGGTCGTGACCGCCGATCGTGACCGTAGAATTGCTCCTAGAAGCAAATGGCAGTTCCATTCGGCGGCCTGGCCGCCGATAATAACCGCCGATCACCAACATAGGTGAAAACCAAGGAGAAGCCAAGGGCATTCTTCGTGGGCGGTCTTCGCGCAAAACCAAGCACATTCTAGTGCATGCGCGGACGTTTCCGAACACTATCGAGAAACGAATTACAAGACACATAAATACACAACAAGATATAACAATCAAAGTGCTAGTGTGTAATGTGACATATGAAGAGAATGCACACAAAAGTAAGAATGCAAAGTGTGTGTGTGCTTCTAAATCTCTTCAAAGAAAGTTAAGCACTAGAAGTATACCTTTGGAGTGCTCGTCCCTTGAGGTCTTGAAAGGGCCTTTGAGAATGATTCTCAATCATCTAAACTACTCATCTAAACTACCCTTACATACAAACCCCAACACGTGGTTTGTCCACGAAATAAGCCAATCAAAGAATGGGAATCCTTACAATCTCCCCCTTTGGCTATTTCGTGACAAAACCACCACTCACATTGATCCTCACAAACATAATTGAATCTACGGGATAACAAGATAATCTACATTACAAAGAGATAAGAATAATAAAAAAAACTTCGAGTCTTCAATCTCTTGTAGAACTATCAACCCTTCAAAACAAAAGATTATACTTTCCAAAGCAAGAGTATGTGAGATGATCAAGTGAGAATAAAACAAGCATTTGCATATAAGAAGTTTAAGCACAACATCATGCAATGTATGTGTATGCAATGCTCCCCCTCAACGGGTTACTCCCCCTTAATGTATATTCTCCCCAAAATGCATAATTGCCACTACAATTTGCAACTCCCCTTACCACATCCTACTCCCCCTTTTTGTCATGATATAGGCAAAGGAGTAGTCCCCAACCGGGTCACTCATAGCAACGAGAGATAGAAGCATGCAAGATTTATAATTAATATAAGTCACTTTATGCATCTCAATTTAATCGGAGAGAAACAAGGAGATTTATTTGAGAGAAAATGTGTGAATCAAACATGCTTTGCATACAAGACATGTAGCATTCAAGTCCAAAATACAATGGTATTTGGCAAAGCAAATGACAAAGGTTTCTAATAGGAATTCAAACCAATTTCACCAATGTCATGAGTAAAGCAAGGATATAGAATACATTGATTTCAATTTAAGAGCAACTATATCCAACTTTATAAGCGAAACATGGCATGAGCAACTTTGCACCCTTTTTGATTTTTTCGGATAAGATATCCGTATGATAGTAGCCATGTTCAACCAATAAAGAAAGAGAGACATTTGGAATATAAATTCCTTTGAACGGATACAAGATCCTTTATTCATTTTGAGTCTCATAAGCTTTTTCACACATTTTTTGCAGTTAAGAAATGCAATCATCAAAACATGCTTTTTAAGATTAGCATTTAGCATGTTATTTAGCAAACATCATGTCATGGAGATCATTATAGGTCATTCAAATCATACTTCCTATGTAAATATCTCCTAGTCCAAAAATGCATGTTTGAACATAAATATGACATGGATTGCAATACAAGCATTGATCACACTTATTGAATAGAAAATATATATACAATGCAACCAAGCTTACTCAAGCAACAAAAAGAGAAGCATAAGATATTTCAAATTTTTTGCAAGTGACAAGAATGCAAAATAGCTCTCTTTGCTTGAGTTCCCCATATGGGGTCATCATCAACCTTCAACAATGAAGGTCATGAGGTCCTATAGACCTCCCAAGTCCATTTGGCTTGGATGAACCTATTTGAGACTTGATAGTCTCGTAGCAAGCGGGTTCATTTTTCCTTATCCACATAGGTGTGACATTTTTCTTCCTAGTGGTCACTTGTTCTAGAGATCTATATGTCATAGGATTATGTAAATGAATTTCTTCCTTCCTATGAGCATGCATTCTAGCTCTAGCTTTCTTTTTCTCAATCATGCTTTTAACTCTACACATTTTAATGTAACGAAAGCACTTTGGTCTAATATGACCATCAACACCACAAAAATGACATGTAGGGACAAAGTTAGGAATCATACCATGTCCTTGTGCATGTATAGGAGCCTTCCCATGTCTTTGTGGTTGTCTTGGTTGTTGGATAGGATTTCTCCTTCTTTGTTGTTGACCAAGACTTGGTTGCTTCCACGGTTGAGTTTGCATGATTGGTCTCTTCCCTTGATGGATTTGAGTTTGAGGGAAGTTAGCATGAGGAACTCTTGTAGGTTGAGCTTGAGGTTGTCTTCTTGGAGCTACCTTCACTTGTGCACTATGAGAGCATTATCCTAGCTCAATCTTCTTCCTAGGAGTTTGCACCGGTGAATCTTCTTTGTAGCTCAAGCTTTTAACAAACATGGTCTTGTTAGGAGTGGAGGACTCCTTACTATCTTCAAACCCAAGACCTCTCTTATCGCACGGACTCTTTCCAACACTTAACATGTGGTCAAGTTTTTTGGTGCTAGAAACTATCCTAGTCCTTGATCCTTTAGCCTCTTCAAGCTCTCTTTTTAATTCTTCTTCATTCCTCTTAGATAAGTCTAACTCCTTTCTTAGCTTATCTTCAATATTCTTGGATCTATCCACTTGTTCACTTAAGTGGTCAACATGAGCCTTAAGGTCTAGATTCTCTTCTCTCAATCTTCGTATCTTTTCCTTGGTCTTCATTGCTAAGCTTTTAAACTCAGTGAGGTATTCATCTAGAACCTTTTTCTTCACATATCCATGTGAGGAGTTAGATGAAGAGTCATCTTTATTAGAGTCACTTTCTTCTTGACTCTCATTCTCTTCTTCATTGTAGGAGATCGAAAGGCAAAATAGTTGTTCTCACAATCATTCAAGCTTGAGGGACTTCCTTCAACAACTTTCACTTTGTTGTCCCGCTTGTGAGAGCAACCTAATGCCAAGAATTTTGCCACAATCTCTTCATCACTTTCACTTGAAGTGGCGGTCTCCTCTCTTTCATCTTCCAAGTTAGCACATTCCTTGGAGATATGCCCGAATCCTCCACATTCGTAGCATTGAATCTTCTCTCTTGAAGACATCTCATGATATGGCTTGACATTCTTAAAAGTGGACTTCTTCTTCTTGAAGTCATTCCCCTTTGAGCCATAATCCCTCTTTTGAAGATTCAAGAACTTCTTGAATCCCTTGGCAATGAGTGTCATGTCTTCATATGAGTCATCCTCCTCCTCTTCCATCTTGGATGTCTTCAAGGCAATATTCTTTTTCTTCTTAGGAGGAGATGTGGTAGCCTTTCTTGATTCATAGGCTAGAAGTCTTCCAATGACTTCACTCGGCTTCATTTCCTTGTAAGTGTCATTTTCTTCTAAAGCCGTCACTTTGGGTTCGAACCTCTCGGGAAGTGATCTCATGATCTTTTGCTTGATTCTTCTATCCGAGTAAGGATCACCAAGTTGGTGACTTTGGTTCACAATGTCCATTAGTCTCACCTGAAAGTCATTGAAGTGCTCGTGCTCTTCCATCCTAATGGTCTCAAACCGAGTTTGAAGGACTTGAAGCTTTGAGTCCTTGACAACCTCGGTGCCTTCATGTGCAACTTCTAGGATGTCCCATGCCTCTTTAGCAATCCTAGTAATTTGAATCAGTTTGTACTGATTTTCACTCACTGCACATCGGATGGCATGAATAGCCTTGTTGTTCCACATGGAGTCAATAAATTCTTGAGGACTCCACTGTGCCTTAGGCTTGAGAACTTCTTCTCCTCCATCCGTAGAAGACATCATAGGTGGAGCATATCCATCTTCAACCACCATCCATGCCCTATCATGGATTTGGCATATGTATGCTTCCATCTTCCCCTTCCATGAGGAGTAATTATCGCCGGTGAGCAACGGTGGCCTCACGCTTGATGCTCCCTCTTTGCTCATCCCGAAACCACTCATAGTGTTTGGATGAATGCAAATGAGATGAATGCAAAATGTATGAATAAATCAAAAAATCACACAAGATGCAAAACACACCAAAATGAGCAAGGATCACCTATGTATGTCTAGGAACCCGCTCTGATACCAATTGAAACAAATAATAGCACGGTGTGTATAAAGCTATCTAGAGGGGGGGTGAATAGATTTTATGCTTTTTACCCAATTTTTCGTGTTAGTCAAAATTACGAAAATACCCTCAAGATAATATAAACAAGCAAGTGTAATATGGTGCGGAAATTAAAACAACACTTGGTTTTTACGTGGAAACCCTCATGGGAAAAACCACGGGCTATGTAAGTAAGCCACACTCGAACCTCGAATCCACTAAATGTGCAAACGATTACAACCTAATCCCGGAAGTAATCACACACCTACCTAATCCCGGTATGAGTGAACCTAGTCCAATTTGCTTGCGTTCTAAGCAACCTAATCCCGGATGCTACACACAAGACTTACTTTCTCTATGAAGAGAATATACAACCTATGTGAATATATAAAATATCCAAAATGCAATTAAGAGCTAGGTTACTCTATATGCTTATCTAGGATAGTGAATATGCAATTAATTCAATCCTTGATATTAAAAGCTAGATGACATGTCAAATAGCTTAGCTAAACATAGATTAACAAAACCTAGATAGCTATCAAAAATACAACACTCAATCATGTCAACACAACAATCTCTAATTTGTATCTAGAATATATTCAAGAGCATACAAATAATATAAGAGATGTCAATGATAAATAAAACACTAATTATGTATGATAATAGTGAAGAACTTACCAAAGAATATGTGTTGACCAAAACCCATGTAAGCAAGCATCCTAACTAAGCTAGAAAATGCTAGATGATATTTTGATGCATATGAGAATGGTTTTTGAGTGTTAAAAAGGTGTTCTTGATTTGATTTTCTCTCAAATGTCTCTCTTTTAAGATTAGGGTTCTTAGAGTTAAAGAACATTCAATCTGAAAATGAGAAAGTGTGATATTTATAGACATCAAGAACAGGGCATGTGAAAAGACAAGTTTGCCCTTGAAACGCACCGTTCGGCGGTTTCAATCGGCGGCCAGGCCGCCGATAATGACCGCTGAATTGAGCTCGTGAAGAACAGAGCATAAACGGCGGTTAATTCGGTGGTTTCGTGACCGCCGATCCCAACCGCCGAATCAGACCCGAGAGATCGAAATCGATCAGGTATGAACGGCGGTTTCGAACGGCGGTCGTGACCGCCGATCGTGACCGTAGAATTGCTCCTAGAAGCAAACGGCGGTTCCATTCGGTGGCCTGGCCGCCGATAATAACCGCCGATCACCAACAGAGGTGAAAACCAAGGAGAAGCCAAGGGCATTCTCCGTGGGCGGTCTTCGCGCAAAACCAAGCACATTCTAGTGCATGCGCGGACGTTTCCGAACACTATCGAGAAACGAATTACAAGACACATAAATACACAACAAGATATAACAATCAAAGTGCTAGTGTGTAATGTGACATATGAAGAGAATGCACACAAAAGTAAGAATGCAAAGTGTGTGTGTGCTTCTAAATCTCTTCAAAGAACGTTAAGCACTAGAAGTATACCTTTGGAGTGCTCGTCCCTTGAGGTCTTGAAAGGGCCTTTGAGAATGATTCTCAATCATCTAAACTACTCATCTAAACTACCCTTACATACAAACCCCAACACGTGGTTTGTCCACGAAATAAGCCAATCAAAGAATGGGAATCCTTACATCAGGTATTTATAAGTTAAAGGGCATTGTAGTAATTTGGAGAAATTAGGGGCGAAAGTGTAATGATTGATGGAAGATTGAAGTTATGGTGATATTACAAGAATGCAGGGGGCATTACGTAATTTGCCATGTAAATCACAGCAGCCCATGCCACATGAATTAGTGAAATGGTGCGTTTCAGCATGATGGGAAATTACGCATGGCCCAATTAGAAGCCCAAATACACCCCAGTGAGGACTAAAGAGCAGGCCGGGTACAACCTGGCCCAAACCCGAGTGCAACCCGACCCAAATCACTTCATCTTTTTCCCCCAGCCACCTGCCTCTATTCACGACATCAAACCCTCGCCACTGCAATAATCGCCGGAACGTGCCATTCCTGGCCTATCTTCGGTCGTTTTTAGGTGTAGACGAACGGCGGAGCTAACGCAACCTCGTTGGTCCTTTTCTCAACTTCCCAAAACGACTATGATTCCCAGCCGCGAAAAGTCCAAACCCACTATCGCCCCAAGTCCAAATCGCGACACCATTGCGAAAATCAATGGCGCTACGGCGACATGGAGTGTTTTTGGGCATCAGATGTGTCACCAATTGCATCACCCCTATGTCGCCACGAGCCTCTCACAGCAACAGCCACTGTGTTCATCTCTGATTGGTGGAATTTGGCACGAACATTACGGAATTCACCCCTTGAAGGGCCAAAATGGCAATTTGCCAAGTTAAGGGAGTGTTTTGGTAATTAGCCACTTGTGACCTGATTTGAAAACACTATAAATTCATCCTATTTTTCCTTTGAAAGATACACTTGTTCAACCAAGAAATTCCTTTCTCCACCATTCCTAATCCTACCATTTCTTCTCTCCAATCTCTCAACAAACAACTAGATTACCTCACCTAAATCATTTCTCTCTTCCCATTCTTTAAATTTCAATACCTTTGTCACTCACTATTAGACTGTAGGGAAAAATACAGTCAACGCAGCGGAAGCGAGACTAAAAAGGGGTTTTAGTATAGTTTAAAATTTTTCCATATTTGAACCTTAACCCTTTAATTAATTAAACATACGTATCAAAAAGTAACATACCTCTTGTCGCGTGATCCGATTGACTTGCATCGACGGTGATCCGCAAGATCATCCAATCCAATCACGAACGTGAATCACCTAGGAGCGTGGTCTCCTTTTCTTTGAATTGCATACCTGAAGGATGGAAATCAAAATCTCTTCTCTTGATCGTTAGTCACAATAAATTCCAAGAGATTACAAAGAATGTTCCGGTCACTTTTGAATTCACAATCGTTAGATCGAAACTCGCGTGAACCTTATTCGAAATTGTGCACAAAAACTTTTGGTGTAAAAGTTACTAGTGCACTATCGAAATAAGAACAATCTCTTCTCACTTTTCTCTTGACCGAAAATAATCACCCTAGTCTCAGAGTTGGATTTTATTTTTCTCAAGCAAAAAAAATAACTCTCAAGTCCAAGACCTAGGGTTCACCAAATTCTATATCAAGAATATATATATATATATATATATTTGCAGCAAATTACTTGCCAAAAAAAATATATACATATATATATATATGTCCGGATTTTCTATTATCAGTTCGAACTGACAATAAATATATCAGGACGAAGAATGTGGACCACTAGATTTACATACTTTGACTCAAAGTGTATGCACTTGTCAAAACTTCTCCATAATCCGTGGTCCACATTCTTCGTCCTGATATATTTATTGTCAGTTCGAACTGATAATAGAAAGACTGTATATATGTCTATATACAAATTATATATACATATGACTTTCTGCATATATTAAAATATATGCCCATCACTTCATGCATATATGAAATATATATTTCCTGCATGACTTTATACATATATTAAATATATATATATCGCATAAGTTTATGCATATATAAAATTTTATATATTCCGCATTCTTACATGCCTATATATTATATATTTGTATATCACTTGAATTCTTCTTGCCTTTATAAATTATCCAAACCCTAATCCAACTCTTTAGTGTATTTATTAAAAAGACTTCCTTATTTGACTAGATAAATAAATTTCTTTTATTTATCTACTTACCAAATATAGTCTTTAATATTTATTATACTACCAACAATAGTATAATACTAACAAACATATTTCCTAGTCAGAAAAAGATTTTGATTCTTAATTAAATAATTAATTAATAAATTAATTAATTCCCATTTAATTAAATAATAAAACAAAATAATATATTAGACTAATATATTAGCCTTGCCGCCCAAGTAACTATACATGGGCCATGTATTATTTTTCCATTTTATTAATCCATTATACCTTAAATAAAAAGCCCACATGTGAACTAGACCCATTCTTACTAAAAAAACAAGCCCACATGCCTTTCATTAATATATTAATATAATTTAACAGCCCATTAAATAAATAATGTGCAAATTATATTCTTAATATATTAAGTACAATTCTAGATGGACCCATAAATTGGTCCGGTAGAATATATCAAGTGATCCATGCAAGTCCGTGTTGATTAGGGATCTTGGCGGGCTATCTAAATTTAAGTTTCAATAGACATAACCTAATCACAATCAACAAATGATTCACTTAGGTCCGATCTATTAATTTTAGTTCATTCCACTAAAGAACTAAAATTGCACTCTTAAACAAAGATAGAATAAGTAAATGTTTCTCATTCGTACCCTAGACAATCTTATTGGAGATGGTGTATCCTCGTGAAGAATATCAGTAATCGCCAAGAGCTCATAGACCGCCTATAGCTCTTCAAGTTACCATATTTCCTCATATGACCACAATTTGAACTTGGATATTTTGACTTGTTCAGAAACCATGTTTCAATAGACACTATTGAAAACTTAACGTTAAGATTTAATATCCAATACCTCAAAACATCCATATGATGATATTCTACTCTCATTTAATAAATGGAGCCACGATGTCCATATCTATAAATGAAGTCCTCTATCGATTAACAAATGAATACCACCAAACTATCAAGGATAGACTATGCTATATAATCGTACTCATTGATAACTCAAATGATAACACTTGCAACCATAAGTCCATCATTTATCTCAGGATTAAGATAGACTCTCCGATTGTCCTGATAATGAAAATACTTTTATCTACTGACGGTTCTAGATAAAGTATTTCATTGTGATCCAGTTCAATGCACCTAGTGCACTAGATCTTTTACTCAAAGCCACTTTGATGATTTTAGACTCATCATAACACATTTGATCCCACTCAAATGCCAGTAAAAGAATCTACAACTTTTACAAGATAAAGGTGCCCAACCTTTACCTTAAGTTGTGAACATTATTCAAGACTGAAAGTACTCACGGTGTGTAAACTATTAATCTCGAGGGGGGGTGAATAGATTTTAACTAATTTTACCCAATTTTTGTTTAATGACAAGATTACGAAAATACCGCTAATAGTCAATAAAATATAGCAAGTGTAATATTGTGCGAAAATTAAAACAACACTTGATATTTACGTGGAAACCCTCACGGGAAAAACCACGGGCTAGTAAGTAAGCCACACTCGAACCTTGAATCCACTAAATGTGTAAAACGATTACAACCTAATCCCGGAAGTAATCACACACCTACTAATCCCGGTATAAGCGAACCTAGTCCGATTGCTTGCGAATTAAGCAACCTAATCCCGGTCACAACACAAGACTTAATTCTCTAAAAAGAGATTAACACCCTAAGTGAATATATGATTATTCAAATACAACATAGAGCAAGGGAAACCCTATATGCTTATCTAAGATGATGAATTTGCAATTAAAAACAATCCTAGTTATTAAAGCTAAATGACATGTCAATTAGCTTAGATAATCATAGATTATAGAAACCTAGATATCTATTAGAAAGCAACACTCAATCAAATCAACACAACAATCTCTATCTTGAATATTATAATATAATCTAAGAACAATCAAGTAATAAAAGAGATGCCACAATAAATAGAACACTAATTATATATGATAATAGTGAAAAACTTACCAAAGCAAGTGTGATGATGAAAGACCCATGCAAGCAAGCATTCTAGATATGCTAAAGAATGCTAGATGAACTTTGATGCAAATGGATTTTTGGTTTGAGTGTTTAATGAGCAAACTTGGTTGCTTTCTATCTTAAAATTCTCTCTTTTGAAAGTAGGGTTCTTGATGATTAAAGAGTCACATTCAGAACAAGAGAAAGTGATGTATTTATAGGCATGGAAAACAGAGCATGTGAAAAGACAAGTTTGCCCCTGAAACGCACCGATCGGCGGTTTCATTCTGCGGCCAGGCCACCGATTATAACCGCCGAATTGAACCCGAGAGGAACAGGGGAACAACGGTGGTTTCATTCGGCGGTTTTGTGACCACCGATCTAACCATCGAATCAAACCGAGAGATAAAATCATTCAGGTATGAACAGCGGTTTCATTCGGCGGTTTCGTGACCGCCGATTCAACCGCCAAATTAGACCGAGAGATAAAATCAATCAGGTCTTGAACGGCGGTTTCGAATGGTGGTCTTGAACGGCGGTTTCGAATGGCGGTCTTGAACGGCGGTTTTGAATGGCGGTCGTGACCGCCGATTGTAACCGTAGAATTGCTCCAGACACTTCTGGAAGCAAATGGCGGTTTCATTCGGTGGCCAGGCCGTCAATCATAACCGTCGATCACCAACATAAGTGAAAACCAAGGAGAAGCCAAGGGCATTCTCTGTAGGCAGTCTTTACGCAAAACCAAGCACATTCTAGTGCATGCGCAGACATTTCCGAATACTGTCGGGAAACGAATTACAAGTCACAAATTCACACAACAAACAGTAACGTATAGGTGCAAGTGTGAAATGTGGCATGATTGAAGAGAAAGCACACATATGCAATGTATGTTAAGTGTGTGTGTGCAATTAATCTCTTCAAAGAAAAATAAGCACTAGAGATATACCTTTGGAGTGCTTATCAAGACGAGGTCTTCAAAGGGCTTGAGCAATAACAACAACACCTAAGCTACCCTTGCAAAGGACCCCAACATGTGGTTTGTCCACGAAATGAGCCAATCAACAAATGAGAACCTTACAAAGACTAACTAAAGAATTATGTCTACCTCATACATATTCAGATGTACGAACAATTCTTCTTTTCTCACAGTCTTTTGACCTTTTGATTATTTACTTTTGACAATTATAATAATTAAACTATAAATGCTATAAGATTTGTTAAACCAGAAATCACATTATTAATATGAATAGATTGTCAAAAACACTATTACACTCTTGCTATTGAGCATAATCCTAACAATCTCCCACTTGCGCTATAGAAAATGTGTCATATCTCTCATTCCCATGTACCCCTATATACAATTTCCCTTAAAAGATGATACTTCTTTTCAATGTGTTTTCCTCTCTTATGACTTCTTGGTTCTTTCGAATTAGCCACTGCTCCACTGTTGTCACAGTAGATAGTGTTTTGCTTATTCGCATTGGGAACCACTTCCAAGTCAATCAAGAATTGGAGGAGCCAAACAGCCTTTTTGGCAGCCTCGCATGCAGCAACATACTCAGCTTCCATGGTGGAATTAGCAATACATGATTCCTTGAGACTTCTCCATATGACTGCTCCTCCTCCAATAGTAAACACAGATCCTAATGTGGATTTTCTGGAGTCAGAATTTGATTGGAAATCAAAATCTGTATACCCAACGAGAATCAAATCCCCTCCAGAGTATACAAGCATATTATCTCTCGTTCTGTTGAGATACTTGAAAATATGCTTGACTGCTGTTCAGTGATCAGGACCAGGTTTCGATTGAAACCTACTAACTATGCTAACAGCAAAACAAATATCTGGTATAGTGCAAAGCATTGCATACATGAGACTTCCAACTGCCGAGGCATATGGAACTCTACTCATGAATAGCTCTTCATGCTCGTTCTTAGGAACTTGCTCCTTAGAAAGTTTGATTCCATGTCTGAAAGGTAACATACCTTTCTTGGAATCCTGCATGGAAAACCTAGACAAGATTTTGTCTATGTATGAAGCTTGGGATAATGCAATCATTTTATTCTTTCTATCCCTTATTACTTGGATACCTAGAATAAAACTTGCTTCTCCTAAATCATTCATATCAAATTGTTTTGCTAACCATTCTTTTACTGATGTCATTGCACCTACATCGTTTCCAATAAGTAGTATATCATCAACATAAAGAATTAGGAAAACCAACTTGTCGCCTTTAATCCTTTTGTATACACAAGGTTCGTCAAGATTCTGAATAAATCCAAAAATTTTCACAGCTTGATCGAACCTTATGTTCTAGGATCTGGATGCTTGCTTCAATCCATATATGGATTTCTGCAACTTGCATACCTTTTCCATTTGGCCATTTTCAATGAATCCTTCTGGTTGCATCATGTAGATGCTTTCGTCAAGACTTCCATTAAGGAAAGCTGTCTTGATGTCCATTTGCTAAATCTCTAGATCTAAAGATGCTGCAATGGATAAGAGTATCCTAATGGATTTAAGCATGGCCACAGGAGAGAAGGTTTCCTCGTAATCGATACCTTCTTTCTGTGTGTAACCTTTAGCTACCAATCTAGCTTTAAAGGTTTCCACATTTCCATCCATACCTCTTTTCCTCTTGTATACCCACTTGCACCCAATGAGTTTTATCCCTTTAGGCAAGTCTACAAGGGACCAAACTTTGTTATCGAACATGGATTCAATCTCAGATTGCATTGCCTTTTGCCAATGGCGACAATCAACATCCTCCATTGCTTCCTTATACGTGTAGGGATCATCGTCGTCCAAGAGATTCTCCACTGATTCTCCCAGACTGACGTATCTCTCGGGTTGTGTACTAACCCTCCCACTACGACGAGGAATGGTAGGTTGTTGATTTTGTGTTTGAGGGGAACTTACAATTGGGCTAGGTTGTAAAACCTCTTGTGGAATTGTATCTCCTGACATCTCATTCAGGACAATTCTACTTTTGGGCACAAAATCATTCATATAGTCCTTTTCTAGAAATTTAGCATTTGTCGAAACAAATACTTTTAGATTTGAAGGACTATAGAAATAATATCCTTTAGTTCCTTTTGGATACCCCAAAAATATACATGTTTCCGAATGAGACTCCATCTTTTCTATCTTTCCTTTTAACACATGTGCAGGACAACCAAATATCCTTAAGTGTTGTAAACTAGGCTTTCGCCCAGTCCACAACTCATGCGGTGTTTTCAGGAACCGACTTAGATGATACAACATTTAGAATGTATATTGCAGTTTGTAGAGCATATCCCCAAAAGGAAAGGGAGCGTTGAATAACTTAACATAGACCTAACCATATCCAAAAGAGTTCTATTCCTCCTTTCTGCTACCCCATTCTGTTGAGGTGTGCCTGGTGCAGAAAACTGAGAAACTATCCCATTATCAATAAGATATTGCTGAAACTCACCAGATAGATATTCTCCACCACGATCAGATCTCAAGATTTTTATGTGTTTCTCAAGCTGATTTTCTACTTCAGCTTTGAATGCTTTGAACATGTCAAAAGCATCCGACTTATGTCTCATGAGATACACATAGCCAAATCTCGAGTAATCATCTGTGAAGGTGATGAAGTACTCATATCCACCTCTAGCTTGAATGCTCATAGGACCACATACATCAGTGTGTATTAGTCCTAAACATTTAGTGGCTCTTGCGCCTTTGGCCGAGAACGACCTTTTGGTCATTTTACCTTCCAAACAAGATTCCCAAGTTGGTAGATCATCGACCTTTAAGTCACTTAAAGGTCCGTCACTATCCAATCTAATAATCCTATTAAAGTTAATATGACCTAGGCGTAAAGGCCATAGGTAGGTTTCATCTATTGATAATTTTACTCTTTTATGATTAGGTTCCGTTAATACTGTGTCTAACGAGGGAGAGATATTTCTATGCAAAAAGAACAGACTGTTTTCCAATGTACCTTTGCAAATAATTTTGTCATTCTTACTAATAATAAAAACTTTATTAAAAGTAACCGAATATCCAAACTTATTTAAACAAGAAACTGAAATTAAATTCCTCTTGAATTGAGGTACATAATAAACGTCTATCAATTCTAAATGCCTACTAGAATCAATATTAACTCTAATATCTCCCACTGCACTTGAAGACACTAACGTTCCATTGCCCAAACGCAAGTTGATTTCATTTTTATTCAGTCTTTTCCTTTCCTTGAACCCTTGCAAGGAATAACAAACATGATTAGTGGCTCCAGAGTCTATGATCCAAGAATCTGTAGAATCTACCAAAAAACATGTTTCAAGATAATTAACATTACCTTGTTCCTTCTTGTTCTGAGACTTTGGGCAATTACTTTTCCAATGTCCCTTTTCACCACAAAGAGAGCACTTCCCTTTGATCTTGGTTACTATCTTGGTAGGCCCAAGTTGCTTTTTCTTCTATTGTTTCTTGACCTTCTTACGGGTCTTAACAGTAGCAACTTTACCAACCAAATGAATCTCTTGACTTGTGCCATTAGATTCACAAGTATGAGCAAGTGGCTTAGGAATAGATAGAATAAATTTATGTTTTTCAGCTTGCAGCAACAACCCAATTTTCCTTTTCCATGTGACATAATTATTACCAGTTAAAGTTTTATCTTTTAGGATGTTCATTACTAATGGGGTCATGATTTCTGAATAAAACAAAACATATATAAGCAAATAATCATGATAAAACACTTTTAAATATTTATCTTGAATTAAATAAATAACTCAATCGTAAAAATTCAACGGTGATCCAACACCCATAAATGTTATGCCTCCTTTGAGAGTACGAACATTTACTAGTTGGACTAGGTCCCACCTAATTGTTAACATAACAACCAGCGTTTTCAATTTTAGCCTTGCGATTTTATTGACAAGAACTCTTGGGAGGATATCAATAAAATCACATTAAGTGTGTTACCAAGATATCGACCCTCAATATTTTCTCTCACGAAAAATCCCTCCTTTAGGAGTAGATCTCGTTTGAGTCAATTGTCTAGTCTATCCTTGTAAGGAAGTATATTGCTAAATTCCATTCATGGACGCCCCTTGGGGGGATTACCAATAAATAATAAAGCTCAACTAACCTTGGAGGCCATAGGCATTGCAAAACACCTTCTCCCACTCAATTATTTAAGGCATGTGATTAAATCCCTTAGCATGATTAACAAAGTTATCTAGATGCCAATTTAGATACCTAAATCATTCAATGCATGTTCATACCAAAAGAGATATATGAGTGTCACTCCTATTCTATATGACATGTTATCATACAATAACAAATATTGTAATATTTATGCATAATATAAATAGCCACAATTTTGGTCCATCCTAGAAAAGCAAGTAATTTACAATTGTTGGAATTACAAGATCTTCCTTCTTGGCGAACAAGTCTTCAAGCAGCCACAATCCATTCGCGCACCCCTTGGCTGCCTCCTATGGGCTTGTGCACCCCACAGCACCATGAAGGGCTGCCGTGCGCAGCCCATGGCTTCCATAGGGCTGCCGTGCGCAGTCCATGCCACAACAAGCGCAGCTGCATGCTAACTTGTGCACACGCTTGTTGCTATGGTGCGCATGATCCCAAACGTGTTCCAGTTGCTTCCAATTCTTCAAAACTTCAAAGATTCGATGCTTGAATATATTACAACTTTATTTAACAAAATAAACTACTGCAGAATTTTTTATTTTTTATTTTTAATCACTGCAGTAATTTTTTACACAATAAAAACTGCACTAAATGATACAAAAAAAATCTGCAGTATTTTTAAATACAATAAAAACTGCAGTACTTTTAATACAATAAAAAAAATAGTGAACCTAGCAACTACCAAGAAGGAACTTGTGACGGTAATAGGCCACCCTTCTTGTTACAATTCCGAAACAAAAATTGCATTGAAATTCTAGGACCAAAATCGAGCAACAACAATTCACTTTATAACAACATATATAAATCCATACATTCCACATGTAATTATATATGAGAATATCTAGAGTGTCATCTCTTTCTAAAACATGCATAATCACAATAAAAAGAAATAGATTCACGTATATATACGTTAATTAATTAAAGGGTACAACCAAGGCTCTGATACCAATTGTAGGGAAAAATACGGTCAACACAACGGAAGCGAGACTAAAAAGGGGTTTTAGTACAGTTTAAAATTTTTCCATATTTGAACCTTAACCCTTTAATTAATTAAACACACGTATCAAAAAGTAACATACCTCTTGTCACGTGATCTGATTGACTTGCGTCGATGGTAATCCGCAAGATCTTCCAATCCAATCACGAACGTGAATTACCTAGGAGCGTGGTCTCCCTTTCTTTGAATTGCATACCTAAAGGATGGAAATCAAAATCTCTTCTCTTGATCGTTAGTCACAATAAATTCCAAGAGATTACAAATAATGTTCCGGTCACTTTTGAATTCACAATCGTTAGATCGAAACTCGTGTGAACCTTATTCGAAATTGTGCACAAAAACTTTTGGTGTAAAAGTTACTAGTGCACTATCGAAATAAGAACAATCTCTTCTCACTTTTCTCTTGGCCGAAAATAATCACCCTAGTCTCAGAGTTGGATTTTATTTTTCTCAAGCAAAAGAAATAACTCTCAAGTCCAAGACCTAGGGTTCACCAAATTCTATATCAAGAATATATATATATATATATATATATATATATATATATATATATTTGCCGCAAATTACTTGCCAAAAATATATATATATGTCTATATACAAATTATATATACATATGACTTTCTGCATATATTAAAATATATGCCCATCACTTCATGCATATATGAAATATATATTTCCCGCATGACTTTATGCATATATTAAATATATATATATCGCTTAAGTTTATGCATATATAAAATTTTATATATTCCGCATTCTTACATGCCTATATATTATATATTTGTATATCACTTGAATTCTTCTTGCCTTTATAAATTATCCAAACCCTAATCCAACTCTTTAGTGTATTTGTGACTATATAAAAAGACTTCCTTATTTGACTAGATAAATAAATTCATTTTATTTATCTACTTACCAAATATAGTCTTTAATATTTATTATACTACCAACAATAGTATAATACTAACAAACATATTTTCTAGTCAGAAAAAGATTTTGATTCTTAATTAAATAATTAATTAATAAATTAATTAATTCCCATTTAATTAAATAATAAAACAAAATAACATATTAGACTAATATATTAGCCTTGACACCCAAGTAACTATACATGGGCCATGTATTATTTTTCCATTTTATTTAATCCATTAGACCTTAAATAAAAAGCCCACATGTGAACTAGACCCATTCTTACTAAAAAAAACAAGCCCACATGCCTTTCATTAATATATTAATATAATTTAACAGCTCATTAAATAAATAATGTGCAAATTATATTCTTAATATATTAAGTACAATTCTAGATGGACCCATAAATTGGTCCGGTAGAATATATCAAGTGATCCATGCAAGTCCGTGTGGATTGGGGATCTTGGCGGGCTATCTAAATTTAAGCTTCAATAGACATAACCTAATCACAATCAACAAATGATTCACTTAGGTCCGATCTATTAATTTTAGTTCATTCCACTAAAGAACTAAAATTGCACTCTTAAATAAAGATAGAATAAGTAAATGTTTCTCATTCATACCCTATGATGAGAATCAATAAGCATCACCAAAGGATCAATTGCATGTTCCGGTTGGGCCAATTACAAGGGGCCAAGAGGATCAAAGAAGCAATTAATGATGGGCTGATTCTGAGTTGCTGAAGTTCAAGTTCGGCCCAAATCCGAGCTGAACTTCGTGGGCCTCTACAGAGAGCATCTGAAGTCGGATCGTCTATTATAATATGTTTTCGGAAAGCCCAAGACGAGCCCTACAGATGTTATGAAGACTCTGACGTCCGTAAAAGATCACAACAGGCCCAAAATCGGCCATCTATCTTGTTGCGTGAAGACTTGAGCTGAGGAGTCCGAATTTCAGCTTTTTCCTTTTTTAGTTTCGAAAGAATAATGAGCTGATTTGTTTCCTAAATTAAAGGGCTGATTTGTTTCCAAATTTAGCCTTCCAAATAAGGAGCAAGTCAACTAATTGCATGTTTTAATCTTTATTTTCTTTCCAGTTTGTAAGGCAATAATTGCCCATTTTAGTTTCCTGATTGTAAGGCATTAATTGCCGAATATTTTATTTCCTTTATCTTTCTTTCTAGGGTTTAGATATTTTTAGTACTTAAGGGACGTATTGATGTATTATTTGATAGATTAGACTTTGAATAAAATATTATTTGAGAGAATTGTTTTCTCTTGGTTCTTGATTGAACTATGAACTTATCAAGGTTCTACCTTGTGGTGTTCAAACCTTGACTTATCACTCACCTTCTTTCTTGTTCTTGAGTGTGGCGTCTACAACCTTCTTGATACCGTTGGTTCTTATCTCCATATAGATAATGGGTCACGGTCCTTTATTTTCTTTGTTTTTATAAACTTGAATTAGAAAACGATCCTTCGTTACCATATATTGGTTCCGGGTCTCACTACTCTTGGTGAGGTTCATATCAGTTTGTATCAGAGCTTAGGCTTCTAAAATCAGGTTTGATCTATCCTTTTTTATTCTTCTTCTTTGATTTCATTGATCACAAAAAAAAAAAAAAAAAAAAAAAAAAAAAAAAAAAAAACTAGACTTTGCTGAATTTCGTTTTGATTAAGTCAAAAAAAAAATAAATAAGTTTGTTCAGATCCGTTACCAAAAAAAAAAAAAATGTCTGATGATGTACAACATAACAATGTTTTTTACACCCGATGTCATGTTAATGATAAGGTATGTAGCATGATTATTGATGGTGGTAGTTGTACTAAAATTGCAAGCACAACCATGGTTAACAAATTAGGATTGCCAACGATGCTGCATCCTAAGCCGTATAAATTGCAATGGTTGAATGATAGTGATGAGGTGAGGGTGACTAAACAGGTGTTAGTGGCGTTCCGGATCGGTAAATATGAAGATGAAGTCTTGTGTGATGTGGTACCAATGCATGCAACCCATATCCTTTTGGGGCGACCATGGCAGTTTGACAGGCGTGCAACTCATGATGGTTATACAAATAGATACTCTTTTGTACTCAATAAAAAATGAATCACTCTTGTACCCTTAACCCCAATACAAGTATATGAAGATCAAGTGAGGTTAAAAGAACAAAGAGATGTAAAAAAGGAGAGTGAGAGTTCAAAAGAAAAAAAACAAGAATTTTTGTGAGTGAGGAAAAAAAGAGTGAAAAAGAAACAAAAAATTATGCTATTGAGGAAAAAAAAAGCGAAAAAGAAAAAAGAATTTTTGTGAGTGAGGAAAAAAAGAGTGAAAAAGAAACTGAATTTTTTGCTCATGAGGAAAAAAAGAGTGAAAAGGAAACAGAAATTTTCGCTAGTGAGAAAAAAAAAAGAGATCAAAAAGGCATTGTTTTCAAATCAGCCAACTTCTTGGCCTAGTGTTCTTGTTTCTCTTTTGCAGTGTTTTGATGAAGTGTCGCAGGCTATCAACAACATTACGGTGAAGATTCGAGGACAAATCCTTTTGAAGAGATGGGGAATGATGAGAATCAATAAGCATCACCAAAGGATCAATTGCATGTTCCGGTTGGGCCAATTACAAGGGGCCAAGAGGATCAAAGAAGCAATTAATGATGGGCTGATTCTGAGTTGCTGAAGTTCAAGTTCGGCCCAAATCCGAGCTGAACTTCGTGGACCTCTACAGAGAGCATCTGAAGTCGGATCGTCTATTATAATATGTTTTCGGAAAGCCCAAGACGAGCCCTACAGATGTTATGAAGACTCTGACGTCCGTAAAAGATCACAACAGGCCCAAAATCGGCCATCTATCTTGTTGCGTGAAGACTTGAGCTGAGGAGTCCGAATTTCAGCTTTTTCCTTTTTTAGTTTCGAAAGAATAATGAGCTGATTTGTTTCCTAAATTAAAGGGTTGATTTGTTTCCAAATTTAGCCTTCCAAATAAGGAGCAAGTCAACTAATTGCATGTTTTAATCTTTATTTTCTTTCCAGTTTGTAAGGCAATAATTGCCCATTTTAGTTTCCTGATTGTAAGGCATTAATTGCCGAATATTTTATTTCCTTTATCTTTCTTTCTAGGGTTTAGATATTTTTAGTACTTAAGGGACGTATTGATGTATTATTTGATAGATTAGACTTTGAATAAAATATTATTTGAGAGAATTGTTTTCTCTTGGTTCTTGATTGAACTATGAACTTATCAAGGTTCTACCTTGTGGTGTTCAAACCTTGACTTATCACTCACCTTCTTTCTTGTTCTTGAGTGTGGCGTCTACAACCTTCTTGATACCGTTGGTTCTTATCTCCATATAGATAATGGGTCACGGTCCTTTATTTTCTTTGTTTTTATAAACTTGAATTAGAAAACGATCCTTCGTTACCATATATTGGTTCCGGGTCTCACTACTCTTGGTGAGGTTCATATCAGTTTGTATCAGAGCTTAGGCTTCTAAAATCAGGTTTGATCTATCCTTTTTTATTCTTCTTCTTTGATTTCATTGATCACAAAAAAAAAAAAAAAAAAAAAAAAAAAAAAAACTAGACTTTGCTGAATTTCGTTTTGATTAAGTCAAAAAAAAAATAAATAAGTTTGTTCAGATCCGTTACCAAAAAAAAAAAAATGTCTGATGATGTACAACATAACAATGTTTTTTACACCCGATGTCATGTTAATGATAAGGTATGTAGCATGATTATTGATGGTGGTAGTTGTACTAACATTGCAAGCACAACCATGGTTAACAAATTAGGATTGCCAACGATGCTGCATCCTAAGCCGTATAAATTGCAATGGTTGAATGATAGTGATGAGGTGAGGGTGACTAAACAGGTGTTAGTGGCGTTCCGGATCGGTAAATATGAAGATGAAGTCTTGTGTGATGTGGTACCAATGCATGCAACCCATATCCTTTTGGGGCGACCATGGCAGTTTGACAGGCGTGCAACTCATGATGGTTATACAAATAGATACTCTTTTGTACTCAATAAAAAATGAATCACTCTTGTACCCTTAACCCCAATACAAGTATATGAAGATCAAGTGAGGTTAAAAGAACAAAGAGATGTAAAAAAGGAGAGTGAGAGTTCAAAAGAAAAAAAAACAAGAATTTTTGTGAGTGAGGAAAAAAAGAGTGAAAAAGAAACAAAAAATTATGCTATTGAGGAAAAAAAAAGCGAAAAAGAAAAAAGAATTTTTGTGAGTGAGGAAAAAAAGAGTGAAAAAGAAACAGAATTTTTTGCTCATGAGGAAAAAAAGAGTGAAAAGGAAACAGAAATTTTCGCTAGTGAGAAAAAAAAAAAGAGATCAAAAAGGCATTGTTTTCAAATCAGCCAACTTCTTGGCCTAGTGTTCTTGTTTCTCTTTTGCAGTGTTTTGATGAAGTGTCGCAGGCTATCAACAACATTACGGTGAAGATTCGAGGACGAATCCTTTTGAAGAGATGGGGAATGATGAGAATCAATAAGCATCACCAAAGGATCAATTGCATGTTCCGGTTGGGCCAATTACAAGGGGCCAAGAGGATCAAAGAAGCAATTAATGATGGGCTGATTCTGAGTTGCTGAAGTTCAAGTTCGGCCCAAATCCGAGCTGAACTTCGTGGACCTCTACAGAGAGCATCTGAAGTCGGATCGTCTATTATAATATGTTTTCGGAAAGCCCAAGACGAGCCCTACAGATGTTATGAAGACTCTGACGTCCGTAAAAGATCACAACAGGCCCAAAATCGGCCATCTATCTTGTTGCGTGAAGACTTGAGCTGAGGAGTCCGAATTTCAGCTTTTTCCTTTTTTAGTTTCGAAAGAATAATGAGCTGATTTGTTTCCTAAATTAAAGGGTTGATTTGTTTCCAAATTTAGCCTTCCAAATAAGGAGCAAGTCAACTAATTGCATGTTTTAATCTTTATTTTCTTTCCAGTTTGTAAGGCAATAATTGCCCATTTTAGTTTCCTGATTGTAAGGCATTAATTGCCGAATATTTTATTTCCTTTATCTTTCTTTCTAGGGTTTAGATATTTTTAGTACTTAAGGGACGTATTGATGTATTATTTGATAGATTAGACTTTGAATAAAATATTATTTGAGAGAATTGTTTTCTCTTGGTTCTTGATTGAACTATGAACTTATCAAGGTTCTACCTTGTGGTGTTCAAACCTTGACTTATCACTCACCTTCTTTCTTGTTCTTGAGTGTGGCGTCTACAACCTTCTTGATACCGTTGGTTCTTATCTCCATATAGATAATGGGTCACGGTCCTTTATTTTCTTTGTTTTTATAAACTTGAATTAGAAAACGATCCTTCGTTACCATATATTGGTTCCGGGTCTCACTACTCTTGGTGAGGTTCATATCAGTTTGTATCAGAGCTTAGGCTTCTAAAATCAGGTTTGATCTATCCTTTTTTATTCTTCTTCTTTGATTTCATTGATCACAAAAAAAAAAAAAAAAAAAAAAAAAAAAAAAAACTAGACTTTGCTGAATTTCGTTTTGATTAAGTCAAAAAAAAAATAAATAAGTTTGTTCAGATCCGTTACCAAAAAAAAAAAAAATGTCTGATGATGTACAACATAACAATGTTTTTTACACCCGATGTCATGTTAATGATAAGGTATGTAGCATGATTATTGATGGTGGTAGTTGTACTAACATTGCAAGCACAACCATGGTTAACAAATTAGGATTGCCAACGATGCTGCATCCTAAGCCGTATAAATTGCAATGGTTGAATGATAGTGATGAGGTGAGGGTGACTAAACAGGTGTTAGTGGCGTTCCGGATCGGTAAATATGAAGATGAAGTCTTGTGTGATGTGGTACCAATGCATGCAACCCATATCCTTTTGGGGCGACCATGGCAGTTTGACAGGCGTGCAACTCATGATGGTTATACAAATAGATACTCTTTTGTACTCAATAAAAAATGAATCACTCTTGTACCCTTAACCCCAATACAAGTATATGAAGATCAAGTGAGGTTAAAAGAACAAAGAGATGTAAAAAAGGAGAGTGAGAGTTCAAAAGAAAAAAAAACAAGAATTTTTGTGAGTGAGGAAAAAAAGAGTGAAAAAGAAACAAAAAATTATGCTATTGAGGAAAAAAAAAGCGAAAAAGAAAAAAGAATTTTTGTGAGTGAGGAAAAAAAGAGTGAAAAAGAAACAGAATTTTTTGCTCATGAGGAAAAAAAGAGTGAAAAGGAAACAGAAATTTTCGCTAGTGAGAAAAAAAAAAGAGATCAAAAAGGCATTGTTTTCAAATCAGCCAACTTCTTGGCCTAGTGTTCTTGTTTCTCTTTTGCAGTGTTTTGATGAAGTGTCGCAGGCTATCAACAACATTACGGTGAAGATTCGAGGACGAATCCTTTTGAAGAGATGGGGAATGATGAGAATCAATAAGCATCACCAAAGGATCAATTGCATGTTCCGGTTGGGCCAATTACAAGGGGCCAAGAGGATCAAAGAAGCAATTAATGATGGGCTGATTCTGAGTTGCTGAAGTTCAAGTTCGGCCCAAATCCGAGCTGAACTTCGTGGACCTCTACAGAGAGCATCTGAAGTCGGATCGTCTATTATAATATGTTTTCGGAAAGCCCAAGACGAGCCCTACAGATGTTATGAAGACTCTGACGTCCGTAAAAGATCACAACAGGCCCAAAATCGGCCATCTATCTTGTTGCGTGAAGACTTGAGCTGAGGAGTCCGAATTTCAGCTTTTTCCTTTTTTAGTTTCGAAAGAATAATGAGCTGATTTGTTTCCTAAATTAAAGGGCTGATTTGTTTCCAAATTTAGCCTTCCAAATAAGGAGCAAGTCAACTAATTGCATGTTTTAATCTTTATTTTCTTTCCAGTTTGTAAGGCAATAATTGCCCATTTTAGTTTCCTGATTGTAAGGCATTAATTGCCGAATATTTTATTTCCTTTATCTTTCTTTCTAGGGTTTAGATATTTTTAGTACTTAAGGGACGTATTGATGTATTATTTGATAGATTAGACTTTGAATAAAATATTATTTGAGAGAATTGTTTTCTCTTGGTTCTTGATTGAACTATGAACTTATCAAGGTTCTACCTTATGGCGTTCAAACCATGACTTATCACTCACCTTCTTTCTTGTTCTTGAGTGTGGCGTCTACAACCTTCTTGATACCGTTGGTTCTTATCTCTATATAGATAATGGGTCACGGTCCTTTATTTTCTTTGTTTTTATAAACTTGAATTAGAAAACGATCATTCGTTACCATATATTGGTTCCGGGTCTCACTACTCTTGGTGAGATTCATATCACCCTAGACAATCTTATTGGAGATGGTGTATCCTCGTGAAGAATATCAGTAATCGCCAAGAGCTCATAGACAGCCTGTAGCTCTTCAAGTTACCATATTTCCTCATATGACCACATTTTGAACTTGGATATTTTGACTTGTGTAAGGTTCCCATTTGTTGATTGGCTCATTTCGTGGACAAACCACATGTTGGGGTTCTTTGTAAGGGTAGCTTAGGTGTTGGTATTATTGTTCGAAGCCCTTTGAAGACCTTGTGTTGATAAGCACCAAAGGTAAATTTCTATGTGCTTACTTGTCTTGAAGAGATAGTTGCACACACTCACAACTCATGCATATGTTTAATCCTTGTATGTTGTGAGTCTTATTTTTGTGCATTAATGTTCATTAACATCTCTTCTTGCATGTTAGTTTGATTGCATCTTGCATATCCAATTGCCTTGTCATGATTAGACTTAGGATTGCATTTTTGCATTGGGCGCTCCCAAAAGCGGTCTACAGAAGCGCTGTACGAATAGCGCCCATCGAGCGCTTGATCGGTCACTGTTGGGTCGCTGTACAGGCGCTGTACAAAGCGCTCTACGTACATCGCCACTCTATTTTCCCGAGAGAACAGAGTTGGGGCGCTGTACAGAAGCGCTCTACGTACAGCGCCCAAGGCAGATTTCAGGCTAACTTATCAAAACGACCACACTTTGTTTTGGCCTTCTATATATATGCCACTTTGACTTTAGGTCAATTAAGAGAGTTCATATTCTGATTTCATACTTAGGATATTTTTCAATAGAAGAAAAAATTCCAAGAACTCAATTTTTATTCACTCAAACACTTTTTCATGATCATCAATCATCATCTAGCATCATCCTAGATCATCTAGATGTCTCTTTGCATGGATTCTTCATCACACTTTGCTTGGTAAGCTTTTCACTAATATCTTACATATTTTGTGTTTTTCTTAACAAGCAATCTCAATTAATTTCTTGTATGTTATTTATATATCTTTTGATACAAGATTGAGATTAGTGTGTTGTATGTTTGAGAAATTGTATTGTGATAGCTAATTAGGTTTTGTGCTTAATCTTGATTAGCTAAACTATTTGATTGAACATGTCATTTAGTTTTAATATCTAGGATTGTTCTAATTGCATATTAATCATCTTAGATAAGCATATAAGGTTTCCCTTGCTCTATGTTGCATTTGGATATTCATATATTCACTTAGGGTGTTATTCTCTTTATTGAGAAAGTAAGTCTTGTGTGTAGCTTCCGGGATTAGGTTGCTTAGATCGCAAGCAAATTGGACTAGGTTCACTCATACCGGAATTAGGTAGGTGTGTGATTACTTCCGGGATTAGGTTGTAATCGTTTTACACATTTAGTGGATTCGAGGTTTGAGTGTGGCTTACTTACTAGCCCGTGGTTTTTCCCGTGAGGGTTTCCACGTAAAAATCAAGTGTTATTTAATTTCTGCATTTTATACTTGATTTATTTCTTTATCTATTTAGGGGTAATTTTGTAATATTGACTGAACACGAAAAATTGGGTAATAAGTTTAAAATCTATTCACACACCCCCCCCCCCCTCTAGATAGTTTTATACACACCATGCTATAATTTGTTTCAATTGGTATCAGAGCGGGTTCCTAGATATACATAGGTGATCCTTGCTTATTTTGGTGTGTTTTGCATTTTGTGTGATTTTTTGATCATTCATACATTTGCATTCATTTCATTCATTCATAAATACTATAAGTGGAAACGGTGGAAATGGTGGTGGCAACGAGGGTGCTTCTAGCACAAGGCCTCCACTTCTTACCGGGTTGATGTAAGGTTTATAGTTGTGTTGGCATAAATTCCATATCAAAATGTGTTTCTCTTGTAATGTTTAGTGGTTCGTATATTGAAGAATTCAGAAGACGAAGGATGTCTCAACCATAATTCATTCAAGAAGCCAGCTTTTAAGAGATTCGTGCATCATTGTTCAACAAAGGTAATAAAGGATCTCATATCTCTTACAAGGCTAGGCACACACGCACACACACACACACACATAGCATTCTTGTGTGTTCCTTCATGATTAAACATCACTTATGTTTCACTTTCACACACTTGACAAAATATGCTCATCCATTCATACTATATTGGTAATATTTTGTTTATTGCATTTTTCTAGGACTATGTCTGGAAATTAGCATATGTGTGTGTATTTGTGCTTGTATGTTTTCATTTTTTTGTACGTGGACTTGAACATGTTCTTATTTGATGTCTTATTGAGTTCCGGTCGTTTCGGTTACTCATTCATGTAGTTTCGAGTCCAAACGATGTAGCTACGCTATTTTTCGTTCTCATTCGTTGAGTTGACTTCATCATCATTTTCCGAGATGATTTCTCAACCATTTTTCAAAGTTATGTAGTCGTCATCGTGCGTAAGAGAGTCACGGTTTGTAATCTGAAAACAGATTCAAAATCGGAGTTCGGATACCCAAGATACGGGCTGAAGAACCAAGGGAGCACGCGAGAGAGGCAGCAGGCCGTGAGGCCACTTGGCCCAGCTGTGAGGGAGGCCGTGGGCCCCACGGCCGAGGGGGCTCTCTGCCCCCGTGAGGGCCACGCGCCCCCCACGGCCTGGGGTGACGTGGCCTCACCTCATTGGCCCGGAATCTCTTCTCTCTCCTTATATCTTCCCTCCATCTCTCTCCATTTGATTTTTTTAAGAAGAAAAAGTTGCAAATTCCCGTCAGTCCTCTCCTCTGAATTTTCTCATCTTCCAAACATCATATCTCCCTCATCCGGAGTCAGATTTGAGTGATTCGAATTGGAGAACGTTCGTAATTGAGTCCTCTATCATTTCTGAGTTGTTTGGTAGCTGATTGATCAAGTTTTCTGGTGGTTACACACTGAAATCCGAACCAGCTGTTGAATCAAAGGTATTGGACTAATCTTTGGGATTTCTTTCTTTTCAACCTTCAATTTGCTTGGGGTTTCTTCTTCTATATCTATGTTTATGTTTGGTAAAAGCTATTGAGAAAGGTAGCTTGATAATCATTCTAATTGAAAGTCAATTTATAGACAAATGTGGACTAGTTTCTATGATTCTAGGTTTTTCACATGTTTGTGAGTTGTATTGTGATTAGAATGGCATCTTAGGTTATTTGTGACTTGATTGAATCAATTTTGTGATAAATGACTTTGAGATTTGATTTGATCCTTTGATTGATGAAATCTAGGATTTGTGTATAGTGATATTTGATCACTCTTGTAACTCATTGAACATATAGTGAAATACAAGTATTCTTTGTTGTTATACTTATTTGTTGGTTTACCTCATACAACTTGATGATGTATGTAGACCATGCTTATATGATTACCTATTCACATTGTCTATGTATGTTGTCTTTTCTTAGTATGTTTTTTGTATATAAGGCAACCTTGAGGGACAAACGAAAGTTTGTTCAAGGGATTGAAAAAGGCGTAGAAACCTATTCACCCCTCCCTCTAGGTATGCCTTAAGCAATTTAACTACGTTTGTATACTTTCAATTGGTATCAGAGCGGGTCGTCGGACGACACTCAACGAGATCTGGTTTATTCTTACGTGTAAATTGCTTAGGTTTTTGTGTCATATTTGTCCTCCTTTATTTGTTGTGGAAAAGGTTCTTCTTATTTTTCATTGCATTTGTCTACTAACAAATTTGTTGATAAGCTTGAAAGAGTGTTAGTTACAAAAGCAAAGAAGAAGATGTTCTTGTGTTCCAAAGGATGATCAATTTAGACTTTATCACTTACTCAAGCAACATAATGAAGAAATCCACATGGAGTGATGATAACTCTAGTGATGAGGAGAGCTCAAGTGGTGAGTCTTCTATTGAAGAAGAGTTGGTGAGCAACTTTGTTGCTTTCATGGCCTCTCACTCTATCCTAGAGGATGTTAGTCAAGATTCATTGGACAAGGAGGTTGATACAAATCATCAAGTGTGCTTAAGTGAAAATTCAACCCATGTTGATCTTTTGGCTAAGGCGAAAAGTCTTGAAGAGAAATTGGAGATAACCTTAAGAGAGGTTGATGAGAAAGATGTTTTGATCAATTTGCAAGTGGATGAGTTTGTTTCAACAACTCGTAGGCTCTTGGGTGAAAAGAATGTTCTTGCCAAGAAGCTTTGTGAAGTTGAGGGTATTGTGCTTGAAAAGGATAGGATCATCTCTAGTTTATCTTTATGAGGCTCAAGCAACTTTGTAGTTGAGGAGAAGCTCATAGAAGCATCACTTCCTACAAAGCGAGGATCATGTCATTGTTGACAAGATAGCTCCTAAGAAGAGACGTTCCAAGACTAAGATCAAATTGAAGAACAAGGTACCCATTGAAACTCCCATTTGTGCTTCTCCAACTCCGGAAGGTAAAATCTCTCCTTTTGTTCCCATATGTCATTTTTGCAATACCTTAGGCCATATCAAGCCCAAGTGCTATAAGTTCATTGAATATTGCAACATGGAAAATGCATCTAGGAATAGAGAGGTTGGACCTCATTTTATGCATGCTAAAGCTTTTGAATATGGAAAGCATGAAAATCTCTCAAAGCATGTTAAGAATGTCCGGAAGGTGAAGAATGCATATCCTTCTAAATTTGACAATGCATGCGTTGCTAACAATGTTGAGAAAAAGAGTATTAATGATATTATTGTGAATCAAGTTGTGGAAGAACTTTACTCTAGGTTCAACATTGTGGTCAAAGAGAATCTTGATGATGTTTGTGTATGTCCACCCAAGACAAAGTTTGTCAAGGGTGAGTGCTCTTACCATTAGTGTAAGTTGCACATGTGAGTTAGCTTTAAGACTAGTGTTGTTGGTAAGAAGCTTAGCTTGTTTGCTTTGTATCTTTACAACTTGACATGAACTTAGCTATCTCACATTGTTTGTCATGATAGTCGAAATTTGTTGATTAACTTTTGAGAAGTTTTTTTTGGAATCTATATGGTGACATTTATGTTATGACTTTTAGAGAAAGTCATTTTTATTTGTTTGTTTGAGTTGGATTACATTGTCTTTAGTCTCTTGGAATCGACACACCTATAACTTCTAGTCATGAGGACTTACAAGCCAAGAGGACTCATAAAAAGGGTGAAGGCATTGTATTTGGTGAAAATAGCTTGCGAAGGTATCTCTATATCATATTGCTTGCTTACTTGATTTTTCATCTATCAACTCATTGTTTGTATCACATTCATGAAGCATGTCATAATTGAGAACTATTATAGTGTTTATATGGTCCTCTTTGACATTTGCTAGTTTAAGATCTTTTGGTGATAAGTGTTCACATTGATCTTATTCATGAAATGTGGTGTTATTTGTATGATTGTTGAGTGGCTAATTTTTGAATAATGTGAGCTTCATATTCTTTGATAGCTACTCTCTTGAGAAGTAGAGATCTTAAGTAAGTCTCTTTACTTGCTTCTTGATCATGTGCTTTTAAGCCTTAAATTTTGGTTTCAAAAATGCACTTTGCTTCTCTTGTATGTCTTTTTAAGTATGTTAAGCTTGATTGATGTTAGCTTTGGATACACCTTGAAGTCCTAAGGACTAGTACATTTAAAAATGACCAATGGTTGGTATCCATTTGCTTCGGCAACATAGAACTCAACGAGCACTCTCATGGAAAGTGAAAGTTATTAAAATACTCGAGGCGTGTTCAATATAAAGCTAGAGGGGGGGGTGAATAGATTTTAGCTATTATTACCCAATTTTCGCATGCAAGTCAATTTTACGAAAATGCCCCTACTAGTCAAAAATACATACAAGTGTAATATAGTGCGGAATTTAAATAACACTTGATGTATACGTGGAAACCCAACCACTGGGAAAAACCACGGGCTGTATAGTGCGCCACACTCGGAACTCGAAATCACTAATTGAAATGAAGTTTACAACCTATGTAGACCTCGTCTAACATTCCGGTCTGTAACCCCTCACTTCTACCCAGCGGGCCTTTATTAGCAACCCTATTCCAATTTGCTTGAGGCCTAAGCACTCTTAGCCTCAAGACTTACTTCTCTAAGAAGAGAAACAACCTATGTGAATATATATATGAATATTCAAATAACAAACAAGGCTAGGTAACCTTAGATGCTTATCTAGGATGATGATATAATCAATTTAATCAACCCTAGATATCAATTGCTAAATGACATGTCAAATAGCTTAGCTAATCAAGATTAATTAAAAACCTAATTAGCTATCACAAACAACACTCAATTAATTTTCATCACAAATAATCTCTAACTTGTATCTAGCATATAATCAAAAGCATACAAGTAATTAAAGAGATGTATTAATATGAAAAACACTAAAGTAATATGAAATTAGTGAAGAACATACCAAATAAGATGTGATGATTCAAAACCATGCATGGATCAATTCTATGAAGGCATAGAAGATCAAATATGAAATTTGATGCAAAAGGGAATTGATTTGAGTGTTTAAAGATAGGTTCTTGATTTGATTTTTTCTCAAAAATCTCTCTTGAAAGATTAGGGTTCTAATTGCTCAAGAAACTTATTCAGAGATTGAGAAAACAAGATATTTATAGACATCAAGAATTGGGCATGTGAAAATACACTTTTGCCCCTGAAACGCACCGTTCGGCGGTTTCAATCGGCGGCTAGGCCGCCGATGACGACCGCCGAATTGAGCTCGTGAAGAACAGAGCATTAACGGCGGTTTCATTCGGCGGTTTCGCGACCGCCGATCCAACCGCCGAATCAAACCCGAGAGATTAAAATCGATCAGGTATGAACGGCGGTTTCGAACGGCGGTCGTGACCGCCGATCTTGACCGCATAATTGCTTCAGACCAATCTGGACTGAAACGGCGGTTTAATTCGGCGGCCAGGCCGCCGATCATAACCGCCGATCACCAACAATGGTGAAAACCAAGGAGAAGCCAAGGGCATTCTCCATAGGCGGTCTTCGCGCGAAACCAAGCACTAATTAGTGCAAGCGCGGACGTTTCCGAACAATGTCGGGAAACGAATTATAAGGCACATATACACACAACAAGATATATCAACCAAAGTGCTAGTGTGTAAAGTGACATGTGAAGAGATGCACATAAAAATAAGCAAGTATGCAATCATAGCAAGAATGCTAAGTGAGTGTGTGCTACTAGATCTCTTCAAAGAAAAACAAGCACAAGAGATTATACCTTTGGCGTGCTTGTTTCTTGAGGTCATGGAAGGGCCTTTGATCTTCAACACTAAACACTTAGACTACCCTTACATTCAAAACCCCAACATGTGGTTTGACCACGAAATAAGCCAATCAATAAAACGGGAATCCTTACAATCTCCCCCTTTGGCTATTTCGTGACAAAACCACCACTCACATTGATTCCTCACAACAAAAATAAACCTATGGGTCAATGAAGATTTTCTACAATACAAAGAGATATATAAAAATAAAACTTGAAGTCTTCAATCTCTTGTAGAACAATCATTCTCTGAAACAAGGTTTCTAAACTTTCCGAAACAAGTAAAAGTGAGATGAATCAAGTGAGGACATAAACAAGCATTTGCATTTCTAAGAAATTAAACACAACATCATGCAATGTATGATGAATGCAATGCTCCCCCTCAAAGGGTTACTCCCCCTCAATGTATATTCTCCCCAATGTGCACCAATTGCTACAACAATTTGCACCTCCCCTTACCACATTATACTCCCCCTTTTTGTCATGATATAGACAAAGGAGTAGTCCCCAACTGGGTCACTCAAGGCAAAGAGAGATAGTAGCATTCTAGTATATGCATAATCAATATAAGTCACTTTATGCAATCTCAATTAATCAGAGAGAAACGAGGAGATTTATTAGATAAAATGTGTGAAACAAAATGCTTTGCATACAAGACATATTGCATTCAAGTCCAAAATACCATGGTATTTGGCAAAGCAAATGACAAAGGTTTCTAATAGGAATTCAAACCAATTTCACCATTGTCATGAGAGAAGCAAGGATATAGAAATTTCATTGATTTCAATTTAAGAACAACTATATCCAACTTTATAAGCTAAATATGTCATGAGCAACTTTGCACCCTATTTGATTTTTCCGGGAATGAGACCCGTATGATAGTAGACATGTTCAACCAATAAAGAAAGAGAGACATTTGGATTGTAAAATCCTTGAATGGATACTAGATCCTTTTTCATTTGAGTCTCATTAGCTTTTTCACACAAGTTTTTGCATTTAAGAACGCAATTATCAATTCATGCTTTTTCATTTGAGCATGTACATGAATTTCATGCTTTACATAAGACATTAGCATGTTATTTAAGAATCATCATGTCATGGAGATAATCATAGGTCATTCAAATCATACTTCTTACATACATCTCCTAGTCCAAAATGCATGTTTGAACATAAATATGACATGGATTGTAAACAAGCAAGGTTCACACTTATTGAATTGAAAACATATATACATATGTGCAACCAAGCTTACTCAAGCAATCAACCAAGAAGCATAAGATTTTTCAAATTTTTTGCAAGTGACAAGAATGCAAAAATAGCTCTCTTTGCTTGAGTTCCCCATATGGGGTTAGTATCATCCTTCATTAATGAAGGGCATGAGGTCCTATGGACCTACCAAGTCCATTGGACTTAGTTGAACCTATTTGAGACTTGTTAGTCTCATAGCAAGCGGGTTCATTTTTCCTTATCCACATAGATATAACATTTTTCTTCTTAGTGGTCAAAGGTTGCATGTCATTCACTAACCTAGGATTATTGACAAAAGATTTCCTAGGCTCATGCAAATGGGCTCTTCTTAGCCTCTTTTTCTTTATCATGCTATCAATCCTACAATGGTTAATGTACTTAAAGCACTTAGGCCTAATATGCCCATAAACACCACAATAATGACAAGTTGGTACAAAGTAAGAATTCATACCATGTTCTTGTGAAGTCATTGGAGACTCATCATGCATTTGATGTCTCCTTTGGTGTTGAGTCGGTTCATGTCTTCTATTTGGTTGAACCGGAATGGGTTGCCTCCTTGGATTAGGTAGCATGTTTTGCCTCTTTTCATAGTGAGTCATTTGTTGAGGAGAGATGACTTGAGAGGCTCTAATCCGTTGAGCT
Organism: Acer yangbiense; assembly: GCA_008009225.1. NCBI lineage: Eukaryota > Viridiplantae > Streptophyta > Magnoliopsida > Sapindales > Sapindaceae > Acer > Acer yangbiense. The sequence continues at coordinate 37,030,145 of CM017766.1, read as the reverse complement.
TGGGGTTGTCTCGTTTTCACCACCTTCACTTGTGCATTTTTCGAACATTGTCCTAGTTCTAACTTCTTCCTAGGAGTTTGCACCGGTGACGCTTCTATCTTACCCAAACTCTTCACAAAGACGGTCTTCTTAGGAATAGAGCAATCCTTGCTCACTTCGAATCCAAGACCTCTTTTGTCACAAGGGCTTTTTCCTACACCAAGTATGTTGTCAAGTTTCTTGGTGCTTGTGGTCATTCTAGTCAATGACTCTTTGGCTTCAACAAGCTCTCTCTTCAAACCCTCTTCATTCCTCTTAGACAAAGCTAGCTCATCTTTTAGCTTGTCTTCTTCCACCATGGATCTTATCACTTCATCATTCAAGTGATCAACTTGTGTTGAAAGCCTAAGTAGTTCTTCCTTTAACCTTTGAATCTCTTTTTCATTCTTTAACTTAGAGCTTTCAAAACTTTCAAAGTTGTCCTTAAGATCCATTTTCTCCACTTGCTTCTTTAGGAGGTCATTGTATGTTGTAAGCTCTAGATTTTCTTCCTCTAAAATCCTTAGAAATCTATCTTTCTTCTTCATGGAGCTTTCAACATTGACTATAAAGTTATGCATATCCATATTCTCTACATTTCCATTTGTAGAGTTAGATAAGGAGTCATCTCCACTAGTGTCATCTTCTAGGCTCTCCTCCTCTCTTATGGATCCAATTTCCTCATCAAGACCTTCACCTTGATCTCTTGAGTCAATAAGTGCCATATCCCAATGCGAAGCAACAACTATCTCCTCTAGAGCTACTTCTTCGACTTTCTCTTCTATGGGATCACTATCAATGGAATTCTTACCAACAACTTCATTTTCTTCACAATTGGCACCCAATGCCTTGAAGTTATTGATAAGCTCATCATCACTTGATGACTTATCTCCTTCTTCGGAGTCATCACTTTCACTCCAAATGGCGGCCATCATTTTTTCTCTCTTGTTCTTCAAATTCCCACAATCTAGTGAGATATGACCTATGCCACCACACTCATAGCATTGGATCCCTTTCCTTTCACTATTCTCTTGCCTATGCTCAACCTTCTTGAAAGGAACCCTTTTCTTCAATTCTTGCCCTTTGGATGCATGACCCTTCTTCTCGAATTTTACAAACTTCTTGAATTTTCTCATTAAAAGTGCCATGTCTTCATCCGAGTCATCCTTGTCCTCCTTCTCAACCTTGGAAGCTCTCAAAGTAATCCCTTTTTGCTTCTTTGAAGGAGTGGAGCTAGGACCCTTCCTAGACTCGTAGGCGAGAAGTCTACCTATTACCTCGCTCGGCTTCATGTCCTTAAAATCACTATTTTCTTCTAAAGCCGTCACCTTAGACTCAAACCTCTCGGGAAGCGATCTCATTATCTTTTGCTTGATCCTTCTATCCGAGTAAGGGTCACCAAGTTGATGACTTTGGTTGACAATGTCCATCAACCTAATCTCGAAGTCGTTGAAGCACTCATTCTCCTCCATCCTAAGTGTCTCAAATTGAGTTTGGAGGACTTGAAGTTTGGAGTCCTTCACTACTTCGGTTCCCTCGTGTGCAACCTCTAAGATGTCCCATGCCTCCTTGGCTATCTTAGTGTTCTGAATCAATTTGTACTGATTTTCATCCACTGCACATATGAGGGCGTGCCACGCCTTTTGATTCCACTTGGACAACTCAAACTCAGGTTGTGTCCACTGTGCCTTAGGCTTGAGCACTTCTTCTCCTCCATCCGTGGGAGTCATCATAGGAGGCGAATATCCATCTTCAATGGCCATCCATGCCCTATCATGGATTTGACACACATATGCCTCCATCTTCCCTTTCCATTGGGAATAATTTATGCCGGTGAGGAGGGGTGGCCGTGTGCTTGAAGCACCCTCATGGTTGCCACCGAATCCACTCATTGTATCAAATGAATGAATGAAATGTATGCAAAATGTATGAATGAGCAAAAATCACACAAATGCACAACACACCTAAAATGAGCTAGGATCACCTAAGTATATCTAGGAACCCGCTCTGATACCAATTGAAAGTTATTAAAATACTCGAGGCGTGTTCAATATAAAGCTAGAGGGGGGGGGGGGGTGAATAGATTTTAGCTATTATTACCCAATTTTCGCATGCAAGTCAATTTTACGAAAATGCCCCTACTAGTCAAAAATACATACAAGTGTAATATAGTGCGGAATTTAAATAACACTTGATGTATACGTGGAAACCCAACCACTGGGAAAAACCACGGGCTGTATAGTGCGCCACACTCGGAACTCGAAATCACTAATTGAAATGAAGTTTACAACCTATGTAGACCTCGTCTAACATTCCGGTCTGTAACCCCTCACTTCTACCCAGCGGGCCTTTATTAGCAACCCTATTCCAATTTGCTTGAGGCCTAAGCACTCTTAGCCTCAAGACTTACTTCTCTAAGAAGAGAAACAACCTATGTGAATATATATATGAATATTCAAATAACAAACAAGGCTAGGTAACCTCAGATGCTTATCTAGGATGATGATATAATCAATTTAATCAACCCTAGATATCAATTGCTAAATGACATGTCAAATAGCTTAGCTAATCAAGATTAATTAAAAACCTAATTAGCTATCACAAACAACACTCAATTAATTTTCATCACAAATAATCTCTAACTTGTATCTAGCATATAATCAAAAGCATACAAGTAATTAAAGAGATGTATTAATATGAAAAACACTAAAGTAATATGAAATTAGTGAAGAACATACCAAATAAGATGTGATGATTCAAAACCATGCATGGATCAATTCTATGAAGGCATAGAAGATCAAATATGAAATTTGATGCAAAAGGGAATTGATTTGAGTGTTTAAAGATAGGTTCTTGATTTGATTTTTTCTCAAAATCTCTCTTGAAAGATTAGGGTTCTAATTGCTCAAGAAACTTATTCAGAGATTGAGAAAACAAGATATTTATAGACATCAAGAATTGGGCATGTGAAAATACACTTTTGCCCCTGAAATGCACCGTTCGGCGGTTTCAATCGGCGGCTAGGCCGCCGATGACGACCGCCGAATTGAGCTCGTGAAGAACAGAGCATTAACGGCGGTTTCATTCGGCGGTTTCGCGACCGCCGATCCAACCGCCGAATCAAACCCGAGAGATTAAAATCGATCAGGTATGAACGGCGGTTTCGAACGGCGGTCGTGACCGCCGATCTTGACCGCATAATTGCTTCAGACCAATCTGGACTGAAACGGCGGTTTAATTCGGCGGCCAGGCCGCCGATCATAACCGCCGATCACCAACAATGGTGAAAACCAAGGAGAAGCCAAGGGCATTCTCCATAGGCGGTCTTCGCGCGAAACCAAGCACTAATTAGTGCAAGCGCGGACATTTTCGAACAATGTCGGGAAACGAATTATAAGGCACATATACACACAACAAGATATATCAACCAAAGTGCTAGTGTGTAAAGTGACATGTGAAGAGATGCACATAAAAATAAGCAAGTATGCAATCATAGCAAGAATGCTAAGTGAGTGTGTGCTACTAGATCTCTTCAAAGAAAAACAAGCACAAGAGATTATACCTTTGGCGTGCTTGTTTCTTGAGGTCATGGAAGGGCCTTTGATCTTCAACACTAAACACTTAGACTACCCTTACATTCAAAACCCCAACATGTGGTTTGACCACGAAATAAGCCAATCAATAAAACGGGAATCCTTACAGAAAGGGCTACACACCTTGGTTGTGCAGCCGCCCAATGTAGGAAAGGGCTATGCCATTGTGATGAGTGAAAGCCGCCATGAGGAGTATATGTTTTTTGTTAGAAAAATCAAAGAAGTGTTGAATTGAATCATAAAAAAAAAAAAAAAAATCTTTGATTCAAGCCTAAATAAAAATAAAATAAAAAAAGGCTTATGGAGTATAGTTGAATAATCAAATGAGCTCGGGTTGACAAATAGAAATGGGTTGACGAGCCACATGCACACACACGCTCACATGTTGAAATCTATTCTCTTTATAAGCAAAATTTTGGATGATAACCGGTTTGACCTTTTCATGGAAAGGCCTAAGATGAATAGATGTTGAATGTGTTTGCATGCTTGATTATCAAACTACTTCTTTTCATATACTTGAAGAAAAATCTTCACACACTCACTTTTGCTTTTTTTAGTATTTTGATACTTTAGCAATTTTTGATAACATATGAGAGTGATTGAAAATCTTGATGTAACTCTCTTAGATATGTGAAGCTTATTTGCAAATCTAATAAAAATTGCTTGTGATGTGATTGTGTGGTTGATTTTTATGAACATTTGTCTATCTTGATTTTAGATAAGGCACTTGTCAAGGGGGAGCATAATATGCTAAATTCTTGTTCTCTTTTATGACATGTTCACATGTTCTTCAAGGTTGTTGTTTGTTGGCATTATTCTTATTTTTGATAAATCATATAGATGCTTTGATATATTCTTATATGCATAATGATTTGTTGAATATAGTGTTTTGCCTTTGTATATGTTTATTGGTTTCTTTGTTTCCTCTCACTTTTGTTTTTAGTTTTTTTTTGTATTGCAAGATCATGGGAAAAGCAAAGAAGATTGGTGGCAATGTTTCTTCATCTCCCATTGTCAAGTCTAAACCTACAATTTCTTCCAAAATTTCCAAAGCTAACAAAGTGGATGATTTGGGAATTTTCGGTTGCAAGAAGTTAATTCAAGAAAGAGGTATTGACTTGGACTCTTGTGTTGGATCCTATGTTTATGGTGTGCTTATGAGTAGAAATTGGAATTCTTGGGTGAACATGTTAGGAGTTTCTAATGATACCATGGTTAGAGAATTTTATCATGCTTATAAAGAAAGTTCTATCGTGACTAGTGCCATTTTGAACATGAGGAAAGTTGTTTTTAGAGTTTGTGCTAGGAAGTTGAATGAATTTCTAGACTTGCCCTATGATATTGAGTCGGATTTCCTTGATGTTGATGTCTTGGAAAACCTTGATTTAATGGGTAGAACTCTATGTGATGATATTAATTTTGTGTGGGGGAAACGTGCTTATATTAAGCAAGGTGAGTTAACAAAAATTAGTGCACTTTGGCATTTATTTGTTTGCTCCAATCTTGTTGGCTCTACTAATGCTTCGGAGCTTAATAGAGACAAAATCAAGATTGTATATGCCTTGGTGACTAACAAACCTATAAATCTTGGTGAATTGCTTGTGGAGCAAATTGAGATTGCGGCTCATATTAGTCGTTTGGATAAGAAATTGGCATTTCCGGGATTTATAACTCAATTATGCTTAGCTAAAGGAGTGAGGAATCTTGATGGTGATGTTATGCTTCCTCCCTTAGAGAAGTTGAGTGAGAAACGTGTGGCATCCATGTCATACAAGGACAAGGGAAAGTCTATTGATGTGTTTAGGCTTTTTGGTGAATCTCTTGATTCTAACCATGTCCCAAGCTCACCCGCTCTTCCTAGTTGGGCTTTAAAATTGAGGAATGAGGTTGAAGAGTCACGTAGGTTGATTGAGGCGTCACAAAGGAAAATTGAAGACCTTAGTGCTAAGCTTGTTGTTCAAGATGAAAGGATCAAAGAGTTGGAAGGAAAATCAACTACAACAAGGCAATATGTGAGATCCTCACACCGCACTCCATTCCTTGGTGGCACAAGTGGCTAGAAAGCTTCATGAGGTATATTTTCTTACTCTTTCCCTTTGGCTTAGAATATTTTGATGGATAGTATGTATTAAGAGGGAGCATACTTGATCCACTTGAACTTATATGTTATTATTTTATTGCCTAAGATTGGATATTGCCATATTTGTTGTCTCTTGGATATTCTTGTGCTTTCAAGTTCATTCTAGGTGATATCAAGAGAATACCAAGTTGAAGTTCAAGACTTGCTTTGGTTGTTAATTTGTGTCTATATGTGTAACTCATTGTACTCATTGTGACCAAATTTCCTTTGTAATTGTTTTTGTGTTTGTTTAGGGGTTTTGACATGGAATTTGCCAAAGGGGGAGATTGTAAGGTTTATAGTTGTGTTGGCATAAATTCCATATCAAAATGTGTTTCTCTTGTAATGTTTAGTGGTTTGTATATTGAAGAATTAAGAAGACGAAGGATGTCTCAACCACAATTCATTCAAGAAGCTGGCTTTTAAGAGATTCGTGCATCATTGTTCAACAAAGGTAATAAAGGATCTCATATCTCTTACAAGGCTAGGCACACACACACACATAGCATTCTTGTGTGTTCCTTCATGATTAAACATCACTTATGTTTCACTTTCACACACTTGACAAAATATGCTCATGCATTCATACTATATTGGTAATATTTTGTTTATTGCATTTTTCTAGGACTATGCCTAGAAATTAGCATGTGTGTGTATTTGTGCTTGTATGTTTTCGTTTTTTTTGTACATGGACTTGAACATGTTCTTATTTGATGTCTTATTGAGTTCCGGTCGTTTCGGTTACTCATTCATGTAGTTTTGAGTCCAAACGATGTAGCTACGCTATTTTTCGTTCTCATTCGTTGAGTTGACTTCATCATCGTTTTCTGAGATGATTTCTCAACCATTTTTCAAAGTTGTGCAGTCGTCATCGTGTGTAAGAGAGTCGCAATTTGTAATCCAAAAATGGATTCAAAATCGGAGTTCGGATGCCCAAATACAGGCTGAAGAACTAAGGGAGCACGCGAGAGAGGCAGCAGGCCGTGAGGCCACTTGGCCCAGCCGTGAGGGAAACCGTGGGCCCCACGGCCAAGGGGCCTCTCTGCCCCCGTGAGGCCCACGCGCCCCCCACGGCCTGGGGTGACGTGGCCTCACCTCATTGGCCCGGAATCTCTTCTCTCTCCTCCTTATATCTTCCCTCCATCTCTCTCCATTTGATTTTTTTAAGAAGAAAAAGTTGCAAATTCCCGTCAGTCCTCTCCTCTGAATTTTCTCATCTTCCAAACATCATATCTCTCTCATCCAGAGTCAGATTTGAGTGATTCGAATTGGAGAACATTCGTAATTGAGTCCTCTATCATTTCTGAGTGGTTTGGTAGCTGATTGATCTAGTTTTCTGGTGGTTACACACTGAAATCCGAACCAGCTGTTGAATCAAAGGTATTCGACTAATCTTTGGGATTTCTTTCTTTTCAACCTTCAATTTGCTTAGGGTTTCTTCTTCTATATCTATGTTTATGTTTGGTAAAAGCTATTGAGAAAGGTAGCTTGATAATCATTCTAATTGAAAGTCAATTTATAGACAAATGTGGACTAGTTTCTATGATTCTAGGTTTTTCACATGTTTGTGAGTTGTATTGTGATTAGAATGGCATCTTAGGTTATTTGTGACTTGATTGAATCAATTTTGTGATAAATGAATTTGAGATTTGATTTGATCCTTTGATTGATGAAATCTAGGATTTGTGTATAGTGATATTTGATAACTCTTGTAACTCATTGAACATATAGTGAAATACAAGTATTCTTTGTTGTTATACTTATTTGTTTGTTTACCTCATACAACTTGATGATGTATGTAGACCATGCTTATATGATTACCTATTCACATTGTCTATGTATGTTGTCTTTTCTTAGCATGTTTGTTGTATGTAAGGCAACCTTGAGGGACAAACGAAAGTTTGTTCAAGGGATTGAAAAAGGCGTAAAAACCTATTCACCCCCCCCTCTAGGTATGCCTTAAGCAATTTAACTACGTTTGTATACTTTCAGTTGAACTATTCCCAATGGAAAGGGAAGATGGAATCCTACATATGTCAAATTCACGACCGTGCATGGATGGCGGTTGAAGACGGATATGATCTACCCAAGATGACTCCCGCAGGTGGAGGAGAAAAAGTATTGAAGCCTAAGGCACAATGGAACGCGCAAGAGTTTGAGGCTTCAAAGTGGAATAGGAATGCGATGCATGCCATCCTATGTGCAATGGACGAAAATCAATATAAATTGATTCAAAATACTAGGATAGCTAAGGAGGCATGGGACATCCTAGAGATTGCACATGAGGTAACCGAAGTGGTGAAGGACGCTAAGCTTCAAGTCCTCCAAACTCAATTCGAGATGCTTAAGATGGAGGAGAATGAGTGCTTCAACGACTTTGAGATCAAGTTGATGGACATAGTCAACCAAAGTCATCAACTTGGTGATCCATATTCGGATAGGAGAATCAAGCAAAAGATTATGAGATCTCTTCCGGATAGGTTTGAATCAAAAGTAACGGCTTTAGAAGAAAATAGTGGATATAAGGATATGAAGCTGAGTGAGGTGATTAGGAGACTTCTAGCTTATGAGTCTAGGAAGGGTCTTATCTCCACACCTTCTAAAAAGCAAAAAGGAATTGCTTTGAAAACCTCCAAGGATGAAAATGAGGCAAAGTAGAATGACTCGGACGAAGACCTTGCATTATTTGTGAAGAGATTCAAGAAGGTCATGAAGTTCGGGAAAAAGGACTTTGGTTCCAAAGGTCAAAACTACAAGAAAAAGGGTTCCTACAACAAGTTTGAGCCTAGGAAAGAGAAGACCGAAAGGAAAGGGGTCCGATGCTTCGAGTGTGGTGGCATAGGTCATTGTGCCCCCGAATGTGCAAATCACAATGAGAAGAAAAAGGGAAAAGTGATGGCCGCCACTTGGAGTGGAAGTAGTGATGACTCCATTGAGGGAGATGAGTCTTCGGATGATGAAGAGCTCATGGCTAATCTCCTAGCTTTTGCCTCCTCACATAAAAGCAAAAGGGCTAGTGAAAGAGAGGAAATGAGTCAAGAGGAAAATGACTCAAGTGAAGAAGAAAGTGATTCCTCTTCTAACTCCATAAATGGATTTGTGGAGAAAAAGATGCTTGCTAAATACCATGCCGAGTTTAATGATTCAGCAATCAAGAGCACAAGAAAGATCAAGATGTTGAGAGAAGAAAATCTTGAGCTTTCATCTAATAATGACCACTTAAGTGCACAAGTGGAAAAATTCAAGAAGATGGAAGATAAGCTAAGGGAAGAGTTAGTCTTATCTAGGAGGAATGAAGAAAGTATAAAGAGGGAGCTTGAAGAAGTAAGAGAGTCTATGACTAGGATGGATTCTAGCACCAAAAAGCTTGACCATATGCTTGGTGTTGGAAAGAGTCCATGTGACAAGAGGGGTCTTGGGTATGAAGATGGCAAGAAGATCTCAACCTCTAACAAGACCGTGTTTGTCAAGAGTTTGAGGAACGAAGAAACTTCATTTGTGCAAATTCTAAGGAAGAAGTTAGAAATAGGACAATGTTCAAATGCACAAGTGAAAATGGGGCCAAGAAGGCAACCTCAAGCTCAACCCTCTTGGGTCCCTCAAGCCAACATTCCTCCACAAGTGGCTCACAAAGGAAAGAGACCAATCATGCAACCTCAAGCTAGGAAGCAATCTAGACCGGTTCAACAACGAAGATGGATTGAACCCATTCATCCACAAAGACAAGGACAAGGTATGATTCCTTATTTTACTCCTATATGTCTTTTTTGTGGATTTGATGGTCATATTAGACCACATTGCTTTCGATATATTAAAATGTGCAAAACTAGAAGCATGATTGAGAAGAAAAAGAAAAGAGCCATGATGCATGTTCCTAGGAATGATGATATTGTTATGCATGATCCTAGAACATCTAGAGCACATGTACCAAAGACCACTAAGAAAGCTAAGATTGTTTCTAGGTGGATTAAAAAAAATGAAAATGTTTGCCATGTTGCTCAAATAGCCTTGAAGGCAAATTCTTCTAATTTTTGGTATTTAGATAGTGGGTGCTCTAGGCACATGATGGGAAACAAGAGTTTCTTCGAGACTCTTGTTATGGAGGAAGGAAGATGTGTCACTTTTGGTGTTGGATCCAAAAAGAAAGTTGTAGGGAAAGGAACCGTTTCCGTTCTCGGATTACCCTCCTTATCTGATGCTTTATTTGTTGATGGCTTGAAAGCCAATTTAATAAGCATTTCACATCTAAGTGATGAAGGATATTCCGTCTTGTTTAGAAAAGATGATTGCTCTATCCTAAAGCCCGATGGACAAACCTTGTTGAAAGGTATGAGATCTAGTGACAATTGATATTGTCTTGAAGCTGGAATAGTCTCAAACAATGTGTCCATGGATGAGCAAATTGAGTTGTAGCATGAAAGACTTGGCTACATGAACTTTAGGGATTTACGAACCCTTGGAAAGTTCAATTGTGTGCATGGCCTCCCTAAGCTTGGGAAGAAAGCCAATGGTGTTTGTGGACCTTCCCAACAAGGAAAACAAACCAAAAGCATGCACAAAAAGGGCAAGTATCTCTCCACTAAAGAGCCTTTAGAGCTTCTCCACATGGATCTCATGGGTCATATGCAAACCGAGAGTTTAGGTGGAAAGAGATACATTTTTGTTTGTGTTGATGATTTCTCTAGAATTACATGGACATATTTTCTTAGAGAAAAATCCAAAACTTTTGATAAGTTTAAGATAATTTGTACTAAAATACAAAATGAAATGAATTATAACATTAAAAGCATAAAACGGATTAGAAGTGACCATGGGAGGAAATTTGAGAATGCCTCTTTTGAAAGCTATTGCAATAGCTTAGGCATCTCCCATAAGTTCTCAGCTCCTAGGACACCTCAACAAAATGGAGTTGTTGAGAGGAATAATAGGGTCCTTCAAGAGATGGCCTGAGTGGTGTTGCTTAGCAATAATGTCCCTAGGAACCTATGGGCCGAAGCCGTCAATACGGCTTGCTATATAGGGAATCGTGTTTTCCTAAGGCCCGGATCTAGAAACACCTCCTATGAGTTATAGAAGGGTAGAAGGACAAATGTTAGCTACTTCCACACATTTGGAAGCAAATGCTACATTTTAAATGACCGTGATCAACTTGGCAAGTTTGATGCTAAGAGTGATGAGGGTATCTTTATTGGCTATGCCTTGAATAGTAGAGCATATAGAGTTTTCAACTTGAAGACTCGAACCGTTAATGAATCATCAAATGTTGTTATTGATGATACAAGGCTCAAGTCTAATGACCATGAGGAGGAGGAAGTTTTAGAGGATAACTCTCTTTTGGAGAGGGTTATGGTGACTCCCAATGTTGGGACGTCTAATGACAATAATGAAGTCACACAACCTATTACTAGAGTCCCTCTCTTGGACTCTAATGAACCCACTCCATGGGTTAGAAGACTCCATAACAAAGAGGATGTTATTGGAGATGTGAATGAGGGTGTAAGGACTAGGCGTCAAATAGCTAATCTCATTAGCTTTACATGCTACACCTCTCAAATTGAACCCAAAAAGGTTTATGAAGCCTTGAATGATGAATTTTGGGTTCTTGCCATGCAAGAAGAGCTAAACCAATTCGAAAGGAATGAGGTTTGGACTCTAGTTCCTAGGCCTAAAAGCTCACATGTGATAGGAACTAAGTGGATTTATAGGAACAAATCCGATGAAAATGGCAACATAGTGCGGAACAAGGCTAGACTTGTAGCACAAGGGTACTCTCAAATTGAGGGTATCGACTTTGAGGAGACATTTGCCCCCGTTGCCCGTTAGAGTCCATTAGGCTTCTCTTGTCCATTTCTTGTGTGCACAAGTTCAAATTGCACCAAATGGATGTCAAGAGTGCCTTCCTCAATGGCTTCTTGCAAGAGGAAGTGTTTGTTGAACAACCCAAGGGGTTTGTTGATGCACACCACCCCAACCATGTCTATCGCCTCAAGAAGGCTCTATATGGGTTGAAACAAGCACTGAGGGCTTGGTATAAGTGCCTCACTTAATTTCTTGTTGACCATAACTACACAAGGGGTAGTGTTGACAAGACACTATTCGTCAAGAAAGACAATGATGAGCTTTTCATAGCTCAAATCTATGTTGATGATATAGTGTTTGGCTCCACCAACAACACCAAGGTCCAACAATTTGTTGATGTCATGTCTCATGAATATGAGATGAGTCTTGTTGGTGAGCTTAGTTACTTCCTAGGTTTGCAAATTAGGCAATTAGATGATGGGATTTTCATAACCTAAGCCAAATATGCCAAAAACCTAGTGAAGAAGTTTGGTCTAGAAAATGCCAAACATTATGATATACACATGAGTACCACTTTAAAGCTAAGCAAGGATGCTAGTGGTAAAAGTGTCGAACAAACTCTATATCGGGGCATGATAGGTAGCTTGCTTTATTTGACCGCAAGTAGGCCCGATATATCTTTTAGTGTGGGTGTGTGTGCTAGGTACCAAGCGGATCCCAAGGAGTTCCATCTCTCTTCCGTAAAGAGAATCATTCGCTATGTGAATGGGACATCCAACTATGGGATTTGGTACTCTTTTGACACTAATGCTAGTCTTGTAGGCTTTAGTGATGCGGATTGGGCAGGAAATTGTGATGATAGGAAAAGCACATCGGGCGGTTGCTTCTTCCTAGGTAACAACTTGGTGTCTTGGTTTTGCAAGTAGCAAAACTCGATTTCCTTGTCCACGGCCTAGGCCGAGTACATAGCCGCGGGGAGTGGATGCACACAACTCCTATGGATGAAGCAAATGATAGTAGACTACGGATTCAACCAAGGTACACTCACTTTCTTTTGTGATAATATAAGTGCCATAAATATTTCCAAGAATCCGGATCAGTATTCTAGAACTAAGCATATTGACATCCGCCATCACTTCATTAGAGAGCTTGTTGAAAATAAATGCATAGTACTTGAACATGTAGGTACTAATTATCAACTTGCGGACCTATTTACTAAACCCTTAGATGCTACTCGATTTAAAACACTAAGTAGATCTATTGGGATATGTCTTGTGGAGTGATGAGTTTTGTGATTGACCCCATATGGAGAACTCAAGCAAAGAGAGCTATTTTGCATTCTTGTAACTTGCAAAAAATTCGAAATAACTTATGCCTCTTCTTTTAATTGCTTGAGTAAGCTTGGTTGCACAGATGTATATATGTTTTCAATTCTATAAGTGTGAACCTTGCTTGTTTACAATCCATGTCATATTTAAGTTCAAACATGCATTTTTGGACTAGGAGATGTATATAGGAAGTATGATTTCAATGACCTATGGTTATCTCCATGACATGATGATTCTTTAATAACATGCTAATGTTAAATGACAAAGCATGAAATTCATATAACATGCTCACATGAAAAGCATGAATTGATGATTGCATATTCTTAAAATGCAAAACTTGTGTGAAAACTTATGAGACTCAAAATGAATAAAGGATCTTGTATCCGTTCAAAGGTATTTATATTCCAAATGTCTATCTTTCTTTATTGGTTGAACATGGCTACTATCATACGGATATCTTATCAGGAAAAATCAAATATGGTGCAAAGTTGCTCATGCCATGTTTCGCTTATAAAGTTGGATATAGTTGCTCTTAAATTGAAATCAATATATTCTATATCCTTGCTTTACTCATGACATTAGTGAAATTGGTTTGAATTCTTATTAGAAACCTTTGTCATTTGCTTTGCCAAATACCATTGTATTTTGGACTTGAATGCTACATGTCTTGTATGCAAAGCATGTTTGATTCACACATTTTCTCAAATAAATCTCCTTGTTTCTCTCCAATTAATTGAGATGCATAAAGTGTCTTATATTGATTATGCAAATATCTAGCATGCTACTATCTCTCGTTGCTATGAGTGACTCGGTTGGGGACTACTCCTTTGCCTATATCATGACACAAAGGGGGAGTAGGATATGGTAAGGGGAGTTGCAAAATATAGAAGTAATGTGCATATTGGGGAGAACATTCATTGAGGGGGAGTAACCCGTTGAGGGCGGAGCATTGCATACACATACATTTCATAATGTTGTGCCTAAACTTTTAAAATGCAAATGCTTGTTTTTGTTCTAACTTGATTAATCTCACATTTCACTTGTATTGGAAAATATAGAAATCTTATTTTCAGGGCTTGATTATTCTACAAGAGATTGAAGACTTGAGGTTTTATTTTCTTATCTCTTTGTATTGTAGAATATCATAGTTGTCCCGTTGTTTCTATTTTTTTGTGAGGAATCAATGCAAGTGGTGGTTTTGTCACGAAATAGCCAAAGGGGGAGATTGTAAGGTTCCCATTTGTTGATTGGCTCATTTCGTGGACAAACCACATGTTGGGGTTCTTTGTAAGGGTAGCTTAGGTGTTGGTATTATTGTTCAAAGCCCTTTGAAGACCTTGTGTTGATAAGCACCGAAGGTAAATTTCTATCTGCTTACTTGTCTTGAAGAGATAGTTACACACACTCACAACTCATGCATATGTTTAATCCTTGTATGTTGTTTGTCTTATTTTTGTGCATTAATGTTCATTAACATCTCTTCTTGCATGTTAGTTTGATTGCATCTTGCATATCCAATTGCCTTGTCATGATTAGACTTAGGATTGCATTTTTGCATTGGACGCTCCCAAAAGTGCTCTATAGAAGCACTGTACAAACAACGCCCATCGAGCGCTGTTCAGACCTGATCGAATTTAATCAGTCGCTGTTGGGTCGCTGTACAGGCGCTGTACAAAGCACTCTATGTACAGCGCCGTACAAAGCGCTCTACGTACAGCACCACTCTGTTTTCTCGAGAGAACAGAGTTGGGGCGCTGTAGAGGTGCTGTACAGAAGCGCTCTACGTACAGCGCCCAAGGTAAATTTCAGGCCAACTTATCAAAACGACCACACTTTGTTTTGGCCTCCTATATATATGCCACTTTGACTTTAGGTCAATTAAGAGAGTTCATATTCAAATTTCATACTTAGGATATTTTTCAAGAGAAGAAAAAATTCCAAGAACTCAATTTTTATTCACTCAAACACTTTTTCATGATCATCAATCATCATCTAGCATCATCCTAGATCATCTAGATGTCTCTTTGCATGGATTCTTCATCACACTTTGCTTGGCAAGCTTTTCACTAATATCTTACATATTTTGTGTTTTTCTTAACAAGCAATCTCAATTAATTCTTGTATGTTATTTATATATCTTTTGATACAAGATTGAGATTAGTGTGTTGTATGTTTGAGAAGTTGTATTGTGATAGCTAATTAGGTTTTGTGCTTAATCTTGATTAGCTAAACTATTTGATTGAACATGTCATTTAGTTTTAATATCTAGGATTGTTCTAATTGCATATTAATCATTTTAGATAAGCATATAGGGTTTCCCTTGCTCTATGTTGCATTTGGATATTCATATATTCACTTAGGGTGTTATTCTCTTCATTGAGAAAGTAAGTCTTGTGTGTAGCTTCCGGGATTAGGTTGCTTAGATCGCAAGCAAATTGGACTAGGTTCACTCATACCAGGATTAGGTAGGTGTGTGATTACTTCCGGGATTAGGTTGTAATTGTTTTACACATTTAGTGGATTCGAGGTTTGAGTGTGGCTTACTTACTAGCCCGTGGTTTTTCCCGTGAGGGTTTCCACGTAAAAATCAAGTGTTATTTAATTTCCGCATTTTATACTTGATTTATTGCTTTATCTATTTAGGGGTAATTTCGTAATATTGACTGAACACGAAAAATTGGGTAATAAGTTTAAAATCTATTCACGCCCCCTCTAGATAGTTTTATACACACCGTGCTATAATTTGTTTCAACTTGTCCAGAAGCCATGTTTCAATAGACACTATTGAAAACTTAACGTTACGATTTAATATCCAATACCTCCAAACATCCATATGATGATATTCTACTCTCACTTAATAAATGGAGCCACGATGTCCATATCTATAAATGAAGTCCTCTATCGATTAACAAATGAATACCACCAAACTATCGAGGATAGACTATGCTATATAATCGTACTCATTGATAACTTAAATGATAACACTTGCAACCATAAGTCCATCATTTATCTTAGGATTAAGATAGACTCTCCGATTGTCCTGATAATGAAAAGACTTTTATCTACTGACGGTTCTAGATAAAGTATTTCATTGTGATCCAGTTCAATGCACCTAGTGCACTAGATATTTTACTCAAAGCCACTTTGATGATTTTAGACTCATCATAACATATTTGATCCCACTCAAATGCCAATAAAAGAATCTACAACTTTAACAAGATAAAGGTGCCCAACCTTTACCTTAAGTTGTGAACATTATTCAAGACTAACTAAAGAATTGTGTCTACCTCATACATATCCAGATGTACGAACAATTCTTCTTTTCTCACAGTCTTTTGACCTTATGATTATTTACTTTTGACAATTATAATAATTAAACTATAAATGCTATAAGATTTGTTAAACTAGAAATCACATTATTAATATGAATTGATTGTCAAAAACACTATTACACTCTTGCTATTAAGCATAATCCTAACATAGACACCATCTATCAAGACACATCCCTCTTCCACCACTCTTTGCACAAGGAGCAATCTAAGGAAAAGAATGAGCAAGCACTAAAAAAGGAGACCTAAGGGTGATTTCCTTATCTATCACTTCTTTTTATTTGATTGTAACTATGTGTAACTAAACCCCTAATCTAGGGGATAGATGTGAGGAACTTGTGGTTGTGTAATTGCTTAAGCTATTTGTAATTGAAGCTTTATATGTTTTCTATTCACTTTATATTTAGATTCTACATATTATATGATTTGCATTGTATATCACTAGTAGATCATACTCTTGTGTGGGATAAATAGTTGTGAAACTAATCTTTGATTAACACCCTTGATTGGTTAAAGAACTTAGTGAATAGGCTGGACTAGTGGAGGGTATATCAACCACACTAGTCTAAACCTTTATTTGTAACCAACCAATCCCACATTGACCCCCTTTCCTTAATCGGTTAGGCATTTTGGTGGGAAGATGTTTAGTGTTCATAATAATGACATAAACACAACCTAGAAAACAAATGGTTATCATATATGAGATTTGTCCATTCATGAGGCTTTGAAGGCATTACCCATACTCACTTATAATTCCATCGATTCCATAGAATCTATATTAATTGTTAAACCCATTCTCCTATCTAGTATTGTTGAAATTGGTTTCCTATCTATTCAACTTCTCTTTATATTATTGTTATTTGCTTTTCTAGTTTACTATATCTTAACCAATCAAAAAACCCAAAAATATGATTTATGTTTTATGCGCTTAGATTAGACTAACATAGATTATATCACAAATTGATTAATCTAACCTAATCCCTGTGGAACGAACTTTTGCTTACCGCTTTACTTGTTTTCAAAACATAGAGCACATTGTTGTAGGGAAAAATACGATTGCACGCAGCGGAAGCGAGACTAAAATAGAGTTTAGTATAGTTTAAAAATTTTCCATATTTGAACCTTAACCCTCTAATTAATTAAACATATATATATATACTAAAAAGTAGAATACCTTTTGTCGTGTGATCCGATTGACTTTGCGTCGATGGTAATCCGCAAGATCTTCCAATCCTATCACGAACGTGAATCACCTAAGAGCGTGGTCTCTCTTTCTTTGAATTGTGTACCTAAGGATGGAAAACAAAATCTCTTCTCCTGATCATTAGTCACAATAAAATCCAAGAAAACTAGAAAGTATGTTCCGGTCACTTTTGAATTTAACAACCGTTAAGATTGAAACTCGCGTGAACCTAATTTGAAGTTGTGCACAGAGCTTTTGATATTCAAGCTTACAAATGCACTATTGAAATTAGAACTCCCTTTCTCTATTTCTCTCTTGGCCGAATTAAACACATGTCTAGAGTATGAATTATTTTCAATTCACTCAAGCTAGGAGAAGAAGAAGATGTGGCCGAATGCTATCCTATCAAATATATAGGGTGGCCGAAATCTTTATGTAGTGTTATTAGGGTTGGCTGAATTCTCTTGTGTTAGGATTTAGGGTTGGCCGAATTCTCTCCCGAAGAGGATTTGTGCTTTACCCTAATTCCTATTAACCTTAGAATCCTAACCCTAATACAACTCATAAGTGTTTAATCCTATTATGACTTATTAAAAGACTTTCTTATTTGATTAGATAAATAAACCTTATTATTTATCTTCTTACCAAATAAGTCTTTTATCTTTAATATACTACTACCAATAGTATAACTCTAGGAAACATATTTCCTGATCAGAAAAAGATTTTGATTCTCAATTAAATGATTAACTAATAAATTAATTAATTTCCATTTAATCAATCAATAAAAAAATATATATATATATTTTAGACTATTATTCTAGTCTTGCCGCCCACACCATATACATGGGCCTAATATTATTTTCTTATTTTATTTAATCCATTAGACTTTAATTAAAAAGTCCACATGTGAACCAAACCCATTCTTACTAAAAGAAATAAGCCCACATACCTTTCATGAATATATTAATATAATTGATCAGCCCATTAAATAAATAATGTGCAAATTATATTCTTAATATATTAAATACAATTCTAGATGGACCCATAAATTGGTCTGGTAGAATATATCAAATGATCCATGCAAGTCCGTGTGGATTGGGGATCTTGGCGGGCTATCTAAATTTAACCTTAAATAGACATAACCTAATCACAATCAACAAATGATTCACTTAGGTCCGATCTATTAATTTTAACTCATTCCACTAAAGAGCTAAAATTAAACTCTTAAATAAAGATAGAATAAGTAAATATTTCTCATTCGTACCCTAGACAAT
Organism: Acer yangbiense; assembly: GCA_008009225.1. Lineage (NCBI taxonomy): Eukaryota > Viridiplantae > Streptophyta > Magnoliopsida > Sapindales > Sapindaceae > Acer > Acer yangbiense. Next base: position 37,011,502 of record CM017766.1, on the reverse strand, counting down.
CTTATTGGAGATGGTGTATCCTCGTGAAGAATATTAGTAATCGCCAAGAGCTCATAGACCGCCTATAGCTCTCCAAGTTACCATATTTACTCATATGACCACATTTTGAACTTGGATATTTTGACTTGTCCAGAAGCCATGTTTTAATAGACTTTATCAAAAACTTAACGTTAAGATTCAATATCCAATACCTCAAACACATCCATATGATGATATTCTACTCTCATTTAATAAATAGAGCCACGATGTCCATATTTATAAATGAAGTCCTCTATAGATTAACAAATGAATACCACCAAACTATCGAGGATAGACTATGCTATATAATCGTACTCATTGATAACTCAAATGATAACACTTGCAACCATAAGTCCATCATTTATCTCAGGATTAAGATAGACTCTCCGATTGTCCTGATAATGAAAAAACTTTTATCTATTGACGGTTCTAGATAAAATATTTCATTGTGATCCTATTCAATGCACCCAGTGCACTAGATTCTTTTACTCGAAGACCCTTCGATGATTTCAGACTCATCATAACTCATTTGATCCCACTCAAATGCTCGTAAAAGAATTCTACAACTTTAACAAGATAAAGGTGCCCAACCTTTAACTTAAGTTGTGAACATTATTCAAGACTAACTAAAGAATTGTGTCTACCTCATACATATCCAGATGTACGAATAATTCTTCTTTTCTCATAGTCTTTTGACCTTATGATTATTTACTTTGACAATTATAATATTAAACTATAAATGCTATAAGATTTGTTAAACCAGAAATCACTTTATTAATATGAAAAGATTGTCAATTACAATATTACACTATTGCTATTGAGCATAATCCTAACAATTGTGTAGGAATTTATTATAAACATCTTTTGAATCACAATTTCCTAACGATAGAAAAAGCGTGTTCAGTGATCAATCTCAAGGGCCCTCTCAAGACCTCAAGTTGATAAGCACTCCAAAGGTATATCTCCTATGCTTAGTTTTCATTGAAGAGACTTAGTTGCACACACAAACTTCTCATTCTTGCATATCTGCTCATTACTCTTGTGTGCATATTCTCTTCACATCTCACACTTGCACCTCTTTGTTGAATCTTGTTGTGTGTGAGTGTGTCTAGTAATTCGTTTCTCGAAGATTGTTCAGAAACATCCGCGCATGCACGTTTGTGTGCTTGGTTTAGCGCGAGGATCACCTTCGGAGAATGCCTTTGGATTCTCCTTGGTTTCACCTCATATGGTGGAACATCGGCTGTGATCGGTGGCCCCGACTACGGATCGAAACCGCCGATGAGACCTGATTGATTTTAAATATCTCGGTCTCAAATCGAGAGTTGGCATCAACAGACATGAAACCGCCGAATGAAACCGCAGTTGATACCTAACTCTCTCGGGTTGGTTCAATTTAGCGGTTTAATCGGCGGTTGGTTACCGCCGAATGAAACCACCAATTGGCGTGTTTCAACGGTAAACTTGTCTTTTCACTAAGCCTTTTGTTGCTCTCTATAAATATACCATTATATCACTCTCTTTCATTCAGCTCTTTCAACATCAAAAACCTTAAAAGAGAAAGAGAGATTTTTGAGAGAAAAAGCACAAAGATTGCTCATTTGATTCTCCAAACTCATATCCATGTGCATCAAACTTCATTTAGGATCATCTACGATGTATCTAAGCATGGGTCTTCTTCAACACACATAATTTGGTAAGTTGAACACCATACTCATCCATTTTAGTGTTCTTACTTATCAATTAATCTCTTTTATTACTTGCATGAATTTAGATTAAATTCTATTTACAAGATTGAGATTATTGTGTTGTTTGATTGTGAGTTGTATTTTTATAGCTATAACATCTAGGATTATTTTATCTTTGATAGCTATGTTGTATGCCATGTCATATAGCAATATTGATATCTAGGATTGTGATTATTGTCATCTTTTATTCTAGATAAGCATTTAGTGTAACCTAGCATTAATTGCATAATTGAATATCAAGATGTTCACTTAGGTTGTTGAACTCCTTAGTGAGAATTAAGTCTTGTGGCTAAGGTTGCTTAGTCCGTAAGCAAATTGATCTAGGTTCGCTATTAAAGGCCCGTTGGGTAGTAGCGGTGGGTTAGTGACCGTGTAGGGTTTGACATGGTCAACCTAGGTTGTAAACACCATTACAAATAGTGGATTCAAGGATCGTGTGTGGTCCACATACCAGCCTGTGGTTTTTCCTTGTTGAATGTTTCCACATAAATATCAAGTGTTATTTAATTTCCGCATTTTACACTTGATTGTTGTTTAGACTAGAGAGGGGTTTTTATTGAAAATTGACTAATCAAGAAAAATTGATAATTAATTTGATTAAAATTTATTCAACCCCCCTAGATATAATTTAGCACACCATAATTGTTTCAATTGCTTCTTCGTTGTTGAACCGGTCTAGCTTGCTTCCTTGGTTGAGCATGCATGATTTGTCTCTTTCCTTGGTGAGCCATGTGTTGAGGAAAGTTAGCTTGAGATTATCTTCTTGGTGCCACCTTCACTTGAGCACTATATAAGCAGTGTCCTAGATCAATCTTCTTCCTAGGATTTTGCACTGGTGAAGGTTCTTTGTTGCTCAAGCTCTTGACAAATACGGTCCTCTTGTCCATTTCTTGTGTGCACAAGTTCAAATTGCACCAAATGGATGTCAAGAGTGCCTTCCTCAATGGCTTCTTGCAAGAGGAAGTGTTTGTTGAACAACCCAAGGGGTTTGTGGATGCACACCACCCCAACCATGTCTATCGCCTCAAGAAGGCACTATATGGGTTGAAACAAGCACCGAGGGCTTGGTATGAGCGCCTCACTCAATTTCTTGTTGACAATGACTACACAAGAGGTAGTGTTGACAAGTCCTTGTTCATCAAGAGAAACAAAGATGAGTTATTTATAGCTCAAATCTATGTTGATGACATTGTATTTGGCTCCACCAACAACACCAAGGTCCAACAATTTGTTGATGTCATGTCTCATGAATTTGAGATGAGTCTTGTTGGTGAGATTAGTTACTTCCTAGGTTTGCAAATTAGGCAATTAGATGATGGGATTTTCATAACCCAAGCCAAATATGCCAAAAACCTAGTGAAGAAGTTTGGTTTAGAGAATGCCAAACATTGTAATACACCCATGAGTACCACTTTGAAGCTAAGCAAGGATGCTAGTGGTAAAAGTGTGGAACAAACGTTATATCGTGGCATGATAGGTAGCTTGCTCTATTTGACCGCAAGTAGGCCCGATATCTCCTTTAGTGTGGGTGTGTGTGCTAGGTACCAAGCGGATCCTAAGGAGTCCCATCTCTCTTCCGTAAAGAGAATCATTCGCTATGTGAATGGGACATCCAACTATGGGATTTGGTACTCTTTTGACACTAATGCTAGTCTTGTAGGCTTTAGTGATGCGGATTGGGCAGGAAATTGTGATGATAGAAAGAGCACATCGGGCGGTTTCTTCTTTCTAGGCAACAACTTGGTGTCTTGGTTTTGCAAGAAGCAAAACTCGATTTCCTTGTCCACGGCTGAGGCCGAATACATAGTCGCTGGGAGTGGATGCACACAACTCCTATGGATGAAGCAAATGCTAGTAGACTACGGATTCAACCAAGGTACTCTCACTCTCTTTTGTGATAACATGAGTGCTATTAATATTTCCAAGAATCCGGTACAACATTCTAGAACTAAGCATATTGACATCCACCATCACTTCATTAGAGAGCTTGTTGAAAATAAATGCATAGTACTTGAACATGTAGGTACTAATGATCAACTTGCGGACCTATTTACTAAACCCTTAGATGCTACTCAATTTAAAACTCTTAGTAGATCTATTGTGATATGTCTTGTGGAGTGATGTTCTATGATTGACCCCATATGGGGAACTCAAGCAAAGAGAGCTATTTTGCATTCTTGTCACTTGCAAAAAATTTGAAATAACTTATGCCTCTTCTTTTAATTGTTTGAGTAAGCTTGGTTGCACATATGTATATATGTTTTCAATTCAATAAGTGTGAACCTTGCTTGTTTACAATCCATGTCATATTTATGTTCAAACATGTATTTTTGGACTAGGAGATGTATATAGGAAGTATGATTTGAATGACCTATGATTATCTCCATGACATGATGATTCTTTAATAACATGCTAATGTCAAATGAAAAAGCATGAAATTCATATAACATGCTCACATGAAAAGCATGAATTGATGATTGCATATTCTTAAAATGCAAAACCTTGTGTGAAAGCTTATGAGACTCAAAATGAATAAAGGATCTTGTATCCGTTCAAAGGAATTTACATTCCAAATGTCTCTCCTTCTTTATTAGTTTAACATGGCTACTATCATACGGTTATCTTATCCGAAAAAATCAAATAGGGTGCAAAGTCGCTCATGCCATGTTTCGCTTATAATGTTGGATATAGTTGTTCTTAAATTGAAATCAATATATTCTATATCATTGCTTTACTCATGACATTGGTGAAATTGGTTTGAATTCTTTTTTGAAACCTTTGTCATTTGCTTTGCCAAATACCATTGTATTTTGGACTTGAATGCTACATGTTTTGTATGCAAAGCATGTTTGATTCACACATTTTCTTTCAAATAAATATCCTTGTTTCTCTTCAATTAATTGAGGTGCATAAAGTGACTTATATATATATGCAAATATCTTGCATGCCTCTATCTCTCGTTGCTATGAGTGACCCGGTTGGGGACTACTCCTTTGCCTATATCATGACAAAAATCGGGAGTAGGATATGGTAAGCAGAGTTGCATATTGGGGAGAATTTTGCATATTGGGGAGAACATTCATTGAGGGGGAGTAACCCGTTGAGGGGGAGCATTGCATACACTACATTTTATCATGTTGTGCCTAACTTTTAAAATGCAAATGCTTGTTTTTGTTCTCACTTGATTCATCTCACTTTTTACTTGTATTGAAAATGTTAGAAACTTTCTTTTCAAGGCTTGATTATTCTACAAGAGATTGAAGACTTGAAGTTTATTTTCTTATCTCTTTCTATTGTAGAAAATCTATATTATCCCGTTGTTTCTAGTTTAATGTGAGGAATCAATGTGAGTGGTGGTTTTGTCACGAAATAGCCAAAGGGGGAGATTGTAAGGTTCCCATTTGTTGATTGGCTTATTTCGTGGACAAACCACATATTGGGGTTCTTTGTAAGGGTAGCCTAGGTATCGGGTTTATTCTTCGAAGCCCTTTTGAAGACCTCGTGTTGATAAGCACCGAAGGTAAATTTCTTTGTGCTTACTTGTCTTGAAGAGATAATTGCACACACTCACAACTCATGCATATGTTTAATACTTGTATGTTGTGTGTCTTATTTTTGTGCATTAATGTTCATTAACATCTCTTCTTGCATGTTAGTTTGATTGCATCTTGCATATCCAATTGCATTGTCATGCTTAGACTTAGGATTGTATTTTTGCATTGGGCGCTCCCAAAAGCGCTTTACAGAAGCGCTGTACGAACAGCGCCCATTGAGCGCTGTTCAGACCTGATCGATTTAATTCGGTCGCTGTTGGGTCGCTGTACAGGCGCTGTACAAAGCACTGTACAAAGCGCTCTATGTACAGCGCCACTCTGTTTTTTCGTGAGAACAGAGTAGGGGCGCTGTACAAGAGGCGCTCTACGTACAGCGCCCAAGGCAATATTGAGGCAAACTTATCAAAATAACCACACCTTGTTTTGGCCCCTTATATATATGCCTTTTTGACTTTAGGTCAATCAGAAGAGTTCATATTCAGATTCCATACTTAGGATATTTTTCAAAGAGAAGAAAAATTCCAAAGAACTCAATTTTAGTTTACTCAAACACTTTTTCATGATCATCAATCATCATCTAGCATCATCCTTGATCATCTAGATGACATCTTGCATGGATTCTTCATCATACTTTGCTTGGTAAGCTTTTCACTAATATCTTACATATTTTGTGTTTCTCTTAACAAGCAATCTCAATTAATTACTTGTATGTTATTTTATATACTTTGAATACAAGTTTGAGATTAGTATGATGTATGTTTGAGAAGTTGTATTGTGATAGCTAATTAGGTTTTGTGCTTAATCTTGATTAGCTAAACTATTTGATTTGACATGTCATTTAGTTTTGATATCTAGGATTGCTCTAATTGCATATTAATCATCTTAGATAAGCATATAGGGTTTCCCTTGCTCTATGTTGCATTTTGGATATTCATATATTCACTTAGGGTTGTTATTCTCTTCATAGAGAAAGTAAGTCTTGTGTGTAGCATCCGGGATTAAGTTGCTTAGATCGCAAGCAAATTGGACTAGGTTCACTCATACCGGGATTAGGTAGGTGTGTGATTACTTCCGGGATTAGGTTGTAATCGTTTTACACATTTAGTGGATTCGAGGTTCGAGTGTGGCTTACTTACTAGCCCGTGGTTTTTCCCGTGAGGGTTTCCACGTAAAAATCTTGTCTTATTTAATTTCTGCATTTTATACTTGATTTATTGCTTTATCTATTTAGGGGTAATTTCGTAATTTGGACTAACACGAAAAATTGGGTAAAAAGCTTAAAATCTATTCATCCCCCCTCTAGATAGTTTTATACACACCGTGCTATAATTTGTTTTAGGGGTGTCTCAACACCTAATGCCCTAAAACCAACTGGTTTGGGAGTAATTGACCTAAAGCTCATTACATGGGATAAGTAGAAAGCTTAAAGGAACTAGACATTCACTATAAGAAAAATAGGCTTTTATCACGCAATTTTATCACAGTTTTTATTAGCTGTGATCAAGTTATAATAGTCTTTTTAATACATCGTATGTTAATGACGTACTTTAAAACAAACATAAAAGTATCACGGTCTTTTAAATTTGTCATAATTGGATCACAATTTTTATTAACCATGATCAAGTAATCACACATTTTCATAACCATGATCAAGTTGTCACGCATTTTCATAACCGTGATCAACTTATCACATTTTTTTATGCGTAATAATCACATTATTTTTTTAGCGTGATAATGAAAGATGTTTCTTTTACTTGTAGAATTATACTAAACAATAATTTTAAATTCTTAATCTCTCAAATTTGTATCTGTAAGGTTCCCATTTGTTGATTGGCTCATTTCGTGGACAAACCACATGTTGGGGTTCTTTGTAAGGGTAGCCTAGGTATCGGTTTTATTGTTCGAAGCCTTTTGAAGACCTCATGTTGATAAGCACCGAAGGTAAATTTCTATGTGCTTACTTGTCTTGAAGAGATAGTTGCACACACTCACAACTCATGCATATGTTTAATCTTTGTATGTTGTGTTTCTTAGTGTTGTGCATTAATGCTTATTTTCATCTCTTCTTATATGTTAGTTTGATTGCTTATTGCATTGCCCATTGCCTTGTCTTACATAGCATTGGAATTCTTGCATTGCAAAGGGCACTGTTCAAAGCGCTCTACAAAGCACTGTTCTGAACAGCGCCCACATGACCTGATGCAAAAATGGTCATTTTATTGCATCAGGTCTGATGCATCTTGTTGAGGTGCTGTACGAGCGCTGTACATAAGCGATGTTCGTACAGCGCCCGATCAAGACCTGATTGCAATTGTATTTTAAATGCATCAGCTCTGATGCATTTTGGGTAGGCACTGTACGAGCGCTGTACAGAAGCGATGTTAGTACAGCGCCACTCTGTTTTCCCGAGAGAACAGAGTTGGGGCGCTGTACAGAAGCGCTCTACGTATAGCGCCCAAGGCAAATTTCAGGCCAACTTATCAAAACGACCACACTTTGAATTTAGGTCAATTAATAGAGTTCATATTCAGATTTCATACTTAGGATATTTTTCAAGAGAAGAAAAAATTTCAAGAACTCAAATTTTATTCACTCAACCACTTTTTCATGATCATCAATCATCATCTAGCATCATCCTAGATCATCTAGATGTCTCTTTGCATGGATTCTTCATCACACTTAGCTTGGTAAGCTTTTCACTAATATCTTACATATTTTGTGTTTTTCTTAACAAGCAATCTCAATTAATTTTTTGTGTGTTATTTATATATCTTTTGATACAAGATTGAGATTAGTGTGTTGTATGTTTGAGAAGTTGTATTGTGATAGCTAATTAGGTTTTGTGCTTAATCTTGACTAGCTAAACTATTTGATTGAACATGTCATTTAGTTTTTAATATCTAGGATTGTTCTAATTGCATATTAATCATCTTAGATAAGCATATAGGGTTTCCCTTGCTCTATGTTGCATTTGGATATTCATATATTCACTTAGGGTGTTATTCTCTTCATTGAGAAAGTAAGTCTTGTGTGTAGCTTCCAGGATTAGGTTGCTTAGATCGCAAGAAAATCGAACTAGGTTCACTCATACCGGGATTAGGTAGGTGTGTGATTACTTCAGGGATTAGGTTGAAATCGTTTTACACATTTAGTGGATTCGAGGTTCGAGTGTGGCTTACTTACTAGCCCGTGGTTTTTCCCGTGAGGGTTTCCACGTAAAAATCAAGTGTTATTTTAACTCCGCATTTTATACTTGATTTATTGCTTTATCTATTTAGGGGTAATTTCGTAATTTTGACTAAACACGAAAAAAATTTGGTAATAAGCTTAAAATCTATTCACCCCCCCCCTTCTAGACAGTTTTATACACACCGTGCTATAATTTGTTTCAATTGGTATCAGAGCGGGTTCCTAGATATACATAGGAGATCCTTGCTTATTTTGGTGTGTTTTGCATTTTGTGTGATTTTTGATCATTCATACATTTGCATTCATTTCATTCATTCATAAACACTATGAGTGGAAACGGTGGAAATGGTGGTGGCAACGATGGTGCTTCTAGCACAAGGCCTCCACTTCTTACCAGATTGAACTATTCCCAATGGAAGGGAAGATGGAATCCTACATATGCCAAATTTATGACCGTGCATGGATGGTGATGGAAGACGGATATTATCTACCCAAGATGACTCCCGGTGGTGGAGGAGAAGAAGTATTGAAGCCTAAGGCACAATGGAACGCGCAAGAGTTTGAGGCTTCAAAGTGGAATAGGAAGGCGATGCATGCCATCTTATGTGCTATGGACAAAAATCAATACAAATTGATTCAAAATACTAGGATAGCTAAGGAGGCTTGGGACATCCTAGAGATTGCACATGAGGGAACCGAAGTGGTGAAGGACTCTAAGCTTCAAGTCCTCCAAACTCAATTCGAGATGCTTAAGATGGAGGAGAATGAGTGCTTTAACGACTTCGAGATCAAGTTGATGGACATAGTCAACCAAAGTCATCAACTTGGTGATCCATATTCGGATAGGAGAATCAAGCAAAAGATTATGAGATCTCTTCCGGATAGGTTTGAATCAAAAGTAACGGCTTTAGAAAAAAATAGTGGATATAAGGATATGAAGCCGAGTAAGGTGATTGGGAGACTTCTAGCTTATGAGTCTAGGAAGGGTCCTATCTCCACACCTCCTAAAAAGCAAAAAGGAATTGCTTTGAAAACCTCCAAGGATGAAAAGGAGGCAAAGAAGAATGACTCGGACGAAGACCTTGCATTATTTGTGAAGAGATTCAAGAGGGTCATGAAGTTCGGGAAAAAGGACTTTGGTTCCAAAGGTCAAAACTATAAGAAAAAGGGTTCCTACAACAAGTTTGAGCCTAGGAAAGAGAAGACCGAAAGGAAAGGGGTCCGATGATTTGAATGTGGTGGCATAGGTCACTTTGTCCCCGAATGTGCTAATCACAATGACAAGAAGAAAGGTAAAGTGATGGCCGCCACATGGAGTAGTAGTAGTGATGACTCCATTGAGGGAGATAAGTCTTCAAGTGATGAAGAGCTCATGGCTAACCTCCTAGCTTTTGCCTCCTCCCATAAAAGCAAAAGTGCTAGTGAGAGAGAGGAAATGAGTCAAGAGGAAAATGACTCAAGTGAAGAAGAAAGTGATTCCTCTTCTAACTCCATAAATGGTTTTGTGGAGAAAAAGGTTCTTGCTAAATACCATGCCGAGTTTAATGATTTAGCAATCAAGAGTACAAGAAAGATCAAGATGTTGAGAGAAGAAAATCTTGAGCTTTCATCTCAAAATGACCACTTAAGTGAACAAGTGGAAAAATTCAAGAAGACGGAAGATAAGCTAAGAGAGGAGTTAGTCTTATCTAGGAGGAATGAAGAAAGTCTAAAGAGGGTGCTTGAAGAAGTAAGAGAGTCTATGACTAGGATGGATTCTAGCACTAAGAAGCTTGACCATATGCTTGGTGTTGGAAAGAGTCCATGTGACAAGAGGGGTCTTGGGTATGAAGATGGCAAGAAGATCTCAACCTCTAACAAGACCGTGTTTGTCAAGAGTTTGAGGAACGAAGAAACTTCATTTGTGCAAATTCCTAGGAAGAAGTTAGAAATAGGACAATGTTCAAATGCACAAGTGAAGACGGGGCCAAGAAGGCAACCTCAAGCTCAACCCTCTAGGGTCCCTCAAACCAACATTCCTCCACAAGTGGCTCACAATGGAAAGAGACCAATCATGCAACCTCAAGCTAGGAAGCAATCTAGACCGGTTCAACAACGAAGACCAATTGAACCCATTCATCCACAAAGTCAAGGACAAGGTATGATTCCTTATTTTACTCCTATATGTCACTTTTGTGGATTTGATGGTCATATTAGACCACATTGCTTTCGATATATTAAAATGTGCAAAACTAGAAGCATGATTGAAAAGAAAAAGAAAAGAGCCATGATGCATGTTCCTAGGAATGATAATATTGTTATGCATGATCCTAGAACATCTAGAGCCCATGTACCAAAGACCACTAAGAAAGCTAAGATTGTTTCTAGGTGGATTAGAAAGAATGAAAATATTTGCCATGTTACTCAAATAGCCTTAAAGGCAAATTCTTCTAATTTTTGGTATTTAGATAGTGGGTGCTCTAGACACATGACGGGAAACAAGAGTTTCTTCGAGACTCTTGTTATGGAGGAAGAAGGATATGTCACTTTTGGTGATGGATCCAAAAAAAAAGTTGTAGGGAAAGGAACCATTTCCGTTCCCGGATTACCCTCCTTATCCGATGTTTTATTTGTTGATGGCTTGAAAGCCAATTTAATAAGCATTTCACATCTAAGTGATGAAGGATATTCCGTCTTGTTTAGAAAAGATGATTGCTCGATCCTAAAGCCCGATGGACAAACCTTATTGAAAGGTATGAGATCTAGCGATAATTGCTATTGTCTTGAAGCTAGAATTGTCTCAAACAATGTGTCCATGGATGAGCAAATAGAGTTGTGGCATGAAAGACTTGGCCACATGAACTTTAGGGATTTAAGAACCCTTGGAAAGTTCAATTATGTGTGTGGCCTCCCTAAGCTTGGGAAGAAAGCCAATGGAATTTGTGGACCTTGTCAACAAGGAAAACAAACCAAGAGCATGCACAAAAAGGGCAAGTATCTCTCCACCAAGGAGCCTTTAGAGCTTCTCCACATGGATCTCATGGGTCCTATGCAAACTGAGAGTTTAGGTGGAAAGAGATACATTTTTGTTTGTGTTGATGATTTCTCTAGATTTACATGGACAAATTTTCTTAGAGAAAAATCCGAAACTTTTGATAAGTTTAAAATGCTTTGTACTAAAATACAAAATGAAATGAATTCTAATATTAAAAGCATTAAACGGATTAGAAGTGACCATGGGAGGGAATTTGAGAATGCCTCTTTTAAATGCTATTGCAATAGCTTAGGCATCTCCCATGAGTTCTCGGCTCCTAGGACACCTCAACAAAATGGAGTTGTTGAGAGGAAGAATAGGGTCCTTCAAGAGATGGCCCAAGTGATGTTGCTTAGCAACAATGTCCCTAGGAACCTATGGACCGAAGCCGTCAATACGGCTTGTTATATAGGGAATCGTGTTTTCCTAAGGCCCGGATCTAGAAACACCTCCTATGAGTTATGGAAGGGTAGGAAGCCAAATGTTAGCTACTTCCACACATTTGGAAGCAAATGTTACATTTTAAATGACCGAGATCAACTTGGCAAGTTTGATGCTAAGAGTGATGAGGGTATCTTTATTGGCTATGCCTTGAATAGTAGAGCCTATAGAGTTTTCAACTTGAAGACTCGAACCGTCATGGAATCATCGAATAATGTTATTGATGATACAAGGCTCAAGTCTAATAACCATAAGGAGGAGGAAGTTTTAGAGGATGACTCTCCTTTGGAGAGGGTTGTGGTGACTCCCAATGTTGGGACGTCCAATGACAATAATGAAGTCACACAACCTATTACTAGAGTCTCTCTTTTGGACTCTAATGAACCCGCTCCATGGGTTAGAAGACTCCATAACAAAGAGGATGTTATTGGAGATGTGAATGAGGGTGTTAGGACTAGGCATCAATTAGCTACACATGCTACACCTCTCAAATTGAACCCAAAAAGGTTGATGAAGCCTTGAATGATGAATTTTGGGTTCTTGCCAAGCAAGAAGAGCTAAACCAATTTGAAAGGAATGAGGTTTGGACTCTAGTTCCTAGGCCTAAAAGCACTAATGTGATTGGCACTAAGTGGATTTATAGGAACAAATCCAATGAGGATGGCAACATAGTGCGGAACAAGGCTAGAATTGTAGCACAAGGGTACTTTCAAATTGAGGGTATCTACTTTGAGGAGACATTTGCTCACGTTGCCCGTTTAGAGTCCATTAGGCTTCTCTTGTCCATTTCTTGTGTGCACAAGTTCAAATTGCACCAAATGGATGTCAAGAGTGCCTTCCCCAATGGCTTCTTGCAAGAGGAAGTGTTTGTTGAACAACCTAAGGGGTTTGTGGATGCACACCACCCCAACCATGTCTATCGCCTCAAGAAGGCTTTATATGGGTTGAAACAAGCACCGAGGGCTTGGTATGAGCGCCTCACTCAATTTCTTGTTCACAATAACTACACAAGAGGTAGTGTTGACAAGACACTATTCATCAAGAAAGACAATGATGAGCTTTTCATAGCTCAAATATATGTTGATGATATAGTTTTTGGCTCCACCAACAACACCAAGGTCCAACAATTTGTTGATGTCATGTCTCATGAATTTGGGATGAGTCTTGTTGGTGAGCTTAGTTACTTCCTAGGTTTGCAAATTAGGCAATTAGATGATGGGATTTTCATAACCCAAGCCAAATATGCCAAAAACCTAGTGAAGAAGTTTGGTCTAGAAAATGCCAAACATTGTGATACACCCATGAGTACCACTTTGAAGCTAAGCAAGGATGTAAAAATGTGGAACAAACTCTATATCGGGGCATGATAGGTAGCTTGCTTTATTTGACCGCAAGTATGCCCGATATATCTTTTAGTGTGGGTGTGGGTGTGGGTGTGTGTGCTAGGTACCAAGCGGATCCCAAGGAGTCTCATCTCTCTTCCGTAAAGAGAATCATTCACTATGTGAATGGGACATCCAACTATGGGATTTGGTACTCTTTTGACACTAATGCTAGTCTTATAGGCTTTAGTGATACGGATTGGGCCGGAAATTGTGATGATAGGAAAAGCACATCGGACGGTTGCTTCTTCCTAGGCAACAACTTGGTGTCTTGGTTTTGCAAGAAGCAAAACTCAATTTCCTTGTCCACGGCCGAGGCCGAGTACATAGCCGCGGGGAGTGGATGCACACAACTCCTATGGATGAAGCAAATGCTAGTAGACTACGGATTCAACCAAGGTACTCTCACTCTCTTTTGTGATAACATGAGTGCCATTAATATTTCCATGAATCCGGTGCAACATTCTAGAACTAAGCATATTGACATCCGCCATCACTTCATTAGAGAGCTTGTTGAAAATAAATACATAGTACTTGAACATGTAGGTACTAATAATCAACTTGTGGACCTATTTACTAAACCCTTAGATGTTACTCGATTTAAAACACTAAGTAAATCTATTGGGATATGTCTTGTGGAGTGATGTGATTTGTATTTGACCCCATATGGGGAACTCAAGCAAAGAGAGCTTTTTTGCATTCTTGTCACTTGCCAAAATTTTGAAATATCTTTTGCCTCTTCTTTTAATTGCTTAAGTAAGCTTGGTTGCACATATGTATATATGTTTTCAATTCAATAAGTGTGAACCTTGCTTGTTTACAATCCATGTCATATTTATGTTCAAACATGCATTTTTGGACTAGGAGATGTATATAGGAAGTATGATTTGAATGACCTATGGTTATCTCCATGACATGATGATTCTTTAATAACATGCTAATGTCAAATGAAAAAGCATGAAATTCATATAACATGCTCACATGAAAAGCATGAATTGATGATTGCATATTCTTAAAATGCAAAACTTGTGTGAAAGCTTATGAGACTCAAAATGAATAAAGGATCTTGTATCCGTTCAAAGGAATTTATATTCCAAATGTTTCTCTTTCTTTATTAGTTGACCATGGCTACTATCATACGGATATCTTATCCGGAAAAATCAAAAAGGGTGCAAAGTCGCTCATGCCATGTTTCACTTATAAAGTTGGATATAGTTATTCTTAAATTGAAATCAATATATTCTATATCCTTGCTTTACTCATGACTTTGGTGAAATTGGTTTGAATTCCTATTAGAAACCTTTGTCATTTGCTTTGCCAAATACCATTGTATTTTGGACTTGAATGCTACATGTCTTGTATGCAAAGCATGTTTGATTCACACATTTTCTATCAAATAAATCTCCTTGTTTCTCTCCAATTACTTGAGATGCATAAAGTGACTTATCTTAATTATGCAAATCTTACATGCTACTATCTCTCGTTGCTATGAGTGACCCGGTTATGGACTACTCCTTTGCCTATATCATGACAAAAAGGGGGAGTAGTATATGGTAAGGGGAGTTGCTAAATATATAAGCAATTGTGCATATTGGGGAGAACATTCATTTAGGGGGAGTAACCCGTTGAGGGGGAGCATTGCATACACATACATTTCATAATGTTGTGCCTAAACTTTTAAAATGCAAATGCTTGTTTTTGTTCTCACTTGATTAATCTCACATTTCACTTGTATTGGAAAATATAGAAATCTTGTTTTCAGGGTTTGATTATTCTACAAGAGATTGAAGACTTGAAGTTTTATTTTCTTATCTCTTTGTGTTGTAGAAAATCATAGTTGTCCCGTAGTTTCTATTTTTTTGTGAGGAATCAATGTGAGTGGTGGTTTTGTCACGAAATAGCCAAAGGGGGAGATTGTAAGGTTCCCATTTGTTGATTGGCTCATTTCGTGGACAAACCACATGTTGGGGTTCTTTGTAACGGTAGCCTAGGTATCGGTTTTATTGTTCGAAGTCTTTTGAAGACCTCATGTTGATAAGCACCGAAGGTAAATTTCTATGTGCTTACTTGTCTTGAAGAGATAGTTGCACACACTCACAACTCATGCATATGTTTAATCTTTGTATGTTGTGTTTCTTAGTGTTGTGCATTAATGCTTATTTTCATCTCTTCTTACATGTTAGTTTGATTGCTTATTGCATTGCCCATTGCCTTGTCTTACATAGCATTGGAATTCTTGCATTGCAAAGGGCGTTATTCAAAGCGCTCTACAAAGCGCTGTTCTGAACAGCGCCCACATGACCTGATGCAAAAAAGGTGATTTTAATGCATCAGGTCTGATGCATCTTGTTGAGGCGCTATACGAGCGCTGTACACAAGCGCTATTCGTACAGCGCCCGATCAAGACCTGATTGTAATTGTATTTTAAATGCATCAGCTCTGATGCATTTTGGGTAGGTGTTGTACGAGCGCTGTACAGAAGCGTTGTTCGTATAGCGCCACTCTGTTTTCTCGAGAGAACAGAGTTGGGGCGCTGTACAGAAGCGCTCTACGTACAGCGCCCAAGGCAAATTTTAGGCTAACTTATCAAAACGACCACACTTTGTTTTGGCCTCCTATATATATACCACTTTGACTTTAGGTCAATTAATAGAGTTCATATTCAGATTTCATACTTAGGATATTTTTCAAGAGAATAAAAAATTCCAAGAACTCAAATTTTATTCACTCAAACACTTTTTCATGATCATCAATCATCACCTAGCATCATCCTAGATCATCTAGATGTCTCTTTGCATGGATTCTTCATCACACTTTGCTTGGTAAGCTTTTCACTAATATCTTACATATTTTGTGTTTTTCTTAACAAGCAATCTCAATTAATTTCTTGTATGTTATTTATATATCTTTTGATACAAGATTGAGATTAGTGTGTTGTATGTTTGAGAAGTTGTATTGTGATAGCTAATTAGGTTTTGTGCTTAATCTTGGTTAGCTAAACTATTTGATTGAACATGTCATTTAGTTTTTAATATCTAGGATTGTTCTAATTGCATATTAATCATCTTAGATAAGCATATAGGGTTTCCCTTGCTCTATGTTGCATTTGGATATTCATATATTCACTTAGGGTGTTATTCTCTTCATTGAGAAAGTAAGTCTTGTGTGTAGCTTCCGGGATTAGGTTGCTTAGATCGCAAGCAAATCGGACTAGGTTCACTCATACCGGGATTAGGTAGGTGTGTGATTACTTCCGGGATTAGGTTGTAATCGTTTTACACATTTAGTGGATTCAAGGTTCAAGTGTGGCTTACTTACTAGCCCGTGGTTTTTCCCGTGAGGGTTTTCACATAAAAATCAAGTGTTATTTTATTTCTGCATTTTATACTTGATTTATTGCTTTATCTATTTAAGGGTAATTTTGTAATTTTGACTAAACACGAAAAACATTGGATATTCCCCCCCCCCCCCCCCCCTTTAGATAGTTTTATACACACCGTGCTATAATTTGTTTCAGTATCGCGTAATATTTTACGATATAAAATAAAAATCAACAAAGTACAAACAGTCATGCAATCTCTTTTTTGAGTGAAATAATAATAACTTAGATTGAAATATTACAACATAATAAATTAAAAAAAAGATAAAAAAAAATTTAAAAGAATTTGTCAATTTTTTTTTAATAACATCAATATGTCATTTTGATTTTTTTTAATTACTTTATTTGGTATAACTTTTTATATGTGTCATTGAAATAAGTGGACACAAGTTAATATCATAGGTTTGGGCTAATATCATACATATTTTAACTCCCCACTCTCACCATAGCTATCACTTTCTCCCTCCTCCCACTCTTTTTTTCTCTCATCTCTTACTCGCATTCTTCTTTTTTTACACAAAAAGAAAATAAAAATAAGAACTCTTGCCATGGTAAGTGCTTAAATTTTTTTTTTTATGTATTTATTTATTTTTTATCGGTTATTTTCTTATGTATCGGTTATGAATTTGTTATAGTCTCTGATAGCGAACAATGAATTTCTTCAATACACTTTTTGTGTTTTGAACTTGAATGTTTAATGTTTATGGAAAATAGAAGATCATGTTCTCTATTTTCAATGAGAAAGTTGATAACAACATGAACAAGAGATTCATTAATTTTCTGTTTTGGTCTCCTTTTATTTTATCATTCTTTTATTGTTAAAAATAAGTTTAAATTGTGATTTGATATTATAATGTAGTTTGAGTTTTTTTTTTTTTTTTGTCAATAAATCATTATTCAAATCTTACTCGTGTTGTTTCTCATACTATGTAGCTGTATACTCAAAAGGAAGCCTTGGGGAAGATAAACAAAGAAAATTTATACTTACTTTTAAATAGTTTTTGAGTAGAGTAGTTTGTATTTTAGGGTTAATTTTTGTGATAGAGTTTTGCATATTTTGATTATGATGTCTATAGCTTTTTTATTTTAACTATACAAAGGCAAAGTAATAAAGGATTATCGATTTTATTTCATTGATATTGCAATTGAAAATTTATACAAGATGTGCAGATATAGAAAAAATTAAAATTGATGTGATTCTAGTGATAGGAAAGTAATAAATTACACAAAATCAATACAATCAAATAATTAAGGAATTGAGCATTGATTGTGGGTCAAAAAGCAAGAGAATTAATTTGATTCCTAGAATCACTTTCTTTCATAATAAATGAGATCTTTACTATTATAAATTTACCAAAAATAAAGTTGGATCTCCTCGTAATAAATATATAAATATATAAAATCTTCTTAATAGGTATTTGGAAGTCAATTGTCAATGTGTTTTTACGCCATTATAAAATAATAACGTTTGTAAATCGTCAAGAATATATCATGGACAAAAAAAAACCGTCATAAACTAAAAAACCATGATAAACTTTTTATTACATTGTCTTTAACAACACATACAAAACCGTCATTAAAACCCTTTCATAACCGTTTTTAACTGTCATGAATAGCAATTATTCTTGTAGTGATTGCACTATCCACAAATAATGTATCTAGTTTGATATCATTCTTATCCCGAGTAATTAAGTCTGTATGGGTGTCTTAACACCTAATGCCCTAAGGCCAACTGGTTTGTGAGTCATTGGCTGAAAGCTCGCTACATGGGTTAAGAGTGTATTGTAAATAATAATAAATAAATGTGTATAGTTAATAACTATCCTTGCCCGAGGAAATTGATTCTAAAAGACATTTTAGAATGAACCATACTCTTTTTCGATAAAGCCCCATAATTTTATGTTGGTTTACAATGAGCACAAAATAAAGTTTATTAATATTCTCACTGAGGGTATGTGGCCTAAAAAAAAAATTAAAATTTATATATATATCGGAAATAAATATATTTATGTGATAG
Source organism: Acer yangbiense (assembly GCA_008009225.1). Taxonomy (NCBI): domain Eukaryota; kingdom Viridiplantae; phylum Streptophyta; class Magnoliopsida; order Sapindales; family Sapindaceae; genus Acer; species Acer yangbiense. The sequence continues at coordinate 36,992,761 of CM017766.1, read as the reverse complement.
TTTGTTTATTTAATTAGAGCAACTGAATGCCTTGGACATATATTCAATAAATCATTACTAAACGTTATCGCTCTAATTGCTAGAGACTAGCAGTAAACTGGTTCGGGGGTGTGATGAACACATAAAAATGCATGTTTAATAAGAGTTGAAATCATTATTTTACACTAGTAATGTCATTAACTCTCTTAACTTAAGCACATTTACACTTTTGTCTTTTATTTTTGATATTGTTATTTTGATGCAAGTTACTTGAAATGGGCATATCGTTTCACTCAAATATTAGATTGATCCCATTCTTTTTCCTATGGAAAGATGATTCAATTTCCTACAAAAATGCAACTATGTTGAATTCAAGATTTGGACGTTTTGAAGGCTAAACAGGGGATGGAAGAAGACATATGCACAGTTTCCACACACATTGAATATGCTTCAGTGTTTTGAGCATAACTTAAGCTATAGATTTTGGATAATTATGAACCACACCATTCTGGAAAGTTACATAAAAAATACACACCTCTTCTGTTCATGTTAGAGGCCAAATCAGAAGCAAGAAGCATGAAATCGGGGTTGCAAGTCAGTACATGCATGAGCAATCCAAAATTGTCAATGTTAGGTGGCTAAACATTAATTAACCATGTTCCCCTTTTGTGACCCTTTTACCTTTAAACTCTCTATAAAAAGGGGTCTTGTAGATGGCTAAAACTACACCTTGAAAATCTTGATTTATCTCTTGAATCATCTTGGTTCATTGCAAGTTTACCTTGCATGTATTATTATTATTTCTCTTTCACTGTAAACTCTCTTCTTACCAATTAGTTTTCTTTTACATGTTTTTCCTTTTATATTTCCATGTTTATTTCTATTTCCATGAGTAACTAGTTTCATTATTCTAAGGTGAAAAGGTGAAGCTCTTGGTATGAAAATAAAGGTTTATTAAAACTCTTAAATTGTGGTTAATTTTTATATTCATTTGCTATTCACTTATATGATCTATATTTTTTTTTTCTTTATTAACTTGACTTTAATCTTGATTTCTCTCTTGTGTATGGGAATCTTGACTTATTGTAGACAATCCTATCAATGGATACATGAATCCTTTTGGACGGTTGTGTCCTTCTAGATACTGGGCGGTTTTAATTATTGACCCTTCTAGTAAAGGATTCTTGATTCATAATAGTGTTTGGCACATTGAGTACTTGAAACCCAATGAATCGAAAAGTGGGTAATCCTTGCAATTTAATAAAACAGAAAGAAATATAAGTTCATATATATTCAAACGAGCTTAGATTGTTATATTTTCCGATTGGAACCTCCTTTGTGTGTGGTTTCCAATTGAGTTAAAAAATAGTTAAATAAACCTTTAATCTAAATACCAAGAGTGGAACCTCTAACCTTAGCATACATATTTTTATTTGAGTAATTTCATCATTATATTTGCCCATCATTCACCAATTTAATCATTTTATTTCTTGATAACTCTTGAGATTATTGTTGGCTTTGTGAACATTAAAACTCCTTCCCTAAGGATCAACCCCGTACTTACAAGGTTATATTATTACTTCAACACTCTTGCACTTGGGAGTAAAATCCTTTTTTAAGACGTGTCAATGTGAAAAGATGAAGATGATGTTCTAACTACAAGTCATGTAAGATTAAAGAAAGCCCATGAAGAACATAGCTAGAAGATGCTAGATGATGTATGGAGCATGAAAGGATGATGGGTATTTGTGTTTTGGTTGATAAAAATCAAGTCTTGCTTACTTTTCTTGCAAGTCACTCTCTAGCTTTCAAGAAACTCAAATTATAAGCTCTAGGTTTACTAAGAAGAGAAAGCAATATATTTATAGAAGCTCCAAAGTAAAGTGATGTCATTTTTGCAATTGGAAAACCAAAGGTCGTCACTACCGTTGCTTGTGTCGCGGTACAGACAGGGTGTCTGTGCCACAGTACATCAAGCGTATGGGCTTTGAGATCTTTCGTGGTGGAGGACCGCTCAAGAGGAATGGTGAACCTACCGAGGTATGCCCGTTGAAAGTTATCAGCGGTGACACATGACATGCACCGCGGTCTAGGCAATGCACCAATAGCGGCACCAGGGGCGGTACCAACCGAGGTAAGAGAAAAACTTCTTTGTTCAAGGTAACAAATCCCACCTAGTCTATATGCATGTTGTGCAAATGTGAGGTGAGTGAATGACATGCATAAGAATCAAACAAGAAACACACAAGGATATTTGTATGAGATGTGTGTGTGTGCAATCTAAATCTCTTCAATTAATAGTCAAAAAACGTAAGCTACCTTTCTTGATGCATTTGAAGTCCATAATAAGGTCTATTTAGCATTTGAGGAGAATTCTTCAATCCTAAGCTACCCTTACATTTTTTAACCCAATTGTGATTTTGTCAACAAAATAAGCCAATCAAAAAGTGAGGCATTTACAGGCTAGTTAGGTATCACGAAACCAACCAGCAATACACCTGCAATGATTCACCAAACTACCGTAGATGTACCTCAAATTTCTCTTGCAGACGCAACTTGATCCCCTCCGAACTCATCAGCTTGAGATTCTGATTGAGGGGGGACCTTCTAGTTTACTTTGTCAACCCGGCTAACAATGGCTTGTCCAATTGGGCTAGCTATTGTAGAAACAGCTCTTAGAGGAGTGATGCTAGTTCTCCTCCAATTGGTGGCTTCAATTGGGCCTACTAGGGCGCTACCCACAGCGGCGGCCACTCCAACGTCCAACGACGCCCTGGATGGCTGGCTAGCCTGAACCCTTATGAGTTTTGTCAGTCTAGCAACCAGCATGATTAGGCTAGTCGTCAATATTGATTGGGTCATCATCAGAGTCAGAGTTTGTGAAGACTATCTGATGTTTCACTACAAAGTTCATTGGAGCCTTGTCAGAACGCCTATCTGGATGATCAGCTCGGGCCCGCTCAACTGGTGGCACAGCTTGGGCCGTGGAAGGAGAAGCTTGGCCAGTTGGTCGGGGAACATGATCATCAATCCTAACTTGATCAGCTGGTTAGGGAACTTGATCGCCAGCTTGAGCTTGATCAGATGATAGAGGAGGCTATACAGTAGAAGGACAGTCAGATCTACTCTTGGAACAATTCTCGCTTAAAATTAACTCCATAAGCTTCCCCTGATCATCATCATCTTCATCCAAATCCTCCACATTAATTATTATATAAGGCGATTCAAGCCCAACTTCAATCTTGATTGATTTTTCTAAGTAAGAAGCCTCGAGAGCAGAAGTTCCAGCTGTTGTCTTGGCAACTTTTCTAGCGGCTGTCTCCTTAGTGAACTTTCTTTTCGAGTCCTTGGAAGGAGTGGATGCCTTCTCCTCTTGTGTCTGGGCAGCAGGTTTGAGAGACGTATTGGGATCAGAGATATAACAATGCTCCACCAGGTCATGTTTGGGAGGAGTTATCCTTTGAGCAACCTAATTGGCGGCCTCTTTTCGGCTGACCCTGTCTATGTTTTTAGCCTTTTTAGCTTGCTCAATAGCCATGATGTCGATATCATACACTAAAAACAATTCCAAACAAGGTCAGGATGCAGAAAACAAAAATGAGCACAAAATGAATTAAGGAGAATCTGAACTCACAGCACCTTCGATTCGATGAAATGGCTGGGAAAAGCCCTAAGTTGATCAGGTCTTTCTTCACCAACAACAAACGACGGTCTCTGTCACTCCAGGATCAGGTGGCATCTCGATCCACTCGACTGGCTTCGCTATCAGTTAGCCCGGTGGGAGACCTATTCCAAGTGTCCTGGTTGTAGAAACGGGACACTGTTCCAGTCTAGGTCTTGGTGACCATCAGCGGCAACCATTTCACCCCAGTCGTCTGTGACGAAGAACCAGATGTTCTTCCAGTAATTGTTCGACGACAGAAATCCCCAAATAAAGCCTTTATTATCTAGCTAGGGCGGGAGGTCTTTCTTCGAATCCACTAGGGATCCAATGACTTATGGAGTTAGATTGCAGATAAAAGGTACCCCTAGTATCTGATCGGCCAAGAGTGTAAAAGTGGCGAATCTCATAGGGAGTTGGGGTGATTCTTTGCACTGATCAGCTTCCATAGGTGCCATAAACATATCAAGATCCTGTAAGAATTTAGGGCTAACTTGGCAAGCACGATCCCAACATCTGCTAAAAACCTGGCTATGAAGGGTTTGATAGGCAGAGTCATACCAAAAGTGAGCATGGCTCCGTAGATAGCAACGGCGCCTGAATGAGAATTCCATATGGCCTGCCGATCACTAAGTGACAGCCTAACTGAGCGGGGTATGTGACGCGCCCAAACCGGTTCTACAAATGTCACTATAAATTAACCTATTCTACCTCGGTTATATTAAAGGGACGCGCGAGTATTTCACCCCTTTGCAGTCGTACAAGTCGTTATGCTAGTATAGTGTACAAAGTAAGGGTATCGGTCCACAGGGAAATCTAGTAACTGGTAAATGCTAGAATTAGTGAGCGTTTTAAGGAATTAAACTAATGTGATGATAAACGATTATAATTGATAAGCTAAGATGCTAGGGAATGTATGAAATCAGTAATGATGTACCACAAATAACCACTTTAATGCACTAAAGATCAAATCACTAGTGTTGTTCCACTTATGCCATCGGCACAATCAACCATTCACTTAATGCATCCTCTAAGTTTAGATTAATCATTAATGAATGTAAGTTGTGGAATTAAGCCCATAGAGTGAATTCTTAGAATATTGTATGAACACACACACTCTATCAAGGAGTATTAATTGACAATACTCAATTCAACATCAAGAATTTAGTATTTCATTTACTCTAAGCTAACCAATCCATGCTTCTAAGAATTATGAGATATATGACATGATTTCATCAATTCAAGCATACAAACACAAATGATTCATATAAGATAAAGTGGTAACAAGTGATTACATCAATACTTTCATAAATTCCCCAACAAGTGTTTAGTTACACATGATCATTAAATATAGCATATGAATGAACAAAAGGAAGAAATACTACCCTCGAAGAATCAAGGCCGACCTCTCCTTCCTCCACAGCAATACAAACCAAATGATCACAAACAACCTTCAAGAGATTGATGAGCAAGGTATTTACTAAGATCAATACCTTTAAGCTACAAAGATTACAAGTGATGAACTACTTGAATCACTAATCTATTCTATGATAAATTACTCAAAAACTACTAAAAACTATTCTATGCTATTTGTGTCACACTTTTTTTGTCACTAGGAGAGAGAAGTATATATATGTTTTTCTTCAAATGAGGCAAGAAATGCCAATTTGGCCTTTGGAGTTGCCTTGGGCGGGTTTATTCCGCGGGTACAAACCCGCCACACTAACCCGCCGTGCCCTTGGTGAGTTTCTAGGCGCCTTCTTTCCCGCCTTCACGAACTCGCCGCTGCTTCAGAAAAGATATAGGCGTCTTATTTCCCGCCTCATGAACCCGCCACGCGAACTCGCCTTGCTCTCTGGCGACTTCAAACCTTCGGGAAGGCTGGAATGTTCCCGCCGTCAAAACCCGCCGTGCAACTAGCCTTAATTTATGGCGACTTCAAACCTTCGGGAAGGCTGGCATATTCCCGCCTCATGAACCCGCCATGATTTCTGGCTACTTCAAGCTCCCTGGCTGGCGGCTTATGTCCAGCCGTGTCTTCTTCTCATGGTTTTGCTCCTCTTTTAACCACTTTGATGCAAAAACCTTCCTGACTGGTCAAATTACCTGAACTTAACAAAAACACATGTTATGCACACAAAAGTGCTCGAATACGAACACAAAAGGTAGGAATAAGGGGCACTAAATGTTAACATTCATAGTGCGATCAGTATGTCAAACCTGTCGAAATATACTTTTCAGGCTCCCAACCAGTAACTGCGTTTACTTTTGTATCAAAAGCAAAAGGCTGAATGGCTAAAAATCTCAACTAATGCGACGGGCGTCTCAACAGATAGAGAAGTTTTGGCAGTGGTACATGTCGACCTCGTCATTTCTGGACATGGATCAATAAAATAAATATTGTGGTTAGTATGGGAAGGCTGAAACTCAGGACGCGCGATCGAGTAATCAACACTGAGAGCTATAGGTTAAGTTAGAGGGGTGAAAGTTTGAGGACAGCCTCTTAATAAGAACTCGATCCTATCAGCATTCTCTTTGTCACCCATCTCAACGGCACGCATAAACAATTCAACAAAATGATGGTGAGTGATAGGATCCATACCTAATTGCTTTTAATGGATGAAAAGAAGAGAGCAAGAGTTTCGATGGGTCTAAGTCTAAACGACGGTGAAAGACTTAAAAGAAGAAACCGAAACAAGAGGGAAAGAAAAAGCTAGGGTTGCAATTTTGAAAGGAAAGTGTGAAGAGGGAAACCCAAAGGTTTTCAAAATTTATAGAAGGAGCTGATGTATTCCCACGCGTAAAGAAATGCACGTGAGAGTGGGGGTTGGTGCACGAACCCTGAAAATCACACGCCCACTAACAGCTTGAAAATGTGAATAGACTGATTACGTCATCATGTCGCGTCATTTAAGTAAATCGAATGATTGTGGATAAATGCTTAGCTGTTTAGCATTAATGAGCATTAATGAGCTAAAAAAACAAAAATGAAGACAAGGTTAAATATACCTCACTGATCGAGCCTTCTTTGAGTAAGGGTAAGAGGCTCGATTCAAATATTTAAGGGGGTATTGTTATTGGTAAAATTCGAAGAACTAACAAGTCAGCACAGTTACCAGAAAATACAGTGATCGGATGTACCATGTCATAAGAAGATAATTGGAGAAAGACCAACCCAAGTTGACCAATAGATGATCTCAAGATCTAGTCAGGTTATCCAAGCGATTGGGCATAGGTAACCCGATCAAAATAATCAAACTGATCAGGTAAAGGTGCCCCGATTGGGGTAACTAGGTTGATCGGGTAAAGATATTCGGTCGGGGTTAAGTAACTGATCGGGGTGAATGAGGTATGGTCCGGTTGGATAGCCGGTCGGCTGAGCGACACGTGGAGATGTTAATTCAAGGCATCCATGATTCAAATACGCAGAGAAAGAATCTCACTCGAACAAGTGTTAGGATTTTGAGTTATGTTAGCATTATTCTCTATCAAAATGACTTTTCCTTTGTATTGATTAGTTGTCTAGGTTTCACAGTTTATCAAGCTTCAAGGAAGTTGGGCAACTTATCAAGCAAAGTGAAGCCTTCAAGAGGAGTAAGCGTTATTACACATCAAAGGTATATTAAGACCTCAATCCTCTTGCAAGGAGTTTAGGCACACACACACACACATTGCATCCATATGTGTCCCTGCATCTTTGTGCTCAATTGGTATAACACATACACACACATGACATTGTATGCACATGTATTAGATTTAAATTGACAAATTTGTAAAATGCATGTTCTAGGACTATATTTAGGAAATAGCATACTTGTGTGTTCATGTGTTTGTTTGTTTGTTATTTTATGATATCAGACTTGAATATGTTCTCATATTATTCTTTATTCAGTTCCGGTCATTTCGGTTACTCATTCATTAATTTTTGAGTTCCGAGTTGGAAGTTAAGTAACTTCTGTTCATTTATCGTACATGGTTTTCCTCCTTGTTTATTGAGTTGATTTCCATATTTTTTTGTGAAAGTTTTATTGACATCCATGTGCGTGAGGGAGTCCCGTTTGTAATCCGAAAACAGATTCGAAATAAGAGTTCGAAGGCCAAAATACAATCGAAGAACGCGGAAGGTGCACGAGGGAAGCAAAGGTGGTAGCCCTTATTGGTGGTCTTCAATTGCCTTGTTTCCCTCTCCTTAAAATTTCACTTTCACTCCCATTTTTCATTTGAAGAAGATTAAGAGAAAATAAGTGTAGAATTTTCTCTCTATATTTTCCCAACTTCCAAACATCGTATCTCTCTCATTTTTTGTCCTATTTGAGTTATTGATCATGCCAAAATTGTTGTATATTTTGACCCTCAATTCCCTATCCTTTGTTTCGTTCCCGTTTGTTTTTCTGTGTATTTCATGTCTAATAGGTTCTTTTATGGTAATTGCAGGCAATTGATGTAATCCATGTGTTGGAGATGAAAAGTGGGAATTTTAAACGTGAAACAAGCCAGAAAGTAAAAAGAGAAGCATCAGTGCACGGGTACGGTGCTGGTCAGCATACCTGCGCACTTCCAGCATACCTCCAGCACATAATGGATAAAAGTGTGGGTCCCAACTGCACTCACCCACACTCCACCCGCGCTTTATGAGAAACCCGGGGGCTGATTTCAGAAGAAAAGATAAAGTGCGGGTCAACCACCCGCACTGCACCCGCACTTTAAGGCAGAAAATCCCCAGAAATTGTATTGTGCGCGGGTACTACATTGGTCATCATCCGCGCACTACTAGCGCACTACGTGCCCAAATCAATTGAAAAATGGAGAAAGTGCGGGTGAGTGCGGGTCCCTAAACCGCACTCCACACGCGTCAGATTCAGTTTTTACGCATTTTGTGACCTACTTTTGTAATCCTATAAATAGAAAGTGGTCTTAGATCGAAATATATCCTCCCACACTTAGAAAATCAGAAATCTTGTAATCTAAAGCTAGGAATACATTCTCCCTCTCCATCTCTACTCACCAAAGGCAACTAAGAAGATTTGGAAAGGAGCTTCAAGGAAGGAGATGATCTTCAAGGGTTTTCTCTCATTCTTTTCTCTTAGTTTATTTGTAGTAATGAACATGAGTAGCTAAATCCCCCACTAAGGGGTTGATGTGATTAGTTTGATGGATATTGGGCTTTTGTAATTAAACTCTATTGTTTTATATTCAATCTATCTTGTATGTTCTATTCTCTGGTATTGATTGCTTTTGAATATTGATTTCCATATTGATTTGTCTTGGATACACCCTTTTAGCATGTTGATTTGGAATCTATTGAGTAGACAACTAGGTATACCTTATTTAGTTGTCTAATGTTCTAATGAATGGAAGGATTTCTGGAAATCCGGCTTAATAACCACAGTCTTAATCTAATCTTGAATGGGTGGCCTTCTTTATACACCTTAGGTCGGCCACTTGTGAGAGAATTAGAAGCCTTCACTATACACTCTAGGTTGGCTACATTAGTGATTTTGCAAGAACTAACCTTTGAATAAAATCTGGTTGAATAACCTCAAGCCTTATCCAATCTTAAACGGGTGGCCTTCACTATATACCCTAGGTCGGCCACTTGTGAGAGAATTGGAAGTCGTCACTATACACCTTAGGATGACTACATTAGTAAGGGGTTGAGACCTTAATAGATAGATGAGCATTCATGGCTAGAATCCTAATTGAGAAACTAGCACTATACACCTTAGGTTGGTTGCTTATGAGGGATTAATCTCTAGTAGGAGGTCTTCACTATACACCCTAGGTTGACCCCTTGTTAGAGATAAATAACCAACGCTATACACCATAGGTTGGTTGCATTTGATAAAATGTTCTTAATTTCGAGTTTGTTGCATTTGCCCAATATGCGCTTACGAGTCCATCAACTTCTTAGTTGCCATATCATATCACTCCATTCACATTCCACATTCCACATTCCATTTAGTTTGCATTCCTAGTTTAGTTTTTATTGTATTTTCATTCACACTTCACAACACCTACCATTTACTTTTACTTTTATGTATTTTAGTATTATTAATCCTAATCTAGTCATCGCTACCTCCGATCCTTGTGGACGACACCATGCTTGCCGCTTTACTCGTTTTTATACTTGTAAGCACATTGCATAGGTTTTATAAATATTTTTTACGTACGATTTTAAACGACAAAAACATTTTCGTCAAATGGCACTACTGTCGGGGATCGGTGTGCGTAGTAGTGGTTAGATTAGTTTTAATATTATTAGTTTCTTACTTGTTTTTAGTTTTGTTAGATTATTTTTATTTCTTTGGTAGTTTTTGTTTTATTTTGTTTTAGGACTCTATGGATTCCTTTTGGCAAAATTCGAGGCCAAGCTACTCGCCAACATGCATGGCAAGTGTTGAGAAGATAAAGCTCTTACAAGAAACTGTTGGAATAACCAAACCGTTGGAATCATCCAAGAGCTTATAAGAAGACGTGGATAAACTCCGAATAGAGTTTGAAGTAAAGCGAAGCAAGAAGATGGATGAGACGGAAAGTTGGATCAACATGAACCATGAGCTTATGAGAATGAGCAAAGAGCTATTGTTGGCAAGGGATGTGTCAAACAAAGAGAATGAAGAACTTCAAGAGAGAGTTGAGGTAGTTTCCCGAGAAAAAGAAGAAATGATGGAAAACTATGAGAAGAACATAAAACTCTTGAAGAATGAGCTAGAAGGCAAGGAAGCCTTGGCCATGGTAAAGGCAAAAAAACTTCAAGAGCTAAACAAGAAACTAATACTTGAAGTGAAGATGCTCAGAATTGAAAATGGCACACTTAAGAAGACGAATGGCGAAGTCTCCAACAAGAGTAATGAGCTTGAACAACAAATTGAGAGACTTGAAGCTGAAAAGAGTACAACATTGAAGAAGTTTCAGAACTTGGTGAGGGTATCAAAGGAATTCGAAGATGAGATAGTTCGCAAGTCGAGAACAATGCAAATGGAAGTTGTACAAAAAACCAATGCTCTAGAGGAAGCAAAATGAGCAGTTAGCAAAAAGGAGGAGGAGGTCAATGTGTTACAAGTAAAGCAAATCCAACGACCTCAAAGTCACTCATCAAAAGGGAGTTCCTCTAATTCTAAACTCTTTTTCTATGTATGTTCTAGGATAGAGCATTTTAAGGCTAAGAATTTCAAATTTAGCCAACAAAGGAAAACTAGAGGTCCTAGGAGTCCACCTAGGGTCAAGCAAATTTGGGTAAGGAAAGATCAAGTGCACTTATTTAGAAACATGGGAAAGGAAAAGATAGTAAAGACACCTAAATTTGTTTGGGTTGTGAAAAATAGAGATTTTCCTATCTTGGACAAACCACCCTTAAAGGACCTTAGCCTCTCCATGAATGCATTGCATTGAACATCTTAGATGCATGTTTAGATTGCACAATTCAATTCCTCTTTTAGACTAAGTCTTTCCCCTTTTAGTTTTGGCAATCATGAGCATGTAAATTTTGGGTAGATTTAGGTTTAGGGGAGAAATTTCATTGTGGAATCTCTTTTAAGTTTTTACTATGTGTAAGGATTCCCGTTTTGTTGATTGGCTTATTTCGTGGTCAAACCACATGTTGGGGTTTTGAATGTAAGGGTAGTCTAAGTGTTTAATGTTGAAGATCAAAGGCCCTTCCATGACCTCAAGATACAAGCACGCCAAAGGTATAATCTCTTGTGCTTGTTTTTCTTTGAAGAGATTTAGTAGCACACACTCACTTAGCATTCTTGCTATGATTGCATACTTGCTTATTTTTATGTGCATCTTTTCACATGTCACTTTACACACTAGCACATTGGTTGATATATCTTGTTGTGTGTATATGTGCCTTATAATTCGTTTCCCGACATTGTTCGGAAACGTCCGCGCCTGCACTAATGAGTGCTTGGTTTCACGCGAAGACCGCCTATGGAGAATGCCCTTGACTTCTCCTTGGTTTTCACCATTGTTGGTGATCGGCGGCCTGGCCGCCGAATGAAACTGCCGTTTCAGTCCAGATTGGTCTGAAGCAATTATGCGGTCAAGATTGGCGGTTACGACTGCCGTTCGAAACAGCCGTTCATACCTGATCGATTTTAATCTCTCGGGTTTGATTCGGCGGTTGGATCGGCGGTCACGGAACCGCCGAATGAAACCGCCGTTAATGTTCTGTTCTTCACGAGCTCAATTCGGCGGTCGTCATCGGCGGCCTGGCCGCCGATTGAAACCGCCGAACGGTGCGTTTCAGGGGCAAAATTGTCTTTTCACTTGCCCTGTTCTTGATGTCTATAAATATCACACTTTCTCATTATCTGAATCAGTTCTTTGACTCTTAAGAACCCTAATCTTCAAAGATAGATTTTGAGAGAAAATCAAATCAAGAACTCAACTTTAACCACTCAAATCAAACCCCTTTTGCATCAAATTTCATATTGCATCTCCTATGTCTATATAGAGTGCATCCATGTATGGGTTTGCATCATCACAACTTGCTTGGTAAGATTTTGATTAATTTCATCTTATTGTAGTATTTTAAATACCAAGCCATCTCTTTTAAATTACTTGTATGTTTTAGATCATATGTTAAATACAAGAAAAGAGATTATTTGTGATGAATTAATTGAGTGTTGTTTTTGATAGATATCTAGGTTTTTATAATCTATGATTATCTATGCTATTTGACATGTCATTTAGCAATTGATATCTAGGGTTGATTTAAATTGAATATATCATCATCCTAGATAAGCATTTAGAGTACCCTAGCTCTTATTGCATTAATTGAATATTCATACATATTCACATAGGGTTGTTTCTCTTCATAGAGAAGTAAGTCTTGAGGCTAAGAGTGCTTAGGCCTCAAGCAAATTGGAATAGGGTTGCTAATAAAGGCCCGCTGGGTAGAAGTGAGGGGTTACAGACCGGAGTGTTAGACGAGGTCTACATAGGTTGTAAACTTCATTTCAATTAGTGATTTCGAGTTCCGAGTGTGGCGCACTATACAGCCCCTGGTTTTTCCCAGTGGTTGGGTTTCCACGTATACATCAAGTGTTATTTAAATTCCGCACTATATTACACTTGTATGTATTTTTGACTAGTAGGGGCATTTTCGTAAAATTGACTTGCATGCGAAAATTGGGTAATAATAGTTAAAATCTATTCACCCCCCCTCTAGCTTTATATTGATAAACACACCTCGAGTATTTAATTACTTTCAAGTGGTATCAGAGCGGGTTCCTAGATATACTTAGGTGATCCTAGCTCATTTTGGTGTGTTTTTGCATTTTGTATGTTTGTTTGATTTCTTCATACATTTTGCATTCTTCTCATTTGCATTTATTCAACGCAAACACTATGAGTGATTTTGTGAGAGAAGAAATTGACTCCATTGAGGAGATGCCTCTCTTACTAGAGAGATTTAGGAGATTTGTGAATTTAACCACCTCACCTCCTAAGAAGAAGTTGACCACCGCACCTCCTAAGAAGAAGAAGAAGAAAATTGCTTTGGAGACTTCGAAGCATGACAAGAAGGAGGGTATCTCAATTGAAGACATGGGACTCATTAACAAGCCAAACCAAGGAGTGTCTTCAAGAGAGGGGATTCAGTGCTACGAATGTGGAGGATTCGGGCATTTCTCCCCGGAGTGTGGAAACTTGAAGGATAGAAGAAAAGGGAAGGCGAAGGCCACCTTATGGGATAAATATGAAGATGACGAAAATCCTTCAAGTGATGAAGAACTTGCCATCATCTACACAGAATTTGGAGCCAAGAGTGTAGAAGTTGAAGAAGATGGCAAAGTTGCTTTTCCTTGTGATCCCCAAGAAGAACAAGGTATAGAAGTAGTTGGTGTAGCTACTCATAGGGATTTGGCTCTTTCCTCATCAAGAGAAAAATTTGATGATCTTGATGAAGGAGATGACTCCATTGGTGAAATGGAGATTAGAGAAGATGACACAAGTGTTGAATATCTATCATCTAACTCCACAAATGGAAGTGTGGAGTGTATGGATCTTAATGACTACAAAGTCAAAGTTGAGAGCTCGATGATGAGGAACAAGGAAGAAATTAGAAGATTAAAAGAAGAGAATCTAGAGCTTTCAACACTAGTAAACCACTTGTGTGAAGAAGTGGTGAGATCCATGGCGGATGAAGATAAGCTAAAAGAAGACTTAGCATTATCTAAGAGGAGAGAAGAAGAGCTAGAAAGAGAGCTTGAAGAAGTTAAGGTCTTAATGGCTAAGATGACTTCAAGCACCAAGAAGCTTGACCACATGTTGGGAGTTGGAAGAAAGCCAAGTGACAAGAGAGGTCTTGGCTACATTGATGACACGGATGCCTCCTCCACAAGCAAGACATCCTGTGCCATGAACATGGACTTCAATATGTCCCCTCCTTCTCAAAAACCTAGGAAGAAGAGTTACCTAGGAGAGTGTTCAAGAAGTGCCCAAGTGGTTGAGGCACCAAAAGGTCAAGCTCAAGCTCACACCCAAAGGGCTCCTCACACTATCTTCCCTCCAACTCAAAAATAGAATGGGAAGAGTTCAATCATGCAAGCTCAGACAAGCAAGCAACCTCGTCTTGGTTATCAACAAAGGAGGAGAGATCCTATCCAACAACCAAGACAACCACAACGACAAGGGAAAGCACCTATCCATGCTAAAGGAAATGGTATGATTCCTAACTTCATTCCCACTTGTCATTTTTGTGGTATTGTTGGTCATATTAGACCAAGTTGCTTGCATTACATTGAAATGTGTAGAGCTAAAAGCATGATTGACAAGACAAAGGCTAGAGCTAAGATGCTTCATAAAAAGGAAGAAAATCATGTGCATGATCCTTTTTCATCTTGTACTCTAGAACCTTTGTCCACTAGGATTGATTTAGTGTCACCTAAGTGGAGTAATAAGAATGAACCCGCTTGCTACGAGACTAACAAGTCTCAAATAGGTTCATCCAAGTCCAAAGGACTTGGTAGGTCCATAGGACCTCATACCCTTCTTTGAAGTGGTATGGAAATTTGACCCCATATGGGGAACTTAAGCAAAGAGAGCTATTTTGCATCTAGTCACTTGCAAAAAATTTGAAATATCTTATGCTTCTCTTTTTGTTGCTTGAGTTAGCTTGGTTACACTATGTATACATATTTTCTATTCAATAAGTGTGATCAATGCTTGTATTGCAATCCATGTCATATTTATGTTCAAACATGCATTTTTGGACTAGGAGATATATACATAGGATAAAATTTGAATGACCTATAATGATCTCCATGACATGATGATTGCTAAAATGACATGCTAAATGATAATCTTAAAAAGCATGTTTTGATGATTGCATTTCTTAACTGCAAAAAATGTGTGAAAAAGCTTATGAGACTCAAATGAAAAAGGATCTTGTATCCATTCAAGGATTTTACAATCCAAATGTCTCTCTTTCTTTAATTGGTTGAACATGTCTACTATCATACGGATATCTTATCCGAAAAAATCAAGTAGGGTGCAAAGTCGCTCATGACATGTTTGGCTTATAAAGTTGGATATAGTTGTTCTTAAATTGAAATCAATGAAAACCTATATCCTTGCTTCTCTCTTGACATTGGTGAAATTGGTTTGAATTCATATTGAAAACCTTTGTCATTTGCTTTGCCAAATACCATGGTATTTTGGACTTAAATGCTACATGTCTTGTATGCAAAGCAATTTTTTGATTCACACATTTTATTTAAATAAATCTCCTTGTTTCTCTCCAATAAATTTGAGATTGCATAAAGTGACTTATATTGATTATGCATATACTAGAATGCTACTATCTCTCTTTGCCTTGAGTGACCCGGTTGGGGACTACTCCCTTGTCTATATCATGACAAAAAGGGGGAGTATGGTGTGGTAAGGGGAGTTGCAAATTGTAGTAGCAATTGTGCATGTTGGGGAGAATACTAATTGAGGGGGAGTAACCCTTTGAGGGGGAGCATTTGCACATTCATACATTGCATGATGTTGTACTTAAATTCTTAAATGCAAATGCTTGTTTTATCTCACTTGATTCATCTCACCTTTTCTTGTATTGGAAAGTATAGAAACTGTGCTTTCAGGGATTGATTGTTCTACTTGAGATTGAAGACTTCAAGACCATTTATCTTATCTCTTTGTAAAGTAGAAAATCATTGTAGACCCGTAGTTTCTATTATGTTGTGAGGAATCAATGTGAGTGGTGGTTTTGTCACGAAATAGCCAAAGGGGGAGATTGTAAGGATTCCCGTTTTGTTGATTGGCTTATTTCGTGGTCAAACCACATGTTGGGGTTTTGAATGTAAGGGTAGTCTAAGTGTTTAGTGTTGAAGATCAAAGGCCCTTCCATGACCTCAAGATACAAGCACGCCAAAGGTATAATCTCTTGTGCTTGTTTTTCTTTGAAGAGATTTAGTAGCACACACTCACTTAGCATTCTTGCTATGATTGCATACTTGCTTATTTTTATGTGCATCTCTTCACATGTCACTTTACACACTAGCACATTGGTTGATATATCTTGTTGTGTGTATATGTGCCTTATAATTCGTTTCCCGACATTGTTCGGAAACGTCCGCGCCTGCACTAATGAGTGCTTGGTTTCGCGCGAAGACCGCCTATGGAGAATGCCCTTGACTTCTCCTTGGTTTTCACCATTGTTGGTGATCGGTGGCCTGGCCGCCGAATGAAACTGCCGTTTCAGTCCAGATTGGTCTGAAGCAATTATGCGGTCAAGATTGGCGGTTACGACTGCCGTTCGAAACAGCCGTTCATACCTGATCGATTTTAATCTCTCGGGTTTGATTCGGCGGTTGGATCGGCGGTCACGGAACCGCCGAATGAAACCGCCGTTAATGTTCTGTTCTTCACGAGCTCAATTCGGCGGTCGTCATCGGCGGCCTGGCCGCCGATTGAAACCGCCGAACGGTGCGTTTCAGGGGCAAAATTGTCTTTTCACTTGCCCTGTTCTTGATGTCTATAAATATCACACTTTCTCATTATCTGAATCAGTTCTTTGACTCTTAAGAACCCTAATCTTCAAAGATAGATTTTGAGAGAAAATCAAATCAAGAACTCAACTTTAACCACTCAAATCAAACCCCTTTTGCATCAAATTTCATATTGCATCTCCTATGTCTATATAGAGTGCATCCATGTATGGGTTTGCATCATCACAACTTGCTTGGTAAGATTTTGATTAATTTCATCTTATTGTAGTATTTTAAATACCAAGCCATCTCTTTTAAATTACTTGTATGTTTTAGATCATATGTTAAATACAAGAAAAGAGATTATTTGTGATGAATTAATTGAGTGTTGTTTTTGATAGATATCTAGGTTTTTATAATCTATGATTATCTATGCTATTTGACATGTCATTTAGCAATTGATATCTAGGGTTGATTTAAATTGAATATATCATCATCCTAGATAAGCATTTAGAGTACCCTAGCTCTTATTGCATTAATTGAATATTCATACATATTCACATAGGGTTGTTTCTCTTCATAGAGAAGTAAGTCTTGAGGCTAAGAGTGCTTAGGCCTCAAGCAAATTGGAATAGGGTTGCTAATAAAGGCCCGCTGGGTAGAAGTGAGGGGTTACAGACCGGAGTGTTAGACGAGGTCTACATAGGTTGTAAACTTCATTTCAATTAGTGATTTCGAGTTCCGAGTGTGGCGCACTATACAGCCCCTGGTTTTTCCCAGTGGTTGGGTTTCCACGTATACATCAAGTGTTATTTAAATTCCGCACTATATTACACTTGTATGTATTTTTGACTAGTAGGGGCATTTTCGTAAAATTGACTTGCATGCGAAAATTGGGTAATAATAGTTAAAATCTATTCACCCCCCCTCTAGCTTTATATTGATAAACACACCTCGAGTATTTAATTACTTTCACTATGCTTTTTAGTTTTATTTTTGCTTTCATTGAATAATGTTGGGATGTTTTCGTTTGAAAGGTATATTTTGTGGATAGTTGCACATTGATTTTATTGATTATCTTTGTGGATGAATGAGCCGAAGGCTCGTGTGCAAGAATAAATGCATGTGCGTGAACAGGGTTTAATTGCATATATTACCCCATTCGTTTTTGATTGCTCACAGTTTTGCACATGTTTTAAGCTTATAGTTAGATTCGGTTTGGGGGTTGTTATGCCCCGATTTCATCAATTTTGTTGAAAATGCTTGATGATCATTGTGAGCTTCAGTTTATGCCTTTATGCTTAATGATATATTGCATGAATTGCATTTTATTAGTTGAGCCTAGTTTGTGTCTTTTTATTTTTGTTGGGCATTGATTGTACATTATTAGTGCCTAGGTTTGTTTTGAGTTGTGTTAGGTGCGCGCCATTAGGCCAGACTCTCTTGTTTCCAACATTGGGGACAATGTTGAGCTTTGGTTTAGGGGTGTAGACGCCTTTTCAAGTTGTCTTTTTGAGCCTTGTGTTGTTTTTGTGTCAAATTTTTCAAATTTGCTGCTTAGCCAAAATTTTGAGCTTATTTAGCTTAGTGAGATACCTTGAGCAAAGTGTTTGTGGCAAATGTGTGTATGCTTAATGTGCTTGTTCAATAGCTCTTAGTCATTTAGGGGTCTCACTTGCACTTCATGGGTTAGTCCCATCTTTTAGTGTCTAAGTCGAGGGGACTCGGTGCTCAAATGCCTTGTTCTGATAGTGAAGATTTCCCTTGTGAGATCACAAACACAAGCCAAAAGCGTGTATATTTGAGGGAAAATGTTTTTCAAATCTTTAAACACTATTCAAACACCGTGCATGGTCTCATTACATCAAAAATCATCATGTGTCATAGGAAAAAACATCATATTTGTGGACTGCTTGACGGAAACTTTTATTCCCTTAATAGATAGAACATTTGAAGTGATATTAGGCAATGTGGATTTTAGCCACTCAAAAAGCCCAAATACTTCCCATTCCCATAATGTGTGTGCTCCCAAGCCAATTTTGAAGCCAAACACATAGAGACTTTTTCATTCTACACCCATATTATCCATAACCCAAGCAACCTAAACACTAAGCCAACCCTCACTTAATTGAACTTGTTGAGGCTTAGGATTGAATGTAAAGTTGTGCTTTAATTTGATAAATGGTGTGTACCTAGGCAAGAGTAATGAGCTATAAAAATGTGCAAAGTCAAAAGGCATTTTGTCAAAAGAAAGAAAAGAAGCAAAAAAGGAACAAAAAGAAAAAATATATATATATATGCTTCAATTGCCTTGTTTAAATTGTAAATGTTACTCAAATGGGTAACAAAAGTAGTTAAAGATTGCACTCAGAGCTTAATTGTATGCCTAGACGCCATATTGTATTTTGAAATGGAGTTGCATGAGGAATTTAATGCTTAAGTGTAGAATGTATTGCCTTAACTTGGTTGATTAGTGTTTGTGCCTAATTTCCCATTCTTTCTAATCACCATTCACCGTGGCCCCGTTACAACCATGAAACAAATAATAGCACGGTGTGTATAAAGCTATCTAGAGGGGGGGTGAATAGATTTTACGCTTTTTACCCAATTTTTCGTGTTAGTCAAAATTACGAAAATGCCCTCAAGATAATATAACCAAGCAATTGTAATATGGTGCGGAAATTAAAACAACACTTGGTTTTTACGTGGAAACCCTCACGGGAAAAACCACGGGCTATGTAAGTAAGCCACACTCGAACCTCGAATCCACTAAATGTGCAAACGATTACAACCTAATCCCGGAAGTAATCACACACCTACCTAATCCCGGTATGAGTGAACCTAGTCCAATTTGCTTGCGTTCTAAGCAACCTAATCCCGGATGCTACACACAAGACTTACTTTCTCTATGAAGAGAATATACAACCTATGTGAATATATAAAATATCCAAAATGCAATTAAGAGCTAGGTTACTCTATATGCTTATCTAGGATAGTGAATATGCAATTAATTCAATCCTAGATATTAAAAGCTAGATGACATGTCAAATAGCTTAGCTAAACATAGATTAACAAATCCTAGATAGCTATCAAAAATACAACACTCAATCATGTCAACACAACAATCTCTAATTTGTATCTAGAATATATTCAAGAGCATACAAATAATATAAGAGATGTCAATGATAAATAAAACACTAATTATGTATGATAATAGTGAAGAACTTACCAAAGAATATGTGTTGACCAAAACCCATGCAAGCAAGCATCCTAACTAAGCTAGAAAATGCTAGATGATATTTTGATGCATATGAGAATGGTTTTTGAGTGTTAAAAAGGTGTTCTTGATTTGATTTTCTCTCAAATGTCTCTCTTTTAAGTTTAGGGTTCTTAGAGTTAAAGAACATTAAATCTGAAAATGAGAAAGTGTGATATTTATAGACATCAAGAAAAGGGCAAGTGAAAAGACAAGTTTGCCCTTGAAACGCACCGTTCGGCGGTTTCAATCGGCGGCCAGGCCGCCGATAATGACCGCCGAATTGAGCTCGTGAAGAACAGAGCATAAACGGCGGTTCATTCGGCGGTTTAGTGACCGCCGATCCTAACCGCCGAATCAGACCCGAGAGATCGAAATCGATCAGGTATGAACGGCGGTTTCGAACGGCGGTCGTGACCGCCGATCGTGACCGTAGAATTGCTCCTAGAAGCAAACGGCGGTTCCATTCGGCGGCCAGGCCGCCGATCATAACCGCCAATCACCAACAGAGGTGAAAACCAAGGAGAAGCCAAGGGCATTCTCCGTGGGCGGTCTTCGCACAAAACCAAGCACATTCTAGTGCATGCGCGGACGTTTCCGAACACTATCGGGAAACGAATTACAAGACACATAAATACACAACAAGATATAACAATCAAAGTGCTAGTGTGTAATGTGACATATGAAGAGAATGCACACAAATGTAAGAATGCAAAGTGTGTGTGTGCTTCTAAATCTCTTCAAAGAAAGGTAAGCACATAGAAATTTACCTTCGGTGCTTATCAACACGAGGTCTTCAAAGGGCTTCGAACATTAAGACCGATACTTAGGCTACCCTTACAAAGAACCCCCACATATGGTTTGATCACGAAATAAGCCAATTAAAAACAACGGGAATCCTTACAATCTCCCCCTTTGGCTATTTCGTGACAAAACCATCACTCACAATGATTCCTCACAAAAAAAATAGAAACTACGGGACTATAATGATATTCTACAATACAAAGAGATAAGATAATGCAACTTGAAGTCTTCAATTCTCTTGTAGAATAATCAATCCCTGAAAAGAGTTTCTAACATTTCTAATACAAGAAAAGTGTGAGATTAATCATGTGAGAACAATACCAAGCATTTGCATTTGTAGAATTTAGGCACAACATTACCAAATGTATGCAATGTATGATAAATGCAATGCTCCCCCTCAACGGGTTACTCCCCCTCAATGTATGTTTTCCCCAAAGTGCACAAAAGCTTCTATATTTTGCACCTCCCCTTACCATATCCTACTCCCCCTTTTTGTCATGATATAGGCAAAGGAGTAGTCCCCAATTGGGTCACTCATAGCAACGAGAGATAGAAGCATGCAAGATATGCATATACATATAAGTCACTTTATGCACTTCAATTAATTTGAGAGAAACAAGGAGATTTATTTTGAGAAAATGTGTGAATTCAACATGCTTTGCATACAAGACATATAGCATTCAAGTCCAAAATACAATGGTATTTGGCAAAGCAAATGACAAAGGTTTCTAATAAGAATTCAAACCAATTTCACCAATGTCATGGGAAAAGCAAGGATATAGAGATTATTGATTTCAATTTAAGAGCAACTATATCCAACTTTATAAGCGAAACATGGCATGAGCGACTTTGCACCCTACTTGATTTTTCCGGATAAAATTATCCGTATGATAGTAACCATGATCAACTAATAAAGAAAGAGAGACATTTGGAATGTAAGTTCCTTTGAATGGATACAAGATCCTTTATTCATTTTGAGTCTCATAAGTTTTCACACAAGTTTTGCATTTTTAAGAATATGCAATCATCAATTCATGCTTTTCATGTGAGCATGTTATATGAATTTCATGCTTTGTCATTTGTCATTAGCATGTTATTAAAGAATCATCATGTCATGGAGATAATCATAGGTCATTCAAATCATACTTCCAATGTAAATCTCCTAGTCCAAAAATGCATGTTTGAACATAAATATGACATGGATTGTAGACAAGCAAGGTTCACACTTATGGAATTTTAAAACATATATACATATGTACAACCAAGCTTACTCAAGCAATTAAAAGAAGAGGCATAAGATATTTCAAATTTTTTGCAAGATACAAGAATGCAAAATAGCTCTCTTTGCTTGAGTTCCCCATATGGGGTCAATCATCAACCTTCAACAATGAAGGTCATGAGGTCCTATAGACCTCCCAAGTCCATTTGGCTTGGATGAACCTATTTGAGACTTGATAGTCTCGTAGCAAGCGGGTTCATTTTTCCTTATCCACATAGGTGTGACATTTTTCTTCCTAGTGGTCAATTGTTCTAGAGATCTAGATGTCATAGGATCATGTAAATGAATTTCTTCCTTCCTATGAGTATGCATTCTAGCTCTAGCTTTCTTTTTCTCAATCATGCTTTTAACTCTACACATTTTAATGTAACGAAAGCACTTTGGTCTAATATGACCATCAACACCACAAAAATGACATGTAGGGACAAAGTTAGGAATCATACCATGTCCTTGTGCATGTATAGGAGCCTTCCCATGTCTTTGTGGTTGTCTTGGTTGTTGGATAGGATTTCTCCTTCTTTGTTGTTGACCAAGACTTGGTTGCTTCCACGGTTGAGTTTGCATGATTGGTCTCTTCCCTTGATGGATTTGAGTTTGAGGGAAGTTAGCATGAGGAACTCTTGTAGGTTGAGCTTGAGGTTGTCTTCTTGGAGCTACCTTCACTTGTGCACTATGAGAGCATTGTCCTAGCTCAATCTTCTTCCTAGGAGTTTGCACCGGTGAATCTTCTTTGTAGCTCAAGCTTTTGACAAACATGGTCTTGTTAGGAGTGGAGGACTCCTTACTATCTTCAAACCCAAGACCTCTCTTATCACACGGACTCTTTCCAACACTTAACATGTGGTCAAGTTTTTCGGTGCTAGAAACTATCCTAGTCCTTGATCCTTTAGCCTCTTCAAGCTCTCTTTTTAATTCTTCTTCATTCCTCTTAGATAAGTCTAACTCCTTTCTTAGCTTATCTTCAATATTCTTGGATCTATCCACTTGTTCACTTAAGTGGTCAACATGAGCTTCAAGGTCTAGATTCTCTTCTCTCAATCTTCGTATCTTTTCCTTGGTCTTCATTGCTAAGCTTTTAAACTCAGTGAGGTGTTTATCTAGAACCTTTTTCTTCACATATCCATGTGAGGAGTTAGATGAAGAGTCGTCTTTATTAGAGTCACTTTCTTCTTGACTCTCATTCTCTTCTTCATTGTAGGAGATCGGAAAGGCAAAATAGTTGTTCTCACAATCATTCAAGCTTGAGGGACTTCCTTCAACAACTTTCACTTTGTTGTCCCGCTTGTGAGAGCAACCTAATGCCAAGAATTTTGCCACAATCTCTTCATCACTATTACTTGAAGTGGCGACCTCCTCTCTTTCATCTTCCAAGTTAGCACATTCCTTGGAGATATGCCCGAATCCTCCACATTCGTAGCATTGAATCTTCTCTCTTGAAGACATCTCATGATATGGCTTGACATTCTTAATAGTGGACTTCTTCTTCTTGAAGTCATTCCCCTTTGAGCCATAATCACTCTTTTGAAGATTCAAGAACTTCTTGAATCCTTTGGCAATGAGTGCCATGTCTTCATATGAGTCATCCTCCTCCTCTTCCATCTTGGATGTCTTCAAGGCAATATCCTTTTTCTTCTTAGGAGGAGATGTGGTAGCCTTTCTTGATTCATAGGCTAGAAGTCTTCCAATGACTTCACTCGGCTTCATTTCCTTGTAAGTGTCATTTTCTTCTAAAGCCGTCACTTTGGGTTCGAACCTCTCGGGAAGTGATCGCATGATCTTTTGCTTGATTCTTCTATCCGAGTAAGGATCACCAAGTTGGTGACTTTGGTTCACAATGTCCATTAGTCTCACTTGGAAGTCATTGAAGTGCTCGTGCTCTTCCATCCTAATGGTCTCAAACCGAGTTTGAAGGACTTGAAGCTTTGAGTCCTTGACAACCTCGGTGCCTTCATGTGCAACTTCTAGGATGTCCCATGCCTCTTTAGCAATCCTAGTAATTTGAATCAGTTTGTACTGATTTTCACTCACTGCACATCGGATGGCATGAATAGCCTTGTTGTTCCACATGGAGTCAATAAATTCTTGAGGACTCCACTGTGCCTTAGGCTTGAGAACTTCTTCTCCTCCATCCGTAGAAGTCATCATAGGTGGAGCATATCCATCTTCAACCGCCATCCATGCCCTATCATGGATTTGGCATATGTATGCTTCCATCTTCCCCTTCCATGAGGAGTAATTATCGCCGGTGAGCAACGGTGGCCTCACGCTCGACGCTCCCTCTTTGCTCATCCCGAAACCACTCATAGTGTTTGGATGAATGCAAATGAGATGAATGCAAAATGTATGAATAAATCAAAAAATCACACAAAATGCAAAACACACCAAAATAAGCAAGGATCACCTATGTATGTCTAGGAACCCGCTCTGATACCAATTGAAACAAATAATAGCACGGTGTGTATAAAGCTATCTAGAGGGGGGGTGAATAGATTTTACGCTTTTTACCCAATTTTTCGTGTTAGTCAAAATTACGAAAATGCCCTCAAGATAATATAACCAAGCAATTGTAATATGGTGCGGAAATTAAAACAACACTTGGTTTTTACGTGGAAACCCTCACGGGAAAAACCACGGGCTATGTAAGTAAGCCACACTCGAACCTCGAATCCACTAAATGTGCAAACGATTACAACCTAATCCCGGAAGTAATCACACACCTACCTAATCCCGGTATGAGTGAACCTAGTCCAATTTGCTTGCGTTCTAAGCAACCTAATCCCGGATGCTACACACAAGACTTACTTTCTCTATGAAGAGAATATACAACCTATGTGAATATATAAAATATCCAAAATGCAATTAAGAGCTAGGTTACTCTATATGCTTATCTAGGATAGTGAATATGCAATTAATTCAATCCTAGATATTAAAAGCTAGATGACATGTCAAATAGCTTAGCTAAACATAGATTAACAAAT
The DNA here is from genome assembly GCA_008009225.1 of Acer yangbiense. Lineage (NCBI taxonomy): Eukaryota > Viridiplantae > Streptophyta > Magnoliopsida > Sapindales > Sapindaceae > Acer > Acer yangbiense. The sequence goes on along the minus strand of CM017766.1, from coordinate 36,967,866 downwards.
CCTAGATAGCTATCAAAAATACAACACTCAATCATGTCAACACAACAATCTCTAATTTGTATCTAGAATATATTCAAGAGCATACAAATAATATAAGAGATGTCAATGATAAATAAAACACTAATTATGTATGATAATAGTGAAGAACTTACCAAAGAATATGTGTTGACCAAAACCCATGCAAGCAAGCATCCTAACTAAGCTAGAAAATGCTAGATGATATTTTGATGCATATGAGAATGGTTTTTGAGTGTTAAAAAGGTGTTCTTGATTTGATTTTCTCTCAAATGTCTCTCTTTTAAGTTTAGGGTTCTTAGAGTTAAAGAACATTAAATCTGAAAATGAGAAAGTGTGATATTTATAGACATCAAGAAAAGGGCAAGTGAAAAGACAAGTTTGCCCTTGAAACGCACCGTTCGGCGGTTTCAATCGGCGGCCAGGCCGCCGATAATGACCTCCGAATTGAGCTCGTGAAGAACAGAGCATAAACGGCGGTTCATTCGGCGGTTTAGTGACCGCCGATCCTAACCGCCGAATCAGACCCGAGAGATCGAAATCGATCAGGTATGAACGGCGGTTTCGAACGGCGGTCGTGACCGCCGATCGTGACCGTAGAATTGCTCCTAGAAGCAAACGGCGGTTCCATTCGGCGGCCAGGCCGCCGATCATAACCGCCAATCACCAACAGAGGTGAAAACCAAGGAGAAGCCAAGGGCATTCTCCGTGGGCGGTCTTCACACAAAACCAAGCACATTCTAGTGCATGCGCGGACGTTTCCGAACACTATCGGGAAACGAATTACAAGACACATAAATACACAACAAGATATAACAATCAAAGTGCTAGTGTGTAATGTGACATATGAAGAGAATGCACACAAATGTAAGAATGCAAAGTGTGTGTGTGCTTCTAAATCTCTTCAAAGAAAGGTAAGCACATAGAAATTTACCTTCGGTGCTTATCAACACGAGGTCTTCAAAGGGCTTCGAACATTAAGACCGATACTTAGGCTACCCTTACAAAGAACCCCCACATATGGTTTGATCACGAAATAAGCCAATTAAAAACAACGGGAATCGTTACAACCAAATAGAAAAGACCTAGTTGATCTCATGGGAAGTCTAGACTGGGAATATTAGTCGATGCATGCTCTTTCCACGTTCATGGCGCTTGATTCTTTCATGAGACTGTCTCATTGAAAAGAGTGTTTATTCTATACTAAATGTATGTAACTAATTTGATTCCATTACATAAACTAAAATGCATATATGTTGCATAAGTGTGAACCTAGGTTCTCAGAGGAAAGATAAGAGAGAACCCACGTGAGAACCTAGTGTCAAAGCGAATTATGCTTGAGGCGTGAGATTGAGTAGTTTCCAAGGCGAGGGCGTTTTAAGTATGGGATTCGTGTTGTGCAAGTTTCCCTTGGAGTGCCTTGGAGGTATTTTAGAATATTTTGCATGTGCCTATTCCTCACTTCCACTCTCTTTTGCTTATCACTCTACTAGTTGGTTTTGCAGCAAGTTTTCTTGGTGCCTAGGAAAATTTCAGTTTGAGTCATTTTATTGTTGTGTCTTATTTGTTTTATTTTGTGTTTTGCTCAAGGACGAACAAAGGTTTGGTTTGGGGGTATGTGATCGTGCCGAAATTGTTGTATATTTTGGCCCTCAATTACGTATCCTTTGTTTCGTTCCCGTGTGTTTTTTCGTGTATTTCATGTCTAATAGGCTTTTTTGTGGTAATTGCGGGCAATTGATGTAATCCAGGTGTTGGAGATGAAAAGTGGGAATTTCTGACGTGAAACAAGCCAGAAAGTAGGAAGAGAAGCATCAGTGCACAAGTACTGTGCTGGTCAGCATACTCGCGCACTTCCAACCTACCTACAGCACAGAATGGATAAAAGTGTGGGTGCCAACTGCACTCACTCGCACTCCACCTACGCTTTATAGGAAACCCAAGGGTTGATTTCAGAAGAAAAGATAAAGTGCGGGTCAATGCGAGTCAACCAACCGCACTCCACCCGCACTTTAAGGCATAAAATCCTTAGAAATTGTATTGTGCGCGGGTACTACGCTGTTCATCACCCGTGCACTACCACCGCACTATGTGCCCAAATCAGTTGAAAAATGGATAAAGTGCGGGTGAGTGCGGATCCCTGAACCACACTCCATGAGCGTCAGATTCAGTTTTTACGCATTTTGTGACCTACTCTTGTAATCCTATAAATAGAAAGTGGTCTTAGATTGAAATATATCCTCCCACACTTAGAAAATCAGAAATCTTGTAATCTAAAGCTAGGAATACATTCTCCCTCTCATCCAAACCATCTCTACTCACCAAAGGCAACTAAGGAGATTTAGAATGGAGCTTCAAGGAAGGAGATGATCTTTAAGGGTTTTCACTCAATCTTTTATCTTAGTTTATTTGTTGTAATGAACATGAGTAACTAAATCCCCTACTAAGGGGTTGATGTGATTATTTTGATGGATATTGGGCTTTTGTAATTAAACTCTATTGTTTTATATTCAATCTATCTTGTATGTTCTATTCTCTTGTATTGATTGCTTTTAAATATTGATTTCCATATTGATTTGTCTTGGATACACCCTCTTAGCATGTTGATTTGGAATCTATTTGAAAATATATATTACGTGTCTAAAATAATCTAGAGTGGGGGTGAATAGATTTTAATCGGACTATTACCAACTTTTCGCGATTAATCAATGTAAAGAAAAACCCCTAACTAGTTATAAAATAAAATCAAGTGTAATAAAGCGGAAAATAAACAACACTCGATTTTTACGTGGAAACCCTCACGGAAAAAACCACAGGCTGTTATGTGCGCCACACACGAACCTCAATCCACTAATTGTAATGGCAATTACAACCTAGGTTGACCACGTCAAACCTCACACGGTTACTAATCTACCACTACTACCCGCAGGCCTTCAATAGTGAATCTAGTTCATTGCTTGCAAACTACCACTTGGTAAATACAAGTCTTAATTCTCTAAGAGAAGAGATAAAACAACCTAAGTGAATATATGCAATATTCAAGATGCTAAAATGCAAGGTTAGACATTTAAGCTTATCTAGGCATGGATGAACATGTTAGACATTCCTAGATATCATTTTGCTAAATGACATGCATATAACAAAGCTAAATAAACAAACAAAGTCCTATATGCAATATCTACCACAACCAACTAACAAAACACAATAAAGAAACTATCTTCAAACTATTCAAGTCATAAAGAAACAATCTTGAGACTAGTCAAGTAATAAAGATGTAATCTTGTAAAGCAATAACATGTGAAAAGATGCAAAAATGTTCTAACTACAAGTCATGTGAGTAAATAAGAAAACCCATGAGAAATCATACCTAGAATATGCTAAATGATGTGTGAAGATGATGAGTTTTGGATTTGGATGAGTGAAGATAGAATCTTGAAAGTCTCTCTCTTGAAAAATATTTCTCTCTCTAAAGTGAATTTTTGCTCTCCTAAATGTGTGTGTGTGTGACCGAGTGAAGAAGAAAGCAAAAATATATATATATGTATCTGGTCTTGCAAAGAAAAAATGCACCGTTTATATAAATACTAGTAACAGTGGCACGTGCAATGCACGTTTCAAATTTGTAGTATTGAAGTTTAAATATAATATATGCGTGTATATATATATATTTTTATATATAAATATAAATTTATTTACAACATATTTACAATAAAAAATAGTTAGTATTTCTAATGTTGCAATTGAACTTGAAGTTCTTCCTAGGACCTATATATTAAATTTACTCTATTATTATATATTTAAAAAATAAAATAAACAATAGCATTTACGATTGCCACGTATCGCTCCCACAGTCCCATGTTAGAAATATGAAAAGAGACTATTATATAACATGCTACATAATTGCTTTTTACACACAAAAAATAAATATACTGATAAGCAACAAAAACAAAAAGATCACAACCAACAGAGTTCGTAGAGGCAACCCAAGTGAAAGACAGAAAGAACAAGTGAAAGACAAAAAGAACACTCATGTAAAGACAAACACACACAGTTACAAGCTACATGCTACCAAGAAGTTAAAATCAACGATGAATCGAGAAATCATTAGGTGTTATTCTACAAGATTTTTCTTTATACGGAGCAGAATGACATAAAAGGATTCATGAAGTCAATCCTATAAATTTATGATTAAGGCTTCATCAACTTGATAATGGAATTCAAGCTCTAATCTTCTCTCCAGAAACAGGATCGGTGACAGGTTGTTCAACCACCAATTGCTTCAAAAATACATTACCCCTGGTTGCACAAAATAAAATCCTTTCAAAAGCTATTGATTTTTCTCTTGGGACAAGACCACTTACATAGCCCAATTTAACATGATTTGATGATTCTGTTATCATTTCCTGCACAATTTTAACTCTATAAGCACCATCCAAACCAATGAAAAAAAATATCATGTTAGCTGATCATAGAGAGATCAAAAGTAGAAGCTTAAAAACTTTACTTGCTCCCATAACAATGGACTGTCAATGGATCATTCACCATTGTGACGTCCTTCAAGTTCTCTCAGCAAGTAAATAACTCCCCAACCTAAAATGAGAAGAAAGTGTCACATAAATTCACAGCTGATTTAATTTTCTGGAACAAATAGCATATTACGGTAATTGAAGTATTACATGTAATATGATGCCAAATAAAGCTTTCCAATTTTTTCCAACTTACTTTACAAAAATATTGGTATACTATGATATTAAGAATTATCTCCACAAAAAGAAAACACAATCTTGCAGAGAGATTGCAGTAGATCATAATATAAGATCATAAATTACTTACTGAAATAGGTTAAATTTAAGCAACAATGCTAGCATAGCATCGCTAAAGTGAAACATAAACTTCTATAGAACCCATTTGTATGCCTTGTAGAATAAAATAAAAGAAACAAAAGAGAAAAAATCTCCTAATTAATTTTGCAGCACTTACAGAAGAAAAATACTAAAAGAGCTCTAATGACCAAAAAGGCAATCAGCAGAAAAGCAAAGATTACCTTCTGCAGAACAATTTTATACTCCAACAGTTAATTGTGAGTTCGTTGCAATTTCTCATCATTTGCATTTATCTCTATCAACTTAGCTTCGAGTTCTCCAATTTTTACCTAGCAGCACCCCAGAAAGATAGTTTACAACATTAAAAATTTTGTGAGCAAAAATATCAGAATCTAAGGACCCAACATACCTCCAAGCTGTTAAAATCAAGATCAATGCTACTTGAAGACCTAGTTGAGGGTGACAAACCTGCCTTTGTTATTTTTTCTTTGAAGAAACGTAGCTTGCGATCCACCTCCTCGCATCTTTTGATATGCACATATACTTTCGTATAAACATATGTAGAGTATATTTATGTGATCAATGAGAATTTCTTCTGAACATAACAAACGAAATCTTAATAAAGGATGACAAAGATATTATCTAGACATCATAATTCACTAAACAAAACTACCATAACCAAACACTTCGCAAAATTCCTCCTGCCATCTCTTGAAATATTTTTTAAATAATGCAGCTCAAAACAAACTTAGGATCATATAAATTACAACCTAAGAACTAAAAAATAACAAATGACTCAATTCCAATATGTCTGTTTTTAGTATATGATCACAGGGATTTAATATGCAATGCAATACAAGTCAATAAAACTAAAATGTACCTGAGCAGCATAGATCCGCTGATACGGACTTTTCTCAGCATTGAGCTGCCAAACAAGAAAGCACACTCCACATATTAAATCCTTACACAGTTAATTGAAAAAACATTAGAAAACATAAATCCTTATAACTAAACAAAAACTTAGAAAATAAATCTATTTAATTTAAATTTTGCGTCTAGCTTCCATTCATCAACATTTCTAAATCTACCTAATACTAACATTTATGAGGTTGATGACCATGACCATCACTGGTTGTGGGTTCTTTTTCCAAGCTCTGCAAAAGAGACATTCACTGGGTTGAATAATAGAAAATCTGTAAATTAAACCAATTAATCTGATATATCAATAATAATTAAAAAAAAAAAATTAAATGGACTGAAAACATGGAAAAAAACATGGGTTCACATTATCAACTCCATAAATCACTTTCAACAGAAGAAAAAAAAAATTAAAACTCCATAAATCAACACCCACACCATCTCCAGAAATCAAACCCACTCCAACTCCCACACCCACGCGACCACCACCAAGTCACCAACCCTACCATAAATCAAATCCGTACCAGAAGCCATCCACACCTAACCTTTGGCCTCCGAAGAAGAAGAAGTTCGCGGTGATATAACGACAGAAGATCGCCGATGAGAGAAACCGCTGGAGAGAGAAAACAGTGAGAAGAAGGATAGAGTTTGATTTGTGTGTTTAAGCTATTATCTGTGGTTGGGTTTTCACTTGTTGTTGATTTCACAGAGAATCTTAAATATAATCTATATACACATTCTTTAAAGAGAACAGAAATAGAGAAGAAACAAAAGCAAACCTAGAATCCAAACAGAGGTGTTGAAATTGTGAAATTGCAGAAATTGAGAGCAGCGTCATGTAGGGTTTGTGAGGAATTTTGACACAAAAGATATAAATATAAAGAAAGAAAGAAATGGAAAGAAGAAAGAAATGGCGAAGACATAAGAGAGACACGTTGTGTCTTTGACTCTCCAGACATCTACCCTTTTGAAAACTCAACTCTACCCTTGAGATTCACATCTGAGAAATAGAGACAAAGGGGCCATGGGCAAAAGAAAAAAGGGGATACAGAGGGAAATAAGGCCATTGTGCAAACGAAAAACTACCCTTTTTAAAGTTTTAGCCTCTTTTATATATATATATATATATATATATATATATATATATATAATACAAACAAGCAAAAAGAAAAACAGAACAATCAAAACAATTAAAAAAAAGACAAACAAGTGGGTGAGGCGCGTTGAGAGGCCGTACCTCAAACAGGGACACAGAAGCCTTTTAGCCGTGTGGTGCACGGCCCTCTCACGGCCCTCTCACATCCCTTGCTTGGTGTGGCTATCATGCCACACTAAGCCGGCGTCAGTCCCGAGCGTTTTTCGATCCAGTTGATCTCGAAACTCGAAATTCAATTTTATCTTCGGAATAGAGTTCCGGACTCAATCATAAATATGGAAAATTACATAACTTTCCAACTTAAGCTCGGAATTGAATTTCGATTTTCGATAAAAACTCATAATGTCCCAAATGTCTCAGAAATCATCTTAAACACATAGATAAGTCTCTGAATCACTCGGAACTAATCTAGGGACAAATCCACACACAGTTGGACTCATAAAAAATATGAAAAAATCTCAAAAATGTATTTCTTTGAAACACAATGAGATTTTACCAACCATAACAAAACAAACACAAATACTAAAATGCATGGGTTGTGTGTGTATGCACTCTAAATCTCTTCAATTGAGAGTTAAGTCAAGTAATTTACCTTCCTTGAAGCTCTTGATTTCACAACGAGGTCCTTTGGCACTTGATGAGGATTTCTTCAATCCTAAGCTACCCTTACAAATTGAACCCCATTGTGATTTTGTCAATGAAATACGCCAATCAAAAGTAAGGCACTTACACTATTGAGTAGACAACTAGGTATACCCTATTTGGTTGTCTAATGCTCTATGGAATGGAAGGATTTTCGGAAATCTGTCTTAATAACCATGGTCTTAATCTAATCTTGAATGGGTGGCCTTCTCTATACACCTTAGGTCGGCCACTTGTGAGAATATTAGAAGCCTTCACTATACTCCATAGGTTGGGTACATTAGTGATTTTGCAAGAACTAACCTTCGAGTAGAATCTGGTTGAATAACCTCGAACCTCATCCAATCTTAAACGGGTGGCCTTCACTATACACCCTAGGTCGGCCACTTGTGAGATAATTGGAAGTCGTCACTATACACCTTAGGATGGCTACATTAGTAAAGGGTTGAGCCCTTAATAGATAGATGAGCATTCATGGCTAGAATCCTAATTGAGCAACTAGCACTATACACCCTAGGTTGGTTGCTTAAGAGGGATTAATCTCTAGTAGGAGGTCTTCACTATATACCCTAGGTTGACCCCTTGGTAGAGATAAATAACCAACGCTATACACCCTAGGTTGGTTGCATTTGATAAAATGTTCTTAATTCCGAGTTTGTTGCATTTGCCCAATATTTGCTTACGAGTCCATCAACTCCTTAGTTGCCATATCATATCACTCTATTCACATTCAACATTCCACATTCCACATTCCATTTAGTTTGCATTCCTAGTTTAGTTTTTATTGTATTTTCATTCACACTTCACAACACTTGCCATTTACTTTTACTTTTATGTATTTTAGTATTATTAATCCTAATCTAGTCATCACTACCTCTGATCCTTGTGGACGACACCCGTGCTTGCCGTTTTACTCGTTTTTATACTTGTGAGCACATTGCATAGGTTTTATAAATATTTTTTACGTACGATTTTAAACGAAAAAAATGTTTTCGTCAGTTATTCAAGTTGAAGAATCTTTGCATTGGAGTTCTCTATCTTATCCAAGTAAGTTTGAAGTCTTTTGTTCAAGTTTTGTGGTGGTTATACACCAAAATTCGGGACTGCACAAATTTCCAAGGTATTGATCTAATCTTTGTGTTTTATCTTTAAAGTCTTCAATTACCTTGGGTTTTCTTTCTCTATATGTGTATGTTACTTGAACAAATGCTATTGAGAAGTAGAACTTCAATTGAAAGCTAATTGTGCATTATTAGAAACTTGAATGTGAGTTAGGTTTTTCTTAAAACCTATGTTTTCACATGCTTGTGAGTTGTATTGTGATTAGCTTGCTATCTAGGACTATTTGTGCTTTGATTGAGTGTATTTGAATGATAGATAGTCCTTACATGTGCTATGTGTCTTTTATTGAAAAAATATAGGATTAGCACATTTGATTTTATATTTAGAGTCTATTAGAATTTAATTGATTATTTTGTGAATATATGCTCTAAATAATTGCTAGAGATTTGATTGATCATGTCTAGCATTTTTATTTTTTTTTAGTTCTAAAGTCTTGAATATATGCTAAATGAATATGCTTTGTTTTCAAGCTTTAGTAACATGAATAGAATCTAGGATTTGGCATGTTTTTGGTGTTTTACAAACTCTAGGTTTTTGTTCATGTTTAAAGAATTAGGCAACATTGATTTGTGTACTTTGATGCCTATGTCTAGTTCTTCATGGAGTGTACTTAATCTATACATTTCATATGTACATGCATCATTTTGTGTGGTGTCATATTTTTGATTATAAACTAGAAAAATATACATTGTGTGCTTATTGATTATTTCTAGTTTCTATAGGATATATTGCATGTGTTTGCATCATTTGCATCACTTAGATCATTTACCTTGGAAAAGGTGGAAGTCTCATGTTGGAGAGTGATTCTTCAATTTGAGCAAGAATTCTTAACTAGAGGCATGCGAGGTGTCTCGGTTAGTTAAGTAAGAAGTCTTGGCTAGGGTTGTGAGAATCCGGTTAGTCGAGCAAAGATCTTCCTAGAGACATGTGAGATGTCTTGGATAGGAAGTGGTTTTCTAGAGGCATGCGATGTGTCTCGGTTAGAAAGGAATGGCAAGCTTTTCATTAGTAAAAGGCACGAGGGTAGGATAGAAGTGATATTCAAGAGAGAGTGTATCATATGATTTGATCACTTATAAGGGTGTACTTTTATCCAACTAGTGAAAGGTAGTGTTGCCGGTGGTTGTGGATTCAACCCGTGGATGTTTCCTTTTAACATAAAAAATAATGTGTCAAATGTCTTTATCTCTATCTCTTCATATTTGTGTATATATTTGGTTAAATCTTGTTTGGATCCTTATTGCATGATATCTTTGTAAACAAGATTCTTGTAGAGAAATGGATGCTCACATTCTTTGTTGAATCAACATTTGTCTCTTGTATCTTTGTAATGTGTGAACATTGTATCTTGTGAGATTCTATATCAAGTTGTAAAGTTCTATTTAGTGAATTTACATTGTAACTTCCAAAGTACAACTTGTGGAATTTGCTTTGCATTGAATATACTTGTATATGAGATACCTTGTTTCTTTCTATATGTTTGTAGACTAAGGGTGGTGTTTTGGGCTTACATGTGATAGTTGTTATCTAATAACAATCGTGTTAAAGGTTAATTTGTATGCTCACTAAGGTTTTGACAAAAGTCTCGAAAGAGCTTTAAAATAGAGTGTTAACCTATTCACCCTCCCCCTTCTCTTTCTAGGTTGTTAAGTATAACCTTGTAGGTATTTCAACAAGGCATCTAGAAGTACACTTTGATAAGGAAACAAACTTCCTTAAAGATATCAGAGTCCAAATCGAGCAAGGAATCTGACGCATTTGATGTACAAAAGATGCAGAATAGGAAAAGGATCAAGATGATTCCGATAAGTTAGAGTTCCATTAAAACTCAACAACTTTCCTTACTTATACAGCAAGAATTAGGGTTCCATGCATGTATAAATAAACCTTAAAACACCATTGTAGTAGTTACTGCAATAATATGCAAAAAGAGTGTCAAAAAGATTGAGTGTGTAACCCTAAGCTTTCATAGTGAAGATTTTCCCTTACCGTCTCCAGCAACCGTGGTTTTTTCCCTTCTTGGGTTTTCCACGTAAAACTTTGCATTTTGCATGCTTGATTTCTTTTCTAATTACTTTATAGTTTGATTATTTATTCGTGTTAACTTGTTGGATGGGTGGTTAATTTAACGCAACCCAAAAATCACTGTCAACAGTTCCCATCACACCTAATGGATTAAATCTATTGGTCTTGGATTTCTTAGAGGTTGATGAAGTAGATTTTTGTTTTTCTATGGGTTTAGGAGTTTAGACCTTCCCATAGCTTATGTAGAAGAATATCTAAGACAAGAAACAAACATGAGTAGAATAAACAAAAACAAATTAGTCTCAAAATGTCATAAATGTGACCAAGTAAACAAGTATATATGAAAACATACAAGTAAACAATGAATCACAATGCATATCAAAAATATATGAGCTAAGTATTATGCATTTTCAAGATTCAATATATTAAACAAACAATATGCCATTTTTTATCAAAACAAATCATGTGAGCATATTATAAAAGAGAACAAAGTCTAGTATACAATGCTCCCCCTTAATAAATGCTCTATATAAGATCAAGATAGGATACTGTTCACAATAATATCAACACAATCACACACTCAAGCAATTTTAAAGAAAATTTAACAAAATAAGCTTCATAAACTATGAGAGATACACCAAGATTTTTAATCTCTCTCATAATTCTTCTAAAATTGCTAGCAAATCAAATACTCTTATAAGCAAAACAAGTGTGTGTGTGTGTGTGTGTGTGTGTGTGTGTGTGAATTTGCTTCAAGCATATGTAAAGAAGTAATTGGATTATCAACATGCAAACCATATCAACATCTATCCATCTTAAGCTTTTCCAATCAAGGTCAAACCAATTATTATCCAGAATTTTTGCTTATAAGTGAATATTTGGTCGTCGTGGATTATCAACAGTCCATATAAGCATGGATTATCAATAGTATGGTTTTAGTCAAACCATACTATTACATGGATTATCAACAGTCCATCGGGCCGAAGTGGATATTTGGTCCCTTGAATCCCTGGTTTTGTGCTGATGTGTAGAGTTGAAATTAACCCAAACATATATTAACTATTTAAAAAAGAAAAAAAAATTCATTGCTTTCCTCCAACATACATAACATAACGTAATTCCAAGAAAATCATACATATAAGCATTTATTATCAAATTGAACAACCAAAAACCTAGAACCTCAAAAATCAACCCTTCTTACACATAAAAAAAAGTTCAAATATCTTGAGTAGAGAAACAACCCTAACTACACCAAATTGAACCTAGATAAATCTATCCTATAATGTTTGAGCTACACACAATTTTTATTTATTTATTTGGTATTTTATATATATATATATAAGGTATTATAGAGATATATACGTTAATGTCATTGGTTTCTTAATAGAAAACACTACAAGAAAATACTACATTTATTGACAGTTAAAAACTGTGAAGAAAAGTATAGTTGACGGTTTTCTAACTGTAAAAAATGCTCATGTCAAGAAAGATCTTGACAGTTTGTCAAGAATGCTCGTTTTTTTTTTTTTATGACAGTTTTTAACTGTCAATATATCTTGACAGTTAAAAATTGTCAAAATATCTTTATAATATTTAATTAAAAAACTGTCAATATTTAATATTTAATTATAATATTTAATTAAACAACATTTTTATATTTATACATTACCTCCACCCCCGCCGCCTCCCCACCGTCGTCCGGCCATCCCACCGCCTCGCCGTCTGGCCCGGCCATAATAATGACAATTGTCATTATTAGGAATTGAACTTAAGACCTCAAGTAAAAAGTTGTAAGTCTTTACTACTTGACTACAAGATTTGATTTGTTAACAATTGAACAGTATTTATATATAACCAATATGAGTTGTTAGAAATAAAAATTAAAAAAATAATAAAAAACTTGTTAGATAAATTTAAATTTATTAAACTAATCAAAATTCTAATTTCTACGACATACATATATTAAAAAATATTTATTAAAACTTTTAATAAAATTATATTTTTTTAAACATATATAGTCGAGTTATAGGTTTATACTATATAGGAGACTAGTGACATCAATTGTAATAAGCATAATTTGTAATACAACTCTCACTATAGGGGAGATATTTCTCTACATGTATCTTGCAATTTAATGAATAAATGTAAAACTCGGATTACTAATTTATATGGGGAACTGAATTATTAACGTGTCTATACTCTCTAGGAGACTAGTGACATCAATTGTAATAAGCATGATTTGGAATACAACTCTCACTGCAGGAGAGATATTTCTCTACATGCATCTTGCAATTTAATGAACAAATGTAAAACTCGGATTACTAGTTTATACGAGTAATTGAATTATTAACGTGTCTCTTAGTATGAAACAAGAGGGTGCAAAATAATTAAACGATGTTTTTAAAATAATTTTTTTGAATTTTTTTAAAAGTAAATGATTTAAAAGTAAATTTATTAAATTTAAAATTTTACTTATCCAATATTGATTTGCCCAAAAACCAATATCTTGCTGTAAAATAAATCTATATTGGGATTTTATTTGGTGTTGAAAATAGGAAGTAAAAGTTTAAAAAAATTTATTAAAGATAAATAAAAATTTTGAAAAAACTATCAACTATTCTTGACAGTTTTTTAATGTCAATTCTCAAAAATTGTCAACTATTCTTGACAATTAAAAATAAGTAAAATTTATTATTTTTAATTGTCAAAAATAGTTGATAGTTAAAAATAATTGTCAAGAACTGCAAGTGTTAAAAGTGTATTTGAAATTTCCGTTAAGTAATAGCGAAATATACCTAGGGGGGGGGGGATAGGGGTGAATAGGTATAGGCTCCAAATTCTTCCAATTTAAAATTATTGCGGAATATAACAAAGAAAATGCACACTTGACTAGATTTAGCAAATGAATTGATTTCACTAATACAAGAGTTAATCAATTTACAAGATATGCAATCAATGTAAGATATGGAAGATAAAGAAAAGTAAAAACAAAAATGAACGCAAGTGTTTTTACGTGGTAAAACCTCAAAGAGGAAACATCCACGGGTTGATACCACAACCACCAGCGAAGCAATCCACTATGTGAAAAAGGACTTACACACTCAAGCTATCAACTCATGATATCCGCTCAAGCTATCAACTCCTAATCTACCCTCGGGCTAGTGAATCACCAAGCCTACTTCCTATCCGAGATGTATCCCACACCTCTAGAAAGCAACTTCCTATCCAAGACGCTCACGTCTCTAGGAAGATTTCTTGCTTGCCTATCCGGATCCTCCCGACCCTAGACAAGACTCCCTTGCTTGATTATCCGAGCCCTCCCGACTCTAATCAAGACTTCCTTGCTCTATCCACAAAGCTTCACTCACTTTGTTAGAGACTTCAACCTAATGCAAGGCTATGATCTAAAGTGATGCAAGTGATGCAAACACAAACAAATTAAGCTAGATGATCAATCAAGCAAAATGTACATGTTCAATGATAATCTAGAATATGCTTTTCTTAATCAAAACACAAAAGTATCTAGAAATCAAAACATGCAAATCAACAAGAACAAGGTATGAATATTCAATATATCACACTAAAAACCTAGTTCTTAGATCATGAAATAAAACCTAGAAAATAACATGAAGCACATCATATATACATTTTCTAGAATCAATTTCATGTTGAATCAAGTTTAGCACAAATATGTTCAAGAGAAATCACAAGCTAAAACTTAATTGACAAATGATCAAACACCCCTAGCATATGATCTAACATCTTTCTTATCATATTTCATCAAACAAATAGTAAAAATCAAAGAGATGATCAAAGATGAAATGAAAAAGAAGAAGTTGAACAAACAACCTTGACCTCGGACTGAAAATCGATCAACTGGGAAGAATGGCGAAGTCAGATGCCTCTGTAAATGCTTTGGGTTTGTAGCTCTCTTCAAGACCAACAATTTTTGTTTTTGAATCGATTGATTTCGAGTTCGTATGAGAGAGATATGATCAAAATACTAAAACTAAAAATGAGAAAATTCTGCAGAAATTCGTGAAGACTTCTTCAAAATTCAACCCCTACATTTGGAGGGAAGGAGAAGAGTTTAAAAGGAGGAGAGAGAAGGATTTCAGGGGCCAATCAACATGAGCCACGTCACCCTCCCGTGGGGGGTGTGTGAGGCTCATGGGGCCAGAGAGCCCCTCTGGCCATGAGCCTCACGGCCTCCCTCACGGCGTGGGCAAGGTGGCTCACGGCCTCCCACACCACTCTCGCGCACTCTCCGGTTCTTCAGCCATATCTTGGGCATCCGAATTCCGATTTCGAATCCGTTTTCGGATTACAAATCGTGACTCCCTCACGCACGAATATGACTACAAAACTTTGTAAAATGGTTGAGAAATCATCTCAGAAAATGACGATGAAGTCAACTCAACGAATGAGAATGAAAAGTAGCATAGTCACATTGTTTGGACTCGAAACCTTATGAATGAGTAACCAAAATGACCGGAACTCAATAAGGCATTAAATAAGAACATGTTCAAGTCCTAAACACAAAATACACAAACAAATAAACACATATTCACACAAGCATGCCATATCAAAGAGATAGTCATAAAGCATGCAATTCCACAATGTTTGTCTATACAAGATCAATGCATGAGCATACTATGGAGTGTGAGAATGTGTTATACCAAATGTTTGAACCACGATGCAGGGACACACATGTATGAATTATGCGTGTGTGCTCTAACGCCTTGCAAGAGGATGGAAGTCAAGATATACCTTTGACGCTTTTTCATCTCTTGAAGATGACTTTTGCACTAGACGTTGCTCTTCACTTTTTAAGCTTCCTTTCTTCAAAGAATATCCTAAGCAACAACTAATACATATATAGAGTGTTTTGCAATGGAATCAAGCCAATACAAATCATGAACCTTACAATCCCCCCCCTTGGCTATTCCATGGAAAAACCTCAACCTCACCATACAATGATTCACTCAAATAAACTCAAGTTGATAGCATACTCTCAATCTCACATTACAAGAAAATTCCTAGACTAAAAGTCTTCAAGTCTTCAAGAATTCCTCTTTTGGTCTTCAAAGTACCTATGAGAGAAAATAGCAATCCAAAACAAGAGATCTTCTCTAAAGAAGAATGGTGAGTTATCAACCAAAAACAAATATAGAAGACATCCCTTATCTCATACAAAAATGCATTATCTCAAGTGAATAAAATGTTTTCATATTAAAGCATTCCCTTAATTTCCTAATTCCCAAGGACCAATCATCCTTAACATTAGCAAGAAAGAATTCTTTCTCCCCCTTAAGACAAAGTCACATTTAAGCACAAAGAGGAATATGATTCATACAATTGGAACATTTTTCCACACAAGGTGTGAAGTATACAAAATCTCCCCAATATCAAACATGGTGAGGTATACATTTTCTCTCCCTTTTTGTCAAGGAATAGACAAGGGACACAAGAGATAAAGAACGAGATACAAAACAAACAAATCGTATATAAAGCGAAAGTTGAATAAACTAAAGCTCCCCCTTAACATATGCTCCACATATTATCACCAAGTAGATTTGTTCACAAGGGACATCACACAATCACACAATCAAGCAATAAGAGAAAGTATTTCATAACTTGTCAAAGTCCAAGAGAGAATCATAAATTTTCATTAATCTCTCACAAATATTCTCACATTGCTAATGAATCAAGCACATAAGCAAAATGTGTGTGTATGAATGCTTCACAAATATATACAAGGAGTAGTTGTGATATCAACATGCAAACTCTATCCACACCTATCCATCTAAAGCATTTCCAAAAATAGGTCAAACCGATATTCATCCGGATTTTTGCTTTTAAAGAGAATAGATATCAACATATGAGCGTGTGTGTGCATGTGGCTCGTTTTCCCGTTTCTATTTGTCAACCTGAGCAATTTCACAATTCTCAATTATACACCAATAAGCCTTTTATTTTTCATTTCTTTTAGGCTTAGAATCAAAGAATTTTTTTTTTTTTTTTTATGATTCAATTCAACACTTTTTTGATTTTACTAACAAAAAAACATATACTCCTCACGGCGGTTTTCACTCATCACAATGGCGTAGCCCTTTCCTACATTGGGTGGCTTCACAACCAAGGTGTGTAGCCTTTTCCATGAGGGTGCTCGTTGATTACTATGTAGTGCCGAAGCAAAATGGATACATACTATAGGTCATCTATCATGTACTAAGCAATAAACTTTTAGATGCATCAATTATCTACACATATTCAACCACATATACTCAAACCAAAAACATATAAGAGAAGCATTAGTGCACTTTTCAAAAATAGGATTTTCAAGCTCAAGTGCATGATCTAGAAACAATAAAAGATACTTGTTTGAGATCACTACTTCTCAAGTGAGTAGCTCTCAAAGATAATGATATTCAATTAAAGTTTTGCTCATCAAGCCACTCACAATCACACAAAGACATCAATCAACACAAATCATGCCAATGGACATTCTAAGAGTTTTAAACCTCTCTTTGTCCAAGGGCTTAGTGAACAAATCCGCAAGTTGATTTTTAGTAGGCAAATGCTCTAGAGTAACAATAGAATGTTCAACTAGATCTCTAATGAAATGATGCCTAATGTCTATGTGTTTTGTTCGGGAGTGTTGAACCGGATTTTTAGAGATGTTAATGGCACTTAAGTTATCACAATAAAGTGTCATTTTTCCTTGTTCTATCTCATAATCCTTAAGGATTTGTTTCATCCAAAGTAATTGTGTGCAAGCACTTCCGGCCACAATGTATTCAGCTTCGGAAGAGGAAAGGGAAACCGAGTTTTGTTTCTTACTTGACCAAGAAACCAAGTTATTACCAACATAAAAGCAACCGCCCGATGTGCTCTTACGGTCATCTATGTTTCCCGCCCAATCCGCATCACAATAGCCTACAAGGATATCATTGGTATCAAATGAATAAAATAGACCAAGACTATGAGTTCCTTTGATGTACCTAATGATCCTCTTGACGGCTTTTAAGTGAGATTCCTTGGGATTTGCTTGGAATCTAGCACACAAGCCTACACTAAAGCAAATGTCGGGTCTACTAGCCGTTAGGTAAAGTAGACTACCTATCATGCTTCTATAAAGGCTTTGGTCAACACTTTTCCCTTTTTCATCTTTGTCAAGTTTTAAAGTGGTGCTCATGGGAGTTTCAAAATCTTTTCCATTTTCTAGGCCAAATCTCTTAACTAGATTTTTAGCATATTTAGATTGGTTCAACATTATGCCCATGCTAGTTTGCTTTACTTGCATTCCTAGAAAATAATTCAACTCACCCACCATGCTCATTTCAAATTCACTTGACATAACACTTACAAATTCATCAACCTTGGTTTTATTAGTAGACCCAAAAACAATGTCATCAACATATATTTGTACAACAAAAATATCATGATCATGATGTTTGATAAACAAAGTTCTATCAATGCCACCTCTCCTATATTGGTTGTCAATAAGATATTGAGTCAACCTATCATACCAAGCTCTTGGAGCTTGTTTAAGGCCATAGAGAGCCTTTTTCAATTTAAACACATGATTAGGAGAGTGTGGGTCTACAAAACCCTTAGGTTGTTCAACATACACTTCTTCTTGAAGGTATCCATTGAGGAAAGCACTTTTGACATTCATTTGAAATAATTTGAACTTTTTAATGCATGCAATGGACAACAAAAGTCTAATGGACTCGAGACGAGCAACCGGGGCAAACGTCTCATCAAAGTCAACACCCTCCACTTGAGTGTAACCTTAAGCCACTAGTCTAGCTTTATTCCTCACAATCTTGCCACTTTCATCGGTCTTTTTCCTAAACACCCATTTAGTGCCAATTACATTTATATCTTTGGGTCTAGGAATTAAGGACCACACTTCATTTCTCTCAAATTGATTAAGTTCTTCTTGCATAGCCCCAACCCAATATTCATCAACAATTGCTTCATTAATATTTTTGGGTTCAATTTGAGAAGTGTAGCAAGCATAGGATATTTGGTTAGCAATTTGATTTCTTGTTCTAACCCCTTCATTTAAATCACCTATTATGTCTTCTTGATAGTGTAAGTTTCTAAGTCTTGGGTGAGAATGTTCAACAACTTGGTCATTTTGTTGATTATCATTTAAATCATTTTCCAACCCTTGACTTTCAACTTCAACATGACTATCATTTTGATCATTTTGACTAGAAACACTACTAGCCACATCAATAGGTGTTTTAGTGTCATTCAACATGTTTTCTTTAGATTCATTGACACCATTATCATCACACAAATTAAGCATGCTAAGATCATCTATCTTCACATTGATAGACTCCATGATAGTCTTAGTAGTCAAGTTAAAGACTCTATATGCACGACTATTAATAGCATACCCAAGAAAGAGACCAACATCACTTTTAGCATCAAACTTTCCTAAGTGATCTCTATCATTCAAAATATAACATTTACTCCCAAAAGTGTGAAAGCAACTTACATTGGGCTTCTTGCCCTTCCAAAGCTCATAGGACGTTTGTTTTGTGCCGGGCCTTTTGAAAACACGATTTGACACATAACAAGCGGTATTGACCGCCTCGGCCCATAGGTTTCTAGGGACTTTCTTGCTATTGAGCATGACCCTAGCCATCTCTTGCAAGACATGGTTTTTCCTCTCAACAACACCATTTTGTTGAGGAGTTCTAGGTGCGGAGAACTCATGAGAAATCCCTAAACCATCACAAAACTCACTATTTGCATTTTCAAATTCCGTCCCATGATCACTCCTAATGCGACATATTTTCTTGATATCAAGACCTTTTTTCATTTTGAACTTGATTACAAAACTTTTTAAAGTAATCAAAAGCCTCGGTCTTGTTTCTAAGAAAATAAACCCAAGTAAACCTAGAGAAATCATCAACGCATACAAAAATGTACTTTTTGCCATTGATGCTCTCGGTTTGAATTGGCCCCATTAGGTCCATATGCACAAGTTCTAAAGGTCTCTTGGTAGCTATATAAGAATTTTTCTTATGAGACACTTTGGTTTGCTTACCTAATTGGCAAGGTTCACAAACCACCTCAAGCTTTTTACCAAGATTAGGAAGACCTCTAACAATGCCATGTTTTTCAAGCTTTTTCAAATCTTTAAAATTCATGTGACCCAAACGTTGATGCCATAAATCAAGCTTGTTGCACTCATGTGCCATGTTGCAAGTTAGAGGATCTATCTCAAGACAATAGCAATTGTCTATAGACCTTTTGACTCTTAGGACAACATTGTCCTTTTTATCAATTATGGTGCATACATCTTTGTTAAAGCTAACTTCTTTAAAAATTTCACACAAATGAGTAATACTTATCAAGTTAGCTTGTAACCCATCAACATACAAAGTATTGCGAAGTTTAGGCAATCCGGGGATACAAATTGTTCCCTTGCCAAGAACTTGCTTTTCGGTACCATCACCAAAAGTAACCCAACCTCCATCCTTTAAAACAAGATTATTAAAGAACTCTTTGTTCCCGGTCATGTTCCTAGAGCAACCGCTATCTAGGTACCAAGAATATGAGGAGTTGGCATGTAAAGCATATTGTGCAACATGACATTTAGATGTGTCTTTTCTAATCCACACATTTTTCACAACATGCCTCTCACTCTTACTTTTACCATGCTTTGACTCAATGTTAGAATTTTTAACATGCACCTTGACCTCATTGGTCACATTTTCAAAAATATCAAACAAAGCATTATCAACTTTCTTATGCATAGTAGAGTGAGGCACAACACAAGATTTAGCAAGCAAGTCATCAACAACTTTTTCCACAACATGCTTTTCCAAGGTCTTCCTAGGTCTATTTCTATATCCATACATGGATGATTGCCTAGGTCCATTCAAAGACATATCATGAAAAGCATTATCAAGTTTGCATTTCCGAATATACTCAAAGCATCTAGGTCGAATATGTCCTATCATATTACAATGATGACAAATAGGAATAAATTTGAGAAATTTACCATTTGCATTTGCTTCCAACTCCTTTGGACTTCTCATAATTTTTCCTCTTCGATGTGCAACCCTTGATGCTCCACCTCTTGCATTTGAGGTTGATGCTCCTTGATGTTCATGTTGTTGTGTTCTTCCATTGAACATCCTTGATGATGAAGAGACACCTTCGATAGCTTTCATAGCTTTACCTTGAGAAAGTGTACCTACATTTGATTTAATGCTTGCTTTGACAAAAGTAGATTTGTTAGATGAAGGAGTCTCCTTCTCATTAATATAACCCAAACCTCTTTTCTCACATGGATGCTTTCCACTTTTAATGAGGGTTTTAACTTTGTTAGAACTAGATGATATCTTGCTAATCACCCTATTAGCCTCATCAAGTTTTTCACGAAGCATCCTAATTTCAATGGCATATTTTTCCGCTATGTCATCAATAAACATAACATCTTTTCGTGATTTATCAAGCCATTGTTTATACTTTTTCTCTTGATTTAAATGCTCATTAAGTTTAGATTTAAGCACATTTTCAAGTTTCTTAGCATTAACAAGAGAACAATCTCTTTGCTCAATTTCTTGCTTCAAGATACCAAGTCTATCATTGCTATCTTTTAGATTCAATTCTAGACTTAGGATCTTGTCTTTAAGTTCATTGAACTCCTTTGAACCAAGATCATGATTCTCTAACTTCTTGTTGAGGGACATATTGACTTTGGATAAACATTCATTTTCAAAAATAAGATCATCGATCTTTTTCTCATCTAAGTCAATATGTTCAACAAAAGAAGCCATATAGGAATACACTTCCTTAATCATGATTATCACAAACAAAAACACAAAACACTACAAAGAAAGGATCTATCTAAGTGCGTCTAGACACCCGCTCTGATACCAAATGAAATTTCCCTTAAGTAGTAGTGAAATATACCTAGAGGGGGGGTGAATAGGTATAGGCTCCAAATTCTTCCAATTTAAAATTATTGCGGAATATAACAAAGAAAATGCACACTTGACTAGATTTAGCAAATGAATTGATCTCACTAATACAAGAGTTAATCAATTTACAAGATATGCAATCAATGTAAGATATGGAAGATAAAGAAAAGTAAAAACAAAAATGAACACAAGTGTTTTTACGTGGTAAAACCTCAAAGAGGAAACATCCACGGGTTGATACCACAACCACCGGCGAAGCAATCCACTATGTGAAAAAGGACTTACACACTCAAGCTATCAACTCATGATATCCGCTCAAGCTATCAACTCCTAATCTACCCTCGGGCTAGTGAATCACCAAGCCTACTTCCTATCCGAGATGTATCCCACACCTCTAGAAAGCAACTTCCTATCCAAGACGCTCACGTCTCTAGGAAGATTTCTTGCTTGCCTATCCGGATCCTCCCGACCCTAGACAAGACTCCCTTGCTTGATTATCCGAGCCCTCCCGACTCTAATCAAGACTTCCTTGCTCTATCCACAAAGCTTCACTCACTTTGTTAGAGACTTCAACCTAATGCAAGGCTATGATCTAAAGTGATGCAAGTGATGCAAACACAAACAAATTAAGCTAGATGATCAATCAAGCAAAATGTACATGTTCAATGATAATCTAGAATATGCTTTTCTTAATCAAAACACAAAAGTATCTAGAAATCAAAACATGCAAATCAACAAGAACAAGGTATGAATATTCAATATATCACACTAAAAACCTAGTTCTTAGATCATGAAATAAAACCTAGAAAATAACATGAAGCACATCATATATACATTTTCTAGAATCAATTTCATGTTGAATCAAGTTTAGCACAAATATGTTCAAGAGAAATCACAAGCTAAAACTTAATTGACAAATGATCAAACACCCCTAGCATATGATCTAACATCTTTCTTATCATATTTCATCAAACAAATAGTAAAAATCAAAGAGATGATCAAAGATGAAATGAAAAAGAAGAAGTTGAACAAACAACCTTGACCTCGGACTGCAAATCGATCAACTGGGAAGAATGGCGAAGTCAGCTGCCTCTGTAAATGCTTTGGATTTGTAGCTCTCTTCAAGACCAACAATTTTTGTTTTTGAATCGATTGATTTCGAGTTCGTATGAGAGAGATATGATCAAAATACTAAAACTAAAAATGAGAGAATTCTGCAGAAATTCGTGAAGACTTCTTCAAAATTCAACCCCTACATTTGGAGGGAAGGAGAAGAGTTTAAAAGGATGAGAGAGAAGGATTTCAGGGGCCAATCAACATGAGCCACGTCACCCTCCTGTGGGGGGTGCGTGAGGCTCATGGGGGCAAAGAGCCCCTCTGGCCATGAGCCTCACGGCCTCCCTCACGGCGTGGGCAAGGTGGCTCACGGCCTCCCACACCACTCTCGCGCACTCTCAGAAAATGACGATGAAGTCAACTCAATGAATGAGAACGAAAAGTAGCATAGTCACATTGTTTGGACTCGAAACCTTATGAATAAGTAACCGAAACGACCGGAACTCAATAAGGCATTAAATAAGAACATGTTCAAGTCCTAAACACAAAATACACAAACAAATAAACACATATTCACACAAGCATGCCATATCAAAGAGATAGTCACAAAGCATGCAATTCCACAATGTTTGTCTATACAAGATCAATGCATGAGCATACTATGGAGTGTGTGAATGTGTTATACCAAATGTTTGAACCATGATGCAGGGACACACATGTATGAATTGTGCGTGTGTGCTCTAACGCCTTGCAAGAGGATGGAAGTCAAGATATACCTTTGACACTTTTTCACCTCTTGAAGACGACTTTTGCACTAGACGTTGCTCTTCACTTTTTAAGCTTCCTTTCTTCAAAGAATATCCTAAGCAACAACTAATACATATATAGAGTGTTTTGCAATGGAATCAAGCCAATACAAATCATGAACCTTACAGTATTTAAAAAATCTTGAATTCAAAAATTGCATAACTGTTGCAATTATGTTTTTTTGTTGAACTGTTATAAAATGATTCTTTATGAGCAAATTATTATAAAACGTTTTAGAGGTTTTTATCTGAAAACTTTAATTTGTTTAAATATTATAAAAACCTTTTGTATGAATGTTGTTAACTGATAACAACTTAAAAAATGTTTTTTTTATTTAAAAATTGTGTTTATTGCTAAATCAGTTTTTATTTCATTATAATGGCTGGTGTTAATTTTTTATATTTCAGTTTTGATTTCCTAATCCTATAAATAGAGGCTTTGCCTCATTCACAAAAAAACACAACATTTTGAAACAACAAAAGCTCTCAGTTATAATTATAAAAGAAATTCTTGAGTGTTCCTTGTTAGTATTCCGAGCAATCTTTGAAAAAGTTTGAGCATTCCGGTTCTTCTTCGTGCAAAGAAGTTCCGAGACAGAGGTGATTCTGGACTGTTTTATCCTAGGGACGACGTGCCAACTTTGGAACTGCTTGCACAATCAGGGCAGAGCCGCGAAACGTCTTAAAGAGAGTGACATTGTCCGCGACTTAGCCACTTTCCAGGTTTTTCTACTCTAATTATATTGTGTACTGTTTGAAATATTTTCCAGCAGCAAAATTGTTTTTAAAATAATTTCCAGCAACGATATTGTTTTTTAAAAAATAATTTCCAACAAAAAAATTTATTTTTGAAACACTTTCCAGCAACTATTTGTATTGAAGAATTTTACAGCAACAATTTTAAGACGTTTCATAACCTTTTTAATTAAAGTTTTTTTTTTTTTAATGGATTCTAAGTCATCCGACCTAAACCGACCCTTCTGCTTTGAGGGTGTTCAATTTAAAAGTTGGAGACAAAAAAAATACTTTTTTATTTGATCACCAAAAAATTAGCAACTTTTGTTAACACCGAAAAACTGGTTCTTCTTGAAAACCAAATAAAGAACCAGAACCATAATCAAAATAAGATCCGCAACAACAAAACACATAGTAAGAATCCACAAAGTCGGAATAAGCAACAACCTCCCTCATGGAATAATGATTCGTCACAATTTTCTTGCTATAACTGTGGCAAGCTAGGGCATCTTGCTTGAAATTGCCGAAATAAGCAAGTTGCACGTCCTGCTCCTCAGGCTAACTTAACCATAGACCAACTGGTTGCTATGATTTCAAAAGTCAACTTAGTTGATGGATCCGAGGGATGGTGGGTAGACACTGGTGCTTCTTGCCATGTCTGCTATGATCGAGCGATGTTTAAGTCTTATTCTAATGTTGTGGACAAAATGGTGTTATTGGGTGACTCACACTCCACCGTTGTTGCTGGTATTAGGGAAGTTGAACTAAACTTTACTTCTGGGAAGACTGTCATTCTTAAAGATGTCTTGCATACCCCAGAAATAAAAAAGAATTTGGTATCTGGTTATCTCCTCAACAAAGCGGGATTCACTTAGACTATTGGAGCAGATTTGTTTACTCTCACAAAAAAAATGGAATTTTTGTTGGCAAAGGCTATGCTACTGAAGGTATGTTCAAACTTAATGTTGATGTTAATAAAGTTAATAGTTCTGCTTACATGATTTTTTCTTTTAATATTTGGCATTCTAGACTTTGTCACAACAACAAAAGACTAGTAAAAAATATGAGTAGCTTAGGATTAATTCCAGATCTATCTCTAAAAGATTTTGAAAAATGTGAATCTTGTAGTCAAGCGAAAATCACAAAAACCCCTCATAAATCTGTAATTAGGGTTTCTGAACCTCTTGACCTAATTCACTCTGATATTTGTGAATTTGAATGAATTTTGACTAGAAATGGAAAATGGTACTTACCTTTATAGATGATTGTTCTAATTTTTCCTTTGTCTATCTTTTGAAGAACAAAAGTGAAGCCATAGACATGTTCAAAAAAAAAAATTTAAGTGAAATAGAAAATCATTTTAACCGGAAAGTTAAAAGATTTCATAGCGATAGAGGGATGAAATATGGCTCTAATAAATTTCCCTTTAAATTAAGAAATAGTGGGGGGTCTAGTGGGGGTTGGCATCTAATAGTGAACCTAGTTCTAATGAAAGTGACAAGTGCATTTATTATAAATCTGAGAATGATGTTTGCACATTTATTTTTTTATATGTGGATGACTTGCTTATTTTTGGCTCAAATATTCATGTTGTGAATGTTGTTAAATGTTTATTGACTGCTAACTTTGCAATGAAAGATTTAGGTGAAGCTAGTGTAATCCTGGGTATAAAAAAAACTAGGTCAAAAAAGGGAATTTCTTTGGATCCAATCTCATTATATTGAGAAAATTCTAAAGAAATATAATTACTTTGACTGTAAACCTGTATGTACTCCATATGATCCTAGTGAAAAGTTGTTCAAGAACACCAGTAACAGTGTTAGACAAAATGAGTATGCGAGCATCATTGGTAGCCTTCGTTATGCTACTGATTGCACTAGGCCTGATATAGCTTATGATGTGGGAGTACTATGTAGGTTTACTAGTAAACCTGGTAATGAGCATTGGCGTGCTCTTGAGAGAGTAATGCGTTATCTCAAGAGAACAATGAACCTCGGATTACATTATGGAAAGTTTCCCGCTATTCTTGAAGGTTACAGTGATGTTGATTGGAATACTCCTTCTGATGATTCCAAGGCCACTAGTGGATACATTTTTAGTATCGCTAGAGGTGCAATATCATGGAAGTCTAAGAAACAGACTATTTTGGCTTAATCCACAATGGAGTCAGAAATGATAGCACTAGCTACTGCTAGTGAGGAAGCAGATTGGTTGAGAAGTCTGTTATCAGATACCCCTTTATGGGAGAAACCGGTAACAGCCGTCCTTATTCACTGCGATAGTACCGTGGCTATTGCAAAAGTCCAGAACCGTTATTATAACAGCAAGAGGCGACAAATACGTCGCAAGCACAGTACAGTTAGAGATTTTCTCTCAACTGGGGTTGTAAGAGTGGATCATGTACGGTCTGAGGAGAACTTGGCTGATCCTTTGACGAAAGGATTAGCACGAGAAAAGGTTTGGAAAACCTCGAAAGGGATGGGACTAAAGCCCATTGATAGTTGAGTCACTTGTGATGGTAACCCAACCTACAGACTGGAGATCCCAAGAAGTAGGTTCAAAGGGTAATAACAAGTCATGAAGTGATATGTGGAATCATGCTATTGTGATATATGGTTAACACACCAAGTCCATCCCTATGGAGCATGACATCCTGAAGCGATTTAAGGTTGAGTTAGATATAACTCTTAATGAGCTCTATACTCTATGTGGAGTTGGGTACCTAGCTACAGGAGTATCTGTGATAGGCTCACCTATGTGAATGTGGAAGAGAGCTCACTTCTTATGAAATTTTGGGCAAATTTTCTAGAGCGTTCACTATACTGGGATATTAGCACATGGCCGTAAAGTGCTGGTTTTAGAACTTAACTCTAGTATGGTTGTGTGTGTGGTGTTGTCCGTGATAGAGTTCAAAACTACGAGTTACTCTAGTATATACAAAAGCATCATCACTATGTAAAGGTTCAAGTCACACGACACCTTTACTTATGTACAATCATATAAAATATTGCTCGATGAACTTATTATTTTTAAATACAAGTGGGGGATTGTTAAAAGTGTATTTAAAAAAATCTTGAATTCAAAAATTGCATAACTGTTGCAATTATGTTTTTTTGTTGAACTGTTATAAAATGATTCTTTATGAGCAAATTATTATAAAACGTTTTTGAGGTTGTTATCTGAAAACTTTAATTTGTTTAAATATTATAAAAACCTTTTGTATGAATGTTGTTAACTGATAACAACTTATAAAATGTTTTTTTTTAATTTAAAAATTATGTTTATTGCTAAATCAGTTTTTATTTCGTTATAATGGCTAGTGTTAATTTTTTATATTTCAGTTTTGATTTCCTAATCCTATAAATAGAGGCTTTGCCTCATTCACAAAAAACACAACATTTTGAAACAACAAAAGCTCTCAGTTATAATTATAAAAGAAATTCTTGAGTGTTCCTTGTTAGTATTCCGAGCAATCTTTGAAAAAGTTTGAGCATTCCGGTTTTTCTTCGTGCAAAGAAGTTCCGAAACAGAGGTGATTCTGGGCTGTTTTATCCTGGGGACGACGTGGCAACTTTGGAACTGCTTGCACAATCAGGGCAGAGCCGCGAAACGTCTTAAAGAGAGCGACATTGTCCGCGACTTAGCAACTTTCTAGGTTTTTCTACTCTAATTATATTGTGTACTGTTTGAAATATTTTCCAGCAACAAAATTGTTTTTAAAATAATTTCCAGCAACAATATTGTTTTTTAAAAAATAATTTCCAACAAAAAAATTTATTTTTGAAACGCTTTCCAGCAACTATTTGTGTTGAAGAATTTTGCAGCAACAGCAAGTTTATTGACAGTTTTTTAAATCTATCATTAAATAACTATCAAGAAAGACATAGTGAAAGTGTATATGTGATCATGTTATAAAATGTCATGTTTTGATCTGGTACATACTTGATGAGTGATGACAAAACCTCAATCAAATCCAAATTGATGTATTTTAGTAAGCTATGACATCGGGAAGAGCCAATCAAACATTGGACCCAACTCACATCAATCAACTTCGTTTGATGTATATATACTATAATAATAATAATAATAATAATAATATTTTGTTGCCTCCTTATCTATATAATGGGGTTGGATTTAATAATCCAAGAAAATGCTATAATCCTTTAATTGGGGAATTAAAAATACCAAGTAAAAAGAGTAGGAACATATATATCTTTATGGGTACTGAAAATTTATATATAGCATTATTTACTTCTCTATTTTTGGCTATGTAGCACGGACACTCCTTTAAAAGGCTAGGCTGTGTTGGACACGTATCTATATCCGACATTCATTGGACACGGCCGGATAAGTGTTCGATACGGTAAAAAATGAGTCTGGTGATTTTTTTAAAAGTCAATGGATGGGACACGGCAGCGACACGCGGAGGACACGATTGGGACACGTGAAGGACACGGCGGAGCAGTTTTGTAATTATTTAAAAAAAAAAAAAACAGGGTGAAATTATGAATTTAAAAAAATGTCAAGGTCAAAATCTAAGTATTCAAACATTATGTTAGGGTTTCACACTTTCTTAGGGGGGGTGTATTCAATTAGGATTCTTGAAGACATTTAAAGACATTATAAATCCTGGTGTATTCAATTTGGACATTTAAAGACTTTAAAAGAGTCCATATGAATCCAGTGGTATTCAATTAGGATTTATATGGGCTTTTAAAGAATCCTTCCAAATCTAGGTGTATTGAATTAGGACTTTAAAAATGTCTACAAGAATCCAGGTGTATTCAATTAGGACTGGATTTTAAAGGATTTTCTTAGGTCATGGATTTTGATGGATTTTGGTGGACTTGATGGTGAGAGATATAAATATCAAATGTCATAACATGTCCGGCCTTCTCTCCAAAGATTTTGGTGGATTTTGCTTTCCCTCTCTCTCTCAAAATAGAAACGAAAAACACTAATATGTAAAAATTAAAAAAACCGATGCATATGAGAATAATAAGCTTCCATCCCCAGTGTGTTCTGTGAATTAAAAAGGAAAAAAAAAAAACCTGCACATAATTATATATGTGAGAATATGTTGCAGACTTGCAGTCACATAATTATATATAACAAGTAAAAAAAAACTTGCAGTCACATGATGGTTCGTTTTTTGCATTTATTCAGCTGTTCTAAGCTTGGCCTTTGTTTCATATGGTTAGTGTTGTTATGTGGCGGGTGTTGCTTGGGGTTGTGCAGGGGGTGATGTTTGGTGTGTTGTTTGGTCAGTGTTGTGAGGGTCTGTTATTGCTTGGTGTATGCTTCTTTTTGGGTTATTTTTGGCTCTCCTGCTGCTCTTTGGAGACCGCTAACTGTTATCTCTATTCTCGGGTTGTTTAGTTTTTGTTTTGTATGGCTGTATGGCCTCTCTTTTATATTAATAATACTTATGTAGTTTCAAAAAAAAAAATACAAAACTCACTACGTGCCAAAACTGCACAAAACAACACCAAATTAATCTGTAGAGCCTTCAATCAAACACCAAAATGCTCACTCTTTATTAGCATTTTTTTTTTTTGAAAAACTCTTTATTAGCATTTTATTTTAAAGAAAAATAATTCATCTACACTTCATGCAAGCAGTGCCTTTACGCAAATAAGCCTTTGCCAATTTTGGGTTCAATTCAATCGTCGCTTTGTTTGCATCAGCAACAACCTCAGACTATATATATACACAAATATAGATTGACTGGTGTATCAAATTTTGCTCATTCCAACTTCAAAGGTTTTTTTGATAATTAGCTATAATTAGCTTACTATTGATAAGTCAGAGATAACAAATCCATAAAAATCCTTGGATGTCTAAACAAATATTTAAATGTCTGAGATAGATGTCTAAACAAATCCATAAAAGTCTGAGATGGATGTCTAAACAAATCAATGAAAGTTCATGTGGATTTATAAAAGTCTGTAGAAATCCATGAAAATCTGTCACTTAAAAAATGTCTTTAAATGTCTTCAAGAATCCTAATTAATCCTAATTGAATACACCCCATTTAGTTTCTTACAATTTGTTGCCACAGGAAGTCTAAAAACAGAGATAAAACAGAGAAGAGAGTTGGTCAACTAAGAAGAAGGAACGCTGAGTCGCCGACGGGGAAGAAGGAACACCGAGGTGAAAGAGAGAACGCCGAGTCGCTGATGGGAAAGAAGGAACGCCGACGCCGACATTGACGCTAATGAGCTTCAACTCTTCAAACCTTGGCGTCTTCATTCTTCGATCTTCAAGACTTCAACAGCTATTTGTTTTCAACTTTTCTTTTACTTTATTTCACTTTTCTAACTTTACTGGGTTTAGAGATAGCATAATTTTTTATTTTTTATTTTTAACTTTTTTAAATGTACTAATGTATTATTTTAATTGCTTGTGTTTTATTGAATTATCTTGTTATATATTATTTTCTTAAAATATAAAAATATATTATTTTAATTGCGGTGCCCTATCATATCTGTGTCTTAGTTTTTACAAAGCTTTTTTTACTAGCACTATGTTACGTGCACATTTAATAAAATAAATAAATAAAAAGAGATAAAAGTGTTTTTATATTTTGGATTTAAATTAGTAGATAATTGTGATTTTGAATAAGATTGGATTGAAGGTATTCAATCTAATCACTTGTTAGTTTCTATTTAGTTAGGTTATTATCTTTTCAATTTACGGTATAAATTAGGACTAATATCTATAATGAAATAAGATGATTATAGTTTATTTCCTAAAAGTAAGTGTTAGTTTATTCTATAATTTTGGTTTCTCTCGAAGTAAACCAATACCATTTTTTATTTGATCCAATTGTGCACATAACAGTTGGTATAAGAGTCGGTTATTGATCAAAGGCTAGAGCATTTGAAGATTACTCTAGTAACACTCCGAAAAGAGATGAGAGAAATGTCCTTGGCCTTGAATGCATGCTTTGAACAACTCATTGGTTCTCAGATTCAGGTTCATAAACAAGGAGATTTGCAAGTTGATGGTTATGCAGTCAAATATTTTGCTCAAGTTTGCAAAGCATCAATGACTAATGTTCAATCATCAAATACAACAACTATGGATGTACAAACATCCAATTCAACTACATTTTCAATTTCATCTGGTTCAATTCAAACAGACACGAAGAGGCTCATTTCGAATAAACCAACAATATAGAACAACAATTCTTTATCAGTTAAAAGATTGAGTCTAGACGAGTTGAAGACCTAGAAGGAGAAAGGCTTGTGCTTCAACCCTAATACGAATTTTGGTCCTAATCACAAATGCAAGGACCTTGAAGTAATAGAGTCAGAGGATGAAGATGAAGTAAACAAGGACACAGCCTTTGAGAAATTGGCTAAATGAGTTGGATGATAAAAAAAATCTAATCAATATCCTTGAGGACAATGATGTTTTAAAGGGGAAGGAATGTTACATGCACATGTAATTAAAAAAAGAAGAAGATAAAAGTGTTTTATCTTTTGGATTTAAATTAGTAGATAATTGTGATTTTGATTAAGATTAGATTGAAGTTATTCAGTCTAATCACTTGTTAGTTACTATCTAGTTAGGTTATTATTTTTTTCAATTTATTGTATAAATTAGGACTATCTATAATGAAACAAGATGGTTAGAGTTTATTTCATGAAAGTAAGTGTTTGTTTATTTTGACATTTTGGAGATTTTGGTTTCTCTTGATGTAAACCAGTATCATTTCTTATTTGATCCAATTGTGCACGTAACACACCAACTTAAAAATTTGAATTTAAATGGCACCAAAGTATGGTGATGGACAAAAATACCCCCATTTTTACTTTTATTCTTTTTTCTATCCTTTTTTTTCTTTCCAAAACCTCCATTGGTGACCTCCATCAATAGAGGTCGAATAGACCTCCAATGACATTGTAGGTCGATGAAAATAATAAAGAAAAAAATTCTTAAAAATATTTGGCAATAAGTCTTGGGTGGCCAACCAAAAAAATGGGCCTAATTTTTTTTTTTTTTTTTTTTTACATTACTACCAGTATATCTCAGAAAGACCAATATAACTCTTGGAAATACCCAAATAAGTTTCAAAAAGACGAAATAAGTCTCAAATTTTATTCCAATTAAGTTCATTTTCTTCAGATTTATGTTATTTCTCTTCTTCTTTTTTAAAACTCTTCCCGTCAATTTCTTTTCAACGTTTCACTCTCGCATATCAAATCACTTGTATGTTTCAACCAATTTTTATCAAAAATGGGTGAAGTTGAGAAAGTGAGAAAGAAGGAAGTGTGGTTGCGTTTTTTTCTTTTTCCAAGGAGAAGAAAGAAGAAGGAGAAAAGATTGATAAAGTAAAAGTCAAGGGCATTTTTATCTCATTACATACTTTGGTTCTAAAAAACATTAAGGCCCCGTCCTGTAGACTGTTTTCAGCCTGTTTTCGTTTTTGTTTTTCAAAAATGATTTCGAATTCGCGTTCGATAACCATTTTTCATTTTATTTTCAAAACACAAAAACAAAATCAAAAACAAAGCCAAGTGTTAAAAGTAGAAATTTTGAAAAACAAAAAAAAGTTGTTTTTCATGAATTTGTTTTTGTTTTCCAAATGAAGTGGGTCCCATATCATTAATATATATTTTAATTTAATAAAACTTTTTTTTTCACTGACTTCTTCTTCCTCCGATCGTCCAGTCATCCTCTCGTCGCCGCTCACAGCTGGCCGCCGCCGTCCAGTGGGTCCGATCGTCCAGTCGTCCTCTTCCTCCGCTCATTGACTTCTTCAAGTTGTCCTGCAAGTTGCAGCCGATCACCGCTAATCGCTGTTCTACAAGTTGCTGCCGATCACCGTCGATCTTCTCTACGTCGCATCTCGCCGCCGTCTACTCTGCGTCGCTTGCCGCTGCCGTCTTCTTCTTCTTCTTCTTCTTCTTCCTTTTCCTCCTCCTCTTCCTCCTCCTCTTCTTCTTCTTCTTCTTCTTTTTCTTCTTCTTCTTCTTCTTCCTCCGCTCTGCTCTGCGTCGCATCTCGTCGCCAACCACCGCCGATCTGCTCTGCGTCACCGATCGCCGCCGATCTGGTCTTCTTCGTGGTCTTCTTCTTCTTCTTCCTCTTCCTCTTCCTCTTCAACTGTTAAAAAATCCTAAACCCTAAATTAAATTACAAAATGTTTTTTTGTTAATTATTTAATCCTTTATTTATAATTGTTATAATATTAAACAAAATTTAAAAATTAAAATTTCAATTTTCGAAAGTTTTCGATTATTCTACCAGACGTGTTTTTTTCGTTTTTATTTTCAAAATACGGATTCCGGTAAATACTACCAGACGCGTTTTCAGAATTTAAAAATGAAACCAAAAACACAGTTTTCATTTTTATTTTTCTTTTCGAAAAACAAAAACGAAAAATAGCTTGCAGGACGGGCCCTAAATTATGAAGTAATTATAAAGTAGGTGCTATCCCCACAACATCCTCCCCATTTGATGCTATTTACCCTACAATAATGCTACATTGCCCAAATTTGGTGTCCAAATTTGGTGTCCAAATGATGTGGCAACACCGTGGGCTATTCATTTAAGTTGTATTAAATTTGCATGTTTTAAATGAATAGCCCAGAGTGTTGCCATATTATTTGAGCACCAGATTTGGGTACCAAATTTGGGTAATGTAGCATTACTCATTTACCCTATTATCACAATCATTGTTTAGAGTTAAGTATTACACAAATTCAGTGTTTTTAGGGGAGGATGAAATACTTGAACCCATAATCTCGTGGTGCATGTGTGATGGGTTATACATCTCAAAGAAAATCATAATTTATAGTCCAAACTGAAGTTGCTTTTTATTTGTGTAGGCCTTATGGGTCGGCGATTATCCTATATTCCTATGGTTGCAGAGTTGGGAAAAGTGATGGATGAATTTTAAAATTAAATTTATAAACAAAAAGACCTATAACAAATCTTGCCCGACCGTTGAAGAGTTTGATAGATTTGACTTTTATAATATATTGAAATTAAAAAAAAAAAAAAAAAATTATCCAACAATTGTCCTTGATAATTAAAGTTAATAAAAAATAGTTTAACAAATGTTTTAAGTTGAGTCATCACCGTTACAAGTAAAAAACAAAGTCAATTATTGTTTTTTTAATATCAAATTTTCATTAATGTGATTAATATAAGCAATATCGTGAATTAATAGAAGAATAGATGAATAGCATGAAGAAAATATGAACAAAATATAATAAAGTGAAGTAAGAGAAATAAGAGAGAAAGATGATAGAACACGAGAGGAAGAGCCTTGCTTTTATTGATATTGAGTGAGAGTTTCAGTTTCAGATTACATCCAAAAAGGACAGAAACAATAAAATTAAACTACATATTTATAGGTGGGAGGACCAATCAAAATAAGACAAACAAAGTGCCACCATTCAGTATGCATGTAGTGAAATTGTGTAAAGCTCCCACGTGTGATGGCTTCTTCAATAAGCCAAAGGTAAAATAAGTGGTGGAAAGCCACCCACTTGTAGCACATGTGTTGTGACACATGTATTGTAACACTCCCCCTTGGATTTCCACCATTTGTATTTTAATTTGCTAGGAAAAACCCAGTGGGACAAAAACCTTAGTAAAAATATGTACAATGATCTTCTGGATAAACTGGTGTATATGTGTTTAGAACTGTCTCATTAAAACCTTTCCGGTAAAACCCAGTGGGATAAAATCCGGTAGAAGGAAAAAGAGTACAGTACACATATGTCCATTCAAAATTTTGCTCCCCCTAATTGAATGATCCCCCTGAATGAAACTTCAATATCAATCATGTAATTTACAAAGCCGATGCATGCCAATTCCATATACCAGTTTCTCAAAAGTTGATGTAGGCAATGTTTTGGTAAATAGATCTGCAAGATTATCTGTAAACCATATTTGTTTAACATCAATCTGTTGGCTCAGTTGAAGTTCATGAGTATAGAAGAATTTAGAAAAAATATGTTTGGTTCTATCTCCTTTGATATAGCTCCCTCTAACTTGAGCAATACAATCCGCATTATCTTTAAATATTGGTGTTGGCATCTCTGTAGATAATGAAAGTCCACATGTATTTTGAATATGATAAATAACTTACCTTAGCCACACACATTCTCGGCTTGTTTCATGAAGTGCAAATATCTCAAAATGATTAGAGGATGTAGCAACAAGAGTTTGCTTTGTAGAGCGCCAGGAGATTATTGTGCCATTATATGTAAAAACATATCCCGTTTGTGAACGGGCTTTATGGGGATCAGATAAATACCTGGTATCAGCATAACCAATTAAACCTGAAAAGTTGTTAGATTTTGAATAATATAATCCTAAATCTTTCGTTCCACGAAGATAACGAAAAAGATGTTTAATCTCATTCCAATGTCTCCGAGTTGATGCTGAACTGAATCTAGCAAGCAAATTCACTGAAAATGCGATATCTGGTCTAATACATTGAACCAGATATAATAAAGCACCAATTGCATTAAGATATGGTACTTCAGGACCAAGTATCTTTTCACCATCTTCAAGTGGCCGGAATGGATCTTTCTTAGGATCAAGATTTCTAACAATCATGGGGGTACTTAATGGATGAGCATTGTCCATATTAAATCTTTTCAGGATCTTTTCAGGATCTTTTCAATATATGCTGATTGATGGATAAGTATTCCATTTGATTTATGCTATATCTCCAGGCCGAGACAATATTTTGTCTTCCCTAGGTTTTTCATTTCAAATTCCTTTTTCAAATATTCAGCAGTTTTCAGGAGCTCTTCAGGAGTTTCAATTAAATTCATATCATCAACATAAGTTGTTATAATAGCAAATCCAGATTCTGATTTCTTTATGAATACACATGAGTATAATATGATTATTATATCCTTATCTTATCAGATATTTACTGAGACGGTTATACCACATCCGTCCAGATTGTTTTTGATCCATATAAGGATTTTTGTAGGTTCATCAAATACAGATTACGAGATCTCGGTTTACATGCTTCTAGCATTTTAAATCCTTCTGGGATTATAAACATCTGCACTGAGTGAACCATATTGATAAATGATTACTACGTCTAGAGGACGTATTTCAAGCCTTTCAGAGGCAGCCAAATTTATCAAAAATTCAGAACGTAATCGTATTCATCTGTAGTGAATACCGAGTTTCTATAAGAAACCTTGTACTATGAGTCGTACCTCATATCTTACGATCTCGTTTTTCTCATTACGTTTCCGTATAAAGACCTTTTAGTATCCAACTAGTTTGACATCTTCAGGTGTCTGGAGAACTATTGGTCTAAATACTTTATGTTTGGCTTATAAAGTCAATTCTTCTAGAATTGCTTCTTTTCATTTAGGCCAATCATGCATTTATCTACAATCATCGATACTATGAGTTTCATAATCATCATTTTAGTAGCTACTGTATTTGAAAATGTATCACTAATGATTGTTTCTTCACTAATCCACATTTCTCATGTATGATTTATAGAAATTTATTAATTCTTATATTCTTGTATCTATGTAGAGATTTCTTCTATTTCAATGGATTTAGTCATTTCATAGACTCGTATCTCTTTACATATATCAAACTCTTATTGAGTTGATTTAGAGATTTATTTATAACTCGAGCTTTGTTTACATTAGGATCCTAATAACAATACCTTTCAAAGGTTCATAAGCTTATGATATTCATCAGATGATTTATTTGTTGCATTTTACTCAGATCGTTCTTTAGGAACAATCACCCGGCCGGGGTTTATGAGATAGCAACTTATAAAATTTTGTCACTTTTAATATATCAAGTAACCGATTAATAATTATCTGATGATTAATTATCTTTCGTATTTGAGTGATACGAAGACTGAAAATGAGACACTTTTATCACATATATAGAGAATTGAATTGGTATCTCTATTTTGTATAAGAGTAATCTTTCATTTACTCCTTTCTTCAAGAGAAAATTCCCTTTCTTATAATGATATGAAAATTAATCAATATAATAATACGTAGGTCATGCGCAAAAAAGATAAACTATCAGAAGCATAGATGATATGATAAAAGATTAATCAAAATCATCATAAATGATAAGCAGTGGGTCAGAGATGAATAGAATGTTTCCATCTAGAAATTGGTAATTGTATCGAAATAATAAAGTTCTCGCAATTACCTGGAGATGCTTGATAAGTGACTATGCTAATCTATTTTGAGTATGAACATGTGGAACTGGATGTTCAATATCAATCCCAATTGATCAGCAATATTCATCAAATGTCTTGGAAGTAAATTCATCAGCATTATCAAGACGTATTGATTTAATCGAATGATTGGGAAAATGTGCCCGAAGCCTGATAATCTGTGCAAGTATTCTTGCAAAAACAACATTATATGTTGATAATAAGCAAACGTGTGATCATCTGATGGATGTATCAACTAGGACCATAAAATAGCATAATAGCTCACTCGGTGGATGAATAGGTCCACATATGTCCCCTTGAATTCATTGTAGAAATGATGGGGATTCAAAACCAACCTCAGAGTGAGATGGTTTTATTACTAATTTCCCTTGTTAACATGCAGTGCATAAATTTTCATGGGATAAAAGAATCTTTTGGTTCTTTAATGGATGTCCATGAGAATTTTCAATGATTCTACGTATCATTGTAGATCCTGAGTGACCAAGACAGTCATACCAAAGCATAAATATTTTTGAATCTGAGAACTTCTGGTTTATAACTGCATAAACTTCTACACCTCTTATAAGAGTGTAATATAATCCAGATGATAAAGCACGCAGCTTTTCCATAATGAGTTTTTGGCATGAATTATGAGAAGTAATGCACAGATACTCAATATTCTCATCATTTATAGTTTCTATGTGGTAGCCATATTTTAGTAATGTTTGGCAACAATATCATGGCTCTACAGGAGCCTTCTGTCAGATCTGCTGGACCTGATATTGTATTAACATTTGTCTTAAGCAGGGTTAAAATCAAAAAGTATTTTTTATTCCGCAGAATCGTATTGTTGCACTATCGGCTAGACATATATCTCCAGTATCTTGCTTTTCAATATCACTTAATTTACCGTTTAAAGACATATCTATTTACAATGAAAAATAAAGTGCATATTAGACAAAATGATCAAAAGTGTAAACATAAAGATATGAAAATATATCACTTCATAAAACAAAATCATAAATCATACTGATTTTTCGAACTTTCGGTTCGACCATGAACTGCAGGTTCATAAAATTCAAAAAAACTACAGGTTCTAAATAGAAATTACAAATTGACTTTCTAGATGAAAGAATCGTAACTTGATCCAATTCAGAATTTCTAGTTCTAATAAACTTTGATTTAAAAGTTTTAATATCACAATTTAAATTGAATTCAGAGCTTCAAGTCTGATTAGAGCTTCAAGTCTGATTAGAACTTCAAGTTCAGATTCAATATTTCGCATTCAAAATTAGAACTTCAGGTTCTATATAGAATTCGAATTTTAGAATTTTCAAGTCCGAAGTATGACATTCATGTACATAGTAATGAATCCAGAACTCCATATTTTTACTGAAATTTAAAATTTAGAACTTCAGATTCTGATCGGTTTGTAAAACCGTGCCAACTTAAATATTATAATGATAAATCCAGAAACTTCAGATTCTGGTTAGTTGGTCAAGCCGAGCTTGGTTTAAATTACAGAAACTTAATGATTGACCTAGTTAGGCTCAACACATAATTTATACAAATCCAGAAACTTCAGGTTCTGGTTAGTTGGCATACTCAGATACATAAATTGCATAAAATTAAATAGATACGTAAAATTAAAATAACAGATAATATAACAGAAATAAGATGAAGAAGAACGAGAGAATAACAGTATGAGATAAAGTGAAAAAGGGAGAAAATTTACTATTTGCTTTTATTGATGATTTTGGATTATATCCTGACCACACAATTTCAGCTGTATAGTGATTTTAAATAAAACAGAATTGTACTCAGAGACTGATCTTTAGTCTTGAAAGCGTAAATGTTGCCACTGACACTTGGCATTTGGTAATGCAACATCAGGTTGGTTATCAAATCGATCTTTTAGTTCTTGCCATAGAACTTCTGGTTCTGTGACAGTTAGGTATTGGGCTTTCAGATCCTTATGCAGATGGTGACAAATAATAACCATGGCAGTAGATTAGTCTTGTTCATATGCCTTTGGCCCTATTTTCAATGGTGTAATATAGGCCTTATGATTTTAGGAGTAATCTGGCATCAATAACCCAGGACATGTAATTGTCTCCAGACACTTCTAGTGCAGCAAATTTCAAATTTACAAGCTTTGACATTATTACAACTTCTGGTTATCTAAAATTCACAATTGGAGTCAGAACTTCTGGTCTGACAAAAATCCAAGGAATTTAAACCTTCAGATATATAAAGAAATATTTGAAAGTAAATAAATCTAGAAGCTTCAGGTTCCGGTAATGATAAATAAATCCATAAACTTCAGGTTCTAGATGGGTTACCAAACTGTTTAAAAAAAATGCGTAATAATAAATGCAAATAAAAAGTAAATCTAGACAATTTCATAAATTACGAATAAATAAATAAATACAGATAAATAAAGTGCATAATAAATAAATCCAGAACTGCAGGTTCTGGTAGGTTGGCCTAGCCAATCTCATAACAGCGTATAAATAAATAAATAAGAGAAAATAAATCGCATAAAAGTAAATAAAATACGAGAAAGTAAATTGCGTAAAAATAAAATACGGGAAAGTAAATTCAGAACTGCAGGTCCTGGTATTAATAAATAAAAGTCTAGAAGCTTCAGGTTCTAATAATAATAAATTCAGAACTTTAGGTTCTGGTAATAGATCTAAGAACTTCAGGTTCTAGTGGTAATAAATTCAGAGGCTTCAGGCTCTAGAAATAACAGCATCGTGCTGATAACGTGTCGTGAATTAATAGAAGAATAGATGAAGAGCATGAAGAAAATATGAACAAAATATAATAAAGTGAAGTAAGAGAAATAAGAGAGAGAGATGATAGAACACAAGAGGAAGAGCCTTGCTTTTATTGATATTGAGTGAGAGTTTCAGTTTCAGACTACATCCAAAAAGGAGAGAAACAATAAAATTAAACTACATATTTATAGGTGGGAGGATCAATCAAAATAAGACAAACAAAGTGCTACCATTCAGTATGCATGTAGTGAAATTGTGTAAAGCTCCCACGTGTGATGGCTTCTTCAATAAGCCATAGGTAAAATAAGTGGTGTAAAGACAACCCACTTGTAGCACATGTGTTGTGACACATTTATTATAACTAGTGGGAGAGGCACGTGCAATGCACGTCTCAAATTTATAATATTAAACTTTACATATGATATACATGCATATAATATATTATATATATATGAATACAAATCTATTTATAATATATTTACAATCAAAAAATGTTAGTACTTCTAATGTTTCAATAGAAATTAGAGTTTAAATAGATACAATGGAAACTTGAATTATTGATATGCACTCTTTGAAAAAAATTCAAGATGGTTGATGACAAAAACGAAGCTGATATGACACAAAGAAATATGCTAATATCTCTTGCTTTTTCTTTTTTTCTGCTTCTTGATAGATAAAATTGGACCCACTTGTAATACCCCAATCCAAGAAATTTACCCAAATCCATAATCTAAATCCAAGTCAACAGCCCAAAAGTCTATTTGTGTATATCAAACCCAAAAAAAAATTGTCCAAGCCCCGGCCCAAATGTAAGCCAAAAATCAAGTCCAATTCGAATGCAATTCCAAGCAAGCCCAAGCCCCACATAAAATCTTGAATATATGAATACCGATAATTCTAGAATTCCCATTCTTTTTACTCATTTCGTCCAAATAGCAATAATATTTTATATCTCTTCTCTTTCATCAAACTAATCAAACACCCAAATCCTCTGATATCTTTCTATCTTCTTACCAAAACCACACTCAAATCCATGGTTCCTTCTTCTCTTCTTCAGATTTCATCAGTTTTTGATTATAATTTTTTTTTTTCCAATTTGAGGTTTTGGATTTCCAAAATCAGTTATGTTTTATTTCTTGTTTTTTAAATTATTTTGTGGTGGTTGCATGTGGGTTTTTGACTAAATCATACTCCCTCTTCTCTTCTTCAGATCTAGTTTTTAGATTTTTCAGATTTCTATCTTAGTTTGTTCAAAAATTTGATTTCAAAGATTGGTGTTTTATGTTTTTAAAAAAATTAATTAGGATTTCGGAAGTTTAATTTTTTTTTCTCTGATTTTAGATATGAAAGATTGTATTTTTATTCTTTTTTTAGCACTTCATTATTTTCTCTTCAGTTTGTTTTGTTGCATGTTGTTATTTGCCTTTGATTTTGTTGAGATCCATGTTATTATTTGACTTTTTCTTTTTTTTTTTTGGTTAGATCCATGTTTTGCTGGATTCTAGATTTTTTTTTTACTATATATGGATTTCAAGTTTCTTTTTTTTTTTTTTTTTTTTCGTTAGTAATTTTCAATCTAGATCCATGTAATAGCATCAATTACTTAGTTTATTTACCTTTTTTTTTTGGTACATCTCAGTTTTTATGTTAGGCTTTAGGTTTGCAGATTTTGTTCAGATTTCTATTTTATTTTTCTTTTCAATTTGTTTCCAAGATATTCTGGTATCTTCTATCGCAGTAGAAGATTTTGATTACAATTTAACTTTGGTCGCAGATGTTGAATTTGAATTTTAAGCTTTTTGATTACAATTTAATTTTGGTTGCAGATGTTGAATTTGAAGTTTAAGCTTTAAGCTTTTATTTTCTCTGTTATGGATTATTTTTGTTTTCCAGGATTACTCATTGTCCATCATCCTATTGTGATTTTAAATACAACAAATCCAGTAAAAAAAAATCAATCATATTCATCCAGTAAAAAAAAATCAATCATATTCAACCATAGACACGTAAAAAGGAAAGGATAAAATGGTAAATGTATGGCCTTTGAAAAAAAGATAAAGGAGACAATGGTAAATTAGACAATTGCAGGTAGTAAAACAAAAAAAAAAGGCAAAAGAAAAGAGGGGATATAGAGGGAAATAAGGTTAATGGTGCAACGAAAAAATAACCTTTTGAAAGTTATAGCGCCTTTTATATATATAGGACAAGCAAAAGTCTCATATTAATATATATTTTTTTTAATGAGACATTTTGTCTTTCGGTTTGTAGAACTGAATATAACAATTGGTCTTGATAATTAAAAGGGAAAAGATTATTTCCCCCATGACCTTTACCCTATTATAAAGGTGAGAATCGGATTTCCCCATATTGGCCGGTCTCCCCCTGAAATGAAAATAATGTTTAAAGACCCCCTTCTGTTAGCTTTTTGAACAGAAATCCTAACTCTGATAGACCAAAATACACTCCTATGCCTTCCCATATATTTATTAAATAAAAAATATATTAAAAAAAAAACAGAAAAAATAAAAAAAATAGAATTGATAAAAAAAGATGGATCTCCACCGTCTATCTTTGAGATGGATGGTGGATGGAGATCTCTCTCTTTATTTTTTATATAATTCAAAAATAGAAATTAAAAATAAAAAAGAATTTTAAAACAAAAAATTTATAGAAAATTAACACCCATTCAAACTCAAAAAAATCCAGAAAATCAAACTCATTCAAACCCATTCAACAACAAAATCAAATTCATTCAACAACAAAATCAAACCTAGAAAATTAAATAAACACCCTGTAACAATTCAGGTTCCTATCAAAATAAACAACCAAATAATAAATGTTTCGCAGATTCATTCAACAATTGTTGTTGGTATTGACCAGATTCATATCGCACTCATCCTAATTTTCCCATTTAAGCTCATAATAAATTTTAACTTGTTAAAAGAGTTCCATCTCCAACCTTTCTAGTCTTCAACATAATTAGTTTGATCACTAGTCTTATACTCAAAGTCAAAGTCAGTAAATCCATATCAGAATTTGAAACCAAAATCACATAAAATATAAAATAAACAATAAACAATCATTTAACCAAATTTGGTAACAAAAGTTGCAGAGCATCTCAAATTCATGTAAAATATTGCACTATTCTGTAAATCACCAAAAACCCAGATTGGGAAATCACCAAAAACATCTGACATCATAGAAAATCCTGACATGATTAAAAAAAACCCAGATTTGCAGATCTTCAGCCGAGCTGACGACCTTGTCTCCGGTGGTCGCTGCCTCGTCTCGGACGGTCGCTTCGTGCGCTTGCTCAGCCGTTTCCAGTGGTGTTTTCTCTGTATCCACCGCCGAAACCAAACGGGGAAGAAGAGAGAGGTGGCCGTTGTTGTAGACCATCAAAACGGGGAAGAAGGGATTCGATTTTGTGGGTTTGTGGTGGTGGGATAGGTTTTTGGGTTTTGAAATCGGGATCTGAATTGGGTTTTGACTTTTTTGGGTTTGATTTTGGCTGTGATTTTTTTGGTTTTAACTTGATTT
This sequence comes from Acer yangbiense, assembly GCA_008009225.1. Classification (NCBI taxonomy): domain Eukaryota; kingdom Viridiplantae; phylum Streptophyta; class Magnoliopsida; order Sapindales; family Sapindaceae; genus Acer; species Acer yangbiense. The sequence goes on along the minus strand of CM017766.1, from coordinate 36,924,107 downwards.
TGGTTTGATTTTTATTTTTGATTTTGCTCTTCAACTTTTATTTTTCATTTTAAAGAAAAAGAAAGAAGAATTGAAGAGGGTGGTCGTGGTCTCGTGGAGAAGAAGAAGAAGAAGAAGAAGAATTGAAGAATTGAAGAATTGGGTGGAGGAGTGATGTGGCATTATCTCCTTCACTCATTTGCTGTTTTTTATTTTAATTTTTTTATTTAATATATTATTAATTGTATATTTCAAATTACTTTTATAACCTTCAACCTAAATTTCAGCTCCTGTCCCCATTGGACAAGACTTGGCAGTGGGTCATATTATTACGAATTCGTGTCGTTTCGTGTTTGAGTCGTGTTAAAATTGTTCCACCCGAACCCAACCCGTTAGCTTAATGAGTTGAAATATACAAACCAAAAATCATTTGTTAAATTAATAGGTAACCTGACCCGACCCGTTACAAAATATTATATTTGATATTTATTAAAAGTTGAAAATAAATAGTACTGAAGCATGATCAAACTCATACAATCAAGTTCACTAGCTACTTTTACAGTTTTAGGGTTAGCGTTAGGGTTATAATATTGTGAAATAATTGATTTATAGTTTTAGATTTTTAGGAGGAGTGTATTGGATTAGGATTTTAATAGACAATTTTGATGTGTTATGATTTTATTGATTTTATTGATTTGTATGATTTTAAAGACTAATAGGATTATATGTACCAGACTTTTAGGATTCTAAAAGAGTCTTTGGATTTTATTTATAGACTATTATGATTATCTATACTTTATATATAGACTATTAGAATTTGTTTATAGGAATATTGTTTTAGTTAACTGTGTTTGGTTACACATGAATTACTTTTTTTAACATTAAAAAAAAAACTAAAAAAATAAAAAATAAAAAAAAATAAACTATGATTATAATTGTTGTAAATTAAATAAAAGAATAGATGAAGAATATATTAACTAATAAATAATAAAGCAAAATAAGAGAAACAAGTGAGAGAGACGAGAGATGAAGGAATAGATTATGTAGTGATATCTGATCATCATCTTTATTAACAATAGCTTATTGCAATTTTCTTTCTAACATTGCCACCTAGCATGAAGTAAGTGGAGACCATGCATCCACGTGGGTGGTTGATAACCAAGAAAACAAAGATAGTGGAGGTTGGTGGAAAGCCACCGTTTATAACACTCCCCCTTGGATTTCCACTATTTATATTTTAGTTTGCTAGGAAAAACCCAGTGGGATAAAAACTTTAGCAAAAATATATACAATGATCTTCTGGATCAAGTGGTGTAAATGTGTTCAGAACTGTCTCATTAAAACCTTTCCGGTAAAACCCAGTGGGATAAAATCCGGTAGAAGGAAAAAGAGTACAGTACACATATGCCCATTCAAATTTTTGCTCCCCCTGATTGAATGCCCCCCCTGAACAAAACTTTAACATTAATCCTGTAATTTATAAAGCCGACGCATGTCAATTCCATATACCAGTTTTTTAAAAGTTGATGTAGGCAATGCTTTGGTAAATAGATCTACCAGATTATTTGTAGACCGTATTTGTTTAACAACAATTTGACGGCTTTGTTGAAGTTCATAAGTATAGAAGAATTTAGAAGAATAGAAGAAATATGTTTGGTCCTATCTCCTTTGATATAGCCTCCTCTAATTTGAGTGATACAAGCCGCATTATCTTCAAATATCGGTGTAGGCATTTCTATAGATAATGAAAATTCACAAGTATTTTGAATATGATAGATAACTAACCTTAGCCACACGCATTCTCGGCTTGTTTCATGAAGTGCAAGGATCTCAGAATGATTAGAGTATGTAGCAACAAGAGTTTGCTTTGTAGAGCGCCAAGAGATTATTGTGCCATTATATGTAAAAACATATCCCGTTTGTAAACGGGCTTTATGTGGATCAAATAAATACCCGGCATCAGTATAACCAATTAAACCTGGAAAGTTGCTGGATTTTGAATAATATAATCCTAAATCTTTCGTTCCACAAAGATAGCGAAAAAGATGTTTAATCCTATTCTAATGTCTCCGAGTTGGTGCTGAACTGAATCTAGCAAGCAAATTTACTGAAAGTGCGATATATGGTCTAGTACATTGAGCCAGATATAATAAAGCACCAATTGCATTAACATATGGTACTTCAGGACCAAGTATCTTTTCACCATCTTCAAGTGGTCAGAATGGATCTTTCTTAGAATCAAGAATTCTAATAAGCATATAAGTATTTAATTGATAAGCATTATCCATATGGAATCTTTCCAGAATCTTTCCAACATATGCTGATTGATGGATAAGTATTCCGTTTGATTTATGCTCAATTTCCAGGCTGAGACAATATCTTATCTTTCTCATTTCTTTATGAAGACAGATGTGTGTATAATATAATTATTATACTCTTATTTTATCAGATATTTACTGAGACGGTTATGCCACATCCGTCCAGATTGTTTTTGATCCATATAAGGATTTTTGTAGGTTCATCAAATATAGATTACGAGATCTCGGTTTACATGCTTCTAGCATTTTAAATCCTTATGGGATTATAAATATCTGCACTGATTGAACCACATTGATAAATGATTACTACGCCTAGATGACGTATTTCAAGCCTTTCAAAGGCAGCCAAATTTATCAAAAATTCAGAACGTAATCGTATTCATCAGTAGTGAATACCAAGTTTCTATAAGAAACCTTGTACTACGAGTCGTGCCTCATATCTCACGATCTCCTTTTTCTCATTACGTTTTTGTATAAAGACCTATTAGTATCCAACTAGTTTGACATCTCCAGGTGTCTGGAGTACTATTGGTCTAAATACTTTATATAAAGTCAATTCTTTTAGAATTGCTCCTTTTTACTTAGGCCAATCATGCCTTTTGTATACAATCATTGATATTATGAATATCATAATTATCCTTTATAATTTCAGTAGCGCTACTGTGTATAAAAATACATCATCAATGATTGTTTCTTTATGATTCCACATTTCTTTTTATGATTTATATAAATTTTTCAATTTCAATATACTTGAATCTCTGTTGAGATTTCTTCTATTTCAATAGATTTAGTCATTTCATAGACTCGTGTCTCTTTAGATATATCAAACTCTTATTGAGTTGATTTAGAGAAAGTGGATTTATTTATAACTCGAGCTTTGTTTACATTAGGATCCTGATAATAATACCTTTCAAAGGTTCATAAGCTTATGATATTCATCAGATGATTTATTTGTTGCATTTTACTCAGATCGTTCTTCAGGAACAATCACCCGGCCGGGGTTTATAAGATAGCAACTTATAAAATTTTTGTCACCTTTAATATATCAAGTAACTGATTAATAATTATCTGATGATCAATTATCTTTCGTATTTGAGTGATACGAAGACTGAAAATGAGACACTTTTATTACATATATAGAGAATTGAATTGGTATCTCTATTTTGTGTAAAAGTAACTTTTCATTTACTCCTTTCTTCTAGAAAAAATTCCATTTCTTATAATGATATGAAAATTAATCAATATAATAATACGCAGGTCGTGCGCAAAAAGATAAACTATCAGAAGCATAGATGATATGATAAAAGATTAATCAAAATCATCATAAATCTTAGAATGGTAGAGAAATGATAAGCAGTGGGTCAGAGATGAATAGAATGTCTCCATATAGAAATTGGTAATTGTATCGAAATAATAAAGTTCTCGCAATTACCTGGAGACGCTTGATAAGTGATTCTGCTAATCCATTATGAGTATGAACATGTGGAATGGGATGTTCAACATCAATCCCAACTGATCTGCAATATTCATCAACTAGTACCATAAAATAGCAGAACAGTCCACTTGGTGGATGAATAGGTCCACATATGTCCCCTTAAATCCTTTGTAGAAATGACGGGGATTCAAAATCAACATTAGAATGGGATGGTTTTATTACTAATTTCCCTTGTGAACATGCAGTAAATAAATTTTCATGGGATAAAAGAATCTTCTGGTTCTTTAATAGATGTCCATAAGAATTTTCAATGATTCTACGCATTATTGTAGATCCCGGGTGACCAAGACAGTTATGCCAAAGCATAAATATTTTTTAGATCTAAGAACTTCTGGTTCATAACTGTATAAACTTCTACACCTCTTATAAGAGTATAATATAATCCATATGATAAAGCACGTAGCTTTTCCACAACGAGTTTCTAGCCTGAGTTATGAGAAATAATGCACAGATACTCAATATTCTCATCATTTATACTTTCTAGGTGATATCCATTACACCGTATATCTTTGAAACTGAGCAGATTTCTTCTGGATCTGCTTGAATATAAAGCATCATTGATACATAGTTTAGTATTATTTGGTAACAATATCATGTCTCTACTGGAGCCTTCTATCAGATCTGCTGGACCTGATATTGTATTAACATTTGCTTTAAGCAAGGTTAAATTCAGAAAATATTTCTGATTTCGTAGAATCGTATGTGTCGTTGCACTATTGGCTAGACATATATCTCATGTACCTTGCTTTTCAATATCACTTAATTTACTGTTTGCTTTTATTGATGATTTCGGATTACATCCTAATCACACAATTTCAGCTGTGTAGTGATTTTGAATAAAGCAGTATTATACTTAGGGACTGATCTAAAGTCTTGAAAGCCTAAATGTTGCCATTGATACCTGTCATTTGGTAATGCAATATCGGGTTGGTTATCAAATCGATCTTTTAGTTCTTGCCATAGAACTTCTGGTTCTGTGACAGTTAGGTATTGGGCTTTCAGATCCTCATGTAGATGGTGACGGGTAATAACCATGGTAGTAAATTTGTCTTGTTCATATGCCTCGGCCCCATTTTCAATAGCGTAATACAGGCCTTCTGATTTTAGGAGTAATCTGGCATCAATAACCTAGGACATGTAATTCTCCCCAGACACTTCTAGTGCAGCAAATTTCAAACTTCCAAGCTTTGACATTATTACAGCTTCTGGTTATCCGAAAATCACAATCGGAGTCAGAACTTCTGGTCTGACTAAAATCTGAGGAATTTAAACCTTCAGATATATAAAGGAATATTTGTAAGTAAATAAATCCAGAAGCTTCAGGTTTCGATAATGATAAATAAATCCATAAACTTCAGGTTTTGGATGGGTAACCAAACTGTTTAAATAAAAATTGCAAAATAAAATGCGTAATAATAAATGCGAAAAAAGTAAATCTAGACAATCTCATAAATTACGGATAAATAAATAAATACAGATAAATAAAGTGCATAATAAATAAATCCAGAACTGCAGGTTCTGATAAGTTGGCCTAGCCAATCTCATAACAGCATATAAATAAATAAATGCGAGAAAATAAATCACGTAAAAGTAAATAAAATACGAGAAAATAAATTGCGTAAAAATAAAATACAGGAAAGTAAATTCAGAACTGCAGGTCCTGGTATTAATAAATAAAGGTCTAAAAACTTCAGGTTCTAGTAATAATAAATTCAGAGGCTTTAGGCTCTGGAAATAACAGTATCGTGCTGATAACGTGTTGTAAATTAAATAAAAGAATAGATGAAGAATATATTAACTAATAAATAATAAAGCAAAATAAGAGAAACAAGTGAGAGAGACGAGAGATGAAGGAATAGATTATGTAGTGATATCTGATCATCATCTTTATTAACAATACAAAAGGCCATATATATAGGTAAACAAAGTGAGGGGTGCTTATTGCAATTTTCTTTCTAACATTGCCACCTAGCATGAAGTAAGTGGAGACCATACATCCACGTGGGTGGTTGATAACCAAGAAAACAAAGATAGTGGAGGTTGGTGGAAAGCCACCGTTTATAACAATAATATATATTTTTTCACAATCTTCTTGCCTTCAAGTCCCATTCTCTTCGTCTTCCACCTTCTCACCCACACCATCTTCACCACCAGTCCACCACCCACTCGCTGAACTGAAACCCTGAATTTTTACTTGACATTCCAAAAAGGGAGAATTCACAACTGAAAATATATATTTTGGTGGATTTTTTTAAATTAAACACAGAGATTACGATAAAAATTGCTTATCTATGTAAACCTGGCATACTCGTCGTTTTTTCTTTCTTTCTTACATTTTATTCAATTTGAAAGGCATACTTACCGTAATAAATGTATTTGGTAATCGACAGAGAAAGGTGTCATATGAACTCACAAGAAAGGGCACATTGACAGAAATTAAATAGACAATTAACTCCTTTCTACAAATATTTTGAAACCTTTTTACCTAAGTCATGAGTGGCCATTAATAACCAATTAACCACATTTATTGATTATAAAAATTATTAATTTGAATAAATTTAGCTCATGTAACAACCAAAAAAATTAATGGATATTATAATTGATGGCAAGCACGATCATAAATAGTCAAGTAAATCAGCTTTTGTAGAAAATATTTTTTAATAAGTTTGAAAATTGAAGCTTCGCTGGCGCCTTAAAAGGGTCACATGGAATCACTAAAAAGGAAACACAGATTTAGAAGAATCAAGAAAAGGCAATAAATAAGAAAAACTGGCTTATCGATCATCTTCATAGTGTTAGTTTTTGGTCGCAATGGACATGAAGAGAAGGACTTTGCTGAAAGTCATCGTCCTAGGCGACAGCGGGTATTGTATATAATATTTGATCATTCAGTTTCTTTGATAGTGTTGGTGATGTTAATTAATCTCTTGATTTCAGGGTGGGGAAGACTTGTTTGATGAATCAGTATCCTCTGATATGGATTTTTTTTTTTTTTTGTTGTGTTTTATGTAATTAAGCGATTTTCATTTGAGAATGTGCATATACTTAAGGAGTTATTCAGATATGTGTACAAAAAGTTCAGTCAACAGTACAAAGCTACAATTGGAGCTGATTTTGTGACAAAAGAAGTCCAGATTGATGACAAACTGGTCACTTTGCAAGTAGGTGACACAAGTAATAATTAATATTATATGTCAAGTCAAGTAATAGTCTGTTTTAATTCTGAGTTTATATATATATATATACAGATATGGGACACTGCAGGACAGGAAAGGTTTCAAAGTCTGGGGGCTGCATTTTACAGAGGAGCAGATTGCTGTGTACTTGTATATGATGTAAATGTGCTTAAAACATTCGAAACACTTGACAACTGGCGCGAAGAGTTCCTCAAACAGGTCTGATCCATTTGATGATTAATGAACAATTGAATTGAACAAGATTGTGAATTATTATATTTAATTAATTAACAGGCAGATTCGGGTGTTCCTCCGTTCATAGTAGTTGGAAACAAGATTGACGTAGATGGTGGAAACAGCCGAGTGGTTTCAGAGAAGAAAGCAAAGGAATGGTGTGTGTCCAGAGGGAACATTCCTTACTTTGAGACATCAGCAAAGGAAGATTACAGCATTGATGAAGCATTCCTTTGTGTGGCAAAAACTGCACTTGTCAATGAACACAAACATCCACATGACATGTAATTAATTAAGTTTTGTTTTTTCTTACCTGATCATGATCATCAATATTTCAATTCATATTGCATTGATATCAATATCAATATTTCATTGCAGTTACTTCCAAGGTATCTCTGATACTGTTTCTGAAGTAGTTGAGCAAAGAGGAGGAGGCTGTGCTTGCTGAACCTCGACCATCAACTTCATATGATTCTCTATTTTTAATTATTGCTTCTGTTGTTAAAGCACTCTTTATTTGGTGTGCTAAAATCTTAACTTCAATACCTGTTTAATATTATTTTCTATTTTCTATTCAAGTAGAGTTTATGGGAAGTACATAATTATTATAATAATTATAATTATTCTATATACTTTTATACTTATTATCATTATCCAGTTTTGTAATTAGGGGTGTTTGGATCAAAATATGGTTAATTCCATTCCATTCGGTTGTTAACCAAACAAAATAATACTGATTTATAGACTAATTTTAAAGCCCCAAGTCCCAACCAAAAAAAAAAAAATCAGTTTTTCTTTATTAGATGATAAACTGCTAGCCTGGCCCATAAAATTTCACCCGACCCGGATACCCACAGAATAAACTATAGTCGGGTCACGGGTGTACATCTGTTTACTTAATTGTTTAAAACCACCCCAAAAATTCACTTTGCAAATCAATGGCTTCGTTGTATAATACAGCTTTGAAATGTAAACATTTCTCTCAAAAACCCACTTACTCAAATTCAAACACTACAATGCCGCCAAATTCAGAGTCATTTGACAGATTTCTCAAAGAAAAATGCAGAGCAGGTAACGTCTCTCCCGATGAAGCTCGTTTCTTTTTTGATTGCTTGATCCAGAAGAAACCCACTCCTCACATGTCATCCTTCACTATTTTGTTCACTTCTCTTGCTAAGAATAACCATTATGATACTGTTATTTCTCTTACTATGAAGTTTAACTCTACTGGGTTGTTGCCAGATTTGGTTATTTTCAACGTTTTGTTGAATTGCTTGTGCAAGTAGAGCTTGTGATGGTTCTGTGGTTCTTAGGAGGATCTTGAGATTGGGTTTTTGCTCAGATGATGTTCTTTTTACTTCGTTGATTAAAGGTTTGTGTAGGGAGGGTAGAATCACCAAGGCCACTTGCTTGTTTAACTATATGACTGCCTTTGGCTGTAGGCTTACTGAGATTACAGACGCGACACTGATACATGGTTTATGTCGAACAGGAAATATGAATGTTGCTCTTAAATGACATGAAAAAAAAAAATGATTACAGGGAATGATGAAATTGGCGTTATATGTAAGCCCAATATTGTTTGTTATACTAGTATGATTGATAGTTTATGTAAAGATGGGTTCATAGAGAAGGCAAATGAACTTTTTTCGGAAATGATGGGTAGCGGAATCAGTCCAAATGTAGTTACTTATACTTCTTTAATTCACGGTTTGTGCTGTGGGGGTAAATGGGATGAAGCTAAAGATTTAATTGTTGAAATGGTAGATCAACATGTGACACCTAATGTTGTGACATTTAATGTGATTATAGATGAGTTTTGTAAGAATGGGAAGATAGACAAAGCAAATGAATTGTTAGAATTAATGATGAAGAGAAGTGTGAGCCCCACTACAGTTACTTATAACACTTTGATATATGGTTTTTGCTTGATGGGTAGAATTGATGATGTGATGGGATGTAGACATGTTGTTTTTAGTTACAACATTATGATCAATGGATATTGCAAGAATCATAAATTAGAGGAAGCTATGAGTCTTTACAGGGACATGATTTCGGAGGGAATTATGTCAGATGCTACGACATATGGTGAAGAGAAATATAGTGGTAGATTCTTCAACAGCTTCTATTGTCACATACTTGCTTGCAAAGGATGAAAAATATCGTGAATGTTTGGACTGGCTTCTTCCATTTCCCACTCAAGAGCCAAGAAGAAGTTGACATGGTGAGTGTTTAGTGACTATCACTAGGTTGTAAGTTGTATCATATAACCTCAACTTGGGGAATTTCAGTTAATATTAGCTCTGTTTGCAGGTGTTTTGCCATTGAGCCAATTGTGAATATGTTTATAGGAAACTTCCAATGATGATGTCAACTAGGAGGGTTAGTCTAATTCATTTCACTAAACTTCTAAAAGCACTAGGTTCAGTGTTATTTTATACTTTAAATTATTTTGTGTAGTCAGTGTGAGATCTAGATTGATTTCACTAACTGGATTTAACTCCATATGTAGGAGCCAGGTGATCTGAAGCTTGGAGTTTGAAATCTGAAAAGGCAGTCTGATGTGTTGTAGTAGTTCAGAAGATTCTGGGGAGTGTGCATTTGTCTGGCTTGTATACTTTCTTGTCCTTTTCCACTTTTCCTTTTAGTAGGAGTTGATTACTTAGATTTTTTCTAAGTGTATTTAAATTGTATAGTATAGTCATCGAAATCATTTTCTTTGTGTGAAATTTTGAAGCTAATATGGCACTGAATTACTAACATGATGGTATCACAGTTTCACTTTTTTGTTTATGGGAATTTTGTTTCTCTTTTTTCCTTGTTCTGCTGCATTTGGTAAATATTACTGTAGATGATGTGGATTGTGGATGTTTGATCTTTTATGTCTTTGGAATGATGGAAGATATTGCTAGACTTTGTGCGGATTAATTACGATAAATATTCCTGGTTGATTAATCTTGACATGCTTGACAGTGACTTTCCCTTGCAAAGTTATTCATTGTAAATGATATGCAGTTTCAGTCCAAACAATACCAAAGGTCTGTTGGCAATTTTTATGTTGGAATTTTTGAGAGGGATGTTGATAAGATGGATATGTCTTTATGTTCTTCAATTATTTGTACTACATTTGTTAGTGATATAATTCAGACTTTAAATTCATGTTATTTCTGTGAAGTAAGTTTAGCAAATTTGCTCTGCCAGAACTAATGTTTTTCAGATGCTCCTTTCTGCAGGCTCATTGCAGTTTTGAGTGCAGGACTGCAGCTATCACAAAGCTCTTGATTGCAACGTAGCGGTCCAACTCTTCGAAGGAATTGAGAGCTAAAGATATGTACATGATTTTGTTTAATAATTATGCATCAAAAGTGATGGAACTTCTTCACGAGAAAAATAAAATGCCAGATGTTTCAACTACTTCAATTGTCGTGGTCAGTGTAACATGATAGCAATAGTTAGGTTTTCTTTAAATAAGAGCCAACAAGAAGTTAGTTGACATGGGCAGTGTTGAGTGAGTAGCATTCTAATCTAATATACAAGGTTCCATTTGCAAAACCTTATTATATGTTGGGACTTTGTAAACCAAAATTGTAAATTCAGGAGGTGTGTGTTTTACTACATGTGGTGAACATATTTAAGTGAAATCTCCAATGATGAATGTCAATTGTGGGAGTATTTTTTTTTTTTTTTTTTTTCCTTCCTCTTCTAAGATTGTTATAAACTGGAATGGTTTTAACGGTTGTTGTTTGTACAAAAGCATTAGTGGACAATGGATACACATTTCTTCTTTCTCTCATAAACCATGAAATGATGATAGCCTTGTTTGGCATGGCTTATAGAAGCCACTTTTTGGCTTTTGGGGTCCAAAAGCAACTTTTAGGGCTGTTTGGATGATTATTGAAAATGGCTTCCAATATTTAGAAGCTCTTCCATCCAAAGCTGGTCCACTGTGGCTTTTACTGAAAGTTTTATAATTATTTTATCCTTATTATAATGATCCCTTTCTGGAACAAACAAGAAATCAAGAACCCTAAAAATTCTAACCTAAAAAAAATCTGTCTCTCCCAACCTATTCAAATGAAGCAGAGAAAATGTACAGAGATGAAAATAAAATGTAAGAGAATAAGAATTTTCTGGAACTTCTGACTTTCACAACGGTTTGAAAAATCCTCTTATATTTTTGATTTAAAACCTTTGATTTTTTATTTTTGTTAAAAATAAAAATAAAAATAAAAATAAAATATAAAACTCTTGATTCAATCCTACAGTTTCATTATCTTTTTATTATTTTTACCCTTTCTCCCTTTCCAGGACCCAGGTCTGCCATTTCAAGTCCTTTAAAAAAAAAAAAAAAAAAAAAAAACCTATCCCAATAGAGCCTGATGTACCTTTAGTAAGAGGCAATATTTTTCATGTCTTTATTATCGTACACATTTAAAAGGTTATTTTAATTTAAAAGAAATAATATTTTTGAAGCTATTCTCATATAGAAAACTTAAGGCCCGATCGGTAAAAATTAAAATTAATTATTATTATTTTTAAAAATAAAGAGTAAAAATCAATTTCCAATCCAATAGCCATGGATCCTTTCCTATCCTATTATAATTTATAACTAACTAAAGGGATGGCAACGGGTGGATCAGTATGCCCCATAAAGAATTTGAATGTTTACAGTCTATTTTCTGTTGTATTTCTTCTTTATTTTATTTTATTTTTGGTACAAAGGAGGGCAACAGCCCGAGCAAGGAAGAGACTAGAGAGGAGGAGGAGAAGAACACAGTCTAGAGGAGGCAATACTATTCTGATCAGCCTGGAAGACCTCACAGATGACAGGAGGGGGAGCAACGAAGAACTAGCAACCAAACTCCATATCGCGCCCCAAATGAGCCAACACATCAGCAAGCCTATTCCCTTCCCTATGGACATGCTTTAACACGCAACTCCAATTAGCTGCCAACAGAGCAGCGCAGTTAGCAATAATACTAAACAGAGGGTGACAAGTAAAAACATCCTTGGAAAGAAGATGAACAACAGATAGAGAATCAGTCTCAACAATAATATTACGAAACCTAGCGTTCCACGCCATAGTAAGGCCTTCGAATAAACCCCAAGGCTCAGCTTCCAAAATACTACCCACTCCTCTCTTAAGAGCAAAACCTTTCAGCCAATTCTTTGGACGATCTCTAAGCACCCCGCCAACAGTAATGATACCAGAGTTGGAGTTACAACTCCCATCCACATTAAGTTTCACCCAACCAACAGAAGGAGGAGACCAGGCAATAGACATCAAAAAAGAATCTTTGATAGTATGAACAAGATTAGCATTCACCCAATCACAATAGAACCTGCTGATACACTGAAAAGAATTTTGAGGAACAACAAAATCAACCTCAAAGACCTTCATACATCTCCACTTCCACATGAACCAAACAACACAAGCAAAAAATAAATGCACCGGAACCCTGTCATAAGCCATATCACCATTCTTCAAATTCTTCATAATCCAACTGTCTAAAACCCTACTAACATTAGAAACCGAAGGCACCTTCCTAAACATACTATCCCAAATAGACAAAGAAATCCTGCAACCCCTCAACAAATGATCAACGTCTTCCATTGCAATGTCACACCTCAGACACGTAGAGTCACACGCCAAGCCACGGGTAACTCTATGAAGATTGGTAAGAATTTTACCATGAAGAAGGACCTAGAGGAAATGCTGCACTTTAGGAGAGAGATTAAGCTTCCAAATAAACTTCCAATTCCATAAAAAAATGTTATCTAGCTCTAAAAGGCCATGAAAGGCCGATCTAACAGTAAAATCACTATTATTAGACCACCCATAAATAACTTTATCAAGACCACTCTGGCTCCTACCCGTATGAATACTAGAAATTCTGTGGATAATGCCCCAATGAAGAATTAACGCAAGTTGCCGAACATCCCACTGACCATTCACAAGGTAACAGTTAATAGTTTGACAAACCATATCATCAAAAATATCAACAAGTGCATGATCACGAAGAACACCCACATCAGGAACCCAGTTATCAGTCCAAAACTGAATTTGTTCCCCATTCCCCACTCTCCAAAACAGCCCTTTAGTCAACAACTTGGCCCTAAAGGCAATAGCTTTCCAAGTACTTGAGCACACCACCCCCTTAACAAGATTAGTATCAAAAAGATTCCTAGAAGTTAGGTATTTGTGCTTGAGAATCTTACACTGTTAGGTTTTTGGTTTTTGGTTTTTGTTGGCATGTATTCCATATCAAAACGTTGTTTCTCTCGTATTGATAAGTGGTCTTAGAAACAATGATTCAAAACTTCAAAGAAAGACTCGGCTACGGTTCTTGCAAGATGGTGTCTTGTAAAGGGGAATAAGCTACATTGCTCATCAAAGGTATAATTGACCTCATTCCTCTTACAAGGCATAGGCACACACACACATGACATTCATTTGTGTCCCTGCATAGTTGTACACCATTAGTATAACACATTCACACACTTGGTAATGTATGCACATGCATTTGATTTAATTTGATAAACATTGTCAAATTGCATGTTCTAGGACTATGTCTATGAAATGGCATACTTGTGTGATCTTGTGCTTATTTGTTTCCGTGTTATTGTTTTTAGACTTGAACATGGTCTCATATAATTCCTTATTGAGTCCCGATCATTTCGGTTACTCATTCATTAGGTTTTGAGTCAAAACTAGGATGTTATGCTACTTTACGTTCTCAAATGTTGTGTTGTCTTCGTCATCGTGTATCGAGTCGAATTCTCAACCTTTTGTCAAAGCTTCAAAGTCGTCTTTGCGCATAAGGGAGTCACGGTTTGTAATCCAAATACGGATTCGAATTCGAATTCAAATTCAAAGTTTGGAGGCCCGAATACGGCCGAAGAACGTGAGTGGAGCGCGAGGAAGTCAAGAGTGGCCAAAGGCCATTTGGTGGTAAGCCTGTGAGGAGGCCGTGAGCCTTACGGACCACACACCTCTCTGCCCCGTGAGGCTCATGCGCCTCTCACGGGGTGGTGAGGTGGCAGCCTCTGATTCGTCACCAAATTTCCTCTCTTCATTTCATTTAAATGTCCTCATTTCCCTCCCATTTCATTCCAAGAAGAAAAATTGAAAAACATGTGCAAAATTTTCTCTCCAAACTTTCTCACCTTCCAAACACCATAACTTTCTCATTCGGACCCTGAATTGAGTGATTCAAGTTGGAGAAGTTTCATAATCAAGTCCTCTACCTTTTCCAAGTGGTCTTGTAGCTGTTTGATCGAGTTTTGTGGTGGTTCTACCTTCAAAACCGAACCAGCTCGTGAATCATAGGTATTTGACTTATCTTTGTGTTTTCTTCTTTTATAACCTTCAATTACCTTGTGGTTTCTTCTTCTATATGTATGTGTATGTATGATGAATGCTATTGAGAAAGATAGCTTCATAATCAAACCTAATCAAGTCTAATTAGAGACATATGTGAACTAGTTTTCTAGGATTCTAGGTTTTCACATGTTTGAGTGTTGTATTGTGATTAGTTTGATATCTAGGGTTATTTGTGAATTGATTGTTTCATTTTATGATCAATAACCTTGACATGTGCTTAGATCCTCTTATTGAACAAATCTATGATTAGCACTTATGATTTTGTATTTAGAGTCTAATAGGATTTAATTAATTATTCATTATATCCCTGCTCTAAATATTGGCTAGAATATTCATTGAACATAATTTTTGTTTCTAGCATTTTTGTGTATGTTTCTAATATCTTGAATATATGCTTCATATATATGATTGATTCAAGTGTTAGATGTGTGAATGAAACTAGGAGCCATATGTGTTAGGTGTTTTCACATGCTCTAGGTTTTAATTCAAGTTTTATATCTAGACTATTTTGACTTGTGTTCTCACATGATTAAGTCTAGTTTTCCATGGAATGTATTGATCGCATGTTCTATGCTGAATTGCTTGTTTGCATCATTTGCATTCATGGATCACACTTAGGAAGTCCTTGTAAAAGGCATGAAGTCTTGACTAGGACAAGGTATACAGATAGTCAAGTAAGGAAGTCTTGGTTAGGACAAGAGGTTCTGATAACCAAGCAAGAAGTTATGGCTAGGATCGAGAAGGTCTGAATAACTATACATTGGAGGCTCCCTAGAGGCATGAGGGCCTTTGATAGGGAGTTGGCTACATTATTGGTAGACCCGGACGTTTGGTTAGACATAGACTCCAATAGAGAGTGGTACATGGGATATGTATGCACTCTTGAGGAATTTTTAATCTTCCAACGATGTTGGTTAGACATGGACTCCAACATATGGTGGTTTCACATCATTGAGGGATTTCTTATCTACCAATAGGGATTGGGTAGACATAGACTCCAATAGAGAGTAGATCATAGATTGGTCACTCTTGAGGAATTTTTAATCCGTCATCCAATATATATAGTACCCAAAGGTTGTAGTTCAACCCGTGGATGTTTCCTCCTTGGAGGTTTTACTACGTTAAAAAAATCTCTTGTGTCAATTCTTTCTATCTCTCTCTTTCATATTTGTATATGTGTATGTTTTAATCTTGTTGCTCAATATTCACTTGTGATGTATTTTGAAACAAGATTTTGTAGGAACCTAGGGTTACAGATTACGCAGCGGAAAGGTTTTAAAATTTTTAAATGCAATCATAAAGTAAACCTAATTGTACAGTAAAATCGAAAACAACAAATAAGGTGAAACGATTTCATACCAGTGTTTGTAGGCTCCTTCTTTCTTTTCGATCTGATTCCTGATTTGAACCACAAGATCATCCTAGCTATCACCCGGGATTGGTAACGGCGTGTGGGCTTGTCACGGTACTCAGGAATAAGGAGGATGAAAAGACACACGAAAGCAACACCTTGCTATTGAAGTCGGTCACCTTAATATAAAAAACAAAAAAGCTTTTGTTTTTTGTTTGCAG
Organism: Acer yangbiense; assembly: GCA_008009225.1. Classification (NCBI taxonomy): domain Eukaryota; kingdom Viridiplantae; phylum Streptophyta; class Magnoliopsida; order Sapindales; family Sapindaceae; genus Acer; species Acer yangbiense. The sequence goes on along the minus strand of CM017766.1, from coordinate 36,907,949 downwards.
CACCCCTGTTTTTTTCTCTTTTCTTCTCTTTTCTTTTTTCAATGTGTATATGTATTAATCAGTTTCTTAAAAAAACATATATCATATATATATATTTAAAAAATAAACTAATCACTTTTTTTTTATTAAATCCTCTTTTAATAGATATTAATAAAGTTTGATTTTAAACTTTTTAAATTCAAATTCAATATTTAATTAAAAATAAAATAATCACATTATCTTATCTTTCAAAATTAAATATCAAAGAACACCCTCCAATAATGATTAATTAAATAATTAAATAATCTAATTATTTAATTAACATAATTATCATTTTCCATTAATTAAGTAATCTCATTATTCAACTAATTCCTGATTAAACACGTGTCACTTTCGTAACACAATTAATTGGACAATCAAATTAATTAATTAACCATGACCCTTGTTACCTAAATCGATTGGGCTAGCAAGGGGACCTAATGGACCCACAGTATTTTGAGCTCCAATAATTCTTATAAATAATTATTTAAACTTTTTAATTAATATTTTATGATTATTAACTTCGGTGTTATTCCACTAAAAACCCGAAGCTGCACTCTCTCAACTGTAGACGTTTTTACACAAACCAATAACTATTGGTGTCCATCGATATAGCTATTACATATGGTATGATCCTCCACAAGTAGTTCATAATTAGAGCTGGGCCATAATGTCCGTTATACCCCTATAATTACATCTTTCCATTAAGTACCATTGATTCTCTAATGAACAATAAATCCTACATTCCTTACGGAATTAGGATAGCGCTCATATTGTTCAAGCCCCGAATCAACCCTTAAGGGAACTACTTTCTACTTCTCCCAATAAAGAGTGGATTCCTCTATTGTGTACAAACCTTCCTAGCCACAAGCCAAACCGCGATTCCAATATACGAAGTTATTGACTGGGAATGCAACTCCGATCTCACCCATGGCATATCAAAAACCACGATCTAACCTGAAGGAGTCGATCAAAAACCACGATCTCACTCAACTTTATTTGCTATCTATGGACTCTTTAGATTGCTCGTTTCAAATTGAATCCATCTGTACATGACATTCATATACTTAGTTTGAAATTACATCCGGCAATATTGGATGTTAAATACACATGTTATATATAAAGTATGAGACAATTTGAATGAATAAATGATGCGGTCGTTTTGCATAACAAAATAATGTTTTAATGTGATCGTTTTGAAAACCGAGTTTGACCACTTGAAAATCCACTTAGATGTAAATTTAGTAAAATGGTAAGCAAGGATTCGTTCCACAGGGAATTAGAGTGATTAGTTGAATTAATTAACTAATCTAAAATGCAAATAAAGTAAATCATGGTAGTTTGGATGGTGTATGATTTGAAAAACCACCAAACATACATGGAAAATAAAAGCAATGAAATGTAAAGAGAAAATGAATAGATAGGAATCCAATATCAACAACCTAGATAAGAGAATGGATTAAACAATTAATTGGAAGTTTAGGGAAATGACAGAGTAGCTAATGGACTTTGAGCAATTAATATATGGCTTATTTAATGTACTATTCATACAATCAAGGGCCGATCTCATTCGAAAGTGTTGTTTAGGCCGTCACTACGAACCCTAAACAATCTTCCCACCAAAATGCCTAACCAATTAAGGAAATGGGGTCAAGGTGGGATCGGTTAGTGACGATCAAAGGTCTAGGCAATCATGGTAGGCCTACCCTCCAAAAGCCTACCCTATTCACTATGTGCTACAATCAATCAAGTGTGTCAATAACTCAACCAATTTTATCATAAATAAATCCTACAACATATTGCAATCAACAAGTGTGTCAATACTCAATCAATCACATAAGTGCAAGATCTAATTAAAAAGTGAATGAAACAAATTAACGGTGTGTTCTATAAAAGTCTAGATGGGGGGTGAATAGATTTTAAACGATTTTACCCAATTTTTGCATACATGTCAATTTTACGAAAATACCCCTAACTAGTCAAAAAGACAAACAAGTGTAATATGGTACGGAATGTAAACAACTTTTGATATTTACGTGGAAACCCTCACGGGAAAAATCACGGGCTAATATGTGCACCACACACGAACTTCGAATCCACTAATTGAAATGATTACAACCTAATCCCGGCTTAATGATCTAATCCCGATCAATAATCATCACAACTACCTAATCCCGGTATGAGTGGACCTAGTCCAATTGCTTATAATTTAAGCTACCTAATCTTAGAAGCTACACAAGACTTACTTCTCAATGAAGAGATAATACAACCTAAGTGAATATATGAAATACTCAAAATGCAACAAGAGCTAGGTAACCCTATATGCTTATCTAGGATGATGATATATCAATAAATACAATCCTAGATATCAAGAGCTAAATGACATGTCAAATAGCTTAGCTAAACATAGATTACGAAAACATAGATAGCTATCACAATACAACACTCAATCAATTCATCACAAACAATCTCTATCTTGTATCTAGCATATGATCTAAAAACATACAAGTGAATAAAGAGATGATTTGTTAAGAAAGATACTAAAATTAGATGAAGTTAGTAAAAATCTTACCAAGCAAGATGTGATGATGCTAAACCATACATGGATGAACTTTGATGCACAAAGGAAAAGTGTTTGAGTGATCAAAGATGAGTTCTTAATTAAAAATCTCTCTTTGAAAAAAAAAAAAACTCTCAATTAAAAATATGATTTTTGAGTCATTACTTTGACTTAAGAACAAAGAGGCATATATATAGGAGGTCAAATTGAAGCTGTGTCGTTTTGGCCAAAATCAGTTGTCGCCATTTGAGGTCGCCATTTGTCTCAGGGCAACCTCATGGCGACACCAATTTTTCTTCTATGTCGCCACTTGGTCGCCATGGCAACATCTCAGGGCGACCTTTGACGCAACACAAAAAACTTCATTATCGCCATTTGTCTCAGGGCGACCTCATATTTGATAGAATTTCAGGAATAAATTTCACTGTCGCCATGGCGACACCATCAAGTGGCAACACCAACAAAGGGCGACAATACCCTATTTCCACATGAGCACAATGTGTAAGTGTGCAAAGTGGTGAAACCAAAGGAGAAGCTAAGGGCATTCTCTAAAGGTAATCTTTGTGCTGAACCAAGCACACATTCGTGCATGCGCGGACGTTTTCGAACAATATCGGAAAATAAATTACAAGACACATAAACACAAAACAATATACAACATCAAAGTGCAAGTGTCAAATGTGACATGTGAAGAGAATGCACACATATGTAAGTATGCTAAGTGTGTGTGTGCAACTAAATCTGTTCAAAGAAAACTAAGTACTAGAGATTATACCTTTAGAGTGCTTGTCATCTTGAGGTCTTGAAAGGGTCTTTGAGCTAAATCCTCAATCACCTAAACTATCCTTACAAATCAAATCCCAACATGTGGTTTGTCCACGAAATAAGCCAATCAATGAATGGGAATCCTTACAATCTCCCCCTTTGGCTATTTCATGATAAAACCACCACTCACATTGATCCTCATAACAAAATTGAATCTACGGGATAACAAAGATATTCTACATTACAAAGAGATATAAAAAAAAAAAAAAAAAACTTCAAGTCTTCAATCTCTTGTAGAATTATCAACCCTTCAAAACAAAAGATTATACTTTCCAAAACAAGTGTATGTGAGATGATCAAGTGAAAATAAAATAAGCATTTGCATTTAAGAATTTAAGCACAACATCATGCAATGTATGTGAATGCAATGCTCCCCCTTATTGGGTTACTCCCGCTCAATATGTATTCTCTCCAACATGTACATTTGCTACTTACAATTAGCAACTCCCCTTACCACTTTTACTCCCCCTTTTTGTCATGATATAGGCAAAGGAGTAGTCCTCAACCGGGTCACTTCTAGGCAAAGAGAGATAGTAGAATACAAGATATTTGCATAATCATATAAGTCACTTTATGCATCTCAATTAATTGGAGAGAAACAAGGAGATTTATTTAAAGAAAATGTGTGAATCAAAAATGCTTTGCAGACAAGACATGTAGCATTCAAGTCCAAAATACAATGGTATTTGGCAAAGTAAATGACAAAGGTTTCTAATAAGAATTCAAACCAATTTCACCATTGTCATGAGTAAAGCAAGGATATAGAGATTTCGTTGATTTCAGTTTAAGAGCAACTATATCCAACTTTATAAGTGAAACATGGCATGAGCAACTTTGCACCCTATTTGATTTTTCCGGGTGAGATACCTGTATGATAGTAGCCATGTTCAACTAATAAAGAAAGAGAGACATTTGGATTTTACAATCCTTTGAACGGATACAAGATCCTTTATTCATTTTGAGTCTCATAAGTATTTCACACAAGTTTTGCATTTATATATTGCAATCATCAATTCATGCTTTTCATTTGAGCATGTCATTTTGAATTTCATGCTTTTTCATTTGACAATAGCATGTTATAAAAGAATCATCATATCATGGAGATAACTATAGGTCATTCAAATCATACTTCCTATGTAGATCTCCTAGTCCAAAAATGCATGTTTGAACATAAATATGACATGGATTGTAAATAAAGCATGGTTCACACTTATTGAATTGAAAACATATATACATATGTACAACCAAGCTTACTCAAGCAATTAAAAAGGAAGCATAAGATATTTTAAATTTTTGCATGTGACAAGTATGCAAAATAGCTCTCTTTGCTTGAGTTCCCCATATGGGGTCAATCACCACCCTTCATCAATGAAGGTCATGAGGTCCTATAGACCTACTAAGTCCATTGGACTTAGTTGAACCTATTAGAGACATGTTTGTCTCGTAGCAAGCGAGTTCATCTTTCCTAATCTACTTAGGTGATATACTTTTCTTCCTAGTGGTCAATGGTTCAAGAGTTCTAGATGTCATAGGATCATGTAAATGGATTACATCCTTCCTATGAACATGCATTCTAGCTCTAGCATTCTTCTAGCATTCTTCTTCTCAATCATGCTTTTAACTCTACACATTTTAATGTAATGAAAGCACTTTGGTCTAATATGACCATCAATACCACAATAATGACATGTAGGAATGAAGTTAGGAATCATACCATGTCCTTGCGCATGCACAGGAGCCTTCCTATGTCTTTGTGGTTGTCTTAGTAGTTGTCTTGGTAGTTGGATAAGATCTCTCCTTCTTTGTTATTGACCAAGACTTGGTTGCTTCCTTGGTTGAGGTTGCATGATTGGTCTCTTCCCTTGATGGAGTTGAGGTTGAGGGAAGTTGGCATGAGGAACTCTTGTAGGATGAGCTTGAGGTTGCCTTCTTGGCTTCATCTTCACTTATGCACTATGAGAGCATTGTCTAAGATCAATCTTCTTACTAGGAATTTGCACCGGTGAAGCTTATTTGTTGCTCAAGCTCTTGACAAACACGGTATTGTTGGGAGTGGAGGTCTCCTTACTATCTTCAAATCCAAAACCTCTCTTGTCACAAGGGCTCTTTCCAACACCAAGCATGTGGTCAAGCTTCTTAGTGCTTGAAGCCATCCTAGTCAATGACTCTTTAGCTTCATCAAGCTCCCTCTTCAAACCCTCTTCATTCCTCTTAGACAAAGCTAGCTCATCTCTTAGCTTGTCTTCAATCTTCTTGGATCTTTCCACTTGTTCATTTAAGTGGTCAATATGAGCTGAAATGTCTAGATTCTCTTCTCTTAATCTTTGAATCTTTTCCTTGGTCTTCATTGCTAAGTTTTTAAACTCAGTGAGGTATTCATCTAGAACCTTTTTCTCCACATATCCATGTGTGGAGTTAGATGAAGAGTCATCTTCATTGGAGTCAATTCCTTCCTGACTTTTATTCTCTTCTTCATTGTAGGAGATCGGAAAGGCAAAATAATTATTCTCACAATCATTCATGCTCGAGGGACTTTCTTCAACAATTTTCACTTTGTTGTCTCGCTTGTGAGATCTAGCAAGTGCCATAAACTTGGCCATATCCTCTTCATCACTTTCATTGGAAGTGGCGGCCATTTCCTTTGCTATTCTACTATTCTCCAAGTTTGCACATTCCTTAGAGATATGCCCGAATCCTCTACATTCGTAGCATTGAATCTTCTCTCTTGAAGACATCTCATGATTTGGCTTGACATTCTTGATTATGGTTTTCTTCTTTTTGAAGTCATCCCCCTTTGAGCCATAACCACTCTTTTGTAGATTCAAGAACTTCTTGAATCCCTTGGCAATGAGTGCCATGTCTTCATTTGAGTTATCCTCCTCCTCTTCCACCTTGGAAGTTTTCAAGGCTAGATTCTTTTTCTTTTTAGGAGGTGAGGTGGTAGCCTTTCTTGATTTATAGGCTAGAGGTCTTCCAATGACTTCACTCAGCTTCATATCCTTGTAGGAGTCATTTTCTTCTAAAGCCGTTACTTTGGGTTCGAACCTCTCGGGAAGTGATCGCATGATCTTTTGCTTTATTCTTTTATCCGAGTAAGGATCACTAAGTTGGTGACTTTGGTTCACAATGTCCATTAGCCTCACTTGGAAGTCATTGAAGTGCTCGTGCTCTTCCATCCTAATGGTCTCAAACCGAGTTTGAAGAACTTGGAGCTTGGAGTCCTTGACCACCTCGGTTCCTTCATGTGCAACTTCTAGGATGTCCCATGCCTCTTTGGCAATCCTAGTAATTTGAATTAGTTTGTACTGATTTTCATCCATTGCACATCGAATGGCATGTATGGCTTTGTTGTTCCACATGGAGTCAACAAACTCTTGAGGAATCCACTATGTCTTAGGCTTGAGAACCTCATCTCCTCCATCCGTAGGAGTCATCATTGGTGGAGCATATCCATCTTCAACCGCCATCCACGCCCTATCATGAATTTGGCATAAGTATGCTTCCATCTTCCTCTTCCATGAGGAGTAATTATCACCAGTGAGCAACGGTGGCCTCACGCTCGACTCTCCCTCTTTGCTCATCCCGAAATCACTCATAGTGTTTGGATGAATGCAAATGAGATGAATGCAAAATGTATGAATAAATCAAAAAACCACACAAGATGCAAAACACACCAATAATGAGCAAGGATCACATAAGTATATCTAGGAATCCGCTATGATACCAATTGAAACAAATTAACGGTGTGTTCTATATAAGTCTAGGGGGGGGGGTGTGGTTGAATAGATTTTAAACGATTTTATCCAATTTTTGCATACATGTCAATTTTACGAAAATACCCCTAACTAGTCAAAAAGACAAACATGTGTAATATGGTGCGAAATGTAAATAACACTTGATATTTACGCGGAAACCCTCACGGGAAAAACCACGGGCTAATATGTGCGCCACACACGAACCTCGAATCCACTAATTGAAATGATTACAACCTAATCCTGGTTTAATGATCTAATCCCGATCAATAATCATCACAACTACCTAATCCCAGTATGAGTGGACCTAGTCCAATTGCTTGTGATTTAAGCTACCTAATCCCGGAAGCTACACAAGACTTACTTCTCAACGAAGAGATAATACAACCTAAGTGAATATATGAAATACTCAAAATGTAACAAGAGCTAGGTAACCCTATATACTTATCTAGGATGATAATATATCAATAAATACAATCCTAGATATCAAGAGCTAAATGACATGTCAAATAGCTTAGCTAAACATAGATTACGAAAACCTAGATAGCTATCACAATACAACACTCAATTAATTCATCACAAACAATCTCTATCTTGTATCTAGCATATGATCTAAAAACATACAAATGAATAAAGAGATGACTTGTTAAGAAAGATACTAAAATTAGATGAAGTTAGTAAAAATCTTACCAAGCAAGATGTGATGATGCCAAACCATGCATGGATGAACTTTGATGCACAAAGGAAAAGTGTTTGAGTGATCAAAGATGAGTTCTTGATTAAAAATCTCTCTTTGAAAAAAAAAACTCTCAATTAAAAATATGATTTTTGAGTCATTACTTTGACCTAAGAACAAAGAGACATATATATAGGAGGTCAAATTGAAGTTGTGTCGTTTTGGCCAAAATCAGTTGTCGCCATTTATCTCAGGGCGACCTTATGGCGACACCAATTTTTCTTCTATGTCGCCACTTGGTCGCCATGGCAACATCTCAGGGCGACCTTTGACGCAACACAAAAAACTTCATTATTGCCATTTGTCTCAAGGCAACCTCGTGGCGACCTCATGGCGACCTCATACCTGATAGAATTTCAGGAATAAATTTCACTGTCGCCATGGCGACACCATCAAGTGGCGACACCAACAAAGGGCGACAATGCCCTGTTTCCACATGAGCACAATGTGCAAGTGTGCAAAGTGGTGAAATCAAAGGAGAAGCCAAGGGCATTCTTCGGAGGCGATCTTTGCCCTGAACCAAACACACATTCGTGCATGCGCGGACGTTTCCGAACAATATCGAAAAATGAATTACAAGACACATAAACACAAAACAATATACAACATCAAAGTGCAAGTGTGAAATATAACATGTGAAGAGAATGCACACATATGCAAGTATGCTAAGTGTGTGTGTGCAACTAAATCTCTTTGAAGAAAACTAAGCACTAGAGATTATACCTTTGCAGTGTTTGTCACCTTGAGGTCTTGAAAGGGCCTTTGAGCTAAATCCTCAATTACCTAAATTATCCTTACAAATCAAACCCCAACATGTAGTTTGTCTACGAAATAAGCCAATCAATGAATGTGAATCCTTATAGTGAATAAAACTATAATTGAATAAACATAATATTCAAAGCCTTAATAAATACTCATTGTCCAAAAAGTCTCTCAAATCATCCCCCTAGAATGGTGGTTTAATTACACATAATCACAAACAAAGATTAGGAAGTAAAATAGAGAGAAATCACCCTTGGGTCTCTCTTGTAGGCTTGATCCTCCCTTGAGCTTCCTTGTTGTGGCTAGTGCAAAGATTGGGTGTTGATGATGTGTCTAGATAGGTGGAGTCAAATGGAAAGTGACAAAGGAAAGGGGTGGAGAAAATGGATAGAGAGGAGTGATTTAGGTGAAGTAATCTAGGTGTTTATTGGAGAGGAGAATGGTAGGATTAGGAATGGTAGAAGAAAGGAGGTTTCTTGGTTGTCAAGAGTTGTTCAAAAAGGGAAAATAGTGATTAATTTATAGGGTTTTCATTTTAGGTCATGGCTGGTAAATTACCATAACATCCCTTTTGCATGGCAAATTACCGTTTAGTTCATAAGAGGGGTGAATCTTGTAATTTTCAGACCCAATCAGATTTGAACACAAAGAAGGTCACGATTTGTGTTCATGGCGGTGCTTGGGCGACACTGGGGCGATATCATCTGGAGCCAAAATCAACTCCCTGTCGCCGTGGCGACATCGAAATGCAAATCGCGACATTGATTTATGCAGTTTGGGAAGTGGCGACATAAGGGGTGATGGAGGCATGAAGATGTGGCTTGGATTCTGGCCGTTGGAGGAGCCAAGAAGTTGACGACCAGGCTGCCGTCCTCCTCGTCGTCATTTTGAGTCAGAAACCGGCCAACGGTAGGCCGAAAAAGGGGCACTTTTAGGCGGCAACGTGCTAGGGTTTAGGTCGGCAATGGCAGTTTGCACGCGTGAGGAAGAAGATGAATTTGAAAAAGATGGGGGACACTTAGCAGCAAATTGGGGTGCAATCAGTCTTGATGGTTTTGTCTTTTTAGGGGTGCAATTAGCAGTGAAATAAGGTGTAATTAGGTGCACCTTGAGGTAGTTGGGTCACTGACTTGGGCAAGGGAATGGGCTTGTGCATTGGGCCTATAGTGACTGTGCATAGAAGTGGCCTGGGGTGCACACAGGTGTGTCTTGCCTTGCCTTCTTTGGGATGCAGTTAGAGGTGGGCTGGGGCGCGTTTGGAAGCCCAAAACCCACCTCCAAAACGCACCGTTCCAGTTAAGCTGACGTGGCACCCCTTGCTGACTTGCCTGGCGAATTACACAAAGCTCCCATGTTCTCTTCTAATATTGCAATAACTTCAATCTTTCTTCTTAATTTACACTTTTGTCATCAATTGACCAAAATTACTCCAATGCCCCTGATCATTAGAAATACCTGAAAATACTTAATTCACACCATTAAATCACGAGATATTGCCAGAGAATCAGGCATAAAGAGAAGGAAGTGAGTGCCAGAATCATACCAATTTTGGTTCGATCAATAAACTACTTATTTTATTTATGTTCAATTCACATTTACAAATTACAAGCTTTAGGGAAAAAACCCCAACAATCTCCCACTTGCACTAAAGCATGTGAGACATGTCTTGTAAACCTAGACCTTCTAGGTGACCTGTAAACACTTTAACCGGTAAGGTCTTTGTAAATGGATCAGCATGATTGTCCTGTGATGCTACCTTAGTAACAGTCACATCTCTTCTCTGCACTATCTCTCTGATGAGATGATATTTCCTCTTTATATGCTTACCTCTCTTATGGCTTCTTGGTTTTTTGGAATTAGCCACAGCACCATTGTTATCACAATAAAGTGTGATGGGCTTATCCAGATCTGGAACAACTTTCAAATCGCTCAAGAACTTGTAGAGCCAAATAGCCTCTTTAGCAGCTTCACAAGCGGTTACATATTCGGCTTCCATGGTGGAATCAGCAATACAAGATTGCTTAACACTCCTCCACACAATGGCTCCACCACCAAGGGTAAATACTGATCCAGACATGGATTTCCTAGAATCCTTGTTTGACTGAAAATTAGAATCCGTATATCCTAACGGGATCAAATCCTATCCAGAATGCACTAGCATAGGTGTTCATGGGCATTCAATTATGCAAATGAGATCATATGATTAATGAAAAGTGTTTACCCTCTAAAGTTGATTATTTTAGGCACTAACTCTCACGGGTAGTCTCCACTATTGGTTAAAGCAATCTCGTGCTAAGTTCCGTTCACCAAGCACAAGAGAAAGGGATGATTACGCAGAGCGCAATGTCTTCTCGAGATGCTATTGTGATAGCGACACTTTAGTAATTAACGCATGCACATACTCCTTAACAACACATACCTCCTAGCATCTTATTTTAACAAAATGTGTTCCCTTGGTTTTATCAGAAAAATTTTTGGAAAATAAAATTTTTACACAAACACACTAAGTACAACATTAAAAACACTATGTACACTATATACAAGATGTACAATCATGTGACGATTGGAAAAGTGTTTAATGTGTCCACACCCCTAAACCTAAACATGACATTGTCCCCAATGTTTTCACACGGAAGACAATAAACGGTTACTAGGTTTGGTTGTTTGGCCAACAAACAACTTCCCAATCCAAACAAAAATGGATGGAGCAGTAGTGGAAAAGCGCGCTTTTCGACAACGGGCATTGCCCGTTGTCTATGCGTTATTGAAAACGGTCATTGCCCGTTGTCAATGCAGGGCAATGCCCGTTGTCGATGCGTTACTGAAAACGCTCATTACCCGTTGTCGATGCATTACTGACAACGGGCATTGCCCGTGGTTGATGCATTAATTACAACGAGCATTGCCCGCGGTCGATGAGTATTTTTTTTTTAAAAAAAAAAATCAAAATTAATTTATTGATTTTATATGTAGCTTGTTTAGTGTAAATAATTGAAAGATTAAACTGCTAAGCATTCAATATAAAAATCCACAAGCATTCAATATATATATTAAAATTTATAAATATATAAACATTGAATTAAAAATCTTAAGTATTAACATTACATTCACCCATAAACATTCACTTAATTAAAAAGTCTACTAGTTATAACAATAAGTTCACTCATACAAATCTTCAAGCTCTTTTTTTTGTTTGTCTTGGATAATGCTAATTGGAGCTCCTCCTGTAACAGGATTATAATGAAAGGAAGGACAAAAAACCGCTAGATGGATTATGAAAAAACCGCTAGATGGATTATGAAAAAAAAAAAATGCCGTCTGTATGAGTAAAAACAAACCATTCCATAAGTGTAGATTTATCAAACTAACCTTCTTAATCAACATGATATTTTCAACACATCAAAACATTCCATACCTGTACAGCAACACAAAAAGAGTTAGCAATTTTATTCAGTTGTCCTACACATTTAGAATCACATCCGTATGTGAAGAAAGAACAAAGTAAACATTTTAACCATTTCTTGCTTATGCTTAACTGCCACGAGTTTTTAAAGATGACACACTCAAACGGCAAACCTTTTACTTGCGATTCCAAAATGAAACCAAAAATTATATAAATAAGGAAACATACACTGCAACACAAACAAACACAAAGACAAGATCAATTCTTACATAATTAATAACAAAAAAAATAAACCGATCATTAGGATAAGGAAAATCAATTACATAAAAGTCACAAGAGTTGCAAACCGATAAGAATATTATAATAAGCAAATACACCACCACCACAATCAGTAAACCCAATTCTCTATTTCCTCCATTGCATCCGTTTTTGCAATCTATCAAGTGCTATGTTCCACAAAACATGTCTAGTAAATTATCAAAAGAATACCTTTCATAAAATGGAATTTTAGCATTGGTAGCATTCTGCTCCAACTGATCAAAAGCACCAGCTCTGGATGTATTTTGCACAGACTAGAGCTGGTTTCCAACCTTTCTTCAGATGATAATATGCATACTTTGTACATATAGTCTTCTTAGACCTTGCATTTTTCATACAAATAACCTTTTCATAACTCAAATATCTAATAGAATTGAAGATACATATCAATGAAGGTGAAAACAATAATAATAAAAATTCAAACATAAGTCGAGTAATCATATATGTTATAAAGCACCAACAGATAATGAAAAATGCATAATCCAGGCCAAATGATCAATCGCAGCAGCTCACCATGCCTGAAAATAAAGTACAACGTTTAAATAGATGCAATATAGCATCAGATTAATCAAAGGAATAATAAGATAATAACATATATGATGCAAAAAAATCACTATCACAAAATCACCCATCACACACCAGCATCACAGAAAAATCAACAGCACTAGAAAAAATGTAAAAGAGAGCAAATAATCTCTCACAAAAGGAAGCAGCACTATCAACAAGTTGTCTGCAAATCAAGGCCACTACAAATTAAAGAAGTACAAAAAGAGAATTTAATAGATTACAAGTTGTCTCCTTGGGTTACTCTAGCTTTTTGGATTCCTATCCAAGAATATAGTAAAGAAAAAAAATGGAACTTCTTATTCCACGATGTTCAACTAAAATAAAACTATTTGAAAGATATCAATCAAATATAAAATTAACAGTCACATGGGAATTCAAATTTTACCCTACAAGTTCTTGAAAACCAACATATAAAATTCTCATATAATAGTTGTGTAAAAGACTAAGAGTTTAATAGCTTTGATCTAATGATAAAAATGTCTTACCTACAAGTGGTCCAATCACCTAAACTCTAGCAATTGTGTCCTTTTATACCACCACAGCAATTGTGTCCAATCGCCACAATATTCTCCACCTAAACTCCTGTTTAAAAGAAAAAAAAATAACATTATATATATTTCTTTTGAACAGCTAGAGATTTATTAAGGCCAAACCAGGCAAAACACAACAAACAAATACAGTAATACACTACAACAACCCCAAACAGAGGGGAAAAGAACAGGGGAATATTCACACACTACTCGTGGATAATATTATAAGCCAATGCATCTTTCATGGTCCATTTCAAGATAAGTGTGTTAAAAATGAAAATTTAAATATATTGGAATTATTTACAACTAAGATTTGAGAATAAATTTGAAATAATTCTACTTTAAGTTCCAGGACAGTAAATTTAAAATGTAGAATCTGAAACTAAACTATATAAATGTAAAAACAAAACAAAAAACAAACCTTTTACTGTGCACAGATCAAGCAACTCATCATAGATTTATTAACAGGACAAACAATGTCAACACAACAGGACAAACGATGTGGTCCACAAAAAGGCAAAAAAAAAAAAAAAACAAGCAAACATGTTACCCATCAAACTTTTTTGAAGAGGACAATATCAAAAGTGTGGGCTTGGTGCAATATACACACACACATAATTAATGAAAGTATGAAACAAGAAAGTCTGGTTTGAGTCTTGATTAGTATGAAGGGAAAGAAAAAACAGAAAAGAAAATTCTCCAAAGGCTCCAATCTAAAACAAATTTAAATGTTTCTTTTTCTTTTTCGTAGTTTTTTTTTTCCAAGATACAAACTAAGGCTAAACCTGGAATGACAACGATAAGATTCCATTCAGGGAAAAAAAATGCAAATGCAAATGTTTCGTCCTCCATCAAAATATACCATCGGCTATTTATCATGTCTGATGCACAATAAAATAAAAACTGATGTGATAAAATTCGGTAAAAAAAAATTCTGCAGAGGTACTAGTCTTTCTGTAGGCAATATATTAGATAAAAGAACTAACCTCTAAGGCATCTGCAAAATTTCTTTCAACCTCAGAAATACAATTTTGAGCTTCTAAATTCATTCTCCCAACTTCATCATCAAATTTTTTTTTTGTTGCCTTTCATTTTCCCCTATGAGCTTGTCCAGTTGTATCTCAAGCTTTCTAGACAAACTTTTATAATCGAACTCTTCCTTTATTTTCAACATATTCTCCACCTTCATAGCCTATAGAGATAATGCTGGTATACAGTCAAACCCACGTAGCAAAGCCAATGCGAAGAGAAAACAAAATAAATCACACTAGGCAAAAAAAAGCTTAAACTGAAGCTAAATGTGCTCCACAGTCAAACATAGCTGCAATGCCTATCTCCTATAATTAAATATAAATGCATAAATACATATATCTTGACTTTAGGAATTACAGATGATAATTACATCAGCATTCTATACGACAAAACTCACCCTCTGTCCAAACAATATAGTACTGGCAGTCTCTCCTCGATGACGTGGAGATGGTCCAATGGTCACAATTAATGAGGTTCTTGCTGTTCCTGCAACACAAAGACAGATGTGAAGCAAACAATGAAATTGTGGTCACAACTGAATCAGCAATAGCTTTGATGCCTTAAAAAAGAATGCTATGAGGATATGCATAGAGAATAAACTAAAATTTGGGATCCCTGGTAAAAAGGCCAGAAATAAGATGTAACAACTAAACCGAAATGTGCACTAAGCCAGTTAGTAGATTGACAATTCGTCAATTCAACAGAAGCACATTTGGATACAGACAACATCTGAAAATTTGTTTTGTCATGGTCACGTAGACCTGAATGGCTTACCTCCGAATGAATCTCTAAGCAACCTTGTAAGCTTTGAATCACGAACTGGCACATGAGAAACCACATCAAAAAAAGAATTGATGCTGCGTGAGAAACCACATCAAAACCCCACATGTCACCTACATCATCTGTCACTACAGGAAGAGGAACCCATTTGGCCATCATAGATTTATAACTAAACACAATAACAGTTCTAAATAACAGTTCTAACCTTTCAAAATAATCGATCTGTTGATGTGTGAGCTGCGGGACTTCTCAAAATAAGAGTTATGTTGATGATGTTGATGCGTGATACCTGAGCGGCTTCTGTTGGTCGATCGAGAGAGGAGATGGAGGTTGATTGAGAGAGACGAGATATTAGGGTTAAGCTATTTGGGGATTTTTATTTTACAACGGGCAATTGGATTATATATGATCTTAATAACAACGGGCCTTTATCTGCCCGTTGTTGTTACAAGTTTATGCAAAACGGGCTTATGAATGTCCGTTGTTAATAAAACATATCCAAAACGGGCATATAAGGGCCCGTGGTGGAAAATATTTTCAGCGATTATTGGAAACGGGCATTTAAAGGCCTGTTGTTGATATTACTTATCAAAAACGGGCCCCCTATGCTCGTGGTGGATGTCTCGTTGTTAATAGGTTGATTTCTTGCAGTGACATGTCCAATCACATGGTATTGCATCCATCCAAGATGCTTCAAAATATTCTAAGTTACTAGATATTATCATCCTAGGCACTTTTATTCAAGCATACAAAAGTCCACACCTAGATCTAAGCATGTTACTAACTACAAAAATTATATGCAAGTAAATACTATATATAATAATGAAACTAAAAATACTGTAAATACAACCCAAAAGTAAAGTACTGAGTATACAAAAATGCGGAATAATACTCCGCCCATAAAAATTCACGGAGTACCAATCTGCCTAAAACTGTCCACTGCCATCACTAGTATAACTAGTGCTGGCACTGCTGCTGGTGGGGTCTAAGGGTGTGAAATGAACGCCTCTGGTAGAGTACTGGAAAAATGGCTTAGATGTAGGAAGAGGCCCAGCATACGGAACTATGCTAGTAGGTGACTTAGGCTTCTCCACAATGTAATCCATTGACTGAGCACTTGAACAGTCCCACTCCTCCGGAAGAAGTTCGATGCTTACTATGTACGACCTATCATTTTGCTCCTCCCTTGGCTTTGGCTCCGGCATCGGCTTCTGCTCCCTTATCATTCCCTAATAATGTTCGTTCACTATCTGCGCTGGACTCTACTCTAACCACTGCTACTCATCATAAGGTAAATCTATGAAATAGAAATCTTGATCATATGGGTTCAGTTGGGCCATTGGACTGAAAAAATACTCATCAATGTTAGTGAAAATGAAGGATAAGAAAAAGGTATACCTGACTGTGGTGCCGTAGGCATGCCTGGTAAATTGGTGGCGAGAGGTGGATCGGGCATCACGGGTGGCTCCTCGTGCCTGCGCTTCTGACGGCGCTCTTGCTCCTGATCAGTGGTCTCCTCAGAGGGATCCTCCCTCTGGTATCCCATCAAACAAGTAACCACTCCCTTTAACTTCCTAACTTGCTTGGCATGTTTACTAACCGTCTTCACCAAAGCGGCATTAGACTTAATTATGGCCCTTGCCTAAGCTGGTGCCCTTTCCTCTCTCTCAGACTTTGACTGCTCAGATCTGCTCTCATCATCTCCCACGTCATACTCTTCCTCTTGGGCTTCCACCTTGAAAGTTCTCACGGTGTGTTAAACATTAATCTAGAGGGGGAGGGGGGGGGGGGGGGGGGGGGGGGGGGGGGGGTGGGGGGTGAATAGATTTTTAATCGTTATTACCCAATTTTCGCATACAAGTCAATTTTACAAAAAAGCCCCTAACTAGTCAAATAGACATACAAGTGTAATATGGTGCGGAATGCAAATCACACTTGATGTTTACGTGGAAACCTTCACGGGAAAAACCACGGGCTATTTTGTGAGCCACACACGAACCTCGAATCCAGTAAATGTGAT
Organism: Acer yangbiense; assembly: GCA_008009225.1. Classification (NCBI taxonomy): domain Eukaryota; kingdom Viridiplantae; phylum Streptophyta; class Magnoliopsida; order Sapindales; family Sapindaceae; genus Acer; species Acer yangbiense. The sequence continues at coordinate 36,890,646 of CM017766.1, read as the reverse complement.
AAAATTGCAACCTAATCCCGGAAGTAATCACACACCTACCTAATCCCGGTATAAGTGAACTTAGTCCAATTGCTTACGAATTAAGCAACCTAATCCCGGTCACAACACAAGACTTAATTCTCTAAGAAGAGATTAACACCCTAAGTGAATATGTGAATATCCAAAATGCAACATAGAGTAAGGGAACCCTATATGCTTATCTAAGATGATGATTTTGCAATAAAAGCAATCCTAGATATTAAGAACTAAATGACATAACAAATAGCTTAGCTAATTAAGATTAAGCAAAAACCTAATTAGCTATCACAATACAACACTCAATCAAATCAACACAACAATCTCTATCTTGAATATTAGAATCTAATCTAAGAACAATCAAGTAATGAAAGAGATGCCATAATAAATAAAACACTAATTATATGTGATAATAGTGAAAAACTTACCAAGACAAGTGTGATGATGAAAGACCCATGCAAGCAAGCATCCTAGATATGCTAGAAGATGCTAGATGAATTTTGATGCATATGAATTTTGGTTTGAGTGTTTAAATGAGCAAACTTGGTTGCTTTCTCTCTTAAAAATCTCTCTTTTAAAAGTAGAGTTCTTGATGATTAAAGAGTCACATTCAGAATAAGAGAAAGTGATGTATTTATAGGCATGAAAAATAGAGCATGTGAAAAGACAAGTTTACCCCTGAAACGCACCGATCAGCGGTTTCAATCGGTGGCCAGGCCGCCGTTTACAACCGCCGAATGGCTCTTGAGAGAGGCAGGGGAACAACGGCGGTTTCAATCGGCGGTGACGAAACCACCGAATTAACCGCAGAATCAAACCCGAGAGATTAAATCAATCAGGTATGAACGGCGATTTCGAACGGCGGTCATGTCCGCCGATCATAACCGCAGAATTGATCTAGAGGTCTCTGGACTCAAACGGCAGTTTCATTCAACAGCCAGGCCACCGATCATAACCGCTGTTTCACCAAAAGAGGTGAAATCAAAGGAGAAGCCAAGGGCATTCTCCGTAGGCGTTCTTCGCGCAAACCAAGCACATACTAGTGCATGCGCGGACATTTCCGAGCAATATCGGGAAAAGAATTACAAGGCATATAAGCACACACAAAATACAACATCAAAGTGCAAGTGTGAAATGTGACATGTGAAGAGTATGCACACAAATGCAGGAATGCTAAGTGAGTGTGTGCAATCTAAATCTCTTCAAAGAAAGAATTAAGCACTAGAGATTATACCTTTGGCATGCTTGTCCCTTGAGGTTTTGAAAGGGCCTTTGAGCTTGATTCTCAAACTCCTAAACTACCCTTACACAATAAACCCCAACATGTGGTTTGTCCATGAAATAAGCCAATCAAAGAATGGGAATCCTTACACACTTCTCGTCTCTCAAGTTCTTTCCTTGTGATCGATCTCCGTTGGTCCCTCATTTGTTGTTTCAACTCCTTTGAATTGAGGAGTTTCTCAATTCCTTCCTTCCCTTCAGCTGCCTCATTGTAGGCTCTCCTACCTACATTGCCTTTAGGGGTCTCAATCCCATCCTCAGGTTTGTCGACTCGGATCCCAGCCTCACATGCAAAGTATGTGATCAAACAACGGAAGAAAAGGCTCAAGTTGGATCTCCTTCCCGATTCCGCTATCCTTCTCACTATAGTTCTCCCAACATCAAACTCTAAACGGTTTCTTATCTGATAGAGCATGATTGCGACTTCCTTGTTGACATCCGTGCGGTGTTGGCTTGGCATGAGTGAGTAGCTGAAGTATATGTTCCAGAAGTGCTCGTTGAACTCCAGCTCCCTCTGGTGAACCTTGCAGTCCTTGAGCTCTCATGGAATGTCCTTTATCCCTATGATAGCTGCCCCAAGCCTCTGGTCATAATTCTGGAAGAGGTCATTGGGTTCGTACTTGTCTTCCCACATCGGGTAGTCCGAGGTCATCAAATACTTGTTGATTTGCTCGGTGGTCATGGAAATTGGCCTATTACGGACCACCACCGGAGCTCCCATCTCGAACTCATCCGGATCTATGTTAGCGTAGAACTCCTAGACTATCTTCCGGTTGGCTCTCTTTGGGAATGAGACATAAGCTTCCTACCTTCTTCGACGAACTTCCTAAAAAACTGCTGTGTGACCCAACTCATCAAAGCTAAGGTCTCTCTCTAGGATCATGGGTCGCTTGGAAATGCCCATGAACCGCATCTTGAAAATTTCCTTCGGTGTTGGTTCCGGGGTGGAGAGAGCCTTTCCTTTTCTTCTTCTTGAGGAATCACCATCCTCTAAAGTTTGGGAAGCTCTTCTTTTTGGTGCCATCTATGGTTAGAACAATATACACACAATACTCCACCAAAGTTATTACTTGGGTTAAAGAACCCCACAATTCAAAACTATGTAAAAACATTCTAACTATATATGTGTAGTGTGTGTGTGTGTGTTTGTTAGAACAATTAAGCAACTCAATCCACATTTGTGCAAACACATTGCACAAAGTCTATCTTTCTCACGTGTGTGCATGCAACATGTGTATCAAGTGTGCAACTACATTGTACAAATAGCAATATGTGTGTAGTCATGCAAATGTGTGCCAAAATTCCTATGCATAAGTGTTTTGATTCAAAATGTACAAAGATAAAACACATATCACAACATGCATCTCCAAATAGGTATATATATCATCACCAATTAATCTCAAATAGGCATATTTAACAATCAATTCAATCACATGCTATATTCTGCTATCACAACATACATACAACCTCAATTGACAATTAATTTCCTCTTTGATAGCAATAGAACAGTGTCCATGACAACACTACACAATTTCGGCCAAATACAAACCCTAACACTAAAAAATTGTAAAATTTATTCAATCTTTGGGGAGTATTGGTCGAAATTAGTCCTAGCATGGATAGAAAACACTAACAACCTCAATTAACTTAATACAATCTACTTTCATTCACGTTTTCTCAAAAACCCTAACTTTCACGAGTTGGACAAGTGAAGATGAATTTAGAATGAAATTAGTGATTAAAAGGGAATGAACTGAGTTCACGTACCTTTCTTGTGATGATCCACACGATTTCGAGCAAGAGTTTGGTGAATTTGGCACGAGAAGTTGAGAGAATTTCAAACAAGGGGAAAGTGATCGTGAAAATGATAGGTGGGTTTATATAGTGGGCCAGAAAATTGGACTCCCGTGGGTTTATTTCTGTGGATGGAAACTGCGGGGTTCTTCAAACTCATTCTCAGCGACTTCACTTCTTCTCGTCCGCGAGATTATTTCCGCGGATTCAATCTCGCCACAATCCCCTGGAAAATTTTCAAATTCCTGTGACTTTTAATCGTTCTGGTTTGCAGGATTATTCATGCAGAAACGAACTCGCCAGATTTCTTCAAAAATCCTTCATCATTCTGCGAGTTTCCTCTTTCTGCCTGGCGGGTAAATTCCAACGGGAATGTAACTCGCCGAATCTACTGAGCCTTCTCCGCGACTTTCATACAGTCTGGTTCGTGGGATTATTCTCGCAGAGATGAACTTGCCACTTTTTCTTGTATTTCCTCCTTTTCCGTGAGTTTTTGCCCTCTGCCTGGCAGGTAAATTCCCACGGACTAGTCTAGCGAGCAATCTGAACCTATTCATTTCTCTTGTCTGAATTTCCTTCTTCAATTTTCCTATCACTTGCACAATATGACCATGCAAACATACAAAAAACCACATATATATCCTACATTACTCAACCTACATTAAAACTAAGGTATAGTTAGGACTTCAAACCCCCAATCCTTTCTTTTGTTCCCCCTACTATTGAAAGATTAATCTTTAAAGCTCTTTGGGCAAATACGAGCTAGATTTGGTTGCTCAATCATCCTACATCACACCATTGAAACAAAATAACTTATTCGACAATCAAAATATGTACAATGCTAATGTTGGCTAAGCATGCCTCTGAAATACAACCTATGCACACCTTAGCAAACCTTAAACCATTTACCTCCTCCAAGCCCCACCTAAAATAGGTGGCTCAATAACAACATATCCCTTGTCCTTCTTTTTGACCCAAAGGGGTCCCTTTCCACCAATGCCCTCCATCTTGGATTTTTCAACCCAAATGGACTTAACACGTGTTTTGGGCAACGAGGCGATACTTTTTCTAACTTGCCATCTTTTGTTTGGGCAATGAGGCCTAATGTGGCCTATCCTATGGCAGTAATGACATGTTGGAATAAAAGTGGAAAATGTACCTCCCGATGTAGTCATTGAAGGTTAAATGTTATTCTTCCTCCTTGTCCTCCTTCTTGGGTTTAGAGCAAAGGTATTGGGCTCCTCATGTGACACATGCATTGTCTTCTCGGGAGGTGGCTTTACCACTTCTTTGGACTTGACCTAAGTGCCTATCTTTGGCATAGCACGTTCAACCTGGTCCTCCCTCATCTTTCCTCTCAAGGTCTCTAGAGCATTGTCTCTCGATTTGATCTCTTCCTCCATGACCTTCATCTTGCCTTCGAATTCCTTATTCAAAAACTCATTCCGTTCCCCGAATTTGTCTTTTACTAGGGAGAAATCATCCTCAATTTTGTCTTGTAGGGCATAGTTCTCCTCTAAAGCATTATCAAGCTTGTTAGTGAGTTCGAAGTTCCTTTCCACCAACTCCCGATTTTCTTCCTTGAGTTAAGCAATGGTGTCTTTGTAGCTCGATGAGTCATGCTTTAGGAGAGGGGTTTTGTTGGTCACCTCGCCATGAGCGAGTGCTATGTACTCCCCTAGAATGGAGTGAGGGTCATCCTCATGTTCAGCACTTCCAATGTTGAAACAATCACTACCCTTCAACGGGTTCTTCATACTCTCAAAAACTTCAAACTCTACTGTTTGACCTAAGACTGTCATGGAGAGCCATCCCTTATGGACATCGATGATTGCCTTGGCAGTTGAAATAAATGGTCGTCCGAGCAATATTGGCATCTCCCTAGCCTTAGATGAGTCACTCTCCATTTCCAAAATAACAAAATCAACTGGGATTATCAGTTCTCCCACCCTGACCAGAACGTCCTCGACCACTCCTATTGGATGTCTTACTGAGCAGTTGGCTAAAATCAATTCCATGGTAGTTGGTTTCAATCCCTCTAACCCTAAATCTTTAAACAATGTGTGAGGCATTAGATTGATTGAAGCCCCTAAGTCTAACATCGCCTTCTCCTTCCGAGTTTCACCGACTGATACGGTAATGATGAAACTTCCCGGATCCTTCATCTTAGGCGACAATACCGTTTCCATGGCTACACTTGCTTCCTTGGAGATCACTATCATCTTCAGAAATTCTTTCTTTCGCGCCTTTGAGTTAAGCTCCTTAAAGAACTTGGTGTATGCGGGCATCTTCTCAATGACTTCAAGTAGGGGGAGGCTCACATTCACTTTTGATAGAATGTCGTATATCTCCCGGAAAGCTTGATCCAACTTTGTCTTCTGAAGCCTTCCCGAAAATGGAATTGGAGGCACATAGGGGTTTAGAGATTTGTGTATTCTAGAAGTGTCCTTTTGACCTAACTCCGGACCTCTACTTGTCCCTATCCCTACTTGGGTATCAAAGTTCTTCCTACTAGGTACTTCCCTGTCTACTGAAACATTAACAGGAATATCAGAAAATTTAGGTGGAGATGGGTTAGAAAGTACCTTACCACTTCTGAGCACTATGACTGCCTTGGCTTACTCAGATTGACTTGGGAGCTTCCTCGGCTCCTTCCTTTGACTAACTTCAGCATACTCCCCTATTTGTTTTTCTAACATTCTGACCACCCCTTCCATAGAGGTAATTATTGTGCAGTTAGAATCATTGTGGCGATATTGGTCAGTGGGCCTATACTTATCGTCTATCTGGCCCTGTTGGCGCCAAGGTAAATTTTCTTTTACCTTCCACGATTGCGTACTTTGTTGTGGTCTTGGTTGGTGTCCCTGAGGTGGATACTAATTGTTGTTGTTGTTCTGTTAAGGTAATGGGGGATTCAAACAATGTTTGTTCCCGTAATTCAGGTTCGAATGCTTGGCCGATCCGGGATTGTATGTGTTGGAGAAAGGATCGTCCAATTGTCTTGATTGACGTGGCGGATACACCACTTGTATTTCTTCCTTCCTTGGTGGCACTGGCTTAACCACGGGATACATGTCCATCCCACGGTTTTCCTTAACAAAAACCTGATCCGCTATCATAGGTTGGTTCCCAAACCTACACATGAGTGTCTCAATGTTCTTACTCATATCACTCATTTGGCTTGCCATTTCCGTGCTCACTCCTCCTTGATTAGCTCTTGTGTTCCTCTGCTGGGAATTCTGCTCAAGCATCTCGTACTTATCAAACACAAACTGTGCCGTCTTCTCTCGCATCACTCCTCCACACGCGTTGTCAACTATCGCTTGTGAGAGCCCAGTCAATCCATCATAGAATGACTGAACCTGTGACACTAAAGTATACTCGTGGTGAGGGCACTGTGCTAAAAGTAGCTTGAATCTACCCCATGATTCATGAAATGCTTCGCCTTCCCTTTCCTGGAAATCAGCTATCATACTCCGTATTTCCTTGGTCTTCCATGAGGGAAAGTACTTAGCAAAAAATTTCTGCTCTACACCGCTCCATGTGGTAAGTGATCCTGCCGGTAATGCCATGAACCACTTCTTGGTGTCATCTCTCATACAATATGAAAAACATCTCATCCGTAAGTGATCCTTCGTCAGATTCCTGAGTGGGAATGTGGTCACCACATTATAGTATTCCTTCATAAATTGAAGGCAATCCTCACCGAGGGTACCACCAAAGTGTGGGAGTGTGTTGTAGTGCAAAATTTTCAGCTCATAGTTCCTCTGGGCATCATCTAGCAATATAGCTAAAGGATGTGATCCAACGGTAGGCAATGAGAATTTCTTCATCATCCGTTGATTATGTGCTTGCTCTGATCCAGCTGATGAACTGCTAGAAGAGACTGAATCGCTCTCAAGGTCGGATAGTCCTCTGGGATTGTCTGTTGAAAGTATACAAACGTAGTCAAATTGCTTAAGGCATACCTAGGGGGGTTGAATAGGTATTTACACCTTTTTTCAATCCCTTGAACAAACTTTCGTTTGTCCCTCAAGGTAGCCTTACACATAACAAAATAAACCAAGAAAGACATACATAGACAATATGAGAATGTAATCATGTGAACAAGGTCTATGTCTATCACCTAGTTGTATGAGGTATAAGAACAAATAAACATAACAACAAAGAATACTTGTATTTCAATAGATGTTCAATGAGTTACAAGAGTGATCAAATATCACTGTACAAAAATTACAATATACAAAAGAATCATATATACAAAAATGATCAAAAGAATGAATCCACAAATCATACTTTACAAATACTTGCTTCACTATACATCACAAGTGAATAATATGAAACAAGATAATAACATACACAAATAAAATATAAAAGATAGAGATAGGAAGAATTAACACAAGAGATTTTTTAACGTGGTAAAACCTCCAAGGAGGAAACATCCACGGGTTGAACTACAACCATTGGGTACTATATATATAGGATGATAAAAATAGAAAATCCACAAAGTGACCAATCTTTAGCTCACCCAACCTAGTGGAGTCTAAGTCTACCCAACCCTATTGGAAAGTATGAAATCCCTCAATGATGCGGAACCACCATATATTGGACAACACACAAAACCAACATCGATGGAAGATTAGAAATTTCTCAAGAGTGCATACACCTCCCGTGTACCCCGCTCTTTTGGAGTCTATGTCTAACCATACGCCTAGGCCTACCAATATAATAGCCAACTCCCTATCCAAGGCACTCATGCCTCTAGGGAGCCTCCCATGCATGACTATCCGAGTCCTTCCGACTCTAGCCATGACTTCTTGCTTGCCTATCCGAGTCCTCCCGACTCTAGACAAGTCTTCTTGCTTGGCTATCCGAGTCATCCCGACTCTAACCAAGACTTCATGCCTTTTACAAGGACTTCCTAGTGTGATCATGTGAATGCAAATGATGCAAACAACCAATTCAACATAGAACATGTGATCAATACATTCCATGGTACAAATAGACCTTAACATGTGATATCACAAGTAATAAAAGTCTAGATGCAAAATACAAGAATAAAACCTAGAGCATGTGTAAACACCTAACACATAAAGCTCAAAGTCTCATTCACACATACAACACTTGAACAAAATATATTCATGAAGTACAAGTTCAAGATACTATAAACATACAATAAAATGCTAGAACCATGAGATCAAATCAATCAATATTCTAGCCAAAAATATAGAGCAAGGATTTAAGATGTAAATCAATTAAAACCTAGATAGCTCTAAAACACATACAAATACAATAATCCTAGATTTCATCAATCAAAGAATCAAATCAAATCTCAAGGTCATTTATCACAAAATTGATTCAATCAAGTCACAAATAACCTAAGATATCATCCTAATCACAATACAACACACAAACATGTGAAAAAACCTAGAATCAAGAAAACTAGTTCACATTTGTCTCTAAATAGACTTTTGATTAGGATTGATTGTGAAGCTATCTTTCTCAATAGCATTAACCAAACATACAAGTATATATAGAAGAAGAAACCCCAAGCAAATTGAAGGTTATAAAAGAAGAAATCCCAAAGATAAGACCAAAACCTTGGATTCACGAGCTGGTTCGGTTTTCTGTGTAGAACCACCAGAACAATCAATCAAACAGCTGCCAAACCACTTGGAAAAGGTAGAGGACTCGATTACGAACGATCTACAACTTGAATCACTCAATTCCGACTTCGTATGAAGAAGTTATGGTGTTTGGAAGGTGAGAAAATTGGAAAGAAAAATTCTGACGGGATTTGCAATTTGTCTTCTTGAAAATGAATTGGAGGGAATGGAGGGAATTTAAAAGGAGGAAAGAGAGAGATTTTTTGGGCCTATCAGAGGTGGCCACGTCACCCATTCCCGTGGGGGACGTGTGGGTCACACGGGACCAGAGAGGTCCTCTGGCCGTGGGTCCCACGGCTCCCACACGGCTTGGGCAATGTGGCCTTTGGCCACGCTCTCCTCTCGCGTGCTCCCTCACGTTCTTCAACCGTATCTTGGGCATCCGAACTCTGATTTTGAATCCGTTTTTGGATTATGAACCATGACTCCCTCACGCACGATGATGACTACACAACTTTGAAAAAAATGGTTGAGAAATCATCTTGGAAAACGACGATGAAGTCAACTCAACGAATGAGAACGAAAATTAGCGTAGCTTAGCTACATCATTTGGACTTGAAATTAAGTGAATGAGTAACCGAAATGACCAAAACTCAAAAAGGAATCATAATCCGCATATTCAAGTCCAAATACAAAAATACAGAACCATACAAACACAAAGACACACACATATGCTATTTCCTAGACATAGTCCTAGAACATGCAATAAGCAAAGTTTGTCAAGATAGTATAAATGCATGAGCATATATTATAAAGTGTGTGAAAGTGATATATAAATGATATTTAACCATGAAGGAACACACAAGGATGCCATGTGTGTGTGTGTGCCTAGCCTTGTAAGAGATATGAGGTCTTATATTACCTTTGATGATCAATGAAGCACATATCTCTTTGAAGCCGGCATCTTGCATGAATTGTGGCCAAGACTTTCTTCGTCTTCTTAAATCTTCAACATATGGACCACTAAACATTACAAAAGAAACACGTTTTGATATGGAATACATGCCAACACAAACTATAAACCTAACATCTGTCATTGTCGGTAGCCTAGCTATGCGATCAATATTTTCGATAAAAGGTTCGAGCGGAATTCCCAAAGGTCTTCCTTGCATCAAGTGGTAACAAGTAACCTGAAATCACGCTAAAAAGAAACTACCAAAAGGTTAAGTGCTCAAAACAGAATCCTAACTACAAATAACGACAATTATACTAACTAATGCTCTAAGAATGCGCAAACGCTGTCCCCGGCAGTGGCGCCATAGATTTTGAAGCGTCCGAACCGGTTCTACAAATATCACTACAAATTATGCTATACTACTACGGTTATTCTAAATGGGCGCGCGAGTTCTTTACTTTTTGCAATCGTACAAGTCGTTAAACGAGTGTAGTGTGCAGAGTAAGGGTTATCGTTCCCACGGAGGACTAGCAAATTACACTTACTAAGAATAAAAGTTATTAACACTAAAGTTCAATCTAACTAATGTTTGTTCAATTAACTAAGATGATCAACACATTAACTATGCTAAGTTTGGAATGGATTAAGGAAACAATTACAACTATTGGGTTTAAATTCTAGATTAAGGATTGCTAGGGGATAGATTAAATCAAGTAACAACCTATTAGCTAATCAATCATTATTAAGCTCAAACACCAAGACTCTAACATGCATCTATTCATGTGAAATTATGAGGCATTAAATCCTCAACCTTAATCACAATCTAAGATTAGGAGAGTGATTAAAGGAAGCTTACCCAAGGTATTAGTAAAGATTCACAAGTTAGTAATCTCTACAACATAGATGGCATAAGAGACTCATGCATAAATGGTCTTAATTGCATATAAGTTCATCAAGTTATTTGTGCATCAAATGATAGATTGGTGGTTGCAACCACCACTCATATTTGAATTAAAGAGCACATACATCACTTGAGAAGGTGAAGTTAATATGATTGATTATAAAACAAGGTTAACTACAATAACTACATCTAATCCCCTAACAAGAAAGATTTAGCTACTCATAGAATTAAAGCAACTAAGAAATACAATTGAAGAAAACATCACCATATGATAACTCTTGTGAAATGGAAATGATTCCCTTTTGCAATCAAAGCAACAACTTCTTCTATGATAAATTGAAGTAATCTATATTAATGTCCAAAAATAGTGTTTGGTTGCCTAGAGAATTGCTAAGAACAACTAACTTGGCTTTTCTAAGAGAAAAATATCTAATAATAATATCTATTCTATGAATGATCACTACTACTTTCTTTCTTACTACTTGTTCTACTTAGAGAAGTAAAATTGGATGGATAATTACAATAAAGGGAAGGCCTTTCAAAGACAAGCAAAGGTCCTTTTGTCCACAACTAAGGCTAAAAATGTAAAAGGGATGGAAAGTGAGTATGAAATGGCTGGATTCCATCCACTTGCAGCTCGTGAGAGTCTCTCGCGGGTATGTTCCGTGGCTTCTTTCTCGCGGAATAAACCTGCGGCTAATCTTCCTCTGTTCTTGCGGATTCCATTCGCAAGAATTGTCTCTCCAGGAACTGGTCTGAAACCACTGTTGTGCTCCTGTTGTTTTGGTTGGCGGCTTTATGCCCGCGGAATAGAAGACTTGAAGTCGCCGGATGTGGTTTTGACACATCCCGCGGCTACCTTCAGTTGGCAATTTCCTATGGGTTAGGGGAAATGAACCCATGGGTCTCTGTTTTCTTCCCTTCTGATTCCTTCCGCTGGACCTTTCCCACGGGGCTTTGATGTCTAAACCCGCGGGAACCGGGCATGCTCTGTTTCTCTACCTTTTTTGCCTTCTTTTCCTCATTTCGTACCCGAATGCCTTCGAAACGCCATACTTACCTGAAAACACATATTTACAATATTAAACCCCTAAAATTGCACGGAAAATGATTACAAAAACCAAGTAAGGTGGTGCTAAATGTGAACATTTGTAGCGCGATCAGTTTCCACGTAAAAATCAAGTGTCATTTAAATTCCGCACTTTACACTTGATTTATTGCATTGACTAGATTGGGGTTATTTTCGTAAAATTGACTAATTGCGAAAATTTGGTAATAACCGGATTAAAATCTATTCACCTCCCCCTCTAGATTGTTTTATACACACCGCGTATAATTAGTTTCAATTGGTATCATAGTGGGTTCCTAGATATACTTAAGTAATCCTTGCTTTTTGGTGTGTTTTGCATTTTGTTTGATTTTTGATCATTCATACATTAGCATTCATTTCATTCATTCATAAACACTATGAGTGGAAATGGTGGTGGTAACGAGGGTACTTCTAACACGAGACCTCCCCTACTCACTGGGTTGAATTATGCCTCTAGGAAAGGCAAGATGGAGTCGTACATTTGCCAAATCCATGATAGGGCATGGATGGCGGTTGAAGACGACTACAGTTCATCGACGATGACTCCTATGGGTGGAGGAGAGGATGTACTCAAGCCTAAGGCGCAATGGAATGCTCAAGAGTTTGAGGCATCGAAATGGAATAGGAAGGCGATGCATGCCATCTTATGTGCAATGGATGAAAATCAATATAAATTGATTCAAAACACTAGGATCGCTAAGGAGGCGTAGACATCCTAGAAGTAGCACATGAGGGAACCGAATTGGTTAAGGACTTTAAGCTTCAAGTCCTCCAAACTCAATTCGAGATGCTTAGGATGGAGGAGAATGAGTGCTTCAACGATTTCGAGATCAAGTTGATGGACATAGTCAACCAAACTCATCAACTTGGTGACCCGTATTCGAATAGGAGAAGCAAAAAATTATGAGATCTCTCCCTGAAAGATTTGAGTCCAAGGTAACGGCTTTAGAAGAGAATAGTGGGTACAAGGATATGAAGCCGAGTGTGGTGATTTGAAGACTTTTAGCTTATGAGTCTAGGAAGGGTCCTACCTCCATGCCTCCTAAAAAGCAAAAGGGAATGGCCTTGTTGATGAGAAGGTTCAAGAAGTTCACCAAGTTTGAGAAGAAGAGCTTTGGATCCAAAGGCCAAGACTGACTCCTTTCAAAAGGTTTAAGCCTAGGCAAGAGAGGAGTGAAAGGAAAGAGGTCCAATGCTTTGAGTGTGGCGGCATAGGACACATTGCTCCTGATTATGGAAATTTGAAAAACAAGAAGGGAAAAGTGATGGCCGCCACATGGAGTGGAAGTGATGACTTCGATGAGAGTGATGAGACTTCGGATGATGAAGATCTCATAGCTAACTTCATTGCCTTTGCGTTATCCCACAAGAGCAAATGTACTAGTGAAGAAGAGGAAGAGAGTTAAGGAGAAAATGACTCAAGTGAAGATGACTCCTCATCTAACTCCACAAATGGAAATGTGGAGAAAATGGATATTCATGACTACATAGTCAAGTTTGAGAGTTCAAGGTTAAAGAACAAGAGAGAAATTAGAAGATTGAAGGAAGAAAACCTAGAGCTCTCAAAACAAGTTGACCACTTAAGTGAAGAAGTGGTGAGAACCATGGAGAATGAAGATAAGCTAAGAAAGGAGTTAGACTTATCTAAGAGGAGTGAAGAAAAAATGAAGAGGGAGTTTGAAGATGCTAGAGAATTGATGGCCAAGATGGGCTCTAGCACTAAAAAACTTGACCACATGTTAGACGTTGGAAAAAGGCCAAGTGACAAGTTGGGTTTGAAAATAATAAGATGTCCTCCACTCCAAGCAAGTCCGTATTTGTCAAGAGCATGAACTTCAAGGAGTCTCCTCGTCGTCAATTACCTAGGAAGAAAATTAACCTAGGAGAGTGTTCAAGAAGTGCTTAAGTGAATGTGGCACCAAGAAGTCCACCTCAAGCTTAACCTACAAGAGCTCCTCAAGTTAACTTCCATCAACCTAAAGTCCATCAAGGAAATAGACCTATCATGCAAGCTTAACCAAGGAAGCAACAAAGTCTTGGTCAACAACAAAGAAGAAGAGATCCTTATCAATAACCAAGACAACCATAAAGACATGGAAAGGCTCCAATGCATACTCAAGGTTATGGTATGAGTCCTAACTTTATTCCTACATGTCATTTTTGTGGTATTGATGGTCACATTAGACCAAATTGCTTTCATTATATCAAAATGCGTAGAGTTGAAAGCATGATAGGAAATAAAAAGGCTAAAGCCAAGATGCATGTCTCTAGGAAAAATAGAATCAATTTGCATGATCCTAGGACATCTAGAGCCCATGTACCATTGACTTCTAGGAAAGAAAGTGTTTCACCTAGGTGGATTAGAAGAGATGCTTATTTTTGCCATGTTGCTCAAATTGCCTTGAAGGCAAATTCTTCTAATTTTTTGTACTTAGATAGTGGGTGCTCTAGGCACATGATGGGAAACAAGAGTTTCTTCAAGACTTTTGTCATGGAGAAAGGGGGATGTGTCACCTTTGGTGATGGATCCAAAAAGAGTGTTGTAGGGAAATGAACCATTTCCATTCCCTGATTACCTTCCTTGTCCAATGACCCGGTTGTAAATTTCTCGTATGCTACTATCTCTCTTTGCTAAAATGACCCGGTTGGGGAATACTCCTTTGCCTATCTCATGACAAAAAGGAGGAGTAGGTTGTGGTAAGGGAGAGTCCTAATTAAGAGTAGCTAATTTGCATATTGGGGAGATTACTAATTGAGGGGGAGTAACCCGTTGAGGGGGAGCATTGCATGATGTTGCTTAATTTCTTTAAATGTGTAAGTTCCTCAAAGTTTGATTGGCTTATTTCGGTGAAAAACCACTTGTGGGGTTTGATGTAAAGGTAGCTTAGGTTTTTGATTGTTGGTGCTCATGCACAACAAAGGCCCTCTCAAGACCTCAAGAGAAGAAGCACACCAAAGGTAAAATACTTGTGCTTACTTGCATTGAAGAGATTTAGTTGCACACACACACATAACTCATGCATATCTATTCTTCTTGTATGTTATGTGTTTTTATGTTTGTGCATTAATGTTCTTAACTCTTCATGCATTTGATGATTGCCATGCCATTAATAGCTTTAGATTGTATGATTTTTCATTTGGCATGCTTTGGCCTAAGTGACCGTTGTAGGTACCGCTGTGGCTTTCACAGCAGTAGCCACAGCGGTAAAATACCTGTCTTGGCCACTCTTTTAACCGCTATGATTTTCTGCAGCGATAAGCATAACGGTTTTGCGCACAACACTTACCGCTGTCATAACCACTGTGGAAGCCACAGTGGTAAGCACAATGTTTTGTCACTTGTTGCTTTTTAAGAGACCACCACTTGGATACCACTGTGGCTTTGGCAGTGGTACCCACAGCGATCGTCCCCTGTTTTTTTGCAAAACGCCGTAGCTTCAATTTGGACTCCTATATAAACATTGCTTCTGTAAGATCCTAGATCTTTGTTAGCTTGATTCCATTGCAAAACACTCTTTATTTGTAATGATTAGTTGCTTAGGTTTTTCTTGGTGAAAAGAAGCTTCAAAGAAGAAAAGCAACATCTCATACAAATATCGTCTTCAAGAGGAAAATCGCGTACTTGGATGTTACGGAATCAAGATTCTTCTTCCTCTTGCAAGGTGTAAGCGTACACACACACAATTCATTCATGTGTGTCGCTGCATCGTTGTGCTACATTTGGTATAACACATTCACACACCATTAAAGTATGCTCATGCATTGAACTCATATTGTCATACATTGTAGAGTTGCATGTTTTAAGACTATGTCTAGGAATACTTGTGTGATCTTGTGTTTATATGTTTGTGTTTTATTGTATTTGGACTTGAACATTATCTCATTTGATTCCTTATTGAGTCCCAGTCATTTCGGTTACTCATTCATTAGGTTTCGAGTCCAAACGATGTAGCTACGCTACTTTGCTTTCTCATTCGTTGAGTTGTCGACGTTGTCGTTTTCCGAGATGAATTCTCAACCTTTTGTCAAAGTTATATAGTCTTCATTGTGCGTGAGGGAGTCATGATTTGTAATCCGAAGATGGATTTGAAATCAGAGTTCGAAGGCCCAGATACGGCCGAAGAATGCAAGCGGAGCGCAAGAAGAGCAAGCTAGGCCAACGGCCAAGCTTGGAGCGCTGCGTGTGGAGGCCGTATGCCACACAGCCAGAGGAGTCCTCTGCCCACGTGTGCCACACGTACCCCACACGGGCCTGGTGACATGGTACACTTCAATTGGGTGCTTCCTTTGCCTCTCTCTCTCTCTTTTAAGAATTATTTTCCTTTTCTCCAAACACAACTTGAAGAAAATTGAAAAAGAGTGATCTGCAGAATTTCTTCATGATTTTTTGGTATCTTGCTTGAATCCTAACTTTCTCATTTTAATTCCGAATCACTTGATTCAAAAGACAAAAATGTTGGTCTTGATGAGAGCTACAAACTCCAAGTATTTTCAGAGCTAAGTGACTTAGTAATTCTTTGCTGTGAGCAGATTTCAGTCCGAGGTTCATACTTGTATGTGAAACATCTTCTTCTTACTTTCATTTTTGATCATCTCTTTTAATCTTCTTATTTGATAGATAAAATGGGTTAAGAATGATGTTAGTTCACATTCTAGGTTTGAATGATTGATTGATTGATTGAGTTTTAGCCTTGTGTTCTTATTTGAACATATTTTGCTAAACTTGATTAAACTTGAAATTGTTTCTAGAAATACCTTGTATGATGTGTCTCTTGATAATTTCCAGGTTTAATTTCATGATCTAAGAATAAAGAATTATTAAGTGATATATTGAATATTCTTGACTTGTTCTTATTGAATCACATGCATTGATTTCTAGGCACATTTGTGATTGTTTGTTGAAAGCATATCCTAAAATATCTCTAAGCATGTTCATAGAGCTTGATTGATCATCTTGCTTTATTTGGTTGTGATTGTTAGGATTATGCTCAATAGCAAAGAGTGTAATAGTGTTTTTGACAATCTATTCATATTAATAATGTGATTTCTGGTTTAACAAATCTTATAGCATTTACAATTTGAATATTATAATTGTCAAAAGTAAATAATCATAAGGTCAAAAGACTATGAGAAAAGAAGAATTGTTCGTACATCTGGATATGTATGTGGTAGACACAATTCTTTAGTTAGTCTTGAATAATGTTCACAACTTAAGTTAAAGGTTGGGCACCTTTATCTTGTTAAAGTTGTAGATTCTTTTACTGGCATTTGAGTGAGATCAAATGTGTTATGATGAGTCTAAAATCATCAAAGTGGCTTTGAGTAAAAGATCTAGTGCACTAGGTGCATTGAACTGGATCACAATGAAATACTTTATCTAGAACCGTCAGTAGATAAAAGTCTTTTCATTATCAGGACAATCGAAGAGTCTATCTTAATCCTGAGATAAATGATGGACTTATGGTTGCAAGTGTTATCATTTGAGTTATCAATGAGTACGATTATATAGCATAGTCTATCCTCGATAGTTTGGTGGTATTCATTTGTTAATCGATAGAGGACTTCATTTATAGATATGGACATCGTCGCTCCATTTATTCAATGAGAGTAGAATATCATCATATGGATGTTTTGAGGTATTGGATATTAAATCTTAACGTTAAGTTTTCGATAGAGTCTATTGAAACATGGCTTCTGGACAAGTCAAAATATCCAAGTTCAAAATGTGGTCATATGAGTAAATATGGTAACTTGGAGAGCTATAGGCGGTCTATGAGCTCTTGGCGATTACTGATATTCTTCACGAGGATACACCATCTCCAATAAGATTGTCTAGGGTACGAATGAGAAATATTTACTTTTTCTATCTTTATTTAAGAGTTCAATTTTAGCTCTTTAGTGGAATGAGTTAAAATTAATAGATTGGACCTAAGTGAATCATTTGTTGATTGTGATTAGGTTATGTCTATTGCAGCTTAAATTTAGATAGCCCACCAAGATCCCCAATCCACAAGGACTTGCATGGATCACTTGATATATTCTACCGGACCAATTTATGGGTCCATCTAGAATTGTATTTAATATATTAAGAATATAATTTGCACATTATTTATTTAATGGGCTGATCAATTATATTAATATATTAATGAAAGGCATGTGAGCTTGTTTCTTTTAGTAAGAATGGGTCTAGTTCACATGTGGGCTTTTTAATTAAAGTCTAATGGATTAAATAAAATAAGAAAATAATATTAGGCCCATGTATATGGTGTGGGCGGCAAGACTAGAATAATAGTCTAAAATATTATTTTATTTTATTTTATTGATTGATTAAATGGAAATTAATTAATTTATTAGTTAATCATTTAATTGAGAATCAAAATCTTATTCTGATCAGGAAATATGTTTCCTAGAGTTATACTATTGTGGTAGTATAATTAAAATAAAAGACTTTATTTGGTAAGTAGATAAATAAGGGATTTATTTATCTAGTCAAATAAGGAAGTCTTTTATATAGTCACAAATACACTAAAGAGTTGGATTATGGTTTGTATATAATATATATGCATGGGGATATGTGCAATATATATATATATATATATATATATATATATATATATATATATGCATGAATGCATGCGGAAATATATATACATATATGCATGCGGCAGAATAGATATTAGAAATACACTATTATATATTGTGCAAGTTAGATATATAATAGAAAGGGAATTCATGCAATTGATATGATAAGGCAAGTTGAAGTCGTCAACTAGATATATATTTTTTTATAAAGCAAGCTGAATGTGCAATATATATATAAGCATGCATAATACGCAAGACATATATATATATTTCTTTAGGCGTGCAGTTTTTATAAAATAGCCAATATAGATACATATTCTTGATATAGAATTTGGGAACCCTAATGCTTACTTGAGAGTTATTTTTCTTTTGCTTGAGAAAAATAAATCCAACTCTTAGACTAGTGTGAGAATTCGGCCAAGTGGAAAAGAGAGAAAAGTTTGTTCTTATTTCGATAGTGCAATGGTAACTTTTATATCAAAAGGTTTTGTGCACAATTTCGAATAAGGTTCACGCGAGTTTCGATCTAACGATTGTGAATTCAAAAGTGACCGGAACATTCTTTGTAGCCTCTTGGAATTTGTTGTGGCTAACGAAAAAGAAAAAGTTTTGTTAATCCATCCTCAGGTACACAATTCAAAGAGAAGGGAGACCACGCTCCTAGGTGATTCAGGTTCGTAACTGGATTGGAAGATCTTGCGGATTACCATCGACGCAATGTCAATCGGATCACGCGACAAAGGTATGATATCTTTAATATTATATGTTAATTAATTAAAGGGTTAAGGTTCAAATTATGGAAAAATTTTAAACTATACTAAACTCTATTTTAGTCTCGCTTCCGCTGCGTTGACCGTATTTTTCCCTACAGTGATTTGCATCATTTGCATCACCTAGATCATTGCCTTGTGAAAAGGTTGAAGTCTCTTGATTAAAGTGAGTGAAGCTTTATCTTGAGCAAGAAGACTTGGCTAGGAAAGGATTCTAGATAGCCAAGCAAGAAGTCTTAGTTAGGATCAAGAGGATCCGGATAACTAAGCAAAAGTCTTAGCTAGGAGTGTGATACTTCGGATGGTTGAGCTAGGGAAGCTTGACTAGGATCTTTGTGATCTAGATAGCTAAACAAGGAAATCTTCCTAGAGGCTTAAGAGCCTTGGATAGGAAGTTGCTTCCTAGAGGTGAAGGACTCATCTTTTAAAGGGAGTAGGGAAGTGATTCACTTAGTCTTATGGATAGACTAGGAGTTGATTGCATTGAGTGTGTATCTCTTTCTTTCATAGTGAATTGCTTTGCCGGTGGTTGTGGTATCAACCCGTGGATGTTTTCTCTTTGATGTTTTACCATGTAAAAATACTTGTGTCTATTTTCACTTTATATTTCTTTATCTTCTATATCTTTGTATTGATTGCATCTCTTGTATATTGATTTTCACATGTGTTGATTAAATCAATTCAATTGTTAAAACTTATCAAGTGTGCTTTTAATTATTGTATTCCGTATAATTTTTGAATTTGGAAGAAATTGTGCCTATACCTATTTACCCCCCCCCTCTAGGTATATTCTACACTATTGCTTAAGGGAATTTCATTTAGTATCAGAGCAGGTGTCTAGACGCACATAGATTGATCCTTTCCTTGTAGTGTTTTTATTTTATTTGTGATAGTCATGATTAAGGAAGTGTGTTCCTATGTGGCTTCTTTTGTTGAACCTATTGACTTGGATGAGAAAAAGATCAATGATCTTATTCTTGAAAGTGAATGCTTATCTAATGTCAATGTGTCCCTCAATAAGAAGCTAAATAATCATGGACTAGGCTCAAAGGAATTCAATGAACTTAAAGACAAGATCTTAAGTCTTGAAATGAACTTAAAAGATAGCAATGATAGACTTAGTATCTTGAAGCAAGAAATTGAGAAAAGGGATAGTTCTCTTGTTAGTGCTAGGAGACTAGAAAACATGCTTAAAGCCAAACTTAGTGAGCACTTAAATCAAGAGAAAAAGTATGAACAAGGGCTAAATAAATCACGTGAATATGTTAGGAAAAGTGATGACATTTTAGAGAAATATGCCATTAAAAATAAGATGCTTAGTGATAAACTTGATGATGCAAGTAGGATGATTCATAAGATGTCATCTAGGTCTAACAAGGTTGAATCCCTCATTAAAAGTGGAAAGCATCCATGTGACAAAGAGGTTTGGGTTATATCAATGAGAAGGAAACCCCTTCATCTAACAAATCTACTTTTGTCAAAGCAAGTGTTGAATCAAATGTAGGTACTCTCTCTCAAGGTAAAGCAATGAAAGCTACCGGAGGTGCCTTTATATCAACAAGGATCTCAAATGGAAGATCACAACAAAATCAAAGTTAAAAAGCATCATCCTCAAATGCAAGAGGTGGAGCATCAAAGGTTGCATTTCAAAGAGGTAAAAATGTGAGAAGACCAAATGCTTTGGAAGCAAATGGAAATGGTAAATTTCTCAAATTCATACCTATTTATCATCATTGTAATATGGTTGGACATATTCGACCTAGGTGATATGAATATATTCGGAAATGCGAACTTGATAATGCTTTTCATGATATGTCTTTGAATGGACCTAGGCAATCATCCATGTATGGATTTAGTACTAGACCTAGGAAGACCTTGGAAAAGCATGTTGTGAAGAAACTTGTTGATGACTTGCTTGCTAAATCTTATGTTGTGCCTCACTCTACTATGCATAAGAAAGTTGATAATGTTTTGTTTGATATATTTGAAAATGTTAATAAGGTCAAGGTGCATGTTAAAAAATTTAATATTGAGTCAAAGCATGTTAGTGGTAAGAGTGAGAGGCATGTTATGAAGTGTGGGTTAGAAAAGACACCTAATTGTCTAGTTGCATAATATGCTTTACATGCCAACTCCTTCTATTCTTGGTACCTAGATAACGGTTGCTCTAGGAACATGATCGGGAACAAAGAGTTCTTTGAGAATCTCATTTTAAAGGATGGAGGTTAGGTTACTTTTGGTGATGGTACCAAAAAGCAAGTTCTTGGCAAGGGAACAATTTGTATCCCCGGACTGCCTAAACTTCGTAATACTTTGTATGTTGATGGGTTACAAGCTAACTTGATAAGCATTACTCACTTGTGTGAAATTTTTAAGGAAGTTAGTTGTAACAAAGATGTGTGCACTATAATTGATAAAAATGGCAATGTTGTCCTAAGAGTCAAAAGGTCTACAGACAATTGCTATTGTCTTGAGATAGATCCTCTAACTTGCAACATGGCACATGAGTGCAACAAGCTTGATTTGTGGCATCAACGTTTGGGCCACATGAATTTTAAAGATTTAAAGAAGCTTGAAAAACATGGCATTGTTAGAGATCTTCCCAATCTTGGTAAAAAGCTAGAGGTGGTTTGTGAACCATGCCAATTAGGTAAACAAACCAAAGTGTCTCATAAGAAGAATTCTTACATAGCTACCAAGAGACCTTTAGAACTTGTGCACATGGACCTAATGGGGCCAATTCAAACCGAGAGCATCAATGGCAAAAAGTACATTTTTGTATGCGTTGATGACTACTCTAGGTTTACTTGGGTTTATTTTCTTAGAAACAAGACCAAGGCTTTTGATTACTTCAAAAAAAATTTGTAATCAAGTTCAAAATGAAAAAGGTCTTGATATCAAGAAAATATGTCGCATTAGGAGTGATAATGAGATAGAATTTGAAAATGCTTAATTTAGTAAGTTTTGTGATGGTTTAGGGATTTCTCATGAGTTCTTCGCACCTAGAACTCCTCAACAAAATGGTTTTGTTGAGAGGAAAAACCGTGTCTTGCAAGAGATGGCTAGGGTCATGCTCAATAGCAAGAAAGTCCCTAGAAACCTATGGACCGAGGCGGTCAATACCGCTTGTTATGTGTCTAATCGTGTATTTAGGAGGCCCGGCACAAAACAAACATCCTATGAGCTATGGAAGGGCAAGAAGCCCAATGTAAGTTACTTCCACACTTTTGGAAGTAAGTTTTATATTTTGAATAATAGACATCACTTAGGTAAGTTTGATGCTAAAAGTGATTTTTGTTTCTTTCTTGGGTATGCTATTAATAGTCGTGCATATAGAGTCTTTAACTTGACTACTAAGACTATTATAGAGTCTATCAATGTGAAGATAGATGACCTTAGCATGCTAAATTTGTGTGATGATAATAGTGTCAATGAACCTAAAGAAAACATTTTGAATGACACTAGAACACCTATTGATGTGGCTAGTAGTGTTTTCAGTCAAGATGATGAAAATGATAGTCATGTTGAAGTTGTAAGTCAAGGGTTGGAAAATGTTTTAAATGATAATCAACAAAACAATCAAGTTGTTGAACATTCTCACCCTAGACTTAGAAACTTACACTATCAGGAAGATATCATAGGTAATTTGAATGAAGGGGTTAGAACTAGAAATCAAATAGCTAACCAAATTTCATATGCTTGCTACACTTCTCAAATTGAACCCAAAAATATTAATTAAGCAATTGTTGATGAATATTAGGTTGGGGCTATGCAAGATGAACTTAATCAATTTGAGAGGAATGAAGTGTGGTCCTTAGTTCCTAGGCCTAAAGATATAAATGTAATTGGCACTAAATGGGTTTATAGGAATAAGACCGATGAAAGTGGCAAGATTGTGAGGAATAAAGCTAGACTAGTGGCTCAAGGTTACACTCAAGTTGAGGGTGTAGACTTTGATGAGACATTTGCACCGATTGCTCGTCTCGAGTCCGTTAGACTTTTGTTGTCCATTGCATGTATTAAAAAATTCAAATTGTTTCAAATGGATATCAAAAGTGCTTTCCTCAATGGATACCTTCAAGAATAAGTGTATGTTGAACAACCTATGGGTTTTGTAGACCCACACTCTCCTAATAATGTGTTTAAATTGAAAAAGGCCCTCTATGGCCTTAAGCAAGCTCTAAGAGCTTGGTATGATAGGTTGACTCAATATCTTATTGACAACCGGTATAGGAGAGGTGGCATTGATAGAACATTGTTTATCAAACATCATGATCATGATATTTTTGTTGCACAAATATATGTTGATGACATTGTTTTTGGGTCTACTAATAAAACCAAGGTTGATGAATTTGTAAGTGTTATGTCAAGTGAATTTGAAATGAGTATGGTGAGTGAGTTGAATTATTTTCCAAGAATGCAAGTAAAGCAAACTAGCATGGGCATAATGTTAAACCAATCTAAATATGCTAAAAACCTTGTTAAGAGATTTGGTCTAGAAAATGGAAAAAATTTTGAAACACCCATGAGTACTACTCTAAAACTTGACAAAGATGAAAAAGGGAAAAGTGTTGACCAAAGCCTTTATAGAAGCATGATAGGTAGTCTACTTTACCTAACAACTAGTAGACCCAACATTTGCTTTAGTGTAGGCTTGTGTGCTAGATTCCAAGCAAATCCCAAGGAATCTCACTTAAAAGTCGTCAAGAGGATCATTAGGTACATCTAAGGAACTCATAGTCTTGGTCTATTCTATTCATTTGATACCAATGATATCCTTGTAGGCTATTATGATGCCGATTGAGTGGGAAACTGACACGCCCGGAACGATTCTAATGAACTACGGTAAATGATGGGGCATGCGAGTGTTTTTATCCTTTCACAAGTATACGAATCGTTGGCCACGTATAGTGGCTATAAGTAAGGGTATTGTTCCCACAGGGAGGTTGGTACATGTAAGTCGGTTCTACGTCTTATGTTATAAATAAGCTAATTACAATAATTACAAGTGCATGAAAAGTAAATGGAGATGGCGGCAGGTAGACAAGCAACTAAACTAATGCATGACGATTACACTAAAATGGCATAAAGATTGAATTACACTAATGCGGAAAACTAAAAGCGATGCGAATCCTATGATCAAGGATACACAATCTCTATACTACAATGACAATTATAATTAACCTAAACTAATTAGATTGGCAATTAAGTAAGTAAGTAAATTAACAACTAAAGCAATACAATTAAGTTACACCAAATTAACTACAACTAACTAAATTATCATTAACTAATCTAACTAACTGATTCTTACAAAGGTTATGCAAGATTGAAGAGTTACACTAAATTAACTACAACTAACTAAATTATCATTAACTAATCTAACTAACTAATTCTTACAAAGGTTATACAAGATTGAAGATGCAAATGTTGAGGGATATATTAATTGATCTCAATTAAGCACCTTTGTTCTATGGTATATGCAATATAATCCTACCACTTAATTACCATCAACTATGGATATAGAATGACAATAATAGAGAGGTTTACAACCTAGAACATGAGAACTAGTTAATATGCATTGACATGCAAATAATAACCAAATCCTTTTCACTAGAGCTAATCAATGTTGGAAAACAAAGCTACATGTTACTAATGATCAATCAACAACATGTATCCATTCAAATAAGCTCCAATAAACACATGATAACTCAAGATGGATATAGTAAAGGTAAGATCAATTAAATACAAGATAAGTCATATAGAATCCATCCCTCAACATTGAAAGTGTTTACACATACATGTTCATAAATTACAAATAAGGAAGAGAAGTAAAAGTAAGAAGAAACCACAAGTAGGAAGCTTCTTGTTCTTCAATTGAGCACTATGTCTCATTCTTCCAAGCTAGGAAATCCAAATGAAACCATGTAGTGTTGATGTGGTGTAGTTCTAAGCTAGACTAAGGTTTCTAAGCTATTCTAGTGTAATTTAGGTATTTGGTTGGATATTATGGATTGTGTTTAAGGTGACAAAAGGTGAATATATATAGAGGGAAGGTTTAGGTAAGCTTTAGACGTGTAAATCTCCGAAGTTGGTCGTCCTCGCCGGTTTGGATCCCCTGCCTCGCGGGTTATGTCTCTCCAGCGTGAAGTCGCAGAGATTTACGGAAGTTGGCCGCGAGTTCAGTCTCCCTAGTCAGTGGGAATGTTCTAGCGGCATGAAACCGTGAAGTCTTCGCGGGTTTGGATGTCTTTGGGCATGAAAGAACTCGCTGGAAGTGAGCTTGAAACTTGCATTTCCATGGAGTTTGGAGGAAATGGAGGAGAGAAAAATCACGTGCATGGGAGGCTCAAAGAGGGCCTATTGTGACCGGAGGGATGGTAGTCGTCGATCTGGGCTGAACGGTGTCAAAAAACTGGTCAAAAAATGGCCAAAACTGCTTGGGTCTATCGCGGGTTGAAGATGGGTCGAACCAGGTCAACGGGCAAACGGATCGGGTTGGCTGAAGGTAGTGGACGACATGACGTAAGCGTGACGTGAGCTCCCTCTAAAACGGTGTCGTCCCACTTGGTGACGTGGCAGGCACGCTGTGCATTGGCTGGCAAATATCTGTCAGCTCCCCTGATTTTTCACTTATTCACATAATCTTCAATATATGTCCCGAATATTGCACTTTTGCCGCTTAAATGTCCAAAATGACAACAATGCCCCTTAACTTCCCTATTTACCTGAAACACTTATTTAATCCATTAAATACCTGGTTTTGCCCGAAAAACAAGCCTAAAGTAATAGGAATTAGGGGTATAAAATAGGTACTTTTGTACCTCGATCAGAAACATAGATGACCGTAAAAGCACATCGGGCAGTTGCTTTTATGTAGGGAATAACTTGGTTTCTTGATTAAGTAAAAAAAAAAATTTCGTTTCCCTTTCTTCTTTCGAAGCCGAGTACATTGCGGCCGGATCTTTACTTAGTCTTGAATAATGTTCACAACTTAAGTTAAAGGTTGGGCACCTTTATCTTGTTAAAATTGTAGAATTCTTTTACTAACATTTGAGTGGGATCAAATGTGTTATGATGAGTCTAAAATCATCGGAGGGTCTTTGAGTAAAAGAATCTAGTGCACTGGGTGCATTGAACTGGATCACAATGAAATACTTTATCTAGAACCGTCAATAGATAATAGTCTTTTCATTATTAGGACAATCAGAGAGTCCATCTTAATCCTGAGATAAATGATGGACTTATGGTTGCAAGTGGTTTCATTTGAGTTATCAATGAGTACGATTATATAGCATAGTCTATCCTCGATAGTTTGGTGATATTCATTTGTTAATCGATAGAGGACTTCATGTTGGACCTTGGTGTTGTTGGTGGAGCCAAAAACTATATCATCAACATATATTTGAGCTATGAAAAGCTCATCATTGTCTCTCTTGATGAATAGTGTCTTATCAACACTACCTCTTGAGTAGTTATTGTCAACAAGAAATTGAGTGAGGCGCTCATACCAAGTCCTCGGTGCTTGTTTCAACCCATATAGAGCCTTTTTGAGGCGATAGACATGGTTGGGGTGGTGTGCATCCACAAACCCCTTGGGTTGTTCAACAAACACTTCCTCTTGCAAGAAGCCATTGAGGAAGGCACTCTTGACATCCATTTGGTGCAATTTGAACTTTTGCACACAAGAAATGGACAAGAGAAGCCTAATGGACTCTAATCGGGCAACGGGAGCAAATGTCTCCTTAAAGTCGATACCCTCAATTTGAGAGTACCCTTGTGCTACAAGTCTAGCCTTGTTCCGCACTATGTTGCCATCCTCATCGGATTTGTTCCTATAAATCCACTTGGTGCCTATCACATTAGTGCTTTTAGGCCTAGGAACTAGAGTCCAAACCTCATTCCTTTCGAATTGGTTTAGCTCTTCTTGCATGACAAGAACCCAAAATTCATCATTTAAGGCTTCATCAACCTTTTTGGGTTCAATTTGAGAGGTGTAGCATGTAAAGCTAATGAGATTAGCTATTTGACGCCTTGTCCTAACACCCTCATTCACATCTCCAATAACATCCTCTTTGTTATGGAGTCTTCTAACCCATGGAGCGGGTTCATTAGAGTCCAAGAGAGGGACTCTAGTAATAGGTTATGTGACTTCATTATTGTCATTGGACGTCCCAACATTGGGAGTCACCACAACCCTCTCCAAAGGAGAGTCATCCTCTAAAACTTCCTCCTCCTCATAGTCATTAGACTTGAGCCTTGTATCATTAATAACAACATTTGATGATTCCATGATGGTTCGAGTCTTCAAGTTGAAAACTCTATAGGCTCTACTATTCAAGGCATAGCCAATAAAGATACCCTCATCACTCTTAGCATCAAATTTGCTAAGTTGATCACGGTCATTTAAAATGTAGCATTTGCTTCCAAATGTGTGGAAGTAGCTAACATTTGGCTTCCTACCTTTCCATAACTCATAGGAGGTGTTTCTAGATCCGGGCCTTTGGAAAACACGATTCCCTATATAACAAGCCGTATTGACGGCTTCGACCCATAGGTTCCTAGGGACATTGTTGCTATGCAACATCACTCTGGCCATCTCTTGAAGGACCTTATTCTTCCTCTCAACAACTCCATTTTGTTGAGGTGTCCTAGGAGCCGAGAACTCATGGGAGATGCCTAAGCTATTGCAATAGCTTTCAAAAGAGGCATTCTCAAATTCCCTCCCATGGTCACTTCTAATCCGTTTAATGCTTTTAATGTTAGAATTCATTTCATTTTGTATTTTAGTGCAAATCATTTTAAACTTATCAAAAGTTTCAGATTTTTCTTTAAGAAAATATGTCCATGTAAATCTAGAGAAATCATCAACACAAACAAAAATGTATCTCTTTCCAACTAAACTCTCGGTTTGCATAGGACCCATGAGATCCATGTGGAGAAGCTCTAAAGGCTCCTTGATGGAGAGATACTTG
The DNA here is from genome assembly GCA_008009225.1 of Acer yangbiense. Taxonomy (NCBI): domain Eukaryota; kingdom Viridiplantae; phylum Streptophyta; class Magnoliopsida; order Sapindales; family Sapindaceae; genus Acer; species Acer yangbiense. The sequence continues at coordinate 36,862,680 of CM017766.1, read as the reverse complement.
CCCTTTTTGTGCATGCTCTTGGTTTGTTTTCCTTGTTGACAAGGTCCACAAATTCCATTGGCTTTCTTCCCAAGCTTAGGGAGGCCACGCATACAATCGAACTTTCCAAGGGTTCTTAAATCCCTAAAGTTCATGTGGCCAAGTCTTTCATGCCACAACTCTATTTTCTCATCCATGGACACATTGTTTGAGACAATTCTAGTTTCAAGACAATAGCAATTGTCACTAGATCTCATACCTTTCAATAAGGTTTGTCCATCGGGCTTTAGGATTGAGCAATCATCTTTACAAAACAAGACGGAATATCTTTCATCAATTAGATGTGAAATGCTTATTAAATTGGCTTTCAAACCATCAACAAATAAAGCATCGGATAAGGAGGGTAATCCGGAAACGGAAATGGTTCCTTTCCCTACAACTTTCTTTTTAGATCCATCACCAAAAGTGACATATCCTCCTTCCTCCATAACAAGAGTCTTGAAGAAACTCTTGTTTCCCATCATGTGCCTAGAGCACCCACTATCTAAATACCAAAAATTAGAAGAATTTGCCTTCAAGGCTATTTGAGCAACATGGCAAACATTTTCATTCTTTTTAATCCACCTAGAAACAATATTTGCTTTCTTAGTGGTCTTTGGTAATTGGGCTCTAGATGTCCTAGGATCATGCATAACAATTTTATCATTCCTAGGAACATGCATCTTGGCTCTATTCTTTCTCTTCTCAATCATGCTTCTAGTTTTGCACATTTTAATATACTGAAAGCAATGCGGTCTAATATGACCATCAAATCCACAAAAATGACATGTAGGAATAAAATAAGGAAACATACCTTGTCCTTGAGCATGCATGGGAGCTTGTCCATGTCTTTGTGGTTGAGTAGGTTCAATCCATCTTCATTGTTGAACCGGTCTTGCTTGCTTCCTAGCTTGAGGTTGCATGATTGGTCTCTTTCTTTTGTGAGCCACTTGTGGAGGAATGTTGGCTTGAGAGACCCTAGAGGGTTAAGCTTGAGGTTGCCTTCTTTGCCCCATCTTCACTTGTGCATTTGAACATTGTCCTATTTCTAACTTCTTCCTAGGAATTTGCACAAATGAAGTTTCTTCGTTCCTCAAACTCTTGACAAACACGGTATTGTTAGAGGTTGAGATCTTCTTGCCATCTTCATACCCAAGATCCCTCTTGTCACATGGACTCTTTCCAACACCAAGCATATGGTCAAGTTTCTTGGTGCTAGAATCCATCCTAGTCATCGACTCTTTTACTTCTTCAAGCTCCCTCTTTAGACTTTCTTCATTCCTCCTAGATAAGACTAACTCCTCTTTTAGCTTATCTTCCATCTTCTTGAATTTTTCCACTTGTTCACTTAAGTGGTCATTATGAGATAAAAGCTCAAGATTTTCTTCTCTCAACATCTTGATCTTTCTTGTGCTATTGATTGCTAAATCATTAAACTCAGCATGGTATTTAGCAAGCACCTTTTTCCTCACAAAACCATTTATGGAGTTAGAAGAGGAATCACTTTCTTCTCTGAAACAAATTATAGCACGGTGTGTATAAAACTATCTAGAGGGGGGGTGAATAGATTTTAAGCTTATTACCCAATTATTCGTATTAAGTCAAATTACGAAATTACCCCAAACTAGATAAAGCAATAAATCAAGTATAATATGCGGAAATTAAATAACACTTGATTTTTACGTGGAAACCCTCACGGGAAAAACCACGGGCTAGTAAGTAAGCCACACTCGAACCTCGAATCCACTAAATGTGTAAAACGATTACAACCTAATCCCGGAAGTAATCACACACCTACCTAATCCCGGTATGAGTGAACCTAGTCTAATTTGCTTACGATCTAAGCAACCTAATCCCGGATGCTACACACAAGACTTACTTTCTCTATGAAGAGAATACAACCCTAAGTGAATATATGAATATCCAAATGCAACATAGAGCAAGGGAAACCCTATATGCTTATCTAAGATGATTAATATGCAATTAGAACAATCCTAGATATCAAAACTAAATGACATGTCAAATAGTTTAGCTAATCAAGATTAAGCACAAAACTTAATTAGCTATCACAAAAAAAAAACTTCTCAAACATACATCATACTAATCTCAAACTTGTATTCAAAGTATATAAAATAACATACAAGTAATTAATTGAGATTGCTAGCTAAGAGAAACACAAAATTTGTAAGATATTAGTGAAAAGCTTACCAAGCAATGTATGATGAAGAATCCATGCAAGATGACATCTAGAAGATCAAGGATGATGCTAGATGATGATTGATGATCATGAAAAAGTGTTTGAGTAATAAAAAATGAGTTCTTGGAATTTTTCTTCTCTTTGAAAAATATCCTAAGTATGAATTCTGAATATGAACTCTCTTAATTGACCTAAAGACAAAATGGCATATATATAGGGGGCCAAATCAAAGTGTGGTCGTTTAAGTAAGTTTCAAAGAAACGCGCCAATCGGCGGTTTCAATCGGCGGCCAGGCCGCCGATCATGACCGCCGAATTGAGCTCGTGAAGAACAAAGCATAAACGGCGGTTCATTCGGCGGTTTCATGACCGCCGATCCCAACCGCCGAATCAAACTAGAGAGATTAAAATCAATCAGGTATGAACGACGGTTTCGAACGGCGGTTTTGTGACCGCCGATTCAACCGCCGAATTAGACCAAGAGATAAATCAATCAGGTTTTGAATCGGCGGTTTCGAACGGTGGTCGTGACCGCCGATCTTAACCGTAGAAATGCTTCAGACTAATCTGGATTGAAACGGCGGTTTCATTCGGCGGCCAGGCCGTCGATCATAACCGCCGATCACCTAGAAAGGTGAAAACCAAGGAGAAGCCAAGGGCATTCTCCATAGGCGGTCCTCGCGCTAAACCAAGCACATTCTAGTGCATGCACGGACGTTTCCGAAAGTTATCGGGAAACGAATTACACGACAACATGACACAATTACACACAACAAAATATAATAAATAAGTGCAAGTGTGAAATGTGACAAGTGAAGAGAATGCACACATATGCAATGAATGTTAAGTGTGTGTGTGCAACTAATCTCTTCAAAGAAAAGTAAGCACATAGAATTTTACCTTCGGTGCTTATCAACACGAGGTCTTCAAAGGGCTTCGAACAATAAGACCGATACTTAGGCTACACTTACAAAGAACCCCAACATGTGGTTTGTCCACGAAATGAGCCAATCATAAATGGGAACCTTACAATCTCCCCCTTTGGCTATTTCGTGACAAAACTGAAAGTTCTCAAAGTGTGTTCTATATTAAAGCTAGAGGGGGGGGGGGGGGGGGGGGGGGGGGGGGGTGAATAGATTTTATCTAATTATTACCCAATTTTCGCATGCAAGTCAATTTTACGAAAATGCCCCTACTAGTCAAAAATACATAAAAGTGTAATATAGTGCGGAAATAATAAATGACACTTGATGTATACGTGAAAAACCCAACCACTGGGAAAAACCACGGGCGAACTCGAAATCACTAATTGAAATGAAGTTTACAACCTATGTAGACCCCGTCTAACACTCCGGTCTGTAACCCCTCACTTCTACCCAGCTGGCCTTTATTAGCAACCCTATTCCAATTTGCTTGATCCTCGAAGTCACTACTTGTAATGATGTTTACAGCCTAATCCCGGTCTGTAACCCACCACTACTACCCAGCGGGCCTGTAATAGCAACCCTAGACCAAGACTTCAATCTCTCAAAAGAGATGCACAACCCTATGTGAATATGTATGAATATTGAATTAATGCAATAAGAGCTAGGGTACTCTAAATGCTTACCTAGGATTATAAGATGACAATATAATCAATCCTAGATATCACATATAGCTATATGTCATGGCATATAACTTTAGCTAAGTAAAGGATAACCAATCCTAGATACAAAGCTATCATATAAAACCCACAAACATTCAAAGGATTAACTAGTTGATTAAAAAACAATCTATCAACCTAGTTATCAATATATCACACAAGAATGTTCATGGCATAGCTTTTAGGCAATAATGACCTAATCAAATAAGCTATGAAAAATAATCTCAATCAACAAATGAGATCAATTAGCTAGATGGCATATGAACATTAAAGCCTAGCTAATAAATAATAACCCAATCAACACATAATCTCAATCTTATATGTAGAAATTAATCTAAACACATATAAGTAAAATATGAGATAAAATTGATAAGTAGAAACACTAATTATGTAAGATAAAAGTGTTCAACAAATCATACCATGTGTGTTGAAGAAGACCCATGCATTGGCATATGCTAGATGAACCTAGATGATGCCTAGATGATGATTTGTGCATGTGGGAATGGGTTTAGAGAATTAAAGATGTGATCTTTAAGCTTTTTCTCTCAAGTCTCTCTAAATATCTCTCTAGGGTTCTTGGGATGCAAGACTTGTATTCTGAACCAGAGATAAGGATGTATTTATAGAGACCAAAAACAGGGCAGGTGAAAATACAATTTTGCCCTTGAAACGCACCGATCGGTGGTTTCATTCGGCGGCCAGGCCGCCGAATTGAACCGCCGAATGGCTCCCCAGTGGAACAGGGGAACTTCGGCGACTTCATTCGGCGGTTTGGAAACCACCGATCCCAACCGCCGTTTTGGACCCGAGAGATATATTTCAATCAGGTCTCATTCGGCGGTTTCGAACGGCGGCCAGGCCGCCGAACGTAACCGCCGATTCACCAAAAATGGTGAAACCAAGGAGAAGCCAAAGGCATCTCCACCGGCGATCATCGCGCAAAACAAAGCACATCAACGTGCACGCGCAGACGTTTTCGAACATCCTTAGGGAAACGAATTACACCATACTAAAAGCTAACATACATGAAGTGCAAGTGTGGGTATTGAATGCATCCTAATGCCTATCATGTCATGGCATTTCATATAACAAGATGCAATCAATTTAATGCAAGAAGAGACATTGAATAAACAATAAAGCACAATGCACACAAAATATAAACACAACATTCAAGAATAAGAGTTATGCATGTTGTGTGTGTGTGCAACTATATCTCTTCAAACCAAAGTTAGCACAAGATATACCTTTGGTGCTTGTCCTCTTGAGGTCTTGGAAAGGGTCTTTGATCTTCAACCTTAATGACCTAGACTACCCTTACAACCAAACCCCAACATGTGGTTTGACCACGAAATAAGCCAATCTATTAATGGGAATCCTTACAATCTCCCCCTTTGGCTATTTCGTGACAAAACCACCACTCACATTGATTCCTCACAACATAATAGAAACTACGGGTCTACTATGATTTTCTACTTTACAAAGAGATAAGATAAATAGTCTTGAAGTCTTCAATCTCAAGTAGAACAATCAATCCCTGAAAGCACAGTTTCTATACTTTCCAATACAAGAAAAGGTGAGATGAATCAAGTGAGATAAAACAAGCATTTGCATTTAAGAATTTAAGTACAACATCATGCAATGTATGAATGTGCAAATGCTCCCCCTCAAAGGGTTACTCCACCTCAATAAGTATTCTCCCCAACATGCACAATTGTTACTACAATTTGCAACTCCCTTGCAACTCCCCTTACCACAACCTACTCCCCCTTTTTGTCATGATATAGACAAAGGAGTAGTCCCCAACCGGGTCACTCAAGGCAAAGAGAGATAGTAGCATTCTAGTATATGCATAATCAATATAAGTCACTTTATGCAATCTCAATTTATTGGAGAGAAATAAGGAGATTTATTTAAAGAAAATGTGTGAATCAAAAAAATTGCTTTGCATACAAGACATGTAGCATTTAAGTCCAAAATACCATGGTATTTGGCAAAGCAAATGACAAAGGTTTTCAATATGAATTCAAACCAATTTCACCAATGTCAAGAGAGAAGCAAGAATATAGGCTTTCATTGATTTCAATTTAAGAACAACTATATCCAACTTTATAAGCCAAACATGTCATGAGCAACTTTGCACCCTATTTGATTTTTCCGGATAAATATCCGTATGATAGTAGACATGTTCAACCAATAAAGAAAGAGAGACATTTGGATTGTAAAATCCTTGAATGGATACAAGATCCTTTTTCATTTGAGTCTCATAAGCTTTTTCACACATTTTTTGCATTTAAAAATTGCAATCATCAAAACATGCTTTTTAAGATAAACATTTAGCATGTCATTTAGCAATCATCATGTCATGGAGATCATTATAAGTCATTCAAATTAAATCCTATGTATATATCTCCTAGTCCAAAAATGCATGTTTGAACATAAATATGACATGGATTACAATACAAGCATTGATCACACTTATTGAATAGAAAATATATATACATAGTGTAACCAAGCTTACTCAAGCAACAAAAAGAGAAGCACAAGATATTTCAAATTTTTTGCAAGTGACAAGATGCAAAATAGCTCTCTTTGCTTAAGTTCCCCATATGGGGTCAAATTTCCATACCACTTCAAAGAAGGGTATGAGTTCCTATGGACCTACTAAGTCCTTTGGACTTGGTTGAACCTATTTGAGACTTGTTAGTCTCGTAGCAAGCGGGTTCATCATTTTTAATCCACCTAGGTGACACTCAGTCAATCCTAGTGGACAAAGGTTCTAGAGTACAAGATGAAAAAGGATCATACACATGATTTTCTTCCTTTTTATGAAGCATCTTAGCTCTAGCCTTTTTCTTGTCAAACATGCTTTTAGCTCTACACATTTCAATGTAATGCAAACAACTTGGTCTAATATGACCAACAATACCACAAAAATGACAAGTGGGAATAAAGTTAGGAATCATACCATTCCCTTTAGCATGGATAGGAGCTTTCCCTTGTCGTTGTGGTTGTCTTGGTTGTTGGATCGGATCTTTCCTCTTTTGTTGAAAACCAAGACGAGGTTGCTTGCTTGTCTGAGCTTGCATGATTGAACTCTTCCCATTTGTAAGGATTCCCATTAATAGATTGGCTTATTTCGTGGTCAAACCACATGTTGGGGTTTGGTTGTAAGGGTAGTCTAGGTGTTTGTTGAAGATCAAGACCCTTTCTAAGACCTCAAGAGGACAAGCACCAAAGGTATATATCTAGTGCTTACATTGGCTTGAAGAGATATAGTTGCACACACACACAACATGCATAACTCTTATTCTTGAATGTTGTGTTTATATTTTGTGTGCACTGTGCTTTATTGTTTATTCAATGTCTCTTCTTGCATAAGATTGTTTGCATCTTTTTATATGAAATGCCATGACATGATAGGCATTAGGATGCATTCAATACCCACACTTGCACTTCATGTATGTTAGCTTTTAGTGTGGAGTAATTCGTTTCCCTAAGGATGTTCGGAAACGTCCGCGCGTGCACGGTAATGTGCTTTGTGTTGCGCGATGATCGCCGGTGGAGATTCCTTTGGCTTCTCCTTGGTTTCACCATTTTTGGTGAATCGGCGGTTACGTTCGGCGGCCTGGCCGCCGTTCGAAACCGCCGAATGAGACCTGATTGAAATATATCTCTCGGGTCCAAAACGGCGGTTGGGATCGGCGGTTTCCAAACCGCCGAATGAAGTCGCCGAAGTTCCCCTGTTCCACTGGGGAGCCATTCGGCGGTTCAATTCGGCGGCCTGGCCGCCGAATGAAACCGCCGATCGGTGCGTTTCAAGGGCAAAATTGTATTTTCACCTGCCCTGTTTTTGGTCTCTATAAATACATCCTTTTCTCTGGTTTAGAATACAAGTCTTGCATCCCAATAACCCTAGAGAGATATTTAGAGAGACTTGAGAGAAAAAGCTTAAAGATCACATCTTTAATTCTCTAAACTCATTCCCACATGCACAAATCATCATCTAGGCATCATCTAGGTTCATCTAGCATATGCCAATGCATGGGTCTTCTTCAACACACATGGTATGATTTGTTGAACACTTTTATCTTACATAATTAGTGTTTCTACTTATCAATTTTATCTCATATTTTACTTATATGTGTTTAGATTAATTTCTACATATAAGATTGAGATTATGTGTTGATTGGGTTATTATTTATTAGCTAGGCTTTAATGTTCATATGCCATCTAGCTAATTGATCTCATTTGTTGATTGAGATTATTTTTCATAGCTTATTTGATTAGGTCATTATTGCCTAAAAGCTATGCCATGAACATTCTTGTGTGATGTATTGATAACTAGGTTGATAGATTGTTTTTTAATCAACTAGTTAATCCTTTGAATGTTTGTGGGTTTTATGTGATAGCTTTGTATCTAGGATTGGTGATCCTTTACTTAGCTAAAGTTATATGCCATGTCATATAGCTATATGTGATATCTAGGATTGATTATATTGTCATCTTATAATCCTAGGTAAGCATTTAGAGTACCCTAGCTCTTATTGCATTAATTGAATATTCATACATATTCACATGGGGTTGTGCATCTCTTTTGAGAGATTGAAGTCTTGGGGCTAAGTGTGCTTAGGCCTCAAGCAAATTGGACTAGAGCCGCTATAAAAGGCCCGTGTGGTAGATTAGAGGGTGCTCACGCCAAGAGTAGTGTATCAGGGGATATCACTAGGGATTGAACCAAGAGTGGCGATTGGTAGTGTCCATAGCCTGAGGTTATCTAGGGTGAGGGTCCGAGAATCACTTGAGGGTGTAACCGTCTTTTCATATAGTGGATTTTGAGGTTCGAGTGTGGCGCACTTACCAGCCCGTGGTTTTTCCCTGTTGAGGGTTTCCACGTAAACATCAAGTGTCATTTACTATTTCCGCATCTTATTACACTTGTATGTATTTTTGACTTGCTAGGGGTATTTTCGTAAAATTGACTTGCATGCGAAAATTGGGTAATAATTAGATAAAATCTATTCACCCCCCCTCTAGCTTTATATTGATAAACACGCCTCTAATTTGTTTCACCATTGTGTTTTTGAGTTTGAGGGAAGATAGTGTGAGGAGCCCTTTGGGTGTGAGCTTGAGCTTGACCTTTTGGTGCCTCAAACACTTGGGCACTTCTTGAACACTCTCCTAGGTCACTTTTCTTCCTAGGTTGTTGAGGAGGAGGGGACATCTTGAAGTCCATGTCCATGGCACAGGATGTCTTGCTTGTGGAGGAGGCATCCGTGTCATCAATGTAGCCAAGACCTCTCTTGTCACTTGGCTTTCTTCCAACTCCCAACATGTGGTCAAGCATCTTGGTGCTTGAAGTCATCTTAGCCATTAAGACCTTAACTTCTTCAAGCTCTCTTTTTAGCTCTTCTTCTCTCCTCTTAGATAAGGCTAAGTCTTCTTTTAGCTTATCTTCATCCACCATGGATCTCACCACTTCTTCACACAAGTGGTCTACTAGTGTTGAAAGCTCTAGATTCTCTTCTTTTAATCTTCTAATTTCTTCCTTGTTCCTCATCATCGAGCTCTCAACTTTAACTTTGTAGTCATTAAGATCCATACACTCCACACTTCCATTTGTGGAGTTAGATGACAAACATTCAACACTTGTGTCATCTCCTCTAATCTACATTTCACCAATGAAGTCATCTCCTTCATCAAGATCATCAAATTTTTCTCTTGATGAGGAATGAGTCAAATCCCTATGAGTAGCTACACCAACTACTTCTATACCTAGTTCTTCTTGGGGATCACAAGGAAAAGCAACTTTGCCATCTTCTTCAACTTCTACACTCTTGGCTCCAAATTCCGTGTAGATGATGGCAAGTTCTTCATCACTTGAAGGATTTTCGTCATCTTCATATTTATCCCATAAGGTGGCCTTTGCCTTCCCTTTTCTTCTATCCTTCAAGTTTCCACACTCCGGGGAGAAATGCCCGAATCCTCCACATTCATAGAACTGAATCCCCTCTTTTGAAGACACTCCTTGGTTTGGCTTGTTAATGAGTCCCATGTCTTCAATTGAGATACCCTTCTTCTTGTCATGCTTCGAAGTCTCCAAAGCAATTGTCTTCTTCTTCTTAGGAGGTGCGGTGGTCAACTTCTTCTTAGGAGGTGAGGTGGTTAATTTCACAAATCTCCTAAATCTCTCTAGTAAGAGAGGCATCTCCTCAACGGAGTCAATTTCTTCTCTCACAAATTCACTTATAGTGTTTGCGTTGAATGAATGCAAATGAGGAGAATGCAAAATGTATGAAGAAATCAAACAAACATACAAAATGCAAAAACAAACCAACAATGAGCAAAGGATCACCTAAGTATATCTAGGAACCCGCTCTGATACCAATTGAAAGTTCTCAAAGTGTGTTCTATATTAAAGCTAGAGGGGGGGGGGGGGGGGGGGGGGGGGGGGGGGGTGAATAGATTTTATCTAATTATTACCCAATTTTCGCATGCAAGTCAATTTTACGAAAATGCCCCTACTAGTCAAAAATACATACAAGTGTAATATAGTGCGGAAATAATAAATGACACTTGATGTATACGTGGAAAACCCAACCACTGGGAAAAACCACGGGCTGTATAGTGCACCACACTCGGAACTCGAAATCACTAATTGAAATGAAGTTTACAACCTATGTAGACCTCGTCTAACACTCCGGTCTGTAACCCCTCACTTCTACCCAGCGGGCCTTTATTAGCAACCCTATTCCAATTTGCTTGATCCTCGAAGTCACTACTTGTAATGATGTTTACAGCCTAATCCCGGTCTGTAACCCACCACTACTACCCAGCGGGCCTGTAATAGCAACCCTAGACCAAGACTTCAATCTCTCAAAAGAGATGCACAACCCTATGTGAATATGTATGAATATTGAATTAATGCAATAAGAGCTAGGGTACTCTAAATGCTTACCTAGGATTATAAGATGACAATATAATCAATCCTAGATATCACATATAGCTATATGTCATGGCATATAACTTTAGCTAAGTAAAGGATAACCAATCCTAGATACAAAGCTATCATATAAAACCCACAAACATTCAAAGGATTAACTAGTTGATTAAAAAACAATCTATCACCTAGTTATCAATATATCACACAAGAATGTTCATGGCATAGCTTTTAGGCAATAATGACCTAATCAAATAAGCTATGAAAAATAATCTCAATCAACAAATGAGATCAATTAGCTAGATGGCATATGAACATTAAAGCCTAGCTAATAAATAATAACCCAATCAACACATAATCTCAATCTTATATGTAGAAATTAATCTAAACACATATAAGTAAAATATGAGATAAAATTGATAAGTAGAAACACTAATTATGTAAGATAAAAGTGTTCAACAAATCATACCATGTGTGTTGAAGAAGACCCATGCATTGGCATATGCTAGATGAACCTAGATGATGCCTAGATGATGATTTGTGCATGTGGGAATGAGTTTAGAGAATTAAAGATGTGATCTTTAAGCTTTTTCTCTCAAGTCTCTCTAAATATCTCTCTAGGGTTCTTGGGATGCAAGACTTGTATTCTGAACCAGAGAAAAGGATGTATTTATAGAGACCAAAAACAGGGCAGGTGAAAATACAATTTTGCCCTTGAAACGCACCGATCGGCGGTTTCATTCGGCGGCCAGGCCGCCGAATTGAACCGCCGAATGGCTCCCCAGTGGAACAGGGGAACTTCGGCGACTTCATTCGGCGGTTTGGAAACCACCGATCCCAACCGCCGTTTTGGACCCGAGAGATATATTTCAATCAGGTCTCATTCGGCGGTTTCGAACGGCGGCCAGGCCGCCGAACGTAACCGCCGATTCACCAAAAATGGTGAAACCAAGGAGAAGCCAAAGGTATCTCCACCGGCGATCATCGCGCAAAACAAAACACATCAACGTGCACGCGCGGACGTTTCCGAACATCCTTAGGGAAACGAATTACACCACACTAAAAGCTAACATACATGAAGTGCAAGTGTGGGTATTGAATGCATCCTAATGCCTATCATGTCATGGCATTTCATATAACAAGATGCAATCAATTTAATGCAAGAAGAGACATTGAATAAACAATAAAGCACAATGCACACAAAATATAAACACAACATTCAAGAATAAGAGTTATACATGTTGTGTGTGTGTGCAACTATATCTCTTCAAGCCAAAGTAAGCACAAGATATACCTTTGGTGCTTGTCCTCTTGAGGTCTTGGAAAGGGTCTTTGATCTTCAACCTTAATGACCTAGACTACCCTTACAACCAAACCCCAACATGTGGTTTGACCACGAAATAAGCCAATCTATTAATGGGAATCCTTACAAAAACCACCACTCACATTGATTCCTCACAAAGAAATAGAAACTACGGGACAACTATAATATTCTACAACACAAAGAGATAAGAAAATAAAACTTTAAGTCTTCAATCTCTTGTAGAATAATCAAGCCCTGTAAATAAGATTTCTATGTTTTCCAATACAAGTGAAATGTGAGATTAATCAAGTGATATCAAAACAAGCATTTGCATTTTTAGAATTTAGGCACAACATTACAAAATATATGCAATGTATGATAAATGCAATGCTCCCCCTCAAAGGGTTACTCCCCCTCAATGTGTTATCTCCCCAATGTGCACAATTGCAACACCAATTTGCATCTCCCCTTACCATATACTACTCCCCCTTTTTGTCATGATATAGGCAAAGGAGTAGTCCCCAACCGGGTCACTCATAGTAACGAGAGATAGTAGCATGCAAGATTTGCATAATTAATATAAGTCACTTTATGCATCTCAATTAATCGGAGAGAAACAAGGAGATTTATTTGAGAGAAAATGTGTGAATCAAACATGCTTTGCATACAAGACATGTAGCATTCAAGTCCAAAATACAATGGTATTTGGCAAAGCAAATGACAAAGGTTTCTAATAGGAATTCAAACCAATTTCACCAAAGTCATGAGTAAAGCAAGGATATAGAATACATTGATTTCAATATAAGAGCAACTATATCCAACTTTATAAGTGAAACATGGCATGAGCAACTTTGCACCCTTTTTGATTTTTCCGGATAAGATATCCGTATGATAGTAGCCATGTTCAACCAATAAAGAAAGAGAGACATTTGGAATGTAAATTCCTTTGAACGGATACAAGATCCTTTATTCATTTTGAGTCTCATAAGCTTTCACACAAGGTTTTGCATTTTAAGAGTATGCAATCATCAATTCATGCTTTTCATGTGAGCATGTTATATGAATTTCATGCTTTTTCATTTGACATTAGCATGTTATTAAAGAATCATCATGTCATGGAGATAATCATAGGTCATTCAAATCATACTTCCTATATACATCTCCTAGTCCAAAAATGCATGTTTGAACATAAATATGACATGGATTGTAAACAAGCAAGGTTCACACTTATTGAATTGAAAACATATATACATATGTGCAACCAAGCTTACTCAAGCAATTAAAAGAAGAGGCATAAGATATTTCAAATTTTTGCAAGTGACAAGAATGCAAACTAGCTCTCTTTGCTGAGTTCCCCATATGGGGTCAATCATAGAACATCACTCCACAAGACATATCCCAATAGATCTACTAAGAATTTTAAATCGAGTAGCATCTAAGGGTTTAGTAAATAGGTCCGCAAGTTGATCATTAGTACCTACATGTTCAAGTACTATGCATTTATTTTCAACAAGCTCTCTAATGAAGTGATGGCGGATGTCAATATGCTTAGTTCTAGAATGTTGCACCGGATTCTTGGAAATATTAATGGCACTCATGTTATCACAAAAGAGAGTGAGAGTACCTTGGTTGAATCCGTAATCTACTAGCATTTGCTTCATCCATATAAGTTGAGTGCATCCACTCCCCGCGGCTATGTACTCGGCTTCCGCCGTGGACAAGGAAATCGAGTTTTGCTTCTTGCAAAACCAAGACACCAAGTTGTTGCCTAGAAAGAAGCAACCGCCCGATGTGCTCTTCCTATCATCACAATTTCCTGCCCAATCCGCATCACTATATCCTACAAGACTAGGATTAGTGTCAAATGAGTACCAAATCCCATAGTTGGAAGTCCCATTCACAAAGCGAATGACTCTCTTAACCGAAGAGAGATGGGACTCCTTGGGATCGGATTGGTACCTAGCACAAACTCCTACACTAAATGATATATCGGGCCTACTTGCGGTCAAATAGAGCAAGCTCCCTATCATGCCACGATATAAGGTTTGGTCCAAACTTTTACCGCTAGCATCCTTGCTTAGCTTCAAAGTGGTGCTCATAGGAGTGTCACAATGTTTGGCTTTTTCAAGACCAAACTTCTTCACAAGGTTTTTGGCATATTTGGCTTGGGTTATGAAAATCCCATTATCTAGTTGCCTAATTTGCAAACCTAGGAAGAAATTAAGCTCACTAACAAGACTCATCTCAAATTCATGAGACATAACATCAACAAATTGTTGGACCTTGGTGTTGTTGGTGGAGCCAAACACTATGTCATCGACATATATTTGAGCTATGAAAAGCTCATCATTGTCTCTCTTGATGAATAGTGTCTTGTCAACACTACCTCTTGTGTAGTTATTGTCAACAAGAAATTGAGTAAGGCGCTCATACCAAGCCCTCGGTGCTTGTTTCAACCCATATAGTGCCTTCTTGAGGCGATAGACATGGTTAGGGTGGTGAGCATTCACAAACCCCTTGGGTTGTTCAACAAACACTTCCTCTTGCAAGAAGCCATTGAGGAAGGCACTCTTGACATCCATTTGGTGCAATTTGAACTTGTGCACACAAGAAATGGACAAGAGAAGCCTAATAGACTTTAAACGGGCAACGGGAGCAAATGTCTCCTCAAAGTCGATACCCTCAATTTGAGAGTACCCTTGTGCTACAAGTCTAGCCTTGTTCCGCACTATGTTGCCATCCTCATCTGATTTGTTCCTAAATATCCATTTAGTGCCTATGACATTAGTGGTCTTAGGCCTAGGAACTAGAGTCCAAACCTCATTCCTTTCGAATTGGTTTAGCTCTTCTTGCATGGCAAGAACCCAAAATTCATCATTTAAGGCTTCTTCAACCTTTTTGGGTTCAATTTGAGAGGTGTAGCATGTGTAGCTAATAAGATTAGCAAGTTGACGTCTAGTCCTAACACCCTCATTAACCTCTCCAATGATATCTTCTTTATCATGGAGTTTCCTAACCCATGGAGCGGGTTCTTTAGAGTCCAAGAGAGGAACTCTATCAATGGGTTGTGTGTCATCATTGTTGACATTAGATGTCAAATCATTAGGAGACACCACAACCTTCTCCAAAGGAGAAACATCACTAAAAATAACCTCCTCCTCCTCATGATCATTAGACTTGAGCCTAGTGTCATCAAATACGACATTGGATGATTCCATAACACTTAGAGTCTTTAAATTGAAAACTCTATAGGCTCTACTATTCAAGGCATAGCCAATAAAAATACCCTCATCACTCTTAGCATCGAATTTGCCAAGTTGATCACGGTCATTCAAAATGTAGCATTTGCTTCCAAAAGTGTGGAAGTAGCTAACATTTGGCCTCTTGCCTTTCCATAACTCATAGGAGGTGTTTCTAGTACCGGGCCTTAGGAAAACTCTATTTCCTATATAGCAAGCCGTATTGATGGCTTCGGCCCATAGGTTCCTAGGGACATTGTTGCTAAGCAACATCACACGGGCCATCTCTTGAAGGACCCTATTTTTCCTCTCAACAACTCCATTTTGTTGAGGTGTACTAGGAGCCGAAAACTCATGGGAGATGCCTAAACCATTACAAAAGGTTTCAAAAGTAGCATTCTCAAATTCCCTCCCATGGTCACTTCTAATCCGTTTTATGCTTTTAATATTAGAATTCATTTCATTTTGTATTTTATTACAAAGCATTTTAAACTTATCAAAAGTTTCGGATTTTTCTCTAAGAAAATATGTCCATGTGAACCTAGAGAAATCATCAACACATACAAAAATGTATCTCTTTCCACCCAAACTTTCGGTTTGCATAGGACCCATGAGGTCCATGTGGAGAAGCTCAAGAAGCTCCTTGGTGGTGAGATACTTACCCTTTTTATGCATGCTTTTAGTTTGCTTTCCTTGTTGGCAAGGTCCACAAACACCATTGGCTTTCTTCCCAAGCTTAGGGAGGCCACGCACACAATTGAACTTTCCAAGTTTCCGTAGATCCCTAAAGTTCATGTGGCCAAGTCTTTCATGCCACAACTCAATTTGCTCATCCATGGACACATGATGAGATACAATACTAGCTTCAAGACAATAACAATTGTCGCTAGATCTCATGCCCTTCAACAAGGTTTGTCCATCGGGTTTTAGGATAGAGCAACAATCTTTAGAAAACAAGACGGAATATCCTTCATCACTAAGATGTGAAATGCTTATTAAATTGGCTTTCAAGCCATCAACAAATAAAGCATTGGATAAGGAGGGTAATCCGGGAACGGAAATGGTTCCTTTCCCTACAACATTTCTTTTGGATCCATCACCAAAAGTGACATTTCCACCTTCCTCCATAACAAGAGTCTCGAAGAAACTCTTGTTTCCCGTCATGTGCCTAGAGCACCCACTATCCAAATACCAAAAATTAGAAGAATTTGCCTTCAAGGCTATTTGTGCAACATGGCAAACATTTTCATTCTTTCTAATCCACTTAGCAACAATTTTAGCTTTCTTAGTGGTCTTTGGTACATGGGCTCTAGATGTCCTAGGATCATGCAAAATAAAATTATCATTCCTAGGAACTTGCATCTTGGCTCTATTCTTTCTCTTTTCAATCATGTTTCGTGTTCTACACATTTTAATATATTGAAAGCAATTTGGTCTAATATGACCATCACAACCACAAAAGTGACAAATAGGGATGAAAAAAGGAATCATACCTTGTCTTTGTGCACGTATGGTAGCTCGTCCATGTCTTTGTGGATAAGTGGGTTCAATCCATCTTCGTTGTTGAACCGGTCTAGGTTGCTTCCAAGCTTAAGGTTGCATGATTGGTCTCTTTCCTTTGTGAGCCAATTGTTGAGGAATGTTGGCTTGAGGGACCCTAGGGGGTTGAGCTTGAGGTTGCCTTCTTGGCCCCATCTTCACTTGTGCATTAGAGCATTGTCCTACTTCTAATTTCTTCCTAGGAGCTTGCACAAATGAAGTTTCTTCTTTCTTCAAGCTCTTGACAAACACGGTCTTGTTAGAGGTAGAGATCTTCTTGTCATCTTCATACCCAAGACCCCTCTTGTCACATGGACTCTTTCCAACACCAAGCATATGGTCAAGCTTCTTGGTGCTAGAATCTATCCTAGCCAAGGACCCTTTAACTTCTACAAGTTCCCTCTTCAAGCCTTTTTCACTTCTCTTGGATAAGTCTAATTCCTCAATTAACTTATCCTCTCTCCTCTTCAACCTTTCCACTTGTTCACTTAAGTGGTCATTGTGAGCCGAAAGTTCAAGGTTCTCTTCTCTCAACCTCTCAATCTTTCTTGTGCTTTTAAATGCTAAATCATTGAACTCGGCATGGTATTTAACAAGCACCTTTTGCTCCACAAATTTCTTTATGGACTTAGAAGAGGAGTCACTTTCTACTTCACTAGAGTCAATTTCCTCTTGACTCATTTCCTCTCTCTCACTAGCACTTTTGCTCTTGTGAGATGAGGCAAAAGCTAGGAAGTTAGCCATGAGCTCTTCTTCACTTGAAGACTCATCTTCCTCATTCACTACTCCCACTCCAAGTGGCGGCCATCACTTTGCTTTTCTTCTTTATTCGGGGGCAAAGTTGTTGGGAAAAATACCGTAGTACACGCAGTGGAAGCGAGACTAAAAATAAGATTTAGTGACTTTTAAAATTTTTCCTTTATGAACCTTAAACCCTTTAATTAATTAAACATGCATATACAATAACCAAAAAGTAGAATACCTTTTGTCGCGTGATCCGATTGACTTACGTCGATGGTAATCCGCAAGATCTTCAATCCTAGCACGAACGTGGATCACCTAGGAGCGTGGTCTCCCTTTTTCTTTGAATTGCAAACCTGTGAATGGACAAAACAAACTTTCTTTTCTTTGTTAGTCACAAAAACAATCAAAAGAATGACTGAGATTATTCCGGTCACTTTTGAGTTCTCAATCTAATGATCGAAACTCGCGTGAACCTAGATCGATATCGTATACACAAGCTTATTGATGATTAAGCAAATAGTATACTATCAAAGAATAATCTAACACTCCTATTTGTTTTAGTAGAATAAAAGCTTTCTATGAATTGAGAAGAAGAAGAAAAATTGTCTCCAGAACAACTTGTGGTGGCCGAAATCTATAAGAGCACTTATATAGGTGGCCAAATTTTCTTCTCTTCTTTCACTTAGGGTGGCCGAAAATCACAACCTAAAAGGGACTAGGGTTGCCGCAATTCTCAAGCCCAAAAGAGTTTGTATTGCACCCTATTTCCTATTTAGTTTAAGACTTTAAACCCTAATTGAATTCATAAATCTTTTATTCCTTTATTTGACTAAATATAAAAGACTTCTTATTTGATTAAATAAATAAAATTAATTATTTATTTTCTTACCAAATAAGTCTTTTACTTTTAGTATACTACCAACAATAGTATAACACTAGGAATCATATTTCCTAATCAGAAAAGATTTGTTTCTTAATTAAACAATTAATTAATAAATTAATTAATTCTTATTTAATTAAAACAAATGAAACAAAATAATATATTAGGTTAAAACTTAACCTTGCCGCCCCACTTGAATAAATGGGCCAAAATATTATTTTCTTATTTCATTTAATCCATTGGACTTTAAATAAAAAACCCACATGTGAACCAGACCCATTCTTACTAAAAGAAACAAGCCCACATGTCTTTCATTAATATATAAATATAATTGAGCAGCCCATTACTTAAATAATGTGCAAATTATATTCTTAATATATTAAATGCAATTCTAGATGGACCCTTAAATTGGTCCGGTAGAATATATCAAGTGATCCATGCAAGTCCGTGTGGATTGGGATCTTGGCGGGCCATCTAAATTTAAGCTTCAATAGACATAACCTAATCACAATCAACAAATGATTCACTTAGGTCCGATCCATTAATTTTAACTCATTCCACTAAAGAGCTAAAATTGAACTCTTAAATAAAGATAGAAAAGGAAGATGCTCCTCATTCATACCCTAGACAATCATATAGGAGATAGTGTATCCTCGTGATTAATATCAGTAATCGCCAAGAGTTCATAGACCGCCTATAACTCTCCAAGTTACCATATTTACTCATATGACCACGTTTTGAACTTGGATATTTTGACTTGTCCAGAAGCCATGTTTTCAATAGACACTATCGAAAACTCAACGTTGAGATTTAATATCCAATTACCTCAAAACATCCATATGATGATATTATACTCTCATTTAATTAAATGGAGCCACGATGTCCATATCTATAAATGAAGTCCTCTATCGATTAACAAATGAATATCACCAAACTATCGAGGATAGACTATGCGATATAATCGTACTCATTGATAACTCAAATGATATCACTTGCAACCATAAGTCCATCATTTATCTCAGGATTAAGATAGACTCTCCGATTGTCCTGATAATGAAAAGACTATTATCTATTGACGGTTCTAGATAAAGCTTTTCATTGTGATCCTGTTCAATGCACCCAGTGCACTAGATCCTTTTGCTCGAAGACACTCCGATGATTTAGACTCATCATATCTCATTTGATCCCACTCAAATGCTAGCAAAAGAATTCTACAACTTTAACAAGATAAAGGTGCCCAACCTTTAACTTAAGTTGTGAACATTATTCAAGACTAACTAAAGAATTGTGTCTACCACATATATATCCAGATGTACGAACAATTCTTCTTTTCTCATAGTCTTTAGACCTTATGATTATTTATTTTGACAATTATAATATTAAACTATAAATGCTATACGATTTGTTAAACCAGAAATCACTTTATTAATATGAAAAAGATTGTTAATTACAACATTACACTCTTGCTATTGAGCATAATCCTAACAATCTCCCACTTGCACTATAGCAAATGTGTCATATCTCTCAAGCCCATGTTCTCTAGATGCCCATCGAAACTCTTCTGAGGTAGAGCCTTTGTGAAGGGATCCGCTAGATTTTCTGCTGACGCGATTTTGGTAATCGTCACGTCACCTATTTGAACAATCTCCCTTAAAAGATGATACTTTCTTTCAATGTGTTTACCTCTCTTGTGACTTCTTGGTTCTTTCGAATTAGCCACTGCTCCACTGTTGTCACAGTAGATAGTGATCTGCTTATTCGCACTAGGAACCACTTCCAAGTCAATCAAGAATTGGCGGAGCCAAACAGCCTCTTTGGCAGCCTCGCATGCAACAACATACTCAGCTTCCATGGTGGAATCAGCAATACAAGATTGCTTGATACTCCTCCATATAACTGCTCCTCCTCCAATAGTAAACACAGCCCCTGATGTGGATTTTCTGGAGTCAGAATCTGATTGGAAATCAGAATCTGTATACCCAACGGGAATCAAATCCCCTCCAGAGTATACAAGCATATTATCTCTCGTTCTCTTAAGATACTTGAAAATATGCTTGACTGCCGTCCAGTGATCAGGACCAGGTTTCGATTGAAACCTGCTAACTATGCCAACAGCAAAACAAATATCTGGTCTAGTACAGAGCATTGCATACATGAGACTTCCAACTGCCGAGGCATATGGAACTCTACTCATGAATTGCTCTTCATGCTCATTCTTAGGAACTTGTTCCTTAGAAAGCTTGATTCCATGTCTGAAAGGTAACATACCTTTCTTGGAATCCTGCATGGAAAACCTAGACAAGATCTTGTCTATGTATGAAGCTTGGGATAATGCAATCGTTCTATTCTTTCTATCCCTTATTACTTGGATACCTAGAATAAAACTTGCTTCTCCTAAGTCCTTCATATCAAATTGTTTTGCTAACCATTCTTTTACTGATGTCAATACACCTACATCGTTTCCAATGAGTAGTATATCATCAACATAAAGAATCAAGAAAACCAACTTGTCGCCCTTAATCCTTTTGTATACACAAGGTTCGTCAGGATTCTGAATAAATCCAAAACCTTTGACAGCTTGATCAAACCTTATGTTCCAGGATCTGGATGCTTGCTTCAATCCATATATGGATTTCTGCAACTTGCATGCCTTTTCCATTTGGCCCTTTTCAATGAATCCCTCTGGTTGCATCATGTAGATGCTTTCGTCAAGATTTCCATTAAGGAAAGCTGTCTTGACGTCCATTTGCCAAATCTCTAGATCTAAAGATGCTGCAATGGATAAGAGTATCCTAATGGATTTAAGCATGGCCACAGGAGAGAAGGTTTCCTCGTAATCGATACCTTCTTTCTGTGTATACCCTTTAGCTACCAATCTAGCTTTAAAGGTTTCCACCTTACCATCCATACCTCTTTTCCTCTTGTATACCCACTTGCACCCAATGGGTTTTATCCCTTTAGGCAAGTCTACAAGGGACCAGACTTTGTTATTGAACATAGATTCAATCTCAGATTGCATTGCCTTTTGCCAATGGCGACTATCAACATCCTCCATAGCTTCCTTGTACGTGTAGGGATCATCGTCGTCCGGGAGATTCTCCACTGATTCTCCCAGACCGATGTATCTTTCGGGTTGTGTTCTAACCCTCCCACTACGACGAGGAATGGTAGGTTGTTGATCTTGTGTTGGATCGGAACTTACAATTGGGTTAGGTTGTGTAACCTTTCGTGGAATTGTATCTCCTGACATCTCATTCAGGACAATTCTACTTCTAGGCACAAAATCATTCATATAGTCCTTTTCCAGAAATTTAGCATTTGTCGAAACAAATACTTTAAGATCTGAAGGACTATAGAAATAATATCCTTTAGTTTCTTTTGGATACCCTACAAATATACATGTTTCTGAACGGGACTCTATCTTTTCTGTCTTTCCTTTTAACACATGCGCAGGACAACCAAATATCCTTAAGTGTTGTAAACTAGGCTTGCGCCCAGTCCACAACTCATGCGGTGTTTTAGGAACAGACCTAGATGGTACATCGTTTAGAATGTATATAGTAGTTTGTAAAGCATATCCCCAAAAAGAAATAGGAAGTGTTGAATAACTCAACATAGACCTAACCATATCCAAAAGAGTTCTATTTCTCCTTTCTGCTACCCCATTCTGTTGAGGTGTACCTGGTGCAGAAAACTGAGAAACAATCCCATTATCAATACGATATTGCTGAAACTCACCAGATAGATATTCTTCACCACGATCAGATCTCAAGATTTTTATGTGTTTCTCAAGCTGATTTTCTACTTCAGCTTTGAATGCTTTGAACATGTCAAAAGCATCCGACTTATGTCGCATGAGATACACATAACCAAATCTCGAGTAATCATCTGTGAAGGTGATGAAGTACTCATATCCACCTCTAGCTTGAATGCTCATAGGTCCACATACATCAGTGTGTATCAATCCTAAACATTCAGTGGCTCTTGCACCTTTGGCAGAGAACGTCCTTTTGGTCATTTTACCTTCCAAACAAGATTCACAAGTTGGTAGATCATCAACCTTTAAGTCACTCAAAGGTCCGTCACATACCAATCTTTTAATCCTATTAAGGTTAATATGACCTAAGCGTAAGTGCCAAAGGTAGGTTTCATCTGTTGATAATTTTACTCTTTTATGATTAGGTTCCGTTATTTCTGTGTCTAACGAGTGAGAGATATTTCTATGCAAAAAGTATAGACCGTTTTCCAATGTACCTTGGCAAATAATTTTGTCATTCTTACTAATAATAAAAACTTTATTAAAAGTAACCGAATATCCAAATTTATTTAAACAAGAAACTGAAATTAAATTCCTCTTGAATTGAGGTACATAATAAACGTCTATCAAATCTAAATGCCTTCTAGAATCCAAATAAACTCTAATATCTCCCACTGCACTTGCAGACACTAACGTTCCGTTGCCCAAGCGCAAATTGATTTCATTCTTACTCAGCTTTCTCCTTTCTTGGAACCCCTGCAAGGAATAACAAACATGATTAGTGGCTCCTGAGTCTATGATCCAAGAATCTGTAGAATCAGCCAAAAAACATGTTTCAAGATAATTCACATTACCTTCTTCCTTCTTATTCTGGGACTTTGGGCAATTTCTCTTCCAATGTCCCTTTTCACCACAAAGGAAGCATTTCCCTTTGATCTTGGTTACTTTCTTGGTGTCCTTCTTGATAGGCCCAAGTTGCTTTTTCTTCTGTTGTTTCTTGACCTTTTGACGGGCCTTAACAGTAGCAACTTTACCAACCATATGAATCTCTTGACCTTTGCCTTTCACAAGGATCTTTTCAGCACTTTGAACATCTTGCATCAGGCCTTGTAAGGTGTATTCCTTTTTGTTCAAAGTGTAGTCCAATTTGAACTGATCAAAGGAATCTGACAATGAATTGACAACCATATCAATCTTTGTCTCACCATCTATCTCAGCGCCATGCAGTTCAGCAATGTTGAGATGTGCTATGACTTTCATCATGTGATCTTTCACAGCCTGTCCAGGTTTCATTCTAAGATTCATAAAAGCAGTCACTGCCTCTCTCTTAGTCGTCCTAGACTTCATAGCAAACATCTCCTCTAGAGACATCATAATATCAGCAGCGGACTCCATTCCTTCATGCTGCTGTTGCAACACGTCGGAGATAGTGGCCATAATGTAACATTTTGCCATATCATCTGAAGTCTTCCACTGCTCATACTCATCTCTATACATTATGCTTGATTCATTATTAGGAGCAGGTGGTTTAGGAGTAGTTAGAACAAACTTATGTTTTTCACTTTGCAGCAACAACCCAATTTTCCTTTTCCATGTGACATAATTATCTCCAGTTAAAGTGTTATCTTTCAGGATGTTCATAAGTGATGGGGTCATGATTTCTGAATAAAACAAAACATATATAAGTAAATAATCATGATAAAGCACTTTTAAATATTTATCTTGAATTAAATAAATAACTCAATCATAAAATTCAACGGTGATCCAACACCCATAAATGTTACGCCTCCTTTGGGAGTTCGCACCATTTACTAGTTAGACTAGGTCCCACCTAATTGTTAACATAACAACCAGCGTTTTCAATTTTAGCCTTGCAATTTTACTGACAAGAACTCTTGGGAGGATATCAATAAAATTACATTGAGTGTGTTACCAAGATATCGACCCTCAGTTTTCTCTCACGAATATCCCTCCTTGGGGAGTAGATCTCGTTTGAGTCCATTGTCTAGTCTATCCTTGTAAGGAAGTATGTTGCTAAATTCCATTCATGGACGCCCCTTGGGGGGATTACCATAAATAATAAAGCTCAACCAACCTTGGAGGCCATAGGTGTTACAAAAACACCTTCTCCCACTCAATTATTTAAGGCGTGTGATTAAATCCCATAGAATGATTTACCAAGTTATCTAGATGCCAATTTAGATACCTAAATCATTCAATGCATGTTCATACCACAAGAGATATATGAGTGGCACTCCTATTCTATATGTCATGTTATCATACAATAACAAATATTGTAATATTTAAGCATAAATTAAATAGCAACAATTTTGGCCCATCCTAGAAAAACAAGTAAATTACAATTGTTTAGGAATACAAGATCTTCAAGCGGCCCATCAACCATACGCTCATCCTTCGGCCCAAACCCCATAGGCGTGCACAACCCACAACCCCACAAAGGGGCTGCTGTGCGCAGCCCATGAAGACTCCCAGGGCTGCCGTGCGCAGCTCACCAAGCTTGGGCTTGCCATGCGCAGCCCAATCCACTCCTAGGGTGCGCACGGTGCTCGTTCTCGGTTCTGGTTGCTTCGTTTTCCTTCGTGTCTTCGAATCTTCAATACTTGAACATATTACAGCAGTATAAAATAATAAATACTGCAGTACTAATTTTTTTTTTTTTTTTATTCACTGCAGTACTTTTACACATAAAATACTGCACTAAAACTTAATAAAAAAACTGCTGCAGTAATAATAAAAAAAATACTGCACATATTAAAAAAAATAAAATAAAACCTAGCAACTACCAAGAAGGAATTATGGCGATGATAGACCACCCTTCTTGTTACAATTCCATAACAAAAATACATTGAAAATCTAGGACCAAAATCGAGCAAAAACAATCCACATAAACATATATAAATCCATACATTCACATGTAATTATATATGCGAATACCTAGAGTGCCATCTCTTTCTAAACATGCATAATCACAATAAAAAGAAATAGATCCACGTATATATACGTTAATTAATTAAAAGGGTTCAACCTAGGCTCTGATACCAATTGTTGGGAAAAATACCGTAGTACACGCAGCAGAAGCGAGACTAAAAATAAGATTTAGTGACTTTTAAAATTTTTCCTTTACCCTTTAATTAATTAAACATGCATATACAATAACCAAAAAGTAGAATACCTTTTGTCGCGTGATCCGATTGACTTACGTCGATGGTAATCCGCAAGATCTTCAATCCTAGCACGAACGTGGATCACCTAGGAGCGTGGTCTCCCTTTTTCTTTGAATTGCAAACCTGTGAATGGACAAAACAAACTTTCTTTTCTTTGTTAGTCACAAAAACAATCAAAAGAATGACTGAGATTATTCCGGTCACTTTTGAGTTCTCAATCTAATGATCGAAACTCGCGTGAACCTAGATCGATATCGTATACACAAGCTTATTGATGATTAAGCAAATAGTATACTATCAAAGAATAATCTAACACTCCTATTTGTTTTAGTAGAATAAAAGCTTTCTATGAATTGAGAAGAAGAAGAAAAATTGTCTCCAGAACAACTTGTGGTGGCCGAAATCTATAAGAGCACTTATATAGGTGGCCAAATTTTCTTCTCTTCTTTCACTTAGGGTGGCCGAAAATCACAACCTAAAAGGGACTAGGGTTGCCGCAATTCTCAAGCCCAAAAGAGTTTGTATTGCACCCTATTTCCTATTTAGTTTAAGACTTTAAACCCTAATTGAATTCATAAATCTTTTATTCCTTTATTTGACTAAATATAAAAGACTTCTTATTTGATTAAATAAATAAAATTAATTATTTATTTTCTTACCAAATAAGTCTTTTACTTTTAGTATACTACCAACAATAGTATAACACTAGGAATCATATTTCCTAATCAGAAAAGATTTGTTTCTTAATTAAACAATTAATTAATAAATTAATTAATTCTTATTTAATTAAAACAAATGAAACAAAATAATATATTAGGTTAAAACTTAACCTTGCCGCCCCACTTGAATAAATGGGCCAAAATATTATTTTCTTATTTCATTTAATCCATTGGACTTTAAATAAAAAGCCCACATGTGAACCAGACCCATTCTTACTAAAAGAAACAAGCCCACATGTCTTTCATTAATATATAAATATAATTGAGCAGCCCATTACTTAAATAATGTGCAAATTATATTCTTAATATATTAAATGCAATTCTAGATGGACCCTTAAATTGGTCCGGTAGAATATATCAAGTGATCCATGCAAGTCCGTGTGGATTGGGATCTTGGCGGGCCATCTAAATTTAAGCTTCAATAGACATAACCTAATCACAATCAACAAATGATTCACTTAGGTCCGATCCATTAATTTTAACTCATTCCACTAAAGAGCTAAAATTGAACTCTTAAATAAAGATAGAAAAGGAAGATGCTCCTCATTCATACCCTAGACAATCATATAGGAGATAGTGTATCCTCGTGATTAATATCAGTAATCGCCAAGAGTTCATAGACCGCCTATAACTCTCCAAGTTACCATATTTACTCATATGACCACGTTTTGAACTTGGATATTTTGACTTGTCCAGAAGCCATGTTTTCAATAGACACTATCGAAAACTCAACGTTGAGATTTAATATCCAATTACCTCAAAACATCCATATGATGATATTATACTCTCATTTAATTAAATGGAGCCACGATGTCCATATCTATAAATGAAGTCCTCTATCGATTAACAAATGAATATCACCAAACTATCGAGGATAGACTATGCGATATAATCGTACTCATTGATAACTCAAATGATATCACTTGCAACCATAAGTCCATCATTTATCTCAGGATTAAGATAGACTCTCCGATTGTCCTGATAATGAAAAGACTATTATCTATTGACGGTTCTAGATAAAGCTTTTCATTGTGATCCTGTTCAATGCACCCAGTGCACTAGATCCTTTTGCTCGAAGACACTCCGATGATTTAGACTCATCATATCTCATTTGATCCCACTCAAATGCTAGCAAAAGAATTCTACAACTTTAACAAGATAAAGGTGCCCAACCTTTAACTTAAGTTGTGAACATTATTCAAGACTAACTAAAGAATTGTGTCTACCACATACATATCCAGATGCACGAACAATTCTTCTTTTCTCATAGTCTTTAGACCTTATGATTATTTATTTTGACAATTATAATATTAAACTATAAATGCTATACGATTTGTTAAACCAGAAATCACTTTATTAATATGAAAAAGATTGTTAATTACAACATTACACTCTTGCTATTGAGCATAATCCTAACGAAAGTGACCAATCCCACCACATTCAAAGCATCAGACCCCTTTCCTTTCGGTCCTCTCTTGTCTAGGCTCAAACTTCTTGAAGGAACCTTTTTTCTTCAAGTCTTGTCCTCTTGACCCAAATCCCTTCTTCTTCTTGAACCCCATAACCTTATTAAACCTTTTCACGAATAAGGCAAGGTCTTCATCCGAGTCATGCTTTGCCTCCTTTGCATCCTTAGATGCTTTCAAAGCTATTCCTTTAGACTTTTTAGAAGGAGTAGTGGTGCTAGGAGCCTTCCTAGACTCATATGCAAGGAGACGTCCAATCACCTCACTTGGCTTCATATCCATGTAGCCACTATTTTCTTCTATGGCCGTCACCTTTGATTCAAACCTATCGGGGAGAGATCTCATAATTTTTTGCTTGACTCTCCTATCTGAATACGGGTCTCCGAGTTGATGGCTTTGATTTACGATGTCCATCAATTTGATTTCGAAGTCATTGAAGCATTCATCCTCTCCCATCCTAAGTAGCTCAAATTGAGTTTGGAGGACTTGAAGCGAGGACTCCTTCACCACCTCGGTTCCCTAATGTGCAACTTGAAGGATGTCCCATGCCACTTTTGCAATCTGAGTATTCTGAATAAGCTTGTATTGATTCTCATCCATTGCACACATGATGGCATGCATAGCCTTCCTATTCCACTTGGAAGCCTCAAACTCTTGCGCGTTCCATTGCGCCTTAGGCTTCAAAACTTCTTCTCCTCCACCACCGGGAGTCATCATGGGTAGATCATATCCGTCTTCCACCGCCATCCATGCACGGTCATGAATTTGGCATATGTAGGATTCCATCTTCCCTTTCCATTGGGAATAATTTAAACCGGTAAGAAGTGGAGGCCTTGTGCTAGAAGCACCTTCGTGGCCACCACCATTTCCACCGTTTCCACTCATAGTGTTTATGAATGAATGAAATGAATGCAAATGTATGAATGATCAAAAATCACACAAAATGCAAAACACACCAAAAAAGCAAAGATCACCTATGTATGTCTAGGAACCCGCTCTGATACCAATTGAAACAAATTATAGCACGGTGTGTATAAAACTATCTAGAGGGGGGGTGAATAGATTTTAAGCTTATTACCCAATTTTTCGTATTAAGTCAAATTATGAAATTACCCCAAACTAGATAAAGCAATAAATCAAGTATAATATGCGGAAATTAAATAACACTTGATTTTTACGTGGAAACCCTCACGGGAAAAACCACGGGCTAGTAAGTAAGCCACACTCGAGCCTCGAATCCACTAAATGTGTAAAACGATTACAACCTAATCCCGGAAGTAATCACACACCTACCTAATCCCGGTATGAGTGAACCTAGTCCAATTTGCTTGCGATCTAAGCAACCTAATCCCGAATGCTACACACAAGACTTACTTTCTCTATGAAGAGAATACAACCTTAAGTGAATATATGAATATCCAAATGCAACATAGAGCAAGGGAAACCCTATATGCTTGTCTAAGATGATTAATATGCAATTAGAACAATCCTAGATATCAAAACTAAATGACATGTCAAATAGTTTAGCTAATCAAGATTAAGCACAAAACTTAATTAGCTATCACAAAAAAAAAAACTTCTCAAACATACATCATACTAATCTCAAACTTGTATTCAAAGTATATAAAATAACATACAAGTAATTAATTGAGATTGCTAGCTAAGAGAAACACAAAATATGTAAGATATTAGTGAAAAGCTTACCAAGCAAAGTATGATGAAGAATCCATGCAAGATGACATCTAGAAGATCAAGGATGATGCTAGATGATGATTGATGATCATGAAAAAGTGTTTGAGTAATAAAAAATGAGTTCTTGGAATTTTTCTTCTCTTTGAAAAATATCCTAAGTATGAATTCTGAATATGAACTCTCTTAATTGACCTAAAGACAAAATGGCATATATATAGGGGGCCAAATCAAAGTGTGGTCGTTTAAGTAAGTTTCAAAGAAACGTGCCGATCGGCGGTTTCAATCGGCGGCCAGGCCGTCGAATTGAGCTCGTGAAGAATAGAGCATAAATGGCGGTTCATTTGGCGGTTTCATGACCGCCGATCCCAACCGCCGAATCAAACCAGAGAGATTAAAATCAATCAGGTATGAACGGCGGTTTCGAACGGCGGTTTTGTGACCGCCGATTCAACCGCTGAATTAGACTAAGAGATAAATCAATCAGGTCTTGAATTGACAGTTTCGAACGGCGGTCGTGATCGCCGATCTTAACCGCAGAAATGCTTCAGACCAATTTGGACTGAAACGGCGGTTTCATTCAGCGGCCAGGCCGCCGATCATAACCGCCGATCACCCAGAAAGGTGAAAACCAAGGAGAAGCCAAGGGCATTCTCCATAGGCGGTCCTCGCACTAAACCAAGCACATTCTAGTGCATGCGCGGACGTTTCTGAAAGTTATCGGGAAACGAATTACACGACAACATGACACAATTACACACAACAAAATATAATAAATAAGTGCAAGTGTGAAATGTGACAAGTGAAGAGAATGCACACATATGCAATGAATGTTAAGTGTGTGTGTGCAACTAATCTCTTCAAAGAAAAGTAAGCACATAGAATTTTACCTTCGGTGCTTATCAACACGAGGTCTTCAAAGGGCTTCGAACAATAAGACCGATACTTAGGCTACCCTTACAAAGAACCCCAACATGTGGTTTGTCCACGAAATGAGCCAATCACAAATGGGAACCTTACATTCTCCACTTGAGTCATTTTCCTCTTGACTCATTTCCTCTCTCTCACTAGCACTTTTGCTTTTATGGGAGGAGGCAAAAGCTAGAAGGTTAGCCATGAGCTCTTCATCACTTGAAGACTCATCTCCCTCAATGGAGTCATCACTACTATTACTCCATGTGGCGGCCATCAATTTACCTTTCTTTTTGACATTGTGATTAGCACATTCGGGGGCAAAGTGACCTATGCCACCACACTCGAAGCATCGGACCCCTTTCCTTTCGGTCTTCTCTTTCCTAGGCCCAAACTTGTTGTAGGAACCCTTTCTCTTGTAGTTTTGACCTTTGGAACCAAAGTCCTTTTTCCCGAATTTCATGACCCTCTTAAATCTCTTCACAAATAATGCAAGGTCTTTATCCGAGTCATTCTTCTTTGCCTTCTTTTCATCCTTGGAGGTCTTCAAAGCAATTCCTTTTTGCTTTTTAGGAGGTGTGGAGATAGGACCCTACCTAGACTCATAAGCTAGAAGTCTCCTAGTCACCTCACTCGGGTTCATATCCTTATATCCACTATTTTCTTCTAAAGCCGTTACTTTTGATTCAAACCTATCCGGAAGAGATCTCATAATCTTTTGATTGATTCTCCTATCCGAATATGGATCACCAAGTTGATGACTTTGGTTGACTATGTCCATCAACTTGATCTCGAAGTCGTTGAAGCACTCATTCTCCTCCATCTTAAGCATCTCGAATTGAGTTTGGAGGACTTGAAGCTTAGAGTCCTTCACCACTTCGGTTCCCTCATGTGCAATCTCTAGGATGTCCCAAGCCTCCTTAGCTATCCTAGTATTTTGAATCAATTTGTATTGATTTTCGTCCGTAGCACATAAGATGGCATGCATCACCTTCCTATTCCACTTTGAAGCCTCAAACTCTTGCGCGTTCCATTGCGCCTTAGGCTTCAATACTTCTTCTCCTCCACCATCGGGAGTCATCTTGGGTAGATCATATCCGTCTTCCACCGCCATCCATGCACGGTCATGAATTTGGCATATGTAGGATTCCATCTTCCCTTTCCATTGGGAATAGTTCAATCCGGTAAGAAGTGGAGGCCTTGTGCTAGAAGCACCTTCGTTGCCACCACCATTTCCACCGTTTCCACTCATAGTGTTTATGAATGAATGAAATGAATGCAAATGTATGAATGATAAAAAATCACACAAAATGCAAAACACACCAATATAAGCAAGGATCACCTATGTATGTCTAGGAACCCGCTCTGATACCAATTGAAACAAATTATAGCACGGTGTGTATAAAACTATCTAGAGGGGGGGTGAATAGATTTTAAGCTTATTACCCAATTTTTTCGTGATTAGTCAAAATTACAAAATTACCCCTAAATAGATAAAGCAATAAATCAAGTATAAAATACGGAAATTAAATAACACTTGATTTTTACGTGGAAACCCTCACGGGAAAAACCACGGGCTAGTAAGTAAGCCACACTCGAACATCGAATCCACTAAATGTGTAAAACGATTACAACCTAATCCTGGAAGTAATCACACATCTACCTAATCCCGGTATGAGTGAAGCTAGACCGATTGCTTACGAATTAAGCAACCTAATCCCGGTCACAACACAAGACTTAATTTTATAAAAAGAGATTAATACCCTAAGTGAATATATGAATATTCAAATGCAACATAGAGCAAGGGAAACCCTATATGCTTATCTAAGATGATGAATTTGCAATTAAAAACAATCCTAGATATTAAAGCTAAATGACATGTCAATTAGCTTAGATAATCATAGATTATAGAAACCTAGATATCTATCATAAAAACAATACTCAATCAAATCAACACAACAATCTCTATCTTGAATATTAGAATTTAATCTAAGAACAATCAAGTAATAAAAAGATATGCCATAATAAATTAAACACTAATTATGTATGATAATAGTGAAAAACTTACCAAAGCAAGTGTGATGATGAAAGACCCATGCAAGCAAGCATCCTAGATATGCTAGAGAATGCTAGATGAACTTTGATGCAAATGGATTTTGGTTTGAGTGTTTGATGAGCAAACTTGATTGCTTTCTCTCTTAAAAATCTCTCTTTTTAAAGTAGGGTTCTTGATGATTAAAGAGTCACACTCAGAACAAGAGAAAGTGATGTATTTATAGGCATGAAAAACAGAGCATGTGAAAAGACAAGTTTGCCCCTGAAACGCACCGATCGGCGGTTTCAATCGGCGGCCAGGACGCCGATCATAACCGCTGAATTGGCTCGAGAGGAACAGGGGAGCAACGGTGGTTTCATTCGGCGGTTTCGTGACCGCCGATCTAACCGCCGAATCAAACCTGAGATTAAAAAATCAATCAGGTATGATGTTAGGATTATGTTCAATAGCAAGAGTGTAATGTTGTAATTAGCAATCTTTTTCATATTAATAAAGTGATTTCTGGTTTAACAAATCTTATAGCATTTATAGTTTAATATTATAATTGTCAAAGTAAATAATCATAAGGTCTAAAGACTATGAGAAAAGAAGAATTGTTCGTACATCTGGATATGTATGTGGTAGACACAATTCTTTAGTTAGTCTTGAATATTGTTCACAACTTAAGTTAAAGGTTGGGCACCTTTATCTTGTTAAAGTTGTAGAATTCTTTTGCTAGCATTTGAGTGGGATCAAATGAGATATGATGAGTCTAAAATCATCGGAGTGTCTTCGAGCAAAAGAATCTAGTGCACTGGGTGCATTGAACTAGATCACAATGAAAAGCTTTATCTAGAACCGTCAATAGATAATAGTCTTTTCATTATCAGGACAATCGGAGAGTCCATCTTAATCCTGAGATAAATGATGGACTTATGGTTGCAATTGGTATCATTTGAGTTATCAATGAGTACGATTATATCGCATAGTCTATCCTCGATAGTTTGGTGATATTCATTTGTTAATCGATAGAGGACTTCATTTATAGATATGGACATCGTGGCTCCATTTATTAAATGAGAGTATAATATTATCATATGGATGTTTTGAGGTAATTGGATATTAAATCTCAACGTTGAGTTTTCGATAGTGTCTATTGAAAACATTGCTTCTGGACAAGTCAAAATATCCAAGTTCAAAACGTGGTCATATGAGTAAATATGGTAACTTGGAGAGTTATAGGCGGTCTATGAACTCTTGGCGATTACTGATATTAATCACGAGGATACACTATCTCCAACATGATTGTCTAGGGTATGAATGAGGAACATCTTCCTTTTCTATCTTTATTTAAGAGTTCAATTTTAGCTCTTTAGTGGAATGAGTTAAAATTAATGGATCGGACCTAAGTGAATCATTTGTTGATTGTGATTAGGTTATGTCTATTGAATCTTAAATTTAGATGGCCCGCCAAGATCCCCAATCCACACGGACTTGCATGGATCACTTGATATATTCTACCAGACCAATTTAAGGGTCCATCTAGAATTGCATTTAATATATTAAGAATATAATTTGCATATTATTTATGTAATGGGCTGCTCAATTATATTTATATATTAATGAATGGCATGTGGGCTTGTTTATTTTAGTAAGAATGGGTCTGGTTCACATGTGAGCTTTTTATTTAAAGTCCAATGGATTAAATGAAATAAGAAAATAATATATGGCCCATTTGTTTTAAGTGGGGCGGCAAGGTGCTTTTTAACCTAATATATTATTTTGTTTCATTGTTTTAATTAAATAAAAATTAATTAATTGTTTAATTAAGAAACAAATCTTTTCTGATTAGGAAATATGATTCCTAGAGTTATACTGTTGGTAGTAGTATACTAAAATTAAAAAGACTTGTTTGATAAGAAAATAAATAATTAATTTTATATATTTAATCAAATAAGAAGTCTTTTTATTTAGTCAATAAAAGAATAAAGATACTTATGAGTTGGATTAGGGTTAGGAGTCTAATTACATGTGAATTTGGGTACAACACAAAGTCCTCTTTTGTAGAGGAAATTGCGGCAACCCTAGGAATTCTACATAAAGAATTCGGCAACCCTAATTGGCATGTGAGAAGAATTCGGCCACCCTATATAATACTACATATAGAATTCGGCCACCTCTCTAAGGCTTGATTTGAATGATTTCTTCTTCTTCTCAACTCATAGAAAAGTATTAGATTTTATTCTACTAAAAACATAAAAGAGTGAATAGATTATTCTTTGATGGTACACTAATTGCTTGTTCATCAATAAGCTTGTGTGTACAACATCGATTTAGGTTCACGCGAGTTTCGATCATTAGATTGAGAACTCAAAAGTGACCGGAATAATCTTAGTCTTCTTTTGATTGTTTTTGTGACTAACAAAGAAAAGAAAAGTTTGTTTGTCCATTCTCAGGTTTGCAATACAAAGAAAAGGGAGACCACGCTCCTAGGTGATCCACGTTCGTGCTAGGATTGAAGATCTTGCGGATTACCATCGACGTAAGTCAATCGGATCACGCGACAAAAGGTATTCTTCTTTTGTTAGATAATATATATGTTTAATTGATTAAAGGGTTTAAGGTTCATAAAAAGGAAAAATTTTAAAAGTTACTAAATCTATTTTTAGTCTCGTTTCCGCTGCGTGTACTACGGTATTCATCCCTACAATTGGTATCAGAGCCTAGGTTGAACCCTCTTAATTAATTAACGTATATATACGTGGATCTATTTCTTTTTATTGTGATTATGCATGTTTAGAAAGAGATGGCACTCTAGGTATTCGCATATATAATTACATGTGATGTATGGATTTATATATGTTTTATGTGGATTGTTATTGCTTGATTTTGGTCCTAGATTTTCAATGTAATTTTTGTTTCGGAATTGTAACAAGAAGGGTGGTCTATCATCGCCATAATTCCTTCTTGGTAGTTGCTAGGTTTTATATTTTTTTTATTATTTTTAGTGCAGTATTTTTTACTGCAGTTTTTATTTATTTTTTATGTGCAGTTTTTATTTTGTAAAAATACTGCAGTGAATAAAAAAA
This sequence comes from Acer yangbiense, assembly GCA_008009225.1. NCBI lineage: Eukaryota > Viridiplantae > Streptophyta > Magnoliopsida > Sapindales > Sapindaceae > Acer > Acer yangbiense. Next base: position 36,827,330 of record CM017766.1, on the reverse strand, counting down.
AATAAAAAAAAAATTAATACTGCAGTATTTTATTATTTATACTGCTGTAATGTATTCGGGTATTGAAGATTCGAAGACACGAAGAAAAACGAAGCAACCGGAACCAAGTACGAGCACCGTGCGCACCCTAGGAGTGGATTGGGCTGTGCATGGCTGGCCCAAACTGTGTGGGCTGCGCACGGCAGCCCTGGGAGGTTTCATGGGCTGCGCACAGCAGCCCCTTTGTGGGGTTGTGGTGTGTGTCGCCCATGGGTGGAGGCCGAAGGATGAGCGTATGGTTGATGGGCCACTTGAAGATCTTGTATTCCTAAAACAAATTGTAATTTACTTGTTTTTCTAGGATGGGCCAAAATTGTTGCTATTTAATTTTTGCTTAAATATTACAATATTTGTTATTGTATGATAACATGACATATAGAATAGGAGTGCCACTCATATATCTCTTTTGGTATGAACATGCATTGAATGATTTAGGTATCTAAATTGGCATCTAGATAACTTGGTAAATCATTCTATGGGATTTAATCACACGCCTTAAATAATTGAGTGGGAGAAGGTGTTTTTGTAACACCTATGGCCTCCAAGGTTAGTTGAGCTTTATTATTTATTGGTAATCCCCCCAAGGGGCGTCCATGAATGGAATTTAGCAATAAACATCCTTACAAGGATAGACTAGACAATGGACTCAAACGAGATCTACTCCCCAAGGAGGGATTTTCGTGAGAGAAAATTGAGAGTCGATATCTTGGTAACACAGTCAATGTAATTTTATTGATATCCTCCCAAGAGTTCTTGTCAGTAAAATTGCAAGGCTAAAATTGAAAACGCTGGTTGTTATGTTAACAATTAGGTGGGACCTAGTCTAACTAGTAAATGGTGCGAACTCCTAAAGGAGGCGTAACATTTATGGGTGTTGGATCACCGTTGAATTTTTATGATTGAGTTATTTATTTAATTCAAGATAAATATTTAAAAGTGCTTTATCATGATTATTTACTTATATATGTTTTGTTTTATTCAGAAATCATGACCCCATCACTTATGAACATCTTAAAAAATAATACTTTAACCGGAGATAATTATGTCACATGGAAAAGGAAAATTGGGTTGTTGCTACAAGCTGAAAAACATAAGTTTATTCTGTCTACTCCTAAACCACCTGCTCCTACTTATGAATCTCAGATTCATATGGTTGGTAAAGTTGCTATTGTTAAGACCCGTCAAAAGGTTAAGGAACAACAGAAGAAAAAGCAACTTGGGCCTACGAAGATGGAGACCAAGAAAGTAACCAAGATCAAAGGGAAATGCTTCCTTTGTGGTGAAAAGGGACATTGGAAAAGAAATTGCCCAAAGTCCCAAGAAGGAACAAGGTAATATTAATTACCTTGAAACATGTTTTCTGGCAGATTCTACAGATTCTTGGATCATAGACTCTGGAGCCACAAATCATGTTTGCTATTCCTTACAGGGGTTCCAAGAAAGGAGAAAGTTGAATAAGAATGAAATCAACTTGCGTTTGGGCAACGGAACGTTAGTGTCTGCAAGTGCAGTGGGAGATATTAGAGTTAATCTAGATTCTTTTAGGCATTTAGATTTGATAGACGTTTATTATGTACCTTAATTCAAGAGAAATTTAATTTCAGTTTCTTGTTTGAATAAATTTGGATATTCAGTAAATTTTAATAAAGATTTTATTATTAGTAAGAATAACAAATTTATTTACAAAGGTACATTGGAAAACGGCTTATTCTTTTTGCATAAAAATATCTCTCACTCGTTAGACACAGAATTAACGGAACCTAATCATAAAAGAGTAAAATTATCAATAGATGAAACCTACCTTTGGCATTTACGCCTAGGTCATATTAACCTTAATAGGATTAAAAGATTGGTATGTGATGGACCTTTAAGTGACTTAAAGGTTGATGATCTACCAACTTGTGAATCTTGTTTGGAAGGTAAAATGACCAAAAGGTCGTTCTCTGCCAAAGGTGCAAGAGCCACTGAATGTTTAGGATTGATACACACTGATGTATGTGGACCTATGAGCATTCAAGCTAGAGGTGGATATAAGTACTTCATCACCTTCACAGATGATTACTCGAGATTTGGTTATGTGTATCTCATGCGACATAAGTCGGATGCTTTTGACATGTTCAAAGCATTCAAAGCTGAAATGGAAAATCAGCTTGAGAAACACATAAAAATCTTGAGATCTGATCGTGGTGGAGAATATCTATCTGGTGAGTTTCAGCAATATCTTATTGATAATGGGATAGTTTCTCAGTTTTCTGCACCAGGAACACCTCAACAGAATGGGGTGGCAGAAATGAGAAATAGAACTCTTTTGGATATGGTTAGGTCTATGTTGAGTTATTCAACACTTCCTATTTCGTTTTGGGGATATGCTTTACAAACTGCTATATATATTCTAAACGATGTACCATCTAAGTCAATTCCTCAAACACCGCATGAGTTGTGGACTGGGCGCAAGCCTAGTTTACAACACTTAAGGATATTTGGTTGTCCTGCGCATGTGTTAAAAGGAAAGACAGAAAAGATGGAGTCCCATTCAGAAACATGTATATTTGTAGGGTATCCAAAAGAAACTAAAGGATATTATTTCTATAGTCCTTCAGATCTTAAAGTATTTGTTTCGACAAATGCTAAATTTATGGAAAAGGACTATATGAATGATTTTGTACCTAGAAGTAGAATTGTCCTGAATGAGATGTCAGGAGATACAATTCCATGAGAGGTTACACAACCTAACCCAATTGTAAGTTCCGATCCAACACAAGATCAACAACCTACCATTCCTCGTCGTAGTGGGAGGGTTAGAACACAACCCGAAAGATACATCGGTCTGGGAGAATCAGTGGAGAATCTCCCGGACGATGATGATCCCTACACATACAAGGAAGCTATGGAGGATGTTGATAGTCGCCATTGGCAAAAGGCAATGCAATCTGAGATTGAATCTATGTTTGATAACAAAGTCTGGTTCCTTGTAGACTTGCCTAAAGGGATAAAACCCATTGGGTGCAAGTGGGTATACAAGAGGAAAAGAGGTATGGATGGAAAGGTGGAAACCTTTAAAGCTAGATTGGTAGCTAAAGGGTATACACAGAAAGAAGGTATCGATTACGAGGAAACCTTCTCTCCTGTGGCCATGCTTAAATCCATTAGGATACTCTTATCCATTGCAGCATCTTTATATCTAGAGATTTGGCAAATGGACGTCAAGACAGCTTTCCTTAATGGAAGTCTTGACGAAAGCATCTACATGATGCAACCAGAGGGATTCATTGAAAAGGGCCAAATGGAAAAGGTATGCAAGTTGCAGAAATCCATATATGGATTAAAGCAAGCATCCAGATCCTGGAACATAAGGTTCGATCAAGCTGTCAAAGGTTTTGGATTTATTCAGAATCCTGACGAACCTTGTGTATACAAAAGGATTAAAGGCGACAAGTTGGTTTTCCTAATTCTTTATGTTGATGATATACTACTCATTGGAAACGATGTAGGTGTACTGACATCAGTAAAAGAATGGTTAGCAAAACAATTTGATATGAAGGACTTAGGAGAAGCAAGTTTTATTCTAGGTATCCAAGTAATAAGGGATAGAAAGAATAAAACGATTGCATTATCCCAAGCTTCATACATAGACAAGATCTTGTCTAGGTTTTCCATGCAGGATTCCAAGAAAGGTATGTTACCTTTCAGACATGGAATCAAGCTTTCTAAGGAACAAGTTCCTAAGAATGAGCATGAAGAGCAATTCATGAGTAGAGTTCCATATGCCTCGGCAGTTGGAAGTCTCATGTATGCAATGCTCTGTACTAGACCAGATATTTGTTTTGCTGTTGGCATAGTTAGTAGGTTTCAATCGAAACCTGGTCCTGATCACTGGACGGCAGTCAAGCATATTTTTAAGTATCTCAAGAGAACGAGAGATAATATGCTTGTATACTCTGGAGGGGATTTGATTCCTGTTGGGTATACAGATTCTGACTCCAGAAAATCCACATCAGGGGCTGTGTTTACTATTGGAAGAGGAGCAGTCATATGGAGGAGTATCAAGCAATCTTGTATTGCTGATTCCACCATGGAAGCTGAGTATGTTGCTGCATGCGAGGCTGCCAAAGAGGCTGTTTGGCTCCGCCAATTCTTGATTGACTTGGAAGTGGTTCCTAGTGCGAATAAGCAGATCACTATCTACTGTGACAATAGTGGAGCAGTGGCTAATTCGAAAGAACCAAGAAGTCACAAGAGAGGTAAACACATTGAAAGAAAGTATCATCTTTTAAGGGAGATTGTTCAAAGAGGTGACGTGACGATTACCAAAATCGCGTCAGCAGAAAATCTAGCGGATCCCTTCACAAAGGCTCTACCTCAGAAGAGTTTCGATGGGCATCTAGAGAATATGGGCTTAAGAGATATGACACATTTGCTATAGTGCAAGTGGGAGATTGTTAGGATTATGCTCAATAGCAAGAGTGTAATGTTGTAATTAGCAATCTTTTTCATATTAATAAAGTGATTTCTGGTTTAACAAATCTTATAGCATTTATAGTTTAATATTATAATTGTCAAAGTAAATAATCATAAGGTCTAAAGACTATGAGAAAAGAAGAATTGTTCGTACATCTGGATATGTATGTGGTAGACACAATTCTTTAGTTAGTCTTGAATATTGTTCACAACTTAAGTTAAAGGTTGGGCACCTTTATCTTGTTAAAGTTGTAGAATTCTTTTGCTAGCATTTGAGTGGGATCAAATGAGATATGATGAGTCTAAAATCATCGAAGTGTCTTCGAGCAAAAGAATCTAGTGCACTGGGTGCATTGAACTAGATCACAATGAAAAGCTTTATCTAGAACCGTCAATAGATAATAGTCTTTTCATTATCAGGACAATCGGAGAGTCCATCTTAATCCTGAGATAAATGATGGACTTATGGTTGCAATTGGTATCATTTGAGTTATCAATGAGTACGATTATATCGCATAGTCTATCCTCGATAGTTTGGTGATATTCATTTGTTAATCGATAGAGGACTTCATTTATAGATATGGACATCGTGGCTCCATTTATTAAATGAGAGTATAATATTATCATATGGATGTTTTGAGGTAATTGGATATTAAATCTCAACGTTGAGTTTTCGATAGTGTCTATTGAAAACATGGCTTCTGGACAAGTCAAAATATCAAAGTTCAAAACGTGGTCATATGAGTAAATATGGTAACTTGGAGAGTTATAGGCGGTCTATGAACTCTTGGCGATTACTGATATTAATCACGAGGATACACTATCTCCAACATGATTGTCTAGGGTATGAATGAGGAACATCTTCCTTTTCTATCTTTATTTAAGAGTTCAATTTTAGCTATTTAGTGGAATGAGTTAAAATTAATGGATCGGACCTAAGTGAATCATTTGTTGATTGTGATTAGGTTATGTCTATTGAAGCTTAAATTTAGATGGCCCGCCAAGATCCCCAATCCACACGGACTTGCATGGATCACTCGATATATTCTACCGGACCAATTTAAGGGTCCATCTAGAATTGCATTTAATATATTAAGAATATAATTTGCACATTATTTATGTAATGGGCTGCTCAATTATATTTATATATTAATGAATGGCATGTGGGCTTGTTTCTTTTAGTAAGAATGGGTCTGGTTCACATGTGGGCTTTTTATTTAAAGTCCAATGGAATAAATGAAATAAGAAAATAATATATGGCCCATTTATTTTAAGTGGGGCGGCAAGGTGCTTTTTAACCTAATATATTATTTTGTTTCATTGTTTTAATTAAATAAAAATTAATTAATTTATTAATTAATTGTTTAATTAAGAAACAAATCTTTTCTGATTAGGAAATATGATTCCTAGAGTTATACTATTGGTAGTAGTATACTAAAATTAAAAAGACTTGTTTGATAAGAAAATAAATAATTAATTTTATTTATTTAATCAAATAAGAAGTCTTTTTATTTAGTCAATAAAAGAATAAAGATACTTATGAGTTGGATTAGGGTTTGGAGTCTAATTACATGTGAATTTGGGTACAACACAAAGTCCTCTTTTGTAGAGGAAATTGCGGCAACCCTAGGAATTCTACATAAAGAATTCGGCAACCCTAATTGGCATGTGAGAAGAATTCGGCCACCCTATATAATACTACATATAGAATTCGGCCACCTCTCTAAGGCTTGATTTGAATGATTTCTTCTTCTTCTCAACTCATAGAAAAGTATTAGATTTTATTCTACTAAAAACATAAAAGAGTGAATAGATTATTCTTTGATGGTACACTAATTGCTTGTTCATCAATAAGCTTGTGTGTACAATATCGATTTAGGTTCACGCGAGTTTCGATCATTAGATTGAGAACTCAAAAGAAGAAAAGTGACCGGAATAATCTTAGTCTTCTTTTGATTGTTTTTGTGACTAACAAAGAAAAGAAAAGAAAAGTTTGTTTGTCCATTCTCAGGTTTGCAATTCAAAGAAAAGGGAGACCACGCTCCTAGGTGATCCACGTTCGTGCTAGGATTAAAGATCTTGCGGATTACCATCGACGTAAGTCAATCGGATCACGCGACAAAAGGTATTCTTCTTTTGTTAGATAATATATATGTTTGATTGATTAAAGGGTTTAAGGTTCATAAAAAGGAAAATTTTTAAAAGTTACTAAATCTATTTTTAGTCTCGCTTCCGCTGCATGTACTACGGTATTTTTCCCTACATATGAAACGGCGGTTTCGTGACCGCCGATTCAACCGCCGAATTAGGCCGAGAGATAAAATCAATCAGGTCTTGAATGGCGTTTTCGAACGGCGGTCGTGACCGCCGATCGTAACCGCAGAATTGCTCCATACACTACTGAAAGCAAACGGCGGTTTCATTCGGCGGCCATTCCGCCGATCATAACCGCCGATCACCAACAAAGGTGAAAACCAAGGAGAAGCCAAGGGCATTCTCCGTAGGCGGTCCTCGCGCTAAACCAAGCACATTCTAGTGCATGCGCGGACGTTTCCAAAAACTATCGGGAAACGAATTACAAGACAACAAGACACAATTACACACAACAAAATATAACAAATAAGTGCAAGTGTGAAATGTGACAAGTGAAGAGAATGCACACATATGCAATGTATGTTAAGTGTGTGTGTGCAACTAATCTCTTTAAAGAAAAGTAAGCACATAGAAATTTACCTTCGGTGCTTATCAAGACGAGGTCTTCAAAGGGCTTGAGCAATAACACCGATACCTAGGCTACCCTTACAAAGAACCCCCAACATGTGGTTTGTCCACGAAATGAGCCAATCAACAAATGGGAACCTTACAATCTCCCCATTTGGCTATTTTGTGACAAAACCACCACTCACATTGATTCCTCACAAAAAAAATAGAAACTACGGGACTACAGTGATATTCTACAATACAAAGAGATAAGAAAATGCAACTTGAAGTCTTCAACCTCTTGTAGAATAATCAATCCCTGTAAATAAAGTTTCTAACATTTCTAATACAAGTAAAAAGTGAGATGAATCAAGTGAGAACAAAAACAAGCATTTGCATTTGTAAAAGATTAGGCACAACATTATGAAATGTATGTGTATGCAATGCTCCCCCTCAACGGGTTACTCCCCCTCAATGAATGTTCTCCCCAATATGCACAATTGCTTCTATAATTTGCAACTCCCCTTACCATATACTACTCCCCCTTTTTGTCATGATATAAGCAAAGGAGTAGTCCCCAACCGGGTCACTCATAGCAACGAGAGATAGTAGCATGCAAGATTTGCATAATTAATATAAGTCACTTTATACATCTCAATTAATTTGGAGAGAAACAATGAGATTTATTTGAGAGAAAATGTGTGAATCAAACATGCTTTGCATATAAGACATGTAGCATTCAAGTCCAAAATACAATGGTATTTGGCAAAGCAAATGACAAAGGTTTCTAATAAGAATTCAAACCAATTGCACCAATGTCATGAGTAAAGCAAGGATATAGAATATATTGATTTCAATTTAATAACAACTATATCCAACTTTATAAGCGAAACATGGCATGAGCGACTTTGCACCCTATTTGATTTTTCCGGATAAGATATCTGTATGATAGTAGCCATGTTCAACCAATAAAGAAGGAGAGACATTTGGAATGTAAATTCTTTTGAACGGATACAAGATCCTTTATTCATTTTGAGTCTCATAAGCTTTCACACAAGGTTTTGCATTTTAAGAATATGCAATCATCAATTCATGCTTTTCATGTGAGCATGTTATATGAATTTCATGCTTTTTCATTTGACATTAGCATGTTATTTAAGAATCATCATGTCATGGAGATAATCATAGGTCATTCAAATCATACTTCCTATATACATCTCCTAGTCCAAAAATGCATGTTTGAACATAAATATGACATGGATTGTAAACAAGCAAGGTTCACACTTATTGAATTGAAAACATATATACATATGTACAACCAAGCTTACTCAAACAATTAAAAGAAGAGGCATAAGTTATTTAGAATTTTTTGCAAGATACAAGAATGCAAAATAGCTCTCTTTGCTTGAGTTCCCCATAAGGGGTCAAATACAAAACTCATCACTCCACAAGACATATCCCAATAGATCTACTTAGCGTTTTAAATCGAGTAGAATCTAAGGGTTTAGTAAATAGGTCCGCAAGTTGATCATTAGTACCTACATGTTCAAGTACTATGCATTTATTTTCAACAAGCTCTCTAATGAAGTGATGGCGGATTCTTGGAAATATTAATGGCACTCATGTTATCACAAAAGAGAGTGAGAGTACCTTGGTTGAATCCGTAGTCTACTAGCATTTGCTTCATCCATAGGAGTTGTGTGCATCCACTCCCCGCGGCTATGTACTCGGCCTCGACCGTGGACAAGGAAATCGAGTTTTGCTTCTTGCAAAACCAAGACACCAAGTTGTTGCCTAGGAAGAAGCAACCGCCTGATGTGCTTTTCCTATCATCACAATTTCCTGCCCAATCCGCATCACTAAAGCCTACAAGACTAGCATTAGTGTCAAACGAGTACCAAATCCCATAGTTGGAAGTCCCATTCACATAGCGAATGATTCTCTTTACGGAAGAGAGATAGGACTCCTTGGGATCCGCTTGGTACCTAGCACACACACCCACACTAAAAGATATATCGGGCCTACTTCCGGTCAAATAAAGCAAGCTACCTATCATGCCCAGATATAGAGTTTGTTCCACACTTTTACCACTAGCATCCTTACTTAGCTTCAAAGTGGTACTCATGGGTGTATCACAATGTTTGGCATTCTCTAAACCAAACTTCTTCACTAGGTTTTTGGCATATTTGGCTTGGTTTATGAAAATCCCATCATCTAATTGCCTAATTTACAAACCTAGGAAGTAACTAAGCTCACCAACAAGACTCATCTCAAATTCATGAGACATGACATCAACAAATTGTTGGACCTTGGTGTTATTGGTGGAGCCAAAAACTATATCATCAACATATATTTGAGCTATGAAAAGCTCATCATTGTCTCTCTTGATGAATAGTGTCTTGTCAACAGAGCATGTAAGGTTCCCATTTGTTGATTGGCTCATTTCGTGGACAAACCACATGTTGGGGGTTCTTTGTAAGGGTAGCCTAGGTATCGGTGTTATTGCTCAAGCCCTTTGAAGACCTCGTCTTGATAAGCACCGAAGGTAAATTTCTATGTGCTTACTTTTCTTTAAAGAGATTAGTTGCACTCACACACTTAACATACATTGCATATGTGTGCATTCTCTTCACTTGTCACATTTCACACTTGCACTTATTTGTTATATTTTGTTGTGTGTAATTGTGTCTTGTTGTCTTGTAATTTGTTTCCCGATAGTTTTCAGAAATGTCCGCGCATGCACTAGAATGTGCTTGGTTTAGCGCGAGGACCGCCTACGGAGAATGCCCTTGGCTTCTCCTTGGTTTTCACCTTTGTTGGTGATTGGCGGTTATGATCGGCGGCCTAGCCACCGAATGAAACCGACGTATGAAACCGCCGTTTGCTTCCAGTAGTGTATGGAGCAATTCTACGGTTATGATCGGCGGTCACGACAGCCGTTCGAAACCGCCGTTCAAGACCTGATTGATTTTATCTCTCGGCCTAATTCAGCGGTTGAATCGGCGGTCACGAAACCGCCGAATGAAACCGCCGTTTCATACCTGATTGATTTTTTAATCTCAGGTTTGATTCGGCGGTTAGATCGACGGTCACGAAACCGCCGAATGAAACCGCCGTTGGTCCCCTGTTCCTCTCGGGCCAATTCAGCGGTTATGATCGGCGGCCTGGCCACCGATTGAAACCGCCGATCGGTGCGTTTCAGGGGCAAACTTGTCTTTTCACATGCTCTGTTTTTCATGCCTATAAATACATCACTTTCTCTTGTTCTGAGTGTGACTCTTTAATCATCAAGAACCCTACTTTAAAAAGAGAGATTTTTAAGAGAGAAAGCAATCAAGTTTGCTCATCAAACACTCAAACCAAAATCCATTTGCATCAAAGTTCATCTAGCATTCTCTAGCATATCTAGGATGCTTGCTTGCATGGATCTTTCATCATCACACTTGCTTTGGTAAGTTTTTCACTATTATCATACATAATTAGTGTTTAATTTATTATGGCATCTCTTTTTATTACTTGATTGTTCTTAGATTAAATTCTAATATTCAAGATATAGATTATTGTGTTGATTTGATTGAGTGTTGTTTTTATGATAGATATCTAGGTTTCTATAATCTATGATTATCTAAGCTAATTGACATGTCATTTAGCTTTAATATCTAGAATTGTTTTTAATTGTAAATTCATCATCTTAGATAAGCATATAGGGTTTCCCTTGCTCTATGTTGCATTTGAATATTCATATATTCACTTAGGGTGTTAATCTCTTTTTAGAGAATTAAGTCTTGTGTTGTGATCGGGATTAGGTTGCTTAAATCGCAAGCAATCGGACTAGGTTCACTCATACCGGGATTAGGTAGATGTTGTATGCATAAATTCGCCAACCCGACACGTCATCAAAAAGAGTCGATAAAGATTGCCACGTCACTCATCGACCGGGTCAATAAAGGAAATGTGACAAGTCAATGTCAAAGTACCTCGAAACCAAAAAGGTCAGAAACACGCTCGCCGAAACTGGATATGTACTCGCCAAATCTAGATATATGGTCGCCGAAGAAACGAAACCCAGAAATAAATGTACTCGCTGCACCAGCATACTGGGCCTAAACCGACTCGGCAGAAACACGGAAATAAACCCTACACTTTAGAAAACCCATAACAACAAGGAATCAAGGGGGGAAAAGGAGAAGACCTATCTGTATCCGCAGCAACGTGGGATTCCCAATACGAATCTGAAAGGAAATCCTACTATGAGCAGGACTAAAATCAAGGGAAAAACCCTAAATATCATGTATAAATAGAACCACCTATCCCATGAGAAGGGGGTTCAGAAAATCGAGAGAAAAGAGAGCAACTGTAAGAGAGATCTAAGCGTGTAATAAGGCAACGAAAACCTAGTATTATTTTTCTGCCCTCAGGGGCGCCGTGGTTTTTTCCCATTCAAGGGTTTTCCACGTAAAATCTGTCTTTTGCATGCATTCTTAATTTTCTTGTTTTATATTAAATTGATATAATTGTTGAGTGCGTGGCAATCCAAATTTCACCGTCAACAATTGGCGCTAGAAGGAGGGGGGTTACAAAAAACTTCGAGGAACCCTTGCGAATTAAAGAACATGAACATGAACATGAACATGAACAACGACAGTGATAGAGACGTTAACTCCAGCGGAGATCAGGTTATTGAACCAGCTGCACCGACAGGAGATAGGGCAGTAACGATCGGGGAACAATCGGCGGTAACACCAGGGACTAGGGCCGCCGACCCTGGGATTCTGCAGCACTTCCAAGCTGTGTTGGTAAACCTAATCAGCGAAGCCAATAAGATAGGGCTTTCGCTTCCCATCGGTTTAGGAGTTTCATCTCCTTATGAGTTAACCACCCCTGGAATCCATCCTCCCGGAAGGCTACGATCAGAAGTTCACATCGCAATCCCTGATACTCAAGTGAGACAATCCACCGAGGAGACTCCCCAGGACCACCCAGAGTATTTCGAAAGGAGAAAACAAAGGAAAGGAAAAGGTGTGATGAATGAAGAATCCAGAGAGGAGCGAGACCAGGCGCGGACACATGGGGTCAATTCCAGTGACACATACCAACGGAACCGACGGAGACACCGTTCTATCTCGTCTGAAGATAAGAGTCCACGTCCACAAAGAGAGTTACGGTCCAAAAGAGCACGGCGAAGGAGATCCGAAAGCACAGAAGATCGAAGGAGCCCGGATAATAGGAACAACCATGGGAGAATGACAATTAAGAGCAGACTTGATCCAGCAGGAGAGCCAACTGGTCAGCGAGATGTCACCCTACAAGAGCTATCAAGAAAGGTTTCAGCGATGGCACGAAGGTACGGTCGTAACGTATCTTCAGATGATGAGTCAGACAGCCCATTCATTGAAGATATTGCTCGCACCCAATTCCCAGACAGATTTAGAATGCCAACCATTGAGCAGTACAAGGAGAACAGGGACCCGAAGGAGCATGTTCGCCGATTCCGCAATATTATGGCCCAGTATTCTTCTAATGACGGGCTTTTATGCCTCACCTTCCCTCAAACGTTCGGCGATCTCGCCTCTAGGTGGTTTGGAAGACTTCCGCCCGGAAGTATAAGCAGTTTCTCAAACCTCAGCAAGGTGTTCATAAGACAGTTCATGGGGAGTGTGCAGAGAAGGAAGTCACTCGCTCATCTATTAAATTTGAAACAGGAGCACAATGAGTCAATCAAGAAGTACCTAGCAAGATTTGGTAAGGAAGTTGCTCAAATTGAAGATGCCAGCGATGTAGCTGTGATCGCCGCTTTCACCAATGGGTTACAAAGCGGGCGATTATCTTTTGACCTGCGAAGAGAGAGACCAAAAACTTATGAGGAGATGATGGAAATAGCTGGCGACTATGCATTAGCAGAAGAAGAAGAAGTAGCACAAGGGGGTAGCTACGTGCATGGACACAAACCTGACTCAAAATCGGATCGAAAGGATGACAAGAAGACGGTATCACGTGATCGCCAGAGAGACGAGAAAGGCCAAAAGGGGCACTCGAGAGAAAGCAAAGGAAATCCTCGAGCCAGTAGGTTTCGAGGAAGGTACAACCATTACACCCCTTTGACCGGCGATCAAGAGGAGATACTTTCTATGGTGGAAGACAAAGGACTCGCTAAATACCCTCGACAGCAGTCAGCGAATGCTAGGAGAGACACAACTAAGTAATGCCGATTCCACAAAGATCATGGGCATGAAACCTTAAAGTGTTTTCAGCTGCGTGACCACATTGAAAGTTTGATCAGAGATGGGCACCTGAAGGATTTTGCTTTGAAGGGAGATAAATATGGTGGTCGCCAGGATAGCCGCCAAGGAAACGGGCAGGAGAGGAAAAGTCCAAGGGGGAACAGACCTAACGCCACCATAAACACCATTTTCGGCGGACCTCATACTGGGAGAAGCAATCGAGAAAGGATGTCAGAAGTTTGAGAAGTAATGTATAAAAGTAGAAGCATGGAGATCAATTATATACAGAGAAGCCCCAAGAAGGGAAGAGAAAGACATGATCCTATAACATTTATAGCAGAAGACTCAGACGGGATAGATGCAAAACCTAACGATGCAATCGTCGTGGGGGTTCGAATAGCCCATAGGGATGTCCTTCGGGTGATGATTGACAATGGAAGTTCAGCCGATATCTTAAGTGCCAGAGTATATGATGAATTGCGGCTGGACATAAAAGATCTCGAACCATTCCATGTACCACTAAAGGGATTTGGTGGCGCAGAAGTTAGGTCGTTAGGAACTGTGAAACTGCCGGTGAGATTTGGTACATCACCATGCCGACGAATAATCCTTTTGGACTTTGTCGTGGTTGACATCCACAATTGGCCGTATAATGCTTTACTTGGCCGACCGTTTCTTAACAAAGCTCGAGCTGTTACTTCAACCCATGCATTGAAAATAAAATTCCCTACAGAATTTGGTGTCGGAGAATTGAGAGGGTCACAGGAGATGGCTCGCCGCGCCAACCTATCAATCTTCAAAGATAAAGCAGGGATGGAAACCTTAAAAATATTCGAAGTGGACAGGGAGGTGCAGGAAGATAGTCCGGGAAACTTCGAACTGGACCCAAGGGACAAAACGAGCAGAGAGAAAGAAGAACCAACTGAGTCAGTTGTTCTAGACGAAGCGGAACCAGACAAAACAGTAAAAATTGGAGCAAGGCTGGCTAAACAAGTTAAGAAAGATGTGACAAACTTGTTGAAGGAATATAGGGGGATTTTCGCTTGGTGCCACGAAGACATGCCAGGGATTGATAGAAGTGTAATTTCGCACAATCTGGCTGTGAATGAGAAATGCAAGCCGGTTGTGCAAAAAAGGAGAAGTTTCAACCCAGAAAGAAGTGCAGCGATAAAGGAGGAAGTATCAAAATTGCTCGCCGCAAGGTCAATCAGAGAAGTTAAGTACCCAGAATGGGTGGCGAATGTGGTCTTAGTGAAAAAGAAAAACAATCAATGGAGGATGTGCGTCGACTTCACCGATCTGAACAAAGCCTTTCCCAAGGATAGCTTCCCGCTACCAAGGATTGACCAGTTAGTCGATGCAACAGCTGGACATGAAACGTTGAGCTTCATGGATGCATATTCAGGATATAACCAAATAAAGATGCACAAGCCAGACGAAGAGAAGACAGCGTTCACCACAGATCAGGGGTTGTATTGTTACACGGTCATGCCATTCGGCCTAAAAAACGCTGGGGCAACTTACCAGCGCTTGGTCAACAGAATGTTCGCCAGACAAATCGGGAGAAATATGGAAGTCTACGTTGACGATATGCTAACAAAAAGCACCACAGCGGATAGACATACAGATGACCTGAGGGAAACATTCGACGTGCTGGTCAAGTATGGAATGAAGTTGAATCCAGCAAAATGCGTATTCGGCGTACCATCTGGGAGGTTTCTCGGATATCAAGTACATCAAAGGGGAATAGAGGTCAACCCTGAAAAAATCCAAGCACTAGCAAAAATGGTCTCGCCAAGAACTCTGAAAGACGTTCAAAAACTCACAGGGTGCTTAGCATCGCTGAGCAGATTCATAGCCAAATCAACAGACCGATGCCTACCATTTTTCGAAGCTCTAAAAAAGGGAAAGGGAATCGAGTGGAATGAGGAGTGTGAAAAGGCTTTCCAAGCCTTGAAAGATTACCTGGGGCAAGCGCTGCTGCTATCAAAACCAGAAACAGGAGAAACATTGTACATGTACTTGTCCATCTCTGGAGCAGTCACAAGTTCCGTGCTAGTAAAACAGGAAGATGGGATCCAGAAACCAATATACTACACCAGCAAAGCACTGTTGCCAGCCGAAACCAGATACTCGCCGGCTGAAAAATTTGCACTAGCTTTAATAACAGCAGCGAGGAAACTGAGGCCATATTTCCAGGCTCATAAAATCAGAGTATACACCAACTGCCCACTGAAGTTAATCCTGCAGAAACCAGAAGTATCCGGTCGATTAACAAAGTGGGCAATCGAGTTAAGTGAATTCGATGTAGAGTACCTCCCAAGGACAGCAATTAAAGCCCAGGCAGTGGCAGACTTTGTAGCAGAGTTCACCGAACCAAACATGGAAGTAGCGAGAATGATGGAGGAACAAAATAAGAAAATATTCAAATGGCAACTCCGCGTTGACGGCTTATCAAACACGCATGGCAGCGGGGCAGGGGTAGTAGTGTCAACCCCAGAAGGAGATTTAGTCGAATGTGCCTTGTGTTTTGACTTCAAAGCTACCAACAATCAAGCCGAGTACGAGGCACTCATAGTAGGTTTAAAAATTAGCACAGTCCTAGGAGCAGACGAAGTGGAAGTGGAAGTTTTTAGCGACTCTCAAGTTGTTGTCAATCAAGTACTAGATGAATACCAGGCAAGAGATAAGAGCATGATCACCTACCTGGAATTGGCAAAGGAGCTATTAGAAAGATTTAAAGAATACAGAATTGTTCATGTCCCCCGAGAAGAAAATGAGAAAGCTGATGCCTTGGCCAAACCGGCATCTGCCACAATCAGCATCTGGCCCAAAAATATTTCTATGATCCGCTTATTGCAGCCGAGTATAGTTAAAACAAAGGAAGTTGGGGCAGTCTTTGGCGAAAGGGACAGCTGGATCACACCAATAAAAGAATATCTCATCAATGATGTACTCCTAAGTGACCCGTTAGAAGCAAAGCGGCTGAAGTACAGAGCTACAAGATACTCAGTACTCAATGGAGAACTGTACAAAAGGGGATACTCGAGGGCACTGCAGAAATGTGTTGGGCCTGAAGAAGCAGAAGGTATCCTGAGAAGCATACATAGTGGAAATTGTGGGAACCACGCTGGGGGCGCCAGTCTAGCCCATAAAACATTAAGGCAGGGTTTTTACTGGCCAACACTGTTCGCCGACTCCAAAAGGGTGGCAGCGAGATGTGAGGCTTGTCAGAAAATTGCTAATAACATCCGACAGCCACCTGAACTCTTGCAAAGTATTACCTCGCCTTGGCCGTTCGCCATGTGGGGAATTAACTTGATCGGCCCAATGCCAACAGCAACTGGAGGAGCAAAACATGCCATAGTAGCTGTGGATTATTTTACAAAATGGGTAGAAGCCGAGCCATTGGTACACATAACAGAAGCAAACACTGTAAGCTTTGTGAAGAAAAATATCCTTTACAGATTTGGGATACCAAACACCATCATCACGGACAATGGGACCCAATTCGACGGGAGGAAATTCAGGGAGCTATGCGATAAGTACGGCATCAACAACTACTACGCCTCTCCAGCACACCCACAGACGAATGGCCAGACTGAAGCAGTAAACAAAATCATAAAACATAACCTGAAGGCTAAATTGGCAGTTAAAAAGGGCAGCTGGGCAGACGAATTACCATAGGTACTTTGGGCATATCGAACCACAGAAAGGAGTTCAACAGGCGAGACCCCATATTCCATGGCATATGGAGCTGAAGCTGTCATTCCCGTGGAAACATCTTTCTCTTCGCCAAGGGTGCAACTTTTTCAGCCAGAAATCAACATTGATATGCTAAAGTGCGGCCTAGATGAGTTAGAAGAAAGAAGAGAGCGCGCGCAAATAAGGAATACTGCGTACCAACATAGGGTAGCCAGATATTACAACTCACATGTGCGTGAAAGAAGGTTCTCGTTGGGTGACTTAGTGCTGAAAAGGGTGAACCAAGGAAAAAAAGACAAAGCTGTAGGGTCACTCGCAGAAAAATGGGAGGGGCCTTATCAGATTACAGGCATAGCTGGCCACGGGGCATATCGCATCACTCGAGAAGGTTTTGGCGAACTACCCCGTCCATGCAATGCGCAGTACTTGAAGATATATTATCCGTAACTTGGGGGTCAAGTTTAGAATTGGTGTGAGCCTTTTATTTTTTCTTAGAACAGTTTTCGTTTTAGTATTTTTTTTCTTTTCTTTGTGATTATGTTAACAAAGTTGCAGGAATTATCCAAATAAAGAGTAATTTATTACTGAGAAATCGTGACTTGACTCGCCAATTACAAAGGGCACTCACCGACATATGTCAATACCATTGTGTAAAGACGAGTTTCGTACTCGCAGCAGTGAGAATAAGTGACAACTCAACGAAATTAAAGCAAGCCAAAAGCGACTTAGTTGCCATAGCCCAAGCTACAGAAATTGGGGATCGCCCCCACAAGGAGAATAAGATCTCCGGAGAAAAACTTGGTGTGGGCAAATACGCCCTGAATAAGCACCAAGTACGCCAGAACTCAGCAATAGCAGCTGAATAAATAAAAACATGTTAAAAACTTGGTGTATGGTCGGATACGTCCTGACAAACACTAAGTACGCCAAAATCCAACAATGGCAGCTGAATACAAAATATGTTAAAAACTTAGTGAAACGCTAAGTACGCCAAAAATCCAGCAATGGCAGCTGAATACAACAAAAAATGCTACAAAGTGAAACACTAAGCAAAAAATCAGCAAATAGCAGCTGAATACACAAAAATATGCTAAAAACTTGGTGAAAAACTAAGTAAGTCGAAAATTCAGTAAAAGCAGCTGAACAAAGAAAAACTTTATAACTTCTTATAAATAAAGTCATTTACAATTAAAGAATTAAGAATGAAAATACAAAAAGAGAAACTGAAGATACAAAGATTAAACAATCCTTCAGTATGAAAGACACAAAAAGTCAACTAGCTGCAGGAGGGCCCTCGCTATCTTCCTCATCTTCGATCTCCTCGTCTGAAGGCCAGGCGACTTCCTCATCCCCTTCTGGCATAAAACGCTCATAATCCCTTCCAGCAACAGGACCCAAGTCAGGCTCAGCGCCAGAACCAGAAAAGCTGCCCTTCTGACCCGAATAATAAGTATTGAAGGTACGCTTGTTGGGGATTTCTAAATGCATAGGGTGAGGTTCAGTCATGTTGTAGCGACAGTGGGCTTTCCAATGTTTTATCTGCTCTTTAATCGAATCCACTCCGCTGGCCATATGCTGTTGAAAAGACCGGTCGAAACGCCCCAGAGCCTTCTCATTGGAGTGATCCTTCATGGCGAAGAATTTCTTCGCCTGCCTCATGCCTTTTTCGAATTCACGCAATAAAAGCGCATCATAGGCAGGGGATCTCTTGAAACGATCAACCGATTCAACCTCCAGCACAGCCTTGAGATCGTTCAGAATATTTTCATGCGAGGACAACTGGTTGCGCAAGTCCAAAGCTTCACGCTCAGCTTTCTCCTTTGCCTCCTCAGCTAGTCGCTCAGCCTCAAAACGTGCTGCGAGTGATTCTTGATTAGCGGAGAGTTGCTCTCGCAGCGAACGAATCTCTTCCTCAGCAGCAGCTAATTTATCTTCAGCGACAAGTTGAGCTGAAAGATAGCCATCCGTAGATTCCCTCATCTGAGCGAGATGCTGAGTATGGATTTCCTCAGCAGAGAGTTTCTCAGCGGCCAAAATAGAAATCTGTTCCCGCAGGCGTTTCACATCCCTCGAAAGGAAATTCCCTCACCTGTAAGCGTCGGTCAACTCAGACATCATCTAAAAAGAAAAACAGTCAAGTCAGGATACATACGAATGAAAAACGCAAAACACGAATATCGCAAGAGACTCACCAGGGACTGACAATCAAAGAAAAATTCCATCTTCTTGTTGCAGGATCTGCTCTTCATGTGCTCCCAATCCTCATCAATATAAACATTGTTGTTCATTATATGTGAGCAAATCTCTGCAGCCGTGAAATCTGAAAGGGACACAAACCCCTCTCCCTCACCAACTCCGGTTGGATCCACGGAAGGAACTTCACGGGTAATACCCGAACCTGACGCAGAAGCCCCAATTTGCTTCGATGGCCCCGGCTGACCAGATGGCCCAAGCTGATCAGCAGACGACACGTTCGGCTCATCTACAGTCGCTGGAGGAGAAGCTGCACCAGTTGGAGAGAAAGCAGGAACATTCAATTTACTAACTCTTTCAGGAGGTGGAGACGCTACCTCACTCATCCCTTCAGCGGGGGCTTCAGGCACAGTTGGATGAGTAGAGGGAATTCCGGCGAACACAGGTCCATCAGCACCCTCCTCGTCAGAAGAAACGACATACTGCACGACTCTTGATGCCCGCTTCAAAGGTCGAGTAGTATGGTCAGGGGTGCCCTCAGCCGGGCGTTTTCCTCTACCAGTCCTAGGAGTTAGATCATTCGCAGGATCAAGAGGAATTTCAGGGACATCCGCGTCAAAAATAGGAGTATCACGGACTGGCCCTGAAACTCTAACTTTTTCTTTTCCCTTACGGCTGGAGGTAGCTGCAGGAGTGGTCGCAGCAGAGGTATTCGCAGCAGGAATGTTCACAGTAGCCTCTGTGTACACAGGAGGTTGTTCCGATTCGACCCCACCCTCAGGAATATCACCAACTTCCTCACCATCGGAAGGATCGCCGCCATCCGGACTAGCAAGTCCTTCCTTGGCCAAACCAGCAGCATGTCTTCTACTGGTTGCCTCAGAATTCTTTACTGCCCGGGCGTGTTGATCGCAAACTGTGTCAAAATCGTACACTGCAAGAAAAATAAACAAAGTGTCAACTAACAGAATAAGATAGTAAAACAAAGAAGAAATGGACAAAGACTTACAGTGAGGAAGCCTTGCATGTAGGCGTGTGAAATCCCCTCGGAAATCATTTTTTCCTCATCCAAGAGGAAGAACCTATCCCTTTCTCTCAAAGGGAGGACAGCTGCTGCGGCGAGGTGAGAAACCTCTCTATTCAGTAAAACAGGGGTCTCCTTCAACCAAGCTTCAGGCGATGTGAAGTGCCTGGGAACCTTCTTCGCCAAGAAATTATGGCGACTACTGGCAGGCAAATCACGACCCCACTCGCCATCAACGAAAAACCAGCTGTTCTTCCACCTCTTGTTCGAAGTGGGAAAACCCCAGATGAACCTCTTTTTCTTCTCATCACCGGAGATTTCTACTTGACCGGGGTTCGCCACGCCCCTAGGGATCCATCTCTCCACGGGCGAAGAGATAAGGAAATACGTACCACCATGGCCCGCCTGCCTTAGCGTGTAAAAATGGCGGATTTCACTAGGAGTAGGGGGCCCGTAACCCTTCAACTTCCACATGAGGCACAGGCACATCAATATTCTGTAGCTATTTGGAGCGAGCTGTGCCGGCGTAATTTGAGCCTCCGTAAGAAATCTGGCGATGAAAGGCTGAAGAGGGAGAGTCACCCCACAGCTAAGCATGGCCCCGTAAATAGTGACTGTATTTTCGGGAGGATTCCACACAGCCCGGTCGCCAGGTAAAATGAGATTCACTGAGTCTGGCAGGTCAAAACGACTCTTGTATTTACGAAGCTCAACCTCGCCGACCACATTTACCTCCATATCAAAAGAACACGGATGGTTTGGCGAGAAGCGTAGCCTATCCCTCTGATGGTCTTCAACATCGGAGTCAACAATCGTCTGCGCATCCAGCAGAGATTCACGTGGAACCCTAGAAGCGCGTCGTCTACTGCTTGTTGGTCTAGAAGATTTCGACATTGTTGGAGAACCACTGTTAGAAGATGAAGGAGAGATGTTAGGGATAAAAACATCTCCAGAAGACGGAACATAAACAGAAATTGGGACCGGAGAATCTGGACGAAAATTACGAATCAGAGACTCGATTTTGTCCGCAGTACTTTTATCACCAAGCTCCATGGCTTGCATCATTCGATTAAAAAGAGAAGAGCGTAAAGAAGGGTCCATGGGAACTCACCAGAAAACCCTAGATTCACGAAAGATTCGTAGAGAGGCAGGAATAATCGATTTCGGTGAACCGTCTGATAAATAGAAAACACAGGGAAAGGACTGTAGCAAGCACTCGAAGGAACAAGGTAGATAAAAACGAAGAATCAAACTGTTCTTTTTTGCTCTGAGAAAACCAGTGGAGAAATAAAATGGAAAGAATGAAATGGAGAAAAGGAAACGATCGGGCCTTAAAAAGAGGGAGTTTCGAAATTCAAAAAAGAAAATCTAGTAAAAGGATATGCAATTAATGAGAATGACAGCCACAGTGACCAGCCGCAATAGTCACCATCAGAAAACAGACATGTGGCATCTCGGGGAAAGCCAAGCGGTCAAAATGTCTCTTCGTCCGTCAGGTAAATAGGTGCGTCAACAATTATGTGGACCAAGTTGAAAGCTTGCACCAGAAGAATCAATTAATCAATACAGCGCGTGACAAAAATGAAAGAAGGAGGTATTACAAAATGCATCGAAACCTTGTAAGTATAAATATAAATACTACTCGCAGAGATAAACGAAGTAAGAAGAACAAATCATTCGCCCAGCTCGGAGTATTTATGGGGGTATTGTTGTATGCATAAATTCGTCAACCCGACACGTCATCAAAAAGAGTCGATAAAGATTGCCACGTCACTCATCGACCGGGTCAATAAAGGAAATGTGACAAGTCAATGTCAAAGTACCTCGAAACCAAAAAGGTCAGAAACACGCTCGCCGAAACTGGATATGTACTCACCAAATCTAGATATATGGTCGCCGAAGAAATGAAACCCAGAAATAAATGTACTCGCTGCACCAGCATACTGGGCCTAAACCGACTCAGCAGAAACACGAAAATAAACCCTACACTTTAGAAAACCCATAACAACAAGGAATCAAGGGGGGAAAAGGAGAAGACCTATCTGTATCCGCAGCAACGTGGGATTCCCAATACGAATCTGAAAGGAAATCCTACTATGAGCAGGACTAAATCAAGGGAAAAACCCTAAATATCATCTATAAATAGAACCACCTATCCCACGAGAAGGGGGTTCAAAAAATCGAGAGAAAAGAGAGCAACTGTAAGAGAGATCTAAGCGTGTAATAAGGCAACGAAAACCTAGTATTATTTTTCTGCCCTCAGGGGCGCCGTGGTTTTTTCCCATTCAAGGGTTTTCCACGTAAAATCTGTCTTTTGCATGCGTTCTTAATTTTCTTGTTTTATATTAAATTGATATAATTGTTGAGTGCGTGGCAATCCAAATTTCACCGTCAACAGTAGATGTGTGATTACTTCCGGGATTAGGTTGTAATCGTTTTACACATTTAGTGGATTCGAGGTTCGAGTGTGGCTTACTTACTAGCCCGTGGTTTTTCCCGTGAGGGTTTCCACATAAAAATCAAGTGTTATTTAATTTCCGCATTTTATAATTGATTTATTGCTTTATCTATTTAGGGGTAATTTCGTAATTTTGACTAATCACGAAAAATTGGGTAATAAGCTTAAAATCTATTCACCCCCCCCCCCCCCCCCCCCCCCCCCCTCTAGATAGTTTTATACACACCGTGCTATAATTTGTTTCACTTCATGTATTGATATGGATATTGTGGCTCCATTTATACAATGAGAGTATAATATCATTATATAGATGTTTTGATGTAATTGGATATAAAATCTCAACGTTGAGTTTTCGATAGTGACTATTGAAAACATGGCTTCTAGAGAGGTCAAAATATCCAAAGTTCAAAATGTGGTCATATGAGTAAATATGGTAACTTGGAGAGCTATAGGCGGTCTATGAGCTCTTAGCGATTACTGATATTATTCACGAGGATTCACTATCTCCAATAAGATTGTCTAGGGTATGGATGAGAATCATTTACTTGTTATATATTTATTTAAGAGTGCAATTTTAGTTCTTTAGTGGAATGAACTAAAATTAATATATCGAATCTAAATGAATCATTTGTTGATTGTGATTGGGTTATGTCTATTGGAGCTTAAATTTAGATAGCCCGCCAAGATCCCCAATCCACACGGACTTGCATGGATCACTTGATATATTCTACCGGACTAATTTATGGGTCCATCTAGAATTGTATTAAGGCTTGTGGACTTGTTTTTTTTAGTAAGATTGGGCCTAGTTCACATGTGAGCCTTTTTATTAAGGTCCAATGGATTAAATGAAATAAGAAAATAATATATAGCCCATGTATATGTATGTGGGTGGCAAGGCTTATAGAAAAGTCTAATATATTATTTTATTTTATTAATTAATTATTTAATTAAAAATCAAAATCTTTTTCTGATTAGGAAATATATTTCTTAGTAGTATACTATTGTGGTAGTATAATAAATATAAAAGAGTTTATTTGGTACGTAGATAAATAAGGGATTTATTTATCTAGTCAAATAAGGAAGTCTTTTATAAAGTCATAATAATAAAAAAAACACTATAGAGTTGGATTAGGGTTTGGAAATCAAAAAATTGATAGGAGTCATTGGTGGAAACACAAATCCTCTTCAAGTGAGGATTTCGGCCACCACATGTTTTCCTATTAGTGATTTGCGGCAACCCTAATGGTAATAGGTTAAGGAATTCGGTCACCCTATATATATGTAGTGATAGAATTCGGCCACACCTAATGCAAGGCTTGAGAGTTTTTTTTTTCTTAAGTTTGGAAAATAAAATCCAACTCTTAGACATAGTGAATTTCGGCCAAGAAGAAAAGAGAGAAGAATTGTTCTTATTTTGATAGTGCACTGCTAGCTTTGATATCAAAAGGCTTTGTGCACATCTTCGAATAAGGTTCACACGAGTTTCGATCTAACGATTGTGAATTCAAAAGTGACCGGAACATTCTTTGTAGTCTCTTGGAACTTGTTGTGACTAACGAAATAGAAAAAGTTTTGTTATCCATCCTCAGGTACACAATTCAAAGAGAAGGGAGACCACGCTCCTAGGTGATTCACATTCGTGATTGGATTGGAAGATCTTGCGGATTACCATCGACGCAACGTCAATTGGATCATGCGACAAAGGTACGATATCTTTATTATATGTTAATTAATTAAAGGGTTAAGGTTTATCTTTAAAAAGGAAATTTTTTTGAAATATACTAAACCTATTTTAGTCTCGCTTCCGCTGCGTGCAATCGTTTTTCCCTTGCCTGGTTGTACCCTTTGATTAATTAATATATACGTACATGAATCTATTTCTTTTTATTGTGATTATGCATGTTTTAGAGGCATTCTAGGTATTCGCATATATAATTACATTGGAATGTATGGATTTATATATGTTATTATAAAGTGAATTGCTGATGCTCGATTTTGGTCCTAGAATTTCAATGTATTTTTTTGTTTCGGAATTGTAACAAGAAGGGTGGTCTATAATCGCCATAATTCCTTCTTGGTAGTTGCTAAGTTTTTTATTTATTTTTGCTAATGTAATAAAAATACTGCAGAAAAATTTTGTATTAAAATACTGCACTTTATTGTATTAAAATACTGCAGTAGTTTTAATTATTAAAAAAAAAAGCTGCAGTATTTTATTTGTTTAAATACTGATGTAATATATTCAAGCATTGAAAATTTGAAGATTTGAAAAATTGGAAGCAACTGGAACGAGTATGGGATGGTGCGCACCATAGCTACATGCATGCGCGCAAGTTAGCACACAGCTATGCATGTGGAGCTATGGGCTGCGCACTGTAGGGAAAAATATGATTGCACGCAGCGGAAGCGAGACTAAAATTGGTTTTAGTTTAGTTTAAAATTTTTCCATAATTTGAACCTTAACCCTCTAATTAATTAACATATAATACTAAAGATATCATACCTTTGTCGCGTGATCCGATTGACATTGCGTCGATGGTAATCCGCAAGATCTTCCAATCCAATCACGAACGTGAATCACCTAGGAGTGTGGTCTCCCTTCTCTTTGAATTGTGTACCTGAGGATGGATTAACAAAACTTTTTCTTTTTCGTTAGTCACAACAAGTTCCAAGAGACAACAAAGAATGTTCCGGTTACTTTTGAATTCACAATCTTTAGATCGAAACTCACATGAACCTTATTCGAAATTGTGCACAAAACCTTTTGATGTAAAAGTAACCAGTGCACTATCGAAATAAGAACAAACTTTTCTCTCTATTCCTCTTGGCCGAAAATCACACTAGTCTAAGAGTTGGATTCTATTTTTCTCTAGCAAAAGAAAAAACTCTCAAGTCCAAGACATTAGGGTTCGCCGAATATATGATCTATATATCGATTTCAATATCCTTGCACAATATATATTATATATATCTAGTACCAAAGTCTTGCACAAAATATTATATGTATATATAGTGCGATGACCTTGCCAATATATTACATATGTAGTGCACCGAATCAAATTTTTTAATTATATAATCCATATATATACACGACTATAACATGCATATATAATATATAATTTACCTTAATTCAACTTGCATATCTATATCTTATATATATCTCTACACGTCTTTTAACATGCATATATAAAATATATAGCTGCATGAATTCTGGCCTAAACTAATTAGGGTAGCCGAATTCCTCTTACCAAATAGGTTTTATGCCTTTTGACCTAAAACTTAACTCTAGGTAGATTTCCTTAGAATTCTAAACCATAATCCAACTCTTTAGTGTTTTTGTGACTATATTAAAGACTTCCTAATTTGACTAGATAAATAAATCCCTTATTTATCTATTTACCAAAAAAAGTCTTTTATATTTATTATACTACCACAATAGTATATTACTAAGAAACATATTTCCTAGTCAGAAAAAGATATTGATATTTAATTAACTAATTAATTAATCAATTAATTCATTTCTGAAACAAATTAGAGGCGTGTTCTATATAAAGCTAGAGGGGGATGAATAGATTTTAACTATTATTACCCAATTTTCGCATGCAAGTCAATTTTACGAAAATGCCCCTACTAGTCAAAAATACAAGCAAGTGTAATATAGTGCGGAATTTAAATAACACTTGATGTATACGTGGAAACCCAACCACTGGGAAAAACCACGGGCTGTTTAGTGCGCCACACTCGGACCTCGAAATCCACTAATCGAAATGGAGTTTACAACCTATGTAGACCTCGTCTAACACTCTGGTCAATAACCCCCCACTTCTACCACTCGGGCCTTTAAAAGTGGCTCTAGTCCAATTGCTTGAGGCCTAAGCAACCTTAGCCTCAAGACTTAATTCTCTAAGAAGAGATTATGCAACCTATGTGAATATGTATGAATATTCAAATAACAAACAAGGCTAGGTAACCTTAGATGCTTTTCTAGGATGATGATATAATCAATTTAATCAACCCTAGATATCAATTGCTAAATGACATGTCAAATAGCTTAGCTAATCAAGATTAAGCAAAAACCTAATTAGCTATCACAAAAACAACACTCAATTAATTCATCACAATTAATTCTCTATTCTTGTATTTATCATATGATCAACAACATACAAGTAAATTAAAAGAGAATATGCTTGATAGTAAAAATACTAAAATAAGATGAAACTAATCAAAATCTTACCAAGCATATTGTGATGATGCCAATCCAATCATAGATGCTTTCTATGTAGACATAGAGGATGCAATATGAAATTTGATGCAAAAAGGATTTGATTTGAGTGTTTAAAGGTGAGTTCTTGATTTGATTTTTTCTCAAAAATCTCTCTTGAAAGTTTAGGGTTCTAATAACTCAAGAAGCTTGATCAGAGAATGAGAAAATAAGATATTTATAGACATCAAGAATTGGGCATGTGAAAAGACAATTTTGCCCCTGAAACGCACCGTTCGGCGGTTTCAATCGGCGGCCAGGCCGCCGATAACGAACGTCGAATTGAGCTCGTGAAGAACAGAGCATCAACGGCGGTTTCATTCGGCGGTTGCGTGACCGCCGATCCAACCGCCGAATTAGACCGAGAGATTAAAATCGATCAGGTATGAACGGCGGTTTCGAACGGCGGTCGTGACCGTCGATCTTGACCGCATAATTGCTTCAGACCAATCTGGACTGAAACGGCGGTTTCATTCGGCGGCCAGGCCGCCGATCATAACCGCCGATCACCAACAATGGTGAAAACCAAGGAGAAGCCAAGGGCATTCTCCATAGGCGGTCTTCGCGCGAAACCAAGCACTTATTAGTGCAAGCGCGGACGTTTCCGAACAATGTCGGGAAACGAATTATAAAGCACATATGCACACGACAAGATATATCAACCAAAGTGCTAGTGTGTAAAGTGACATGTGAAGAGTATGCACACAAATGCAAGTATGCTAAGTGTGTGTGTGCTTACTAAATCTCTTCAAAGAAAAAATCAAGCACAAGAATTTATACCTTTGGCGTGCTTGTCCCTTGAGGTCCTGAAAGGGCCTTCGAGCTTCAACCTTAAACATTTAGACTACCCTTATATTCACAACCCCAACATGTAGTTTGTCCACGAAATAAGCCAATCAAGATATGGGAATCCTTACAATTTCCATTTAATCAAATAATAAAAAATATATATATAATATCATATATATATCATATCACATATATGTCTCGGCCATGTGCCATATAAATATATATATATGTTGTTTTTCTATTTTATTAAATCCATTGGACCCTAATAAAAGGCCCACATGTGAACTAGGCCCATTCTTACTAAAAGAAACAAGTTCACATGCCTTAATACAATTCTAGATGGACCCATAAATTAGTCCGATATAATATATCAAGTGATTCATGCAAGTCCGTGTGGATTGGGGATCTTGGTGGGCCTATCTAAATTTAAGCTCCAATAGACATAACCCAATCACAATCAACAAATGATTCACTTAGGTTCAATCTATTAATTTTAGTTCATTCCACTAAAGAACTAAAATTGCACTCTTAAATAAAGATGGAATAAGTAAATGATTCTCATTCATACCCTAGACAATCTTATAGGAGATAGTGAATCCTCGTGAAGAATATCAGTAATCGCCAAGAGCTCATAGACCGCCTAAAGCTCTCCAAGTTACCATATTTACTCATATGACCACACTTTGAACTTGGATATATATTATGACTTGTCCAGAAGTCATCTTTCATTAGTCACTATTGAAAACTCAACGTTAAGATTTAATATCCAAAACCTCAAAACATCCATATGATGATATTCTACTCACATTTAATAAATGGAGCCACAATGTCCATATCTATAAATGAAGTCCTCTATCGATTAACAAATGAATATCACCAAACTATCGAGGATAGACTATGCTATATAATCGTACTCATTGATAACTCAAATGATACCACTTGCAACCATAAGTCCATCATTTATCTCAGGATTAAGATAGACTCTCCGATTGTCCTAATAATGAAAAGACTATTATCTATTGACGGTTCTAGATAAAGTATTTCATTGTGATCCAGTTCAATGCACCCAGTGCACTAGATTCTTTTACTCGAAGACCCTCCGATGATTTTAGACTCATCATAACACATTTGATCCCACTCAAATGTTAGTAAAAGAATTCTACAACTTTAACAAGATAAAGGTGCCCAACCTTTAACTTAAGTTGTGAACATTATTCAAGACTAACTAAAGAATTGTGTCTACCTCATACATATCCAAATGTACGAACAATTCTTCTTTTCTCATAGTCTTTTGACCTTATGATTATTTACTTTTGACAATTATAATATTCAATCTATAAATACTATAAGATTTGTTTAAATCAGAAATCACTTTATTAATATGAAAAGATTGTCAAAAACAATATTACACTCTTGCTATTGAGCATAATCCTAACACGCACGGCAGCCCTTTGTGGGGTGCGCAGGCCCATAGGAGGCAACCAAGGGGTGCGTGAGTTGACGATGGCTGCTTGAAGACTTGTTCGCCAAGAAAGGAGTTTTTGTATTCCAAACAAATGTAATTTACTTGCTTTTCTAGGATGGACCAAAATTGTGGCTATTTATTTTTCGTAAATATTACAATATTTGTTATTGTATGATAACATGTCATATATAATAGGAGTGCCACTCATATATCTCTTTTGGTATGAACATGCATTGAATGATTTAAGTATCTAATTGGCATCTAGATAATATGGTAAATCATTCTATGTAATTGAATCACACGCCTTAAATAATTGAGTGGGAGAAGGTGTTTTGCAACACCTATGGCCTCCAAGGTTAGTTGAGCTTTATGTTTTATTGGTAATCCCCCCAAGGGGCGTCCGTGAATGGAATTTAGCAAGATACTTCCTTACAATGATAAACTAGACAATTGACTCAAACGAGATCTACTCCCAAAGGAGGGATTTTCATGAGAGAAAATATTGAGGGTCAATATCTTGGTTACACACTCAATGTGATTTTATTGATATCCTCCCAAGAGTTCTTGTCAATGAAATCGCAAGGCTAAAATTGAAAACATTGGTTGTTATGTTAACAATTAGGTGGGACCTAGTCCAACTAGTAAATGGTGCAAACTCCCAAAAGAGGCGTGACATTTATGGGTGTTGGATCACCGTTGAATTTTTACGATTGAATTATTTAATTAATTCAAGATAAATATTCGAAAGTGCTTTATCATGATTATTTACTTATATATATTTTGTTTAATTCAGAAATCATGTCCCCATCCCTAATGATCATCCTAAAAGATAATACTTTAACTAGTGATAATTATGTCATATGGAAAAGGAAAAGGAAAATTGGGTTGTTGCTGCAAGCTGAAAAACATAAATTTGTTCTGTCTATTCCTAAGCCACTTGCTCATACTTGTGAATCTAATGGCACAAGTTAAGAGATTCATTTGGTTGGTAAAGTTGCTACTGTTAAGACCCATAAGAAGGTCAAGAAACAACATAAGAAAAAGCAATTTGGGCCTACCAAGAAAGTAACCAAGATCAAAGGGAAGTGCTT
Organism: Acer yangbiense; assembly: GCA_008009225.1. NCBI lineage: Eukaryota > Viridiplantae > Streptophyta > Magnoliopsida > Sapindales > Sapindaceae > Acer > Acer yangbiense. The sequence continues at coordinate 36,796,926 of CM017766.1, read as the reverse complement.
CCTTTGTGGTGAAAGGGGACATTGGAAAAGTAATTGCCCAAAGTCTTAGAATAAGAAGGAACAAGGTAATGTCAATTATCTTGAAACATGTTTTTTGGCAGATTCTATAGATTCTTGGATCATAGACTCTGGAGCCACTAATCATGTTTGTTATTCCTTACAAGGGTTCCAGGAAAGGAAAAGACTGAATAAGAATGAAATCAACTTGCGTTTAGGCAACGGAGCATTGGTGTCTGCCAGTGCAGTGGGAGATATTAGAGTTAATCTAGATTCTAGTAGGCATTTAGATTTGATAGATGTTTATTATATACCTCAATTCAAGAGAAATTTAATTTCAGTTTCTTGTTTGAATAAATTTGGATATTCAGTTACTTTTAATAAAGATTTTATTATTAGTAAGAATAACAAATGTGTTTGCAAAGATACATTGGAAAACTACTTATTCTTTTTTCATGAGAATATCTCTCACTTGTTAGACACAGAAACACTGGAACCTAATCATAAAAGAGTAAAATTATCAAAAGATGAAACCTACCTATGGCATTTACGCTTAGGTCATATTAACCTTAATAGGATTAAAAGATTGGTTAGTGATGAACCTTTAAGTGACTTAAAGGTTCATGATCTACCAACTTGTGAATCTTGTTTGGAAGGTAAAATGACCAAAAGGTCGTTTACGACCAAAGGCACAAGAGCCACTGATGTTTAGGATTAATACACACTGATGTACGTGGTCCTATAAGCATTCAAGTTAGAGGTGGATATGAGTACTTAATCACTTTCACATATGATTACTCAAGATTTGGTTATGTGTATCTCATGAGACATAAGTCGGATGCTTTTGACATGTTTAAAGCATTTAAAGCTGAAGTAGAAAACCAGCTTGAGAAACACATAAAATTCTTGAGATCTGGTCGTGGTGGAGAATATCTATCTAGTGAGTTTCAGCAATATCTTATTGACAATGGAATCATTTCTCAGTTTTCTGCACCAGGTACACCTCAACAAAATGGGGTGGCAAAAAAGAGAAATAGAACTATTTTGAACATGGTTAGGTCTATGTTGAGTTATTCAACGCTTCCTATTTATTTTTAGGGATATGCTTTACAAACTGCAATATACATTCTAAACGATGTACCATCTAAGTCGGTTCCTCAAACACCGCATGAGTTGTGGACTGGGTGAAAGCCTAGTTTACAACACTTCAGGATATTTGGTTGTCCTGCACATGTGTTAAAAGGAAAGACAGAAAAGATGGAGTCCCGTTCGGAAACATGCATATTTGTGGGGTATCCAAAAGGAACTAAAGGATATTATTTCTATAGTCCTTTAGATCTTAAAGTATTTGTTTCGACAAATGCTAAATTCCTAGAAAAGGACTATATGAATGATTTTGTACCTAACAGTAGAATTATCCTGAATGAGATGTCAGGAGATACAATTCCACAAGAGGTTACACAACCTAGCCCAATTGTAAGTTCCGTACCATCACAAAATCAACAACCTACCATTCCTCGTTGTAGTGGGAGGGTTATAAGTCAACCCGAGAGATACATCAATCTGGGAGAATCAGTGGAGAATCTCCCGGACGACGATGATCCACGTATAAGAAAGCAATGGAGGATGTTGATTGTCGCCATTGGCAAAAGGCAATGCAATCTGAGATTGAATCCATGTTCAATAACAAAGTCTGGTCCCTTGTAGACTTACCTAAAGAGATAAAACCCATTGGATGCAAGTGGGTATACAAGAGGAAAAGAGGTATGGATGGAAAGGTGGAAACCTTTAACGCTAGATTGGTAGCTAAAGGTTACACACAGAAAGAAGGTATCGATTACGAGGAAACCTTCTCTCTTGTGGCCATGCTTAAATCCATTAAGATACTCTTATCCATTGCAGCATCTCTAGATCTAGAGATTTGGCAAATGGATGTCAAGATAGCTTTCCTTAATGGAAGTCTTGACGAAAGCATATATATGGTACAACCAGAAGGATTCATTAAAAATGGCCAAGTAGAAAAGGTATGCAAGTTGCAAAAACCCATATATGGATTAAAGCAAGCATCCAGATACTGGAACATAAGGTTCGATCAAGCAGTTAAAGGTTTTGGATTTATTCAGAACCTTGACGAACCCTATGTTTACAAAAGGATTAAAGGTGATAAGATGGTTTTACTCATTCTTTATGTTGATGATATACTACTCATCGAAAACGATGTAGGTGTATTGACATCAGTAAAAGAATGGTTAGCAAAACAATTTGATATGAAGGACTTAGGAGAAGCAAGTTATATTCTTGGTACCAAGTAATAAGGGATAGAAAGAATAGAATGATTGCATTATCCCAAGCTTCATACATAGAAAAAATCTTGTTTAGGTTTTCCATGCAATATTCCAAGAAAGGTATGTTACCTTTCAGACATGGAATCAAACTTTCTAAGGAATAAGTTCCTAAGAATGAGCATGAAGAGCAATTCATGAGTAGGATTCCATATGCCTCGGTAGTTGAAAGTCTCATGTATGCAATGCTCTGCACTAGACCAGACATTTGTTTTGATGTGGGCGTAGTTAGCAGGTTTCAATCGAAACCTGATCCTGATCACTGGATGGCAGTAAAGCATATTTTCAAGTATCTCAGGAAAACGAGAGATAATATGCTTGTATACTCATGAGGGGATTTAATTCCCGTTGGGTATACAGAATCTGATTTCCAGTCAGATTCTGATTCCAGAAAATCCACATCAGGATTTGTGTTTACTCTTGGAGGAGGAGCAGTCATATGGAGGAGTATCAAGCAATCTTGTAATGCTAATTCCACCATGGAAGCTGAGTATGTTGCTGCATACGAAGCTGCCAAAGAGGCTGTTTGGCTCCACCAATTCCTAATTGACTAGGAAGTGGTTCCCAATGCAAATAAGCAAATCACTATCTACTATGACAACAGTGGAGCAGTGGCTAATTCAAGAGAACCAAGAAGTCATAAGAGAGGAAAACACATTGAAAGGAAGTATCATCTTTGTTGTATGTATATTTTCGTCAGCATGACACGTCAGCAAAGATAGCGGTTAATACGGAAGTACAGTAATTCCACGTCATCCAAAGTCAACCAGTCAATGAAAGGAACGCTGACCAAGGACATTTCACCAGGTATGGACACGTCATCAAGAAAACTAAATATGGAAGTTAGAAGCGTATGCGCCAAGTAAAGTCGTCTAGTTAAAGAGATATTAATGAGCGAAGATCCTGCTCGCTGATGATCTTTACTCGGCCAAGATTCTACTTGGCCAAGATTCTACTCGGCCAGAAATCTACTCGGCCAGGAATCTGCTCGACCAAAATTCTACTCGGCCAGGAATCTGCTCAGCCAAGATTCTGCTCAGCCAAAAATAGGAAATACAGCCTTACCAAGATATGCCATATCAGGAAGAGATTTGTATAGATACGAAATCTCAGGATAATATTCCAATAAGGAAATATCCCTATTTCCTCTCCAATACTAGAGAAGTCTAAACCGGAAAGGATTAGAAGCTTCCAGAAGGATAAGCACCAAACGGGGAAACGAGTCCTAATTGCTCTACTCTACCGGAATCCTACAAAGATTCTAATTAATTAATCCACCACTTATATGACAAGAACTAGGGCAACCCTAGATCGAACCATATAAATACAACCATGTATTCATTATAAGAGAGGAGAGATCATGAGCAATTTACACTTACATAAGAAAAAAGATACGAATCATAAGCAATTATCTGAGAGAAAGCGAGTATTGAGTGTGTAATTATTCTATTCATAGTGGATCTCTTTTCGCCGTCACCGGCATCGTGGATGTTTCCCCGCCTTAGAGTTTTACCACATAAAACATGTGTTATGTTTGATTTATTCTTTATTTCCTGCTTTTCTATATTACTATCCTCAAATATGAACAAATTGTATCACATCCACGTGAAGAAAGAGGCTTTGATTATTCAACCCTATATTGGTTAAAGCTTCGATTTGCCTACGTGTTATTGTTTGGCGGTTGACTTTTCAACGATCCAAAATTCACCGTCAACAATCTTCTTAGGGAGATTGTGCATAGGGGTGATGTGACGATTACCAAAATTGCGTCAGCAGAAAATCTAGCGGATCCCTTCACAAAGGCTCTACCACAGAAGAGTTTTGATGGGCACCTAGAAAACATGGGAATGAGAGATATGACACATTTGCTATAGCGCAAGTGGGAGATTGTTAGGATTATGCTCAATAGCAAGAGTGTAATATTGTAATTGACAATCTTATTATATTAATAAAGTGATTTATATTTATTTAACAAAATCTTATAGCATTTATAATTATAATTGTCAAGATAAATAATCATAAGGTCAAAAGACTATGAGAAAAGAAGAATCGTTCGTACATCTAGATATGTATGAGGTAGACACAATTCTTTAGTTAGTCTTGAATAATGTTCACAACTTAAGTTAAAAGTTCGGCACCTTTATCTTGTTAAAGTTGTAGATTCTTTGGCTAGCATTTGAGTGGTTTCAAATGTGTTATGATGGGTCTAAATCATCAAAGTGGCTTTGAGTAAAAGAATCTAGTGCACTAGGTGCATTGAACTGGATCACAATGAAATACTTTATCTAGAACCGTCAGTAGATAAAAGTCTTTTCATTATGAGGACAATCAGAGAGTCTATCTTAATCTTGAGATAAATGATGGACTTATGGTTGCAAGTGGTATCATTTGAGTTATCAATGAGTACGATTATATAGCATAGTCTATCCTCGATAGTTTGGTGATATTCATTTGTAATCGATAGAGGACTTCATTTATAGATATGGACATCGTGGCTCCATTTATACAATAAGAGTATAATATCATCATATGGATGTTTTGAGGTAATTAGATATAAAATCTCAACTTTGAGTTTTCGATAGTGACTATTGAAAACATGGCTTTTGGACAAGTCAAAATATCCAAAGTTCAAAATGTGGTCATATGAGTAAATATGGTAACTTGGAGAGCTATAGGCGGTCTATGAGCTCTTTGCGATTACTGATATTATTCACGAGGATTCACTATCTCCAATAAGATTGTCTAGGGTATGAATGAGAATCATTTACTTGTTCTATCTTTATTTAAGAGTGCAATTTTAGTTCTTTAGTGGAATGAACTAAAATTAATAGATCGAATCTAAGTGAATCATTTGTTGATTGTGATTGGGTTATGTCTATTGGAGCTTAAATTTAGATAGCCTGTCAAGATCCCCAATCCACACGAACTTGCATGGATCACTTGATATATTGTACCGGACTAATTTATGGGTCCATCTAGAATTGTATTAAGGCTTGTGAACTTGTTTCTTTTAGTAAGATTGGGCCTAGTTCACATGTGGGCATTTTTATTAAGGTCCAATGGATTAAATGAAATAAGAAAATAATATATAGCCCATGTATATGTATGTGGGTAGCAAGGCTTATAGAAAAGTCTAATATATTATTTTATTTTATTATTTAATTAAATAGGAATTAATTAATTGATTAATTAATTATTTAATTAAAAATCAAAATCTTTTTCTGACTAAAAAATATATTTCTTAGTAGTATACTATTGTGGTAGTATAATAAATATAAAAGACTTTATTTGGTAAGTAGATAAATAAGGGATTTATTTATCTAGTCAAATAAGGAAGTCTTTTATAAAGTCATAACAAAAAAAAAAAAAAAAAACATTGTAGAGTTGGATTAGGTTTGGAAATCAAAAGATTGATATGAGTCATTGGTGGAAACATAAATCCTCTTCAAGTGAGGATTTCGGCCACCACATGTTTTCCTATTAGTGATTTGTGGCAACCCTAATGGTAATAGGTCAAGGAATTCGATCACCCTATATATATGTAGTGATAGAATTCGGCCACACCTAATGCAAGGCTTGAGAGTTTTTTTTTGTCCTAAGTTTGGAAAAGAGAATCCAACTCTTAGACATAGTGAATTTCGGCCAAGAAGAGAAGAGAGAAGAATTGTTCTTATTTCGATAGTGCACTGCTAGCTTTGATATCAAAAGGCTTTGTGCACATCTTCGAATAAGGTTCACGCGAGTTTCGATCTAACGATTGTGAATTCAAAAGTGACCGAAACATTCTTTGTAGTCTCTTGGAACTTGTTGTGACTGACGAAATGGAAAAAGTTTTGTTATCCATCCTTAAGTACACAATTCAAAGATAAGGGAGACCACGCTCCTAGGTGATTCACATTCGTGATTGGATTGGAAGATCTTACGGATTACCATCGACGCAACATCAATCGGTTCACGCGACAAAGGTACGATATCTTTATTATGAATTAAAGGGTTAAGGTTTATCTTTAAAAAGGAAAAAAAATTTGAAATATACTAAACCTGTTTTAGTCTCACTTCCGCTGCGTGCAATCGTTTTTCCCTACAGAAAGTATGTAGGTTATGGATGCATCTTGAAGTTTATTGCTAAGTACATGATATATGACCTATGGTATGTATCCATTTTGCTTCGACACTAAATAGTATTCAACGAGCACTCTCATGGAAAGTGCTAAACACCTTGGTTGTGCAGCCGCCTAATGTAGGAAAGGGTTACGCCATTGTGATGAGTGAAAGCCGCCATGAGGTGTATATGTTCATGTTAGAAAAATTAAAGAAGTGTTGAAAAGAATCATTTAAAAATATCTTTGATTCATAGCCTAAAAGAAATGAAAAATATAAGGCTAAAAGGTGTATAGTTGAGAATTGTGAAAAGCTCGGGTTATCAAATAGAAACAGGTAAACGAGCCACATGCACACACACACTCACATGTTGATATCTATTCCTTTTAAAAGCAAAAACCCGGATGAATATCGGTTTGACCTATTTTTGGAAATGCTTTAGATGGATAGGTGTGGAAATAGTTTGCATGTTGATATCACAATTACTCCTTCTATTTATGTAAGAAGCATTCACATACACACAATTTGCTTATGTGCTTGATTCATTAGCAATGTGAGAATATTTTTGAGAGATTAATGAAAATCTATGATTCTCTCTTGGACCTTGAAAAGTGATGAAATATTTTCTCTTATTGCTTGAATGTGTGAATGTGTGAATGTGTGAGTCCCTTGTGAACAAATCTACTTGATGATCATAATGTGGAGCATATGTCTAGGGGAGCTTAGTTTATTCAACTTCGTTTTCTATACGATTTGTTTGCTTAATATCTCGTTCTTTATCTCTTATGTCCTTTGTCTATTCCTTGACAAAAAGGGGGAGAAATTGTATACCTCACCATATTTGATATGGGGGAATCCATGTTTGATATAGGGGAGAAAATGTTAAAAATTTTATACCTCATACCTTGTGTGGAGAAATGTTCCCATTTCCTAATGTGTGAGCCTCTTTGTCTTTAAATGGAGACTTTGTCTTAAGGGGGGGAATTCTTGTCTTAAGGGGGAGAGATGAATTCTTGCCTAATTGGGTTAAGGATCTAAGGGAGAGCTTTAATGTGAAAAACAATTCATTCTTATTTGAGATAATGCATTTTTGTTTGAGATAAGGGAAGTTTCTTATTTGTTTTATATGATGATTTCTCACCATTCTTCGTTGGAAGAAGATCTCTTATTTGGTTTGCTATGTTTCTCATAGGTACCTTGAAGTACTAAGAAGGGATTCTTGAAGACCTTTTAGTCTAGAGATCTCTTTGTAATGTGAGGTTGAGAGTATGCAATCAACTTTGAGTTTATTTGAGTGAACATTGTATGGTGAGGATGAGGTTTCGCCATGGAATAGCCAAATGGAGAGATTGTAAGATCCTAGATCTTTGTTGGCTTGATTCCATTACAAAACACTCTTTATTTGTAATGATTAGTTGCTTAGGTTTTTCTTGGTGAAAAGAAGCTTCAAAGAAGAAAAGCAACGTCTCATACAAATATCGTCTTCAAGAGGAAAATCGCGTACTTGGATGCTAAGGTATCAAGATTCTTCTTCCTCTTACAAGGCGTAAGCGCCCAGACACACACAATTCATTCATGTGTGTCCCTGCATCGTTGTGCTACATTTGGTATAACACATTCACACACCATTAAAGTATGCTCATGCACTGAACTCATATTGTCATACATTATAGAGTTGCATGTTTTAAGACTATGTCTAGGAAATGGCATACTTTTGTGATCTTGTGTTTATATGTTTGTGTTTTATTGTATTTGGACTTGAAGATGATCTCATTTGATTCCTTATTAAGTTCCAGTCATTTCGGCTACTCATTCATTAAGTTTCGAGTCCAAACGATATAGCTATGCTACTTTGTGTTCTCATTCGTTGAGTTGTCTTCGACATCGTTTTCTGAGATGAATTCTCAACCTTTTGTTAAATTTTTGTAGTCTTCATTATGTATGAGGGAGTCATGATTCATAATCTGAAGACGGAATCAAAATCGGAGTTCGGAGGCCCAGATACGGCCGAAGAACGCTAGCGGAGCGCGAGATGAGCAAGCTAGGCCAACGGCCAAGCTTGGAGGGCCACGTGTGGAGGCCGTGTGCCACACGGCCAGGGGAGTCTTCTGCCCACATGTGCCACACGCGCCCCACACGGGCCTGGTGATGTGGCACACTTCAATTGGGTGCTTCCTTTGCCTCTCTCTCTCTCTTTTAAAAATTATTTTCCTTCCCTCCAAACACAACTTGAAGAAAATTGAAAAAGAGTGATCTGCAGAATTTCTTCATGATTTTTTGGTATCTTGCTTCAATCCTAACTTTCTCATTTTAATTCCGAATCACTTGATTCAAAAGCCAAAAATGTTGGTCTTGATGAGAGCTATAAACTCCAAGAATTTTTAGAGCCAAGTGACTTCGTGATTCTTCGCTGTGAGCAGATTTCAGTCCAAGGTTCATACTTGTATGTGAAACATCTTCTTCTTACTTTTATTTTTGATCATCTCTTTTAATCTTCTTATTTGATAGATGAAATGTGTTAAGAATGATGTTATTTCACATTCTAGGTTTGTATGATTGATTGATTGATTGATTTTTAGCCTTGTGATCTTATTTGAACATATTTTGCTAAACTTGATTAAACTTGAAATTGTTTCTAGAAAACCTTGTATGATGTGTCTTTTGATAATTTCTAGGTTTAATTTCATGATCTAAGAACAAAGAATTCTTAAGTGATATATTGAATATTCTTGACTTGTTCTTATTGATTCACATGCATTGATTTCTAGGTACATTTGTGATTGTTTGTTGAAAGCATATCCTAGAATATCTCTAAGCATGTTCATAGAACTTGATTGATCATCTTGCTTTATTTGGTTGTGATTTGCATCATTTGCATCACCTAGATCATTGCCTTGTGAAAAGGTTGAAGTCACTTGATTAAAGTGAGTGAAGCTTTATCTTGAGAAAGAAGACTTGGCTAGGAAAGGATTCCGGATAGCCAAGCAAGAAGTCTTAGTTAGGATCAAGAGGATCCGGATAACTAAGCAAAAATTTTAGCTAGGAGTGTGATACTCTAGATGGTTGAGTGAGGGAAGCTTGAGAGCTTTGGATAGGAAGTTGTTTCCTAGAGGTGAATGACTCATCTTGGATAGGGAGTAGGGAAGTGATTTGCTTGGTCTTGTGGATAGATTAGGAGTTGATTGCATCGAGTGTGTATCTTTTTCTTTCATAGTGAATTGCTTTGCCGGTGGTTGTGGTATCAACCCGTGGACGTTTCCTCTTTGAGGTTTTACCACGTAAAAATACTTGTGTCTATTTTCGCTTTTTATTTCTTTATCTTCCATATCTTTGTATTGATTGCATCTCTTGTATATTGATTTTCACATGTGTTGATTAAATCAATTAAATTGTTAAAACTTATCAAGTGTGCTTTTAATTCTTGTATTCCGCATAATTTTTAAATTTGGAAGAAATTAGGCCTATACCTATTCACCCCCCCCTCTAGGTATATTCTATACTATTGCTTAAGGGAAGTTCAGCTTCAGTTTAGGTCGTCTCTAATGACTCAAAAATCATATTTTTAATTAAGAGCAGTTTCAAAGAGAGATTTTTATTCAAGAATTCATCTTTGATCATCTTTGATCACTCAAAACCATTTTCATATGCATCAAACTTCATCTAGCATCTTCTAGCATATCTAGGATGCTTTTCTTGCATGGGCTTTACTCAACACAATGCCTTAGTAAGTTTTTCACTGATTGCATCTAATCTTAGTGGTTTACTTTACAAGAAATCTCTTTAATTACTTTTATGTTCTTAGATTATATTCTATTATACAAGATAGAGATTATTATGTTGTTTAATTGAGTGATGTATTGTGATAGCTATACCTAAGATTGCTTTATCATATATAGTTATGCTTTATGCCATGACATATAGCAATTAATATCTAGAATTTATTTAATTGTCATCTTATAATCCTAGATAAACATTTAGTGTACATTAATTGCATATTTGGATATCTTTGCATATTCTCATAGGTTGTTTAATCTCTTCATTGAGAAGTAAGTCTTGTGGCTAAGGTTGCTTAGGCCACAAGCAAATTGATCTAGATTCACTTTTAAAGTCCTGCAGGTAGTGGTGGTGGGTTAGTGACTGTGTAGAGTTTGACGTGGTCAACCTAGGTTGTGGACACCATTACAATTAGTGGATTCGAGGATCATGTGTGGTGAACATAATAGCCCGTGGTTTTTCCTTGTTAAAGGTTTCCACATAAAAATCAAGTGTTATTTAAATTCTGCACTTTACACTTGATTTATTACATTGACTAGATTGGGGTTATTTTCGTAAAATTGACTAATTGCAAAAATTTGGTAATAACCGGATTAAAATCTATTCACCTCCCATCTATATAGTTTTATACACACCACGCATAATTAGTTTCAAAATGCAAATGCTTGTTGTAAGGATTCCCATATATTGATTGGCTCATTTCGTGGACAAACCACATGCTAGGGTTGATTGTGTAAGGGTAGTTTAGGTGAATGATCTTCAAGCTCGAAGGCCCTTCCAAGACCTCAAGGGACAAGCACGCCAAAGGTATAATTTCTAGTGCTTGGTTTTCTTTGAAGAGATTTAGTTAGCACACACACACTTAGCATACTTGATCTTGTGTGCATACTCTTCACATGTCACTTTACACACTAGCACTTTGTTTGATATCTTGTTGTATGTATATGTGCTTAGTAATTCGTTTCCCGATATTGTTCGGAAACGTCCACGCATGCACTAGGATGTGCTTGGTTTTGTGTGAAGACTGCCCACGGAGAATGCCCTTGGCTTCTCTTTGGTTTTAACCTCTGTTGGTGATCGGCAGTTATGATCGGCGGCCTGGCCACCGAATGAAACCGCCGTTTGTATCCAGAAGTGTCTGGAGCAATTCTACGATCACGATCGGTTTGCCGTTCGAAACCGCCGTTCATACCTAATCGATTTTATATCTCGGGTTTGATTCGGTGGTTGGATCGGCGGTCACGAAACCACCGAATGAAACCGCCATTGTTCCCCTATTCTTCTTGGGTTCAATTCGGCGGTTATGATCGGTGGCCTAGCCGCCGATTGAAACAGCCGATCGAAATCGCCGATCGATGCATTTCAAGGGCAAACTTGTCTTTTCACATGCCCAATTCTTAATGTCTATAAATATCTTACTTTCTCATTCTCTGATCAAGTTCTTTGAGTCTTTAGAACCCTAAACTTCAAAGAGAGATTTTTGAGAAAAAATAAAATCAAGAACTCACCTTTAAACACTCAAATCAAATCCTTTTTGCATCAAAGTTCATCTTGCATTCATCCATGATTGGGTTTGCATCATCACAACTTGCTTGGTAAGATTTTGATTAAGTTCATCTTATTTTAGTATTTTTACTATCAAGCATATTCTCTTTTAATTTACTTGTATGTTTTTGATCATATGATAAATACAAGAATAGAGAATTAATTGTGATGAATTGATTGAGTGTTGTATTGTGATAGCTAATTAAGTTTTTGATTAATCTTGATTAGCTAAGCTATTTGACATGTCATTTAGCAATTGATATCTAGGGTTGATTTAATTGATTATATCATCATCCTAGATAAGCATCTAAGGTTACCTAGCCTTGTTTGTTATTTGAATATTTATACATATTCAAATAGGTTGCATAATCTCTTCATAGAGAATTAAGTCTTGAGGCTAAGATTGCTTAGGCCTCAAGCAATTGGACTAGAGCCACTTTTAAAGGCCCGAGTGGTAGAAGTGGGGGGTTATTGACTGGAGTGTTAGACGAGGTCTACATAGGTTATAAACTCCATTTCGATTAGTGGATTTCGAGGTCCGAGTGTGGCGCACTAAACAGCCCGTGGTTGTTCCAGTGTTTGGGTTTCCACGTATACATCAAGTGTTATTTAAATTCCGCACTATATTACACTTGCTTGTATTTTTGACTAGTAGGGGCATTTTCGTAAAATTGACTTGCATGCGAAAATTGGGTAATAATAGTTAAAATCTATTCACCCCCCCCCCCTCCCCCTCCCCCTCTCCCTCTAGATATATTTATCATACACACCGAGCGTTATTGTATTACTTTCACTTGTTTTTTGATTTCACTTGATCACCTCATATACACTTGTTTTGGAAAGTGTAATTTTTTGTTTTGAAGGATTAATCGTTCTACAAGAGAGTGAAGACTTGAAGTTTTAGCTTTTAAATATCTCTTTGTAATGTAGAAAATCATTGTTAACCTTTAATTTCAATTTTGTTGTGGGGATCAATGTGAGTGGTGGTTTTGTCACGAAATAGCCAAATGGGGAGATTGTAAGTTCCTCAAGTTTGATTGGCTTATTTCAGTGACAAACCACATTTGGGGTTTGTGCTATAAGGGTAGCTTAGGCTTCTAATTGTTGGTGATCAAGCTAAACAAAGGCCCTCTCAAGACCTCAAAATGATAAGCACTCCAAAGGTAAAACACTTGTGCTTAATTGCATTGAAGAGATCTAGTTGCACACACATACAACTCATGCATATCTATATTTCTTATATGTTGTGTGTTTTATGTATGTGCATTCATGTTCTTGAATCCTCTTCATGTAAGTTTAATTGATTGCATCTCGTTTGTTAAATGCCATGACATGGTAGGTTTTAGGATGCATCATTTTAGTATGGGCATTGTACACCCGCTGTTGGGTCGCCCTACATACAGCACCTATAAGGGGCATTGAGCTAATTTGCTTTTAGCCCCTGTACAGTCGCTGTATGTACAATAGGTGACGTGATGGATGTTTTCCATCGCTATTCAGCCACTGTACAACCGTTGTACATAGAGCAGGTGAACAGTGGCTCTCTAAACCTAAGAGCAATCGCCTTTTGGTCGCCCCATTATCGCCTCTGTGAATAGCGGTTCACGAAGAACATGTTCTTCATTTCCCAGGTGAATCGCTATACACTTGCTATTCGTACAGCAGGTGAACAGCGGTCAAGGCAAAACTTTTGATTTTTTATCAAAACATCGTAGCATCATTTTGATATCCTATATATATATGCTACTTTATCTTTAGGTCATTTTTTAGTGACTCCAAATCATATTTTTGACTTAGATTATTTTTCATGAGAGAAAATCACTAAAGAACTCACATTTGATTACTCAAACACATATCCATGTGCATCAAACATCATCTAGCATCATTTAGGATCATCTAGGATGTATCTATGCATGGGTCTTCTTCAACACACTTAGCTTGGTAAGTTGTTCACTAATTTCATCCATATTTAGTGTCTTACCTAACAAGAAATCTCATTTATTACTTGTATGCTTTTAGAACATATTCTATCTACAAGATTGAGATTATTGTGTTGATTGATTGAGAGTTGTATTTTGATAGTTATTGCCTAGGATTGCTTATTCTTTGATAGCTATGTTGTATGCCATGTCATATAGAAATATTGATATCTAGGATTGTGATTATTGTTATCTTTCATCCTAGATAAGCATTTAGTGTAACCTAGCATTAATTGCATAATTGAATATCATGATATTCACTTAGGTTGTTGATCTCTTTAGTGAGATTTAAGTCTTGTGGCTAAGGTTACTTAGTCCGCAAGCAAATTGATCTAGGTTCGCTATTAAAGGCCCCGTTGGGTAGTAGTGGTGGGTTAGTGACCGTGTAGGGTTTGACGTGGTCAACCTAGGTTATAAACACCATTACAAATAGTGGATTCAAGGATCGTGTACAAGCCCGTGAGTTTTTCCCTGTTGAGGGTTTTTCACGTAAATCAATCAACGAGCAATTTATTGTTTTCCACACTTAGATTAGGTTGATTGATTTTTGACTAAGGTTGGGGCTTTTTATTGAATATTGTCTAATCAAGAAAAATTGGTAATATGACTTGATTAAAATCTATTCACCCCTCCCCCCCCTTTAGATAATATTTAGCGCACACATAATAATTTGTTTCACATTGGAGCTTTCCTATGTCTTTGTGGTTATGTCGGTTCATTTCTTATTTGTTGTTAAATTGGTCTAGCTTACTTCCTTGGTTGAGCATGCATGATTGGTCTCTTTCCTTTGTGAGCCATTTGTTGAGGAAAGTTGGCTTGAGGAGCTCTTATGGGTTAAGCTTGAGGTTGTCTTCTTGACACCATCTTCATTTGTGCGCTATGTGAGCATTGTCCTGGATCAATCTTCTTCCTAGGATTTTGCACTGGTAAAGGTTCATTGTTGCTCAAGCTCTTGACAAATATGGTCTTGTTAGGAGTGGAGGTCTCCTTGCCATCTTCAAACCCAAGACCTCTCTTGTCACAAGGACTCTTTCCAACACTTAGCATATGGTCAAGCTTCTCGGTGCTAGAACTATCCTAGTCATTGATCCTTTAGCTTCTTCAAGCTCCCTCTAAAAACCTTCTTCAATCTTTTTGGATCTCGCCACTTGTTCACTTAAGTGGTCAATTTGTGTTGAAAGCTCTAGATTTTCCTCCTTCAATTTCCTAATTTCTCTTTTGTTCTTCATCCTTGAGCTTTCAAACTTGACTATGCAGTCATGAACATCCATTTTTCTCCACATTTCCATTTATGGAGTTAGATGAGGAGTTATTATCACTTGAGTCATTTTCCTCTTGACTCTCTTCCTTTTCTTCACTAGTACATTTGCTCTTGTGGGATGAGGCAAAGGCTATAAAGTTAGCCACTTAATCTTCATCATCCGAAGATTCCTCTCTCTCATCGGAGTTATCACTTCCACTCCAAGTGGTGGCCATCACTTTTCCCTTTTTGTTCTTCAAGTTTCCATAATCGGGAGTGATATGTCTTATGGCACCACACTCAAAGCATTGGATCCCTTTTCTTTCATTCTTCTCTTGCCTAGGCTCAAACCTCTTGAAGGGAGCTTTTTTTCTTCAAGTCTTGGCCTTTGGATCCAAAACCCTTCTTCTCGAATTTGAAAAACTTCTTGAACCTTCTCAACAATAAGGCCATGTCTTCATTCGAGTTATTCTTATCCTCCTTCTCAACTTTGGAGGCCTTCGAAGCAATTCCCTTTTGCTTCTTGGGAGGTGTGGAGATAAGACCTATACTCATAGGCGAGAAGTCTCCCAATCACCTCAATCAACTTCATATCCTTGTAACCATTATTCTCCTCTAAAGCCGTTACCTTGGACTCAAATCTTTCGGGGAGAGATTTCATAATTTTTTGGTTGATTCTCCTATCCGAATAAGGGTCACCAAGTTGATGACTTTGATTGACTATGTCCATCAACTTGATCTCAAAGTCATTGAAGCACTCGTTCTCCTCCATTCTAAGCAACTCAAATTGAGTTTGGAGGACTTGAAGCTTGGAGTCCTTGACCACTTTGGTTCCCTCATGTGCTGTTTTCAAGATGTCCCACGCCTCCTTAGCGATCCTAGTGTTTTGAATCAATTTGAATTGATTCTTGTCCATGGCACATAAGATGGCATGTATCGCCTTTCTATTCCATTTTGATGCCTCAAAATCTTGAGCATTCCATTAAACCTTAGGCTTGAGTACATCCTCTCCTCCACCCGTAGGAGTCATCATCGGTGGAGCGTAACCTTCTTGAACTGCCATCCAAGCCCTATCATGGATTTGGCAAATGTATGACTCCATCTTGCCTTTCCAAGAGGCATAATTCAACCCGATAAGTAAAGGAGGCCTTGTGCTCGTAGCACCCTCGTTTCCACCACCGTTTCCACTCATAGTGTTTATGAATGAATGAAATGAATGCAAGTGTATGAATAATCAAAAAACACACAAAATGCAAAACACACCGAAAATCACAAATCTCCTAAATATGTCTAGGAACCCGCTCTGATACCAATTGAAACAAATAACAGTGTGCTAAATATATCTAGAGGGGGGTGAATAGATTTTAATCAAATTAATTACCATTTTTTCTTGATTAGTCAATATTCAATAAAAACCCCAAACTAGTCAAAAATCAATCAACCTAATTCTAAGTGCGAAAAATAATAAATTGCTCGTTGATTGATTTACGTGAGAAACCCTTAATAAGGAAAAACTCACGAGCTACTATGCGAGCCACACACGGTCCTCAAATCCACTACTTGTAATGATGTTTACAATCTAGGTTGACCACCGTCAAACCGTCCACGGTCACTAACCTACCACTACTACCCAATGGGCCTTTAATAACGATTATAGACCTACTTGCTTGCGCACAAAGCAATCTTAGCCATAAGACTTAATTTTTAATGAAGAGATTAACAACCTATATATGTGAATATGATGATATTCAATTATGCAATTAATGCTAGGTTACAGTAAATGCTCATCTATGATTAAAGATGTCAATAATAATAATCCTAGATATCAATAATCCTATATGACATGGCATACAACATAGCTATCATAGATAAAGCAATCCTAGGATATAGCTATCAAAATATAACTCACAATCAAACAACACAATAATCTCAATCTGGTACATATAATTTAATCTAAATGCATACAAGTAATAAAAGAGATTAATTGATAAGTAAGAACACTAAAATGGATGAGTATGGTGTTCAACTTAACAAACTATGTGTGTTGAAGAAGACCCATGCATAGATACATCCTAGATGATGTTTAGATGATCTTTGATGCACATGGATATGAGTTTGGAGAATCAAAGGAGCAATCTTTGTGCTTTTTCTTTCAGAAACCTCTCTTTCTCTTTTAAGGTTCTTGATGTTCAAAGAGCTGAATGAAAGAGAGTGACATAATGGTGTATTTATAGAGGGCAATAAAAAGCTTGGTGAAAAGACAAGTTTTCCCCTGAAATGCGCCAATCGGCGGTTTCATTCAGTGGCCACCAACCACCGATCATAACCGCCAAATTAAACCCTAGAGCGTTAGGTATCAATGGCGGTTTCATGGCCGCCAATGCCAACCGTCGATTTGAGATCAAGATATTTAAATCAATCAGGTTTCATTGGTGGTTTCGATTGGCGGTCGTGGCCACCGATCATAATCGCATAATCATTCCAGAGACTTCTGGAATCAAACAGCGGTGACATTCGGCGACTAGGCCACTGATCACAACTGCCGTTTCACCAAATGAGGTGAAACCAAGGAGAAGCCAATGGCATTCTTCGAAAGTGATCCTCGAACTAAACCAAGCACACCAACGTGCATGCGCGGACGTTTCCGAACAATCTTCGGGAAACGAATTACTAGACACACTAACACACAACAAGATACAACAAAGAAGTGCAAGTTTGAAATGTGAAGAGAATGCACAGAAGAGCAATGAGCATATATGCAAGCATGAAAAGTGTGTGTGTGTGTGTGTGCAACTAAGTCTCTTCAATGAAAACTAAGCACAAGTGATATACCTTTGGAGTGCTTATCAACTTGAGGTCTTGAGAGGGCCTTTGAGCTTGATCACTAACACTTAAGCTACTCTTTACATTTCAAACCCCAACTGTGGTTTGTCACCGAAATAAGCCAATCAAACTTGAGAAACTTACAGTCACACATGTATGCCATTTCCTAGAGCACCATTTCCTAGAGCTAATCCTAGAACATGCTGTAGGGAAAATACACGCGGTGGAAGCAAAAAATTGATTTGTATAGTTTAAAAAAATTTCCTTTAAAAGAAGAACCTTAACCCTTGACTAATTAATGTATAACAAAAGATATCGTACCTTTTTCCACGTGATGATTAATGTTGCGCCGATTGTAATCCGCAAGATCTTCCAATCCAATCATGAACGTGAAACACCTAGAAGTGTGGGCTCCCTTTCTTTGAATTGTGTACCTGAGGATGGATAACAAAAAGCTTTTTCTTTTTGTTAGTCACAATAATCTTCCAAGAGAAAACGAAGAACGTTCGGTAACTTGGAAGTTCTCAATCTTTTGATCGAAACTCGTGTGAACCTTATTCGAAGTTGTGCACAAAGCCTTTTGATGTAAAAGCTAGTAGTGCACTATCGAAATAAAATGCTTCTTCTCTCTTTTTCCTCTTGGGCGAATTCTACACTATGTCTTAGAGTTGGATTTTATTTTTCAAGTAAAAGAAAATAACTCTCAATCAAGAATTAACTCAGGTGGCTGAATTCCTTGATAGGGATTATATATGGTGGCTGAATCCTCCCTAAAAAAGAATTAGGGCTGGCCGAAATCCTCACCTAAAGAGGATTCTATGTCTTGGCCGAAATCCTCCCCAAAAGAGGATTTATGTTTCACCAAAATTCCTATCAACTTTAGAATCCAAACCCTAATCCAACTCTTTAGTGTATTATCCAATAATATATTGAATATAAATTATGTTGTGACTTAATCAAAAACTTCCTAATTTGACTACATAAATAAATTCCTTTTATTGATCTACTTATCAAATAAAGTCTTTGATTCTTATTATACCACCTACAATAGTATAACACTAAGAAACCTATTTCCTAGTTAGAAAAAGATTTTGACTTTTAATTAAATAATTAATTAATTAATTAATTAATTAATTAACTTCTATTTAATTAAACAATATAATAGGCCAATATATTTAACCTTGCTGCCCATGTATAAAAACATGTGCAACATACTGTTTTTCCATTTTATTAAATCCATTGGACCTTAGTAAAAAGTCCATGTGTACTAGACCCATTCTTACTAAAAGAAACAAGTCTACATGCCTTAAATTAATACATTAATATAATTTTGACAGCCCATTAAATAAATAATGTGCAAATTATATTCTTAATGTATTAATTACAATTCTAGATGGACCCATAAATTAGTCATTTATAATATATCAAGTGATACATGTAAATCCGTGTGGATTGGTGATCTTGGCGGGCTATCTAAATTTAAGCTTCAATAGACATAACCTAATCACAATCAACAAATGATTTACTTAGATTCGATCTATTAATTTTAGTTCATTCCACTAAAGAACTAAAATTGCACTCTTAAATAAAGATAGAATAAGTAAATGTTTATCATTCGTACCCTAGACAATCTTATTGGAGATAGTGTATCCTCGTGAAGAATATCAGTAATCGCCAAGAGCTCATAGACCACCTATAGCTCTCCAAGTTATCATATTTACTCATATGACCACATTTTGAACTTGGATATTTTGACTTGTCTAGAAGCCATATTTCAATATACACTATCGAAAACTTAACGTTAAGATTTAATATCCAATACCTCAAAATATCCATATGATAATATTCTACTCTCATTTAATAAATGGAGCCATGATGTCCATATCTATAAATGAAATCCTCTATCGATTAACAAATGAATACCACCAAAGTATCGAGGATAGACTATGCTATATAATCGTACTCATTGATAGCTCAAATGATAACACTTGTAACCATAAGTCCATCATTTATCTTAGGATTGAGATAGACTCTCCGATTGTCCTCAAAGTGAAAACTTTTATCCACTAACGGTTCTGGATTGTAAGGATTCCCATTCTTTGATTGGCTTATTTCGTGGACAAACCACGTGTTGGGGTTTATTGTTTAAGGGTAGTTTAGGTGATTGAACTTCAAGCTCGAAGGCCCTTTCAAGATCTCAAGGGACAAACACACCAAAGGTATAATCTCTAGTGCTTGGTTTTCTTTGAAGAGATTTAGATTGCACACACACACTTAGCATTTGAAAGTAATTAAATACTCGAGGTGTGTTTATCAATATAAAGCTAGAGGGGGGGTGAATAGATTTTATCTAATTATTACCCAATTTTCGCATGCAAGTCAATTTTACGAAAATACCCCTAGCAAGTCAAAAATACATACAAGTGTAATAAGATGCGGAAATAGTAAATGACACTTGATGTTTACGTGGAAACCCTCAACAGGGAAAAACCACGGGCTGGTAAGTGCGCCACACTCGAACATCGAAATCCACTATATGAAAAGACGGTTACACCCTCAAGTGATTCTCGGACCCTCACCCTAGATAACCTCAGGCTATGGACACTACCAATCGCCACTCTTAGTTCAATCCCTAGTGATATCCCCTGATACACTACTCTTGGCGTGAGCACCCTCTAATCTACCACGCGGGCCTTTTATAGCGGCTCTAGTCCAATTTGCTTGAGGCCTAAGCACACTTAGCCCCAAGACTTCAATCTCTCAAAAGAGATGCACAACCCTATGTGAATATGTATGAATATTCAGTTAATGCAATAAGAGCTAGGGTACTCTAAATGCTTACCTAGGATTATAAGATGACAATATAATCAATCCTAGATATCACATATAGCTATATGACATGGCATATAACTTTAGCTAAGTCAAGGATAACCAATCCTAGATACAAAGCTATCATATAAAACCCACAAACATTCAAAGGATTAACTAGTTGATTAAAAAACAATCTATCAACCTAGTTATCAATACATCACACAAGAATGTTCATGGCATAGCTTTTAGGCAATAATGACCTAATCAAATAAACTATGAAAAATAATCTCAATCAATAAATGAGATCAATTAGCTAGATGGCATATGAACATTAAAGCCTAGCTAACAAATAATAACCTAATCAACACATAATCTCAATCTTATATGTAGAAATTAATCTAAACACATATAAGTAAAATATGAGATAAAATTGATAAGTAGAAACACTAATTATGTAAGATAAAAGTGTTCAACAAATCATACCATGTGTGTTGAAGAAGTCCCATGCATTAGCATATGCTAGATGATCCTAGATGATGCTTAGATGAAGATTTATGCATGTGGGAATGGGTTTAGAGAGATAAAGATATGATCTTTAAGCTTTCTCTCTCAAGTCTCTCTAAATATCTCTCTAGGGTTCTTATGATCAAAGACTTGTATTCTGAACCAGAGATAAGGATGTATTTATAGAGACCAAAAACAGGGCAGGTGAAAATACAATTTTACCCTTGAAACGCACCGATCGGCGGTTTCATTCGACGGCCAGGCCGCCGAATTGAACCGCCGAATGGCTCCCGAGTGGAACAGGGGAACTTCGGCGACTTCGTTCGGTGGTTTGTAAACCGCCGATTCCAATCGCCGTTTTGGACCCGAGAGATATATTTCAATCAGGTCTCATTCGGCGGTTTCGAACGGCGGCCAGGCCACCGAACGTAACCGCCGATTCACCAAAAATGGTGAAACCAAGGAGAAGCCAAAGGCATCTCCACCGGCGATCATCGCGCAAAACAAAGCACATTACCGTGCACGCGCGGACGTTTCCGAACATCCTTAGGGAAACGAATTACTCCACACTAAAAGCTAACATACATGAAGTGCAAGTGTGGGTATTGAATGAATCCTAATGCCTATCATGTCATGGCATTATCATATAACAAGATGCAATCAATTCAACATGCAAGAAGAGATATTGAATAAGTCAATAAAGCACAATGCACACAAAATATGAACACACCATACAAGAATAAGAGTTATGCATGTTGTGTGTGTGTGTGCATCTATAACTCTTCAAGCCAAAGTAAGCACAAGATATACCTTTGGTGCTTGTCCTCTTGAGGTCTTGGAAAGGGTCTTGATCTTCAACAAATCACCTAGACTACCCTTACAACCAAACCCCAACATGTGGTTTGCCCACGAAATAAGCCAATCAACAAAAGGGAATCCTTACAGCATTCTTGCATTTGTGTGCATACTCTTCACATGTCACATTTCACACTTGCACTTTGATGTTGTATATTGTTGTGTGTATTTGTGTCTTGTAATTCGTTTCCCGATAGTTTTCGGAAACGTCTGCGCATGCTCTAGAATGTGCTTGGTTTTGCACGAAGACCGCCTACGGAGAATGCCCTTGGCTTCTCCTTGGTTTTCACCTCTGTTGGTGATCGGCGGTGTGGCCACCGAATGAAACTGCCGTTTGCATCCAGAAGTGTCTGGAGTAATTCTTCGGTTACGATCGGGGGCCACGACCGCCGTTCGAAACCGTCGTTTATACCGGATTGATTTATTCTCTCGGGTTTGATTTGGCGGTTGGATCGCCGGTTACGAAACCGCAGAATGAAACCGTCGTTGATGCTCTGTTCTTCACAGGCTCAATTCGGCAGTTGTGAACGATGGCCTGGCCGCCGATTGAAACTGCCGATCGGTGCGTTTCAGGGGCAAACTTGTCTTTTCACATGCCCTGTTCTTGATGTCTATAAATATCACACTTTCTCATTTTCTAAATACATGTTCTTTAACTCTAAGAACCCTAAACTTCAAAGAGAGACATTTGAGAGAAAATCAAATCAAGAACACATTTTTAACACTCAAAAACCATTCTCATATGCATCAAATTATCATCTAGCATTTTCTAGCATAGTTAGGATGCTTGCTTGCATGGGTTTTGGTCAACACACATTCTTTGGTAAGTTCTTCACTATTATCATATATAATTAGTGTTTTATTTATCATTGACATCTCTTATATTATTTGTATGTTCTTAGAATATATTCTAGATACAAAATAGAGATTGTTGTGTTGACATGATTGAGTGTTGTATTTTGATAGCCATCTAGGTTTTTATAATCTATGTTTAGCTAAGCTATTTGACATATCATCTAGCTTTTAATATCTAGGATTGAATTAATTGCAAAATCATCATCCTAGATAAGCATATAGAGTTACCTAGCTCTAATTGCATTTTTGGATATTTCATATATTCACTTAGGTTGTATTATCTCTTCTTAGAGAATTAAGTCTTGTGTTGTGACCGGGATTAGGTTACTTAATTCGCAAGCAATTGGACTAGGTCCACTTATACCGAGATTAGGTAGTTGTGATGATTATTTATCGAGATTAGATCATTAAACCGGGATTAGGTTGTAATCATTTCAATTAGTGGATTCGAGGTTCGTGTGTGGCGCACATAACAGCCCGTGGTTTTTCCCGTGAGGGTTTCCACGTAAATATCAAGTGTTCTTTATATTCTGCACCATATTACACTTGTTATATTTTTGTGACTAGTTAGGGGTATTTTCGTAAAATTGACATACATGCGAAAATTTGGGTAATAACGATAAAAATCTATTCACCCCCCCTCTAGATTAATATTAGAACATACCATTAATTTGTTTCATGGATAAAGTCTTTCACTGTGATCCTATTCAATACACCTACTGCACTAGATTCTTTTACCAAAAGACACTACACTTTGATGATTTTAGACTCATCATAACACCTTTGATCCCAATTGATATGAACCTCACCAAGAGTAGTGAGACCCGGAACCAATATATGGTAACGAAGGATCGTTTTCTAATTCAAGTTTATAAAAACAAAGAAAATAAAGGACCGTGACCCATTATCTATATGGAGATAAGAACCAACGGTATCAAGAAGGTTGTAGACGCCACACTCAAGAACAAGAAAGAAGGTGAGTGATAAGTCAAAGTTTGAACGCCACAAGGTAGAACCTTGATAAGTTCATAGTTCAATGAAGAACCAAGAGAAAAAGTTCTCACAAATAATATTTTATTCAAAGTCTAATCTCATATTACATCCATTCGTCCCTTATAAACTGAAACCCTAAAACCTAAAAAGGAAATAAATATTTGGCAATTAATGCCTTACAATCAGGAAAATAAATGGGCAATTAATGCCTTACAATCAGGAAAGAAATTAAAATTAAAACATGCAATTAGTTGACTTGCTCCCTATTTGGAAGGATAAATTTTGAAACAAATCAGCCTTTTAATTTGGGAAACAAATCAACTCATTATTCTTTGGAAACTAAAAAGGATAAAGCTGAAATTCGGACTCCTTAGCTCAAGTCTTCGCGCAACAAACTAGATGGCCGATTTTGGGCCTGTTGTGATCTTTTACGGATGCCAGAGTCTTCATAACATCTGTAGGGCTCGTCTTGGGCTTTCCGAAAACATATTATAATAGACGATCGGAATTCGGATGCTCTCTGTAGAGGCCCACGAAGTTCAGCTCGGATTTGGGCCGAACTTGAACTTCAGCAACTCAGAATCAGCCCATCATTAATTGCTTCTTTGATCCTCTTGGCCCCTTGTAATTGGCCCAACCGGAACATGCAATTGATCCTTTGGTGATGCTTATTGATTCTTATCACCAATCAAATGCTAGCAAAAGAATCTACAACTTTAACAAGGTAAAGGCGCCCAACCTTTATCTTAAGTTGTGAATATTATTCAAGACTAACTAAATAATTGTGTCTACCTCATACATATCTAGATGTACGAACAATTCTTCATTTCTCAGTCTTTTGACCTTATGATTATTTACTTTTGACAATTATAATAATTAAACTATAAATGCTATAAGATTTGTTAAAACAAAAATCACTTTATTAATATGAAAAGATTGTCAAAAACAATATTACACTCTTGCTATTGAGCATAATCCTAACACATTCAATTTCACAATGTTTATAAAATTAAATCTAATGCATGTGCATACTTCAACAAGTGTGTGATTGTGTTATATCAAATGTGCGCTACAATGCAGGGACACAAATGAATGAGTTATGTGTGTATGTGCTTACGTCTAACAAGATGAAGAAGTATCTTGATACCTTAGCATCCAAGTAAACGCTTTTTCTTTTGAAGACGATATTTGCATTCGAAGTTGCTTTTCTCCTTTAAAGTACAAATCAACTAAAAACCACCTAAGCAACTAACCATTACAAATAAAGAGAGTTTTATAATGGAATCAAGCCAATACAAATCTAGGACCTTACAATCTCCCCATTTGGCTATTCCATGGCAAAACCTCATCCTCATCCTCATCCTCATCCTCATCCTCACCATACAATGTTCACTCAAATAAACTCATAGTTGATTGCATTCTCTCATCCTCACATTACAAAGAGATCCCTAGACTAAAATGTCTTCATGTCTTCGTGAGTATTCAAGAATCCCTTCTTTGATCATCAAAATACCCATGAGAAAAATAGCAAACCAAACAAGAGATCTTCTCCAATTCGTGAGATATAATACCAAAAACAAATAAGAACTTCCCTTATCCTAAAAAAAAAAAATTTCTTATCTCAAATAAATGTTCACTTTAAAGCTCTCCCTAAGATCCTTAACATTATCAAACAAGAATTCTTTTCTCCCCATTAAGACAAGAATTCTCCCCCTTAAGACAAAGTCTCAATTATGCATAAAGAGGAACATTTTCCCCACACATGGTAAGGTGAAACAAATTATAGCACGGTGTGTATAAAACTATCTAGAGGGGGGGTGAATAGATTTTAAGCTTTTTACCCAATTTTTCGTGTTAGTCAAAATTACGAAATTACCCCTAAATAGATAAAGCAATAAATCAAGTATAAAATGCGGAAATTAAATAACACTTGATTTTTACGTGGAAACCCTCACGGGAAAAACCACGGGCTAGTAAGTAAGCCACACTCGAACCTCGAATCCACTAAATGTGTAAACAATTACAACCTAATCCTGGAAGTAATCACACACCTACCTAATCCCGGTATGAGTGAACCTAGTCCAATTTGCTTGCGATCTAAGCAACCTAATCCCGGATGCTACACACAAGACTTACTTTCTCTATGAAGAGAATAACAACCCTAAGTGAATATATGAATATCCAAATGCAACATAGAGCAAGGGAAACCCTATATGCTTATCTAAGATGATTAATATGCAATTAGAACAATCCTAGATATCAAAACTAAATGACATGTCAAATAGTTTAGCTAATCAAGATTAAGCACAAAACTTAATTAGCTATCACAAAACAACTTCTCAAACATACATCATACTAATCTCAAACTTGTATTCAAAGTATATAAAATAACATACAAGTAATTAATTGAGATTGCTAGCTAAGAGAAACACAAAATATGTAAGATATTAGTGAAAAACTTACCAAGCAAAGTATGATGAAGAATCCATGCAAGATGACATCTAGAAGATCAAGGATGATGCTAGATGATGATTGATGATCATGAAAAAGTGTTTGAGTAATAAAAAATGAGTTCTTGGAATTTTTCTTCTCTTTGAAAAATATCCTAAGTATGAATTCTGAATATGAACTCTCTTCATTGACCTAAAGACAAAATGGCATATATATAAGGGGCTAAATCAAAATGTGGTCGTTTAAGTAAGTTTCAAAGAAACGCGCCGATCGGCGGTTTCAATCGGCGGCCAGGCCGCCGATCATGACCGCCGAATTGAGCTCGTGAAGAACAGAGCATAAATGGCGGTTCATTCGGCGGTTTCGTGACTGCCGATCCCAACCGCCGAATCAAACTAGAGAGATTAAAATCAATCAGGTATGAACGGCGGTTTCGAAAGGCGATTTCGTGACCGCCGATTCAACCGCCGAATTAGACCAAGAGATAAATCAATCAGGTCTTGAATCAGCGGTTTCGAACGGCGGTCTTGACCGCCGATCTTAACCGCAGAAATGCTTCAGACCAATCTGGACTGAAACGGCGGTTTCATTCGGCGGCCAGGCCGCCGATCATAACCGCCGATCACTTAGAAAGGTGAAAACCAAGGAGAAGCCAAGGGGATTCTCCATAGGCAGTCCTCGCGCTAAACCAAGCACATTCTAGTGCATGCGTGAACGTTTCCTAAAGTTATCGGGAAACGAATTACACGACAACAGGACACAATTACACACAACAAAATATAATAAATAAGTGCAAGTGTGAAATGTGACAAGTGAAGAGAATGCACACATATGCAATGAATGTTAAGTGTGTGTGTGCAACTAATCTCTTCAAAGAAAAGTAAGCACAAATAAATTTACCTTCGGTGCTTATCAACACGAGGTCTTCAAAGGGCTTCGAATAATAAAACGGATACCTAGGCTACCCTTACAAAGAACCCCAACATGTGGTTTGTCCACGAAATGAGCCAATCAACAAATGGGAACCTTACAATCACCCCCTTTGGCTATTTCGTGACAAAACCACCACTCACATTGATTCCTCACAAAGAAATAGAAACTACGGGACAACTATGATATTCTACAACATAAAAAGATAAGAAAATAAAACTTCAAGTCTTCAATCTCTTGTAGAATAATCAAGCCCTATAAATAAGATTTCTATATTTTCCAATACAAGTGAAATGTGAGATTAATCAAGTGATATCAAAACAAGCATTTGCATTTTTAGAATTTAGGCACAACATTACAAAATATATGCAATGTATGATAAATGCAATGCTCCCCCTCAAAGGGTTACTCCCCCTCAATGTGTTATCTCCCCAATGTGCACAATTGCAACACCAATTTGCATCTCCCCTTACCATATACTACTCCCCCTTTTGGTCATGATATAGGCAAAGGAGTAGGCCCCAACTGGGTCACTCATAGTAACGAGAGATAGTAGCATGCAAGATTTGCATAATTAATATAAGTCACTTTATGCATCTCAATTAATTGGAGAGAAACAAGGAGATTTATTTGAGAGAAAATGTGTGAATCAAAAATGCTTTGCATACAAGACATGTAGCATTCAAGTCCAAAATACAATGGTATTTGGCAAAGCAAATGACAAAGGTTTCTAAAAGAAATTCAAACCAATTTCACCAATGTCATGAGTAAAGTAAGGATATAGAATACATTGATTTCAATATAAGAGCAACTATATCCAACTTTATAAGCGAAACATGGCATGAGCAACTTTGCACCCTTTTTGATTTTTCCGGATAAGATATCCGTATGATAGTAGCCATGTTCAACCAATAAAGAAAGAGAGACATTTGGAATATAAATTCCTTTGAACGGATACAAGATCCTTTATTCATTTTGAGTCTCATTAGCTTTCACACAAGTTTTGCATTTTTAAGAATATGCAATCATCAATTCATGCTTTTCATGTGAGCATGTTATATGAATTTCATGCTTTTTCATTTGACATTAGCATGTTATTAAAGAATCATCATGTCATGGAGATAATCATAGGTCATTCAAATCATACTTCCTATATACATCTCCTAGTCCAAAAATGCATGTTTGAACATAAATATGACATGGATTGTAAACAAGCAAGGTTCACACTTATTGAATTGAAAACATATATACATATGTGCAACCAAGCTTACTCAAGCAATTAAAAGAAGAGGCATAAGATATTTCAAATTTTTTGCAAGTGACAAGAATGCAAACTAGCTCTCTTTGCTTGAGTTCCCCATATGGGGTCAATCATAGAACATCACTCCACAAGACATATCCCAATAGATCTACTAAGAATTTTAAATCGAGTAGCATCTAAGGGTTTAGTAAATAGGTCCGCAAGTTGATCATTAGTACCTACATGTTCAAGTACTATGCATTTATTTTGAACAAGCTCTCTAATGAAGTGATGGTGGATGTCAATATGCTTAGTTCTAGAATGTTGCACCGGATTCTTGGAAATATTAATGGCACTCATGTTATCACAAAAGAGAGTGAGAGTACCTTGGTTGAATCCGTAATCTACTAGCATTTGCTTCATCCATATAAGTTGAGTGCATCCACTCCCCGCGGCTATGTACTCGGCTTCCGCCGTGGACAAGGAAATCGAGTTTTGCTTCTTGCAAAACCAAGACACCAAGTTGTTGCCTAGAAAGAAGCAACCGCCCGATGTGCTCTTCCTATCATCACAATTTCCTGCCCAATCCGTATCACTATATCCTACAAGACTAGGATTAGTGTCAAATGAGTACCAAACCCATAGTTGGAAGTCCCATTCACAAAGCGAATGACTCTCTTAACCGAAGAGAGATGGGACTCCTTGGGATCGGATTGGTACCTAGCACAAACTCCTACACTAAATGATATATCGGGCCTACTTGCGGTCAAATAGAGCAAGCTCCCTATCATGCCACGATATAAGGTTTGGTCCACACTTTTACCGCTAGCATCCTTGCTTAGCTTCAAAGTGGTGCTCATAGGAGTGTCACAATGTTTGGCTTTTTCAAGACCAAACTTCTTCACAAGGTTTTTGGCATATTTGGCTTGGTTATGAAAATCCCATTATCTAGTTGCCTAATTTGCAAACCTAGGAAGTAATTAAGCTCACCAACAAGACTCATCTCAAATTCATGAGACATAACATCAACAAATTGTTGGACCTTGGTGTTGTTGGTGGAGCCAAACACTATGTCATCGACATATATTTGAGCTATGAAAAGCTCATCATTGTCTCTCTTGATGAATAGTGTCTTGTCAACACTACCTCTTGTGTAGTTATTGTCAACAAGAAATTGAGTGAGACGCTCATACCAAGCCCTCGGTGCTTGTTTCAACCCATATAGTGCCTTCTTGAGGCGATAGACATGGTTGGGGTGGTGAGCATCCACAAACCCCTTGAGTTGTTCAACAAACACTTCCTCTTGCAAGAAGCCATTGAGGAAGGCACTCTTGACATCCATTTGGTGCAATTTGAACTTGTGCACACAAGAAATGGACAAGAGAAGCCTAATAGACTCTAAACGGGCAACGGGAGCAAATGTCTCCTCAAAGTCGATACCCTCAATTTGAGAGTACCTTTGTGCTACAAGTCTATTCTTGTTCCGCACTATGTTGCCATCCTCATCGGATTTGTTCCTAAATATCCATTTAGTGCCTATGACATTAGTGGTCTTAGGCCTAAGAACTAGAGTCCAAACCTCATTCCTTTCGAATTGGTTTAGCTCTTCTTGCATGGCAAGAACCCAAAATTCATCATTTAAGGCTTCTTCAACCTTTTTGGGTTCAATTTGAGAGGTGTAGCATGTGTAGCTAATAAGATTAGCAAGTTGACGTCTAGTCCTAACACCCTCATTAACCTCTCCAATGATATCTTCTTTATCATGGAGTTTCCTAACCCATGGAGCGGGTTCTTTAGAGTCCAAGAGAGGAACTCTATCAATAGGTTGTGTGTCATCATTGTTGACATTAGATGTCCCATCATTAGGAGACACCACAACCTTCTCCAAAGGAGAAACATCACTAAAAATAACCTCCTCCTCATGATCATTAGACTTGAGCCTAGTGTCATCAAATACGACATTGGATGATTCCATAACACTTAGAGTCTTTAAATTGAAAACTCTATAGGCTCTACTATTCAAGGCATAGCCAATAAAAATACCCTCATCACTCTTAGCATCGAATTTGCCAAGTTGATCACGGTCATTCAAAATGTAGCATTTGCTTCCAAAAGTGTGGAAGTAGCTAACATTTGGCCTCTTGCCTTTCCATAACTCATAGGAGGTGTTTCTAGTACCGGGCCTTAGGAAAACTCTATTTCCTATATAGCAAGCCGTATTGATGGCTTCGGCCCATAGGTTCCTAGGGACATTGTTGCTAAGCAACATCACACGTGCCATCTCTTAAAGGACCCTATTTTTCCTCTCAACAACTCCAATTTGTTGAGGTGTCCTAGGAGCCGAAAACTCATGGGAGATGCCTAAACCATTACAAAAGGTTTCAAAAGTAGCATTCTCAAATTCCCTCCCATGGTCACTTCTAATCTATTTTATGCTTTTAATATTAGAGTTCATTTCATTTTGTATTTTATTACAAAGCATTTTAAACTTATCAAAAGTTTCAGATTTTTCTCTAAGAAAATATGTCCATGTGAACCTAGAGAAATCATCAACACATACAAAAATGTATCTCTTTCCACCCAAACTTTCGGTTTGCATAGGACCCATGAGGTCCATGTGGAGAAGCTCAAGAGGCTCCTTGGTGGTGAGATACTTACCCTTTTTGTGCATGCTTTTAGTTTGCTTTCCTTGTTGGCAAGGTCCACAAACACCATTGGCTTTCTTCCCAAGCTTAGGGAGGCCACGCACACAATTGAACTTTCCAAGGGTCCGTAGATCCCTAAAGTTCATGTGGCCAAGTCTTTCATGCCACAACTCAATTTGCTCATCCATGGACACATGATTAGATACAATACTAGCTTCAAGACAATAACAATTGTCGCTAGATCTCATGCCCTTCAACAAGGTTTGTCCATCGGGTTTTAGGATAGAGCAATAATCTTTAGAAAACAAGACGGAATATCCTTCATCACTAAGATGTGAAATGCTTATTAAATTGGCTTTCAAGCCATCAACAAACAAAGCATTGGATAAGGAGGGTAATCCGGGAACGGAAATGGTTCCTTTCCCTACAACATTTCTTTTGGATCCATCACCAAAAGTGACATTTCCATCTTCCTCCATAACAAGAGTCTCGAAGAAACTCTTGTTTCCCGTCATGTGCCTAGAGCACCCACTATCCAAATACCAAAAATTAGAAGAATTTGCCTTCAAGGCTATTTGTGCAACATGGCAAACATTTTCATTCTTTCTAATCCACTTAGCAACAATTTAGCTTTCTTAGTGGTCTTTGGTACATGGGCTCTAGATGTCCTAGGATCATGCAAAGTAAAATTATCATTCCTAGGAACATGCATCTTGGCTCTATTCTTTCTCTTTTCAATCATGCTTCGTGTTCTACACATTTTAATATATTGAAAGCAATTTGGTCTAATATGACCATCACAACCACAAAAGTGACAAATAGGGATGAAAAAAGGAATCATACCTTGTCTTTGTGCACGTATGGGAGCTCGTCCATGTCTTTGTGGATAAGTGGGTTCAATCCATCTTCGTTGTTGAACCGGTCTAGGTTGCTTCCAAGCTTGAGGTTGCATGATTGGTCTTTTTCTTTTGTAAGCCAATTGTTGAGGAATGTTGGCTTGAGGGACCCTAGGGGGTTAAGCTTGAGGGACCCTTCTTGGCCCCATCTTCACTTGTGCATTAGAGCATTGTCCTACTTCTAATTTCTTCCTAGGAGTTTGCATAAATGAAGTTTCTTCTTTCTTCAAGCTCTTGACAAACACGGTCTTGTTAGAGGTAGAGATCTTCTTGTCATCTTCATACCCAAGACCCCTCTTGTCACATGGACTCTTTCCAACACCAAGCATATGGTCAAGCTTCTTGGTGCTAGAATCTATCCTAGCCAAGGACCCTTTAACTTCTACAAGTTCCCTCTTAAAGCCTTCTTCACTTCTCTTGGATAAGTCTAACTCCTCAATTAACTTATCCTCTCTCCTCTTCAATCTTTCCACTTGTTCACTTAAGTGGTCATTGTGAGCCGAAAGTTCAAGGTTCTCTTCTCTCAACCTCTCAATCTTTCTTGTGCTTTTAATTGCTAAATCATTGAACTCGGCATGGTATTTAGCAAGCACCTTTTGCTCCATAAATTTCTTTATGGACTTAGAAGAGGAGTCACTTTCTACTTCACTAGAGTCAATTTCCTCTTGACTCATTTCCTCTCTCTCACTAGCACTTTTGCTCTTGTGAGATGAGGCAAAAGCTAGGAAGTTAGCCATGAGCTCTTCTTCACTTGAAGACTCATCTTCCTCATTTGAGTCATCACTACTCCCACTCCAAGTGGCGGCCATCACTTTGCTCTTCTTCTTTTTATTGTGATTAGCACATTCGGGGGCAAAGTGACCAATCCCACCACATTCAAAGCATCGGACCCCTTTCCTTTCGGTCCTCTCTTGTCTAGGCTCAAACTTCTTGAAGGAACCTTTTTTCTTCAAGTCTTGTCCTCTTGACACAAATCCCTTCTTCTTCTTGAACCCCATAACCTTATTAAACCTTTTCACGAATAAGGCAAGGTCTTCATCTGATTCATGCTTTGCCTTCTTTGCATCCTTAGATGCCTTCAAAGCTATTCCTTTAGACTTCTTAGGAGGAGTAGTGGTGCTAGGAGCCTTCCTAGACTCATATGCAAGGAGACGTCCAATCACCTCACTTGGCTTCATATCCATGTAGCCACTATTTTCTTCTATGGCCGTCACCTTTGATTCAAACCTATCGGGGAGAGATCTCATAATTTTTTGCTTGACTCTCCTATCCGAATACGGGTCTCCGAGTTGATGGCTTTGATTTACGGTGTCCATCAATTTGATTTCAAAGTCATTGAAGCATTCATCCTCTCCTGTCCTAAGTAGCTCAAATTAAGTTTGGAGGACTTGAAGCTTGGACTCCATCACCACCTCGGTTCCCTCATGTGCAACTTGAAGGATGTCCCATGCCACTTTTGCAATCTGAGTATTCTGAATAAGCTTGTATTGATTCTCATCCATTGCACACATGATGGCATGCATAGCCTTCCTATTACACTTGGAAGCCTCAAACTCTTGCGCGTTCCATTGCGCCTTAGGCTTCAAAACTTCTTCTCCTCCACCACCGGGAGTCATCATGGGTAGATCATATCCGTCTTCCACCGCCATCCATGCACGGTCATGAATTTGGCATATGTAGGATTCCATCTTCCCTTTCCATTGGGAATAATTTAAACCGGTAAGAAGTGGAGGCCTTGTGCTAGAAGCACCTTCGTGGCCACCACCATTTCCACCGTTTCCACTCATAGTGTTTATGAATGAATGAAATGAATGCAAATGTATGAATGATCAAAAATCACACAAAATGCAAACCACACCAAAAAAGCAAGGATCACCTATGTATGTCTAGGAACCCGCTCTGATACCAATTGAAACAAATTATAGCACGGTGTGTATAAAACTATCTAGAGGGGGGGTGAATAGATTTTAAGCTTTTTACCCAATTTTTTGTGTTAGTCAAAATTACGAAATTACCCCTAAATAGATAAAGCAATAAATCAAGTATAAAATGCGGAAATTAAATAACACTTGATTTTTACGTGGAAACCCTCACGGGAAAAACCACGAGCTAGTAAGTAAGCCACACTCGAACCTCGAATCCACTAAATGTGTAAACAATTACAACCTAATCCCGGAAGTAATCACACACCTACCTAATCCCGGTATGAGTGAACCTAGTCCAATTTGCTTGCGATCTAAGCAACCTAATCCCGGATGCTACACACAAGACTTACTTTCTCTATGAAGAGAATAACAACCCTAAGTGAATATATGAATATCCAAATGCAACATAGAGCAAGGGAAACCCTATATGCTTATCTAAGATGATTAATATGCAATTAGTGTTAGGATTATGCTCAATAGCAAGAGTGTAATGTTGTAATTAACAATCTTTTTCATATTAATAAAGTGATTTCTGGTTTAACAAATCGTATAGCATTTATAGTTTAATATTATAATTGTCAAAGTAAATAATCATAAGGTCTAAAGACTATGAGAAAAGAAGAATTGTTCGTACATCTGGATATGTATGTGGTAGACACAATTCTTTAGTTAGTCTTGAATAATGTTCACAACTTAAGTTAAAGGTTGGGCACCTTTATCTTGTTAAAGTTGTAGAATTCTTTTGCTAGCATTTGAGTGGGATCAAATGAGATATGATGAGTCTAAATCATCGGAGTGTCTTCGAGCAAAAGGATCTAGTGCACTGGGTGCATTGAACAGGATCACAATGAAAAGCTTTATCTAGAACCGTCAATAGATAATAGTCTTTTCATTATCAGGACAATCGGAGAGTCTATCTTAATCCTGAGATAAATGATGGACTTATGGTTGCAAGTGATATCATTTGAGTTATCAATGAGTACGATTATATCGCATAGTCTATCCTCGATAGTTTGGTGATATTCATTTGTTAATCGATAGAGGACTTCATTTATAGATATGGACATCGTGGCTCCATTTAATTAAATGAGAGTATAATATTATCATATGGATGTTTTGAGGTAATTGGATATTAAATCTCAACGTTGAGTTTTCGATAGTGTCTATTGAAAACATGGCTTCTGGACAAGTCAAAATATCCAAGTTCAAAACGTGGTCATATGAGTAAATATGGTAACTTGGAGAGTTATAGGCGGTCTATGAACTCTTGGCGATTACTGATATTAATCACGAGGATACACTATCTCCAATATGATTGTCTAGGGTATGAATGAGGAGCATCTTCCTTTTCTATCTTTATTTAAGAGTTCAGTTTTAGCTCTTTAGTGGAATGAGTTAAAATTAATGGATCGGACCTAAGTGAATCATTTGTTGATTGTGATTAGGTTATGTCTATTGAAGCTTAAATTTAGATGGCCCGCCAAGATCCCCAATCCACACGGACTTGCATGGATCACTTGATATATTCTACCGGACCAATTTAAGGGTCCATCTAGAATTGCATTTAATATATTAAGAATATAATTTGCACATTATTTATGTAATGGGCTGCTCAATTATATTAATATATTAATGAATGACATGTGGGCTTGTTTCTTTTAGTAAGAATGGGTCTGGTTCACATGTGGGCTTTTTATTTAAAGTCCAATGGATTAAATGAAATAAAGAAAATAATATATAGCCCATTTGTTTAAGTGGGGCGGCAAGAAGGTTTTATAACCTAATATATTATTTTGTTTCATTGTTTTAATTAAATAAGAATTAATTAATTAATTAATTAATTGTTTAATTAAGAAACAAATCTTTTCTGAATAGGAAATATATTTCCTAGAGTAATACTATTGTAGTAGTTTACTAAAATTAAAAGACTTGTTTGATAAGAAAATAAATAATTAATTTTATTTATTTAATCAAATAAGAAGTCTTTTTATTTAGTCAAAATAAAAAAAGGAATAAAATATCTATGAGTTGGATTAGGGTTTGAAGTCTTAAACTAGATGGAAATTAGGGTGCAACACAAGCCTATTTTGGCTAGTGATTTGCGGCAACCCTAGTTGTTTTTAGGTAAGGATTTCGGCAACCCTAATAGAAAGAAGGAAAGAAAAATTGGCCACCTATATATATGTACTTATAGAATTCGGCCAACCTAATGCTTGGGGCTTGAGATTCTATTTTCTTCTTCTTCTCAATTCATAGAGAGATTAATTTATTTCTTCTAAAAACATAAAAGAGTGTTAGATTATTCCTTGATGGTATACTATTTGCTTAATCATCAATAAGCTTGTGTATACAACATCGATCTAGGTTCACGCGAGTTTCGATCATTAGATTGAGAACTCAAAAGTGACCGGAATAATCTTGGTATTTCTTTTGATTGTTTTTTAGACTAACAAAGAAAAGAAAAGTTTGTTTGTCCATTCACAGGTTTGCAATTCAAAGAAAAGGGAGATCACGCTCCTAGGTGATCCACGTTCGTGCTAGGATTGAAGATCTTGCGGATTACCATCGACGTAAGTCAATCGGATCACGCGACAAAAGGTATTCTACTTTTTGGTTATTGTATATGCATGTTTAATTAATTAAAGGGTTTAAGGTTCATAAAGGAAAAATTTTAAAAGTCACTAAATCTTATTTTTAGTCTCGCTTCCGCTGCGTGTACTACGGTATTTTTCCCTACAATTAGAACAATCCTAGATATCAAAACTAAATGACATGTCAAATAGTTTAGCTAATCAAGATTAAGAATAAAACTTAATTAGCTATCACAAAACAACTTCTCAAACATACATCATACTAATCTCAAACTTGTATTCAAAGTATATAAAATAACATACAAGTAATTAATTGAGATTGCTAGCTAAGAGAAACACAAAATATGTAAGATATTAGTGAAAAGCTTACCAAGCAAAGTATGATGAAGAATCCATGCAAGATGACATCTAGAAGATCAAGGATGATGCTAGAAGATGATTGATGATCATGAAAAAGTGTTTGAGTAATAAAAAATGAGTTCTTGGAATTTTTCTTCTCTTTGAAAAATATCCTAAGTATGAATTCTGAATATGAACTCTCTTAATTGACCTAAAGACAAAATGGCATATATATAGGGGGCCAAATCAAAGTGTGGTCGTTTAAGTAAGTTTCAAAGAAACGCGCCGATCGGCGGTTTCAATCGGTGGCCAGGCCGCCGATCATGATAGCCGAATTGAGCTCGTGAAGAACAGAGCATAAACGGCGGTTCATTCGGCGGTTTCGTGACCGCCGATCCCAACCGCCGAATCAAACCAGAGAGTTTAAAATCAATCAGGTATGAACGGCGGTTTCGAACGGCGATTTCGTGACCACCGATTCAACCGCCGAATTTGACCAAGAGATAAATCAATCAGGTCTTGAATCGGCGGTTTCGAACGGCGGTCTTGACCGCCGATCTTAACCGCAGAAATGCTTCAGACCAATCTGGTCTGAAACGGCGGTTTCATTCGGCGGCCAGGCCGCCGATCATAACCGCCGATCACCTAGAAAGGTGAAAACCAAGGAGAAGCCAAGGGCATTCTCCATAGGCGGTCCTCGCGCTAAACCAAGCACATTCTAGTGCATGCGTGGACGTTTGCTAAAGTTATCGGGAAATGAATTACACGACAACAGGACACAATTACACACAACAAAATATAATAAATAAGTGTAAGTGTGAAATGTGACAAGTGAAGAGAATGCACACATATGCAATGAATGTTAAGTGTGTGTGTGCAACTAATCTCTTCAAAGAAAAGTAAGCACAAAGAAATTTACCTTCGGTGCTTATCAACACGAGGTCTTCAAAGGGCTTCGAATAATAAAACCGATACCTAGGCTACCCTTACAAAGAACCCCAACATGTGGTTTGTCCACGAAATGAGCCAATCAACAAATGGGAACCTTACATGAGGTATACATTTCTCCCCATTTTTGTCAAGGAATAGACAAAGGACACTTGAGATAGCATATGAGATATTATGCAAACAAGCCGTATAGGGACGAAGTTGAATAAACTAAACTCCCCCTTAACATATGCTCCATATTATGATCACCAAGTGGATTTGTTCATAAGGGAATCACAAAATCACACATTCAAGCAACAAAAGAAATGATGAGAATCAATAAGCATCACCAAAGGATCAATTGCATGTTCCGGTTGGGCCAATTACAAGGGGCCAAGAGGATCAAAGAAGCAATTAATGATGGGCTGATTCTGAGTTGCTGAAGTTCAAGTTCGGCCCAAATTCGAGCTGAACTTCGTGGGCCTCTACAGAGAGCATCCGAATTCCGATCGTCTATTATAATATGTTTTCGGAAAGCCCAAGACGAGCCCTACAGATGTTATGAAGACTCTGGCGTCCGTAAAAGATCACAACAGGCCCAAAATCGGCCATCTAGTTTGTTGCGCAAAGACTTGAGCTAAGGAGTCCGAATTTCAGCTCTATCCTTTTTAGTTTCCAAAGAATAATGAGTTGATTTGTTTCCCAAATTAAAAGGCTGATTTGTTTCAAAATTTATCCTTCCAAATAGGGAGCAAGTCAACTAATTGCGTGTTTTAATTTTAATTTCTTTCCTGATTTAAGGCATTAATTGCCCATTTATTTTCCTGATTGTAAGGCATTAATTGCCAAATATTTATTTCCTTTTTAGGTT
The DNA here is from genome assembly GCA_008009225.1 of Acer yangbiense. NCBI lineage: Eukaryota > Viridiplantae > Streptophyta > Magnoliopsida > Sapindales > Sapindaceae > Acer > Acer yangbiense. The sequence goes on along the minus strand of CM017766.1, from coordinate 36,758,292 downwards.
TTAGGGTTTCAGTTTATAAGGGACGAATGGATGTAATATGAGATTAGACTTTGAATAAAATATTATTTGAGAGAACTTTTTTCTCTTGGTTCTTGATTGAACTATGAACTTACCTTGTGGCGTTCAAACCATGACTTATCACTCACCTTCTTTCTTGTTCTTGAGTGTGGCGTCTACAACCTTCTTGATACCGTTGGTTCTTATCTCCATATAGATAATGGGTCACGGTCCTTTATTTTCTTTGTTTTTATAAACTTGAATTAGAAAACGATCCTTCGTTACCATATATTGGTTCCGGGTCTCACTACTCTTGGTGAGGTTCATATCATTTGGTATCAGAGCTTCGGCTTCTAACATCAGGTTTAATCTATCTTTGTTATTCTTCTTCTTTGATTTCGTTGATAAAAAAAAAAAATAAAAAATAGACCTTGCTGAATTTCGTTTTGATTAAGTCAAAAAAAAAAAAAAAAAAAGTTTGTTCAGATCCGTTACCAAAAAAAAAAAAAAATGTTTGACGATGTACAACGTGACAATGTTTTTTACACCCGATGTCATGTTAATGATAAGGTATGTAGCATGATTATTGATGGGGGGAGTTGTACTAATATGGCTAGCACTAGTTTGGTGGAAAAACTGAATTTGGCCACTTTGAAGCACCCAAAACCTTATAATCTACAATGGTTGAATGATAGTGGGGAGATAAAGGTGACTAAACAGGTGTTGGTATCTTTTTCCTTTGGGAATTACAAAGATGAAGTCTTGTGTGATGTGGTTCCAATGCATGCGACCCATATCCTTTTGGGGCGACCATGGCAGTTTGATAGGCGTGTAACTCATGATGGTTATACAAATAGATACTCTTTTATACTCAATAAAAAACGAATCACTCTTGTACCCTTAACCCCAATACAAGTATATGAAGATCAAATGAGGTTAAAAGAACAAAGAGATGTAAAAAAGGAGAGTGAGAGTGCAAAAGAAAGAGAGACATAGAAAGAGAGACCGAGACAGCAAAAAAAGAAAAAAAGAGTGAAAAAGAAACAGAAAATTATGCTATTGAGGAAAAAAAGAGCAAAAAAGAAATAAGAATTTGTGTGAGTGAGGAAAAAAAGAGTGAAAAAGAAACAGAATTCTTTGCTCATGAGGAAAAAAAGAGTGAAAAGGAAACAAAATTTTTCGCTAGTGAAGAAAAAATAAAAGAGATCAAAAAGGCATTGTTTTCAAATCAGCCAACTTCTTGGCCTAGTGTTCTTGTTTCTCTTTTGCAGTGTTTTGATGAAGTGTCGCAGGCTATCAACAACATTACGGTGAAGATTCGAGGACGAATCCTTTTGAAGAGTGGGGGAATGATGAGAATCAATAAGCATCACCAAAGGATCAATTGCATGTTCCGGTTGGGCCAATTACAAGGGGCCAAGAGGATCAAAGAAGCAATTAATGATCGGCTGATTCTGAGTTGCTGAAGTTCAAGTTCGGTCCAAATCCGAGCTGAAGTTCGTGGGCCTCTACAGAGAGCATCCGAATTCCGATCGTCTATTATAATATGTTTTCGGAAAGCCCAAGACGAGGCCTACAGATGTTATGAAGACTCTGGCATTCGTAAAAGATCACAACAGGCCCAAAATCGGCCATCTAGTTTGTTGCGCGAAGACTTGAGCTAAGGAGTCCGGATTTCAGCTTTATCCTTTTTAGTTTCCAAAGAATAATGAGTTGATTTGTTTCCCAAATTAAAAGGCTGATTTGTTTCAAAATTTATCCTTCCAAATAGGGAGCAAGTCAACTAATTGCATGTTTTAATTTTAATTTCTTTCCTGATTGTAAGGCATTAATTGCCCATTTATTTTCCTGATTGTAAGGCATTAATTGCCAAATATTTATTTCCTTTTTAGGTTTTAGGGTTTCAGTTTATAAGGGACGAATGGATGTAATATGAGATTAGACTTTGAATAAAATATTATTTGAGAGAACCTTTTTCTCTTGGTTCTTGATTGAACTATGAACTTATCAAGGTTCTACCTTGTGGCGTTCAAACCATGACTTATCACTCACCTACTTTCTTGTTCTTGAGTGTGGCGTCTACAACCTTCTTGATACCGTTGGTTCTTATCTCCATATAGATAATGGGTCACGGTCCTTTATTTTCTTTGTTTTTATAAACTTGAATTAGAAAACGATCCTTCGTTACCATATATTGGTTCCGGGTCTCACTACTCTTGGTGAGGTTCATATCAAGAAAATATTTCATCACTTTTCAAAGTCCAAGAGAGAATCATAGATTTTCGTTAATCTCTCAAAAATATTCTCACATTGCTAATGAATCAAGCACTATAACAAAATATGTGTGTGTGTGTGAAAAATGCTTCTAGCATATACAAATGGAGTAATTGTGATATTAACATGCAAACTATATCCACACCTATCCATCTAAAACGTTTCCAATCTAGGTCAAACTGATTATCATCCGAGTTTTCGCTTTAAAGAGAATAGATTTCAACATATGAGTGTATGTGTGCATGTGGCTCGTTTACTCATTTCTATTTGACAATTCGAGCATTTCACAATTCTCAACTATACTCCATTAAGCCGTATATTTTCCATTTCTTTTAGGCTTTGAATCAAAGATTTTTTTTGTTCTTAATGATTCTTTTCAACACTTCTTTGATTTTTCTAACATAAATATATACGTTTCATGGCGGCTTTCACTCATCACAATGGTGTAGCCCTTTCTTACATTGAGCAGCTACACAACCAAGGTGTGTAGCCCTTTCCATGAAGGTGCTTGTTGAAAACTATATAGTTGTCGAAGCAAAATGGATACTAATCATAAGTCATCTATCATGTACTAGGCAATAGGATTCTAGATGCATCCATATTCTACATATTTTCAAACTCAATTACTCAAACATAAACATATAAAATAAGCATTGGTGCACTTTTCAAAAATAAGATTTTCAAGCTCAAGTGCATGATCTAGAAACAATAAAAGTTATTTGTTTAAGATCATTACTTCTCAAGTGAGTAGCTCTCAAAGATATTGATATTCAAATTTGTAAGGTCTCATTTATTTGATTGACTTATTTCGTGGACAAACCACAATTGGGGTTCATTGTAAGGGTAGCTTAGGTATTGGTGTTCAAGTTCAATGCCCTTTGAAGACCTCATCATTGATAAGCACCGAAGGTAAAATTCTAAGTGCTTACTTGCTTTGAAGAGATAGTTGCACACACTCACAAATCATGCATAGTGTTTAATTCTTGTATGTTGTGGGTCTTATATATGTGCATTAATGTTTATTAATCTCTCTTCTTGCATGTTCATATGATTGCATTTTGTATGTCCAAAGCCATGTCATATTAAAGATTTAGGAGTGCATACATTATTTAAGGCGCTGTACAAAGCGCTGTTCATACAACGCCCATCTGAGACCTGATGGAAATGGGTTTGGCGCTGTATAGACCTGATCGATTTTAATCGGTCGCTGTTCGGTCGCTGTACAAAGCGTTGTATGTAGCGATGTACGTATAGTGACTCTCTGTTTTCCCGAGAAAACAGAGTTGTGGCGCTGTTCAGGCGCTATTCGAACAATGCCAATGAAGAATGTTCTTCATTTTCCAGGTAGGCGCTGTACAAGTGGCTCTACGTACAGCGACCTGTACAGCGCCCAAGGCAATTTTTGTGTCACTTATCAAAACGCACCACTTTGACTTTGAAACCCTATATATATGCCTCTATGACTTTAGGTCACTTAAGAGAGTTCATATTCAGATTTCATACTTAGGATATTTTTCAAAAGCAAGAAAAATTCCAAGAACTCACCTTTGATTACTCAAACACCTTTCCATGATCACCAATCATCATCTAGCATCATCCTTGATCATTTAGATATCATTTTGCATAGATTTTTCATCACACTTTGCTTGGTAAGTTTTTCACTTATATCTTACATATTTTGTGTCTTTCTTGGCAAGCAATCTCTTTTATTACTTGTATGTTATTCATATATATCTTAGATACAAGTTTGAGATTAGTGTTTTGAATGTTTGAGAGTTGTATTGTGATAGCTTTCTAGGTTTGCATAATCTATTATTAGCTAAGCTTTTTGACATGTCATCTAGCTTTTAATATCTAGGATTGAATTTATTGTAAAATCATCATCCTAGATAAGCATATAGGGTTACCTAGCTCTTTATTGCATTTTGGATATTTCATATATTCACATAGGCTCTTTATCTCTTCATTGAGAAGTAAGACTTGTGTAGCTTCCGGGATTAGGTTGCGTAAATCACAAGCAAATTGGACTGGGTCCGCTTATACCGGGATTAGGTAGGTGTGTGATTATATACTGGGATTAGGTTGTAATCGTTATACACATTTAGTGGATTCGAGGTTCGAGTGTGGCTCACTTACTAGCCCGTGGTTTTTCCCGTGAGGGTTTCCACGTAAATATCAAGTGTTATTTACATTCCGCACCATATTACACTTGCTATACTATATTGACTATTAGGGGCGTTTTCGTAATCTTGACCATACACAAAAATTTGGTTAAATCGATTAAAATCCATTCACCCCCCCCCCCCCCCTCTAGATTAATATTCAAACACACCGAGTATTTGTTTCAAAATTATGTTTTGCTCATCAAGCCACTCAAAAATCACACAAAGACATTAATCAACATAAATCATGCCAATGGACCTTCTAAGAGATTTAAATCTCTCTTTGTCCAAGGGTTTGGCGAACAAGTCCACAAGTTGATTCTTTGTAGGCATATGCTCTAGAGTAACAATAAAATGTTCAACTATATCTGTAATGAAATGGTGCCTAATGTCTATGTGCTTTGCGCATGAATGTTGAATCGGATTTTTAGAGATGTTAACGGCACTTAAGTTGTCACAATAAAGTGTCATTTTTCCTTGTTCTATCTCATAATCCTTAAGCATTTGTTTCATCCAAAGTAATTGTGTGCATGCACTTCCGGCCGCAATGTACTCGGCTTCGGAAGAAGAATGGGAAACAAAATTTTGTTTCTTACTTGACCAAGAAACTAAGTTATTCCCAACATAAAAGCAACCACCCGATGTGCTTTTACGGTCATCTATGTTTCCCGCCCAATCGGCAATAGCCTAATAGGATATCATTGGTATCAAATGAATAGAATAGAATAGACCAAGACTATGAGTTCCTTTGATGTATTTAATGATCCTCTTGACGGCTTTTAAGTGAGATTCCTTAGGATTGGCTTGGAATCTTGCACACAAGCTTACACTAAAGCAAATGTCCGGTCTACTAGCCGTTAGGTAAAGCAGACTTCCTATCATTCTTCTATAAAGGCTTTGGTCAACACTCTTCCCCTTTTCATCTTTGTCAAGTTTAAGAGTAGTACTCATGGGAGTTTCAAATTCTTTTCCACTTTCTAGGCCAAACCTCTTAACGAGGTTTCTAGTATACTTAGATTGATTCAACATAATGCCCATGCTAGTTTGCTTCACTTGTATCCCTAGAAAGTAATTTAACTCACCCACCATACTCATTTCAAACTCACTTGACATCACACTAACAAATTCATCAACCTTGGTTTTATTGGTAGACCTAAAAACAATGTCATCAACATATATTTGTGCAACAAAAATATCATTTTCATAAAGTTTGATAAATAATGTTCTATCAATGCCACCTCTCCTATAGTTGTTCTTAATGAGATATTGAGTCAACCTATCATACCAAGCTTTTAGAGCTTGCTTAAGGCCATAAATGGTCTTTTTCAATTTAAACACGTGAGAGTGTGGGTCTACAAAACCCTTAGGTTGTTTAACATACACTTCTTTTTGAAGGTATCCATTGAGGGAAGCACTTTTGACATCCATTTGAAACAATTTGAACTTTTTAACACAAGCAATGGACAACAAAAATCTAATGGATACGAGACGTGCAACGGGTGCAAATGTCTCATCAAAGTATGCACCCTCAACTTGAGTGTAACCTTGAGCCACTAACCTAGCTTCATTCCTCACAATCTTGCCACTTTCATCGGTATTTTTCCTAAACACCCACTTAGTGCCAATCACATTAATGTCTTTAGGCCTAGGAACTAAGGACCACACTTCATTCCTCTCAAATTGGTTAAGTTCATATTGCATAACCCCAGCCCAGTATTCATCAACAATTGCCTCAATAATATTTTTGGGTTCAATTTGAGAAGTATAGCAAGAAAATGAAATTTGGTTAGCTAGTTGGTTCCTAGTTCTAACCCCTTCATTCAAATCACCTATGATATCTTCTTGATAGTGAGAACTTCTAAGTCTAGAGTGAGACTTGGTCATTTTGTTGATTATCATTTAAAGCATTTTCTACCTCTTGACTTCCTATTTCATCATCACTATCATTTTAATCATTTTGACTAGACTCACAACTAGTCATATCAATAGGTGTCTTAGTGTCATCCAAAAGGTTTCCTTTAGGTTCATTGAAATTATTACCATCACACAAATCAAGCATGCTAAGGTTATCTATCTTTACATTGATAGACTCTATAATAGTCTTAGTAGTCAAGTTGAAAACTCTATATGCCCGACTATTAATAGCATACCTAAGAAAGAGACCAACATCACTTTTAGCATCAAACTTTCCTAAGTGATCTCTATCATTCAAAATGAAACATTTACTTCCAAAAGTGTGAAAGTAACATACATTGGGCTTCTTGCCCTTCCAAAGCTCATAGGACGTTTGTTTTGTGCCGAGCCTTCTAAATACTCTATTAGACACATAACAAGCGATATTGACCGCTTCGGCCCAAAGGTTCCTAGGGATTTTCTTGCTATTGAGCATGACCCTAGCTAACTCTTGCACGACACGGTTTTTCCTCTCAATAATATCATTTTTTTGAGCAGTTCTAGGTGCTGAGAACTCATGAGATATCCCTAAGTCATCACAAAACACATTAAATTTGACATTTTCAAATTCCGTCCCATGATCACTCCTAATGCGACATATTTTCTTAATAACATGACTTTTCTCATTTTGAACTTGATTACAAAACTTCTTGAAGTAATAAAAAGCCTCGGTCTTGTTTCTAAGAAAATAAACCCAAGTAAACCTTGAGAAGTCATCTACGCATACAAAAATGTACTTTTTGCCATTGATGCTCTCGGTTTGAATTGACCCCATTAGGTCTATGTGCACTAGTACTAAAGGCTTCTTGGTAGCTATGTAAGTGCTATTTTTGTGAGACACTTTGGTTTGTTTACCTAATTGGCAAGGTTCACAAACAACATCTAGCTTCCTACAAAGGTTTGGAAGACCTCTAACAATGCTATGTTTTTCAAGCTTCTTTAAGTCCTTAAAGTTCATATGGCCCAAACATTGATGCCACAAATCAAGCTTGTTTGCACTTATGTGCCATGTTGTAAGTTAGAGGGTCTATCTCAGGACAATAGCAATTGTCTATAGACCTTTTGACTTTTAGGACAGCCTTGGCCTTTTTATCAATTATAGTGCACATATCTTTGTTAAAACTAACTTCCTTAAAGATTTCACACAAGTGAGTGATGCTTATTAAGTTAGCTTGTAACCCATCAACATATAAAGTATTGCGAAGTTTAGGCAATCCAGGGATACATATTGTTCCCTTGCCTAGAACTTGCTTTTTGGTGCCATCGCCAAAAGTGACCAACCTCCATCCTTCATGACAAGATTCTTAAAGAACTCTTTGTTCCTGGTCATGTTCCTAGAGCAACCGTTATCTAGGTACCAAGAGTAGGAGAAGTTGGCTCTAAGAGTATATTATGCAACTAGACATTTAGGTATGTCTTTTCTAACCCACACACTCTTCACAATACGCGTCTCACTCTTACCACTATCATGCTTTGACTCAATGTTTGACTTTTTAACATTCACCTTGACCTTATTAGTCACATCTTCAAATAAATCAAACAAAGCATTATCAATTTTCTTATGCATAGTAGTGAGGCGCAACACAAGATTTAACAAGCAAGTTATCAACAAGATTCTTCTCAACATGCTTTTCCAAGGTCTTCCTAGGTCTATTTCTAAATCCATACATGGATGATTGCCTAGCACCATTCAAAGGCATATCATGTAAAGCATTATCAAATTTGCATTTCCGAATGTATTCAAAGCACCTAGGTCGAATATGTCCTACCATATTACAATAATGACAATAGGTATGAATTTGAGAGATTTACCATTTGCATTTGCTTCCAAAGCAATTGGTCTTCTCACAATTTTACCTCTTTAAAGTGATCCATTTGAGTTCCTTGTTGATATTGAGGCACCTCCTGTAGCTTTCATTGCATTACCTTAAGAGAGAGTACTTACATATGTTTCACCACTTGCTTTGACAAAAGTAGATTTGTTAGTAGAAGGAGTTATCCTATCATTAGCATAACCTAAACCTCTTTTGTCACTAGGATGCTTTCCACTCTTAATGAAAGTTTCTATTTTATTAGAACTAGATGACATCTTGTTAATCATCCTACTTGTCTCATCAAGTTTATCACTAAGCATCATATTCTTAATGACATATTTCTCTAAGATATCATCGCTTTTCCTAGCATCTTCACGAGATTTACTAAGCCATTCTTCATACTTTTTCTCTTATTTTGGTGCTCACTTAGTTTGGCTTTAAGCACATTCTCTAGCCTCCTAGCACAATCAAGAGAACTATCCCTTTGCTCAATCTCTTGCTTCAAGATGCTAAGTCTATCATTGATATCTTTTAAGTTCATTTCTAGACTTAGGATCTTGTCTTTAAGTTCATTGAATTCTTTTGAGCCTAGACCATGATTCTCTAGCTTCTTATTGAGGGACACATTGACTTTAGATATGCGTTCATTTTTAAGAATAAGATCATTGATCTTTTTCTCATCTAAGTCAATAGGTTCAACAAAAGAAGCCACATAGGAATACACTTCCTTAATCATGGCTATATCACAAACAAAACACAAACACTATAAAGAAATGATCTATCTAATTGCTTCTAGACACCCGCTCTAATACCAAATGAAACTCCCTTAAGCAATATAGTGTAATATGTACCTAGAGGGGGGGGGGGGGGGGGGGGTGAATAGGTATATGCCCAAATTCTTCCAAATTCCTTTTTCTCAACACAACAATGATATGCACACTTGGTGTGTAAGATCCTTGATTTGTGTTGGCTTGATTCCATTGCAAAACTCTCTTTATTTGTAATGGTTAGTTGCTTAGGTGGTTCTTGGTGAAAAGAAGCTTCGAAGGAGAAAAGCAACTTCTCATGCAAATATCGTCTTCAAGAGGAAAAGTACTTACTTGGATGCTAAGGTATCAAGATACTTCTTCCTCTTACAAGGCGTAAGCACACACACACACAATTCATACATGTGTGTCCCTACATACTTGTGCTATATTTGGTATAACATATTCACACACTTGTTGAAGTATGCACATGCATTAGTCTCATATTGACAAACATTGTAGAATTGCATGTTCTAGGACTATCTCTAGGAAATGGCATACTTGTGTGACTTTGTGTTTATTTGTTTGTCTTTCTTTTGTTTTGGACTTGAATATGTTCTCATATGATTCCTTATTGAGTTCCGGTCATTTCAATTACTCACTCATTAGGTTTCGAGTCCAAACTAGTAAGCTACGCTACTTTGCATTCTCATACATTGTGTTGTCTTCGTCGTCATATACCTAGTCGAATTCATAACCTTTTGTCAAAGTTTCATAGTCTTCCTTATGTGTGAGGGAGTCATAGTTCACAATCCAAAAATGGATTCAAATTCGAAGTTCGGAGGTCAGAGAACGATCGAAGAATGCGAGAGGAGCGCGAAGGAGGTGAATGGCCAAAGGCCATTTTGGGCCATCTTCCCATAAGGGCGCGTGAGGAGTGTGTAAGCATCACGGGAAGGCCACCTCTCTGCCCTGTGAGGCTCACGTGCCTTTCATGGGAAGTTGAAGTGGCAAGGCCTCAATGGGTGGTCGTTTTCCTCCATTTAAATTGAAATCTCAAGCAGAAATTTTCATAACTTTTGATTTCTTGTTTTGATCATATCTCTCTCAAATCAACTCCGAATTGAGTGATCCAAAAGCCAAATTGTTGGTCTTGAAGAGATGAACAAGTCCCAAGCATTTTTAGAGTCAAAAGATGTATAGGTTTAACTCAGTTATCTGATTTCAGTTCGTGGTTCATTTTTGTGTATGGTAATCATCTGCTCTACATTTTTCTTATGATCAACTTCATGGATCTACTTTATTGATTGATGAAAAATGTTTAGAATGTCTTTGATTCCATTTTTAGACTTGTTTGATTGATTTTTGTGTTTATCCTTTGAGATTTCATATGAACATCTTTTTTGATAAACTTGAAGAACATGAACTTGATTCTAGAAATACTTTGTGTTCTTGAGCTTGATTGTTTATTTCTAGGTTTAGTCCCATGTTCTAAGAACAATGATATTTTGATTATGATCTCTATTATTCTAATCTAGTTCTTGTTTGATTAACATGCTTAGGTTTCTAGATATCTTTGTGATTGATTTTTGAAAGCATAATCTAGTTCTCTAATTGCATGTACGTAGAGTGTGTTTGATCTACTTGCTCTATTTGATTGTGATTGCATCATATTGCTTGTATGCACTTCACTTAATTCATTGCCTTGTGAAAGGTTGGAGTCTCTTGTCAAAGTGAGAGAAGCTTTGACTTGAGCAAGAAGACTTGGCTAGGAAAATGTTCCAGATAGCCAAGCAAGAAGTCTTAATTAGGATCAAGGGGATTCGGATAACTAAGCAAGAAGTCTTAGCTAGGAATGTGATTTTTCGGATGGTTGAGCCAGGGAAGCTTGACTAGGATCTTTGTGATCTGGAAAGCTAAGCAAGAAATCTTCCTAAAGACGTGATCGTCTTGGATAGAAAGTTGCTTCCTAGAGGTGTAGGACACACCTTGAATAGGGAGTAGGCAAAGTGACTCACTTGGCGTTGAGGGTAGACTAGGAGTTGATAGCTTAAGGAGTTTTTCATGTGTTGATTGCCTCTAGTGTGTATCTCCTTTTCATCATAGTGAATTGCTTGCCGGTGGTTATGGTATCAACCAGTGGATGTTTTCTCTTAGGAGGTTTTACCACGTAAAAATACTTGTGTCACATTTCACTTTATGTTTCATTATCTTCCATATCTTATATAGAATGAATCACTTGTGTATTGATTTCCATTTGTGTTGATTAAAACAATTCATTTTGTTAGACACACCAAGTGTGCACTTCATTGTTATATTGAGAAAAACAATTTTGGAAGAAATTGGGCATATACTTATTCACCCCCCTCTAGGTATATATTACACTATATTGCTTAAGGGAATTTCATGGTGTGTCTAACAAATAAATTGTTTTAATCAACACTATTAGAATTCAATACCACAAGTGATACAATCAGTACAAGATATGGAAGATAATGAAACATAAAGCGAAACTTGACACAAGTGTTTTTACGTGGTCAAAACCTCTTAAGAGGAAACGTCCACGGGTTGATACCACAACCACCGGCAATCAATTCACTACAACGAAAAGGAGATACACACAATCAACACATGGTTCACTCTCCAAGCTATCATCTCCTAATCTACCCTCGGGCCTAGTGAGTCACCTTGCCTACTTCCTATCCAAGATGTGACCAACACACCTCTAGGAAGCAACTTCCTATCCAAGACGTTTATGTTTCTAGGAAGCTTTGGTGCTTGTCTATCTAGATCCTCTTGATCCTAGACAAGTCTTCTTGCTTTGTTATCCAGATCCTCTCCTTGATCCTAACTAAGACTTCTTGCTTAGCTATTCGGAAAACTTTCCTAGCCAAGTCATCTTACTCAAATCAAAGCTTCACTCACTTTGACAAGAGACTTCCACCTTATGCATGGCAATGATCTAAAGTGATGCAAATGATGCAAACACATGCAAATAGAGCAAGTAGATCAAACACACTCTATGAAGAATTAGATTTGCACAAATCAAGCTCACAAGCAAATGTAACTAATTTTTATGAACATGTAATTAGAGATCTAGATTATGCATTCAAAATCATTCACAAAAATATCTAGAAACCTAAACATGTCAATCAAAGCTAGAACCACAAATCTTCAATTGAATGCACAAACCTAGCTTTGAAATCAAGTGAACAAGTTAACACTTGAAATCCAAAACATATTCAACAAATCATGAACTAGATTTAAATGGTAGAAAGCACAATCAAAAATCCTAGTTCATGAACATGTGACAAAAACCTAGAAATCAACAATCACTACTACAAAAATGCTTAAAGACATCACTAGAAATCACTAAAAGAAATCGGTTTTTGGTAACCGATTTTAAAAAAGCTTTTAGAAATCAGTTTTTATAAAAACCGATGTCTTAAAAATTACAATTTCAAAAGACATCGGTTTTTAAGAAAACCGATATTAAAAAAAAACGTTTAGACATCGGTTTTTATAAAAACCGATGTCTTAAATTTTACGTTGAAAAGACAACGGTTTTTATAAAAACCGATATTAAAAGCAAGCGTTTAGACATCGGTTTTTATAAAAACCGATGTAGATTCAAAAGCAAAATTCTGCAATACAAATCTGACCTATGTCCACATTCAAGGGCACATCTCTAAAAATACTCAACGTTATTTGCTCAACTTTTGACACAAGAAAGTAGACATGCAAACAAACACTTTTAAATTAGAAAATATTCCAAAAATCGATTTGGAAAAGTGAGAAAATGAGCGATGAAAACAGCTCACTCGCGGATTCACGAATCGCTTCTGACCTTTGACTGAATAATTGATCATAACTTTCAAAATACCACCCGGAATTTTACGTTCTTTATACCGTTGGATTCGTATCGAAAAATTGAAGAACCCAGCATGGATAAAAAAATTTATTTCCTTGCCAAAAGATACAGTTTTAAGGAAAGAGTTTTCACAAAAATATCTCCAATCGCTTCAATTCTGACCTTTGACTGAAAAATTGATCATAACTTTCAAAATACCAACCAGAATTTTACGTTATTTATACCGTTGGATTCGTATCGAAAAATTGAAGAACTCAACATGGACAAAAAAATTTATTTCCTTTCCAAAAGATACAGTTTTAAGGAAAGACGTTTTACAAAAATATCTCCAATCGCTTCAATTCTGACCTTTGACTGAAAAATTGATCATAACTTTCAAAATACCAACCGGAATTTTACGTTCTTTATACCATTGGATTCGTATCAAAATATTGAAGAATCTACCATGGAAAACAAAATTTATTTCCTTGCAAAAAGATACAGTTTTAAGGAAAAGGTTTACACAAAAATATCTCCAACCGCTTGACCTTTGAGTACTCATGAATAATTGATCATAACTTTCAAAATACTGCCCGGAATTTTACGTTCTTTATACCGTTGGATTCGTATCGAAAATTTGAAGAACCGAAAATGGACAAAACAATTTATTTCCTTGCCAAAAGATACAGTTTTAAGGAAAGAGTTTACACAAAAATATCTCCAATCGCTTCAATTCTGACCTTTGACTGAAAAATTGATCATAACTTTCAAAATACCAACCGGAATTTTACGTTCTTTATACCGTTGGATTCGTATCGAAAAATTGAAGAATCTACCATGGAAAAAAAAAATTATTTCCTTCCCAAAAGATACAGTTTTAAGGAAAATTTTTACACAAAAGTATCTCCAATCGCTTGACCTTTGAGTACTCATGAATAATTGATCATAACTTTCAAAATACCGCCCGGAATTTAACGTTCTTTAAACCGTTGGATTCGTATCAAAATATTGAAGAATCCAACATGGACAAAAAAATTTATTTCCTTGCCAAAAGATACAGTTTTAAGGAAAGAGTTTGCACAAAAATATCTCCAATTCTGACCTTTGACTGAAAAATGATCATAACTTTCAAAATACCACCCGGAATTTTACGTTCTTTATAGCGTTGGATTCGTATCGAAAAATCAAAGAATCCATAATGGAAAAAAAAAAATATTTCTTAAGGAAACATTTTACACAAAAATATATCCAATCGATCGACCTTTGAGTACTCATGAATAATTGATCATAACTTTCAAAATACCACCCGGAATTTTACGTTCTTTATACCGTTGGATTCGTATCAAAAAATCAAAGAATCTACCATGGAAAAAAAAAATTATTTTGTTGCCAAAAGATACAGTTTTAAGAAAAAAGTTTGCACAAAAATATCTTCAATTGCTTCTGACCTTTGACTGAATAATTGATCATAACTTTCAAAATATCGCCCATAATTTTACGTTCTTTATACCGTTGGATTCGTATCGAAAAATAAAAAAATCTAGCATGGATGAAAAAAATTATTTCGTTGCCAAAAGATACAGTTTTAGGGAAAAAGTTTACATAAAAATATCTCTAGCAGAACACAAAACCACACAATAAAAAATGAAATGAAAAATAAACCCACCAATAAAATTTATTTAATATATGTATGTTTGTAGTAGAAATTAGAATTTTGATTAGTTGAGTAAATTTAAATTTATCAAACAAGTGTTTTTTTTTTTTTTTTTTTTTCTAACAATTCATATATATATATATATATATATATATATATATTGTGCAGTTGTTAACACATTCAATCTTGTAGTCAGGCGGTAAAGGCTTACCACTTTGACTTTGAGGTTGCGAGTTCGATTCCTCATAATGACAATTAATTGTTATTATTATCATAGGTGGGGTTGGCCGGCGGCGGTGGCCAGTCGGTGGCCAGAGGTGGGGTGTGCCGGCGGCGGTGGCTGGTCGGTGGCCGGCGACGGTGGGATTTTTTTTTTGTAATTCATCAATTTTACATCAGGTTTTTTAAATCGGTTTTATCTAAAACTGATGTCTTTTCTCCTAGGTTTTTAAATCGGTTTTAAGTAAAACCGATTTCTTTTCTACTAGGTTTTTAAATCGGTTTTAAGTAAAACCGATTTCTTTTCTCTTGTTTTACATCGGTTAAAAACCGATGTCTTTTGCGCTTTTTTTTCTAAATCACTCAAAAAGAGATCGGTTTTAAAAATTTCAAAAACCGATTTCTTCCATATAAAAAAACCGATTTCTTTTGCATTTTTTGTAGTAGTGAATCAAGATCAAATCACAAATTTATTCTAGATTCAAGTTCATATTCTTCAAAATTAGCTAAGATCATATTCAATCAAAATCAAGAGCTAATTTGAAAATAAAAAAACTCTAAAATTGGAATCAAAATAATTCTAAACATTTTTCATCAATCAAATAATAAGATCCATCAAATTGATCATAAGAAAAATGGAGAGAAGATGATTCACATACAAAAGATGAACCACGAACTGAAGATCAGATTGCTGCAAATAATCTGGACATATTTTGACCTTGAAAATGATTGGGGCTTGTTCCTCTCTTAAAGACCAATGATTTTGATTTTTGAATCACTCAATTCGGAGTTGAGATGAGAGAGTTATGACAAAAACAAAAATGCAAAAGTTGTGAGAATTTCAGCTCGAAATTCAAACATATATAGAGGGAAAAGAGATGGAGGAGAGAGATATCTGGCCAACAAATGAGGCATTGCCACCTCAGCTCCCCGTGGAGGCATATGGGCCTCACAGGGGCAGAGAGGTGGCCTTCTGACACGCACGGGACAGTTCTACAAACTGTGGTAAATGATAGGACGTGCGAGTGCTTTTACCCTTCGCAAGTATACGAATTGTTTGACGCGTATAGCGGATACAAGTAAGGGTATTGTTCCTATAGGGAGGTACGGTACACTTAAGTCGGTTCTACGTCTTATGTTATAGCCAAGCTATTTACACTAATTACAAGCAAGAAAAGTAAAGGAGATGGTCACAAGCAATTATCTAAACTAAGATGGCTAGGATGGAGAATTAAAGCTATGCTTATCCTACGGTTAAGGATACGTAATCTCTATACTACAACTACAACTACAACTACAACTAAAGAGGTGTAAACACAAGACAATTCTAATTAACTTAAACTAACTAGATGGCAACTAAGTAAGCAAGTAAGTAAATTAACACTAAGTCACTACAATTAAATTACACTAAGATTGCATTTAATCAACTACAACTAACAAATCTATCTAATTCTTGCAAGGTTATGCAAGAGCAAGGATAAATGAAGAGGGATATTATCTATAAGTGCCTCATTTTTTATTGGCGCATTTCGTTCACAAAATCACAATGGGGTTCATTTTGTAAGGGTAGCTTAGGATTGAAGAAATTCTCTCAAGTGCCAAAGAACCTCATTGTGGAATCAAGAGCTTCAAAGAAGGTAGTTGATGAGAATCAATAAGCATCACCAAAGGATCAATTGCATGTTCTGGTTGGGCCAATTACAAGGGGCCAAGAGGATCAAAGAAGCAATTAATGATGGGCTGATTCTGAGTTGCTGAAGTTCAAGTTCGGCCCAAATCCGAGCTGAACTTCGTGGGCCTCTACAGAGAGCATCTGAAGTCGGATCGTCTATTATAATATGTTTTCGGAAAGCCCAAGACGAGCCCTACAGATGTTATGAAGACTCTGGTGTCCGTAAAAGATCACAACAGGCCCAAAGTCGGCCATCAACTTTGTTGTGCGAAGACTTGAGCTGAGGAGTCCGAATTTCAGCTTTATCCTTTTTAGTTTCCAAAGAATAATGAGTTGATTTGTTTCCCAAATTAAAAGGCTCATTTGTTCAAAATTTATCCTTCCAAATAGGGAGCAAGTCAACTAATTGCATGTTTTAATTTTAATTTCTTTCCTGATTGTAAGGCATTAATTGCCCATTTATTTTCCTGATTGTAAGGCATTAATTGCCAAATATTTATTTCCTTTTTAGGTTTTAGGGTTTCAGTTTATAAGGGACGAATGGATGTAATATAAGATTAGATTTTGAATAAAGTATTATTTGTGAGAACTTTTTCTCTTGGTTCTTCATTGAACTATGAACTTATCAAGGTTCTACCTTGTGGCGTTCAAACCTTGACTTATCACTCACCTTCTTTCTTGTTCTTGAGTGTGGCGTCTACAACCTTCTTGATACCGTTGGTTCTTATCTCCATATAGATAATGGGTCACGGTCCTTTATTTTCTTTGTTTTTTATAAACTTGAATTAGAAAACGATCCTTCGTTACCATATATTGGTTTCGGGTCTCACTACTCTTGGTGAGGTTCATATCAGTTGGTATCAGAGCATAGGCTTCTAAATCAGGTTTGATCTATCCCTTTTTCTTAATTTCTGTTTATTTGTGAGAAGAAAAAAAAAAAGGTCTGACGATGCACTAGAAAAGATCGATTTCAAACTTTTCTTAAAGTTCTTGGATCAAAAGTTTGATCAGTTGGAGATGAGGTTGGATCAACAATTGAAGAGGAAGGGTTCCACACGAGTTGGGCAACATTCGGGTTCTTCTTCATCATGGGAACTGAATTGGAACAAGAGGGATGACCAGCCTA
This sequence comes from Acer yangbiense, assembly GCA_008009225.1. Lineage (NCBI taxonomy): Eukaryota > Viridiplantae > Streptophyta > Magnoliopsida > Sapindales > Sapindaceae > Acer > Acer yangbiense. The sequence goes on along the minus strand of CM017766.1, from coordinate 36,740,825 downwards.
GTTTCAAAGCCAAGGCCGAACCTTCCAAAGATCACAAAAATGGAGAGCTTTTGGTAGAAAGAAGAGCTCTTAGTGCTCAAGCAAAGGAAGATGATGAGGTACAACGTGACAATGTCTTTCACACCCGATGCCATGTTAATGATAAGGTATGTAGCATGATAATTGATGGGGGGAGTTGTACTAATTTGGCTAGCACTAGTTTGGTGGAAAAACTGAATTTGGCCACTTTAAAGCACCCAAAACCTTATAAGCTACAATGGTTAAATGATAGTGAAGAAATCAAGGTGACTAAACAGGTGTTGGTGTCTTTTTCCATTGGGAAGTACAAAGATGAAGTCTTGTGTGATGTGGTACCAATGCATGCAAGCCATATCCTTTTGGGGCGACCATGGCAGTTTGATAGGCGTGTAACTCATGATGGTTATACAAATAAATACTCATTTGTACTCAATAAAAAACGAATCACTCTTGTACCCTTAACCCCAATACAAGTATATGAAGATCAAGTGAGGTTAAAAGAAAAGAGAGATGTAAAAAATGAGAGTGAGAGTTCAAAAGAAAGAGAGACAAAAGAAAGAGAGATTGAAACAGCAAAAAAAGAATTCTCGGCTGATGAGAAAAAAAAAAAAGAAAACAAATGAACTTCTATGCAAAAAAGAGTGAGATCAAAAAGGCATTATTTTCAAATCAGCCAACTTCTTGGCCTGGTGTTCTTGTTTCTCTTTTTCAGGACTTTGATGAAGTGTTGCAGGCTATCAACAACGTTACGGTGAAGATTCGAGGACGAATCCTTTTGAAGAGAGGGGGAATGATGAGAATCAATAAGCATCACCAAAGGATCAATTGCATGTTCTGGTTGGGCCAATTACAAGGGGCCAAGAGGATCAAAGAAGCAATTAATGATGGGCTGATTCTGAGTTGCTGAAGTTCAAGTTCAGCCCAAATCCGAGCTGAATTTCGTGGGCCTCTACAGAGAGCATCTGAAGTCGGATCGTCTATTATAATATGTTTTCGGAAAGCCCAAGACGAGCCCTACAGATGTTATGAAGACTCTGGTGTCCGTAAAAGATCACAACAGGCCCAAAATCGGCCATCAACTTTGTTGTGCGAAGACTTGAGCTAAGGAGTCCGAATTTCAGCTTTATCCTTTTTAGTTTCCAAAGAATAATGAGTTGATTTGTTTCCCAAATTAAAAGGCTCATTTGTTTCAAAATTTATCCTTCCAAATAGGGAGCAAGTCAACTAATTGCATGTTTTAATTTTAATTTCTTTCCTGATTGTAAGGCATTAATTGCCCATTTATTTTCCTGATTGTAAGGCATTAATTGCCAAATATTTATTTCCTTTTTAGGTTTTAGGGTTTCAGTTAATAAGGGACGAATGGATGTAATATAAGATTAGATTTTGAATAAAATATTATTTGTGAGAACTTTTTCTCTTGGTTCTTCATTGAACTATGAACTTATCAAGGTTCTACCTTGTGGCGTTCAAACCTTGAGTTATCACTCACCTTCTTTCTTGTTCTTGAGTGTGGCGTATACAACCTTCTTGATACCGTTGGTTCTTATCTCCATATAGATAATGGGTCACGGTCCTTTATTTTCTTTGTTTTTTATAAACTTGAATTAGAAAACGATCCTTCGTTACCATATATTGGTTCCGGGTCTCACTACTCTTGGTGAGGTTCATATCAGTAGTTACTGGACCTAACTCTAAATTGAAGAGATTTAGTTTGCACACGCACACAACTTTAGCATGCATATGTGATTATTGCTTTTTGGGTATATGATCTTCACTCACACATTTGCACAATTGCATGTATTTTCTATGTGAGAAGCTGTTGAGAAGGCCTAGCCCTTCTCTGCCGCGGTTGCCGCCGTCATTGGCGTACCACGGCACTCAAGCGATAGAGATGTGATATCTCTGCCACAGTACATGTCGCGGTTGGATAACTGCGGAAGTCAAGCGACAGAGACCTGATGTCTTTGCCGCGGTGCAGTTGCCGGGTCGGACAAACCGCGTCAGTCGAGCGACAACAATAATTTTGATGTGTCGCGGTTATTGTGCCGCGGTTGTTCAACCCTGGCAGTCCGTCAGCGAGAAATTGAAGCTTTTTTTTGTTCAAAATGACATCACTTTACTTGGATCTCATATATATGTGTCTTGATAACCTTTGGTCATTTTTAGAGAGCAAAAAATCATATCTTTTGAGAGCAAAAAGTTTTCTTCAAAGCAAAGGTATCAAGACTTCATCTTTTAAGCTTTCAAAACACAAACACCCTTCATCTTGCATCTTTCATACATCATCTAGCATGATTCTAGGTTGATTTTGAAAGAACAAATTTAACGGTGTGTACAATATTATCTAGAGGGGGTGAATATATTTTAATTAGTTTTACCCAATTTTCGCATACATGTCAATTTTACGAAAATGCCCCTACTAGTCAAAAATACAAACAAGTGTAATATGATGCGAAAATTAAATAACACTTGATGTATACGTGGAAACCCAACCACTGGGAAAAACCACGGGCTGTATAGTGCGCCACACTCGAACCTCGAAATCCACTAATTGAAGGAGTTTACAACCTATGTAGACCTAGTCTAACACTCCGGTCAATAACCCCTCACTTCTACCACGCGGGCCTTTAAAAGTGGCTCTAGTCCAATTGCTTGAGGCTTAAGCAATCTTAGCCCCAAGTCTTAATTCTCAATGAAGAGATAATGCAACCTATGTGAATATGTATGAATATTCAAATAACAAACAAGGCTGGGGAACCTTAGATGTTTATCTAGGATGATGATATAACAATTCAATCAATCCTAGATATCAAGAGCTAAATGACATGTCAAATAGCTTAGCTAATCAAGATTAAGCAAAAACCTAATTAGCTATCACAACACAACACTCAATCAATTCATCACAATCAATTCTCTATTCTTGTATTTAGCATATGATCTAAAACATACAAGTAATTTAAAGAGATGGCTTGATAGTAAAAATACTAAAATAAGATGAAGTTAATCAAAATCTTACCAAGCAAGTTGTGATGATGCAAACCCATGCATGGATGCATTCTATATAGACATAGAAGATGCAATATGAAATTTGATGCAAAAAGTATTTGATTTGAGTGGTTAAAGGTGAGTTCTTGATTTGATTTTCTCTCAAATATCTCTCTTTGAAGTTTAGGGTTCTAAGGAGTAAAAGAACTTATTCAGATAATGAGAAAGTGAGATATTTATAGAAATCAAGAACAGGGCATGTGAAAAGACAATTTTGCCCTTGAAACGCACCGATCGGCGGTTTCAATCGTCGGCAAGGCCACCGTTTACAACCGCCGAATTGAGCCTGATTGGAACAGAGCATCAACGGCGGTTTTGAAACCGCCAATTAAACAGTAAAATCAAACCCGATAGATTTAAATCAACCAGGTATGAAGGGCGGTTTCGAACAGCGATCGTGGCTGCCGATCGTAACCATAGAATTGCTCCAGACACTTCTGGATACAAACCGCGGTTTCATTCGGTGGCTAGACCACCGATCATAACCGCTGATTCACCGTAAGTGGTGAACTCAAGGAGAAGCCAAGGGCATTCTCCATAGGCGGTCTTCGCGCTAAACCAAGCACTCATTAGTGCAAGCGCGGGCGTTTCCGAACAATGTCGGGAAACGAATTATAAGACACATAAATACACAACAAGATATTTCAATCAAAGTGCTAGTGTGTAATGTGACATGTGAAGAATATGCACACAAATGCAAGAATGCAAAGTGTGTGTGTGTGCTTCTAAATCTCTTCAAAGAAAGTTAAGCACTAGAAGTATACTTTTGGAGTGCTTGACAACCTTCAGGACTTGAAAGGGTCTTGAGCTTGATAATGAATCACTTAAGCTACCCTTACATACAATCCCCAACACGTGGTTTATCCACGAAATAGGCCAATTAAGATATGGGAATCCTTACAATCTCCCCCTTTGGCTATTTCGTTACAAAACCACCACTCACATTGATTCCTCACAACATAATAGAAACTACAGGTCAACAATGATTTTCTTCTTTACAAAGAGATATTTTAATAAAAAAAATCTTGAAGTCTTTAATCTCTTGTAGAACAATCAATCCTTGAAAGCAAAGTTTCTATACTTTCCAATACAAGTAAAATGTGAGATTAATCAAGTGAGAGCATAAACAAGCATTTGCATTTAAGAATTTAAGCACAACATCATGTAATGTATGTGTATGTGAAACAAATTATAGCACGGTGTGTATAAAACTATCTAGAGGGGGGGGGGGGGGGGGGGTGAATAGATTTTAAGCTTATTACCCAATTTTTCGTGTTTAGTCAAAATTACGAAATTACCCCTAAATAGATAAAGTAATAAATCAAGTATAAAATGCGGAAATAAAATAACACTTGATTTTTACGTGGAAACCCTCACGGGAAAAACCATGGGCTAGTAAGTAAGCCACACTCGAACCTCGAATCCACTAAATGTGTAAAACGATTACAACCTAATCCCGGAAGTAATCACACACCTACCTAATCCCGGTATGAGTGAACCTAGTCCGATTTGCTTGCGATCTAAGCAACCTAATCCCAGAAGCTACACACAAGACTTACTTTCTCAATGAAGAGAATAACACCCTAAGTGAATATATGAATATCCAAATGCAACATAGAGCAAGGGAAACCCTATATGCTTATCTAAGATGATTAATATGCAATTAGAACAATCCTAGATATTAAAAATTAAATGACATGTTCAATAAAATAGTTTAGCTAATCAAGATTAAGCACAAAACCTAATTAGCTATCACAATACAACTTCTCAAACATACAACACACTAATCTCAATCTTGTATCAAAAGATATATAAATAACATACAAGAAATTAATTGAGATTGCTTGTTAAGAAAAACACAAAATATGTAAGATATTAGTGAAAAGCTTACCAAGCAAAGTGTGATGAAGAATCCATGCAAAGAGACATCTAGATGATCTAGGATAATGCTAGATGATGATTGATGATCATGAAAAAATGTTTGAGTGAATAAAATTTGAGTTCTTGGAATTTTTTCTTCTCTTGAAAAATATCCTAAGTATGAAATCTGAATATGAACTCTCTTGAATGACCTAAAGTCAAAGTGGCATATATATAGGAGGCCAAAACAAAGTGTGGTCGTTTTGATAAGTTGGCCTGAAATTTGCCTTGGGCGCTGTACGTAAAGCGCTTCCGTACAACGCCTGTACAGCGCCCCAACTTTGTTCTCTCGGGAAAACAGAGTGGTGCTGTACAAACAGCGCTTCTGTACAGTGCCCGAATAGCGCCTACCCAAAATGCATCAGACCTGATGCATTTAAAATACAATTGCAATCAGGTCTTGATCGGGCGCTGTACGAACAACGCTTGTGTACAGCGCCTCAACAAGATGCATCAGACCTGATGCATTAAAATGACCATTTTTGCATCAGGTCATATGGGCGCTGTTCAGAACAGCGCTTTGTAGAGCGTTTTGAACAGCGCCCTTTGCAATGCAAGAATTCTAATGCTATGCAAGACAAGGCAATGGGCAATGCAATAAGCAAACAAACTAACAAGCAAGAAGAGATGAAAATAAGCATTAATGCACAACAATAAGAAACACAACATACAAAGATTAAACATATGCATGAGTTGTGAGTGTGTGCAACTATCTCTTCAAGACAAGTAAGCACATAGAAATTTACCTTCGGTGCTTATCAACACAAGGTCTTCAAAGGGCTTCGAACAATAAAACCGATACCTAGGCTACCCTTACAAAGAACCCCCAACATGTGGTTTGTCCACGAAATGAGCTAATCAACAAATGAGAACCTTACAGTATGCAATGCTCCCCCTCAACGGGTTACTCCCCCTTAATGTATATTCTCCCCAACATGCATAATTGCTACTACAATTTGCAACTCTCTTTACCACATTCTACTCCCCTTTTTTGTCATGATATAGACAAAGGAGTAGTCCCTAAATAGGTCACTTTTAGCAAAGAGAGATAGTAGCAAACAAGATATTTGCATAATCATATAAGTCACTTTATGCATCCCATTTAATTGGAGAGAAACAAAGAGATTTATTTAAAGAAAATGTGTGAATCAAACATGTTTTGCATACAAGACATGTAGCATTCAAGTCCAAAATACAATGGTATTTGGCAAAGCAAATGACAAAGGTTTCAAATAAGAATTCAAACCAATTTCACCATTGTCATGAGTAAAGCAAAGATATAGATATTTCATTGATTTCAATTTAAGAACAACTATATCCAATTTTATAAGCGAAACATGGCATGAGCGACTTTGTACCCTATTTGATTTTTCCGGGAATGATACCCGTATGATAGTAACCATGTTCAACTAATAAAGAAATAGAGACATTTGGAATTTAAATTCCTTTGAACGGATACAAGATCCTTTATTCATTTTGAGTCTCATAAGCTTTTTCACACAAGTTTTGCATTTTAAGAATATGCAATCATCAATTCATGCTTTTTCATTTGAGCATGTTAAATGAATTTCATGCTTTTTCATTTGACATTAGCATGTTATATAAGAATCATCATGTCATGGAGATAACTATAGGTCATTCAAATCATACTTCCTATGTAGATCTCCTAGTCCAAAAATGCATGTTTGAACATAAATATGACATGGATTGTAAACAAGCATGGTTCGCACTTATTGAATTGAAAACATATATACATATGTGCAACCAAGCTTACTCAAGCAATTAAAAAAAGAAGCATAAGATATTTCAAATTTTTGCAAGTGACAAGTAAGCAAAATAGCTCTCTTTGCTTGAGTTCCCCATATGGGGTCAATCACCATCCTTCATCAATGAAGGTCATTAGGTCCTATAGACCTCCCAAGTCCATTTGACTTGGTTGAACCTATGTGAGACAAGTTTGTCTCGTAGCAGGAGGTTTCATTTTTCCTTATCCACTTAGGTATAATTGTTTTCTTCCTAGTGGTTAGTGGTTCAAGAGTTCTAGAAATAATAGGATCATGAACATTAATTTTTTCTTTCCTATTAACATGCATTCTAACTCTTGTCATTCTCTTTTCAATCATGCTTTTGACTCTACATAATTTAATGAAATGAAAGCAATTTGGTATAATGTGACCATCAATACCACAAAAGTGACATGTAGGGATGAATTCAGAAACCATACCATGTCCTTGTGCATGCATATGAGCCTTCCTATGACTTTATGGTTGAGTGGGTTCAATTCTTCTTCGTTGTTGAACCGGTCTAGCTTACTTCCTTGGTTCATTTTGCATGATTGGCCTCTTTCCATTTAGAGTCATTTGATGAGGAATGTTGACTTAAGAGACTCTAATGTGTTGAGCTTGAGGTTGTCTCCTTGGAGCTTCCTTCACTTGTGCACTTCTTGAACATTGTCCTAGATCAATTTTCTTCCTAGGAGTGTGCACCGGCGAGGCTTCTATCTTGCCCAAACTCTTGACAAAGACGGTCTTGGTTGGAGTAGAGATCTCCTTGCTATCTTTATACCCAATACCTCTCTTGTCACAAGGGTTGTTTCCAACATCAAGTATGTGGTTAAGCTTCTTGGTGCTTGATGTCATCCTAGTCAATGACTCTTTAGCTTTATCAAGCTCCCTCTTCAAACCCTCTTCATTCCTCTTAGACAAAGCTATTTCATCTCTTAGCTTGTCTTCATTTTTCTTGGCTTCCTCCACTTGTTTACTTAAGTGGTCATTGTGTGTTAAAAGCTCTAGATTTTCTTCCTCTAAAATCCTTAGTTTTCTATTGTTCTTCTTCAATGAACTTTCACACTTGACTATAAAGTCATAAACATCTATTTTCTCTACATTTCCATTTGTAGAGTTAGATGAGGAGTCATCTTCACTTGAGTTATCTCCTACACTCTCTATCTCACCTATGGAGTCATTTTCCTCATTAAGACCTTCACCTTGGTCTCTTGAGTTAATGAGAGCCATGTTCCAATGAGTAGCTACACCTATCTCTTCTCGAGCTACTTCTTCATCTCTTTCTTCTATGGGATCACTAGTCAAGGCATTCTTACCAACAACTTTATCTCCTACACAAGTGGCTCCAAATGCCGTGTAGTTGATGGTAAGCTCATCATCACTTGATGACTTGTCTCCCTCTCCGGAGTCATCACTTTCACTCCAAGTGGCGGCCATCACCTTTGCCATCTTGTTCTTCAAATTCCTACAATCGGGTGAGATATGTCCTATACCGCCACACTCATAGCAATAGACCCCTTTCTTTTCACTATTCTCTTGCCGAGGCTCAAAACTCTTGAAGGGAGCTTTTTTCTTCAAGTCTTGGCCTTTGGATCCAAAGCCCTTTTTCTCGAACTTGATGAATTTCTTGAATCTTCTTAGCAACAAAGCCATGTCTTCGTTCGAGTCCTCCTTTTCAACCTTGGAAGCTTTCAAAGCAATCCCTTTTTCCTTTTTAAGAGGTGTAGTACTAGGAGCCTTCCTAGATTCATAGGCGAGGAGTCTTCCAATTACCTCGCTCGGCTTCATGTCCTTATATCCATAATTTTCTTCTAGAGCCGTGACTTTTGATTCAAACCTACCGGGGACAGACCTCATAATTTTCTGCTTAATTCTCTAATCCGAATAAGGATCACCGAGTTGATGGCTTTGATTGACAATATCCATCAACTTGACTTCAAAGTCATTGAAGCATTCATCCTCCTCCATCTTAAGCAACTCGAATTGCGTTTGAAGGACTTGTAGCTTGGAATCCTTGACGACATCGGTTCCTTCGTGTGCAACCTCTAGAATATCCCATGCCTCATTGGCTATCCTAGTGTTCTGAATCAGTTTATACTGATTTTCATCCACTGCACATAGAAGAGCGTGCCATGCCTTCCTATTCCATTTTGAAGTCTCAAACTCTTCAGTGGACCACTGAGCCTTAGGCTTGAGTACTTCTTCTCCACCACCCGTGGGAGTCATCTTAGGAGGTGCATACCCATCTTCAATAGCCATCCATGCCCTATCATGGATTTGGCACACGTATGCTTCCATCTTGCCTTTCCATGAGGCAGAATTCACACCGGTGAGGAGAGGAGGTCGTGTGCTTGAAGCACCCTCATGGTTGCCACCGTATCCACTCATTGTATATAATGAATGAAGTGAAATGTATGCAAAATGTATGAACGAGCAAAAATCACACAAATGCAAAATACACCAAAAATGAGCTAGGATCACCTAAGTATATCTAGGAACCCGCTCTGATACCAATTGAAAGAACAAATTTAACGGTGTGTACAATATTATCTAGAGGGGGGGTGAATAGATTTTAACTAGTTTTACCCAATTTTCGCATACATGTCAATTTTACGAAAATGCCCCCACTAGTCAAAAATACAAACAAGTGTAATATGATGAGTAAATTAAATAACACTTGATGTATACGTGGAAACCCAACCACTGGGAATTACCACGGGCTGTATAGTGCGCCACACTCGAACCTCGAAATCCACTAATTGAAATGGAGTTTACAACCTATGTAGACCTCGTCTAAGACTCCGGTCAATAACCCCCCCACTTCTACCACGCGGGCCTTTAAAAGTGGCTCTAGTCCAATTGCTTGAGGCTTAAGCAATCTTAGCCCCGAGTCTTAATTCTCAAAGAAGAGATAATGCAACCTACGTGAATATGTATGAATATTCAAATAACAAACAAGACTGGGGAACCTTAGATGCTTGTCTAGGATGATGATATAACAATTCAATCAATCCTAGATATCAAGAGCTAAATGACATGTCAAATAGCTTAGCTAATCAAGATTAAGCAAAAACCTAATTAGCTATCACAATATAACACTTAATCAATTCATCACAATCAATTCTCTATTCTTGTATTTAGCATATGATCTAAAACATACAAGTAATTTAAAGAGATGGCTTGATAGTAAAAATACTAAAATAAGATGAAGTTAATCAAAATCTTACCAAGCAAGTTGTGATGATGCAAATCCATGCATGGATGCATTCTATATAGACATAGAAGATGCAATATGAAATTTGATGCAAAAAGGATTTGATTTGAGTGGTTAAAGGTGAGTTCTTGATTTGATTTTCTCTCAAATATCTCTCTTTGAAGTTTTGGGTTCTAAGGAGTAAAAGAACTTATTCAGATAATGAGAAAGTGAGATATTTATAGATATCAAGAACAGGGCATATGAAAAGACAATTTTACCCCTGAAACGCACTGATCGGCGGTTTCGATCGGTGGCCAGGCCACCGTTTACAGCCGCCATTTACAACCATTGAATTGAGCCTGATAGGAACAAAGCATCAACAGCGGCTTCATTCGGCGGTTTCAAAACCGCCGATTAAACCGCATAATCAAAACCGAGAGATTTAAATCAACCAGGTATGAACAGCGGTTTCGAACGGCGATCATGGCCGCTGATCGTAACAGCAGAATTACTCTAGACACTTCTGGATGCAAACCGCGGTTTCATTCGACGGCCAGTCTATGGCCTGGCCGCCGATCACAACAGCTGATTCACCATAAGTGGTAAACTCAAGGAGAAGCCAAGGGCATTCTCCATAGGCGGTTTTCGCGCTAAACCAAGCACTCATTAGTGCAAGCGCGGACGTTTCTGAACAATGTCGGGAAATTAATTATAAGACACATAAATACACAACAAGATATTTCAATCAAAGTGCTAGTGTGTAATGTGACATGTGAAGAGTATGCACACAAATGCAAGAATGCAAAGTGTGTGTGTGTGCTTCTGAATCTCTTCAAAGAAAGTTAAGCACTAGAAGTATACCTTTGGAGTTCTTGACAACCTTGAGGACTTGAAAGGGTCTTGTGCTTGATAATGAATCACTTAAGCTACCCTTACATACAATCCCCAACACGTGGTTTGTCCACGAAATAAGCCAATTAAGATATGGGAATCCTTACAGATTTCATTTAAGGTTTTGATTATTGCTCACATGACTTGTATCTAGAATATCATTCTCATATCTATATGTTCTTGTTTTACAAGATAGCTTTTTTATCACTTGACTTGATTCAAGATTGCATTTTTATGACTTGAATAGGTTCAAGGTAGTTTCTTTATTGTGTTTTGTGAGTTGTTTGTGGTTAATATTGCATATAGGACTTTGGTTGCCTATTTAGCTATGTTATATGCATGTCATCTAGCAAAATGATATCTAGGAATGTCTAACATGTTCATCCATGCCTAGATAAGCTTAAATGTCTAACCTTGCATTTTTAGCATCTTGAGTATTTCATATATTCACATTAGGTTGTTTTATCTCTTCTTTTAGAGTGAAGTCTTGTAGTTATTATTGTGATAGTTTTGCAAGCATGGACTAGATTCACTTTTGAAGGCCTGCGGGTAGTAGTGGTAGATTAGTAACCATGTGAGGTTTGACGTGGTCAACCTAGGTTGTAATTGCCATTACAATTAGTGGATTAAGGTTCGGGTGTGGCGCACTTAACAGCCCGTGGTTTTTCCCGTAAGGGTTTCCACGTAAAAATTCAAGTGTCATTTACTTTCTGCATTTTCACACTTGTTTTTAATTGTTGACTAGTTGGGGTTGTTATTGAAAATTGACTAATCTCGAAAAATGGTAAAAAGGGATTAAAATATATTCACCCCCCTCTATATTATATTAGGACACGTTTATATATTTTTTCAATTAGTATCAGAGTGGGTTCCTTAACATAATTAGGAGATCCCTTGCTCTTGTTAGTGTCTTTTGCATTTATTTGCATCCTATGTGTGTTTAGCCTGTTTGTGTGCATTCATTTCATTCAAACCCAAACACAATGAGTGGAAATGGAATTGGAGGTGAGGGTGCTTCTAGCACAAGACCTCCCTTGCTCACGGGAGTCAACTACGCATCATGGAAGGGAAAAATGGAAGCATATGTGTGCCAAATTCATGACCGGGCATGGATGGCAATTGAAGATGGGTACACGGCACCTATGATGACTCCTATGGGAGGTGGAGAGGAAGTCCCCAAGCCAAAGGCATAATGGACCCCCTAAGAATTTGAGGCTTCGAAATGGAGCAACAAAGCCATGCACGCAATCCTATGTGCCATGGATGACAACCAATATAAACTCATTCAAACTACAAGGATAGCAAAGGAAGCTTGGGACATATTGGAGACGGCCCATGAAGGAACCGAAGTGGTTAAGGATTCCAAGCTCCAAGTCCTCCAAACTCAATTTGAGACAATAAGGATGAAGAAGGATGAGTGATTCAATGACTTCCAAGTGAAGCTTATGGACATAGTGAACCAAAGTCACCAACTTGGTGATCCCTACTCGGATAGAAGAATCAAGCAAAAGATTATGAGATCACTTCCTAAGAGGTTTGAATCCAAAGTGACGTCCTTGGAAGAAAATAATGACTACTCAAGGATGAAGCCAAGTGAAGTAATCGGAAGGCTTTTTGCCTATGAATCTAGGAAGGGTTCTACATCTACACCCGCAAAGAAGCAAAAGAGTCTTGCCTTGAAAAGCATCAAGGTAGAGAAGGATGAAGGAGACTCGGATGAAGAAATTGCTTTGATGGCAAAGAAGTTCAAGCAATTTATAAGGTTTGAGAAGAAAGGGTTTGGCTCCAAGGGAAAGTTTGTGAAGAAGAAGGCTCCTTTCAAGAAAGTGGAGCAAACTCAAGAGAAAGACCACAAGAAGGGTGTCCAATGCTATGAGTGTAGTGGCTTTGGACACATTGCTCCCGAGTGTGCTAATTTGAAGAAGAAGAAAGGAAAAGCCATGGCGGTTACTTGGAGTGATAGTGATGACCTAGAAGATGAAGGCAAGTCTTTGGATGATGATGAAGACCAAGTTGCCAACTTCATTGCCTTCTCATCCTCTCACAATAACAATGAAGTTATGAGTGATAAAGAAGAGGAAGAGGAAGAGGAAGAGGAAGAGGAAGAGGATAAGCAAGAAGAAGTAGATGAAAATGACTCAAATAGTGGGAGCAACTCCTCAATGTCTAATTTTAAGTTTGATGAAGAGATCGACTATGATGACTTCATGAGATTCTTTGAGAACTCAAGATTGAAGAAGAAAAAGGAGATACAAAAGTTGAAAGGGGAGAAGCTTGAATTGACTTCCAAAGTGACTCATTTGAACAAAGAAATGAGTAAAGCAAAAGAGATGGAAGAAGGGTTGAAGATGGAGTTAGTCTTGGCCAAGAAGAGTGAAGAGAGCTTAAGGAAAGACATCATGGAAGCAAAATGGTTGATTGCTAAGATGACTTCCGAAACCGAGAAGCTTTACAAGATGCTATCTTGTGGGAAGAGTCCTAGTGACAAGAAGGGGTTAGGATATGTGGAAGAAATGGAAGCCACATCCTTGAAGAAGACAACATTTGTCAAGAGCAAAGAGGTTGAAAATGCTCAAACCCCTCAACAATCAACCAAGTGGGTTGAAGTTGGTGAATCCTCCAAGCAAGCACAAGCAAGGATTCCAACAAGAGCTCCACCACCACAAGTTAGAGCTCCACAACCAAGACCTCCTTAACCAAGACCTCTTCAACCAAGACCACCACAACCAAGACCTCCACAACAAAGGGTCCCACAAGCTCAACATGAGGTCTTTCATGTTCAACCTAGAAGACATGCCAACTTGGCTCAACCACAAAGGGGAGAGTTGCCTCAACATCCAAGAGCAACTCAAAATAGAAGGAGACCACAAATGCTTGCACAAGGCTATAGTATGAACTCCTATTTTACTCATACTTTTCATTTTTGTGGTATTGAAGGCCACATTAGGCCTAATTGCTTTAAGTATATTAAAATGTGTAGAAAAGAAAGCATGATTGAGAAAAATATGCTTAGAAGAGCCACGATGCATGCACCTAGGAAATTTAGAGCTAATGGACCAATGGCTCCTAGGAATGACTATGTTTCACCTAGGTTGAATAGAAATGATGAATATTATTGCTATGTGGCCCAAGTTGCCTTGAAAGCAAATGCCTCCAACATTTGGTACCTTGATAGTGGGTGTTCTAGGCACATGACCGGAAACAAGAGCTTCTTTAAAACTCTTGTCATAGAGGATGGTGGATTTGTCACATTTGGTGATGGATCTAAGAAAAAGGTTATAGGGAAAGGTAATATATCTATTCCCGGTTTACCCTCCTTGCCAAATGCTCTTTATATAGATGGCTTGCAAGCCAATCTCATTAGTATATCACATTTGAGTGATGAAGGGTTTCGGTCATGTTTGGAAAAGTTGATTGCTCTATTCTTAAAGAAAATGGGCAAGTTTTGTTGAAAGGCAAGAGATTAAGTGACAATTGTTATTGTCTTGAGTCTAATCTCATCTTTTGTAACTTGACCACTAGTGAGCAAGTTGAAGTGTGGCACCAAAGATTTGGCCACATGAACTATAGGGACTTGAAAGTCCTTGATAGGTTGAATGTAGTGAGAGGCTTTCCCAAACTTGGGAAAAAGGTTGAGGGAATTTGTGGACCTTGTCAACAAGGGAAGCAAACCAAAAGTGTGCATAAGAAAGGCAAATTGTAAGGATTCCCATTCTTTGATTGGCTTATTTCGCGGACAAACCACGTGTTGGGGTTTATTGTGTAAGGGTAGTTTAGGTGATTGAACTTCAAGCTCGAAGGCCCTTTCAAGACCTCATGGTTGACAAGTACGCCAAAGGTATAATCTCTAGTGCTTGGTTTTCTTTGAAGAGATTTAGATTGCACACACACACACTTAGCATTCTTGCATTTGTGTGCATACTCTTCACATGTCACATTTCACACTTGCACTTTGATGTTGTATCTTGTTGTGTGTATTTGTGTCTTGTAATTCATTTCCCGATAGTTTTCGAAAACGTCCGCGCATGCACTAGAATGTGCTTGGTTTTACGCGAAGACCGCCTACGGAGAACTCCCTTGGCTTCCCCTTGGTTTTCACCTCTGTTGGTGATCGGCGGTTATGATCGGTGGCCTGGCTGCCGAATGAAACTCCCATTTGCATCCAAAAGTATCTAGAGCAATTCTACGATTACGATCGGGGGCCACAACCGCCATTCGAAACCACCGTTTATACCTGATCGATTTATTCTCTCCGGTTTGATTCGGCAATTGGATCGGCGGTTACGAAACTGCCGAATGAAACCGCCGTTGATGCTCTGTTCATCTCGGGCTTAATTTGGCGGTTGTGATCGGCGGCCTGGCCGCCGATTGAAACCGCCGATCGGTGCGTTTCAAGGGCAAACTTGTCTTTTCACATGTCCTGTTCTTAATGTCTATAAATATCACACTTTCTCTTTTTCTGAAGATATGTTCTTTTACTCTAAGAACCCTAAACTTCAAAGAGAGACATTTGTGAGAAAATCAAATCAAGAACACATTTTTAACACTCAAAAATCATTCTCATATGCATCAAATTATCATCTAGCATTTTCTAGCATAGTTAGGATGCTTGCTTGCATGGGTTTTGTAAGGTTCCCATTTGTTGATTGGCTCATTTCATGATCAAACCACATGTTGGGGTTCTTTGTAACATTAGCTTAGGTATTGGTTTTATAGTTCGAAGCCCATTTGAAGACCTCGTGTTGATAAGCACCAAAGGTAAATTTCTTTGTGCTTACTTGACTTGAAGAGATAGTTGCACACACTCACAACTCATGCATATGTTTAATCCTTGTATGTTGTGTTTATTTGTGTTGTGCATTAATGCTAATTTTCATCTCTTCTTGCATGATTAGTTTGATTGCTTATTGCATTGTCCATTGTCTTGTCTTGCATAACATTAGATTTCATGCATTGCAAAGGGCGTTGTTCAAAGCGCTCTACAAAGCGCTATTCTGAACAGCACCCACAAGACCTGATGCAAAAATGGTTTTTTTAATGCATTAGGTCTGATGCATTTTGGATGGGCGCTGTACGAGCGCTGTAAAAAAGCGCTGTTCGTACAGTGCCCGATCAAGACTTGATTGCAATTGTGTTTTAAATGCATTAGGTCTGATGCATTTTAAGTGGGCGCTGTACGAGCGTTGTACAGAAGCGTTGTTCGTACAGCGCCACTCTGTTTTCCCGTGAGAACAGAGTTGAGCCGCTGTATAGGCACTGTACAAGAGGCGCTCTACGTACAGCGCCCAAGGCAAATATTAGGCCAACTTATCAAAACAACCACACCTTGATTTGGCCCCCTATATATATGCCACTTTGACTTTAGGTCAATCAAGAGAGTTCATATTCAGATTTCATACGTAGGATATTTTTTCAAGAGAAGAAAAATTTCCAAGAACTCAAATTTTATTCACTCAAACACTTTTTCATGATCATCAATCATCATCTAGCATCATCCTAGATCATCTAGATGTCTCTTTGCATGGATTCTTCATCATACTTTGCTTGGTAAGCTTTTCACTAATATCTTACATATTTTGTGTTTTTCTTAACAAGCAACCTCAATTTATTACTTGTATGATTTTCATATATCTTTTGATACAAGATTGAGATTAGTGTGATGTATGTTTGAGAAGTTGTATTGTGATAGCTAATTAGGTTTTGTGCTTAATCTTGATTAGCTAAACTATTTGATTGAACATATCATTTAGTTTTTAATATCTAGGATTGTTCTAATTGCATATTAATCATCTTAGACAAGCATATAGGGTTTCCCTTGCTCTATGTTGCATTTGAATATTCATATATTCACTTAGGGTTTTATTCTCTTCATTGAGAAAGTAAGTCTTGTGTGTAGCTTCCAGGATTAGGTTGCTTAGATCGCAAGCAGATTGGACTAGGTTCACTCATACCGGGATCAGGTAGATGTGTGATTATTTCCGGGATTAGGTTGTAATCGTTTTACACATTTAGTGGATTCGAAGTTCGAGTGTGGCTTACTTACTAGCCTGTGGTTTTTCCCGTAAGGGTTTCCACGTAAAAATCAAGTGTTATTTAATTTCTGCATTTTATACTTGATTTATTGCTTTATCTATTTATGGGTAATTTCGTAATTTTGACTAACACGAAAAATTGGGTAAAAAGCTTAAAATCTATTCACCCCCCTTCTAGATAGTTTTATACACACCGTGCTATAATTTGTTTCAATTGGTATCAGAGCGGGTTCCTAGACATACATAGGTGATCCTTGCTTATTTTGGTGTGTTTTGCATTTTGTGTGATTTTTGATCTTTCATACATTTGCATTCATTTCATTCATTCATAAACACTATGAGTGGAAACGGTGGAAATGGTGGTGGCAACGAAGGTGCTTCTAGTACAAGGCCTCCACTTCTTACTGGATTGAACTATTCCCAATGGAAATGGAAAATGGAATCCTACATATGCCAAATTCATGACCGTGCATGGATGGCGGTGGAAGACGGATATGATCTACCCAAGATGACTCCAGATGGTGGAGCAGAAGAAGTATTGAAGCCTAAGGCGCAATGGAACGCGCAAGAGTTTGAGGCTTCAAAGTGGAATAGGAAGGCGATGCATGCTATCTTATATGCTATGGACGAAAATTAATACAAATTGATTCAAAATAGTAGGATAGCTAAGGAGGCTTGGGACATCCTAGAGATTACACATGAGGGAACCGAAGTGGTGAAGGACTCTAAGCTTCAAGTCCTCCAAACTCAATTCGAGATGCTTAAGATGGAGGAGAATAAGTGCTTCAACGACTTCGAGATCAAGTTGATGGACATAGTCAACCAAAGTCATCAACTTGGTGATCCATATTCGGATAGGAGAATCAAGCAAAAGATTATGAGATCTCTTCTGGATAGGTTTGAATCAAAAGTAACGGCTTTAGAAGAAAATAGTGGATACAAGGATATGAAGCCGGGTGAGGTGATTGGGAGACTTCTAGCTTATGAGTCTAGGAAGGGTCCTCTCTCCACCCCTCCTAAAAAGCAAAAAGGAATTGCTTTCAAAACCTCCAAGGATGAAAAGGAGGCAAAGAAGATTGACTCGGATGAAGACCTTGCCTTGTTTGTAAGAAGGTTCAACAAGGTTATGAAGTTTAGAAGAAAGGGCTTTGGATCAAAAGGTCAAGATTTGAAGAAAAAGGGCTCTTTCAAGAAGTTTGAACCTAGGCAAGAAAGGACCGAAAGGAAAGGGGTCCGATGTTTCGAGTGTGGTGGCATAGGTCACTTTGCCCCCGAATGTGCAAATCACAATGAGAAGAAGAAGGGAAAAGTGATGGCCGCCACTTGGAGTGGAAGTAGTGATGACTCCTATGAGGGAGATGAGTCTTCGGATGATGAAGAGCTCATGGCTAATCTCCTAGCTTTTGCCTCCTCCCATAAAAGCAAAAGTGCTAGTGAGAGAGAGGAAATGAGTCAAGAGGAAAATGACTCAAGTGGAGAAGAAAGTGACTCCTCTTCTAACTCCATAAATGGTTTTGTGAAAAAAAAGGTGCTTGCTAAATACCATGCCGAGTTTAATGATTTAGCAATCAAGAGCACAAGAAAGATCAAGATGTTGAGAGAATAAAATCTTGAGCTTTTATCTCATAATGACCACTTAAGTGAACAAGTGGAAAAATTCAAGATGAAGGAAGATAAGCTAAAAGAGGAGTTAGTCTTATCTAGGAGGAATGAAGAAAGTCTAAAGAGGGAGCTTGAAGAAGTAAGAGAATCTATGACTAGGATGGATTCTAGCACCAAGAAACTTGACCATATGCTTGGTGTTGGAAAGAGTCCATGTGACAAGAGGGGTCTTGGGTAAGAAGATGGCAAGAAGATATCAACCTCTAACAAGACCGTGTTTGTCAAGAGTTTGAGGAACGAAGAAACTTCATTTGTGCAAATTCCTAGGAAGAAGTTAGAAATAGGACAATGTTCAAATGCACAAGTGAAGATGGGGCCAAGAAGGCAACTCAAGCTCAACCCCCTAGGGTCCCTCAAGCCAACATTCCTCCACAATTGGCTCACAAAGGAAATAGACCAATCATGCAACCTCAAGCTAGGAAGCAAGCAAGACCGGTTCAACAACGAAGATGGATTGAACCCACTCAACCACAAAGACATGAACAAGCTCACATGCATGCTCAAGGACAAGGTATGATTCCTTATTTTATTCCTACATGTCATTTTTGTGGATTTGATGGTCATATTAGGCCACATTGCTTTCGGTATATTAAAATGTGCAAAACTAGAAGCATGATTGAGAAAAGAAAGAATAGAGCCAAGATGCATGTTCCTAGGAATGATAAAATTGTTATGTATGATCCTAGGACATCTAGAGCCCAATTACCAAAGACCACTAAGAAAGCAAATATTGTTTCTAGGTGGATTAGAAAGAATGAAAATGTTTGCCATGTTGCTCAAATAGCCTTGAAGGCAAATTCTTCTAATTTTTGGTATTTAGATAGTGGGTACTCTAGGCACATGACGGGAAACAAGAGTTTCTTCGAGACTCTTGTTATGGAGGAAGGAGGATATGTCACTTTTGGTGATGGATCCAAAAAGAAAGTTATAGGGAAAGGAACCATTTCCGTTCCCGGATTACCCTCCTTATCCGATGCTTTATTTGTTGATGGCTTGAAAGCCAATTTAATAAGCATTTCACATCTAAGTGATAAAGGATATTCCGTCTTGTTTTGTAAAGATGATTGCTCGATCCTAAAGCCCGATGGACAAACCTTATTGAAAGGTATGAGATCTAGCGACAATTGCTATTGTCTTGAAGCTAGAATTGTCTCAAACAATGTGTCCATGGATGAGCAAATAGAGTTGTGGCATGAAAGACTTGGCCACATGAACTTTAGGGATTTAAGAACCCTTGGAAAGTTCGATTGTATGCGTGGCCTCCCTAAGCTTGGGAAGAAAGCCAATGGTATTTGTGGACCTTGCCAACAAGGAAAACAAACCAAAAGCATGCACAAAAAGGGCAAGTATCTCTCCACCAAGGAGCCCCTAGAGCTTCTCCACATGGATCTCATGGGTCCTATTGTTAGGATTATGCTCAATAGCAAGAGTGTAATAGTGTTTTTGACAATCTATTCATATTAATAATGTGATTTATGGTTTAACAAATCTTATAGCATTTATAGTTTAATTATTATAATTGTCAAAAGTAAATAATCATAAGGTCAAAAGACTATGAGAAAAGAAGAATTGTTCGTACATCTGGATATGTATGAGGTAGACACAATTCTTTAGTTAGACTTGAATAATGTTCACAACTTAAGTTAAAGGTTAGGCACCTTTATCTTGTTAAAGTTGTAGAATTCTTTTGCTAGCATTTGAGTGGGATCAAATGAGTTATGATGAGTCTAAAATCATCGGAGGGTCTTCGAGTAAAAGAATCTAGTGCACTGGGTGCATTGAACAGGATCACAATGAAATACTTTATCTAGAACCGTCAGTAGATAAAAGTCTTTCATTATCAGGACAATCGGAGAGTCTATCTTAATCCTGAGATAAATGATGGACTTATGGTTACAAGTGATATCATTTGAGCTATCAATGAGTAGGATTATATAGCATAGTCTATCCTCGATAGTTTGGTGGTATTCATTTGCTAATCGATAGAGGACTTCATTTATAGATATGGACATCGTGGCTCCATTTATTAAATGAGAGTATAATATTATCATATGGATGTTTTGAGGTATTGGATATTAAATCTCAACGTTGAGTTTTCGATAGTGTCTATTGAAAACATGGCTTCTGGACAAGTCAAAGTATCCAAGTTCAAAACGTGGTCATATGAGTAAATATGGTAACTAGGAGAGCTATAGGCGGTCTATGAGCTCTTGGCGATTACTGATATTATTCACGAGGATACACCATCTCCAATAAGATTGTCTAGGGTATGAATGAGAAACATCTTCTTATTCTATCTTTATTTAAGAGTTCAATTTTAGCTTTTTAGTGGAATGAGTTAAAATTAATGGATCAGACCTAAGTGGATCATTTGTTGATTGTGATTAGGTTATGTCTATTGAAGCTTAAATTTAGATAGCCCGCCAAGATCCCCAATCCACAGGGACTTGCGTGGATCACTTGATATATTCTACCGGACCAATTTATGGGTCCATCTAGAATTGTATTTAATATATTAAGAATATAATTTGCACATTATTTATTTAATGGGCTGATCAATTATATTAATATATTAATGAAAGGCATGTGGGCTTGTTTCTTTTATTAAGAATGGGTCTGGTTCACATGTGGGTTTTTTTAATTAAAGTCTAATGGATTAAATAAAATAAGAAAATAATATTAGGCCCATGTATATGGTGTGGGCGGCAAGACTAGAATAATAGTCTAAAATATTATTTTATTTTATTGATTGATTAAATGGAAATTAATTAATTTATTAGTTAATCATTTAATTGAGAATCAAAATCTTTTTCTGACTAGGAAATATGTTTCTTAGTAGTATACTATTATGGTAGTATAATAAATATAAAAGACTTTCTTTGGTAAGTAGATAAATAAAGGGAATTTATTTATCTAGTCAAATTAGGAAGTCTTTGATATAGTCACAAATACACTAAAGAGTTGGATTAGGGTTTGGAATTCTAAAGAAATCTACCTAGGGTTAGGATTTAAGTCAAAAGACAAATCCTACATGGTAGAGTTTTTTGGCCACAATATATAAATATATATTAAATATATATGGGACTTGGCCGAAAATATATATATATATAATGCATGCAGTATTAATTCGGCAATAGATATATAGATATATATATATATATTGGTTTGGCGTGCAGTACAAGAAGTTTTTTTTGAGAATGCATTTAGAATTAGTTAGTGCAATATACATATTTTATATATGCATGAAATAGTCGTGCGGCAATATATATGTATATATATATTTTTGTGCAAAGAGATTTTGGGTAACCCTAATTGCTAAGTCTTTGGACTTGAGAGTTTTTTCTTTTACTTGAGAAAAATAGAATCCAACTCTTAGACTAGTGTGATAATTTCGGCCAAGAGGTATAGAGAGAAGAGTTTGTTCTTATTTCGATAGTGCACTAGTAACTTTTACATCAAAAGGTTTTGTGCACAATTTCGAATAAGGCTCACGCGAGTTTCGATCATTAGATTGAGAATTCAAAAGTGACCGGAACGTTCTTCGTTATCTCTTAGAAGTTTTTGTGACTAACGAAAAAGAAAAGATTTTGTTATCCATCCTCAGGTACACAATTCAAAGAAAGGGAGACCACGCTCCTAGGTGATTCACGTTCGTGATTGGATTGGAAGATCTTGCGGATTACCATCGACGCAATGTCAATCGGATCACGCGACAAAGGTATGATACTTTTGATTATATATGTTTAATTAATTAGAGGGTTAAGGTTCATCAAAGGAAAAATTTTAAAACCATACTAAATCTATTTTTAGTCTCGCTTCCGCTGCGTGTACTACGGTATCTTTCCCTACACCTATGCAAACCGAGAGTTTAGGTGGAAAGAGATACATTTTTGTTTGTGTTGATGATTTCTCTAGATTTACATGGACATATTTTCTTAGAGAAAAATCCGAAACTTTTGATAAGTTTAAAATGCTTTGTATTAAAATACAAAATGAAATGAATTCTAACATTAAAAGCATTAAACGGATTAGAAGTGACCATGGGAGGGAATTTGAGAATGCCTCTTTTGAAAGCTATTGCAATAGCTTAGGCATCTCCCATGAGTTCTCAGCTCCTAGGACACCTCAACAAAATGGAGTTGTTGAGAGGATGAATAGGGTCCTTCAAGAGATGGCCCGAGTGATGTTGCTTAGCAACAATGTCCCTAGGAACCTATGGGCCGAAGCCGTCAATACGGCTAGCTATATAGGGAATCGTGTTTTCCTAAGGCTCGGATTTAGAAACACCTCCTATGAGTTATGGAAGGGTAGGAAGCCAAATGTTAGCTACTTCCACACATTTGGAAGCAAATGCTACATTTTAAATGACCGTGATCAACTTGGCAAATTTGATGCTAAGAGTGATGAGGGTATCTTTATTGGCTATACCTTGAATAGTAGAGTGTATAGAGTTTTCAACTTGAAGACTCGAACCGTCATGGAATCATCCAATGTTGTCATTGATGATACTAGGCTCAAGTCAAATGACCATGAGGAGGAGGAAGTTTTAGAGGATGACTCTCCTTTGGAGAGGGTTGTGGTGACTCCCAATGTTGGGACCTCCAATGACAATAATGAAGTCGCACAACCTATTACTAGAGTCCCTCTCTTGGACTCTAATGAACCCGTTCCATGGGTTAGAAGACTCCATAACAAAGAGGATGTTATTGGAGATGTGAATGAGGGTGTTAGGACAATGCGTCAAATAGCTAATCTCATTAGCTTTACATGCTACACCTCTCAAAATGAACCCAAAAAGGTTGATGAAGCCTTAAATGATGAATTTTGAGTTCTTGCCATGCAAGAAGAACTAAACCGATTCGAAAGGAATGAGGTTTAGACTCTAGTTCCTAGGCCTAAAAGCACTAATGTGATAGGCACCAAGTGGATTTATAGGAAAAAATCCGATGAGGATGGCAACATAGTGCGGAACAAGGCTAGACTTGTAGCACAAGGGTACTCTCAAATTGAGGGTATCGACTTTGTGGAGACATTTGCTCCCGTTGCCCGTTTAGAGTCCATTTGGCTTCTCTTGTCCATTTCTTGTGTGCACAAGTTCAAATTGCACCAAATGGATGTCAAGAGTGCCTTCCTCAATGGCTTCTTGCAAGAGGAAGTGTTTGTTGAACAACCCAAGGGGTTTGTGGATGCACACCACCCCAACCATGTCTATCGCCTTAAGAAGGCACTATATGGGTTGAAACAAGCACCGAGGGCTTGGTATGAGCGCCTCACTCAATTTCTTGTTGACAATAACTACACAAGAGATAGTGTTGACAAGACAGTATTCATCAAGAAAGACAATGATGATATGTTGATGATATAGTGTTTGGCTCCACCAACAACACCAAGGTTCAACAATTTTTTGATGTCATGTCTCATGAATTTGAGATGAGTCTTGTTGGTGAGCTTAGTTACTTCCTAAGTTTGCAAATTAGGCAATTAGGTGATGGGATTTTCATAACCCAAGCCAAATACGCCAAAAACCTAGTGAAGAAGTTTGGTCTAGAAAATGCCAAACATTGTGATACACCCATGAGTACCACTTTGAAGCTAAGCAAGGATGCTAGTGGTAAAAGTGTGGAACAAACTCTATATCGGGGCATGATAGGTAGCTTGCTTTATTTGACCGCAAGTAGGCCCGATATATCTTTTAGTGTGGGTGTGTGTGCTAGGTACCAATCGGATCCCAAGGAGTCCCATCTCTCTTCCGTAAAGAGGATCATTTGCTATGTGAATGAGACTTCCAACTATGGGATTTGGTACTCGTTTGACACTAATGCTAGTCTTGTAGGCTTTAGTGATGCGGATTAGGCAAGAAATGGTGATGATAGGAAAAGCACATCGGCCGGTTGCTTCTTCCTAGGCAACAACTTGGTGTCTTGGTTTTGCAAGAAGCAAAACTCGATTTCCTTGTCCACGGCCGAGGCCGAGTACATAGCCGCAGGGAGTGGATGCACACAACTCATATGGATGAAGCAAATGCTAGTAGACTACAGATTCAACCAAGGTACTCTCACTCTCTTTTGTGATAACATAAGTGCTATTAATATTTCCAAGAATCTAGTGTAACATTCTAGAACTAAGCATATTGACATCCGACATCATTTCATTGGAGAGCTTGTTGAAAATAAATGCATAGTACTTAAACATGTAGGTACAAATGATCAACTTGCGGACCTATTTACTAAACCCTTAGATGCTACTCGATTTAAAACACTAAGTAGATCTATTGGGATATGTCTTGTGGAGTGATGTGATTTGTATTTAACCCCATATGGGGAACTCAAGCAAAGAGAGCTATTTTGCATTCTTGAAACTTGCAAAAATTTTGAAATATCTTATGCCTCTTCTTTTAATTGTTTGAGTAAGCTTGGTTGCACATTTGTATATATGTTTTCAATTCAATAAGTGTGAACCTTGCTTGTTTACAATCCATGTCATATTTATGTTCAAACATGCATTTTTGGACTATGAGATGTATATAGGAAGTATGATTTGAATGACCTATGGTTATCTCCATGACATGATGATTATTTAATAACATGCTAATGTCAAATGAAAAAGCATGAAATTCATATAACATGCTCACATGAAAAGCATGAATTGATGATTGCATATTCTTAAAATGCAAAACTTGTGTGAAAGCTTATGAGACTCAAAATGAATAAAGGATCTTGTATCCGTTCAAAGGAATTTATATTCCAAATGTCTCTCTTTCTTTATTAGTTTACCATGGCTACAATCATACAGATATCTTATCCGAAAAAATCAAAAAGGGTGCAAAGTCGCTCATGCCATGTTTCACTTATAAAGTTGGATATAGTTTCTCTTAAATTGAAATCAATATATTCTATATCCTTGCTTTACTCATGACTTTGGTGAAATTGGTTTGAATTCCTATTAGAAACCTTTGTCATTTGCTTTGCCAAATACCATTGTATTTTGGACTTGAATGCTACATGTCTTGTATGCAAAGCATGTTTGATTCACACATTTTCTTTTAAATAAATCTCCTTGTTTCTCTCCAATTAATTAAGATGCATAAAGTGACTTATATTGATATGCAAATATCTTGCATGCTACTATCTCTCGTTGCTATGAGTGACCCGGTTGAGGACTACTGCTTTGCCTATATCATGACAAAAAGGGGGAGTAGGATATGGTATGGGGAGTTGCAAATTATAGTAGCAATTGTGCTTGTTGGGGAGAATATACAATTGAGGGGGAGTAACCCGTTGAGGGGGAGCATTGCATACACATACATTGCATATTTTACAAATGCAAATGCTTGTTTTTCGTTCTCACTTGATTAATCTCACTTCTCACCTGTATTGGAAATGTTAGTAACTTTATTTTCAGGGATTGACTATTCTACAAGAGGTTGAAGACTTCAAGTTGCATTCTCTTATCTCTTTGTAATGTAGAATATCATTGTAGTCCCGTAGTTTCTATTTCTTTGTGAGGAATCAATGTGAGTGGTGGTTTTGTTGATTGGCTCATTTCGTGATCAAACCACATGTTGGGGTTCTTTGTAAGGGTAGCTTAGGTATTGGATTTATAGTTCGAAGCCCTTTTGAAGACCTCGTGTTGATAAGCACCAAAGGTAAATTTCTTTGTGCTTACTTGTCTTGAAGAGATAGTTGCACACACTCACAACTCATGCATATGTTTAATCCTTGTATGTTGTGTTTATTTATGTTGTGCATTAATGCTAATTTTCATCTCTTCTTGCATGATTAGTTTGATTGCTTATTGCATTGCCCATTGTCTTGTCTTGCATAACATTGGATTTCATGCATTGCAAAGGGCGATGTTCAAAGCGCTGTTCTGAACAGCGCCCACAAGACCTGATGCAAAAATGGTCTGTTTAATGCATCAGGTCTGATGCATTTTGGATGGGTGATGTACAAAAGCGATGTTCGTACAGCGCCCGATCAAGACCTGATTGCAATTTTGTTTTAAATGCATCAGGTCTGATGCATTTTAAGTGGGCGCTGTACGAGCGCTGTTCGTACAGCGCCACTCTGTTTTCCCGTGAGAACAGAGTTGAGGCGCTGTACAATAGGCGCTTTACGTACAGCGCCCAAGGCAAATATTAGGCCAACTTATCAAAACGACCACACCTTGATTTGGCCCCCTATATATATGCCACTTTGACTTTAGGTCAATCAAGAGAGTTCATATTCAGATTTCATACTTAGGATATTTTTTCAAGAGAAGAAAAATTTCCAAGAACTCAAATTTTATTCACTCAAACACTTTTTCATGATCATCAATCATCATCTAGCATCATCCTAGATCATCTAGATGTCTCTTTGCATGGATTCTTCATCATACTTTGCTTGGTAAGCTTTTCACTAATATCTTACATATTTTGTGTTTTTCTTAACAAGCAATCTCAATTTATTACTTGTATGATTTTCATATATCTTTTGATACAAGATTGAGATTAGTGTGATGTATGTTTGAGAAGTTGTATTGTGATAGCTAATTATGTTTTGTGCTTAATCTTGATTAGCTAAACTATTTGATTGAACATGTCATTTAGTTTTTAATATCTAGGATTGTTCTAATTGCATATTAATCATCTTAGATAAGCATATAGGGTTTCCCTTGCTCTATGTTGCATTTGAATATTCATATATTCACTTAGGGTTTTATTCTCTTCATTGAGAAAGTAAGTCTTGTGTGTAGCTTCCGGGATTAGGTTGCTTAGATCGCAAGCAAATTGGACTAGGTTCACTCATACCGGGATTAGGTAGGTGTGTGATTACTTCCGGGATTAGGTTGTAGTTGTTTTACACATTTAGCGGATTCGAGGTTCGAGTGTGGCTTACTTACTAGCCCGTGGTTTTTCCCGTGAGGGTTTCCACGTAAAAATCAAGTGTTATTTAATTTCCGCATTTTATACTTGATTTATTGCTTTATCTATTTAGGAGTAATTTTGTAATTTTGTCTAACACGAAAAATTGGGTAAAAAGCTTAAAATCTATTCACACCCCCCCCCCCCCCTCTAGATAGTTTTATACACACCGTGCTATAATTTGTTTCAGGTTTTGGTCAACACACATTCTTTGGTAAGTTCTTCACTATTATCATATATAATTAGTGTTTTATTTATCATTGACATCTCTTATATTATTTGTATGTTCTTAGAATATATTCTAGATACAAAATAGAGATTGTTGTGTTGACATGATTGAGTGTTGTATTTTAATAACTATCTAGGTTTTTATAATCTATGTTTAGCTAAGTTATTTGACATGTCATCTAGCTTTTAATATCTAGGATTGAATTAATTGCAAAATCATCATCCTAGATAGGCATATAGGGTTACCTAGCTCTAATTGCATTTTTGGATATTTCATATATTCACTTAGGTTGTATTATCTTTTCTTAGAGAATTAAGTCTTGTGTTGCTATCAGGATTAGGTAGCTTAAATCACAAGCAATTGGACTAGGTCCACTTATACCGGGATTAGGTAGTTGTGATGATTATTGATCGGGATTAGATCATTAAACTGGGATTAGGTTGTAATCATTTCAATTAGTGGATCCGAGGTTCGTGTGTGGCGCACATAACAGCCCGTGGTTTTTCCCGTGAGGATTTCCACGTAAATATCAAGTGTTATTTACATTCCACACCTTATTACACTTGTTATATTTTTGTGACTAGTTAGGGGCATTTTCGTAAAATTGACATACATGTGAAAATTGGGTAATAACGATTAAAATCTATTCACCCCCCCCTCTAGATTATATATTTATACGCACCGTGCATTATTTGTTTCAATTGGTATCATAACGGGTTCCTAGACATACATAGGTGATCCTTCCTCATTTTGGTGTGTTTTGCATATTGTGTGATTTTTTGATTTATTCATACATTTTGCATTCATCCAAACACTATGAGTGGTTTCGGGATGAGCAAAGAGGGAGCATTAAGCGTGAGGCTACCGTTGCTCATCGGCGATAATTACTCCTTATGGAAGGGGAAGATTGAAGCATACATATGCCAAATCTATGATAGGGCGTGGATGGCGGTTGAAGATGGATATGCTCCACCTATGATGACTCCGTTGGATGGAGGAGAAGAAGTGCTTAAGCCTAAGGCACAGTGGGACGCGTAAAAATTTGTTGATTCCATGTGGAACAACAAAGCCATCCATGCCATCCGTTGCGCAGTCGATGAGAATCAATATAAGTTGATTCAAATTACTAGGATAGCTAAAGAGGCATGGGACATCTTAGAAGTTGCTCATGAAGGAACCGAGGTAGTTAGGGACTCCAAGCTCCAAGTTCTCCAAACTCGGTTTGAGACTATTACGATGGAAGAGCACGAGCACTTCAATGACTTCCAAGTGAGACTAATGGACATTGTGAACCAAAGTCACCAACTTGGTAATCCTTACTCGGATAGAAGAATCAAGCAAAAGATCATGCGATCACTTTTTGAGAGGTTCGAGCCCAAAGTGACAGCTTTAGAAGAAAATGACACCTACAAAGAAATGAAGCCGAGCGAAGTCATTGGAAGACTTCTAGCCTATGAATCAAGAAAGGCTACCACATCACCTCCTAAGAAGAAAGAGGATATTGTCTTGAAGACATCCAAGATGGAAGAAGAGGAGGATGACTCATATGAAGACATGGCACTCATTGCCAAGGGATTCAAGAAGTTCTCGAATCTACAAAAGAGTGGTTATGGCTTAAAGGGGAATGACTTCAAAAAGAAGAAGACCACAATCAAGAATGTCAAGCCATATCATGAGATGTCTTCAAGAGAGAAGATTCAATGCTACGAATGTGGAGGATTCGGGCATATCTCCAAGGAATATGCTAACTTGGAAGATGAAATAGAGGAGGCCGCCACTTCAAGTGATAGTGATGAAGAGGTTGTGGAAATTTTTTTGGCATTAGGTTGCTCTCACAAGCGGGACAACAAAGTGAAAGTTGTTGAAGGAAGTCCCTCAAGCTTGAATGATTGTGAGAATAATTATTTTGCCTTTCTGATCTCGTACAATGAAGAAGAGAATGAGAGCCAAGAAGAAATTGACTCTAGTGAAGATGACTCTTCATCTAACTCCACACATAGATATGTGGAGAAAAAGGTTCTAGATGAATTCCTCGCTGAGTTTAAAAACTTAGAAATGAAGACCAAGGAAAAGATGCGAATATTGAGAGAAGAGAATCTAGACCTTTTGGCTCATATTGACCACTTAAATGAACAAGTGGAAAGATCCCAAAAGATTGAAGACAAGCTAAAAGATGGGCTAAATTTGTCTAAGAGGAATGAAGATGGGTTGAAAAAGGAGCTTAAAGATGCTAGAGAGTTGATGGCTAAGATGGACTCTAGTACGGAAAAACTCAACCACTTGTTGAGTATTGGAAAAATCCCCTATGACAAGAGAGGTCTTGGCTTTGAAGATAGTAAGGAGACCTCCACTCCTATCAAGACCATGTTTGTCAAGAGCTTAGGCAAGAAAGAGACTTCACCGGTGCAAACTCCTAGGAAGAAGATTGATCTAGGTCAATGCTCTCATAGTGCACAAGTGAAGGTAGCTTCAAGAAGACAACCCCAAGCTCAAAAAGTTCCTCATACTAACTTCCCTCAACCTCAAATCCATCAAGGGAAGACCAATCATGCAAACTCAACCGAGGAAGCAACCAAGTCTTGGTCAACAACAAAGGAGGAGAGATCCTATCCAACTACTAAGACAACCACAAAGACATGGGAAGGCTCCTATGCATGCACAAGGACATGGTATGATTCCTAACTTTATTCCTACATGTCATTTTTATGGTATTGATGGTCATATTAGACCAAAGTGCTTTCATTACATTAAAATGTGTAGAGTTAAAAGCATGATTGAGAAGAAGAAGGCTAGAGCTAGAATGCATGCTCATAGTAAGGAAGAAATTCATTTACATGATCCTATGACATCTAGATCTCTAGAACTTTTGACCACTAGGAAGAAAATTGTTTCACCTAAGTGGATTAGAAAAGATGAACCCACTTGCTACGAGACAAACTTGTCTCTAATAGGTTCAACTAAGTCCAATGGACTTAGTAGGTCCATAAGACCTTATGACCTTCTATGATGAAGGATGGTGATGACCCCATATGGGGAACTCAAGCAAAGAGAGCTATTTTGCATTCTTGTCACTTGCAAAAAATTTAAAATATCTTATGCTTCTTTTTTAATTGATTGAGTAAGCTTGGTTACACATATGTATATATGTTTTCAATTCAATAAGTGTGAACCATGCTTGTTTACAATCCATGTCATATTTATGTTCAAACATGCATTTTTGGACTAGGAGATCTACATAGGAAGTATGATTTGAATGACCTATAGTTATCTCCATGACATGATGATTCTTTTATAACATGCTCAAATGAAAAAGCATGAATTGATGATTGCATATTCTTAAAATGCAAAACTTGTGTGAAAAAGCTTATGAGACTCAAAATGAATAAAGGATCTTGTATCCGTTCAAAGGAATTTAAATTCCAAATGTCTCTCTTTCTTTAATTGTGGAACATGGTTACTATCATACGGGTATTATTCCCGGAAAAATCAAATAGGGTGCAAAGTCGAATTCTTGAACAGCGAACCACCAGAGCTATTACTAAAAACGGACTATGTAATGTACTTTATCTGCTGGGTTACAGGCGGGCATTTTACCAGAGGTTTATATTGTATCAATCTACCCTTGTGTGATTCCTGTTGAAGCATATACTCGGGGGGTGGGTGCAGGGCGGACGATTTCAAAGCGGACTCCCCATTCATTAGATAGAGAAGATCCCCAAGATTTCGCGATCCGCTGCCGAACTTATTCCAATTCCAAGATCTCGGATCGAATCGGTATATCAATACCGATTCGATCCGAGATCTCTTATTGAATTGCTCATTCAATGAGCATTCTCAATATTATGCCTTGAAGAGGACTCGTGCCATGTTTCGCTTATGAAGTTGGATATAGTTGTTCTTAAATTGAAATCAATGAAATCTTTATATCTTTGCTTTACTCATGACAATGGTGAAATTGGTTTGAATTCTTATTTGAAACCTTTGTCATTTGCTTTGCCAAATACCATTGTATTTTGGACTTGAATGCTACATGTCTTGTATGCAAAGCATGTTTGATTCACACATTTTTCTTTAAATAAATATCCTTGTTTCTCTTCAATTAATTGGGATGCATAAAGTGACTTATATTATTATGCAAATATCTTTCATGCTACTATCTCTCTTTGCTAAGAGTGACCCGGTTGGGGACTATTCATTTGCCTATATCATGACAAAAAGGGGGAGTAGATTGTGGTAAGGGGAGTTGCAATTTGTAGTGGCAATTATGGATGTTAGGGAGAATATTCATTGAGGGGGAGTAACCCGTTGAGGGGGAGCATTGCATACACATACATTGCATGATGTTGTGCTTAAATTCTTAAATGCAAATGCTTGTTTTATTCTCACTTGATCATCTCACATACTCTTGCTTTGGAAAGTATAATCTTTTGTTTTGAAGAGTTGATAGTTCTACAAGAGATTGAAGACTTGAA
Organism: Acer yangbiense; assembly: GCA_008009225.1. Lineage (NCBI taxonomy): Eukaryota > Viridiplantae > Streptophyta > Magnoliopsida > Sapindales > Sapindaceae > Acer > Acer yangbiense. The sequence goes on along the minus strand of CM017766.1, from coordinate 36,708,668 downwards.
GTTTTTTATATTCTTATATCTCTTTGTAATGTAGAATATCTTTGTTATCCCGTAGATTCAATTATGTTTGTGAGGATCAATGTGAGTAGTGGGTTTGTCACGAAATAGCCAAAGGGGGAGATTGTAAGGATTCCTATTCTTTGATTGGCTTATTTCGTGGGCAAACCATGTGTTGGGGTTTATTGTGTAAGGGCAGTTTAGGTGATTGAACTTCAAGCTCGAAGGCCCTTTCAAGACCTCAAGGTTGACAAGCACGCCAAAGGTATAATCTCTAGTGCTTGGTTTTCTTTGAAAAGATTTAGATTACACACACACACTTAGCATTCTTACATTTGTGTGCATACTCTTCACATGTCACATGTCACATTTCACACTTGCACTTTGATGTTGTATCTTGTTGTGTGTATTTGTGTCTTGTTGTGTGTATTTGTGTCTTGTAATTCGTTTCCCGATAGTTTTCAAAAACGTCCGTGCATGCACTAGAATGTGTTTGGTTTTACGTGAAGACCGTCTACGGAGAATGTCCTTAGCTTCTCCTTGGTTTTCACTTCTGTTGGTGATCGGCGGTTATGAGCGGCGGCTTAGCTGCCAAATGAAATCGCTGTTTGCATCCAGAAGTGTCTGGAGCAATTCTACGGTTACGATCGGCGGCCACGATCGCCGTTCAAAACCGCCGTTTATACCTGATCGATTTATTCTCTCGGGTTTGATTGGCGGTTATGAAACCGCCGTTGATGCTCTGTTCGTCTCGGGCTCAATTCGGCGGTTGTGATCGGCGGCCTGGTCGCCGATTGAAACAATTGATCGGTGCGTTTCAGGGGCAAACTTGTCTTTTTACATGCCCTGTTCTTGATGTCTATAAATATCACACTTTCTCTTTTTCTGAAGATATGTTCTTTAACTCCAAGAACCCTAAACTTCAAAGAGAGACATCTGAGAGAAAATCAAGTCAAGAACACATTTTTAACACTCAAAAACCATTCTCATATGCATCAAATTATCATCTAGCATTTTCTAACATAGTTAGGATGCTTACTTGCATGGGTTTTGGTCAACACACATTCTTTGGTAAGTTCTTCACTATTATCATATATAATTAGTGTTTTATTTATCATTGACATCTCTTATATTATTTGTATGTTCTTAGAATATATTCTAGATACAAAATAGAGATTGTTGTGTTGACATGATTGAGTGTTGTATTTTGATAACTATCTAGGTTTATATAATCTATGTTTAGCTAAGTTATTTGACATGTCATCTAACTTTTAATATCTAGGATTGAATTAATTGCAAAATCATCATCCTAGATAAGCATATAGGGTTACCTAGCTCTAATTGCATTTTTGGATATTTCATATATTCACTTAGGTTGTATTATCTCTTCTTAGAGAATTAAGTCTTGTGTTGCTATCGGGATTAGGTAGCTTAAATCACAAGCAATTGGACTAGGTCCACTTATACCGGGATTAGGTAGTTGTGATGATTATTGATCGGGATTAGATCATTAAACCGGGATTAGGTTGTAATCATTTCAATTAGTGGATTCGAGGTTCGTGTGTGGCGCACATAACAGCCCGTGGTTTTTCCCGTGAGGGTTTCCACATAAATATCAAGTGTTATTTACATTCCACACCTTATTACACTTGTTATATTTTTGTGACTAGTTAGGGGCATTTTCGTAAAATTGACATACATGCGAAATTTGGGTAATAACGATTAAAATCTATTCACTCCCCCTCTAGATTATATATTTATACACACCGTGCATTATTTGTTTCACAAATACCTTTCCACTAAAAAGTCATTGGAGCTTCTCTATATGGACCTTCTCTATATGGACCTTATGGGTCCTATCCAAACCGAAAGCTTAGGTGGTAGAAGATACATTCTTGTGGTTGTTGACGACTTCTCTAGGTTCACATGGACTTACTTCCTTAGAGAAAAGTCCGAAGCCTTTGAGAAATTTAAAATGCTTTGCGTTAAAATTCAAAATGAGAAAACTTCTCACATTAAAAGCATTAAGAAAATTAGAAGTGATCATGGGAAAGAATTTGAAAATGCTAGCTTTGAAAACTTTTGAAATAGCCTAGGCATTTCCCATGAATTTTTGGCCCCTAGAACTCCTCAACAAAATGGTGTTGTTGAGAGAAAGAATAGAGTCCTTCAAGAGATAGCCCATGTCATGTTGCTTAGCAACAAAGTCCCTAGAAACCTTTGGGCAGAAGCTATCAATACGGCTTGCTACATAGGGAATAGAGTATTCCTTAGGCTCGGGACTAAACAAACATCCTATGAGTTATGGAAGGGTAGGAAACCCAATGTTAGCTACTTCCACATCTTTGGAAGCAAGTGCTATATACTTAATGATCGTGATCAACTTGGCAAGTTTGATGCCAAGAGTGATGAAGGTATTTTTATTAGATATGCACTTAATAGCAAGGCCTATAGAGTTTTTAATCTTAAGACTCGAAGTGTAATGGAATCATCAAATGTGGTCTTTGATGATTGTAGGCCAAAACATGATGACCATGAGGAGGATGTTTGTAAGTTGGATGACCTTCCTTTGAAGGAAAGTGGTGAGACTTCAAGTGGTGTGAAGTCAAATCAAGATGAAGTGGATGATTTGCCTCTTAATAAAGTTCCTCCCTTGGACTCTAATAAACCCGCTCCTTGGGTTAGAAAACTCCATGATAAGGATGATATCATTAGAGAGGTTAGAGAGGGTGTTAGGACTAGGCGTCAAATAGCTAATCAAATTAGCTACACTTGTTACACCTCTCAAATAGAACCTAAAAAGGTTGATGAAGCCTTGGAGGATGAGTTTTGGATTCTTGCCATGCAAGAAGAGCTAAACCAATTTGAGAGAAACGAGGTTTGGACTCTTGTTCCTAGACCTAAAAGCACCAATGTCATAGTCACTAAATGGGTGTTTAGGAACAAATCCGATGAGGATGGCAACATTGTGTGAAACAAGGCAAGGCTTGTTGCACAAGGATACTCTCAAATTGAGGGTATTGACTTTGAGGAGACATTTGCTCCCGTTGCCTGTCTAGAGTCCATAAGGCTTCTCTTATCCATTTCTTATGTGTACAAGTTCAAATTACACCAAATGGATGTCAAGAGTGCCTTCCTCAATGGCTTATTGCATGAGGAAGTGTTTGTTAAGCAACCCAAGGGGTTTGTGGATCCACACCACCCCTCTCATGTCTATCGCCTCAAGAAGGCTCTATATGGGTTGAAACAAGCACCAAGGGCTTGGTATGAGCGCCTCACTCTTTATCTTCTTAACAATGGCTACTCTAGAGGTAGTGTTGACAAGACTTTGTTCATCAGATGCACTAAGATGAGCTATTCATAGCTCAAATTTATGTTGATGACATAGTGTTTGGTTCCACCAACAATTTGAAAGTTCAACAATTTGTTGATGTCATGTCTCACGAGTTTGAGATGAGCATGGTTGGTGAACTAAATTACTTCCTAGGCTTGCAAATTAAACAAATGCATGATGGGATCTTCATATCCCAAGCTAAGTATGCTAAGAGCCTAGTGAAGAAGTTTGGCCTTGAGAATGCCAAGCATTGTGACACACCCATGAGCACCACCTTGAAACTAAGCAAAGATGCTAGTGGAAAGGATGTTGAACAAAGTCTATATCGTGGCATGATAGGAAGCTTGCTCTACTTGACCGCAAGTAGGCCCGATATTTGCTTTAGTGTGGGTGTTTGTGCTAGGTGATGCGTCCGAACCAGTTCTACAAATGTCACTATAAATTACCTATTCTATCTTGGTTATACTAAAGGGACGCACGAGTCTGGTGACACTATTGCAAATGCACAAGTCGTTAAACTAGTGTAGTGAGCAAGTAAGGATATCGTTCCCACAAGGTTAGGATATCGTTCCCACAAGGTTAGCAATGTATAGACGCTTAAAATAGCTTAACTCTACAATTTTCTAATTATGCTAAAACAAGTTGATTAAATTAACTAATGATCAACACATTAACTATTCTAAGATTTAAATTGGCTAATAACAATTTCAACTACTTGATTCAAATTATGATTAAAAGTTGTTAAGGGAATAGATTAATTCAAGTATAGCCCTAGTATCTAATCAATCATTCATTAAGTTCACTCACCAATTCCTAACATGCATCTATTCATGTGAATTATTGAGCACTAAATTCTCAACTTTAATCACAATCTAATGTTAGAAAAGTGATTAAAGAAGAATTATTCAATTGCTAGTCGAGAATTATAAGTTAATAATCTCTACACATAGATGCTGAAATAAGGAATATGCAATAAATGATCTTATGCATACAAGTTCTGTTAGGATTATGCTCAATAGCAAGAGTGTAATATTGTAATTGACAATCTTTTCATATTAATAAAGTGATTTCTGGTTTAACAAATCTTATAGCATTTATAGTTTAATATTATAATTGTCAAAGTAAATAATCATAAGGTCAAAAGACTATGAGAAAAGAAGAATTGTTCGTAAATCTGGATATGTATGAGGTAGACACAATTCTTTAGTTAGTCTTGAATAAAGTTCACAACTTAAGTTAAAGGTTGGGCACCTTTATCTTGTTAAAGTTGTAGAATTCTTTTGCTAGCATTTGAGTGGGATCAAATGAGTTATGATGAGTTTGAAATCATCGAAGGGTCTTCGAGTAAAAAAATCTAGTGCACTGGGTGCATTGAATAGGATCACAATGAAATACTTTATCTAGAACCGTCAGTAGATAAAAGTTTTTTCATTATCAGGACAATCGGAGAGTCAATCTTAATCCTGAGATAAATGATGGACTTATGGTTGCAAGTGTTATCATTTGAATTATCAATGAGTACGATTATATATCATAGTCTATCCTCGATAGTTTGGTGGTATTCATTTGTTAATCGATAGAGGACTTCATTTATAGATATGGACATCGTGGCTCCATTTATTAAATGAGAGTAGAATATCATCATATGGATGTTTTGAGGTATTGGATATTGAATCTTAACGTTAAATTTTCGATAGAGTCTATTGAAACATGGCTTCGGGACAAGTCAAAATATCCAAGTTTAAAATGTGGTCATATGAGTAAATATGGTAACTTGGAGAGCTATAGGTGGTCTATGAGCTCTTGGCGATTACTGATATTCTTCACGAGAATACACCATCTCCAATAAGATTGTCTAGGGTACGAATGAGAAATATTTACTTATTCTATCTTTATTTAAGAGTTCAATTTTAGCTCTTTAGTGGAATGAGTTAAAATTAATAGATCGGACCTAAGTGAATCATTTGTTGATTGTGATTAGGTTATGTCTATTGAAGCTTAAATTTAGATAGCCAGCCAAGATCCCCAATCCACACGGACTTACATGGATCACTTGATATATTCTACCGAACCAATTTATGGGTCCATCTAGAATTGTATTTAATATATTAAGAATATAATTTGCACATTATTTATTTAATGGGCTGATCAATTATATTAATATATTAATGAAATGCATGTGTGCTTGTTTCTTTTGGTAAGAATGGGTCTGGTTCACATGTGGGCTTTTTAATTAAAGTCTAATGGATTAAATAAAATAAGAAAATAATATTAGGCCCATGTATATGGTGTGGGCGGCAAGACTAGAATAATAGTCTAAAATATTATTTTATTTTATTGATTGATTAAATAGAAATTAATTAATTTATTAGTTAATCATTTAATTAAGAATCAAAATCTTTTTCTGATCAGGAAATATGTTTCCTAGAGTTATACTATTGGTAGTAGTATATTAAAGATAAAAGACTTATTTGGTAAGAAGATAAATAATAAGGTTTATTTATCTAATTAAATAAGGAAGTCTTTTAATAAGTCATAATAGAATTAAACACTTATGAGTTGTATTAGGGTTAGGATTCTAAGATTGATAGGAATTAGGGTAAAGCACAAATCCTCTTTGGGAGAGAATTCGGCCAACCCTAAATCCTAATACAAGAAGAATTCGGCAACCCTAATAATAATACAAGAAGAATTCGGCCACCCTATATATTTGATAGGATAGCATTCGGCCACCACTTCTTCTTCTCCTAGCTTGAGTGAATTTTTTCTTTTGCTTAGAAAAATAATTCATACGCTAGACAAGTGTTTAATTTCGGCCAAGAGAGAAATAGAGAAAGAGAGTTCTAATTTCGATAGTGCACTTGTAAGCTTGAATATTAAAAAGCTTTGTGCACAACTTCGAATTAGGTTCATGTGAGTTTCAATCTTAACGGTTGTTAAATTCAAAAGTGACCGGAACATACTTTCTAGTTTCTTGGATTTTATTGTGACTAACGATCAGGAGGAGAGATTTTGTTTTCCATCCTTAGGTACGCAATTCAAAGAAAGGGAGACCATACTCCTAGGTGATTCACGTTCGTGAAAAGATTGGAAGATCTTGCGGATTACCATCGACGCAAAGTCAATCGGATCACGCCACAAAAGGTATTCTACTTTTTAGTATATATATATGTTTAATTAATTTAAGGGTTAAGGTTCATAATATGAAAAAATTTTAAACTATACTAAACTCGATTTTAGTCTCGCTTCCACTGAGTGACCGTATTTTTCCCTACAATTGGTATCAGAGCCTGGTTGTACCCTTTAATTAATTAACGTATATATACGTGAATCTATTTCTTTTTATTGTGATTATGCATGTTTTAGAAAGAGATGGCACTCTAGGTATTCTCATATATAATTACATGTTGAATGTATGGATTTATATATGTTGTTATGAAGTGAATTGTTGTTGCTCGATTTTGGTCCTAGAATTTCAATATATTTTTGTTTCAGAATTGTAACAAGAAGGGTGGCCTATTATCGTCACAAGTTCCTTCTTGGTAGTTGCTAAGTTTTTTTATATTTTATTTTACTATTGCAATAAAAATTCTGCAGTAGAAAATTGCATTAAAAATACTGCACTTTTATTGTTAAAAAAAATCTGCAGTAGGTTTAATTAGTATATATATATATGTTTAATTAATTTAAGGGTTAACGTTCATAATATGAAAAAAATTTCAACTATACTAAACTCGATTTTAGTCTCGCTTTCGCTGCGTGACCGTATTTTTCCCTACAAGTTCTTCAAGTCATTGCACCATAAAGAATAGTGGTGGTTGCAACCACCACTCACACTACAAAAAAAAAGGTCTTTTCCGACGGCTAAATGCTGTCGGAAAAGACCATTTCCCATCGGAAATACTCTTTTCAGACGGGAAAAAGCCGTCGGAGGCCGTCACAAATACGATGGTCAGAAATAACTAATTACTGACGAGCCGTCAGAAATACTACCATTTCCGACGGCCATGGCCGTCGGAAAAGATGAAAATACCGTCGGTAATAGTAATTCAAGGTGGTCAAAATTACTTGTATTTCCGACGGCTTTACCACTATTTCCGACGGCTTATTGCAGTCGGAAATAGTCGAATTTTCTAAAAAAATAGTGTGACTCGACTTGATAGTCACCACGTCATCCATCACTCGTCACGCGCCACGTCATCCGTCACACAGCAACTTTAATTCCATGAAATTCATATGGTTTGAACCTTTGACTTGGATGACAGTAAGGGGTTACCCTTACCATTTTGCTATAACTTTATATCTGATATGTTTTGCATACTATGTAAGGTTCCCATTTGTTGATTGGCTCATTTCGTGGACAAACCACTTGTTGGGGTTCTTTGTAAGGGTAGCCTAGGTATCGGGTTTATTGTTCGAAGCCCTTTGAAGACCTCGTATTGATAAGCACCGAAGGTATATTTCTTTGTGCTTACTTGTCTTGAAGAGATAGTTGCACACACTCACAACTCATGCATTTGTTTAATACTTGTATGTTGTGTGTCTTATTTTTGTGCATTAATGTTCATTAACATCTCTTCTTGCATGTTAGTTTGATTACATCTTGCATATCCAATTGCCTTGTCATGCTTAGACTTAGGATTGCATTTTTGCATTGGGCGCTCTCAGAAGCACTGTACGAACAGCACCCATTGAGCGCTGTTCAGACCTAATCGATTTAATTCGGTCGCTGTTGGGTCGCTGTACAGGCGCTGTACAAAGCGCTCTACGTACAGCGCCACTTTGTTTTCCCGTGAGAACAGAGTAGGGGCGCTGTACAAGCACTGTACAAGAGGCGCTCTACGTACAGCGCCCAAGGCAAATATGAGGCCAACTTATCAAAACGACCACACCTTGTTTTGGCCCCCTATATATATGCCACTTTGACTTTAGGTCAACAACAAGAGTTCATATTCAGATTCCATACTTAGGATATTTTTCAAAGAGAAGAAAAATTCCAAAGAACTCATTTTTAGTTTACTCAAACACTTTTTCATGATCATCAATCATCACCTAGCATCATCCTTGATCATCTAGATGACATCTTGCATGGATTCTTCATCATACTTTACTTGGTAAGCTTTTCACTAATATCTTACATATTTTGTGTTTTTCTTAACAAGCAATCTCAATTTATTACTTGTATGATTTTCATATATCTTTTGATACAAGATTGAGATTAGTGTGATGTATGTTTGAGAAGTTGTATTGTGATAGTTAATTAGGTTTTGTGCTTAATCTTGATTAGCTAAACTATTTGATTGAACATGTCATTTAGTTTTTAATATCTAGGATTGTTCTAATTGCATATTAATCATCTTAGATAAGCATATAGGGTTTCCCTTGCTCTATGTTACATTTGGATATTCATATAATCACTTAGGGTTGTATTCTCTTCATAGAGAAAGTAAGTCTTGTGTGTAGCATCCGGGATTAGGTTGCTTAGATCGCAAGCAAATTGGACTAGGTTCACTCATACCGAGATTAGGTAGGTGTGTGATTACTTCCGGGATTAGGTTGTAATCGTTTTACACATTTAGTGGATTCGAGGTTCGAGTGTGGCTTACTTACTAGCCCGTAGTTTTTCCCGTGAGGGTTTCCACGTAAAAATCAAGTGTTATTTAATTTCCGCATTTTATAGTTGATTTATTGCTTTATCTATTTAGGGGTAATTTCGTAATTTTGACTAACACGAAAAATTGGGTAAAAAGCTTAAAATCTATTCACCCCCCCTCTAGATAGTTTTATACACACCGTGCTATAATTTGTTTCAATTGGTATTAGAGCGGGTTCCTAGACATACATAGGTGATCCTTGCTTATTTTGGTGTGTTTTGCATTTTATGTGATTTTTGATCATTCATAAATTTGCATTCATTTCATTCATTCATAAACACTATGAGTGGAAACGGTGGAAATGGTGGTGGCAACGAAGGTGCTTCAAGCATAAGGCCTCCACTTCTTACCGGATTGAACTATTCCCAATAGAAAGGGAAGATGGAATCCTACATATGCCAAATTCATGACCGTGCATGGATGGCGGTGGAAGACGGATATGATCTACCCAAGATGACTCCCGATGGTGGAGGAGAAGAAGTATTGAAGCCTAAGGCGCAATGGAACGCGCAAGAGTTTGAGGCTTCAAAGTGGAATAGGAAGGCGATGCATGCCATCTTGTGTGCTATGGATGAAAATCAATATAAATTGATTCAAAATACTAGGATAGCTAAGGAGGCTTAGGACATCCTAGAGATTGCACATAAGGGAACCGAAGTGGTGAAGGACTCTAAGCTTCAAGTCCTCCAAACTCAATTCGAGATGCTTAAGATGGAGGAGAATGAGTGCTTCAACGACTTCGAGATCAAGTTGATGGATATAGTCAACCAAAGCCATCAACTTGGTGATCCATATTTGGATAGGAGAATCAAGCAAGAGATTATGAGATCTCTACCCGATAGGTTTGAATCGAAGGTGACGTGATGAGAATAAGGGGGCCACATCAAGAGATCCATTGCACGTTCCGGTTGGGCCAATAACAAGGGCAAGGGCTAAGAGATTCAAGGAAGCACTAAATGGCCTGATTCAAGACACTTGGGCTGATTCCGAATTATTAAAGTCCAAGATGAGCCCACATGAAGACCAAGGCTTAACTAACGTCATCAAGGCAATTGATTGGGCCGAATAAGAGAAGACTTGGGCGTGAAGTAGAAGACTTGGGCGTGAAGTAGAAGCTTGGGCGTGTGGAGGAGAGTCAATTTCAGTTTTTTCCTTTTTCTTAGTTTTCCAAAGAATAATGAATTGATTTGTTTCCAAATATTAAGGGGCTGATTTGCTTCCAAATTTTAGCCTTCCAAATAGGGAGCAAGTCAATTAGTTGCTTGTTTTAGTTTATTTTTCTTTCCCGTTTGTAAGGCTTTAATTGCCAAATATTTATTTCCTTTTTGGTTTTAGGGTTTCAGTATTTAAGGGTCCTTTTGATGTATTTTTCGGTAGACTTGATTTGAATGAAATTTGAGAGAATTTTCTCTTTTGTTCTTTGAGAACTAATTGGAACTTATCAGATTTCTCTGTGGCGTTCCTCCTTGACTTATCAATCGAGTATTCCATCCTTGATTGTGGCGTCCTCCTTCATACCAAGGTTCACATCTCATTATAGATGTTGGGTCGCGGTTTTCCATCCGAACCAGAGGTTAGAACGATCTTAGGCATCAATCGTGATACAATCGACGAGGTTCGTATCATGACGGCTTTAGAAGAAAATAGTGGATATAAGGATATGAAGCCGAGTGAGGTGATTGGGAGACTTCTAGCTTCTGAGTCTAGAAAAGGGCCTATCTCCACACCCACTAAAAAGCAAAAAGAAATTGCTTTAAAAACCTCCAAGGATGAAAAGGAGGCAAAGAAGGTTGACTCGGATGAATAACTTGCCTTGTTTGTAAAAAGGTTCAACAAGGTTATGAAGTTTAGAAGAAAGGGCTTTGGATCAAAAGGTCAAGATGTGAAGAAAAATGGCTCTTTCAAGAAGTTTGAACCTAGGCAAGAAAGGACCGAAAGGAAAGGGGTCCGATGTTTCGAGTGTGGTGGCATAGGTCACTTTGCCACCGAATGTGCAAATCACAATGAGAGGAAAAAGGGAAAAGTGATGGCCGCCACTTGGAGTGGAAGTAGTGATGACTCCTATGAGGGAGATGAGTCTTCGGATGATGAAGAGCTCATGGCTAATCTCCTAGCTTTTGCCTTCTCCCATAAAAGCAAAAGTGCTAGTGAGAGAGAGGAAATGAGTCAAGAGGAAAATGACTTAAGTGAAGAAGAAAGTGATTCCTCTTCTAACTCCATAAATGGATTTGTGGAGAAAAAGGTGCTTGCTAAATATCATGCCGAGTTTAATGAGTTAGCAATCAAGAGCACAAGAAAGATCAAGATGTTGAGAGAAGAAAATCTTGAGCTTGCATCTCATAATGACCACTTAGGTGAACAAGTGGAAAAATTCAAGAAGATGGAAGATAAGCTAAGAGAGGAGTTAGTCTTATCTAGGAGGAATGAAGAAAGTCTAAAGAGGGAGCTTGAAGAAGTTAGAGATTCTATGACTAGGATGGATTCTAGCACCAAGAAGCTTGACCATATGCTTAGTGTTGGAAAGAGTCCATGTGACAAGAGGGGTCTTGGGTATGAAGATGACAAGAAGATCTCAACCTCTAACAAGACCGTGTTTGTCAAGGGTTTGAAGAGCGAAGAAACTTCATATGTGCAAATTCCTAGGAAGAAGTTAGAAGTAGGACAATGTTCAAATGCACAAGTGAAGATGGGGCCAAGAAGGCAAACTCAAGCTCAACCCCCTAGGGTCCCTCAAGCCAACATTCCTCCACAATTGGCTCACAAAGGAAAGAGACCTATCATGCATGAAAGTTCTCAAGGTGTGTTCTATATAAAAAGCTAGAGGGGGGTGAATAGATTTTATCTAATTATTACCCAATTTTCGCGTGCATGTCAATTTTACGAAAATACCCCTAGCAAGTCAACAATACATACAAATGTAATAAGATGCGAAAATAATAAATGACACTTGATGTTTACGTGGAAAACCCAACCACTGGGAAAAACCACGGGCTGTATAGTGCGCCACACTCGGAACTCGAAATCACTAATTGAAATGAAGTTTACAACCTATGTAGACCTCGTCTAACACTCCGGTCTGTAACCCCTCACTTCTACCCAGCGGGCCTTTATTAACAACCCTATTCCAATTTGCTTGATCCTCGAAGTCACTACTTGTAATGATGCTTACAGCCTAATCCCGGTCTGTAACCCACCACTACTACCCAGCGGGCCTGTAATAGCAACCCTAGACCAAGACTTCAATCTCTCAAAAGAGATGCACAACCCTATGTCAATATTTATGAATATTCAATTAATGCAATAAGAGCTAGGGTACTCTAAATGCTTACCTAGGATTATAAGATGACAATATAATCAATCCTAGATATCACATATAGCTATATGTCATGGCATATAACTTTAGCTAAGTAAAGGATAACCAATCCTAGATACAAAGCTATCATATAAAACCCACAAACATTTAAAGGATTAACTAGTTGATTAAAAAACAATCTATCAACGTAGTTATCAATACATCACACAAGAATGTTCATGGCATAGCTTTTAGGCAATAATGACCTAATCAAATAAGCTATGAAAAATAATCTCAATCAAAAAATGAGATCAATTAGCTAGATGGCATATGAACATTAAAGCCTAGCTATCAAATAATAACCCAATCAACACATAATCTCAATCTTATATGTAGAAATTAATCTAAACACATATAAGTAAAATATGAGATAAAATTGATAAGTAGAAACACTAATTATGTAAGATAAAAGTGTTCAACAAATCATACCATGTGTGTTGAAGAAGACCCATGCATTAGCATATACTAGATGAACCTAGATGATGCCTAGATGATGATTTGTGCATGTGGGAATGGGTTTAGAGAATTAAAGATGTGATCTTTAAGCTTTTTCTCTCAAGTCTCTCTAAATATCTCTTTAGGGTTCTTGGGATGCAAGACTTGTATTCTGAACTAGAGATAAGGATGTATTTATAGAGACCAAAAACAAGGCAGGTGAAAATATAATTTTGCCCTTGAAACGCACCGATCGGCGGTTTCAATCGGCAAACAGGCCGCCGAATTGAACCGCCGAATGGCTCCCGAGCGGAACAGGGGAACTTCGGCGACTTCGTTCGGCGGTTTATAAACCGTCGATCCCAACCGCCGTTTTGGACCCGAGAGATATATTTCAATCAGGTCTCATTCGGCAATTTCGAACGGCGGCCAGGCCGCCGAACGTAACCGCCGTTTCACCAAAAATGGTGAAACCAAGGAGAAGCCAAAGGCATCTCCACCGGCGATCATCGCGGAAAACAAAGCACATCAACGTGCACGCGCGGACATTTCCGAACATCCTTCGGGAAACGAATTACTCCACACTAAAAGCTAACATACATGAAGTGCAAGTGTGGGTATTGAATGCATCCTAATGCCTATCATGTCATGGCATTTCATAAAACAAGATGCAATCAATTTAATGCAAGAAGAGGCATTGAATAAACAATAAAGCACAATGCACACAAAATATAAACACAACATTCAAGAATAAGAGTTATGCATGTTGTGTGTGTGTGCAACTATATCTCTTCAAGCCAAAGTAAGCACAAGATATACCTTTGGTGCTTGTCCTCTTGAGGTCTTGGAAAGGGTCTTTGATCTTCAACAAATCACCTAGACTACCCTTACAACCAAACCCCAACATGTGGTTTGACCACGAAATAAGCCAATCAATTAATGGGAATCCTTACAATGCAACCTCAAGCTAGGAAGCATTCTAAACCGGTTTAACAACGAAGAAGGATTGAACCCTTTCATCCACAAAGACAAGGACAAGGTATGATTCCTTATTTTACTCCTATATGTCACTTTTGTGGATTTGATGGTCATATTAGACCACATTGCTTTCGATATATAAAAATGTGCAAAACTAGAAGCATGATAGAGAAAAGAAAAGAGCCATGATGCATGTTCCTAGGAATGATAAAATTGTTATGCATGATCCTAGGACATCTAGAGCCCGATTACCAAAGACCACTAAGAAAGCAAATATTGTTTCTAGGTGGATTAGAAAGAATGAAAATGTTTGCCATGTTGCTCAAATTGCCTTGAAGGTAAATTCTTCTAATTTTTGGTATTTAGATAGTGGGTGCTCTAGGCACATGACAGGAAACAAGAGTTTCTTCGAGACTCTTGTCATGGAGGAAGGAGGATATGTCACTTTTAGTGATGGATCCAAAAAGAAAGTTGTAGGGAAAGGAACCATTTCCGTTTCCGGATTACCCTCCTTATCCGATGCTTTATTTGTTGATGGCTTGAAAGCTAATTTAATAAGCATTTCACATCTAAGTGATGAAGGATATTCCGTCTTGTTTTGTAAAGATGATTGCTCGATCCTAAAGCCCGATGGACAAACCTTATTGAAAGGTATGAGATCTAGCGACAATTTCTATTGTCTTGAAGCTAGAATAGTCTCAAACAATGTGTCCATGGATGAGCAAATAGAGTTGTGGCATGAAAGACTTGGCCACATGAACTTTAAGGATTTAAGAACCCTTGGAAAGTTCGAGTGTGTGCGTGGCCTCCCTAAGCTTGGGAAGAAAGCCAATGGTATTTATGGACCTTGCCAATAAGGATAACAAACTAAAAGCATGCACAAAAAGGGCAAGTATCTCTCCACCAAGGAGCCCATAGAGCTTCTCCACATGGATCTCATGGGTCCTATGCAAACCGAGAGTTTAGGTGGAAAGAGATACATTTTTGTTTATGTTGATGATTTCTCTAGATTTACATGGACATATTTTCTTAGAGAAAAATCTGAAACGTTTGATAAGTTTAAAATGCTTTGTACTAAAATACAAAATGAAATGAATTCTAACATTAAAAGCATTAAACGGATTAGAAGTGACCATGGGAGGGAATTTGAGAATGCCTCATTTGAAAGCTATTGCAATAGCTTAGGCATCTCTCATGAGTTCTCGGCTCCTAGGACACCTCAACAAAATGGAGTTGTTGAGAGGAAGAATAGGGTCCTTCAAGAGATGGCCCGTGTGATGTTGCTTAGCAACAATGTCCTTAGGAACCTATGGGCCGAAACCGTCAATACGGCTTGCTATATAGGGAATCGTGTTTTCCTGAGGCCCGGATCTAGAAACACCTCCTATGAGTTATGGAAGGGTAGGTAGCCAAATGTTAGCTACTTCCACACATTTGGAAGCAAATGCTACATTTTAAATGACCGTGATCAACTTGGCAAGTTTGATGCTAAGAGTGATGAGGGTATCTTTGTTGGCTATGCCTTGAATAGTAGAGCCTATAGAGTTTTCAACTTGAAGACTCGAACCGTCATGGAATCATCGAATGTTGTTATTGATGATACAAGGCTCAAGTCTCATGACCATGAGGAGGAGGAAGTTTTAGAGGATGACTCTCCTTTGGAGAGGGTTATGGTGACTCCCAATGTTGGGACGTCCAATGACATTAATAAAGTCACACAACCTATTACTAGAGTCCCTCTCTTGGACTCTAATGAACCCGCTCCATGGGTTAGAAGGCTCCATAACAAAGAGGATGTTATTGGAGATGTGAATGAGGGTGTTAGAACTAGGCGTCAAATAGCTAATCTTATTAGCTACACATGCTACACCTCTCAAATTGAACCCAAAAAGGTTGAAGAAGCCTTAAATGATAAATTTTGGGTTCTTGCCATGCAAGAAGAGCTAAACCAATTCGAAAGGAATGAGGTTTGGACTCTAGTTCCTAGGCCTAAGACCATTAATGTCATAGGCACTAAATGGATATTTAGGAACAAATCCGATGAGGATGGCAACATAGTGCGGAACAAGGCTAGACTTGTAGCACAAGGGTATTCTCAAATTGAGGGTATCGACTTTGAGGAGACATTTGCTCCCGTTGCCCATTTAGAGTCTATTAGGCTTCTCTTGTCCATTTCTTGTGTGCACAAGTTCAAATTGCACCAAATGGATGTCAAAAGTGCATTCCTCAATGGCTTCTTGCAAGAGGAAGTGTTTGTTGAACAACCCAAGGGGTTTGTGGATGCTCACCACCCCAACCATGTCTATCGCCTCAAGAAGGCTCTATATGGGTTGAAACAAGCACCGAGGGCTTGGTATAAGCGCCTCACTCAATTTCTTGTTGACAATGACTACACACGTGGTAGTGTTGACAAGACACTATTCATCAAAAGAAACAATGATGAGCTTTTCATAGCTCAAATATATGTTGATGATATGGTGTTTGGCTCCACCAACAACACCAAGGTCCAACAATTTGTTGATGTTATGTCTCATGAATTTGAGATGAGTCTTGTTGGTGAGCTTAGTTACTTCCTAGGTTTGCAAATTAGGCAACTAGATGATGGGATTTTCATAACCCAAGCCAAATATGCCAAAAACCTAGTGAAGAAGTTTGGTCTTGAAAAAGCCAAACATTGTGATACACCCATGAGTACCACTTTGAAGCTAAGCAAGGATGCTAGTGGTAAAAGTGTGGAACAAACGTTATATCGTGGCATGATAGGTAGCTTGCTTTATTTGACCGCAAGTAGCCCGATATCTCCTTTAGTGTGGGTGTGTGTGCTAGGTACCAAGCGGATCCTAAGGAGTCCCATCTCTCTTCCGTAAAGAGAATCATTTGCTATGTGAATGGGACATCCAACTATGGGATTTGGTACTCTTTTGACACTAATGCTAGTCTTATAGGCTTTAGTGATGCGGATTGGGCAGGAAATTGCAATGATAGGAAGAGCACATCGGGAGGTTGCTTCATTCTAGGCAACAACTTGGTGTCTTGGTTTTGCAAGAAGCAAAACTCGATTTCCTTGTCCACGGCCGAGGCCGAGTACATAGCCGCGGGGAGTGGATGCACACAACTCCTATGGATGAAGCAAATGCTAGTGGACTACGGATTCAACCAAGGTACTCTCACTCTCTTTTGTGATAACATGAGTGCTATTAATATTTCCAAGAATCCGGTACAACATTCTAGAACTAAGCATATTGACATCCGCCATCACTTCATTAGAGAGCTTGTTGAAAATAAATGCATAGTACTTGAACATGTAGGTACTAATGATCAACTTACGGACTTATTTACTAAACCCTTAGATGCTACTCAATTAAAAACTCTTAGTAGATCTATTGGGATATGTCTTGTGGAGTGATGTTCTATGATTGACCCCATATGGAGAACTCAAGCAAAGAGAGCTATTTTGCATTCTTGTTTCTTGCAAAAAATTCTAAATAACTTATGCCTCTTCTTTTAATTGTTTGAGTAAGCTTGGTTGCATATATGTATATATGTTTTCAAATCAATAAGTGTGAACCTTGCTTGTTTACAATCCATGTCATATTTATGTTCAGACATGCATTTTTGGACTAGGAGATGTATGTAGGAAGTATGATTTGAATGACCTATGATTATCTCCATGACATGATGATTCTTTAATAACATGCTAATGTCAAATGAAAAAGCATGATGTTCATATAACATGCTCATATGAAAAGCATGAATTGATGATTGCATATTCTTAAAATGCAAAACTTGTGTGAAAGCTTATGAGACTCAAAATGAATAAAGGATCTTGTATCCATTCAAAGGAATTTATATTCCAAATGTCTCTCTTTCTTTATTCGTTGACCATGGCTACTATCATACGGATATCTTATCCGGAAAAATCAAAAAGGGTGCAAAGTCACTTATGCCATGTTTCACTTATAAAGTTGGATATAGTTTCTCTTAAATTGAAATCAATATATTCTATATCCTTGCTTTACTCATGACTTTGGTGAAATTGGTTTGAATTACTATTAGAAACCTTTGTCATTTGCTTTGCCAAATACCATTGTATTTTGGACTTGAATGCTACATGTCTTGTATGCAAAGCATGTTTCATTCACACATTTTCTCACAAATAAATCTCCTTGTTTCTCTCCAATTAATTGAGATGCATAAAGTGACTTATATTAATTATGCAAATCTTGCATGCTACTATCTCTCGTTGCTATGAGTGACCCGGTTGGGGACTACTTATTTGCCTATATCATGACAAAAAGGGGGAGTAGTATATGGTAAAGGGAGTTGCAAATATAGAAGCAATTGTGCATATTGGGGAGAACATTCATTGAGGGGGAGTAACCCGTTGAGGGGGAGCATTGCATACACTACATTTTATCATGTTGTGCCTAATTTTTTTTAAATGCAAATGCTTGTTTTTGTTCTCACTTGATTCATCTCACTTTTTACTTGTATTGGAAATGTTAGAAACTTTCTTTTCAGGGCTTGATTATTCTACAAGAGATTGAAGACTTGATATTTTATTTTCTTATCTCTTTGTACTATAGAGTATCATAGTTATCCCGTTGTTTCTATTTTAATGTGAGGAATCCATGTGAGTGGTGGTTTTGTCACGAAATAGCCAAAGGGGGAGATTGTAAGGTTCCCATTTGTTGATTGGCTCATTTCATGGACAAACCACTTGTTGGGGTTCTTTGTAAGGGTAGCCTAGGTATCGGGTTTATTGTTCGAAGCCCTTTGAAGACCTCGTATTGATAAGCACCGAAGGTATATTTCTTTGTGCTTACTTGTCTTGAAGAGATAGTTGCACACACTCACAACTCATGCATTTGTTTTATACTTGTATGTTGTGTGTCTTATTTTTGTGTATTAATGTTCATTAACATCTCTTCTTGCATGTTAGTTTGATTGCATCTTGCATATCCAATTGCCTTGTCATGCTTAGACTTAGGATTGCATTTTTGCATTGGGCGCTCCCAAAAGCACTCTACAGAAGCGCTGTACGAACAGCGCCCATTGAGCGCTGTTCAGACCTGATCGATTTAATTCGGTCGCTGTTGGGTCGCTGTACAAAGCGCTCTACGTACAGCGCCACTCTGTTTTCCCGTGAGAACAGAGTAGGGGTGCTGTACAAGCGCTGTACAAGAGGCGCTCTACGTACAGCGCCCAAGGCAAATATGAGGCCAACTTATCAAAACGACCACACCTTGTTTTGGCCCCCTATATATATGCCACTTTGGCTTTAGGTCAACAACAAGAGTTCATATTCAGATTCCATACTTAGAATATTTTTCAAAGAGAAGAAAAATTCCAAAGAACTCATTTTTAGTTTACTCAAACACTTTTTCATGATCATCAATCATCATCTAGCATCATCCTTGATCATCTAGATGACATCTTGCATGGATTCTTCATCATACTTTGCTTGGTAAGCTTTTCACTAATATCTTACATATTTTGTGTTTTTCTTAACAAGCAATCTCAATTTATTACTTGTATGATTTTCATATATCTTTTGATACAAGATTGAGATTAGTGTGATGTATGTTTGAGAAGTTGTATTGTGATAGCTAATTAGGTTTTGTGCTTAATCTTGATTAGCTAAACTATTTGATTGAACATGTCATTTAGTTTTTAATATCTAGGATTGTTCTAATTGCATATTAATCATCTTAGATAAGCATATAGGGTTTCCCTTGCTCTATGTTGCATTTGGATATTCATATATTCACTTAGGGTTGTATTCTCTTCATAGAGAAAGTAAGTCTTGTGTGTAGAATCCGGGATTAGGTTGCTTAGATCGCAAGCAAATTGGACTAGGTTCACTCATACCGAGATTAGGTAGGTGTGTGATTACTTCCGGGATTAGGTTGTAATCGTTTTACACATTTAGTGGATTTGAGGTTCGAGTGTGGCTTACTTACTAGCCCGTGGTTTTTCCCGTGAGGGTTTGCATGTAAAAATCAAGTGTTATTTAATTTCCGCATTTTATACTTGATTTATTGCTTTATCTATTTAGGGGTAATTTCGTAATTTTGACTAACACGAAAAATTGGGTAAAAAGCTTAAAATCTATTCACCCCCCCCCCTCTAGATAGTTTTGTACACACCGTGCTATAATTTGTTTCATACTATTTATATATAAGCTATTGATATGTTTGTATAATATCTAATTAAATATATTTTTTTGTATACTATTTAAATATAACTATTGAGGTATTGTTTTTTAAAATAATATTTTATTAAAATTATTAGAGTTTGTTTTAAAAAATCTGATATAGTAGTGTCACTAAATATAATTAAAAATAACTAAATGTTCTTGTGATTACTAATAATTTTGCTATATTTTATATTTAGTTAATTTAGTAAGATGTGTCCATAAAGTAATTCGAATTAAATTTTAGCATTTCCGATGACACTTTTGATGTTGTTAGAAAAGTGGGTAATATTGACAGCTTATTTGACTATTTTCGGACGGCCCAAAAGTCATCGGAAAAGTGGTATTTGACACAAGTCATCAGCATAACTCGACAATTTGACACAACCCGAATCAATCTTGCAGATGTCATGTACGAGGGCGTTGTAATGTTCCTTGACATCCCTACGTGACTTTCCCGGCAGTTGAATGGCGATATTTTACCATCGGGCAATTTCTCAAGATAAAAATGCTTATAATACGAGGGAGTTCTTAAAGAATGACGTAAATATCTCACAAATCCCTTCATCATAATCCTGACAAATGTTTTGTGTATTTCTATTGTATCAAAGTGTTCACTCTTGATTTTTGCACATATATGTCATTGTCCGGATAACAATTTAGGGAAAATCAGGTGTATTAAATGCATACTATGAAATAGAGTTTATATAATTATTTTGTGGAACTTTTTATTTTTCAAGAAAAAATAAATCATGAAATTTTTATTTGTACAAATTATTTGAAGAAACTTTATATAAAAAATACGGTTTTAACACTAAAATAAAAAATTGGTCTTTTCCGACGGCTAAATGCCGTCAGAAAAGAACATTTACCGTCGGAAATGTAGACTATTTCCAACGGCATTTAGGCCGTCGGAAAAAATGTATTACTTTTTCCTATTTCCAATGGAACAAAGACTATTTCCGACGGAAAAATGACTATTTCCGACGGCTTTTAGGCCGTCGGAAATGTGGTATCATATTTTTTCTCATTTTCGACGGCACTGAAATGGCCGTCGGAAATGGTGCCTTTTCCGACGGTCATTAGTGCCGTCGGAAATAGTTCGTCACTGATAGGCTTTTTTTTTTGTAGTGTCATACAACATTAAATGATATATGCATAACTTGAGAAAATTATATTAATATGATTGATTGTATAGCAAGGGAAATACAAGGATTAAATCTAATCCCCTAACGAGAGGAATTAGTTACACATAGTATCAAGATTACAAAGATATACAAGTAAAGGAAACATCACCAATTGATAAACTTGTAGTCATGAGGACTTACAAGCCAAGAGGACTCATAAAAAGGGTGAAGGCATTGTATTTGATGAAAATAGCTTGCGAAGGTATTTCTATATCATATTGCTTGCTTACTTGATTTTTCATCTATCAACTCATTGTTTGTATCACATTCATGAAGTATGTCATAATTGAGAACTAGTATAGTGTTTATATGGTCCTCTTTGACATTTGCTAGTTTAAGATCTTTTGGTGATAAGTGTTCACATTGATCTTATTCATGATGTGTGTTATTATTTGTATGATTGTTGAGTGGCTAATTTTTGAATAATGTGAGCATCATATTCTTTGATAGCTATTCTCTTGAGAAGTAGAGATCTTAAGTAAGTCTCTTTACTTGCTTCTTGATCATGTGCTTTTAAGCCTTAAATTTTGGTTTCAAAAATGCACTTTGCTTCTCTTGTATGTCTTGTTAAGTATGTTGAGCTTCATTGATGTTAGCTTTGGATACACCTTGAAGTCCTAAGGACTAGTACATTTAAAAATTACCAATGGTTGGTATCCATTTGCTTCGGCAACATAGAATTCAACGAGCACCCTCATGGAAAGGGCTACACACCTTGGTTGTGCAGCCGCCCAATGTAGGAAAGGGCTACGCCATTGTGATGAGTGAAAGCCGCCATGAGGAGTATATGTTTTTGTTAGAAAAATCAAAGAAGTGTTGAATTGAATCATTAAAAAAAAAAAAAAAAAAGATCTTTGATTCAAGCCTAAATGAAAAAAAAAAAAAAGGCTTATGGAGTATAGTTGAATAATCAAATGAGCTCGGGTTGACAAATAGAAATGGGTTGACGAGCCACATGCACACACACGCTCACATGTTGAAATCTATTCTCTTTATAAGCAAAATTTCGGATGATAACCGGTTTGACCTTTTTATGGAAAGGTCTAAGATGAATAGATGTTGAAATTGCTTGCATGCTTGATTATCAAACTACTTCTTTTCATATACTTGAAGCAAAATCTTCACACACTCACTTTTGCCTATTTAGTATTTTGATACTTTAACAATTTTTGAAGACATATGAGAGTGATTGAAAATCTTGATGTAACTCTCTTAGATATGTGAAGCTTATTTGCAAATCTAATAAAATTGCTTGTGATGTGATTGTGTGGTGATTTTTGTGAACATTTGTCTATCTTGATTTTAGATGAGGCACTTGTCAAGGGGGAGCATAATATGCTAAATTTTTGTTCTCTTTTATGACATGTTCACATGTTCTTCAAGGTTGTTGTTTGTTGGCATTATTCTTATTTTTGATAAATCATGGAGATGCTATGATAAATTCTTATATGCATGATGATTTGTTGAATATAATGTTTTGCCTTTGTATATGTTTATTGGTTACTAATTTGTTTCTATGTTTCCTCTCATTTTTTGTTTTTAGTGTTTTTGTGTTACAAGATCATGGGTAAAGCGAAGAAGGTTGGTGGTAACGTTTCTTCTATTCCCAATAACAAGTCTAAACCTTCACTTTCTTCCAAGGTTTCCAAAGCCAACAGTGTGAAGGATTTGGGAATATTTGGTTGCAAGAAGATCATTCAAGAAAGAGGTATATATTTGAACTCTTGTGATGGTTCTTATGTTTATAAGGTGCTTATGGATAGAAATTGGGGTTCTTGGATTGACATGTTAGGAGTTTCTAATGAGACCATGGTTAGAGAATTTTATCATGTTTACAAAGAAAGTTCTACCGTGACTAGTGCCATTTTGAACATAAGGAAAGTTGTTTTTAGAGTTTGTGCTAGGAAGTTGAATGAATTTCTAGACTTGCCCTATGATATTGAGTCAGATTTCCTTGATGTTGATGTCTTGGAAAACCTTGATTTAATGGGTAAAACTCTTTGTGGTGATGTTAATTTTATATGGGGGAAACGTGCTTTTATTAGACAAGGCGAGCTAACCAAAGTGAGTGCTTTTTGGCATTTGTTCATTTGCTCCAATCTTGTTGTTTCTACTAATGCTAGAGATAAAATCAAGATTGTGTATGCCTTGGTGACTAACAAACCTATAAATCTTGGTGAATTGCTTGTGGAACAAATTGAGATTGCGGCTTGCACAAGTCGATTGGATAAGAAATTAGCTTTTCCGGGATTTATTACTCAATTGTGCTTAGCTAAAGGAGTGAAGACTCTTGATGATGATGTGATACTTCCTCCCTTGGAAAAGTTAAGTGAGAAACATGTGACAAGCATGTCATACAAGAAAAAAGGAAAGTCTTGTGATACTTTTAGGCTATTTAGTGAATCTCTTGATTCAAGCCATATTCCTTGCTCACCTACACTTCCAAGTTGGGCTATGCAATTGAAGATTGAGGTTGAAGAGTCACAAAGATTGATTGAGGAGTCACAAAGGAAGATTGAAGATCTAAGTGCCAAAATTGTTGTACAAGATGAGAGGATCAAAGAATTGGAAGGAAAACCAACTACAACAAAGCACTATGTGAGATCATCAAATCGTAATACTTTCCTTGGTGGCACAAGTGGCTAGAGAGTTCCTTGAGGTATATTTTCTTACTCTTTCCCTTTGGCTTCATATCATGTCAAAAAGGGGGAGAAATATGAGAGATGTGGGAGATATCTAGCATGCTTAGTCTCTTTTTATTTATTTTTTGTTTTAGTATATTTGGTATCAAGTTTGAACTTTATGGCATGTAATATTTTTTTTGTTGAATCTTGGCTAAGAATGCTTTGTTGGATAATATGTATTAAGGGGGAGCATACATGATCCATTTGAACTTAAATGTTTTTATTTTCTTACCTAAGATTGTATATTACCAAATGTGTTCTCTTGGATATTCTTGTGCTTTCAAGTTTATTTTAGGTGATATCAAGAGAAGACCAAGATGAAGTTCAATACTTGTTGTTTTAATTTGTGCCTATATGTGTAACTCATTGTACTCATTGGGACCAAATTTTCTTTGTAATTGTTTTAGTATATGTTTAGGGGTTTTGACACGGAATTTGCCAAAGGGGGAGATTGTTAGGTTTCTAGTTTGTGTTGGCATGTATTACATATCAAAACGTGTTTCTTTTGTAATGTTTAGTGGTCCATATGCTGAAGATTTATGAAGACGAAGAAAGTCTTGGCCACAATTCATGCAAAATGCCGACTTCAATGAGATATGTGCTTCATTGATCATCCAAGGTAATATAAGACCTCATATCTCTTACAAGGCTAGGCGCACACACACACACACGGCATCCTTGTGTGTTCCTTCATGGTTAAACATCATTTATATATCAATTTCACACACTTGATAAATATATGCTCATGCATTTATACTATCTTGACAAACTTTGCTTATTGCATGTTCTAGGACTATGTCTAGGAAATAGCATATGTGTGTGTCTTTGTGTTTGTATGTTTCTGTATTTTTGTATTTGGACTTGAATATGCTCTATTTAATTCCTTATTGAGTTCCGGTCATTTCGGTTACTCATTCATAAGGTTTCGAGTCCAAACGATGTAGCTACGCTACTTTTCGTTCTCATTCGTTGAGTTGACTTCATCATCATTTTCTGAGATGATTTCTCAACCATTTTTCAAAGTTGTGTAGTCATCATCATGCATGAGGGAGTCACGGTTTGTAATCTGAAAACGGATTCAAAATCGGAGTTCAGATGCCCAAGATACGGCTAAAGAACGTGAGTGAGCGCGTGAGAGGAGAGCGTGGCCAAGAGGCCACGTGGCCCAAGCCGTGTAGGAGCCGTGGGACCCACGGCCAAAGGACCTCTCTGGTCCCGTGTGGCCCACGCGCCCCCCACGGGCTGGGTGATGTGGCCACCTCTGATTGGCCCGAAAAATCTCTCTCTCTCTCTCCTCCTTTTAAATTCCCTCCATTCCCTCCATTTCATTTCTAAGAAGAAAAATTGCAAAAATCCCGTCAGAATTTTTCTCCCAATTTTCTCACCTTCCAAACACCATAACTTCTTCATACGGAGTCGGAATTGAGTGATTCAAGTTGGAGATCGTTCGTAATCGAGTCCAATACCCTTTCCAAGTGGTTTGGCAGCTGTTTGATCTATTTTCTGGTGGTTCTACACAGAAAACCGAACCAGCTCATGAATCCAAGGTATTGGTCTTATCTTTGGGATTTCTTCTTTTATAACCTTCAATTTGCTTGGGGTTTCTTCTTCTCTATATACTTGTATGTTTGGTGAATGCTATTGAGAAAGATAGCTTCACAATCAATCCTAATCAAACGTCTATTTAGAGATATTTGTGAACTAGTTTCCATGATTCTAGGTTTTTCACATGATTGTGAGTTGTATTGTGATTAGGTTGATATCTTAGGTTGTTTGTGACTTGATTGAATCAATTTTGTGATAAATGACCTTGAGATTTGATTTGATCCTTTTGTTTGATGAAATCTAGGATTATTGTATTTGTATGTGTTTTAGAGCAATCTAGGGTTTAATTGATTTACATCTTAAATCCTTGCTCTATATTTTTGGCTAGAATATTGATTGATTTAATCTCATGTATCTAGCATTTTATTGTATGTTGATAGCATCTTGAACTTGTACTTCATGAATATATTTTGTTCAAGTGTTGTATGTGTGAATGAGACTTTGAGCTTATGTGTTTGGTGTTTACACATGCTTTAGGTTTTATTCTTGTATTTTGCATCTAGACTTTTATTACTTGTGATATCACATGTTTAGGTCTATTGGTACCATGGAATGTATTGATCACATGTTCTATGTTGAATTGATTGTTTGCATCATTTGCATTCACATGATCACACTAGGAAGTCCTTGTAAAAGGCATGAAGTCTTGGTTAGAGTCAGGATGACTCGGATAGCCAAGCAAGAAGTCTTGTCTAGAGTCGGGAGGACTCGGATAGACAAGCAAGAAGTCATGGCTAGAGTCAGGAGGACTCGGATAGTCATGCATGGGAGGCTCCCTAGAGGCATGAGTGCCTTGGATAGGGAGTTGGCTATTATATTGGTAGGCCTAGGCGTATGGTTAGACATAGACTCCAAAAGAGTGGGGTACACGGGAGGTGTATGCACTCTTGAGGAATTTCTAATCTTCCATCGATGTTGGTTTTGTGTGTTGTCCAATATATGGTGGTTCCGCATCATTAAGGGATTTCATACTTTCCAATAGGGTTGGGCAGACTTAGACTCCACTAGGTTGGGTGAGCTAAAGATTGGTCACTTTGTGGATTCTCTATTTTTATCATCCCAAATATATAGTACCCTAATGGTTGTATTTCCACCCGTGGATGTTTCCTCCTTGGAGGTTTTACCACGTTAAAAAATCTCTTGTGTTAATTCTTCCTATCTCTATCTTTTATATTTTATTTGTGTATGCTATTATCTTGTTTCATATTATTCACTTGTGATATATAGTGAAGCAAGTATTTGTAAAGTGTGATTTGTGGATTCATTCTTTTGATCATTTTTGTATATATGATTCTTTTGTATATTGTAATTTTTGTATAATGATATTTGATCATTCTTGTAACTCATTGAACATCTATTGAAATACAAGTATTCTTTGTTGTTGTGTTTATTTGTTCTTATACCTCACACAACTAGATGATATACATTGACCTTGTTCACATGATTATATTCTCATATTGTCTATGTATGTCTTTCTTGGTTTATTTTGTTGTGTGTAAAGCTACCTTGAGGGACAAACGAAAATTTGTTCAAGGGATTGAAAAAAGGTGTAAAAACCTATTCACCCCCCCCTTTAGGTATGCCTTAAGCAATTTAACTACGATTGTATACTTTCACCTAGTCACTATCAATCAATCATACAAAAATTTCCACCCTTAGATATAAACATGTTACTAACTATGAAAATATATGCAAGTAAGCAATATATAAAATAATGAGACTAAAAGTACTGGGTATACAAAAATGTGGAATAATGCTCCGCCCACAAAAAATCCATGCGGCGTACCAATCCGCCTACATAGAAATGTCATCGTCTCTGGTGTAACTGGTGCTTTCGCTGAGGTCTAACGAGGTGAACTGAACTCCTCTACCGTAGTACTAAAAAATAGGCTCAGGAGGAGGCGGTGGTCTTACGTACAGAACTATGTGCATCGGGGAATCGGGCTCCTCCACAATGTACTCCACCAAGTGAGTACCAGTCTCCTCGTATCCATCCAGAAGAAGCTTAATGCTCACCACATGTGACTCCACATATGCCACATGCTCCACATACTCAGGTGCCTGCTCCTAGAATGGTATCCGATCCTCCATCCCCTCCGGATACAGTCATCGCTGCTCCTCCGGGTATATCCCTCTCAGCTGGTCTGGTAGACTCCTTTCTAACTTCGGTTTCCCTAACACCTGCTCTAAGATCTGCTATTGCTCACATAGTAAGTCCATGAAGTTGAATTCTGCTGATATAGGTCTGGCAGAGCCATTGGACTGAAAAATAAATCATTAATATCAACAAAGGTAAAGGGGTTAGGTATACCTGTCTCAGGAATGGTTGGAATGGCCGATGTCTCTGGTGCGGTAGGTGGCGCATCATGCCTGCGCTTCTGACGGCGTTCCTCATCCTGATCACTCGGCTCATCTAGCTGGTAGCCCACTAGTCGCGCGACTGCTCCAGTCAAACCTCTCACTTGCCTTGCGAGGCGGCGAACAGTCCGTGTTAGGGTGGCATTGGCCTCCATCAAGTCCTTATGGGACTGCATCATACCCCTTGCCCACTCTGGTGCATCCACCTCTCTCTCAGACTCTGTCTCCTCAGATTCAACATCATCAATTCCCATATTAGACTCCTCTCGAGCCTGGGCATCCAATCTCTCATGTTCTCTCCTCGTGATTGACCTACGTTGGGCTAACCTCTGCTCCCTCTACTCATGTATACTGAGAAGCCTCTCTATACCTGGCTTTCCTTCGGCCGCCTCATTGTAGGCCCTTCTACCTACGGTCCCTAGGGGTGTCAGAATTCCCTCTGATGGCAAGTCCACTCGAAGGCCTGCCTTTTGTGCAAAATGGGTGATCAAGAAAGGAAAAACGAGGCTCAGGTTTGATCTCCTCCCGAACTCTACAATCCGTCTCACAATGGTACGCCCCACATCAAACTCCAACCTGTGCTTCATTTGGTAGAGCATGATAGCTATGTGGCTCTTCAAGCTGGTCCGATGGTTGCTGGGCACCAGGGAGTAACTGAAGAAAATACTCCAAAAGTGCTCCTCGAACCCTAGCTCCCTCTGATGGACCTTACGGTTCGTGCCTTCCCAGGGGATGTTCTCTATCCCGGTGAGTGCGATACTGAACTGCCTATCATAATGCTCGAAGAGGGCATTGGGCGTGTATCCGTCCTCCCACTAGGGGTAGCTCTGAGTGTGGAGGTACTCATTTATATGTGTCGCCGTCATGGAAATCATCTTTCTTCGGATCACTACCGGAGCTCTATTCTCAAATTCGTTCGGATCTATAGCAGCGTAGAACTCCTGAATGATCCTTCGGTTGGCCCTCTTTGGAAATGACACGTAGGCCTCCCACCTTCTTCGGTGGATTTCATCGAAAATAGTTGTTTGCCCCAACTCATCGAAGTTCACGTCCCTCTCAATGATGAAAGGCCGCCTAGTGGTGCCCTCAAGCTTCTCTCTAAATATTTCCTCCGCTGTCCTCTCTGGGCGTGCAGACTTTTCCTTTCCTTTTCGGGACGAATCACCCTTCTCAAGTGCGGGAGCTTTCCTCTTTGGTGCCATCTGTTGTTAGAGAAAAGAAAACACAACAAATACTCCAAACAAATTAGCGCTTGGGTTAGTGACAACATTTACAGCTACATTGTATCTAAAAATATTCGATAACTATGTGTAATATATGTGCCTATGTGCTTGTGCCAATCTCAAAGTAATCCCTTAAGTGAGGCAATCGATTCAATCAAGTTCAAGTGGAAATAGGTGCAAAATGCATTCACAAATATTCCACACTTAAGCATCATCCTTAAACATTACATTGCTTGCAATTGCATACACACATTGCCTCAACTCGTATCACACTTATGTGTACATTGTCCCTAAGTTGTGCAAACACAACTTGAATCAAAACAACAATCAACAATCAATTTGTTCTTCAAATGTGCACACACAATTGGCACACGAGAATTGCACACACACAAATTCCTATTATCAACACTTCACAATTCCCTCAATCAAACACTTTCAACAACTCCATGCATCAATAACAAAGGCGTTCTTTCAACCTCTCGCTCATCAACATGCATAATTCTACACTAACTTCTAGCAATCAAACATCACAAGAATCAAATAGCGTAGAACTCAATTTGGTAACACAATTTTCACCCAAATTCCAAACCCTAACATGAGAAAGTTGTAATTTGAAGCAAAAATAGGGGAATAATGGTTGAATTTACTCCTAGCATGCATAATCAACACCAATTGCAACAATCAATCTCAAATAATACAATCAAAATCAAAAATTTTGCAAGAACCCTAACTGTCGCAACCTAGGGCAATCCTAAATGATTTTTACAAGATTTTGTGTTTAAAAGAGATTAGATTAAGATGACTTACCTTTGCTTTGAGTTTTCGAGTGAATTCGAGTAATATTGGGGAAGAAGTTTGGTGGATTCATGCAAGAAAATTTGAGAAAGTTTGAAAATGGGAAAGTTGTCATGAAAACGACAGCTCCTATTTATAGGAAATGGGATCGGGTAGCTTTATGTCCGCCACACAAACCCGCCGAGCCTTAGTTTGGCTCAGAACGCTGCGTTTTGATCACTTGGGATTGCGGTGACTTTTTTTCCGTCGGGCTTATTCCCGCCTCATGAGACCGCCACTTCTTCTTTTTCCTAGCAAGTTTGTCACTTTTAAATGGCAGCTTTATTCCAGCAGCACGAAACCGCTAGAAACTTCTCCCTTATTTCTGGCGAGTTTCAACATTCTGGATGTCGGCTTTATTCCCGCCGAGATGGAACTTACTGAATTCTTTCATGAGTTACTGAGGGTTCATCTCTTCTGGACGGCTGGACTTTTCCCGCCGTATGAACTCGCCAACTTCCTTTGTCCTTCAGAAGCATTTTCGCGGGTTCATTCATTCTGGACGGTTGGACTTTTCCCGTCACATGAACTCGCCGAAGTGAAGAAACTTCATTTTTCAATTCTTTCCTTCTCTTTTCTTGATTTCCTATCACCTACACAACATGGCACAACAACCACACAAAACACTACACATATTTCCTACATTGATTAATATACATGAAAATGCTTAACCTATGATGAGGATTTTAAAACCCCCAAACCTTTCTTTTGCCCTTTCTATCCTTTAAAGATTTAATTTCAAAACTCGTCGGGTACACAAGAGCTCGATTTAGGTTTTCAATTTCCCAATCACACATTAAAGCAATTCAATTTATTCAAAACTCAAATATGTACAATGCAAAAGACTTCTATGTTGTTAAGTGTGTCTTTGATATACAATCTATGCACACTTAAACAAACATCAATTCATTTACCTTCTCCACGCCCCA
Organism: Acer yangbiense; assembly: GCA_008009225.1. Taxonomy (NCBI): domain Eukaryota; kingdom Viridiplantae; phylum Streptophyta; class Magnoliopsida; order Sapindales; family Sapindaceae; genus Acer; species Acer yangbiense. The sequence goes on along the minus strand of CM017766.1, from coordinate 36,677,902 downwards.
TTTAGAATAGGTGGTTTAATCAAAACATACCCCTTTTCTTTCTTTTTGACCCATAGGGGTCCCTTCCCACTAAGCCCCTCCAACTTGGATTTTGCGATCCAAATGGACTTGACATTGGCTTTGGGAATTGGGGTGGCATATTTTCTAACCTGCCATCTTTTGTTTGGACAGTTAGGCCTAATGTGGCCTATTCTATGGCAGTGATGACATATATGAGTGAAAGTAGAAAATGTACCTCCCGATGTCGACTGTGGAGGTTGAATGCGGTTCTTTCTTCTTGACCTCTGCCTTGGTTTTGGATTCAGAGCAAAAGTGGTGGACTTCTCGTGTGATACATGCATTGTCTTCCTTGAAGGCGGCTTCACCAACCTTTCAGACTTGACCGGAGTGCCTATCTTTGGCATAGCAATCTCAACTTGAGTCTCCCTACTCTTCACTCTCAAGATTTCTAGGGCCTTGTCCCTAGAATGTATTTCCTCCTCCATGACCTTCATCTTGCCTTCGAATTCCTTGCTCAAAGATTCATTCCTTTTGCCGAATTCATCCTTTACTAAGGAAAAATCATCTTTAATTTTGTCTTGGAGGGCATAATTTTCCTCTAAAGCCTCATCAAGCTTAGTTGTAAGTTCGAAGTTCCTCTCCACCAACTCCCGATTTTCTTCCTTGAGTTGAGCAATGGTATCTTCGTAACTTGATGAGTCTTGTTTCAAAAGTGGGGTCTTATTAGTCACCTCGCCGTGAGCGAGTGCTACGTACTCCCCGAAGGTAGAGTAGGGTTCATCATCTTGTTCGGCACTAGCGATGTTAAAACAAACACTACCCTTCAACGGGTTCCTCATGCTCTCAAACACTTTAAACTCTGATGTTTGACCTAAAACCGTCATGGAGAGCCGTCCCTTGTGGATATCAATGATTGCCTTGGCAGTTGATATAAATGGTCGCCTTAGCAATATCGGTATCTCCCTTGCCTTAGATGAATCTGTCTCCATCTCTAGAATAACAAAGTCAGCTGGGATGATCAATTCTCCCACCCTGACTAACACATCTTCGAACACTCATGTTGGATGTCATACTGAGCGGTCGGCTAATATCAACTCCATGGTAGTCGGCTTCAATCCCTCTAATCCTAAGTCTTTAAACAATGCATAAGGCATCAAGTTGATTGAAGCTCCTAGGTGCAACATTGCCTTCTCTCTCTGAGTTTCACCAACTGATATGGTAATGATGAAACTTCCAGGATCCTTCATCTTAGGTGGCAATGCCGTTTCCATGGCTGCACTTGCTTCCTTGGAGATCACTATTCTCTCCAGAAACTCCTTCTTTCTTGCCTTTGAGTTGAGCTCCTTAAAGAACTTGGCATATACGGGCATTTTCTCAATCACTTCAAGTAGAGGAAGGCTCACATTCACCTTTGATAGGATGTCATAGATCTCCCTGAAGGCTTGGTCTAACTTTGACTTCTGAAGCCTTCCTGGAAACGGAATTGGAGGCACATACAGGTTAAGTGATTTATGTATCCTCGAAGTATCCTTTTGACCTTTCTCCGGACCTCTACTCGTTCCTATACCTACTTGAGTGTCAATATCATTCTTACTAGGCACTTCCCTGTCTGTTGAAACATTAACAGGAACATCAGAATTTTCAGGTGGATATGGGTTACAAAGTACCTTACCACTTCTGAGTACCGTGGCTGACTTGGCTTGTTCAAACTGACTTGGGAGCTTCCTAGGCTCCTTCTTTTTACTAACTTCAGCATACTCCCCTATTTGCCTTTCCAATGTCTTGACTACTCCTTCCATAGAGGTAATCCTGGTATGGTTAGGATCGTTGGCGTAATACTGATTAGTGGGCCTGTACTCATTGTCTCTCTGGCCTTGTTGACGCCAAGGTAAGTTTTCCTTCACCTTCCATGGTTGCGTACTCTGTTGTTATCTTGGTTGGTGTCCCTGAGGTGGATACCAGTTGTTGTTGTTGATGTTCTGTGAAGGTAATGGGGGATTCAAACAGTTGTTGTTCCCGTAATTCAGGTTAGGATGCCTCGCCCATCCCGGATTGTACGTGTTGGAGAAAGGATCATCCAACTGTCTTGACTGGCGTGGCGGATACACCACTTGTAATTCTTCCTTCCTGGGTGGCACTGGCTCAACCATGGAATTCATGTCCATCCCACGGTTTTCCTTAACAAAAATCTGATCCGCTACTATAGGTTGGTTCCCAAACCTACTCATGAGTGTCTCAATGTTCTTACTCATATCACTCATTTGACTTGCCATTTCCATACTCATTCCTCCTCGACTACCTCGAGTGTTCCTCTACTGGGAATTCTGTTCAAGCATCTCATACTTATCAAACACAAACTGTGCCGTCTTCTCTCGCATCGCTCCTCCATATGCGTTATCCACAATCGCTTGTGAGAGCCCAGTCAATCCATCATAGAAGGATTGAACTTGTGATACTAAAGTATACTCGTGGTGAGGGCACTATGCTAAAAGTAGCTTGAATCTACCCCATGATTCATGAAACGCATCCCCTTCCCTTTCCTGGAAATAAGCTATCATACTTCGTATTCCCTTAGTCTTCCATGAAGGAAAATACCTAGCAAAAAACTTCTGCTCAACACCGCTCCATGTGGTAAGTGATCCTGTAGGTAATGCCATGAGCCACTTCTTGGCATTGTCTCTCATACAATATGAAAAACATCACATGCATAAGTGATCCTCCATCAAATTCCTGAGTGGAAAAGTAGTCACTGGATTGTAATATTCCTTCATGAATTAAAGGCAGTCTTCGCTTACGTTACCACCAAAGTGCGGAAGTGTGTTGTAGTGCAAGTTTTTCAGCTCGTAATTCCTCTGGGCATCGTCTAACAATATAGCTGAAGGATGTGATCCAACGGTAGGCAATGAGAATTCCTTCATCATCCGTTGATCCTGTCTGTGCTCTGAACCGGTGGATGTACTGCTAGAAGAGGTTGACCCTTCCTCAAGGTCGGATAGTCCTCTAGGATTGTCCATCATCATTAGTAGCCTTGCTATGCGATCAATATTTTCAACAAAAGGTTCAAGCGGACTTCCCAAAGATCGTCTTTCGTGCATCAATTCGTGACAAGAAACCTGAAAGTACACTACAATAACTACCAAAAGGTTTAGTGCTCAAAACAGAAATTTACTACAATTATGCAAAGATTCAATTCACTAATGTTCTAAAAAGAAACGCCATGCATTCCCTGGTAGCGTCGCCATAGATTTTGACGCGTCCGAACCGGTTCTACAAATGTCACTATAAATTACCTATTCTATCTTGGTTATACTAGAGGGACGCGCGAGTCTGGTGACCCTATTGCAAGTGCACAAATCGTTAAACTAGTGTAGTGAGCAAGTAAGGATATCGTTCCCACAAGGTTAGCAATGTATAGAGGCTTAAAATAGCTAAACTCTGCAATTTTTTAATTATGCTAAAACAAGTTGATTAAATTAACTAATGATCAACACATTAACTATTCTAAGATTTAAATTGGCTAATAACAATTTCAACTACTTCATTCAAATTATGATTAAAAGTTGTTAAGGGAATAGATTAATTCAAGTATAGCCCTAGTATCTAATCAATCATTCATTAAGTTCACTCACCAATTCCTAACATGCATCTATTCATGTGAATTATTAAGCACTAAATTCTCAATTTTAATCACAATCTAATGTTAGAAAAGTGATTAAAGGAGAATTATTCAATTGCTAGTAGAGAATTATAAGTTAATAATCTCTACACATAGATGCTAAAATAGGGAATATGCAATAAATGATCTTATGCATACAAGTTCTTCAAGTCATTGCACCATAAAGAATAGTGGTAGTTGCAACCACCACTCATACAACATTAAATGATATATGCATAACTTGAGAAAATTATTTTAATATGATTGATTATATAGCAAGGGAAATACAAGGATTAAATCCAATCCCCTAACAAAAGGAATTAGTTACACATAGTATCAAGATTACAAAGATATACAAGCAAAGGAAACATCACCAATTGATAAACTTATGAAGTGGGAATGATCCTCCTTGCAATCCAAGCAACAAATCCTTCTATGGAACTTGAAGTGATCACACTAAGTAACCAAAATATGGTGTTTGGTTACCTAGAAAATGGCCAAGAAACTAACTATCTCTTTTCTTTTCTAAGAGAAAAATATCTACTAATATCTATATCCCTCTATCTATCTACGTATATGTCTAAGTATCTTAGGTGAGAGACTTTTTTTGAGTAGTTAATGACATGCAAGTGTGCATGGATGAGAGATAAGGTCTTTCAAGGACAATAGGTGGAAAAAGGGGCAGTTTTGATTGGCTTTGGGCGAGCTTCGATCCACTTGCAACTCATTAGAGTCGTCGGCGGGTATGTGCGGCGGCTCTTTGCCTGCTGAATGAACCCGCCAGGCTTACATTTCTTTCTTCGCGGACTTATTCTGCGGGACTTGTCTCTCTGTGACTCCAGCATGAACTCGCCAATGATGACGGTGGCTTCGTGCGGCGGCATTTTGCCCGCTGGACAGGGAGCATGAACTCACCGGATTGTAGGTTGATTCTTCCTGCGGCTTCGTGCGGAGAGACATATCCCGCTGGGCAGAGTGCTTGAAGTCGCCGGCCTTGCTCTTCTTCTATTTTTTGCCTATTTTGCTCTCTTTTCGTCACTTTGGACAAAAATTCCCTTGAAATACCTATTTTACCTGAAAAGACTTATTTACAATATTAAACACATAATATGCTTAGAAAACGGTTACAAAAACAAGGTAAAAGGGGCGCTAAATGTAAACATTTGAAGCGCGATCACTAGGTACCAAGCTAATCCCAAGGAATCTTACCTTGTTGCGGTAAAGAGGATCATTCGATTTGTGAATGGTACCTCAAACCATGGGATTTGGTACTCCTTTGACACTAATCCAAGTCTTGTTGGATATAGTGATGCCAATTAGGCGGGAAATTATGATGATAGGAAAAGCACATCGGGCGGTTGCTTCTTCCTTGGAAATAATTTAGTTTCTTGGTTTTGCAAGAAGCAAAACTCAATTTCCCTATCCACGGCCGAGGCGGAATACATTGCCGCCGATAGTGCTTGCACTCAATTGATGTGGATGAAACAAATGCTAGCCGATTATGGCTTGGAGCAAGATACTCTTACTTTATTTTGTGGCAACATGAGTGCCATAAACATTTCTAAGAATCCCGTCCAACATTCTAAGACTAAGCACATTGACATTAGATACCATTTCATAAGAGAGCTAGTTGAGAGCAAAACCATTGTATTGGAACATTTGGGAACAAATGACCAACTAGCGGACTTGTTTACAAAACCTTTAGACACTCTTAGATTTGGGAACCTTAGCAAGTCTATTGGGGTTTGTCATTTAGATTGAAATAGTATGTCATGACCCCAATTGGGGAGCTCAAGCAAAGAGAGCAAAGTTGCATGATCACGCATTGTGCTTCATTAATATTTTTTTATGCCTCTTAGTTAAATGCTTGAGATGATTGGTTGTACATACTTATATGTGTTTTTCTTAATAAGTGTGCTACATTGTCTTGCTTGCAATCCATGTCATATTTATGCTCAAACATGCATTTTTGGAATAGGAGATGTACTTGGAATTACTTTTTGAATGACCTTTGTAAGTGCCTCATTTTTTATTGGCGTATTTCGTTGGCAAAATCACAATGGGGTTCTATATGTAAGGATAGCTTAGGATGGAAGAAAACCTCATTGCATGATCAAGAGCTTCAAGGAAGGTAGATTTCTTGACTTACTCTACTTTGAAGAGATGTAGTTGCACACACACACAACACTTGCATAACTCTTACTTGTATGTTGTGTTTGAAGTTTTTGTGCATCATTGGGTATTTAAATCTTTCTTCTTACATCTTGTGATTATAATGGCATATCTAGTTAGGCTTAGGATGCATTTCTTTTGACCCTTGCACTTTTGTTTGTGTGCTTAAGGGAGTGTGTGCGCTGGTCATGCGCTGGTGTCACCAGCGCAAGCTGACCAGCGCAACTAGTCCAGTGGACTACAGCTGGTCGTGCGCTGGTCTGCACCGGCGCTCTCCTCCAGCGCAACTCCTCCAGTAGGTTGTCGCTGTTGGTGCGCTGGTCGTCACCAGCGCAAGCTCCACCAGCGCATCTCGTCCAGAATGTTGCCGCTGGTCTTGCGCCCTTGAGACGCGCCACTCGTCGAGCGCCCTTGCCAGTTAAAGGGCGTGCGCTGGTGAGTTGCGCTGGTCGTCCAGCGCTTCACCAGCGCAGCTGACGGGAATCTGAACCGTTTTTTTCAAAAACGATGTCACTTCACTTGGATCCCATTTATATATGTCTTGATAGTCTTGGCTCGGTTTCAAGAGCAAAAATTACACTTTTGAGAGCATGGTTGAGTATCTTCAAGCCAAGGTATCAAGACTTCATCTTTAAGCTTCCAAATCACAAAACCCTTCATATTGCATCTTTCATTTATCATCTAGCATAATTCTAGGTTGATTTCATCTAGGGTTTTTAGTTTTGCTCACATGACTTGTATCTAGAACATCATTCTCATATCTATATGTTCTTGCTTTACAAGATAGCTTCTTTATCACTTGAATTGATTCAAGATTGCATCTTTATGACTTGACTTAGTTTCAAGATTGTTTTATTGTGGTTTGTGAGTTGTATTGTGATAGATAATGCATATAGGATTTTGGTTACTTATTTAGTGTTGGTTTATGCATGTCATCTAGTAATATGATATCTAGGATTGTCTAACATGTTCATCCTTGCCTAGATAAGCTTAAAATGTCTAACCTTGCATTTTTAGCATCTTGAGTATTTCACATATTCACCTTAGGTTGTGCTATCTCTTCACTTTAGAGACAAGTCTTGTATTTACCTCTTAGGTAGTTTGCAAGCAAGGGACTAGAGTCACTATTAAAGGCCCGTGGGTAGCAAAGACGGATTAGTAAATTTAGGTGTGATGTGGTCAACCTAATTTGTAATCGTATTTGCAAATAGTGGATTCGAGGTTCTCATGTGGCGCACATAACAGCCCGTGGTTTTTCCCCGTGTGGGTTTCCACGTAAATATTGTGTGTCCTCAAATTTCCGCACTTGTATGTTTTTTGTATATTGACTAGATTGGGGCTTTTTCGTAATTTGGACTAATCTCGAAAAAATTGGGTAAAATTGTTTAAAATCTATTCACCCCCCCTCTAGATTACTTTAGGACACTTTTATTATTTATTTTCAATTGGTATCAGAGCGGGTTCCTTAACATAATTAGGAGATCCCTTGCTCTTGTTAAAGTCTCTTGTATTTGTTTGCATTGTGGTGTGTGCTTAGTTTGTTTGTGTGCATTCATCTCATTCAAACCCAAACACAATGAGTGGAAATGGAATGGGAGGTGAGGGTGCCTCTAGCACAAGACCCCCCTTGCTCACCGGGGTCAATTACGCCTCATGGAAGGGCAAAATGGAAGCTTATGTGAGTCAAATTCATGACCGGGCATGGATGGCGATTGAAGATGGATACACTCCACCTATGATGACTCCTACGGGAGGTGGAGAGGAAGTCCTCAAGCCGAAGGCACAATGGACTCCACAAGAATTTGAGGCTTCAAAATGGAACAACAAAGCCATGCATGCAATCCTATGTGCCATGGATGATAACCAATACAAGCTCATTCAAACTACAAGGATAGCAAAGGAAGCTTGGGATATATTAGAGACGGCTCATGAAGGAACCGATGTGGTTAAGGATTCCAAGCTTCAAGTTCTCCAAACGCAATTTGAGACCATAAGGATGGAGGATGATGAGTGCTTCAATGACTTCCAAGTGAAGCTCATGGATATAGTAAACCAAAGTCACCAACTTGGTGATCCCTACTCGGATAGAAGAATTAAACAAAAGATCATGAGGTCACTTCCCGAGAGGTTTGAATCCAAAGTGACGGCATTGGAGGAAAATAGTGACTACTCAAGAATGAAGCCAAGTGAAGTCATTGGAAGGCTCTTGGCGTATGAATCTAGGAAAGGTCCTACAACTACACCTCCAAAGAAGCAAAAGAGTCTTGCCTTGAAGAGTGTCAAGGTTGAGAAAGATGAAGAAGACTCGGATGAAGAAATTGCCTTGATGGCAAAGAAGTTCAAGCAATTCATGAGATTTGAGAAGAGAGGGTTTGGCTCCAAGGGAAAGTTTGTAAAGAAGAAGGCTCCTTTCAAGAAAGTGGAGCAAGCTCAAGAGAAAGACCATAAGAAGGGTGTCCAATGCTATGAGTGTAGTGGGTTTGGACACATTGCTCCCGAATGTGCAAATTTGAAGAAGAAGAAAGGAAGAGCCATGGCGGTTACTTGGAGTGATAGTGATGACCTAGAAGATGAAGACAAGTCTTCGGATGATGAGGAAGACCAAGTTGCCAACTTCATTGCTTTCTCATCCTCTCACAATAGCAATGAAGTTATGAGTGATAAAGAAGAGGAAGATGACAAGCAAGAAGAAGTGGATGAAAATGACTCAAATGGTGGGAGTAACTCCTCAACGTCAAATTTTGAGTTTGATGAAGAGATGGACTATGATGACTTCATGAGATTCTTTGAGAACTCAAGATTGAAGAAGAAAAAGGAGATACAAAAGTTGAAAGGGGAGAAGCTTGAGTTGACATCCAAAGTGACTCATTTGAGCAAGGAAATGAGTAAGGCAAAGGAGATAGAAGAAGGGTTGAAGATGGAGTTAGTCTTGGTCAAGAAAAGTGAACAAAGCTTGGGGAAAGAGCTCATGGAAGCAAAAGAGTTGATTGCTAAGATGACTTCCGGAACCGAGAAGCTTGACAAGATGCTATCTTATGGGAAGAGTCCTAGTGACAAGAAGGGGTTAGGATATGTGGAAGAAATGGAAGCCACATCCTTGAAGAAGACAACTTTTGTCAAGAGCAAGGAGGTTGAGAATGTTCAAACCCCTCAACAAACAACCAAGTGGGTTGAAGTCGGTGAATCCTCCAAGCAAGCACAAGCAAGGATTCCAACTAGAGCTCCTCCTCAACCTAGAGCTCCACAACCAAGACCTCCTCAACCTAGAGCTCCACTACCAAGACCTCCACAACAAAGGATCCCACAAGCTCAACATGGGGTCTTTCATGCTCAACCTAGAAGACATTTCAACTTGGCTCAACCACAAAGGAGAGAGTTGCCTCAACATCAAATAGCAACTCAAAATAGAAGGAGGCCACAAATGTTTGCTCAAGGCTATGGTATGAATTCCTACTTTACTCCTACTTGCCATTTTTGTGGAATTGAAGGCCATATTAGGCCTAATTGTCTTAAGTATATTAAATTGTGTAGAAGAGAAAGTATGATTGAGAAAAATATGCTTAGAAGAGCCACAATGCATGCACCTCGAAATTTTAGAGCTAATGGACCAATGGCTCCTAGGAATGACCATGTTTCACCTAGGATGAGTAGACATAATGACTATTATTGCTATGTGGCCCAAGTTGCCTTAAAAGCAAATGCCTCTAACACTTGGTACCTTGATAGTGGGTGTTCTAGGCACATGACCGGAAACAAGAGTTTCTTTGAATCTCTTGTGATGGAGGATGGTGGGTATGTCACCTTTGGTGATGGATCTAAGAAAAAGGTCATAGGGAAAGGTAATATATCTATTCCCGGTTTACCCTCCTTGCCCAATGCTCTCTATGTTGATGGCTTGCAAGCCAATCTCATTAGTATACTTTCGGTTATGTTTGGAAAAGTTAATTGCTCTATTCTTAAGGAAAATGGGCAAGTTTTGTTGAAAGGCAAGAGATCAAGTGACAATTGTTATTGTCTTGAGTCTAATCTCATCTCTTGTAACTTGTCTACTAGTGAGCAAATTGAGGTGTGGCACCAAAGACTTGGCCATATGAACTATAGGGACTTGAAAGTCCTTGATAGGTTGAATGTTGTTAGGGGCCTTCCCAAGTTTGGGAAAAATGTTGAGGGAGTTTGTGGACCTTGTCAACAAGGAAAGCAAACTAAGAGTGTGCACAAGAAAGGCAAATACCTCTCCACCAAAGAGCCATTGGAGCTCATCCATATGGACCTTATGGGTCCCATTCAAACCGAAAGTTTAGGTGGTAGAAGGTACATTCTTGTTGTTGTTGATGACTTCTCTAGGTTTACTTGGACTTACTTCCTTAGAGAAAAGTCCGAAGCCTTTGAGAAATTCAAAATGCTTTGTGTCAAAATTCAAAATGAGAAAACTTCTCACATTAAAAGCATTAAGAAAATTAGAAGTGATCATGGGAAAGAATTTGAAAATGCTAAGTTTGAAAATTTTTGCAATAGCTTAGGCATTTCCCATGAATTTTCGGCCCCTAGGACTCCTCAACAAAATGGTGTTGTTGAGAGGAAGAATAGAGTCCTCCAAGAGATGGCCCGTGTGATGTTGCTTAGCAACAAAGTCCCTAGAAATCTTTGGGCCGAAGCCATCAATACGGCTTGCTACATAGGGAATAGAGTTTTCCTTAGGCCCGGGACTAAACAAACATCCTATGAGTTATGGAAGGGTAGAAAACCCAATGTGAGCTACTTCCACATCTTTGGGAGTAAGTGCTATATACTAAATGACCGGGATCAACTTGGCAAGTTTGATGCCAAGAGTGATGAGGGTATTTTCATTGGGTATGCACTTAATAGCAAGGCCTATAGAGTTTTTAATCTAAAGACTCAAAGTGTTATGGAATCATCAAATGTTGTCTTTGATGATTGTAGGCCCAAACATGATGACCATGAGGAGGATGTTTGTGAGGTGAATGACCTTCCTTTGAAGGAAAGTGGTGAGACTTCTAGTGGTGTGAAGTCAAACCAAGATGAAGAGGATGATTTGCCTCTTAATAGAGTTCTGAAAGTTATTAAAAAACTCGAGGCGTGTTCAATATAAAGCTAGAGGGGGGGGTGAATAGATTTTAGCTATTATTACCCAATTTTCGCATGCAAGTCAATTTTACGAAAATGCCCCTACTAGTCAAAAATACATACAAGTGTAATATAGTGCGGAATTTAAATAACACTTGATGTATACGTGGAAACCCAACCACTGGGAAAAACCACGGGCTGTATAGTGCGCCACACTCGGAACTCGAAATCACTAATTGAAATGAAGTTTACAACCTATGTAGACCTCGTCTAACATTCCGGTCTGTAACCCCTCACTTCTACCCAGCGGGCCTTTATTAGCAACCCTATTCCAATTTGCTTGAGGCCTAAGCACTCTTAGCCTCAAGACTTACTTCTCTAAGAAGAGAAACAACCTATGTGAATATATATATGAATATTCAAATAACAAACAAGGCTAGGTAACCTTAGATGCTTATCTAGGATGATGATATAATCAATTTAATCAACCCTAGATATCAATTGCTAAATGACATGTCAAATAGCTTAGCTAATCAAGATTAATTAAAAACCTAATTAGCTATCACAAACAACACTCAATTAATTTTCATCACAAATAATCTCTAACTTGTATCTAGCATATAATCAAAAGCATACAAGTAATTAAAGAGATGTATTAATATGAAAAACACTAAAGTAATATGAAATTAGTGAAGAACATACCAAATAAGATGTGATGATTCAAAACCATGCATGGATCAATTCTATGAAGGCATAGAAGATCAAATATGAAATTTGATGCAAAAGGGAATTGATTTGAGTGTTTAAAGATAGGTTCTTGATTTGATTTTTTCTCAAAAATCTCTCTTGAAAGATTAGGGTTCTAATTGCTCAAGAAACTTCTTCAGAGATTGAGAAAACAAGATATTTATAGACATCAAGAATTGGGCATGTGAAAAGACACTTTTGCCCCTGAAACGCACCGTTCGGCGGTTTCAATCGGCGGCCAGGCCGCCGATGACGACCGCTGAATTGAGCTCGTGAAGAACAGAGCATTAACGGCGGTTTCATTCGGCGGTTACGTGACCGCCGATCCAACCGCCGAATCAAACCCGAGAGATTAAAATCGATCAGGTATGAACGGCGGTTTCGAACGGCGGTCGTGACCGCCGATCTTGACCGCATAATTGCTTCAGACCAATCTGGACTGAAACGGCGGTTTCAGTCGGCGGCCAGGCCGCCGATCATAACCGCCGATCACCAACAATGGTGAAAACCAAGGAGAAGCCAAGGGCATTCTCCATAGGCGGTCTTCGCGCGAAACCAAGCACTCATTAGTGCAAGCGCGGACGTTTCCGAACAATGTCGGGAAACGAATTATAAGGCACATATACACACAACAAGATATATCAACCAAAGTGCTAGTGTGTAAAGTGACATGTGAAGAGATGCACATAAAAATAAGCAAGTATGCAATCATAGCAAGAATGCTAAGTGAGTGTGTGCTACTAAATCTCTTCAAAGAAAAACAAGCACAAGAGATTATACCTTTGGCGTGCTTGAATCTTGAGGTCATGGAAGGGCCTTTGATCTTCAACACTAAACACTTAGACTACCCTTACATTCAAAACCCCAACATGTGGTTTGACCACGAAATAAGCCAATCAAAAAAACGGGAATCCTTACAATCTCCCCCTTTGGCTATTTCGTGACAAAACCACCACTCACATTGATTCCTCACAACAAAAATAAACCTATGGGTCAATGAAGATTTTCTACAATACAAAGAGATATATAAAAATAAAACTTGAAGTCTTCAATCTCTTGTAGAACAATCATTCCCTGAAACAAGGTTTCTAAACTTTCCAAAACAAGTAAAAGTGAGATGAATCAAGTGAGGACATAAACAAGCATTTGCATTTCTAAGAAATTAAACACAACATCATGCAATGTATGATGAATGCAATGCTCCCCCTCAAAGGGTTACTCCTCCTCAATGTATATTCTCCCCAATGTGCACCAATTGCTACAACAATTTGCACCTCCCCTTACCACATTCTACTCCCCCTTTTTGTCATGATATAGACAAAGGAGTAGTCCCCAACCGGGTTACTCAAGGCAAAGAGAGATAGTAGCATTCTAGTATATGCATAATCAATATAAGTCACTTTATGCAATCTCAATTAATCGGAGAGAAACGAGGAGTTTTATTAGTTAAAATGTGTGAAACAAAATGCTTTGCATACAAGACATATTGCATTCAAGTCCAAAATACCATGGTATTTGGCAAAGCAAATGACAAAGGTTTCTAATAGGAATTCAAACCAATTTCACCATTGTCATGAGAGAAGCAAGGATATAGAAATTTCATTGATTTCAATTTAAGAACAACTATATCCAACTTTATAAGCTAAACATGTCATGAGCAACTTTGCACCCTATTTGATTTTTCCGGGAATGAAACCCGTATGATAGTAGACATGTTCAACCAATAAAGAAAGAGAGACATTTGGATTGTAAAATCCTTGAATGGATACTAGATCCTTTTTCATTTGAGTCTCATTAGCTTTTTCACACAAGTTTTTGCATTTAAGAACGCAATTATCAATTCATGCTTTTTCATTTGAGCATGTACATGAATTTCATGCTTTTCATAAGACATTAGCATGTTATTTAAGAATCATCATGTCATGGAGATAATCATAGGTCATTCAAATCATACTTCCTACATACATCTCCTAGTCCAAAATGCATGTTTGAACATAAATATGACATGGATTGTAAACAAGCAAGGTTCACACTTATTGAATTGAAAACATATATACATATGTGCAACCAAGCTTACTCAAGCAATCAACCAAGAAGCATAAGATTTTTCAAATTTTTTGCAAGTGACAAGAATGCAAAAATAGCTCTCTTTGCTTGAGTTCCCCATATGGGGTTAGTATCATCCTTCATTAATGAAGGGCATGAGGTCCTATGGACCTACCAAGTCCATTGGACTTAGTTGAACCTATTTGAGACTTGTTAGTCTCGTAGCAAGCGGGTTCATTTTTCCTTATCCACATAGATATAACATTTTTCTTCCTAGTGGACAAAGGTTGCATGTCATTCACTAACCTAGGATTATTGACAAAAGATTTCCTAGGCTCATGCAAATGGGCTCTTCTTAGCCTCTTTTTCTTTATCATGCTATCAATCCTACAATGGTTAATGTACTTAAAGCACTTAGGCCTAATATGCCCATAAACACCACAATAATGACAAGTTGGTACAAAGTAAGAATTCATACCATGTTCTTGTGAAGTCATTGGAGACTCATCATGCATTTGATGTCTCTTTTGGTGTTGAGTCGGTTCATGTCTTCTATTTGGTTGAACCGGAATGGGTTGCCTCCTTGGATTAGGTAGCATGTTTTGCCTCTTTTCATAGTGAGTCATTTGTTGAGGAGAGATGACTCGAGAGGCTCTAATTCGTTGAGCTTGGGGTTGTCTCGTTTTCACCACCTTCACTTGTGCATTTTTTGAACATTGTCCTAGTTCTAACTTCTTCCTAGGAGTTTGCACCGGTGACGCTTCTATCTTACCCAAACTCTTCACAAAGATGGTCTTCTTAGGAATAGAGCAACCCTTGCTCACTTCGAATCCAAGACCTCTTTTGTCACAAGGGCTTTTTCCTACACCAAGTATGTTGTCAAGTTTCTTGGTGCTTGTGGTCATTCTAGTCAATGACTCTTTGGCTTCAACAAGCTCTCTCTTCAAACCCTCTTCATTCCTCTTAGACAAAGCTAGCTCATCTTTTAGCTTGTCTTCTTCCACCATGGATCTTATCACTTCATCATTCAAGTGATCAACTTGTGTTGAAAGCCTAAGTAGTTCTTCCTTTAACCTTTGAATCTCTTTTTCATTCTTTAACTTAGAGCTTTCAAAACTTTCAAAGTTGTCCTTAAGATCCATTTTCTCCACTTGCTTCTTTAGGAGGTCATTGTATGTTGTAAGCTCTAGATTTTCTTCCTCTAAAATCCTTAGAAATCTATCTTTCTTCTTCATGGAGCTTTCAACATTGACTATAAAGTTATGCATATCCATATTCTCTACATTTCCATTTGTAGAGTTAGATAAGGAGTCATCTCCACTAGTGTCATCTTCTAGGCTCTCCTCCTCTCTTATAGATCCAATTTCCTCATCAAGACCTTCACCTTGATCTCTTGAGTCAATAAGTGCCATATCCCAATGCGAAGCAACAACTATCTCCTCTAGAGCTACTTCTTCGACTTTCTCTTCTATGGGATCACTAGCAACGGAATTCTTACCAACAACTTCATTTTCTTCACAATTGGCACCCAATGCCTTGAAGTTATTGATAAGCTCATCATCACTTGATGACTTATCTCCTTCTTCGGAGTCATCACTTTCACTCCAAATGGCGGCCATCATTTTTTCTCTCTTGTTCTTCAAATTCCCACAATCTAGTGAGATATGACCTATGCCACCACACTCAAAGCATTGGATCCCTTTCCTTTCACTATTCTCTTGCCTATGCTCAACCTTCTTGAAAGGAACCCTTTTCTTCAATTCTTGCCCTTTGGATGCATGACCCTTCTTCTCGAATTTTACAAACTTCTTGAATTTTCTCATTAAAAGTGCCATGTCTTCATCCGAGTCATCCTTGTCCTCCTTCTCAACCTTGGAAGCTCTCAAAGTAATCCCTTTTTGCTTCTTTGAAGGAGTGGAGCTAGGACCCTTCCTAGACTCGTAGGCGAGAAGTCTACCTATTACCTCGCTCGGCTTCATGTCCTTAAAATCACTATTTTCTTCTAAAGCCGTCACCTTAGACTCAAACCTCTCGGGAAGCGATCTCATTATCTTTTGCTTGATCCTTCTATCCGAGTAAGGGTCACCAAGTTGATGACTTTGGTTGACAATGTCCATCAACCTAATCTCGAAGTCGTTGAAGCACTCATTCTCCTCCATCCTAAGTGTCTCAAATTGAGTTTGGAGGACTTGAAGTTTGGAGTCCTTCACTACTTCGGTTCCCTCGTGTGCAACCTCTAAGATGTCCCATGCCTCCTTGGCTATCTTAGTGTTCTGAATCAATTTGTACTGATTTTCATCCACTGCACATATGAGGGCGTGCCACGCCTTTTGATTCCACTTGGACAACTCAAACTCAGGTTGTGTCCACTGTGCCTTAGGCTTGAGCACTTCTTCTCCTCCATCCGTGGGAGTCATCATAGGAGGCGAATATCCATCTTCAATGGCCATCCATGCCCTATCATGGATTTGACACACATATGCCTCCATCTTCCCTTTCCATTGGGAGTAATTTATGCCGGTGAGGAGGGGTGGCCGTGTGCTTGAAGCACCCTCATGGTTGCCACCGAATCCACTCATTGTATCAAATGAATGAATGAAATGTATGCAAAATGTATGAATGAGCAAAAATCACACAAATGCACAACACACCTAAAATGAGCTAGGATCACCTAAGTATATCTAGGAACCCGCTCTGATACCAATTGAAAGTTATTAAAAAACTCGAGGCGTGTTCAATATAAAGCTAGAGGGGGGGGTGAATAGATTTTAGCTATTATTACCCAATTTTCGCATGCAAGTCAATTTTACGAAAATGCCCCTACTAGTCAAAAATACATACAAGTGTAATATAGTGCGGAATTTAAATAACACTTGATGTATACGTGGAAACCCAACCACTGGGAAAAACCACGGGCTGTATAGTGCGCCACACTCGGAACTCGAAATCACTAATTGAAATGAAGTTTACAACCTATGTAGACCTCGTCTAACATTCCGGTCTGTAACCCCTCACTTCTACCCAGCGGGCCTTTATTAGCAACCCTATTCCAATTTGCTTGAGGCCTAAGCACTCTTAGCCTCAAGACTTACTTCTCTAAGAAGAGAAACAACCTATGTGAATATATATATGAATATTCAAATAACAAACAAGGCTAGGTAACCTTAGATGCTTATCTAGGATGATGATATAATCAATTTAATCAACCCTAGATATCAATTGCTAAATGACATGTCAAATAGCTTAGCTAATCAAGATTAATTAAAAACCTAATTAGCTATCACAAACAACACTCAATTAATTTTCATCACAAATAATCTCTAACTTGTATCTAGCATATAATCAAAAGCATACAAGTAATTAAAGAGATGTATTAATATGAAAAACACTAAAGTAATATGAAATTAGTGAAGAACATACCAAATAAGATGTGATGATTCAAAACCATGCATGGATCAATTCTATGAAGGCATAGAAGATCAAATATGAAATTTGATGCAAAAGGGAATTGATTTGAGTGTTTAAAGATAGGTTCTTGATTTGATTTTTTCTCAAAAATCTCTCTTGAAAGATTAGGGTTCTAATTGCTCAAGAAACTTCTTCAGAGATTGAGAAAACAAGATATTTATAGACATCAAGAATTGGGCATGTGAAAAGACACTTTTGCCCCTGAAACGCACCGTTCGGCGGTTTCAATCGGCGGCCAGGCCGCCGATGACGACCGCTGAATTGAGCTCGTGAAGAACAGAGCATTAACGGCGGTTTCATTCGGCGGTTACGTGACCGCCGATCCAACCGCCGAATCAAACCCGAGAGATTAAAATCGATCAGGTATGAACGGCGGTTTCGAACGGCGGTCGTGACCGCCGATCTTGACCGCATAATTGCTTCAGACCAATCTGGACTGAAACGGCGGTTTCAGTCGGCGGCCAGGCCGCCGATCATAACCGCCGATCACCAACAATGGTGAAAACCAAGGAGAAGCCAAGGGCATTCTCCATAGGCGGTCTTCGCGCGAAACCAAGCACTCATTAGTGCAAGCGCGGACGTTTCCGAACAATGTCGGGAAACGAATTATAAGGCACATATACACACAACAAGATATATCAACCAAAGTGCTAGTGTGTAAAGTGACATGTGAAGAGATGCACATAAAAATAAGCAAGTATGCAATCATAGCAAGAATGCTAAGTGAGTGTGTGCTACTAAATCTCTTCAAAGAAAAACAAGCACAAGAGATTATACCTTTGGCGTGCTTGAATCTTGAGGTCATGGAAGGGCCTTTGATCTTCAACACTAAACACTTAGACTACCCTTACATTCAAAACCCCAACATGTGGTTTGACCACGAAATAAGCCAATCAAAAAAACGGGAATCCTTACAAGTTCCCCCTTTGGACTCTAATGAACCCGCTCCTTGGGTTAAAAAGCTCCATGATAAGGATGATATCATTGGAGAAGTTAGAGAGGGTGTTAGGACTAGGCGTCAAATAGCTAATCAAATTAGCTACACTTGTTACACCTCTCAAATAGAACCCAAAAAGGTTGATGAAGCCTTGGAAGATGAGTTTTGGGTTCTTGCCATGCAAGAAGAGCTAAACCAATTTGAGAGAAATGAGGTTTGGACTCTTGTTCCTAGACCCAAAAACACCAATGTCATAGGAACTAAATGGGTGTTTAGGAACAAATCCGATGAGGATGGCAACATTGTGCGAAACAAGGCAAGGCTTGTTGCACAAGGATACTCTCAAATTGAGGGTATTGACTTTGAGGAGACTTTTGCTCCCGTTGCCCGTCTTGAGTCCATAAGGCTTCTCTTATCCATTTCTTGTGTGTACAAGTTCAAGTTACAACAAATGGATGTCAAGAGTGCCTTCCTCAATGGCTTATTGCATGAGGAAGTGTTTGTTGAGCAACCCAAGGGGTTTTTGGATCCACACCACCCCTCTCATGTCTATCGCCTCAAGAAGGCTCTATATGGGTTGAAACAAGCACCGAGGGCTTGGTATGAGCGCCTCACTCTTTATCTTGTTGACAATGGCTACTCAAGAGGTAGTGTTGCCAAGACTTTGTTCATCAAGTGCACTAAAGATGAGCTATTCATAGCTCAAATTTATGTTGATGACATTGTATTTGGTTCCACCAACCAATCCAAAGTTAGACAATTTGTTGATGTCATGTCTCATGAGTTTGAAATGAGCATGGTTGGTGAACTAAATTATTTCCTAGGCTTGCAAATCAAGCAAATGCATGATGGGATCTTTATATCCCAAGCTAAGTATGCTAAGAGCCTAGTGAAAAAGTTTGGCCTTGAGAATGCCAAACATTGTGACACACCCATGAGCACCACCTTGAAACTTAGCAAAGATGCAAGTGGAAAGGATGTGGAACAAAGTCTATATCGTGGCATGATAGGTAGCTTGCTTTACTTGACCGCAAGTAGGCCCGATATTTGTTTTAGTGTGGGTGTTTGTGCTAGGTACCAAGCTAATCCCAAAGAGTCTCACCTTGTGGCGGTGAAGAGGATCATTCGGTTTGTGAATGGTACCTCAAATCATGGGATATGGTACTCCTTTGACACTAATCCAAGTCTTGTTGGATTTAGTGATGTCGATTGGGCGGGAAATTGTGATGATAGGAAGAGTACATCGGGCGGTTGCTTCTTCCTTGGGAACAATTTGGTTTCTTGGTTTTGCAAGAAGCAAAACTCAATTTCCCTATCCACGGCCGAGGCGGAATATATTGCCGCCGGTAGTGCTTGCACTCAATTGATGTGGATGAAACAAATGCTAGCCGATTATGGCTTGGAGCAAGGAACTCTTACTTTATTTTGTGATAACATGAGTGCCATTAACATTTCTAAGAATCCCGTCCAACATTCTAGGACAAAGCACATTGACATTAGACACCATTTCATAAGAGAGCTAGTTGAGAGCAAAACCATTGCATTGGAACATGTGGGAACAAATGACCAACTAGCGGATTTGTTTACAAAGCCTTTAGACCCCATTAGATTTGGGAACCTTAGCAAGTCTATTGGGATTTGTCAATTGGGTTGATTTGGTGTGTCTTGACCCCATATGGGGAGCTCAAGCAAAGAGAGCAAAGTTGCATGATCATACATTGTGCCACATTGAGATATTTTATGCCTCTTAGTTAATTGCTTGAGATGATTGGTTGTACATACTTATATGTATTTTTCTAAATAAGTGTGCTACATTGCCTTGCTTGCAATCCATGTCATATCTATGCTCAAACATGCATTTTTGGAATAGGAGATGTACTTCGGAAGTACTTTTTGAATGACCTTTAATTGATCTCCATGACATGATGATTCTTTTTAAATGACATACCTAAGTTGAAAAGTATGAAATGAAAATGTGAAATGTTTGATTGCAAATGTTAAATGCAAATATGTGTGCAAAAGCAATATTGAGACTTAAATCAAAAGGATCCTCATATCCAAAGTCTCTCTTTCTTTATTTGTAGAACAAGGCTACTATCATACGGGTATCTCACCCGGAAAAATCAAATAGGGTGCAAAGTCGCTCATGTCTTGTTTTGCCTATAAAGTTGGATATAGTTGTTTGTCTTGAAATACTAAATTTCTATTTCCTTGCTTTTTCCATGACAAAGGGTGAAATTGGTTTGAATTCTTTTGGAAACCTTTGTTGTTTGCTTTACCAAATACCATTGCTTTGGTCTTAGATGCAACATGTCTTGCATGCAAAGCATTATTGTCACACATTTGTCATAAAATAAAACTCCTTGAATCTCTCTTACTTGATTGAGGTGCATAAAATTGCCTATTTGATTGCATATGTGTTCGTGCTACAAGCTCTCCTTGCTAATGCTTACCTATTAGGGGAGACTCCCTTTGCCTATCTCATGACAAAAAGGGGGAGTAGGTTTGGGGAGAATTTGTGCTTCTAGGCATTGCATTTAGGGGGAGTTGAGAGTGAGTAACCCATGATGGGAGATGATTGCATTTAGGGGGAGTTGCATTGCATTACATTGCTTGTTTGATTTTTTTTTGAAACCTTTTGAAATGACATTTCTTTTGTTATTAGCATCTCTCCCACACTTGTTCTTGGAAGGTATTTTTCTTGTTGATTGTGTGTAGGTTGGATTTCTTTTCTACAAGCTTGGATTTGACTTGAAGATGTTCAAGACTTAGACTAGGAGCTTAATTGTAATGTAGAAAACTTTTGTTGACCAATCTTTTATTTTGTGAGGATGCTATGTGAGTGGTGATTTTGTCACGAAATAGCCAAAGGGGGAGATTGTAAGTGCCTCATTTTTTATTGGCGTATTTCGTTGGCAAAATCACAATGGGGTTCTATATGTAAGGATAGCTTAGGATGGAAGAAAACCTCATTGCATGATCAAGAGCTTCAAGGAAGGTAGATTTCTTGACTTACTCTACTTTGAAGAGATGTAGTTGCACACACACACAACACTTGCATAACTCTTACTTGTATGTTGTGTTTGAAGTTTTTGTGCATCATTGGGTATTTAAATCTCTCTTCTTACATCTTGTGATTATAATGGCATATCTAGTTAGGCTTAGGATGCATTTCTTTTGACCCTTGCACTTTTGTTTGTGTGCTTAAGGGAGTGTGTGCGCTGGTCATGCGCTGGTGTCACCAGCGCAAGCTGACCAGCGCAACTAGTCCAGTGGACTACCGCTGGTCGTGCGCTGGTCTGCACCGGCGCTCTCCTCCAGCGCAACTCCTCCAGTAGGTTGTCGCTGTTGGTGCGCTGGTCGTCACCAGCGCAAGCTCCACCAGCGCATCTCGTCCAGAATGTTGCCGCTGGTCTTGCGCCCTTGAGACGCGCCACTCGTCGAGCGCCCTTGCCAGTTAAAGGGCGTGCGCTGGTGAGTTGCGCTGGTCGTCCAGCGCTTCACCAGCGCAGCTGACGGGAATCTGAACCGTTTTTTTCAAAAACGATGTCACTTCACTTGGATCCCATTTATATATGTCTTGATAGTCTTGGCTCGGTTTCAAGAGCAAAAATTACACTTTTGAGAGCATGGTTGAGTATCTTCAAGCCAAGGTATCAAGACTTCATCTTTAAGCTTCCAAATCACAAAACCCTTCATATTGCATCTTTCATTTATCATCTAGCATAATTCTAGGTTGATTTCATCTAGGGTTTTTAGTTTTGCTCACATGACTTGTATCTAGAACATCATTCTCATATCTATATGTTCTTGCTTTACAAGATAGCTTCTTTATCACTTGAATTGATTCAAGATTGCATCTTTATGACTTGACTTAGTTTCAAGATTGTTTTATTGTGGTTTGTGAGTTGTATTGTGATAGATAATGCATATAGGATTTTGGTTACTTATTTAGTGTTGGTTTATGCATGTCATCTAGTAATATGATATCTAGGATTGTCTAACATGTTCATCCTTGCCTAGATAAGCTTAAAATGTCTAACCTTGCATTTTTAGCATCTTGAGTATTTCACATATTCACCTTAGGTTGTGCTATCTCTTCACTTTAGAGACAAGTCTTGTATTTACCTCTTAGGTAGTTTGCAAGCAAGGGACTAGAGTCACTATTAAAGGCCCGCGGGTAGCAAAGACGGATTAGTAAATTTAGGTGTGATGTGGTCAACCTAATTTGTAATCGTATTTGCAAATAGTGGATTCGAGGTTCTCGTGTGGCGCACATAACAGCCCGTGGTTTTTCCCCGTGTGGGTTTCCACGTAAATATTGTGTGTCCTCAAATTTCCGCACTTGTATGTTTTTTGTATATTGACTAGATTGGGGCTTTTTCATAATTTGGACTAATCTCGAAAAAATTGGGTAAAATTGTTTAAAATCTATTCACCCCCCCTCTAGATTACTTTAGGACACGTTTATTATTTATTTTCAACCTTTAATTGATCTTCATGACATGATGATTCTATTTTGTGACATGCTTAAGTTGAAAAGTATGAGATGAAAAATATGAAACATTTAATTGCAAAATCTTGAATGAAAACTTGTGTGCAATAGCAAAAAGTTGAGACTCAAATAAATAAGGATCTTAAAATCCAAAGTCTCTCCTTCTTTATTGGTAGAACAAGGCTACTATTATACGGGAATCTCACCCGAAAAAATCAAATAGGGTGCAAAGTCGCTCATGTCTTATTTTGCTTATAAAGTTGGATATAGTTGCTCTTCAATATTAAAATGCTTAAATTCTATATCCTTGCTTTTTCCATAATAAAGGGTGAAATTGGTTTGAATTCTTTTGGAAACCTTTGTTGTTTGCTTTGCCAAATACCATTGCTTTTGATCTTGAATGCATAATGTTTTACATGCAAAGCATTCTTGTCACACATCCTTTTCTTAAAATAAAACTCCTTGAATCTCTCTTACTTAATTGAGTTGCATAAAATTGCTTATATATGATTATGCATATGTGCTTGTGCTACAAGCTCTCCTTGCTAAAGCTTACCTATTAAGGGAGACTCCCTTTGCCTATCTCATGACAAAAAGGGGGAGTAAGGTTGGGGAGATTATGTGCCATTCTTGGCATTGCATATAGGGGGAGTTGAGAGAGAGTAACCCATGTTGGAATTGCATTTAGGGGGAGTTGCATTGCATTGCATGATTACATTGTTTTTTATTGTATTATCTTTTTTCCTTGATTAGCAATTGCAATTACTCTTGTTAAGCACCTCTCACACATTTGGTCTTGGAAGGTATATTTCTTGTTGATTGTGTGCAGGTTGGATTTTTCTACATGCTTGGACTTGACTTGAAGTTGTTCAAGACTTAGTCTAGGAGCTTTATTGTAATATAGATAACTTTGTTGACCAATCTTTTTTGTTTTTGTGAGGTTGCTTTGTGAGTGTTGATTTTGTCACGAAATAGCCAAAGGGGGAGATTGTAAGTGCCTCATTTTTTATTGGCGTATTTCGTTGACAAAATCACAATGGGGTTCATTTTGTAAGGGTAGCTTAGGATTGAAGAAATTCTCTCAAGTGCCAAAGAACCTCATTGTGGAATCAAGAATTCCAATGAAGGTAGATTACTTGACCTAACTCTAAATTGAAGAGATTTAGTTTGCACACACACACAACTCTAGCATGCATATGTGATTATTGCTTTTTGGGTATATGATCTTCACTCACACATTTGCACAATTGCATGTATTTTCTATGTGAGAAGCTGCTGAGAAGGCCCAGCCCTTCTCTGCCGCGGTTGCCACTGTCATTGGCGTACCGCAGCACTCAAGTGACAGAGATGTGATATCTCTACCGCAGTACCTGTCGCGGTTGGATAACTGCGGCAGTCAAGCGATAGAGACCTGATGTCTCTACCGCAGTGCAGTTGCCGCAGTCGAACAAACCGCGTTAGTCGATCGACAGCAATAATTTTGCTGTGCCGCGGTTGTTCAACCGCGACAGTCCGTCAGCGAGAAGCTGAAGCGTTTTTTTGTTCAAAATGACATCACTTTACTTGGATCTCATATATATGTGTCTTGATAACCTTTGGTCGGTTTTAGAGAGCAAAAAATCATATCTTTTGAGAGTAAAAAGTTTTCTTCAAAGCAAAGGTATCAAGACTTCATCTTTTAAGCTCCCAAAATACAAACACCCTTCATCTTACATCTTTCATACATCATCTAGCATGATTCTAGGTTGATTTCATTTAAGGTTTTTATTATTGCTCACATGACTTGTATCTAGAATATCATTCTCATATCTATATGTTCTTGTTTTACAAGATAGCTTTTTTATCACTTGACTTGATTCAAGATTGCATCTTAATGACTTGAATAGGTTCAAGATAGTTTCTTTATTGTGTTTTGTGAGTTGTTTGTGGTAGATATTGCATATAGGATTTTGGTTGCCTATTTAGCTATGTTATATGCATGTCATCTAGCAAAATGATATCTAGGAATGTCTAACATGTTCATCCATGCCTAGATAAGTTTAAATGTCTAACCTTGCATTTTTAGCATCTTGAGTATTTCATATCTTCACATTAGGTTGTTTTATCTCTTCTTTTAGAGTCAAGTCTTGTAGTTACTATTGTGATAGTTTTGCAAGCATGGACTAGATTCACTTTTGAAGGCATGCGGGTAGTAGTGGCAGATTAGTAACCGTGTGAGGTTTGACGCGGTCAACCTAGGTTGTAATTGCCTTTACAATTAGTTGATTGAGGTTCGGGTGTGGCGCACTTAACAGCCCGTGGTTTTTCCCGTAAGGGTTTCCACGTAAAAATTCAAGTGTCATTTACTTTCCACATTTTCACACTTGTTTTTAGTTGTTGACTAGTTGGGGTTGTTATTGAAAATTGACTAATCTCGAAAAATGGTAAAAATGGATTACAATCTATTCCCCCTTCCCCCCCCCCCCCCCCCCCCTCTAGATTATATTAGGACACATTTATATATATTTTCATTATTTTCATTATCAATTGATGCCAATTAAGCACACTAGTTCTATGGCATAGGTAATTCAACAACTACCACTCAAATTATTATCAACTATGATTATAGAATGACAATAATAGAGAGATTACAACCTAGAACATAAGAATTAGTCAATAAGCATTAATCATGCAATTACTAACCAAGTTCTCACCAATATAGCTAATCAAATGTTATTAATCAAGGTTACATGCTACTAATTCGTCAATCAACAACATGCATCCATTCAATTTAACTCAATTCAACATTTAATAGCTCAAGATGGATATATAAAAGTAAGATCAATCAATTACGATATAAAGTCTTATGAAAATCAATCCCTCAACATAGAGAGTATTTTACACATACATGTTACATGAATCACAAATAATGGAAAAGGAGTAACCACAAGATGGTAAGCTTCTTGTCTTCAATGAAGCTCCAAGTCTACTTCTTCCAAGCTATGAAGTTCACATGCAACCATGTAATGAGCTTCTAAGTTATCTAGGCTATTCTATGGTGATTTCTAAGCTATTGGGTATAATTTGGTCTAAGTTTGGATATTAGATAGAGTGTTTTAGGTTACAAAAGGATGTATATATATAGGGAACTGTTTTAGGGAAGGTTTGGATGAAATATCCTCAAGGTTGGTCGGTCGGTCATCCTCACGGGTTCAGAACCCCTGTTTCGCGGGTTCATTCCCGCCGAAGGAGCTCGCGGCAATTTCTAGAAGTTGGCCACGAGTTCTGACCTTCTGGCCCGTGGGATTGTTCCAGCGGCATGAAACTGCTGAATCTTGGCAAGTTTGGACGTCTTTGGGCGACCAAGAGGCCGCTGGAATCAAGCTTGAAGGCTTGAACGTCCATGGAGGTTGGTGGATTTGGTGGAGAGTGAAATTTCAGCATTGAAGGCTCAAAGTGGTGACAAACTGACTGGAAGGAGACCGGCTGCCGATCTGGGTGGAGGTTGGCCGGAAAGAGCACTGAAAACGGGTCAGAAATCGACTGAAAATGATCGGGTCTGAACAGGGTCAAAGCCGGGTCACCAGGTCGTCGGGTCGGGTCGGGTCGGGTCGGGTCGGGTAGGGTCGTGTCGTCGTGCCCGGCTAGAGGTAGAAGAAGGGGTGACGTCATGCTGACGCACGCGACACCCAAAACGGCGTCGTTCTGCTTACTAACGTGGCGCTGATGCCTGCCTTGGCTGGCGAATTACATTCTGCACCCCTGATCTTCTCCTTATTCACAGAATGGTCAACATTTCTTTGAATATTTCACTTTAGCCCCTGATTTCTTCATAATTACCATAATGCCTTTGAATTCCTCTAATTACCTGAAACACTTATTTACACCCTATTAAATACACAAAAATGCTCGGAAACAAATACAAAAGATAGGAAAAGGGAGAGCTAAATGAGAACATTTATAGCGTGATCACCTTCCCATGAGGCTCAAGCACCCTCACGTGAAGGTGGCTCAAATGGCCTTTGGCCATTTGCCTCCTTCGTGTTCCTCTCGCGTTCTTTGACCATTCTCCGGCCTCCGAACTCTGAATTCTAATCCGTTTTTGAATTACGAACCATGACTCCCTCATGCACAAGGAAGACTATGAAACTTTCACAAAATGTTATGAATTCGACTCGATACATGAAGACGAAGACAACACATTGTATGAGAATGTAAAGTAGCATAGCTTCCTAGTTTGAACTCGAAAACTAATGAATGAGTAACC
This sequence comes from Acer yangbiense, assembly GCA_008009225.1. Classification (NCBI taxonomy): domain Eukaryota; kingdom Viridiplantae; phylum Streptophyta; class Magnoliopsida; order Sapindales; family Sapindaceae; genus Acer; species Acer yangbiense. The sequence goes on along the minus strand of CM017766.1, from coordinate 36,651,051 downwards.
GAAACGATTAGAACTCAAAAAGGAATCATATGAGATCATTTTCAAGTCCAAAACAATAAAACAAAAACAAATAAACACAATGTAACACATGTATGCCATTTCCTAAAGCTAATCCTAGAACATGCAATTTCACAATGTTTATCAAATTAAATCTAATGCATGTGCATACTTCAACAAGTGTGTGAATGTGTTATACCAAATGCACTCTATGATGTAAGGACACAAATGAATGAGTTGTGTGTGTGTGCGCTTACGCCTTGCAAGAGGAAGAAGTATCTTGATACCTAAGCATCCAAGTAAGCGTTTTTCCTCTTGAAGACGATATTTGCATGAGAAGTTGCTTTTCTCCTTTGAAGCACAAATCAACTCAGAACCACCTAAGCAACTAACCATTACAAATAAAGAATTTTTTGCAATGGAATCAAGCCAATACAAATCTAGGACCTTACATATATATATATTCCAATGAGGACTTTTTACAATGCACACTTTAAGCACCTTTGATGAAATTGCATAAAATATATAGAATCTTGATTTGATTTTTTGTACAGATAGTGAAAACATTGAAATACATTTATGGAAATAAATTGAAAAAAATTTGGGTGCAAGAACTAATTTTTTTCCCTTTTTTTTGAAGATAAAACATTTAAAAATAGGGAAATATAAGGAAAAATAGTTCTCAAATCCAAAAATTTTCAATTTTTTTACTAAATGTGTATTTTAATTTTATTAGGATGTATACAAAAAATCTCATCGAAAAACATTTGATTACAAGCAATTTCTTCAAATGTGCTTAAAGTGTGCATTGTAAAAGTCCTCATTGGAAAATTACTATATATATATATATACACGCGCACACACACACACACACACACATATATATATATATATATATATATATATATATATAGGGGCAGGATCCATGGCCCCATTTTCTTATACAATTTTTGACACAGCTATTGGATCTTGCTTCTTCTAATGGATAGGATTTGTAAGGACCTCCATTTTATGATTGGCTTATTTCATGACAAACTACATTTAGGGATGATTTTGTAATGGGTAGCTTAGGTCCTAAATGACTAGTTTCCAAGCATCTCCATGACTTCAAGAGCAAGAGCAAAAGGTAAATTACTTAACTTGCCTCTTGAAGAGATTTAGTTGCACACACACACACTACATGCATGCTTTGTTCATCTTGTATTTGTGTTCTAATTGCTTATATATGTGCATCATTTACACAATCACACTTGCATTTCGTTGTATAGATCTAAGTGTGGTTTTGTGTGATGTAATTCATTTATGTTTGTGTGATCGGAAACGTCCGCGCTTTCAAGATGCTGTTCATGTCTTAGTGCAATGGTTGACCATTTAAAAAGGTCCCATTCTTCTCTTGGATTAGTGTTAGTTATGGTGTGGTTGAATGGAGTAAGGTGTCTTGTTTCAAAAGATTGGATTTCAATGTTTCAAATGTTTTTCAAAACTAACCTTTGCATGGTCTTGTGACCATAACGTTTTATACAAAGTTTCGAAATGAGTTTTAAAATTTTTTGTTCAAACTAGAAACCCATACCTTTCCAATGGTATATTATTTGTAATATTTTGTGACTGTTTGGATAGGTTTTGAAATCTCCAAAGTGACAACCAAAACAGGGCAACTCTGTTGTTGTCCATTTCTGACATTCGGTTACTCAAATGACCATATCTTTTTCTATAGATATCAAAATGTCATTCCGTAAAATGGAATAGAAAGTAGACATCCATACCTTTCCAACGATATATTATTCGATAGGTTTCAATGTTGTTTGGTCATATTTTGAGTTGCTCAAACATAGAGTTGTTGCGTTGTCGTGAAGGTCACCATCGTAGGGAGCGACCGAGATGTTCGCTGTCCAACAGTTGCTGTCATAGGGAGTGACCTTTGCACTGAAATTGGAACAAAATTTTTGTAAGACACTTCAAAACGTCGTAGTTTCATTCAGGGTTCATATTTAAACCCGATCTTCTCTCCACTTCGTTCGTGTGAGTTCAAAATTGATATTTAGTGAGAGAAAGCACTCTTCTAGAGAGATAGACTCCCAAGAACTCATCTTTGCTCATCCAAACCCAAAATCCATCATCTTCATGCATCATTAAGCATTCTTAGGCATGGGTCTTCATCATTAAGTTGACTTGGTAAGTTGAACAAAAACCCCATCTTTGTTATTTGTTCATACCTTCCAAGATTGTATTTTTATTGCATATATAGTTGATTAAATTCTAGGATTCTCTTTATTTCACATCTTTATGAGTTTCCTTGTATGATTGGGTTTGTATTGTGATAGCTAGCATTTAGGACCATTTTTCCCTTTAGCTAAGTCTCTATGCTTTGCATTTAGACAATGTTTATTAGGACTCATTGATTGCATTCATTAATTGCATATTTATTGTCCTTACCATGTTTAATGACAACTTGTGTTGATTTGGCTTTGTTTGATGATTAGGTCTTAGACTTGTATGTCTTCTTCTAGTTAGGTCATTATGAGCATTTATATAGACATATTGATATCTAGGATTGTTCTCATTGACATCTTGAATTCCTAGATAAGCATTTAGTGTAGCCTAGTATCATTTGTATTTTGGATATTGTCATATATTCACATAGGTTATTGATCTCTTCATTGAGAGTTAAGTCTTGTGACTACCGGTGTGTAGTGCTCAAGCACCTTTGGTCTAGAGTCACTATAAAAGGCCTGCGAGTAGTAGTGGTGGGTTAAGGGTCGAGAATGGTGTGACTAAAGGTCAACCTAGGTTGTAAACATCATTACATATAGTGGATTTGAAGACCGTGTGTGGTTAGTATAATAGCTCGTGGTTTTTCTTTGTTGAAGGTTTCCACGTAAAAATCAAGTGTTCTTTAATTTCCGCACTTTACACTTAATTTACTTTATAGTGTGTTTGGGTTTTTTATATGTTAATGTAAGGTTCCCATTTGTTGATTGGCTCATTTCATGGACAAACCACATCTAGGGGTTCTTTGTAAGGGTAACCTAAGTATCGGTCTTATTGTTCGAAGCCCTTTGAAGACCTCGTGTTGATAAGCACCGAAGGTAAATTTCTATGTGCTTACTTTTCTTTGAAGAGATTAGTTGCACACACACACTTAACATTCATTGCATATGTGTGCATTCTCTTCACTTGTCACATTTCACACTTGCACTTATTTATTATATTTTGTTGTGTGTAATTGTGGCATGTTGTCGTGTAATTCGTTTCCCGATAACTTTCGGAAACGTCCGCGCATGCACTAGAATGTGCTTGGTTTAGCGCGAGGACCGCGTATGGAGAATGCCCTTGGCTTCTCCTTGGTTTTCACCTTTCTAGGTGATCGGCGGTTATGATCGGCGGCCTGGCCGCCGAATGAAACCGCCGTTTTAGTCCAGATTGGTCTGAAGCATTTCTGCGGTTAAGATCGGCGGTCACGACCGCCGTTCGAAACCGCCGATTCAAGACCTGATTGATTTATCTCTCGGTCTAATTCGGCGGTTGAATCGGCGGTCACGAAACCGCCGTTCATACTTGATTGATTTTAATCTCTCAGGTTTGATTCGGCGGTTGGGATCGGCGGTCACGAAACCGCCGAATGAACCGCCGTTTATGCTCTGTTCTTCACGAGCTCAATTCGGCGGTCATGATCGGCGGCCAGGCCGCCGATTGAAACCGCCGATCGGCACGTTTCTTTGAAACTTACTTAAACGACCACACTTTGATTTGGCCCCCTATATATATGCCATTTTGTCTTTAGGTCAATCAAGAGAGTTCATATTCAGAATTCATACTTAGGATATTTTTCAAAGAGAAGAAAAATTCCAAGAACTCATTTTTTATTACTCAAACACTTTTTCATGATCATCAATCATCATCTAGCATCATCCTTGATCTTCTAGATGTCATCTTGCATGGATTCTTCATCATACTTTGCTTGGTAAGCTTTTCACTAATATCTTACATATTTTGTGTTTCTCTTAGCTAGCAATCTCAATTAATTACTTGTATGTTATTTTATATACTTTGAATACAAGTTTGAGATTAGTATGATGTATGTTTGAGAAGTTTTTTTGTGATAGCTAATTAAGTTTTGTACTTAATCTTGATTAGCTAAACTATTTGACATGTCATTTAGTTTTGATATCTAGGATTATTCTAATTGCATATTAATCATCTTAGATAAGCATATAGGGTTTCCCTTGCTCTATGTTGCATTTGGATATTCATATATTCACTTAGGGTTGTTATTCTCTTCATAGAGAAAGTAAGTCTTATGTGTAGCATCCGGGATTAGGTTGCTTAGATCGCAAGCAAATTGGACTAGGTTCACTCATACCGGGATTAGGTAGGTGTGTGATTTCTTCCGGGATTAGGTTGTAATTGTTTACACATTTAGTGGATTCGAGGTTCGAGTGTGACTAGCCCGTGGTTTTTCCCGTGAGGGTTTCCACGTAAAAATCAAGTGTTATTTAATTTCCGCATTTTATACTTGATTTATTGCTTTATCTATTTAGGGGTAATTTCATAATTTTGACTAACACGAGAAATTGGGTAAAAAACTTAAAATCTATTCACCCCCCCTCTAGATAGTTTTATACACACCGTGCTATAATATGTTTCAATTGGTATCAGAGTGGGTTCCTAGACATACATAGGTGATCCTTGCTTTTTTGGTGTGTTTTACATTTTGTGTGATTTTTGATCATTCATACATTTGCATTCATTTCATTCATTCATAAACACTATGAGTGGAAACGGTGGAAATGGTGGTGGCCACGAAGGTGCTTCTAGCACAAGTCCTCCACTTCTTACCGGTTTAAATTATTCCCAATGGAAAGGGAAGATGGAATCCTACATATGCTAAATTCATGACCGTGCATGGATGGCGGTGGAAGACGGATATGATCTACCCATGATGACTCCCGGTGGTGGAGGAGAAGAAGTTTTGAAGCCTAAGGCGCAATGGAACGCGCAAGAGTTTGAGGCTTCCAAGTGGAATAGGAAGGCTATGCATGCCATCATGTGTGCAATGGATGAGAATCAATACAAGCTTATTCAGAATACTCAGATTGCAAAAGTGGCATGGGACATCCTTCAAGTTGCACATGAGGGAACCGAGGTGGTGAAGGAGTCCAAGCTTCAAGTCCTCCAAACTCAATTTGAGCTACTTAGGATGGGAGAGGATGAATGCTTCAATGACTTCGAAATCAAATTGATGGACATCGTAAATCAAAGCCATCAACTCGGAGACCTGTATTCGGATAGGAGAGTCAAGCAAAAAATTATGAGATCTCTCCCCGATAGGTTTGAATCAAATGTGACGGCCATAGAAGAAAATAGTGGCTACATGGATATGAAGCCAAGTGAGGTGATTCGACGTCTCCTTGCATATGAGTCTAGGAAGGCTCCTAGCACCACTACTCCTTCTAAAAAGTCTAAAGGAATAGCTTTGAAAGCATCTAAGGATGCAAAGGAGGCAAAGCATGACTCGGATGAAGACCTTGCCTTATTCGTGAAAAGGTTTAATAAGGTTATGGGGTTCAAGAAGAAGAAGGGATTTGGGTCAAGAGGACAAGACTTGAAGAAAAAAGGTTCCTTCAAGAAGTTTGAGCCTAGACAAGAGAGGACCGAAAGGAAAGGGGTCCGATGCTTTGAATATGGTGGGATTGGTCACTTTGCCCCCGAATGTGCTAATCACAATGAAAAGAAGAAGAGCAAAGTGATGGCCGCCACTTGGAGTGGGAGTAGTGATGACTCAATGAGGAAGATGAGTCTTCAAGTGAAGAAGAGCTCATGGCTAACTTCCTAGCTTTTGCCTCATCTCACAAGAGCAAAAGTGCTAGTGAGAGAGAGGAAATGAGTCAAGAGGAAATTGACTCTAGTGAAGTAGAAAGTGACTCCTCTTCTAAGTCCATAAAGAAATTTGTGGAGCAAAAGGTGCTTGCTAAATACCATGCCGAGTTCAATGATTTAGCAATTAAAAGCACAAGAAAGATTGAGAGGTTAAGAGAAGAGAACCTTGAACTTTCGGCTCACAATGACCACTTAAGTGAACAAGTGGAAAGATTGAAGAGGAGAGAGGATAAGTTAATTGAGGAGTTAGACTTATCCAAGAGAAGTGAAGAAGGCTTGAAGAGGGAACTTGTAGAAGTTAAAGGGTCCTTGGCTAGGATAGATTCTAGCACCAAGAAGCTTGACCATATGCTTGGTGTTGGAAAGAGTCCATGTGACAAGAGGGGTCTTGGGTATGAAGATGACAAGAAGATCTTTACCTCTAACAAGACCGTGTTTGTCAAGAGCTTGAAGAAAGAAGAAACTTCATTTGTGCAAATTCCTAGGAAGAAGTTAGAAATAGGACAAAGTTCAAATGCTCAAGTGAAGATGGGACCAAGAAGGCAACCTCAAGCTCAACCCCCTAGGGTCCCTCAAGCCAACTTTCCTCAACAATTGGCTCACAAAGGAAAGAGACCAATCATGCAACCTCAAGCTTGGAAGCAACCTAGACCGGTTCATCAACGAAGATGGATTGAACCCACTTATCCACAAAGACATGGACGAGCTCCCATACGTGCACAAAGACAAGGTATGATTCCTTTTTTCATCCCTATTTGTCACTTTTGTGGATGTGATGGTCATATTAGACCAAATTGCTTTCAATATATTAAAATGTGTAGAACACGAAGCATGATTGAAAAGAGAAAGAATAGAGCCAAGATGCATGTTCCTAGGAATGATAATTTTACTTTGCATGATCCTAGGACATCTAGAGCCCATGTACCAAAGGCCACTAAGAAAGCTAAAATTGTTGCTAAGTGGATTAGAAAGAATGAAAATGTTTGCCATGTTGCACAAATAGCCTTGAAGGCAAATTCTTCTAATTTTTGGTATTTGGATAGTGGGTGCTCTAGGCACATGACGGGAAACAAGAGTTTCTTCGAGACTCTTGTTATGGAGGAAGGTGGAAATGTCACTTTTGGTGATGGATCCAAAAGAAATGTTGTAGGGAAAGGAACCATTTCCGTCCCCAGATTACCCTCCTTATCCAATGCTTTATTTATTGATGGCTTAAAAGCCAATTTAATAAGCATTTCACATCTTCGTGATGAAGGATATTCCGTCTTGTTTTCTAAAGATTATTGCTCTATCCTAAAACCCGATGGACAAACCTTGTTGAAGGGCATGAGATCTAGCGACAATTGTTATTGTCTTGAAGCTAGTATTGTTTCTAATCATGTGTCCATGGATGAGCAAATTGAGTTGTGGCATGAAAGACTTGGCCACATGAACTTTAGGGATCTACGGACCCTTGGAAAGTTCAATTGTGTGCATGGCCTCCCTAAGCTTGGGAAGAAAGCCAATGGTGTTTGTGGACCTTGCCAACAAGGAAAGCAAACTAAAAGCATGCACAAAAAGGGTAAGTATCTCACCACCAAGGAGCCTCTTAAGCTTCTCCACATGGACCTCATGGGTCCTATGCAAACCGAAAGTTTGGGTGGAAAGAGATACATTTTTGTATGTGTTGATGATTTCTCGAAGTTCACATGGACATATTTTCTTAGAGAAAAATCCGAAACTTTTGATAAGTTTAAAATGCTTTGTAATAAAATACAAAATGAAATGAACTCTAATATTAAAAGCATAAAATGGATTAGAAGTGACCATGGGAGGGAATTTGAGAATGCTACTTTTGAAACCTTTTGTAATGGTTTAGGCATCTCCCATGAGTTTTCGGCTCCTAGGACACCTCAACAAAATGGAGTTGTTGAGAGGAAAAATAAGGTCCTTCAAGAGATGGCCCGTGTGATGTTGCTTAGCAACAATGTCCCTAGGAACCTATGGGCCGAAGCCATCAATACGGCTTGCTATATAGGAAATAGAGTTTTCCTAAGGCCCAGTACTAGAAACACCTCCTATGAGTTATGGAAAGGCAAGAGGCCAAATGTTAGCTACTTCCACACTTTTGGAAGCAAATGCTACATTTTGAATGACCGTGATCAACTTGGCAAATTCGATGCTAAGAGTGATGAGGGTATTTTTATTGGCTATGCCTTGAATAGTAGAGCCTATAGAGTTTTCAATTTAAAGACTCAAGTCTAATGATCATGAGGAGGAGGTTATTTTTAGTGATGTTTCTCCTTTGGAGAAGGTTGTGGTGTCTCCTAATGATGGGACATCTAATGTCAACAATGATGACACACAACATATTGATAGAGTTCCTCTCTTGGACTCTAAAGAACCCGCTCCATAGGTTAGGAAACTCCATGATAAAGAAGATATCATTGGAGAGGTTAATGAGGGTGTTAGGACTAGACGTCAACTTGCTAATCTTATTAGCTACACATGCTACACCTCTCAAATTGAACCCAAAAAGGTTGAAGAAGCCTTAAATGATGAATTTTGGGTTCTTGCCATGCAAGAAGAGCTAAACCAATTCGAAAGGAATGAGGTTTGGACTCTAGTTCCTAGGCCTAAGACCACTAATGTCATAGGCACTAAATGGATATTTAGGAACAAATCCGATGAGGATGGCAACATAGTGCGGAACAAGGCTAGACTTGTAGCACAAGGGTACTCTCAAATTGAGGGTATCGACTTTGAGGAGACATTTGCTCCCGTTGCCCGTTTAGAGTCTATTAGGCTTCTCTTGTCCATTTCTTGTGTGCACAAGTTCAAATTGCACCAAATGGATGTCAAGAGTGCCTTCCTCAATGGCTTCTTGCAAGAGGAAGTGTTTGTTGAACAACCCAAGGGGTTTGTGGATGCTCACCACCCCAACCATGTCTATCGCCTCAAGAAGGCACTATATGGGTTGAAACAAGCACCGAGGGCTTGGTATGAGCGCCTCACTCAATTTCTTGTTGACAATAACTACACAAGAGGTAGTGTTGACAAGACACTATTCATCAAGAGAGACAATGATGAGCTTTTCATAGCTCAAATATATGTCGATGACATAGTGTTTGGCTCCACCAACAACACCAAGGTCCAACAATTTGTTGATGTTATGTCTCATGAATTTGAGATGAGTCTTGTTGGTGAGCTTAATTACTTCCTAGGTTTGCAAATTAGGCAACTAGATAATGGGATTTTCATAACCCAAGCCAAATATGCCAAAAACCTTGTGAAGAAGTTTGGTCTTGAAAAAGCCAAACATTGTGACACTCCTATGAGCACCACTTTGAAGCTAAGCAAGGATGCTAGCGGTAAAAGTGTGGACCAAACCTTATATCGTGGCATGATAGGGAGCTTGCTCTATTTGACCGCAAGTAGGCCCGATATATCATTTAGTGTAGGAGTTTGTGCTAGGTACCAATCCGATCCCAAGGAGTCCCATCTCTCTTGGTTAAGAGAGTCATTCGCTTTGTGAATGGGACTTCCAACTATGGGATTTGGTACTCATTTGACACTAATCCTAGTCTTGTAGGATATAGTGATGCGGATTGGGCAGGAAATTGTGATGATAGGAAGAGCACATCGGGCGGTTGCTTCTTTCTAGGCAACAACTTGGTGTCTTGGTTTTGCAAGAAGCAAAACTCGATTTCCTTGTCCACGGCGGAAGCCGAGTACATAGCCGCGGGGAGTGGATGCACTCAACTTATATGGATGAAGCAAATGCTAGTAGATTACGAATTCAACCAAGGTACTCTCACTCTCTTTTGTGATAACATGAGTGCCATTAATATTTCCAAGAATCCGGTGCAACATTCTAGAACTAAGCATATTGACATCCGCCATCACTTCATTAGAGAGCTTGTTGAAAATAAATGCATAGTACTTGAACATGTAGGTACTAATGATCAACTTGTGGACCTATTTACTAAACCCTTAGATGCTACTCGATTTAAAATTCTTAGTAGATCTATTAGGATATGTCTTGTGGAGTGATGTTCTATGATTGACCCCATATGGGGAACTCAAGCAAAGAGAGCTAGTTTGCATTCTTGTCACTTGCAAAAAATTTGAAATATCTTATGCCTCTTCTTTTAATTGCTTGAGTAAGCTTGGTTGCACATATGTATATATGTTTTCAATTCAATAAGTGTGAACCTTGCTTGTTTACAATCCATGTCATATTTATGTTCAAACATGCATTTTTGGACTAGGAGATGTATATAGGAAGTATGATTTGAATGGCCTATGATTATCTCCATGACATGATGATTCTTTAATAACATGCTAATGTCAAATGAAAAAGCATGAAATTCATATAACATGCTCACATGAAAAGCATGAATTGATGATTGCATATTCTTAAAAATGCAAAACTTGTGTGAAAGCTATGAGACTCAAAATGAATAAAGGATCTTGTATCCGTTCAAAGGAATTTATATTCCAAATGTCTCTCTTTCTTTATTGGTTGAACATGGCTACTATCATACGGATATCTTATCCGGAAAAATCAAAAAGGGTGCAAAGTTGCTCATGCCATGTTTCGCTTATAAAGTTGGATATAGTTGCTCTTATATTGAAATCAATGTATTCTATATCCTTGCTTTACTCATGACATTGGTGAAATTGGTTTGAATTCCTATTAGAAACCTTTGTCATTTGCTTTGCCAAATACCATTGTATTTTGGACTTGAATGCTACATGTCTTGTATGCAAAGCATGTTTGATTCACACATTTTCTTTCAAATAAATCTCCTTGTTTCTCTCCAATTAATTGAGATGCATAAAGTGACTTATATTAATTATGCAAATCTTGCATGCTACTATCTCTCGTTACTATGAGTGACCCGGTTTCATGAAAAAAAGGGGGAGTAGTATATGGTAAGGGGAGATGCAAATTGGTGTTGCAATTGTGCACATTGGGGAGATAACACATTGAGGAGGAGTAACCCTTTGAGGGGGAGCATTGCATTTATCATACATTACATATATTTTGTAATAATGTGCCTAAATTCTAAAAATGCAAATGCTTGTTTTGATATCACTTGATTAATCTCACATTTCACTTGTATTGGAAAACATAGAAATCTTATTTACAGGGCTTGATTATTCTACAAGAGATTGAAGACTTGAAGTTTTATTTTCTTATCTCTTTGTGTTGTAGAATATCATAGTTGTCCCATAGTTTCTATTTCTTTGTGAGGAATCAATGTGAGTGGTGGTTTTGTCACGAAATAGCCAAAGGGGGAGATTGTAAGGTTCCCATTTGTTGATTGGCTCATTTCGTGGACAAACCACATGTAGGGGTTCTTTGTAAGGGTAGCCTAAGTATCGGTCTTATTGTTCGAAGCCCTTTGAAGACCTCGTGTTGATAAGCACCGAAGGTAAATTTCTATGTGCTTACTTTTCTTTGAAGAGATTAGTTGCACACACACACTTAACATTCATTGCATATGTGTGCATTCTCTTCACTTGTCACATTTCACACTTGCACTTATTTATTATATTTTGTTGTGTGTAATTGTGGCATGTTGTCGTGTAATTCGTTTCCCGATAACTTTCGGAAACGTCCGCGCATGCACTAGAATGTGCTTGGTTTAGCGCGAGGATCGTCTATGGAGAATGCCCTTGGCTTCTCCTTGGTTTTCACCTTTCTAGGTGATCGGCGGTTATGATTGGCGGCCTGGCCGCCGAATGAAACCGCCGTTTCAGTCCAGATTGGTCTGAAGCATTTCTGCGGTTAAGATCGGCGGTCATGACCGCAGTTCGAAACCGCCGATTCAAGACCTGATTGATTTATCTCTCGGTCTAATTCGGCGGTTGAATCGGCGGTTGAATCGGCGGTCACGAAACCGCCGTTCGAAACCGCCATTCATATCTTATTGATTTTAATCTCCCAGGTTTGATTCGGCGGTTGGGATCGGCGGTCACAAAACCGCCGAATGAACCGCCGTTTATGCTCTGTTCTTCACGAGCTCAATTCGGCGGTCATGATCGGCGGCCAGGCCGCCGATTGAAACCGCCGATCGGCATGTTTCTTTGAAACTTACTTAAACGACCACACTTTCATTTGGCCCCCTATATATATGCCATTTTGTCTTTACGTCAATCAAGAGAGTTCATATTCAGAATTCATACTTAGGATATTTTTCAAAGAGAAGAAAAATTCCAAGAACTCATTTTTTATTACTCAAACACTTTTTCATGATCATCAATCATCATCTAGCATCATCCTTGATCTTCTAGATGTCATCTTGCATGGATTCTTCATCATACTTTGCTTGGTAAGCTTTTCACTAATATCTTACATATTTTGTGTTTCTCTTAGCTAGCAATCTCAATTAATTACTTGTATGTTATTTTATATACTTTGAATACAAGTTTGAGATTAGTATGATGTATGTTTGAGAAGTTTTTTGTGATAGCTAATTAAGTTTTGTGCTTAATCTTGATTAGCTAAACTATTTGACATGTCATTTAGTTTTGATATCTAGGATTGTTCTAATTGCATATTAATCATCTTAGATAAGCATATAGGGTTTCCCTTGCTCTATGTTGCATTTGGATATTCATATATTCACTTAGGGTTGTTATTCTCTTCATAGAGAAAGTAAGTCTTGTGTGTAGCATCCGGGATTAGGTTGCTTAGATCGCAAGCAAATTGGACTAGGTTCACTCATACCAGGATTAGGTAGGTGTGTGATTACACATTTAGTGGATTCGAGGTTCGAGTGTGGCTTACTTACTAGCCCGTGGTTTTTCCCGTGAGGGTTTCCACGTAAAAATCAAGTGTTATTTAATTTCCGTATTTTATACTTGATTTATTGCTTTATCTTTTTAGGGGTAATTTCGTAATTTTGACTAACACGAAAAATTGGGTAAAAAGCTTAAAATCTATTCACCCCCCCCCCCCTCTAGATAGTTTTATACACACCGTGCTATAATTTGTTTCAGTTAACATTGACTAGTAAAAAAATTGGTAATAATCGATTAACAACACATTCACCCCCCCCCCCCCCCCCCCCCCCCCCCCCCCCCCCCCCCCCCAAAGTTGTTTAGACACACGCTTTATTATATTTTCAATTGGTATCAAAGCGGGTTCCTAGACATAATCAGTTGATCCTTGCTTCTGTTTGTGTCTCTTGCTTTTGTGTGTTTTGATTGCTATATTCATTTGCATACATTCACTCAAACACTATGAGTGAATTTGAGACTAGCAAAGAGGGAGCGTCGAGCGTGAGGCCACCATTGCTCAAGGGTGACAATTACTCCTCGTGGAAGGGGAAGATAGAGTCCTATCTATCAGCGATAGATGATAGGGTATGGATGGTGATTTAGGACGGATACATACCTCCCACCGTGACCGCCGAAGATAGAAGCATTATACCCAAGCCCAAGGCTCAATGGAGTACCAAAGAGTTTGGAGCTTCAAAGTGGAACAACAAGGCTATGCATGCCTTGCTTTGTGCAATGGATGCGAGTTAATATAAACTCATCCAAATCATTAAAAATGCACATGAAGCTCGGAAAATTTTGGAGACGGCACATGAGGAAACTGAAGTGGTGAAAGACTCCAAGCTCCAAGTTTTTCAAACCCTATTCGAGACTATTAGGATGGAGGAGCATGAGTGCTTCAATGACTTCCAAGTGAAGATGATGGACATCGTCAATCAAAGTCATCAACTAAGTGACCCATACTCGGATAAGAGGATCAAGCAAAAGATCATGAGGTCACTACCTCTTAGATTTGAATCCAAGGTGACGGCGCTTGAAGAGAATAGTGACTTCAAGAAGATAAAGCCGAGTGAAGTGATTGGAAGGCTCCTAGCCTATTAGTCTAGGAAGGCTCCTACAACCTCACCTCCTAAGAAGTAAAAGAATATAGCCTTGAAGGCCTCTAAGGCTGAGAAGGAGGATGATGATTCGAATGAAGACCTGGCTCTAATGGTGAAGAAATTCAAGAAATTCTTAAGGCTACAAAAGATTGACTCCAAGAAGGTTGAGCCAAGCCAAAAGAAGTCTTCAAGAAAAAGCAGTCAATGCTTTGAATGTGGAGGATATGGGCATATCTCCAAGGTTTGTGGTAACTTGAAGAACAAGAAAAATGGAAAGGAGATGGCCACCTTATCAAGTGATAGTGAGAGTGTAGAAAACTTTTCGAGTGATGAAGAGCTTGCAATTTACTACACGACCTTTGGAGCCTCTCATATAGATGCTGGAGAAGAAGGCAAAAATGCCTCAATTTGTGACCTTAAAGAAGGAATAGATGAGGTAGTAGCTAAAGATGTGGATGTTGTAGCTACTCATTGAGAAGTTGCTTGTATGACATCAAATGACCAAAGCAAAGGTCTTGATTAAGAAGTTGACTCAATTAGTAAGAGGAAATGTGATGAGTGTTGCTCATACTTAAGTGACGATGATAACTCTAACTTGGAGAGTTTTGACAACAAGGAAATAATGAGTTAAGAGGATTTCATGACATTCTTTCATGACTCCTTGAAGAAGAAGAAGAAAAAGAAAGAGATTTTTAGGTTAAAGGAAGATAACCTTCAACTAAGAGAAAAGGTGATTCTCTTAGATGGGGAAGTAAAACTTGTCAAAGAAAATGAGGACAAGTTGAAGAAAAAACTTGAAGAAGCAAGGATGTCACTTGCTAAATTCACTTCGGGTACAGAGAAGCTCAACATTATGCTAGGTTGTGGGAAGATGCCTAGTGACAAGAGAGGCCTAGGTTTTGTTGATGAGGAAGTCACACCATCATCCAACATGACAATTTTTGTGAAGGAAATTGTTCCTAAGTTACCTCCTCAATCTTCTCACCATAAGAAGACTCTTAAAGTGGGTGAATCTTCTAAGAGTGCTCCTTTGAAGATTGTCAAGGACAAAGAGATGAGGTATCTATAAGTTTTGAAGAAGCCTAAGATCAAGCAACCTCAAGCTCAAGGCAAAAGCTTAGCTTCACCTCCTCAACACCCTAGGAGGAAGATTGATCTTAGAGAGTCATCCAAGAATGGCCAAATGAATATGCCAACAAAGGGTGAAGCTCAATCTCAACATACAAGAGCTTCATACCCAAGCTTTGCACAATTAAGAAGGCATGTTCAACTGGCTCAACCACCTCAACAAGCTAGACCATAAAGGTGCCACCACTCGGCTCAAGCTCCAAAGAGAAGCAAACCGATGCACCATCAAAGACAACCACTATAAGAAAACAGGGCTATTGGGACGATTTTTTTTTTCATCCCAATAGCCTAAAATTCGTCCCTATAGACCTATTGGGACGAAAAAAATTCGTCCTACCGCCTCAAATGGGTCGCAATAGGTTCTTTGGGACGAAAATTGAAATTCGTCCCTAAAAACTACCTATAGGGATGATTTTTGTTCATCCCAATTGATAATATATAGGGACGAAATTATTCATCCCCATAGACAACTTGTATGGACGAATTGTATTTTTAACCCCTTTGACAACCTGCAGGGATGAAATATTTCATCCCTTTAAATAATTTTTCGTCCATTTAGATATCCTATAGGGACGAAATAAAAAATAAATAAAAAATTGGTTTGTTGCCTTCAAATGACACCCACACCCACAATGACCCACCCACCACGCACCAGCTCCATCTCATCACACACAAATCACAAATAATTGTTATGATCATGGTGTGTTAAACCTATCACTCAGGTGTAGTGGTGTAAAAGTGGGCTGGCACGGCCCATTTGTGCCGGGCCAAAAAAGCCTGTTTTTGAAAACGGGCTCGGCCTAGCACAGCACACCCTTTTTTGTGTGCCAGGCCGGGCCGGCCCGACCCGTTTTATAAAATAAGGAGCCCAGCAAGGGGCCGGCCATGTATGTGTCGGGCCGGCACGCAGGCTTTTATTTATTTATTTATTTATTATTATTATTATTTATAAATATATTGTTTAAACAATTTAAATTATGTAATTTTAATTGTAATTTGTCTATCTTATTTATTATTTTAGTGTAATAAAAAAAAGATAAATTTATTATTTTATTTAACAAAATAATTCAAAGAATAAATAAAGATAAAATATGAAAGTAAATAAAAAATACATGAAAATATGAAATGAAAAATGATTTATTTATTTAGGATTTTCACTTTTACATGATTGCCTCATCAAAAACCTTACCAAGAAAAACCCAGTGGGATAAAAAATTGGCAAGGGAAAAAGAGTGCAATCTCTATTCTCTAGCATACGCGGAGTCGTAACTGGCCCGTATGGTTGTCTTGGTTCCGTTGTAGTTATGTCCGGGTTATAGTTTTTGGCTCTCTGTGTCGAGCCATGCATTTGGCCATATGCCTTTTCAAATGACCAGTTCCCGCCTCTGGATAGGCATCATATGAGAGTTTACAAAACTTACAGCAATATTTTGTTGTGACCCTACCGTCTGGGTTTGGTATTTCTTCTTTGTCAAAACACTCCCATACTTTTGATGTGTACTTTTTAGGTTTGGGAGGACGTGATGTCGGTGTTGTGTCGGAACCAGAAGGTCCCGCTGCCATTTCCGTCAGCCTGAAAAGGTCAAAATAATTTTCCTCCATGTTAATACCGTTCAGAAATTGAGGATGATTATGATCCATTTCCTACAATACAAATATTAACTCATTAGTCATTAAAATGGCTAAGCAAAAAATCATAAAATCATAAATATACTAAGCATGGCAATATTAAAATTAATTACTAAACATAAAATCATAAATATACTAACCATGACAATATTAAAATTAATTACTAAACATAAAATCATCAATTTACTAACTAAACAAAATATACTAAGTATAAATTAAAATATACAAATATTAAAATTAATTATTAGACCTAAATTCATAAAATGATAAATTTATTAAAACATAAAATTAATTAATAACATTTAAAGGAAAAAGATACCTTTGAGCTTTGGTGGAGAGATTAGAGAATAATATTAGACTATTAGAGAATAGAGAATAGAGAATAGAGAATAGAGAGACTGAGAGAGTAATGGATAATTGGAGATTGGAGAGTTGGACTGTTTGAGAATGGAGAATGGAGACTTGGACTCTTGGAGAATGGAGAGAATGAGAGTATGAGAGAATAGAGATTGAGAAAAAGTGACAAAGTGTATGGAAATTGTGGATTGGAAATTTGGAATGGGTGGGGGTATTTGTAGAAAAATTTGAAATGTGGGTAAAAATATAAAATAGAAGAGATGAGGGGATAAATTGTAATTTTTAGTAAGTTTTGAAAATTTTGACCATTTGCTAACGTCAGCAATGGTCAAATTTTTCAAAAAAAAAACAATAAAAAATTGCTTCAAAGTTCAAACGGTCAAAAAAAAAATGGCGGGCCGGTCCGGACCGGTTCAGTTTGGCCTGGTAGGCAGGCGTTCCCCTCAATATTTTTTTTTAATTTTTTTTTTAAATTTAAATATCTTAATTTATAATATTGTTTAAACATTTTTAATTGTAATTTGTCTATCTTATTTATTATTTGAGTGTAATAAAAAAAATGTAGAAAATAGAAAGATTTATTATTTTATTTTTAAAAAAAAATTCAAAGAATAGATAATTAATTAATTATAAAGCTAAAATATTAAAGAAAATAAAAATAGATGAAATTATGAAAATATGAAAACAAGAATTATTTATTTCTTTTGGAGTCTCAGTATTACATATTTACATTATTGCCTCATTAGAAACCTTACCAAGAAAAACCCGGTGGGATAAAAACTTGGTAAGGAAAAAGAGTGCAATCGTATTACAAGTTAACGTACATTGGTACATGTATAAGCTAGAAGTCCTAGATTTGGTTACTGCTGGAACTCTCTTCGACATATAAATTACTAAAATTTTGAATAAGTTGGTCGTCTACCGTTTCATTTTGCAACCTCTTTTTCGCACTCTCCCAATCCCGAACGCATGCCAATACCTCCGCCATCTCTGGAGTCAAAGAATTTCTTCTTTCTACAGCAATTCTTCCAGTCGTTCTGAATACCTGTTCTGAGGAAACAGTGGAAACAGTGGAGACAGGGATAACCAGTATGTCCCGTGCTAGGTGTGACAAGATCGGATATTTATAATAGCCGTAGGTCTTCCACCATACCAACAGTTCAAATCCCTTCTCTCGTGAGTCGAATTGAGCTTCAAGGTAGCTTGTCAGTTCGGCACCGGAAGTTGTACTAGTTGATTCAGCTTGTGAAGAAGAAGAACTTGATGAGCCTACTTTTTTTCGGCGTTTTAAAATGTTCCAACTTGTCTGATTCGGGAGTGTGTCTGGTTCTATTGATGGTTGCACGTCAACGCCGCCATACATGCGCTCATAAGTACTAAAAACTTTGAACAACTTGGTTCGAATGTCAGCAACCTGTGAGGAATAATCTACGCCCAAATTTTCATGAAGATAATCTAGCAATGTTTCTAAACCAGATAATTTAACCCTAGGATCTATTATAACACCTAAAGCATAAAAGAAAGGAATTTCAGACCAATATTTTTTAAACTTGGTTTCCATGGCAACAACTGCAGGGCCTAAGATTTCATCTTCCCTATAATTGTTTAACAATTCAGCCATCTCCACAATATGATGGATTATCAAGGAAGATGTGGGGTAATAGACCCCGGAAAGAGTTACAGTGGAATCGTAAAAAACCTTTAAAAATTGAATAAAGATCTTTGCCACATGCCAATCATCTGATGTCAGTGTTGGATGGAGAAGTTCGGACATTTTCATGTTATAAAAACCTGAAATAGGTGATTCATATTCCAAACAATTTAGCAGCATTAAGTAAGTAGAGTTCCACCTTACTGGCATATCTGTTAGGAATCTTCGGGGTCGTAGACCGAAGGTTGTACAGTATCTACCGAATTCATTCAATCTTGGATTAGAACTACAGAGCCAAGCAAGGGCTTCTCTGATGCGATCTATACGATCGCTCACTACCTTCATACCTGACTGTACAACTAAATTGATGATATGACATGCACATCATTGATGGAAGAAATAACTCCCATGTTGCGGGATATTTTTTTCAAAAAACAATGCAATGGAACTTGAAAGAACAAATTAACGGTGTGTACAATATTATCTAGAGGGGGGTGAATAGATTTTAACTAATTTTACCCAATTTTCGCATACATGTCAATTTTACAAAAATGCCCTTACTAGTCAAAAATACAAACAAGTGTAATATGGTGCGAAAATTAAATAACACTTGATGTATACGTGGAAACCCAACCACTGGGAAAAACCACGGGCTGTATAGTGCGCCACACTCGAACCTCGAAATCCACTAATTGAAATGGAGTTTACAACCTATGTAGATCTCGTCTAACACTCCGGTCAATAACCCCCCACTTCTACCATGCAGGCCTTTAAAAGTGGCTCTAGTCCAATTGCTTGAGGCCTAAGCAATCTTAGTCCCAAGTCTTAATTCTCAATGAAGAGATATGCTACCTATGTGAATATGTAAAATACTCAAAATGCAACAAGAGCTAGGTAAACCCTATATGCTTATCTAGGATTATGATATATCAAATAAAGCAATCCTAGATATCAATAATTAGATGACATGTCAAATAGCTTAGCTAATCAAGATTAAGCAAAACCTAGATAGCTATCACAATACAACACTCAATCAATTATATCATAAATAATCTCTAACTTGTATTTAGCATATGATCTAAAAACATACAAGTAACTAAAGAGATGTCTTAATATGAAAAACACTTAAAATAGATGAAATAAGTGAAGAACATACCAAGTAAGATATGATGATCCAAAACCATGCATGGATGCATTCTATGTAGACATAGAAGATGCAATATGAAATTTGATGCAAAAAGGATTTGATTTGAGTGTTTAAAGATGAGTTCTTGATTAGATTTTTTCTCAAAAATCTTTCTTTTAAATTTAGGGTTCTAATGAGTAAAAGAACTAATTTAGAGAATGAGAAAGTGTGATATTTAGAGACATCAAGAACAGGCATGTGAAAAGACAATTTTTCCCCTGAAACAGTGGCCTGGCCGTCGATCACAACTGCCGAATTGAGCCTGATAAGAACAGAGCATCAACGGCGGTCAGGGCCACCGATCTAACCGCCAAATCAAACCCGAGAGATTAAATCAATCAGGTATGAACGGCGGTCGTGGCCGCCGATCGTAACCGTAGAATTGCTCTAGACATTTCTAGATGAAAATGGCGGTTTCATTCGGCGGTCGGGGCCGCCGATCTAACCGCCGAATCACCACTGAAGGTGAATCCTAAGGAGAAGCCAAGGCATTCTCCATCGGCGATCATCGCGCTGAACCAAGCACACTTTCGTGCATGAGTAGACATTTCCGAACAATGTCGGGAAACAAATTACCAGACCCATAAACACACAACAAGATATAACAATCAAAGTGCTAGTGTGTAATGTGACATATGAAGAGAATGCACACAATTGTAAAAATGCAAAGTGTGTGTGTGCTTCTACATCTCTTCAAAGAAAGTAAACACTTAGAATTTTACCTTCGGTGCTTATCAAGATGAGGTCTTGAAAGGGCATGAACTTGAACACCAACACCTAAGCTACCCTTACAATAAACCCCAATTGTGGTTTATCCACAAAATGAGCCAATCAACAAATGGGAATCCTTACAATCTCCCCCTTTAGCTATTTCGTGACAAAACCATCACTCACATTGATTCCTCACAACAAAATATAAACTACAGGTCAATAGTAATTTTCTACTTTACAAAGAGATATTTTTAAAAAAAAATCTTGAAGTCTTCAATCTCTTGTAGAACAATCAATCTCTGAAAGCAAAGTTTCTATACTTTCTGAAAATATATATAAACGTGTCCTAAAATAATCTAGAGGGGGGGGGGGGGGGGGGGGGGAATAGATTTTAATCAACTATTACCAATTTTTGTGATTAGTCAATTTTCGAAGAACAACCCCTAACTAGTCAAAGAGAACAAGCAAGTGTAAAATGCGGAAAATAAATAACACTTGAGTTTTTACGTGGAAACCCACATGGGAAAAACCACGGGCTGTTTTGTGCGTCACACACGAACCTCAATCCAATAATTGTAAAGGCAATTACAACCTAGGTTAACCACGTCAAACCTTACACGGTTACTAATCTACCAATACTACCCGCAGGCCTTAAAAAGTGAATCTAGTTCAATGCTTGCAATCTACCAATGGCAAATACAAGACTTGTCTCTAAAGTGAAGAGATAACACAACCTATGGTGAATATATGCAATATTCAAGATGCTAAAATGCAAGGTTAGACATTCAAGCTTATCTAGGCATGGATGAGCATGTTAGACATTCCTAGATATCATTTTGCTAGATGACATGCATATAACATAGCTAAATTAGCAAACAAGGTCCTATATGCACTATCTACCACAATACAACTCACAAAACACAATAAAAAAGCTATCTTGAAACTATTCAAGTCATAAAGAAGCAATCTTGAGACAAGTCATGAAATAAAAAAGTAATCTTGTAAAGCAAGAACATGTGAGATGATGCAAGTAATGTTCTAGCTACAAGTCATGTAAGTAAAGATGAAACCCTAAAGAAAATCAACCTAGAACATCCTAGATGACATATGAACCATGAAAGTATGAAGGGTTTTTGTGTCTTGAGTAAAAAAGATGAAGTCTTGATACCTTGGCTTGGAAGAAATTCAAAAGCTCTCCAAAGATGTAATTTTTTCTCTCTAAAAACTTGCTATGGCTATCAAGACATATATATATATATATATATGAGATCCAAGTGAAGTGACGTCGTTTTGAAAACATTTGCGCGAAAGTGTGAAATCGGCGGTTTCAATCGGCGGTTAGGCCGCCAAACGAAACCGTAAAATTCCAACCGTCACCACTGGAATGGATCGGTGGTCGAATTATGGCCGCTGATTCAACCCGCCAAATTTGGGACAGAAACCCAAGTTCGCTTCGGCGGTTTCATTCGGCGGTTAGGCCGCCGATTGAAACCGTAGATTTCCAATCATGTTACTGGAATCATTCGGCGGTCGAAATATGGCCGCCAATGCAAACCACCGAATTTGGGACAGAAACCCCATATTCCAATCGGCGGTCAGGCCGCCGATCATAACCGTCAATTTTTGACCATTTTGAAAAATCAATCAGGTCTAAAAGGACGGTTTCAAACGGCGGTCAGGCCGCCGATCACAAACCATCGTTTCACCAATGGTGATGAAATCAAGGAGAAGCTAAGAGCATTCTCCCAGGACGGTCTTCGCGTAACACCATGCACACCAACGTGCAAGCGCGGACGTTTTCGAATAACTTCGGTAAACGAATTACCACACACTTAAGACAAACATTCATGAAGTGCAAGTGTGGGAAGTGACAATTGAATGCACCCTAATGCTTAAAATGTCATGGCATTTATCAAACAATGATGCAATTAAATAATCATGCAAGCACACAAATATTTACACACAACAAACAAGTAATAAGCATATGCATAGGTTGTGAGTGTGTGCAACTACATCTCTTCAAATTAGAGTTAAGTCAAGTAATCTACCTTACTTGAAGCACTTGATTCCACAATGAGGTCCTTTGGCACTAGAAGCTACCCTTACAAATTTAACCCCATTGTGATTGAAACAAATTATAGCACGGTGTGTATAAAACTATCTGTGGGGGGGATAGATTTTAAATGATTTTACCTAATTTTCGCATACAAGTCAATTTTATGAAAATGCCCCTAACTAGTCAATATAAATATCAAGTGTAATAAGTGCGGAATTATAAATGACACAAGATATTTACGTGAAAACCCTCACGGGAAAAATCACGGGCTTTTATGTGCGCCACACACGAACCTCGAATCCACTAATTGAAATGATTACAACCTAATCCTGGTTTAATGATCTAATCCCAATCAATAATCATCACAACTACTTAATCCCGGTATAAGTGGACCTAGTCCGATTGCTTGCGAATTAAGTAACCTAATCCCGGTCACAGCACAAGACTTAATTCTCTAAGAAGAGATTACAATTTAAGTGAATATATAAAATATCCAAAATGCAATTTAGAGCTAGGTTACTCTATATGCTTATCTAGAATGATGATTTTACAATAAATTCAATCCTAGATATTAAAAGCTAGATGACATGTCAAATAGTTTAGCTAAACATAGATTATAAAAACCTAGATAGCTATCAAAATACAATACTCAATCATGTCAACACAACAATCTCTATTTTGTATCTAGAATATATTCTAAGAACATACAAATAATAAAATAGATGCCTTGATAAATAAAACACTAATTATAAATGATAATAGTGAAGAACATACCAAGGGAAGTGTGTTGACCAAGACCCATGCAAGTAAACATCCTAACTATGCTAGAAAATGCTTAGATGATATTTTGATGCATATGAAAATGGGTTTTGAGAGTTAAAGACAAGTTCTTGGGAGTTTCTCTCTTGAAGATATTTGTCTCTCAAAAGTGTGTTAAAATGAAGAAGAAAATATATATATATAAAATGAATCAGGTCATGAAACAAAAAAACAAACACCATCGTTTTTATATATATATATATAACGTTAATATATATATATATATATATATATATATATATATATATATATATATATATATATATATATAATATGCAAAAGACAAAAAAGGGTTATATAAAAATATATATATATTGACACACAATAGAGCAAGAGGTACAAAACAAAATAGTTAAAAAAAAAAAATCAAAGTGCGCCGTGTGTGTCCCCGTGGCACCAACGCGGGCAGAGAAGTGATTTGGGCGTGGGGAGCCCGTGGGGAGCACGCCACCCCTTGCAGCCTTGCTAGGTGTGGCTATCATGCCACACTAAGCTGACTTCGGATCCGAGCATTCTTCAGTACAGTTGACCTCGAACCTTGGAATTCAATTTCTTTTTCGGAATATTGACCCGGACTTAATCATAAATATAGAAAATTATATAACTTTCCAATTTAAGCTCAGAATTGAAATCTGGTTTCCGATAAAAACACGGAATGTCCCAAATGTCTCGGAAATCATCTAAAACATATAGAAAAGTCTCAGAATCGCTCGGAACTCATCTATGGACAAATCCACACACAAAAAATATAACAAAGAAGTGCAAGTGTGAAATGTCATGTGAAGAGAATGCACACAAGTACAAGTATGCTAAGTGTGTGTGTGCTAACTAAATCTCTTCAAAGAAAAACTAAGCACTAGAAATTATACCTTTGGCATGCTTGTCCCTTGAGGTTTGAAAGGGCCTTTGAGCTTTAACCTCACTCACTTAAACTACCCTTACACAATAAACCCCAACATGTGGTTTGTCCACGAAATAAGCCAATCAACAACCGGGAATCCTTACAGTGATTTTGTCAATGAAATATGCCAATCAAAAGTGAGGCACTGGGAAAAACCACGGGCTGTATAGTGCGCCACACTCGAACCTCGAAATCCATTAATTGAAATGGAGTTTACAACCTATGTAGACCTCGTCTAACACTCCAGTCAATAACCCCCCACTTCTACCATGCGGGCCTTTAAAAGTGACTCTAGTCCAATTGCTTGAGGCCTAAGCAATCTTAGTCCCAAGTCTTAATTCTCAATGAAGAGATATGCTACCTATGTGAATATGTAAAATACTCAAAATGCAACAAGAGCTAGGTAAACCCTATATGCTTATCTAGGATTATGATATATCAAATAAAGCAATCCTAGATATCAATAATTAGATGACATGTCAAATAGCTTAGCTAATCAAGATTAAGCAAAACCTAGATAGCTATCACAATACAACACTCAATCAATTATATCATAAATAATCTCTAACTTGTATTTAGCATATGATCTAAAAACATACAAGTAATTAAAGAGATGTCTTAATATGAAAAACACTTAAAATAGATGAAATAAGTGAAGAACATACCAAGTAAGATGTGATGATCCAAAACCATGCATGGATGCATTCTATGTAGACATAGAAGATGCAATATGAAATTTGATGCAAAAAGGATTTGATTTGAGTGTTTAAAGATGAGTTCTTAATTGGATTTTTTTCTCAAAAATTGTAAGGATTCCCATTCTTTGATTGGCTTATTTCGTGGACAAACCACATGTTGGGGTTTATTGTGTAAGGGTAGTTTATGTGATTGAACTTCAAGCTCGAAGGCCATTCCAAGACCTCAAGGGTCAAGCACGCCAAAGGTATAATCTCTAGTGCTTGGTTTTCTTTGAAGAGACTTAGAATGCACACACACACTTAGTATACTTGCATTTGTGTGCATACTCTTCACATGTCACTTTACACACTAGCACTTTGATTGATATCTTGTTGTGTGTATATGTGCTTAGTAATTCGTTTCTTGTTAGTGTTCGGAAATGTCCGCGCATGCATTAGAATGTGCTTGGTTTTACACGAAGACCGCCCACGGAGAATGCCCTTGGCTTCTCCTTGGTTTTCACCTCTGTTGGTGATCGGCAGTTATGATCGGCGGCCTGGTCGCCGAATGAAACCGCCGTTTGTGTCAAGAAGTGTCTGGAGCAATTCTGCGGTCAAGATCGGTGGTCATGACCGCCATTCGAAATCGCCGTTCATACATGATCGATTTAATATCTCGGGTTTGATTCGGCGGTTGGATCGGCGGTTGCAAAACTGTCGAATGAAACCGTCGTTGATGCTCTGTTCTTCACGGGCTCAATTCGACGGTCGTGATCGGTGGCCTAGCCGCCGATTGAAACAACCGATCGATGTGTTTCAAGGGCAAAATTGTCTTTTCACATGCCCTGTTCTTGATATCTATAAATATCACACTTTCTCATTTTCTGAATTAATGTTCTTTAACTTTAAGAACCCTAAACTTCAAAGAGAGACATTTGAGAGAAAATCAAATCAAGAACACACTTTTAACACTCAAAAACCATTCTCATATGCATCAAATTATCATCTAGCATTTTCTAGCATAGTTAGGATGCTTGCTTGCATGGGTTTTGGTCAACACACATTCTTTGGTAAGTTCTTCACTATTATCATATATAATTAGTGTTTTATTTAACATTGACATCTCTTATATTATTTGTATGTTCTTAGAATATATTCTAGATACAAAATAAAGATTGTTATGTTGACATGATTGAGTGTTGTACTTTGATAGCTATCTAGGTTTTTTATAATCTATGTTTAGCTAAGCTATTTGACATGTCATCTAGCTTTTAATATCTAGGATTGAATTAATTGCAAAATCATCATCCTAGATAAGCATATAGAGTTACCTAGCTCTAATTGCATTTTTGGATATTTCATATATTCACTTAGGTTGTATTATCTCTTCTTAGAGAATTAAGTCTTGTGTTGTTATCGAGATTAGGTAGCTTAAATCACAAGCAATTGGACTAGGTCCACTTATACCGGGATTAGGTAGTTGTGATGATTATTGATCGGGATTAGATCATTAAACCGGGATTAGGCTATAATCATTTCAATTAGTGGATTCGAGGTTCGTGTGCGGCGCACATAACAGCCCATGGTTTTTTCCCATGAGGGTTTCCACGTAAATATCAAGTGTTATTTACATTCTGCACCTTATTACACTTGTTATATTTATATTGTCTAGTTGGGGAATTTTCGTAAAATTGACTCATTACGAAAATTGGGTAATATCGTTTAAAATCTATTCACCCCCCTCTAGATAGTTTTATACACACCGTGCATTATTTGTTTCAAAAATCTTTCTTTTAAATTTAGGGTTCTAAGGAGTAAAAGAACTAATTCAGAGAATGAGAAAGTGTGATATTTATAGACATCAAGAACAGGGCATGTGAAAAGACAATTTTGCCCCTGAAACGCATCGATCGACGGTTTCAATCAGTAGCCTGGCCACCGATTACAACCGTCGAATTAAGCCTGATAAGAACAGAGCATCAACAGCGGTTTCATTTGGCGGTCGGGGCCGCCGATCTAACCGCCGAATCAAACCCGAGAGATTAAATCAATCAGGTATGAACGGCGATCGTGGCCGCCAATCGTAACCGTAGAATTGCTCCAGACACTTCTAGATGAAAATGGTGGTTTCATTCGACGGTCGGGGCCGCCGATCTAACCGTAGAATCACCACTGAAGGTGAATCCTAAGGAGAAGCCAAGGCATTCTCCATCGGCGATCATCGCGCTGAACCAAGCACACTTTCGTGCATGCGCGGATGTTTCCAAACAATGTCGGGAAACGAATTACCAGACCCATAAACACACAACAAGATATAACAATCAAAGTGCTAGTGTGTAATGTGACATATGAAGGGAATGCACACAATTGTAAGAATGCAAAGTGTGTGTCTGCTTCTAAATCTCTTCAAAGAAAGTAAGCACTTAGAATTTTACCCTCGGTGCTTATCAAGGTAAGGTCTTGAAAGGGCATGAACTTGAACACCAACACCTAAGCTACTCTTACAATAAACCCCAATTGTGGTTTGTCCACGAAATGAGTCAATCAACAAATGGGAATCCTTACAGAACTAGTATTTGCAGATGCATTATCTAATGGGATAGAAATGATGCGATGTTGTATTTCAAAAGTTTCTAAAACAGACATAATGACATTAAAAATATTTCTTGCAGTATGTGCGCCATCCATAGGACGAAAACCAAGAATTTTTTTTTGTAAATTCCAATCATAGTCTAAATAGTGTCCCGTGAGAGTTAAATAGTCCTGTTTGGAACATGCGCTCCAAATATCAGAAGTTAATGCAATAGAGACAGTTAGATGCTGTAATTCAGCCTTCAACTCATCTCATTGGGTTTGAAAACATTTTAACAAATCGTTTCGAGTAGTGGTTCTAGAAACAGATTAAAATTGGGGGTTGTATGCAGTTTAAATAAATTCTTCAAAAAAAAGGGTTGTCATCGAAATTAATCGGTTGATCAGTACATGCAATGTAACGTGCCATGCACTCTCTAGCCTACACGGGGTCATAACGCCATGTTGTAACGGGCCCGTCTGGGTGCCGTTGGAGTTGTGTTTGGGTTGTAGTGTCTACCTGTCCATGTGCAGGCATGCATTTCTCCATATGCCTTCGCAAATGACCGGTCCCTCCTCTAGAAATGACATAGTGCTTTTGACAAAACTTACATTGAGCTCTATCCATGAGTTGACCGTCTGGCATAGTCTTCTGTACTACGTCAAAACATTACCATACGTTTGATGTGTGCTTTTTAGGTTTGGGAGGACGTGATTTCGGTGTTGCGCCGGAACCAGAAGGTCCCGCTGCCATTTCCGTTGGCTCGGGGCCGAATATGTCAAAATAATCGTTGTCCATGTTATGACCGTCCGGAAATTGAGGATGATTATGATCCATTTCCTACAATACAAATATTAAATCATTAGTCATTAAAAACTAAGCATAAAATCATAATTCATAAATACTAAGTATAAAAATATTTAAATTAATTACTAAAAATAAAATCATAAATATACTAAGCATAAAAATATTAAAAGTAATTACTAAACATAAAATCATAAATATACTAAGCATTAACATATTAAAAATTAATTACTAAACATAAAATCATAAATATACTAATCATTAACATATTAAAATTAATTACTAAACACAAAAATCAAAAATATTAAAATTAATTACTAAACATAAAATCATAAATATACTAAGCATTAACATATTAAAATTAATTACTAAACATAAAAATTATAAACATACTAAGCATTAACATATTAAAAATTAATTACTAAACATAAAATCATAAATATACTAAGCATTAACATGTTAAAATTAATTACTAAACATAAAATCATACATATAATAAGCATTAACATGTTAAAATTAATTACTAAACATAAAATCATAAATATCATACAAATATTAAAATATATTACTAAACATAAAAATATAAAATCATAAATATACTAAGCATTAACATATTAAAATTAATTACCAAACATAAAATCATAAATATCATAAAAATATTAAAATTAATTAGTAAACATAAAATCATAAATATACTAAGTATTAACATATTAAAATTAATTACTAAACATAAAATCATACATATAATAAGCATTAACATGTTAAAATTAATTACTAAACATAAAATCATAAATATCATACAAATATTAAAATATATTAATAAACATAAAAATATAAAATCATAACTATACTAAGCATAATTCATAAACATATTTAAATTAATTATCAAGCATTTAATCATAAATATACTAAGCATAAAAAATATTTAAATTCATTATTAAGCATTTAATCATAAATATACATATTATACAAATATTAAAATTAATTACTAAACATAAAATCATAAATATCATAAAGATATTTAAATATATTACTAAATATAAAATCATCAATTTACTAACTAAACAAAATATACTAAAATAGTAAGATTAGTCGATTACTAAGCATAAATAAAAATATACAAATATTAAAATTAATTACTAGACATAAATTCATAAAATGAAAAATTTACTAAAATCTAAGATTCTAAGATTAAATATTAAAATTTATAACAAAGCAAAGCATAAAAATATTAACTCATAAATACACTAAGCATAAAGCCATAAATATAAAATATACATAAAACATAAGAATAAATATCAAAATTAATAACTAAGCATAAATATATTAATTATTAACTATAAATATAAATTTTAAAAACTAAAACATAAAATTAATTAATAACATTTAAAGGAAAAACATACCTTTGAGGCTTTGAGCTTTGGTGGAGAGATTAGAGAATAATATTAGTAATATAATAGTAGAAATTTATAATAGTAGAGTAGTAGATTAGTTTTGTAGAGAATAGAGCGAGAGAGAGTAAGAATGGAAATATGGAATTATTAAAATTTTAAAATATGAAGGTGTAGAGAAAATGAGAAATAGAAATTAGAGAGAGTAATGGAGAGTTGGAGAATGTAGAGAGTAGATAGTAGAGAATGAGAGAATAGAGATTGAGAGAAAGTGTAGGGAAATTGAAATGAGTGGGGGTATTTATAGAAAAATTTAAAATTTGGGTAAAAATATAAAATAGAAGAGATGAGGGGGTAAATTGTAATTTTTAGTAAGTTTTGAAAATTTTGACCGTTTGCTAACGTCAGCAACGGTCAAATTTTTCAAAAAAAAAAAACAATAAAAAATGGTTTCAAACAGTAAAAAAAAAAAAATAAATAAATAAATTGAACGGTCGGCCCGGCGGCCTACCAGGCCGAGCCGGGCCGGCTCGCCAGGCCTTAAACATCTACCCCGCCCGTGCCAGGTATGTGGGCCATGCCAGGCCTGGCCCGCGAAACATATGGGCCATGCCAGGCCTGGCACGCAAAACATATGGGCCGTGCCTAGAACGGCCCGCCACCCTTGGCAGGCCAGTCAACCGTGCCGAGCTCGTCAGGCCCGGCACATATTTACACCACTATTTAGGTGTGAGAGTGAGACAAGCCTTATCCACATTGTTGCTGCTTTGAATTTGTTAATAAAAGCATAGTCTTTTATATATAACCTTTATTTGTTATTAAATTTTTATTGATTATTTTTCAATCAAAATTTTATTTGTAGATTGATTTCACTAATTTAAATTTTATTTTTATATGATAAACAAAATGATACTAAATAATGTTTATTATAACATTTAATTAAACTATTTTGTTCAAATCATATATTGTCAGATCAAAGGGTCAATCATTAATCGTACTCGGAAAAATGCCAACAGGTAATAGTGATGGGTTAGTGACCGAGAATGGTGTGACTAGAGGTCAACCTAGGTTGTAAACATCATTACATATAATAGATTTGAGGACCGTGTGTGGCTAGCAGAATAACTCGTGGTTTTTCCTTGTTGAAGGTTTCCATGTAAAAATCAAGTATTCTTTAATTTCCGCATTTTACACTTGATTTACTTTGTTGTGTTTTTTGGTTTTTTATATGTTAACATTGATTAATCGAAAAATTAGTAATAATCGATTAATAACCCATTCACACACAGCCACCCCCCTCTCTCTCTCTCTCTAGGTTGTTTAGACACACGCTTTAATACATTTTCAGGATTTAATCTCTTTTATCTTTTCTTATTTAATGTAGACATTGTCTCTCACCTATTTAATACTTTTATCTCTCCAAAATATTATTAATTTATTAAATTCTCTCACCTTAATTAATTGTCTTTTATTTATTTTTCTTTTCTTTTCATTTTTCCTTTACAAGTTTTTTGTTCTTTTTTTTTTTTTTTTTTTAACTTTACCTAAAACCAGAAAATCATGGAGTAACTTTCACTCTCACTTTTTAGTTTTTAAAATCCTTTTATTCTTTTTTTTTTCTTTCTCTTATTTTTGTAAGATTCACATATGTTGATTGGCTCATTTCGTGGACAAACCACATGTTGGGGGTTCTTTGTAAGGGTAGCCTAGATATCGGTGTTATTGCTTAAGCCCTTTGAAGACCTCGTTTTGATAAGCAACGAAGGTAAATTTCTATGTGCTTACTATTCTATAAAGAGATTAGTTGCACAAACACACTTAACATACATTGCATATGTGTGCATTCTCTTCACTTATCACATTTCACACTTGCACTTATTTGTTATATTTTGTTGTGTGTAATTGTGTCGTGTTGTCTTGTAATTCGTTTCCCGATTATTTTCGGAAACGTCCGCGCATGCACTAGAATGTGCTTGGTCTAGCGCGAGGACCGCCTACGGAGAATACATTTGGCTTCTCCTTAGTTTTCACCTTTGTTGGTGATCGGCGGTTATGATCGGCGGCCTGGCCACCGAATGAAACCGCCGTTTGCTTCCAGTAGTGTATGGAGCAATTCTGCGGTTATGATCGGCGGTCACGACCGCCGTTCAAAACCGCCGTTCAAGACCTGATTGATTTTATCTCTCGGCGACCGCCGTTCAAAACCGCCGTTCAAGACCTGATTGATTTTATCTCTCGGCCTAATTTGGCGGTTGAATCGGCGGTCCCGAATGAAACCGCCGTTTTCATACCTCATTGATTTTTTAATCTCAGGTTTGATTCGGCAGTTGGATCGGCGGTCACGAAACAGCCGAATGAAACCGCCGTTGGTCCCCTGTTCCTCTCGGGCCAATTCGGCGGTTATTATCGGCGGCCTGGCCGCCGATTTAAACTGTCGATCGGTGCGTTTCAGGGGCAAACTTGTCTTTTCACATGCTCTGTTTTTCATGCCTATAAATGCATCACTTTCTCTTGTTCTGAATGTGACTCTTTAATCATCAAGAACCCTACTTTAAAAAGAGAGATTTTTAAGAGAGAAAGCAATCAAGTTTGCTCATCAAACACTCAAACCAAAATCCATTTGCATCAAAGTTCATCTAGCATTCTCTAGCATATCTAGGATGCTTGCTTGCATGGGTCTTTCATCATCACACTTGCTTTGGTAAGTTTTTCACTATTATCATACATAATTAGTGTTTAATTTATTATGGCATCTCTTTTTTTACTTGATTGTTCTTAGATTATATTCTAATATTCAAGATAGAGATTGTTGTGTTGATTTGATTGAGTGTTGTTTTTATGATAGATATCTAGGTTTCTCTAATCTATGATTATCTAAGCTAATTGACATGTCATTTAGCTTTAATATCTAGGATTGTTTTTAATTGCAAATTCATCATCTTAGATAAGCATATAGGGTTTCCTTTGCTCTATGTTGCATTTGAATATTCATATATTCACTTAGGGTGTTAATCTCTTTTTAGAGAATTAAGTCTTGTGTTGTGACCGGGATTAGGTTGCTTAATTCGCAAGCAATTGGACTAGGTTCACTTATACCGGGATTAGGTAGGTGTGTGATTACTTCCGGGATTAGGTTGTAATCGTTTACACATTTAGTGGATTCGAGGTTCGAGTGTGGCTTACTTACTAGCCCGTGGTTTTTCCCGTTAGGATTTCCACGTAAAAATCAAGTGTTATTTAATTTCCGCATTTTATACTTGATTTATTGCTTTATCTATTTAGGGGTAATTTCGTAATTTTGACTAATCACGAAAAATTGGGTAATAAGCTTAAAATCTATTCACCTCCCCTCTAGATAGTTTTATACACACCGTGCTATAATTTGTTTCAATTGGTATCAAAGCGGGTTCCTAGACATACATAGGTGATCTTTGCTTATTTTGGTGTGTTTTGCATTTTGTGTGATTTTTGATCATTCATACATTTGCATTCATTTCATTCATTCATTCATAAATACTATGAGTGGAAACGGTGGAAATGGTGGTGGCAACGAAGGTGCTTCCATCACAAGGCCTCCACTTCTTACCGGATTGAACTATTCCCAATAGAAAGGGAAGATGGAATCCTACATATGCTAAATTCATGACCGTGCATGGATGGCGGTGGAAGACGGATATGATCTACCCAAGATGACTCCCGATGGTGGAGGAGAAGAAGTATTGAAACCAAAGGCGCAATGGAACGCGCAAGAGTTTGAGGCTTCAAAGTGGAATAGGAAGGCGATGCATGCCATCTTATGTGCTATGGACGAAAATCAATACAAATTGATTCAAAATACTAGGATAGCTAAGGAGGCTTGGGACATCCTAGAGATTGCACATGAGGGAACCGAAGTGGTGAAGGACTCTAAGCTTCAAGTCCTCCAAACTCAATTTGAGATGCTTAAGATGGAGGAGAATGAGTACTTCAACGACTTCGAGATCAAGTTGATGGATATAGTCAACCAAAGTCATCAACTTGGTGATCCATATTCGGATAGGAGAATCAAGCAAAAGATTATGAGATCTCTACCCGATAGGTTTGAATCGAAGGTGATGGCTTTAGAAGAAAATAGTGGATATAAGGATATGAAGCCGAGTGAGGTGATTGGGAGACTTCTAGCTTATAAGTCTAGGAAAGGGCCTATCTCCACACCCACTAAAAAGCAAAAAGGAATTGCTTTAAAAACCTCCAAAGATTAAAAGGAGGCAAAGAAGGTTGACTCGGATAAAGAACTTGCCTTGTTTGTAAAAAGGTTCAACAAGGTTATGAAGTTTAGAAGAAAGGGCTTTGGATGAAAAGGTCAAGATTTGAAGAAAAAGGGCTCTTTCAAGAAGTTTGAACCTAGGCAAGAAAGGACCGAAAGGAAAGGGGTCCGATGTTTCGAGTGTGGTGGCATAGGTCACTTTGCCCCCGAATGTGCAAATCACAATGTTAAGAAGAAAGGTAAAGTGATGGCCGCCACATGGAGTAGTAGTAGTGATGACTCCATTGAGGGAGATGAGTCTTCAAGTGATGAAGAGCTCATGGCTAACCTCCTAGCTTTTGCCTCCTCCCATAAAAGCAAAAGTGCTAGTGAGAGAGAGGAAATGAGTAAAGAGGAAAATGACTCAAGTGAAGAAGAAAGTGAATCCTCTTTGAACTCCATAAATGGATTTGTGGAGAAAAAGGTGCTTGCTAAATATCATGCCGAGTTTAATGATTTAGCAATCAAGAGCACAAGAAAGATCAAGATGTTGAGAGAAGAAAATCTTGAGCTTGCATCTCATAATGACCACTTAGGTGAACAAGTGGAAAAATTCAAGAAGATAGAAGATAAGCTAAAAGAGGAGTTAGTCTTATCTAGGAGGAATGAAGAAAGTCTAAAGAGGGAGCTTGAAGAAGTTAGAGATTCTATGACTAGGATGGATTCTAGCACCAAGAAACTTGACCATATGCTTGGTGTTGGAAAGAGTCCATGTGACAAGAGGGGTCTTGGGTATGAAGATGGCAAGAAGATCTCAACCTCTAACAAGACCGTGTTTGCCAAGAGTTTGAGGAACGAAGAAACTTCATTTGTGCAAATTCCTAGGAAGAAGTTCGAAATAGGACAATGTTCAAATGCACAAGTGAAGATGGGGCCAAAAAGGCAACCTCAAGCTCAACCCCCTAGGGTCTCTCAAGTCAACATTCCTCCACAATTGGCTCATAAAGGAAAAAGGCCAATCATGCAACCTCAAGCTAGGAAGCAATCTAGACCGGTTCAACAACGAAGATGGATTGAACCCATTCATCCACAAAGACAAGGACAAGGTATGATTCCTTATTTTACTCCTATATGTCATTTTTGTGGATTTGATGGTCATATTAAACCACATTGCTTTCGATATATCAAAATGTACAAAACTAGAAGCATGATTGAAAAGAGAAAGAATAGAGCCAAGATGCATGTTCCTAGGAATGATAAAATTGTTATGCATGATCCTAGGACATCTAGAGCCCGATTACCAAAGACCACTAAGAAAGCAAATATTGTTTCTAGGTGGATTAGAAAGAATGAAAATGTTTACCATGTTGCTCAAATAGCCTTGAAGGGAAATTCTTCTAATTTTTGGTATTTAGATAGTGGGTGCTCTAGGCACATGACGGGAAATAAGAGTTTCTTCGAGACTCTTGTTATGGAGGAAGGAGGATATGTCACTTTTGGTGATGGATCCAAAAAGAAAGTTGTAGGGAAAGGAACCATTTTCGTTCCTGGATTACCCTCCTTATCCGATGCTTTATTTGTTGATGGCTTGAAAGCCAATTTAATAAGCATTTCACATCTAAGTGATGAAGGATATTCCATCTTGTTTTGTAAAGATGATTGCTCGATCCTAAAGCCCGATGGACAAACCTTATTGAAAGGTATGAGATCTAGCGACAATTGCTATTGTCTTGAAGCTAGAATAGTCTCAAACAATGTGTCCATGGATGAGCAAATAGAGTTGTGGCATGAAAGACTTGGCCACATGAACTTTAGGGATTTAAGAACCCTTGGAAAGTTCGAGTGTGTGCGTGGCCTCCCTAAGCTTGGGAAGAAAGCCAATGGTATTTGTGGACCTTGCCAACAAGGAAAACAAACTAAAAGCATGCACAAAAAAGGCAAGTATCTCTCCACCAAGGAGCCCCTAGAGCTTCTCCACATGGATCTCATGGGTCCTATGCAAACCGAGAGTTTAGGTGGAAAGAGATACATTTTTGTTTGTGTTGATGATTTCTCTAGATTTACATGGACATATTTTCTTAGAGAAAAATCCGAAACTTTTGATAAGTTTAAAATGCTTTGTACTAAAATACAAAATGAAATGAATTCTAACATTAAAAGCATTAAACGGATTAGAAGTGACCATGGGAGGGAATTTGAGAATGCCTCATTTGAAAGCTATTGCAATAGCTTATGCATCTCCCATGAGTTCTCGGCTCCTAGGACACCTCAACAAAATGGAGTTGTTGAGGGGAAGAATAGGGTCCTTCAAGAGATGGCCCGAGTGATGTTGCTTAGCAACAATGTCCCTAGGAACCTATGGGCCGAAGCCGTCAATACGGCTTGCTATATAGGGAATCGTGTTTTCCTAAGGCTCGGATCTAGAAACACCTCCTATGAGTTATGGAAAGGTAGGAAGCCAAATGTTAGCTACTTCCACACATTTGGAAGCAAATGCTACATTTTAAATGACCGTGATCAACTTGGCAAATTTGATGCTAAGAGTGATGAGGGTATCTTTATTGGCTATGCCTTGAATAGTAGAGCCTATAGAGTTTTCAACTTGAAGACTCGAACCGTCATGGAATCATCGAATGTTGTTATTGATGATACAAGGCTCAAGTCTAATGACCATGGGGGAGAGGAAATTTTAGATGATGACTCTCCTTTGGAGAGGGTTGTGGTGACTCCCAATGTTGGGACGTCCAATGACATTAATGAAGTCACACAACCTATTACTAGAGTCCCTCTCTTGGACTCTAATGAACCCGCTCCATGGGTTAGAAGGCTCCATAACAAAGAGGATGTTATTGGAGATGTGAATGAGAGTGTTAGAACTAGGCATCAAATAGCTAATCTAATTAGTTACACTTGCTACACCTCTCAAATTAAACCCAAAAAGGTTGATGAAGCCTTAAATGATGAATTTTAGGTTCTAGCCATGCAAGAAGAGCTAAACCAATTCGAAAGGAATGAGGTTTGGACTCTAGTTTCTAGGCCTAAAAACACTCATGTGATAGGCACGAAGTGGATTTATAGGAACAAATCCGATGAGGATGGCAACATAGTGCGGAACAAGGCTAGACTTGTAGCACAAGGATACTCTCAAATTGCGGGTATCGACTTTGAGGAGACTTTTGCTCCCGTTGCCCATTTAGAGTCCATTAGGCTTCTCTTGTCCATTTCTTGTGTGCACAAGTTCAAATTGCACCAAATGGATGTCAAGAGTGCCTTCCTCAATGGCTTCTTGCAAGAGGAAGTGTTTGTTGAACAACCCAAGGGGTTTGTGGATGCACACCACCCCAACCATGTCTATCACCTCAAGAAGGCACTATATGGGTTGAAACAAGCACCGAGGGCTTGGTATGAGCGCCTCACTCAATTTCTTGTTGACAATAACTACACAAGGGGTAGTGTTGATAAAACACTATTCATCAAGAAAGACAATGATGAGCTTTTCATAGCTCAAATCTATGTTGATGATATAGTCTTTGGCTCCACCAACAACACCAAGGTCCAACAATTTGTTGATGTCATGTCTCATGAATTTGAGATGAGTCTTGTTGGTGAGCTTAGTTACTTTCTAGGTTTGCAAATTAGGCAAATGAATGATGGGATTTTCATAACCCAAGCCAAATATGCTAAGAACCTAGTGAAGAAGTTTGGTTTAGAAAATGCCAAACATTGTGATACACCCATGAGTACCACTTTGAAGCTAAGCAAGGATGCTAGTGGTAAAAGTGTGGAACAAACGTTATATCATGGCATGATAGGTAGCTTGCTTTATTTGACCTCAAGTAGGCCCGATATATCTTTTAGTGTGGGTGTGGGTGTGTGTGCTAGGTACCAAGCGGATCCCAAGGAGTCCCATCTCTCTTCCATAAAGAAAATCATTCGCTATGTGAATGGGACTTCCAACTATGGGATTTGGTACTATTTTGACACTAATGCTAGTCTTGTAGGCTTTAGTGATGCAGATTGGTCAGGAAATTGTGATGATAGGAAAAACACATCGGGCGGTTGCTTCTTCCTAGGCAACAACTTGGTGTCTTGGTTTTGCAAGAAGCAAAACTCGATTTCCTTGTCCACGGCCGAGGCCGAGTACATAGTCGCCGGGAGTGGATGCACATAACTCCTATGGATGAAGCAAATGCTAGTAGACTACGGATTCAACCAAGGTACTCTCACTCTCTTTTGTGATAACATGAGTGCCATTAATATTTCCAAGAATCCGGTGCAACATTCTAGAACTAAGCATATTGACATCCGCCATCATTTCATTAGAAAGCTTGTTGAAAATAAATGCATAGTACTTGAACATGTAAGTACTAATGATCAACTTGCGGACCTATTTACTAAACCCTTATATTCTACTCGATTTAAAACACTAAGTAGATCTATTGGGATATGTCTTGTGGAGTGATGTGTTTTGTTATTTGACCCCATATGGGGAACTCAAGCAAATAGAGCTATTTTGCATTCTTGTATCTTGCAAAAACAAAATTCTAAATAACTTATGCATCTTCTTTTAATTGTTTGAGTAAGCTTGGTTGCACATATGTATATATGTTTTCAATTCAATAAGTGTGAACCTTGCTTGTTTACAATCCATGTCATATTTATGTTCAAACATGCATTTTTGGACTAGGAGATGTATGTAGGAAGTATGATTTGAATGACCTATGATTATCTCCATGACATGATGATTCTTAAATAACATGCTAATGTCAAATGAAAAAGCATGAAATTCATATAACATGCTCACATGAGCATGAATTGATGATTGCATACTCTTAAAATGCAAAACCTTGTGTGAAAGCTTATGAGACTCAAAATGAATAAAGGATCTTGTATCCGTTCAAAGGAATTTACATTCCAAATATCTCTCCTTCTTTATTGGTTGAACATGGCTACTATCATACAGATATCTTATCCGAAAAAATCAAATAGGGTGCAAAGTCGCTCATGCCATGTTTCGCTTATAAAGTTAGATATAGTTGTTCTTAAATTGAAATCAATATATTCTATATCCTTGCTTTACTCATGACATTGGTGAAATTGGTTTGAATTCTTATTAGAAACCTTTGTCATTTGCTTTGCCAAATACCATTGTATTTTGGACTTGAATGCTACATGTCTTGTATGCAAAGCATGTTTGATTCACACATTTTCTTTCAAATAAATCTCCTTGTTTCTCTCTAAATTAATTGAGATGCATAATGTGACTTATATTAATTATGCACATCTTGCATGCTACTATCTCTCGTTGCTTTGAGTGACCCGGTTGGGGGCTACTCATTTGCCTATATCATGACAAAAAGGGGGAGTAGTATATGGTAAGGGGAGTTGCAAAATATAGAAGCAATTGTGCATATTGGGGAGAACATTCATTGAGGGGGAGTAACCCGTTGAGGGGGAGCATTGCATACACATCATTTCATAATGTTGTGCCTAATCTTTTACAAATGCTAATGCTTGTTTTTGTTCTCACTTGATTCATCTCACTTTTTACTTGTATTGGAAATGTTAGAAACTTTCTTTTCAAGGCTTGATTATTCTACAAGAGATTGAAGACTTGAAATTTTATTTTCTTATCTCTTTGTACTATAGAATATCATAGTTATCCCGTTGTTTCTAGTTTAATATGAGGAATCAATGTGAGTGGTGGTTTTGTCACGAAATAGCCAAATGGGGAGATTGTAAGGTTCCCATTTGTTGATTGGCTCATTTCGTGGACAAACCACATATTGGGGGTTCTTTGTAAGGGTAGCCTAGGTATCGGTGTTATTGCTCAAGCCCTTTCAAGACCTCGTTTTGATAAGCACCGAAGGTAAATTTCTATGTGCTTACTTTTCTTTAAAGAGATTAGTTGCACACACACACTTAACATACATTGCATATGTGTGCATTCTCTTCACTTGTCACATTTCACACTTGCACTTATTTGTTATATTTTGTTGTGTGTAATTGTGTCGTGTTGTCTTGTAATTCGTTTCCCGATTGTTTTCGGAAACGTCCGCGCATGCACTAGAATGTGCTTGGTTTAGCGCGAGGACTGCCTACAGAGAATGCCCTTGGCTTCTCCTTAGTTTTCACCTTTGTTGGTGATCGGCGGTTATGATCGGCAGCCTGGCCGCCGAATGAAACCACCGTTTGCTTCCAGTAGTGTATGAAGCAATTATGCGGTTATGATCGGCGGTCACGACCGCCGTTCAAAACCGCCGTTCAAGACCTAATTGATTTTATCTCTCGGCCTAATTCAGCGGTTGAATCGGTGGTCCTGAATGAAACCGCCGTTTTCATACCTGATTGATTTTTTAATCTCAGGTTTGATTCGGAGGTTGGATCGGCGGTCACGAAATCGTCGAATGAAACCGCCGTTGGTCCCCTGTTCCTCTCGGGCCAATTCGGCGGTTATTATCAGCGGCTTGGCCGTCGATTGAAACCGTCAATCGGTGCGTTTCGGGGGCAAACTTGTCTTTTCACATGCTCTGTTTTTCATGCCTATAAATACATCACTTTCTCTTGTTCTGAATGTGACTCTTTAATCATCAAGAACCCTACTTTAAAAAGAGAGATTTTTAAGAGAGAAAGCAATCAAGTTTGCTCATCAAACACTCAAACCAAATCCATTTGCATCAAAGTTCATCTAGCATTCTCTAGCATATCTAGGATGCTTGCTTGCATGGGTCTTTCATCATCACACTTGCTTTGGTAAGTTTTTCACTATTATCATACATAATTAGTGTTTAATTTATTATAGCATCTCTTTTATTACTTGATTGTTCTTAGATTATATTCTAATATTCAAGATAGAGATTATTGTGTTGATTTGATTGAGTGTTGTTTTTATGATAGATATCTAGGTTTCTCTAATCTATGATTATCTAAGCTAATTGACATGTCATTTAGCTTTAATATCTAGGAT
Organism: Acer yangbiense; assembly: GCA_008009225.1. Taxonomy (NCBI): domain Eukaryota; kingdom Viridiplantae; phylum Streptophyta; class Magnoliopsida; order Sapindales; family Sapindaceae; genus Acer; species Acer yangbiense. The sequence goes on along the minus strand of CM017766.1, from coordinate 36,610,229 downwards.
TGTTTTTAATTGCAAATTCATCATCTTAGATAAGCATATAGGGTTTCCCTTGCTCTATGTTGCATTTGAATATTCATATATTCACTTAGGGTGTTAATCTCTTTTTAGAGAATTAAGTCTTGTGTTGTGACCGAGATTAGGTTGCTTAATTCGCAAGCAATCGGATTAGGTTCACTTATACCGGGATTAGGTAGGTGTGTGATTACTTCCGGGATTAGGTTGTAATCGTTTACACATTTAGTGGATTCGAGGTTCGAGTGTAGCTTACTTACTAGCCCGTGGTTTTTCCCGTGAGGGTTTCCACGTAAAAATCAAGTGTTATTTAATTTCCGCATTTTATACTTGATTTATTGCTTTATCTATTTAGGGGTAATTTCATAATTTTGATTAATAACGAAAAATTGGGTAAGAAGCTTAAAATCTATTCACCCCCCCCCCCCTCTAGATAGTTTTATACACACCGTGCTATAATTTGTTTCAGTTTTTACTATTTTTATTTCTCAATTTACTTCATCTAAACCCATAATTTTTATACATGTAATCACTTGCTCGTTTCCACTCTCCTCTTTTGTTTTATTGATGTTTTATTAATTTTATAGATCAAGTTATGTATTCATTGGTAGTTTTTCATTGAATTACTTATTGCACCTAGTTTTTATTTTACAAATATCAGTATAAATGAGGTCATGTATGATGTTGTTGTTCAACTTTACAAATATATTAACAAGAGCAATACAAGTGAAAATAATTTTGTTGTACAACTTTACAAAATTACGCCACATAAGCTAATGAAATAAGAAGTGACAAAAGAGGAAAAGAATAAAAAAAATAAAGAAAATAAAAGAGGAGAGTTGAAAGGAGCAGAGATTACATGTATAAAATTTTTGGTTTTAGATGAAGTAAATTGAGAAATGAGAATAGTAAAAAAAGAAAAACAAATAGAATAAAATGATTTTAAAGACCGAAACGTTAGAGTGAAAGTCACACCGGTTCTGGATGGATTCAGGTAAAGTAAAAAAAAAAAAACCGTGTCAAAGAAAAAAGAAAAGAAAAATAAATAAAAGACAAAAGGTGAGAGAATTTAATAAAATAATAATAATTTGGAGAGATAAAGTATTAAATATGTGAGAGACAATGTTTGCCTTAAATAAAGAAATATAAAAGAGGTTAAATCCTATCCATTAAAAGAAATAAGATCCAATGGTCAAGAAGCTGTGTCAAAAATTGTGTAAAAAAATGGGGCCATGGATCCTGCCCAATATATATATATATATGGGGTGAATTCATAATGAGCCAAAAAATTTATGGGTTTATTGCTTTTAGCCACAAATTTATTTTTTATTATTTTCGTCACTTTTGACCATTTTTGGACAAAAATGCCCATAAATTTGAAATTTGAAAAAAAAGAAAGAAAAGATGTCAGTGGATGGGTGGTAAAAACGAGGTATTTTATTTGTTAGGGTTGAAACCATCCCTTCAGTAAAACGATCAAAAGTAAAAAAGAAGAAATAGAGAGAAGGGAAGAGAAGAAAGAGATCGCCGTCGCCTCCAACCTCCATCGCCGTAGCTATCGCTCGCCGTGGCTGCAGAAAGAGAAAGGAACAGAAGAGATCACCGTCATCGCACCTTTGTCGGCATCGACGCACCTCTCGGCGTTGTCAAACCTGTCGCCGTCACCGCACCTCTCGTCGACGTCATCTTTAGCAACCGTCCGCTGCTCTTTGTCTTCATTGCCGTCTCAGAAGCTAGGTAAAGGTAATTTTGGTTTTGCCTTTGTTGGCTTTTGGTTTGGTATTGGGAAATGTTTGTGCTATTATGTTTTACTTATTGTTTTGTTTGGAGCAAAGAATCTGATAGATGATCCATACGAGACAGAATTAGTTTCGTTTTGTGTATTTAGACATCAACTTCTATTGAGTTTAAAGTTATCTCTTCAAAATTTGAAGGAGTATGAAATTAATTTCTTCTTGTATTGTCTAGAGAAATTTAATATTGCCATGGGAACATCCCCCTCAAGTTTCGCTGAAATTAGATTCTGATGCATAGGAAAGATTGCAATTTTTGAAATTGACAATGGTGGCAAAGTATATTTTTTTGAAGGATAATTCTGGTTTTGAGTTAAATTTTGTGAGTTATGTTTTGGGTTGAATTTGATTATGTGTAGATGAGGTTTTTGAATATTTAAATTTTGATTTTCCATTTGAATTGAAATATTAGATGACATGAAATGGAAATATAGTGAATTTTATTGGAAAATAGCTGCATTGTAATCCTTAATTGGGATCAACCACTCTTCTTGCTGGTTCACACAATTGAAATTCATAAGTGATCTGAGTCTAGAAGGCACTCTGTATTCTTTTGAAATAGGACACCTGGTTGAATGTTTTCAGTTGTCATTTGAATTGGATTTTCCAAGCATGTAACTGCTATGCAAGTTGTTTGAACTGGCATGTAAGTTATGTATTGGCATGCAACTCTTTTGTATTGGCATGTAAGTTATTTGTACTGGCATGTAAGTTATGTATTGGTATGCAACTCTTTTGCATTAGCATGTAACCTGTTTGACCTTGTTTATTGGACATTTGGACCTGTGATGCTAGTATAATAGGCATTATAAGAAAACATTGATTCCGAGTTAACTATAATGTATGTGTTTAGAGTAATGGAATTAGTAGAAGTTTGAAAAGCTCTAAAGTCTCACATCTTGCATGCTGTGACACATAAATAAAGGCAGCTGGGAGTACGTTTGGAAATTAGTTTCGTATTACTACATTCGGAGAATCTCATGGAGGAGAACTTGAAGATGAGCAACAACTTTAGGATTCAGAAGGTGGATATGTTTAGCTGTTTTTGCTAGGAGTTAGTAGGTTTAGAAAACTGTACATTTCTCTTTATCGCTTTGTTTGATGTCCCTCTCATGTCAAATTCTTGATTCAAAAGGAAGCAAGAAGTTTGTTTTTTATCTTCTCATTTCAATTCTAGCAAAAACCTGTTAAATTGGCATATTTGGTAGAACTCATACTATGAAGTTTCACATTTGGATGTATAAACGTAGTATTATATATATTTTTTATTTTTCTCTGATGGTTATGGTAGGTTATTGATTTGTTTGTGACCCTATTTGTTAGGTCAAGCAACACTGGCATGTAACTTAAGAATTAACTGACATATAACTTAAAAATCAATTGGCATGTACACATTACTGGAATTTGATCTTAAAAATACATTCATTCAATACTATTGCATGTGTCTTCAAACCTTATTGATGAAATGTTTACATTAAAAATAACAAGTTAAAAGCAATCAAAGCTAAATCCAATACTTCTTCAATGAACAAACACCAGACTTGAAGCTTGCTTTCTTCTTTGAATCTTTCTTCTTTGACTACCCGAATAAAATCCTTCTCTCACTGGATCTTTGTGCTTTTTGTCTATACATAATAGTTCAAGCTTGCTTTAATTTGAAAATCTTCTCTCGCTGTAACTGCAGAAAACTTTACAAGCACACAGTTAGAAATCTTCTCTCTCATGAATGCCCATCTTCTGCTTATGATCTCTATGCATGAAGTTACATGTCAGATAATGATGAAGTTACATGTCAGTTCATTTAATTACCATATTTGGAAGACTAATTTCAAAACAAAATTCCAGTAGTTTTACATGTCAGTTGATAATGAAGTTACATGTGAAATTCCCTTAAGTAATAGTGTAAAATATAACTAGAGGGGAGGTGAATAGGTATATGCCCAAATCTCTTCCAATATTAAAAATAATGTGGAATATAACAAAGAATATGCACACTTGCTAAGATTTGACAAATGAATTGATTTAACTAAAGCAAGAGTAAATCAATATACAAGATATGCAATCAATGTAAGATATGGAAGATAAAGAAAAGTAAAGCGAAAAATTGACACAAGTATTTTTACGTGGTAAAACCTCAAAGAGGAAACATCCACGAGTTGATACTACAACCACCGGCAAAGCAATCCACTATACGAAAATGACTTACACACTCAAACTACCAACACATGATATCCGCTCAAGCTATCACCTCCTAGTCTACCCTCGGGCTAGTGAACTACCAAGCCTACTTCCTATCCGAGATGTGTCCTACACCTCTAGAAAATAACTTCCTATCCAAGACGCTCACGTCTCTAGGAAGATTTCTTGCTTGTCTTTCCGGATCCTCCCGACCCTAGACAAGTCTCCTTACTTGACTATTCGAGTCCTCCCGACTCTAATCAAGACTTCTTTGCTCTATCCACGAAGCTTCACTCACTTTGCTAGAGACTTCATCCTTATACAAGGCAATGATCTAAGTGATGCAAATGATGCAAACACAATCAAATAAAGCTAGATGATCAATCAAGCTAAATGTACATGCTTAGTGATAAACTATAATTATGCTTTCAACACACAATCACAAATCTATCTAGCAATCAAAGCATGTGAATCAATAAGAACAAGATATGAATATTCAATATATCACACAAAAATCTTAGTTCTTAGATGATGAAATTAAACCTAGAAAATGTCATTAGGCACAGCATATATGATATTTCTAGAATCAATTTCAAGATAGATCAAGTTTAGCAATATATGTTCAATTGACATCAAATGGCTAAAACTCAAACAAACACTCAATCATAAAACCCTAGCATATGATCTAACATCCTTCTCAACATATTTCATCAATCAAATAGTAAGATTAAAAGAGATGATCAAAGATGAAATGAAAAAGAAGAAGTTGAACATACAAAGTTGAACCACGTACTGAAATCAGTCCACTGGGAAAAATTACGAAGTCAACTGCCTGTGGAAATGCTTGGGGTTTGTAGCTCTCATCAAGACCAACAATTTTGGTTTTTAGATCAATCAATTTCGAATTCGTATGAGAAAGTTATGATCGAAATAAGAAAACTAAAAATTGAAGATTTCTGCAGAAATTTTCTTGGAATATTTCTTCAAGTTATGTTTGGAGGGAAAGAAAATCATATTTAAATTATTCAAGGAGGGAACCAAAAACGACCCAATCGGAGGCGGCCACATCACCAATCCCAGTAGGAGGCGCGTGGGCCACACGGGACCAGAGGGGTGTTCTGGTCGTGGGTCCCACGGTCTCCACACGGGGTGGCCTATGCATGGCCTTTGGCCATGCTTGCCTCTCGCGTGCTCCCTCACGTTCTTCAACCGTATCTTGGGCATCCAAACTTCGATTTAGAATCCATTTTTGGATTACGAATCGTGACTCCCTCACGCACGACTACAACTACGACTACGACTACAAAACTTTGAAAAATGGTTGAGAAATCATCTCAGAAAATGATGATGATGTCAAATCAACAAATGAGAATGCAAAGTAGCGTAGCTACATCATTTGGACTTGAAACCTTATGAATGAGTAACCAAAATGACCGGGACTCAATTAGGAATCATATAAGAACATGTTCAAGTCCAAAATACAAAACACACAAACAAATAAACACAAATTCACACGAGTATGCCATATCAAATAGATAGTCATAAAACATGTAATTCTACAATGTTTGTCTATAAGAGACTAATGCATCTGCATACTAAGAAGTGTGTGAATGTGTTATACCAAATGTTTGAACTATGATGCAGGGACACACGTGTCTGAATTGTGTGTGTGTGCTCTAACGCCTTGCAAGAGGATAGAAGTCTAAGTATACCTTTGACACTTTCACCTCTTAAAGACGATATTTGCACTAGACGTTGCTCTTCAACTTTGAAGCTTCTTTTTTTCTAAGAACATCATAAGCAACAACTAATACAAATATAGAGCGTTTTACAATGGAATCAAGCCAATACAAATTATGAACCTTACAACATGCCAGTTAATAATGAAGTTACATGCTAGTTCATTTAATTACCATATTTGGAAGACTGATTTCAAAACAAAATTCCAGTAGTTTTACATGCTAGAAGTTACATGCAGTGTCATTCAAAAGTTATATGCCAATTCATTTAATTACCATATTTGGAAGACTGATTTCAAAACAAAATTCCAGTAGTTTTACTTGCTAGAAGTTACATGCTAGTGTCATTCAAAAGTTACATGCCAGTTAATAATGAAGTTACATGCCAGTTCATTTAATTACCATATTTGGAAGACTGATTTCAAAACAAAATTCCAGTAGTTTTACTTGCTAGAAGTTACATGCTAGTGTCATTCAAAAGTTACATGCCTGTTCATTTTTAAGTTACATGTAAAGTCTACAATAACATGCATGTAACTTTAAAATAAACTAGCATGTAACCTAGGAACAAAATATCACAGTAACTGGGTTTCACTCTAAATCGAAATCGATCTCTTATTCTTCATATCAAACATAATGATCCTTGTAAAAAAATCACAAGTGGGTAAGGGATACATACCGTTGAAGAACGTCGTTTGGCTCCGGATCTACTTCACAAGAGAGAGATCTAATTCATGAGAGAGAGAGACACATACACACAAAGAATGAAGGAGATTTGTTGAAGAGCAGAAATTTGCACTGGTGAGAAGAAATTTAGATGAGCAGAAATGTTGAAATGTTGACGAGCAGAAATTTATTCTTCACAGCAGAAAATTTCAGATGTTGGTTGTCTTCTTCACGGTGGTTTTCTTCATCTTCACAGCAGAAAATTTCAATAGAAATTTCTTGCCCATAAATTTCATGCCACTTCGTATTGCTGCCGTTGTTGTGACTTCGTTTTGCCTAGAAACGAACATAAATGAAGCTGCTCTGCTCTTGCCCAGTTCGTTTGATTTCAACACACAAAGAGAGAGAGAGAGAGAGAGAGAGAGAGAGAGAGAGAGAGAGAATATCTGAAATGAAAAACAAAATGGAGGGTTTCAGAAATAAGAGAGGGAAATTTTGGGGGGAAATTTTGGGTGAAGTAAAGACAAAAGGAAGGGTATACTTGTTAGTTCAAGCCTAAAAGTGACAAATATAATAACAAATAAACTTTTGGCTAAAAACAATAAGTCAATAAATTTTTTTATCATTTCTTGCGATTTCCTTAATATATATATATATATATATATATATATATATATATATTTGAAACTTCTCCCTACTCCCGGATATAATTGAAACTCTTTGATTTAAAGAACACCTTTGAATTTAACGGACAAAGGTTATTTTGATAATAATTTATAATTTCTTTTAGAACAAGTTAAAAAGACTAAAATACCATTGACCGTTAAGTTTTACTAAATGAAGTTTAACGGAGGGATGAAAGTGGTACAATTTAAAAATTTAGGCACCAGTTTGATCACTTTCAAAAAAAGTCACAGAATTATTTGGTAATTGCCCTTGGTTTTGTATACCATAACTCATAAGGTGGCCTCCCTCCAATTTCTTTTCATTATCATTTGTATTTCTTATCAAGGACATTTTGGACAATTGGTAAGATAAAATGGGTGTAAATGGGTCTAACGGCTCTAGTTTAACATAACATATTGGTTAACCAATAACCACCTTAGTTCTAGGGGTATTATTATAGAATAACCAAACCTTGCCATGTGTATGTATTATAGCCCCAAACTTTAGGGGTATAGAAGTAATTTCTCCATAAGGATGAGAATGGAATTAGAGCAGAAGAAGCCGATACAAGTAAGCAACCGAAACTATCCTCCATTAGACTCAATTTTTTATTTTAAAATACAAAATCCAAAACAACGTGAACCGTCTGATTTAACTCCACTCTCAAACTCTTTGAACACTGTTAACGCCCCAGATCTTCCGATTACATAACGTCAACACCTCTCCGGTCTCTTATTTGTACCAAAATCACACACAAAAACTTCATTTGATTTTTCGTTGTCTCCAATAGTCCAATGGCGTTCTCTGCATTTACAACGAGTAGTTCCTCTCTTCTTCTTCGCGTCCCCAACCAATCACTCTCATTCTCGCTCTCTCCAACTCAAAACTCAGTCTCTTTCCTGTTTTCCAAATCAAATCTCAGCTGTTTAAAATCTCTCTCCGTTCGGTCAATCTCCACTCCAGGTACTCAAAATTTTTTTTTTTTCCAATTTTAGTAATTTTAAATTTTTCGTTAAATATAGAACAGTACTCAATCGTTTAATTTTATTCGTATTTATTTTCAAGTTTTTTTTTTATTATTTTTTTTATCATACAATTATGTTTAAATCTATGATAAGTTAATTTTTGTGATTCAGCGGCGGCGGCGGCTTCGGCGACGGTGGAGCCGGCGATATCGCTGACGGAGGATGCGTTGAAGCATTTGAACAAAATGAGGTCGGAGCGAAGCGAGGATTTGTGCTTGAGAATCGGCGTGAAACAGGGAGGGTGTTCGGGGATGTCGTATACTATGGAGTTTGAGAACAGAGCCAATACGAGGCCTGATGACTCCGTCATTGAATACAAAGGTTTCGTGATTGGTATGGAAACCTTACTTGCCTTTTGTTGTTGCTGTAGTTTTTCGGTGACTTTTGCAAAATCGTTGCAGTTTATGTATTTGATCATTGAAAGGTGAAAGGAACGGAGTAGTGTAATTTTGTTGTATTGATTAACTAAAGATGCGGGAGTTTTAGGCAAGTCTTAGCATAGTGTGAAGAAGACTTCGAACATTTGAAGTTTTGTTGTTTAGAATCTGAGAATGATGGAAAACGCTTGTTTTCGAAGTCATAGCATCCTCTCATTCATTGATGCTATAGATGAGATTGGTAGAAAGAGAGAATCGAAACTGAATTCTGAGAAATCCTTGTCAATTGCCTTTACAATGATGCTCTTAGATCACTGGTAATAATTGTGTCTAGTTGTGTACAGTGATGTATATGAAGGCGGTCATGGTTATTCGTGAAATGATTTGATTTTTGTTGTTATAGGAGTTACTAAATGATGCATCGGATGGATAGTTGGAAATTGTACCATAACAAACTGTTTGAAATTGAGCAGATCCTAATGAAACTTTTAGCAGCTTCAATGGTTGACTTGGGAGCACAATTTGCTTGTAATTCTTCTATTGATAATTTAATGTCGGTTGTCATATCATTATATATTGAGGGTTTGATCTCATCTGTGCATGCATATGTGGGTTAGTTTATATGCGGAACAAATCTGAAATAAACTTTGTTTGAGCTTTTGGTCTTTGTTACTGACAATTGCATGGTGAGCAGGTAGTAGGGGTCTTCCTGTTTACTCCTTTCAATTTTAAATTTAGAGCAGAAGTCCATTGAAAGTAAAACATTAAAAAATAATGCCACTTTTTTTTTACCGGAGAAGTGATTCCCCCTGTTCGGTGTGCTGACATGACACTGGTATTCAGCACCTTAAATTATTCTTGTGATGTAATTTGGGCAACTCACATATTCTTAACTTAAGGGAAAAACTTATGGCCAACTTCGCATGTTTCCTCTACCCTTCACTCACTAGAGTTTATTATATTTCTCAGTGTATTAGAGTTTATTGTTTTCATTTTCATCTTCTTGGTGTAGTTGCTTGAGATATTTATACTTCTGTTCTCTTGTTTATTGCAGTATGTGATCCAAAGAGTCTCCTCTTTGTGTTTGGAATGCAATTGGATTACAGTGATGCTCTTATTGGTGGAGGCTTCTCTTTCAAGAACCCAAATGCTACACAAACATGTGGTTGCGGTAAATCTTTTGCCTCTGAGATGTGAGATTATTGTACTAGACATTTGAAGATATTGAATAGAATATGTTAAATAGGAAGCTTTGAGGTTGTGTATAATAACATAATTATAATATTATAAATGTTGTTATATCTCATTGACCAATTATATCTTCAAATCTGGATTAATTTCTAAGGTACAGCTTAATCAAGAACTAATAAGTCACACTCTTGTTCAGATTTGCTCTTATATAAGGGTGTAAATTTAGGTTGGTACGAATTGGTTCGATTTGGATGGTTAATAGGTTCTACCCACTTTTCCTCATTCACAGTTTTATTGGATTGTAGATAAACCTTGATCTAAGAAACTATTAAGAAGTGAGAGATTAAGAAAACAACATTTTCAGAAGCTCAAAGATACAGATATATTTGTGAACTTAAAAGAAATTCGAAAAACGTTTATACTAGAATTTTGTTTTTGTTTGGCTATTATACATCTATTTGACATGAATTTCACTGAGGGCATCCATAGTCGTAAAAGATATGCTTGTAGAACCTCGTTGTTAATACAAAACCATACAGAAGGAAACCTTTGAAAGTGGGAGGTGAAGAGAGCCTTGATGCTTACTATATTTAATAGAGAAATTATGACGAGGCCAAAATGATAGGTTAGTTGATTCCAGTGTTGCAGAAAGTGCTAGGTGCTAGTCAGGCAGTGATTCCCTACCTAGCGTCTAGCCCACGTAGTTGAGACGTGGACTAGGTGGCCGGTCGGAATTTTTTTTATAATTTTTTTTTAATTTTTTGTTGTAATTGAGTAAATGTTCATATTATTTCATATATTGAACCTCAAATTGAAAATCAAATTCCAAAAAACTCAATATTGAGAATCGCTCAAGAAAGAACATAAGTGAAGAACTCAAGAAAGAAGAATAAATGGCTTGCTGCAGCTATGACGGATGGTCGACGGCGACGACTACTGGCGGACGAAGGCAACAACGAGAGAAGAGGCGAGAACTCGAGAAGAGAGGGCTGTTGTGTTGTTGAAGGCTGTTTATGATTTTTTGGTCGATGAAGGCTTTTTCATTGAAATCGAGGTTGTGGGCCACCGACTAGCGACTAGGCGGCACTTAGTGGGTGACTTTTGCAACACTAGTCTATTCCAGGATAAGTAACTGAACCGAATAAATGTTTTTATTAATAATAATCAAAGATAATAATTTTCGAATCCATATTTAAATAAATACAAAAATCAACTTCAATTAGGAATAGGCGTGAAATTTGATTGAAATAAGAAAATTCTCGAAATTTAACAAAATTGATAAATTGGATTTATTGACATATTCGAGAAGAACTTTTCTAAGTGAACTTAACAAAAATACTGCCTAAAAGTAAATGATTGAATTTGGAAAAATGGTTGGGGGTCGTGGCAGCATAGCTACACAAACTTTATAGGGTTCGCGGAGACAATTCATGGGTCTAAATCTGAAAACGTTTGCCCGCTCAAAGATTTTCTAGAAGCGTTTGCATCGAACTATGATACATTATAGCTTATTGTAGTCTATTATAAGAAGTGTAATCATAAAAGGCTAAAAGCAAAACACCTAGGATCTAACTAAAACAAATTAAAAAGATTGTGCTCATCAAGTAGTATCACTTTTTCAAAAATTTTGGTTAAGGTTTAAAGAAAGGTATAAGAAGAAGAAGAATAGATTAAAGAGAAAGGAAAAGAAAAAGATGATAGATGTATGATGTGTCCAAATATCTAGTCCCCACATCCCCACATTCACGCAGATCGTGCACGAGCAGGGGAGTTGTTTCAATTCAGTTATTTGATATTGTTGTTTCAATTCAGTTATTTGATTGTTTATTAATTGTTGTTAATTGAGGCATCAGAGATGCGTTAGTGGAGTCAGTTATTAAGTGGTATAAGTTGTTGTTGTTGGCATTTGTTAATGCCTTAGTGGAGTCCTGATTTCTTGATAAGTGGGTTGTGTTGACATACACCACTAACCCATTATCTCCTGGATTTCTTGAGTCATATTTGTTTGTTGCATTACTAAAAATATATGGCTTGTTGCCGGGCTTATAAATAGCCAAGATAACAGATTGAATGAAAATCATCAAGTTATACAAATATCCTTCTCTCTGTTATTTCTCCTCTCTTCACTTCTAAATTCTCCTGTTCTTACTTCTTCGGGAAAGTACGTATCAAATTGGTATCAGAGCCATTCGGTTCATGGAGACTCATGCCAAGTCCAACGCTGAGTTCCGTAGCGACGTTAACGAGATACTAGCTCGTCATGAGTCTAGCTTTGATCACATTAACGCTCCTCATGAGGCTAGCTTTGAGCAAGTTAACGCCTCCTTGAAAACCTTAATTGCACAGATGCAGGCCTTGCAAGTTCGTCAACCTCAAACCACTTTTGACAGAGGTGACAACCCATTTGCAGCTGGAGAAAGTTCACACAGCCAACGCCCAACGCACATTGACAACACCAACACCTACCAGTTTGCTTCTCACGACCAAAACCATACACAACTCAAACTTTCATTTCCAAAATTCAACGGAGTCGATCCTACGGGTTGGATTTACAAAGCCGAGCAATACTTCAGTTTTAAAAATATCAGTCCACAACACAAAGTCCAGCTTGCTTCCTTTCATTTGGATGACATTGCTTTACAGTGGCACAGATGGTTCAACAAATTCGGAGGACCCCTTACCTGGAACGAGTTCACCAAGGCAATTCTTCAGCGTTTCGGGCCAACGGATTATGAAGATCCCTCTGAATCTCTTACCAAACTTAAACAAACAACAACTGTCAACGCTTATCAAGAGGAATTTGAGAAGTTGTCTCAAAGAGTCGACGATTTACCGAAAAATCATCAAGTTATACAAATATCCTTCTCTCTGTTATTTCTCCTCTTTTCACTTCTAAATTCTCCTGTTCTTACTTCTTCGGGAAAGAACGTATCTAGTTAGTTGTTTCATTTTTGGGTTGAAGGATGAGATACGTTTGGATGTGAAGGTTAACAAACCAAAAACATTGGCGGCTTCAATTGGAATCGCACGGTTGATCAAGGAGCGCAACAACCTCCAACGTAGAACCAACAATTCAAGAAGATTTCAAACTGCAGCAGCGCGAGCTTTACCCACCCATACTGTTGGCCTACTTGGATCAGCACCAGGTCAGAAGACAGGTCAGCCCACTTCCATTCAATTTAAATGCATAACCAACCAAGAAGCGAGAGATCGACGTGAGAAAGGAATGTTCTACTACTGTGATGAAAAGTTTGTACCAGGCCACAACTGTCGCAGGCCCCAACTCTTTATGATTAAGGATCTTCCGAGCACTGACGAGGAAGTTACTCATGATGAACAATATGTGCCAGAAAATATTGAGCCAACAATACCAGAAATCTCTTTTCATGCAATATTAGGTACCACTCATCCGTAAACTATCCGAGTAGTCGGCCAACTGAAAAATAAGAATGTCACGGTGTTAATCGATGGAGGGAGCACACACAATTTCATCGATCAATCTGTGGTCACGAAGTTTGGATTACCAATCGTCCGCGATAAAAAGTTTCAGGTAATGGTGGCCAATCGTGAAAAGATTGAATGTGCTGGAAGGTGTATGGCGACATCGATAGTCATCCAGAATCATCCTATTTAGGCCGACTTCTACATCCTCCCAGTCGCGGCATGCCAAGTTGTCTTGGGGGTCCATTGGTTGGAAACTTTGGGACCAATCGAGACAGACTATCGAAAGTTAACAATGACCTTCAACCAGAATGGTACTATCTGCACATTCTAAGGACTCGACCGATCGTTCCTCGAAGCATTGAACAAAAAGGAAATGATGCACCTGGAAGGTATGGGACTTTTTTTTCAAATTAACCTCTGCACTACAAACACAGGTACACCTGGACATCCACCCGAACTTGAGCTTATCTTGAAAAGATTTCAGTATGTATTTGATACTCCATATCAATTGCCACCAAACCGACCACATGACCACCGCATTCTCCTGTTACCAAATCAATCTACAATTAGTGTCAGACCATACCGTTACCCGTATTACCAAAAAATCGAGATCGAGAGGTTAGTGAGAGAATTTCTGGAGTCCGGCGTCATTAGACCTAGCCACAGTCCGTTCTCTTCTCCTGTGCTACTTGTCAAGAAACATGATGGTACATGGCGTTTTTGTGTTGATTATCGAGCATTGAACAATATCACGATCAAGGACAAGTACCCTATTCCAGTGATCGATGGGCTCTTAGATGAATTACATGGTGCGACCTTCTTTTCAAAGCTGGATTTAAGGTCGGGATACCATCAAATACGAGTCCATAAAGACGATATACACAAGACGGCATTTCGTACTCATGACGGCCACTACGAATTCACAGTAATGCCTTTCGGCCTCACCAACGCTCCTTCAACTTTTCAAGGTCTCATGAATGATCTCTTCAAACCTCATCTCAGGAAATTCGTGTTGGTCTTCTTTAACGACATCTTGGTATATAGCCGGAATTGGACAGATCATCTCCTTCACCTTCAAACGGTACTGCAGATTTTGTCAACCAACAATTTGTATGCAAAACATTCTAAATGCTGCTTTGGAGTCAGGCAAGTGGATTATTTGGGACACCTGATCTTAGAAAAAGGGGTGGCTGTGAAGCCTGAAAAGATTCGAGCAGTCCATGACTGGCCAATTCCAACTATAACAAAAGGAGTTTGAGGGTTCCTAGGCTTGGCAGGGTACTACCAAAAGTTCATTCACGGTTTCGGAGGGATGGCTGCACCTCTCACACGATTACTGACCAAGGATGGTTTTCGTTGGACAGCGAAAGCAGCCGAAGCATTTGTCCAATTAAAATCAGCACTCACATCCACTCCAGTACTTTAACTTCCTGATTTCTCTCAACCATTTATCATCGAAAGTGACACCTGCGGAGTAGGAATCGGAGCCATATTGATTCAACATGATCATCCAATGGCATTTTCTAGTGAAGCATTAAAAGGTACTTCCTTGCTCCTTTCCACTTATGAAAAATAAATGCTGGCCATCGTTAAAGCAATCCGAAAGTGGAGACCATACTTACTAGGTAAACCTTTCGTCGTTCGAACTGATCATAAAAGTTTAAAATACCTCCTGGAACAACGGATCACAATGCCTACCCAGACCAGATGGTTACCAAAAAATCTTGATTATGACTATGTCATCCAGTATAAGAAAGGTAAAGAGAATTAAGGTGTCGACGCACTTTCTCGAGTTACAGAATTCAAATTTTAGGCTATATCTTTACCTGTGGCAAATTGGTGGAGCACACTACAACAAGAGGTACAACATGACTCTTTTTATCATCAGTTCTTGACATCAAATACAACTCCAAGTTAGCCAAGCCTTGTTTATCGTGATGGAGTGTGGTTTAAAAAAGAGAGGATCTTTTTGAGTCCAAAATCCTCTCTAATTTCCACAGTATTGACCGAGTGCCACTCTACATCAGTTGGAGGCCATTTTGGCTACCACAGAACCCTCAGCTGCGTGAAGTCTTGCTTCTTTTGGCCAAATATGCATTCTTTTGTCAAGGAGTATATACGCAATTTTGATGTATGTCAGCGCTGTAAACATGAGTGTACCAAGACAACTGGACTCTTTCAACCTCTGCCTATTCCGGATAAAATTTGGTCAGACATTTCAATGGATTTTATGGAAAGGCTACTGCCGTCGCAAGGCATGACAGTCATTATGGTTGTGGTGGATCGCTTGAGTAAGTATGCACACTTCATTCCTTTGAAACATCCCTATACGGCGCTGATTGTGGCTAAAGCTTTCTTAGATCAAATTGTGTGTCTTCACGGCCTGCTTACTTCTATTGTTAGTGACAGAGACACGGTTTTTGTCAGTACCTTTTGGAAAACATTATTTCACTTGCAGGGTACACACCTCCACATGAGTTCTAGCTACCATCCCCAAACCGACGGGCAGACAGAAGTGGTCAACCGAACCCTAGAACAATACCTACGATGTTTTACAAGTGACCAACCCAAACGATGGCTTGACTGGATTGCATAGGCGGAATATAGCTACAACACTTCTACCCATTCTGCTACTAAATTTTCTCCATTTGAAGCTGTTTATGGGATACCTCCACCCACTATGCTCTCCTACATCCGAAACACTTCGAAGGTTCAGGCTGTGGACACGTTGCTTCGCGACCGTGATGATATTTTACGGACATTGAGACAGAACCTCATTGTAGCTGGAAATAGGATGAAGATTAAGGCTGATCTACACCTTCGAGAGGTTAATTTTGAGGTGGGTGATTATGTCTACTTGAAACTCCAACCGTATAGACAGAAGTTGATCTCTTTTAACAGCAACCTGAAGTTATCCCCTCGATTCTTTGGTCCATACAAAGTTCTTGCGAGGGTTGGTTCAGTTGCGTATCGCTTGGAGCTACCATCGGATTCAAAGATACACGATGTGTTCCATGTCAGCTTGCTTAAACGGTAACTTAGGCCTCTTCCCCCACTCTCACATCATCTTCCACTTACTTAAGATGTTTCATATCTGCTGCCCCAGCCAGAGGCGGTCCTAGATCGGCGTATAATACAGAAAGGGAAATACCGACCTAAATCGGAAATCTTAGTGAAATGGGCTGGCCCGTCTCCTGAGAATGCGAAATGGGAAAATCAATGGCATTTTCAGCGTACTTATCCCCTATTCATCCTTGTGGACAAGGATAGTCCGAGTGGGGTGGATTGATGTGTCCAAATATCCAGCCCCCACATCCCCACATTCATGCAGATCGTGCATAAGCATGGGAGTTGTTGTTTCAATTCAGTTATTTGATATTGTTGTTTCAATTCGGTTATTTGATTGTTTATTAACTGTTGTTAATTGAGGCATCAGAGATGCCTTAGTGGAGTCAATTAGTGGAGTCAATTATTAAGTGGAATAAGTAGTTGTTGTTGGCATTTGTTAATGCCTTAGTGGAGTCCTGATTTCTTGATAAGTGGGTTGTGTTGACAACTTGACATACACCACTAACCCATTATCTCCTGGATTTCTTGAGTCATATTTGTTTGTTGCATTACTAAAAATGTATGGCTTGTTGTCGGGCTTATAAATAGCCAAGATAACAGATTGAATGAAAATCATCAAGTTATACAAATATCCTTCTCTCTGTTATTTCTCCTCTCTTCATTTCTAAATTCTCCTGTTCTTACTTCTTCGGGAAAGTACGTATCAATTTAGTGATAGAAATACTAAGATAGTCTTGAGTCTGAGGCATGTAATTTAAATTTTTACTTATGAATTATGATAGGAGGCAACAAAATTGTGAGTGCTTTTAAACTCACACAAATTTAAATTAGGGTTAATTGCAATAAATTACCCTGACGTTTTGCAATATTACAGCTATATTGCACGTTTCCTTTAATTAAGAAGAACATACCTATGACCAGTTTGACTAGATTTAGATTTAACAGAGAGTTAATTGTGGGAAGGGCATGATTGTCTTTTACTCTTTTTCCATAAAAAAAATAAAAAATAAAAGTTATTTATTATTAAAAAAACTTATCTCTTAACAAATCTTATCTCCAATCACCACCACCCAATCACCTTCTTCTTCTTATTCACCAAAACAAGTTAAAAATTAAAATCACCATCATCACTCATCTCCACCGATCCAAACCCAAATCACCTTCATCTCCCTTAATCTCATCCCTCTCGATCCACCATCCACCATCATCACCAAATCACCATTATCATCTCTCCCGATCTCATCTCTCTCTCTCTCTCAATCTCGTCGCCAGCGGCCACCGTAAAAACAATCCCGACCACCACATCCCCATGAGTCGGTCATCACCCTAACCAAGCTTCTCTCCACCATTATCACAATTTTTTGTCAGTAAAGACCCATGCGTCGCTTTCAAATTCCATCTGCGGACGTCGCACCAGCCGTGCTTGAACCGTTTCCTCCACCTCAGTAGCACCATCGCCTCTCTCGACGGTCGAAACACGTCTCTCCACGACCTGCACATCGACAGTGTCGCCCGAAGATGAGGCAGCGTGAACGACGCCACGATTTTGGTCATCCCTCTCCATCATATGGCCTCGATCTGCTTCAATTTTTCAATTTTTTTTTTTTTTTTGGAATTGAGTTGTGTATGGATTAATGGAATGAGTTTCAGTGATGTATTGTGTTTGTGTTGGATCAACGAAACCCAACGATGGGTTTGGTGCTGTATTTTTTTTTTTCCATCTCTTGGATCGATCTCTTGCAAAAGAGAGGTAATCGGTCTGCTTTTTTTTTTTTTTTTTTTTTGTCTAAAAAAATTAATTATTTTTTATGAACTAGGGCAATTAAAAAAATTAATTGTGATCTGGGTTGGGTTTGAGTTTGATGTTGATGATGGTGTTTTCTGGGTTTGGTGGTTGATGATGGTGTGTTTTGGGTTTGGTGGTTGATGATGATGACTGTTGATTTTTTTTTTCCTGATTATCTCCACTGTATTGAATCTGGATTACTAAGGGCATGTTAGTCTTTTTCAAGTCAACCATTAAATTTAACGTTTGCCCACTAACAGCAGGGGTTGTTTGTGTGATTAAGGCCATTTGTTGAATATTTTGCTACAAAGTCAAAACACATGGAAGTTTGTGCAATTAACCCTTTAAATTATCATTCTTTACCTATTTATCTCTTGAAACTCAATGATTCATTTTGCTAGACTATTTCCGTTTTCACTTTGCCCCAAAATAATGAATCTTGTTGGGACAAAAACTAGCTCTAGAAGAAAAAGGATTAAAACAAGATAGTATATAAAGAAGAAAGCAATCACAGAGCTTTTTATAGAAAGAAAATTGCATATAATAAATCCATATTTACTGAGAAAACAAATTTTCGTTTGTCTTGATGTATTCCAGCTTGTTGCTCCCTTTATTATGACTTACCTGCTTGTCCTGAACTTCTTTGCTGCTTTTGATGTCCTGGGAATGGTTGAGAAGTTAATGTGTGTATCATGTATATTGATGGCTTCTTGCTTAAGAATAACTTTCTATTGCTCCTTTGAATTGTTCAGCCTTGTGCCTAGACAGATTTATTCACAGTATTGATGCATGGGAGAATCCTTTCATTGAAGGGTTGGTCGGGTTTGTATATTCATCATAGTGTTGATGCCTTGGTTGCTCAGAGTCAAGGATGCTACTCTCTTTCTTGGTAAGGTCCGGCTTGTGGTTGTATTCTGGCTTGTGGACACCTTTATGATGGTCATGGTCTTCTAATATACCTTCATGTCTATTTTTGATGCGATCGTTCTCAAAAGTGCTGCTCTTGGTAGGATCAGACCTTTTACCTCCATGATTTCCCTTGTCCTTATCGATTCCGTGGTTGTATTCTGGCTTGTGGACAGCTTTACAATGGTCTTCTAATATATCTTCTTGTCTATTTTTGATGCGATCGTTCTCTTTCTCCTTCCATGGACCTGCTTGCTCAAAAGTGCTGCTCTTGGTAGGATCAGACCTTGTACCTCCATAATTTCCCTTATTCTTGGTAGGATCAAGCCTTGTACCTCTATAACTTCCATCGTTGTCTTCTTCCTTGGGAATAATATTACTCCTTTGCTTTTCTTCTGAGGAATAAACCCCATCCATGCTTTTTGTTACGTTTGTGGAGTTGGGGCCCGTGTTCTTACCTTTTTTCTTGCTTTCTTCTTGTTTGTTGTCCACCCATAGATGATCCTGTCCAGGGCTGCTAATTTTGTGAGGGCTGCTAATTTTTTGATTTTGAGGGCTTGGCTTCATGTTTCGGGGGATTGCATCGTTGTTTTCTTGATCATGAGTCCACACTTGCTTACCTTTGAACTCATTTACAACACCATCCTTTGTTGTCTCTATAGGATCAATTTCCGTATATTTATTATTTTTAGGGATGACTCGTTGATCCCTAGAAACTCCTGAGCTATCATTAGGTTGCATATTATTAGACCATGTATTTTTATTGCTTCCATTGCTGTTTCCTTTCGGGATATCTAGCATTTCCTGCCATTGTTGTACTTTGGAAGCATCACTCCTTCCATTGCTGTTTCCTTTTCGTGGTTTGGAATCCATAGGTTCCATTTCAAGAACAAACCATGAATTTTTGCTTCCATTGCTGTTTCTATTTGGGATACCTGCCGTTCCCTGCCCTTGTTGTAGTTTTGGAGCATCACTCCTTTCATTTGACTTTGACTTTGGCTTAAACAAAGGGCAACAACAATTGTCTTCTCCGGGACGTTCTGGACCCGGAAGTTGAGTCTCCTCAACAAGATGCCTCCACCGATCCCGCCAAGCCATCTTCCTAGAGATGGTTTGTTTCAGTACAAGTAGAGTGTTCAGAAAGCCAAGTTGTAGAGTTTAAGGTACATCTTTTTTAACAATAGCTCTGCTCTGTCATTGTCAAATACAGTGGAACAACAAGTCTAAACCTTGATACCAAGCTTTTGTGTATAGAAATAACAAAGAATAGATTACTTGAGTGTTATGTGATTCAATTAACTTTACAACCAGGATGGGCATGCCACTGCACTACCATAGAACTAAGGAATAAAATGAATTCCCCTCATAGTCACAGTGAACAACACATCTTATTCTTAATGACAATTATTGATTCTGTAAATTATATATGTTCCTCTTTCCCATCACTTTGATATGGTTTTCATTTATTAGACCTATTCAATGTATATAAATTCTTCTTTTAGGACCCTTTTGATAATTTTTGTTTATTGACTTTGATCCATCGTTTTTATTACAAATTTAGAGTTAAAACAATATTCTTCGAGAAGTAAAAATGATTTATCTTCTGATTTAATAAGCATCTTCTTCTGCGATCCTACCTTACTAAACCTTTCATATATGACTGTATGAGACATCATATTATATGCTCAAGTTTGCTTGATTACTTACATGGAGATAAAACGATACATTCTCTCTTTTACTTTAACGTAGAAGTAATATTAGCTAGAATAATTATCCATGGAACATTAGTTTACTGCAGTACAAAGTTTTCTTTAGATTCTCAAGATGAATTTGCAATGTTTTTATCCTTCCTGTTGGATTCTCAAAGACCACTTATAATACTGATCAATATGCACTTAACCGAATAACAATCCAGATAGTTACAAAGAAGGCATAATATGGATAGGAATAAAGTAGTACAAGTGTTTTTTTTTTATTTAGCTAAAATATTTGGATAAGGAACCATTGCTTGCACCATCCATTGTGACATTGTAAGCAAAGCAACAACAGATGCCCAATCAAAGTTATACGTACATTGGCTTGTTTCATATTATTAGTATTTCGTTAATTTTTCGAAAGTATGACAAGAGGTGATCTACTTAAATTGTTTTCCTTTTTTTTTTTTTGGGTGTGTGGAGGTTGATTTGCATGCTTATAAAGGGGATTATACACTAGTAATAATATCTTTTTGTTGGTGATAATTTGGTATCAGAGCCAATTTCTATGGGATGTAAAAGTTTATCGTTAGTACAAGGTAATGAGTACGTGAGCTGAATTGTTTCAGTAGTGCAATTTTGATGGGAGGCAATAAAATTGTGGAAGCTTTTACACTAACCCAAATCCAAATCCAAATTCTTACTCTGATCCATTTGTCTCTTTGAACTCAATGAAAAAGCCAAATAACTGCGCTGATTCATTTTGTTAGACTATTTCTGTTTTCACTTTGGCAAAAAATAATGACAAAAACTAGCTCCACAAGAAAGAGGATTCAAAGAAAAAAGCAAACACACAACTTTTTACAGAAGAAAATTGAATATAAAAAATCAATCTTTACTGAAAAAAACAAAATTTGATTTGTGTTGATGTCTTCCTGCTTGAGAATACGTGCATGTTGCTGCCATTTATTGCTTGTCCTGAACTGCTAATGGCAATCTTTGAATTGTTCAGCCTTGTGCCTAGACAGAATTATTCACTATATTGATGCATGGGAGAATCCTTTCATTGAAGGGTTGGTCGGGTTTGTATATTCATCATTAATGTTGATGCCTTGTTTCCCTCTCCCTTTTTTTACACTTGCTTTCTCGAAGCTAGGGCTGCTACTCTCTTTCTTAGTAAGGTCCGGCCCGTGGTTCTATTCTGGCTTGTGGACACCTTTATGATGGTCATGGTCTTCTAATATACCTTCATGTCTATTTTTGATGTGATCGTTCTCAAAAGTGCTACTCTTGGTAGGATCAGACCTTGTACCTCTATGATTTCCCTTGTTCTTGGTAGGATCAGGCCTTGTACCTCCATAACTTCCATCGTTGTCTTCTTCCTTGGGAATAATATTACTCCTTTGCTTTTCTTTTCTTCTGAGGAATAAACCCCATCCATGCTCTTTGTTGCGTTTGTGGAGTTGTGGCCCATGTTCTTACCTTTTTTCTTGCTTTCTTCTTGTTTGTTGTCCTCCCATAGATGACCCTGTCCAGGGTTGCTAATTTTTTGATTTTGAAGGCTTGGCTTCATGTTTCGTGGGATTCCATCGCTGTTTTCTTGATCATGAGTCCACATTTGCTTCCCTTTGAACTCATTTACAGCACTATTCTTTGTTGTCTCTACAGGATCAATTTCTGTATATTTATTATTTTTGGCGATGACTCGTTGATCCCTAGAAACTCTTGAACTGTCATTAGGTTGCATATTATCAGACCATGTATTTTTATTGCTTCCATTGTTGTTTCCTTTCGGGATATCTAGCGTTCCTTGCCATTGTTGTACTTTAGGAGCATCACTCCTTTCATCCGGTTTTTTGCTTCCATTGCTGTTTCCTTTCGGGATATCTAGCGTTCCCTACCATTGTTGTACTTTGGGAGCATCACTCCTTTCATCCGGTGTTTTGCTTCCATTGCTATTCTATTCGGAATACCTGCTGTTTCCTGCCCTTATTGTAGTTTAGGAGCATCACTCCTTCCTTTGCTGTTTCTATTAGAGATACCTACCGTTCCTTGCCATTGTTGTACTTTGGGAGCATCACTCCTTCCATTACTGTTTCCTTCTCGTGGTTTGGAATCCTTAGGTTCCATTTCAGGAACAAACCATGAATTTTTATTTCCCTGCCCTTTTCTGATGGTACCTTGTGGTTTGGTAGCAGCACCATTTTTTTCAATTTGTTTTCTGCTTGTTTTCAACCAAGAGCAACAACAATCGTCTGGTTCAGAACCATTGGTGACTTTCCAATTCGTTTGTGTTGGAACAACACAATTCCGCACAGTCATCTTCTCAACACAAACACATTCGTTGAGACTTGAGACTGGGTTAATGAATGAGGAAAAAAGCCAAGTTGTAGAGATTCCCCAAATATTACTGTTGTTAGCTGCTCTATCATTTGTCATATAGAGTGGAACAACTCCATAAATAAAAATTAATTGTCATTATATGATTCCATTATCTTTACAGCTAGTATGGGACTCAACTTAAAAGAGAACCATGAAACAAATTAGAGGCGTGTTCTATATAAAGCTAGAGGGGGGGTGAATAGATTTTATCAAATATTACCCAATTTTCGCATGCAAGTCAATTTTACGAAAATGCCCCTACTAGTCAAAAATACATACAAGTGTAATATAGTGCGGAATTTAAATAACACTTGATGTATACGTGGAAACCCAACCACTGGGAAAAACCACGGGCTGTTTAGTGCGCCACACTCGGACCTCGAAATCCACTAATCGAAATGGAGTTTACAACCTATGTAGACCTCGTCTAACACTCCGGTTAATAACCCCCCACTTCTACCACTCGGGCCTTTAAAAGTGGCTCTAGTCCAATTGCTTGAGGCCTAAGCAACCTTAGCCTCAAGACTTAATTCTCTAAGAAGAGATTATGCAACCTATGTGAATATGTATGAATATTCAATTAACAAACAAGGCTAGGTAACCTTAGATGCTTATCTAGGATGATGATGTAATCAATTTAATCAACCCTAGATATCAATTGCTAAATGACATGTCAAATAGCTTAGCTAATCAAGATTAATTAAAAACCTAATTAGCTATCACAATACAACACTCAATCAATTCATCACAATTAATTCTCTAATCTTGTATTTATCATATGATCAAAACATACAAGTAAATTAAAGAGAATAGCTTGATAATAAAAATACTCAAATAAGATGAACTTAATCAAAATCTTACCAAGCAAGTTGTGATGATGCAAACCCAATCATTGATGCTTTCTATCTAGACATAGAAGATGCAATATGAAATTTGATGCACAAGGGATTTGATTTGAGTGATTAAAAATGAGTTCTTTGTGTATTTTTCTTCTCTTGAAAAATATCCTAAGTATAGAATATGAATATGAACTCTCTTGGCTGACCTAAAGTCAAAGTGTTACATATATAGGAGCCATAAGTGAAGTGTGGTCGTTTTGAAAAACGCACCAGAAATTGCTCTGTGCGCTGGACGACAGGCGCACGACCAGCGCAAAGGCAAATATTGCACAGGCGCTTGACGACCAGCGCTAAGACAGGCGCACGACCAGCGTAGCCATACTGGGCGATCAGCGCTGGTGGCCTTGCGCTGGTGTAGACCAGCGCACGACCGGCGACAGACCACTGGGTGATCTGCGCTGGTGAGCTGCGCTGGTCCGGCGCTTGACGACCAGCGCACAGCCCACTCCTTTGAACCCCACAAGAAAACATGCAAGGGGTAAAAAGGTAAAAGCAAGATGCATCCTAAAAGCCTAACATGCTATGACATTATAAACACAAGATGCATCAAAATAACAAGCAAGAAGAGATGAGAATAAGCATTGATGCACAACAAAAAGAAACACAACATACACAGATAAAACATATGCATGAGTTGTGAGTGTGTGCAACTATCTCTTCAAGACAAGTAAGCACAAAGAAAATTACCTTCGGTGCTCATCAACACGAGGTCTTCAAAGGGCTTCGAACAATTAAACCAATACCTAAGCTACCCTTACAAAGTACCCCAACATGTGGTTTGTCCACGAAATAAGCCAATCAACAAAACGGGAATCCTTACAATCTCCCCCTTTGGCTATTTCGTGACAAAACCACCACTCACATTGATTCCTCACATTATAATAGAAACTACGGGTCTACTAAGATTTTCTACTTTACAAAGAGATATATAAAAATAAACTTGACGTCTTCAATCTCAAGTAGAACAATCAATCCCTGAAAGCAAGGTTTCTATACTTTCCAATTCAAGTAAAAGTGAGATGAATCAAGTGAGGACATAAACAAGCAATTGCATTTCTAAGAAATTAAACACAACATCATGCAATGTATGATGAATGCAATGCTCCCCCTCAAAGGGTTACTCCCCCTCAATGTATTGTCTCCCCAACATGCATAATTGCAACCCCCCTTACCACCATTCTAATCTCCCCCTTTGGCTATTTCGTGACAAAACCACCACTCACATTGATTTCTCACATTATAATAGAAACTACGGGTCTACTAAGATTTTCTACTTTACAAAGAGATATATAAAAATAAACTTGACGTCTTCAATCTCAAGTAGAACAATCAATCCCTGAAAGCAAGGTTTCTATACTTTCCAATTCAAGTAAAAGTGAGATGAATCAAGTGAGGACATAAACAAGCAATTGCATTTCTAAGAAATTAAACACAACATCATGCAATGTATGATGAATGCAATGCTCCCCCTCAAAGGGTTACTCCCCCTCAATGTATTGTCTCCCCAACATGCATAATTGCAACCCCCCTTACCACCATTCTACTCCCCCTTTTTGTCATGATATAGGCAAAGGAGTAGTCCCCAACCGGGTCACTAAGCAAAGAGAGATGATAGCATTCAAGTCATTTGCATAATCACAAAATGTACTTTATGCAACTCTATCAAAAGGAGAGAAACAAGGAGATTTATTTTGAAATAAATGTGTGAAACAAAACATGCTTTGCATACAAGACATGTAGCATTCAAGTCCAAAATACAATGGTATTTGGCAAAGCAAATGACAAAGGTTTCTAAAAAGAATTCAAACCAATTTCACCAATGTCATGAGAGAAGCAAAGATATAGAGTTTTCATTGATTTTAATGTATGAGCAACTATATCCAACTTTATAAGTCAAATATGTCATGAGCAACTTTGCACCCTTTTTGTTTTTTCCGGGAATGAAACCCGTATGATAGTAGACATGTTCAACACATAAAGAAAGAGAGACAATTTGGAATATAAATTCCTTTGAACGGATACAAGATCCTTTATTCATTTTGAGTCTCATAAGCTTTTTCACACAAGTTTTGCATTTATAAATTGCAATCATCAATTCATGCTTTTTCATTTGAGCATGTCATTTGAATTTCATGCTTTTCATATGTCATTAGCATGTTATAAACAACTCATGCTTTTCAATTTTTAAGCATGTCATTAAGAATCATCATGTCATGGAGATAACTCTAGGTCATCCAAATCATACTTCCTATGTAAATCTCCTAGTCCAAAAATGCATGTTTGAACATAAATATGACATGGATTGTAAACAAGCATGGTTCACACTTATTGAATTGAAAACATATATACAAATGTGCAACCAAGCTTACTCAAGCAATTAACAAAGAAGCATAAGATTTTTCAAATATTTGCATGCAACAAGTATGCATAAGCTCTCTTTGCTTGAGTTCCCCATATGGGGTCAATATCATCCTTCATTAATGAAGGGCATGAGGTCCTATGGACCTCCCAAGTCCATTGGACTTAGTTGAACCTATTTGAGACTTGTTAGTCTCATAGCAAGCGGGTTCATTTTTCCTTATCCACATAGATATGACATTTTTCTTCCTAGTGGACAATGGTTCAAGAGTACTAGAATTAATAGGATCATGAATATGAATGTTTTCCTTCCTATTAGCATGCATTCTAGCTCTTATCATTTTCTTTTCAATCATGCTTTTGATTCTACATAATTTAATGAAATGAAAGCAATTTGGTCTAATGTGACCATTAATACCACAAAAGTGACATGTAGGGACAAATTTAGAATTCATACCATGTCCTTGTGCATGCATAGGAGCCATCCCATGACTTTGTGGTTGAGCGGGTTCAAATCTTCTTTGTTGTTGAACTGGTCTAGCTTGCTTCCTTGTTTCATTTTGCATGATTGACCTCTTCCCTTGATGAATATGAGCTTGAGGGAAGTTAGGTTGAGGAATTTTTTGAGCTTGAGGTTGTCTCTTTGGAGCTACCTTCACTTGAGCACTTCTTGAACATTGTCCTAGATCAATTTTCTTCCTAGGAGTGTGCACCGGTGAGGCTTCTTTCTTGCCCAAACTCTTGACAAAGACGGTCTTGGTTGGAGTAGTGATCTCCTTTGTTTCTTCATACCCAATACCTCTCTTGTCACAAGGGTTCTTTCCACTACCAAGAATGTGGTCAAGTTTCTTGGTGCTTGTAGTCATCCTAGACAATGACTCTAAGGCTTCAACAAGCTCTCTCTTCAACCCTTCTTCATTCCTCTTGGACATAGCTAGCTCATCTCTTAGCTTGTCTTCAATCTTCTTGGATGCCTCCACTTGTTTACTTAAGTGGTCATTGTGTGTTGAAAGTTCTAGATTTTCATCCTCTAAAATCTTCAACTTTATATTTTTCTTCTCCAATGAACTTTCACACTTGACTATAAAGTCATTTACATCCATTTTCTCTACACTTCCATTTGTAGAGTTAGATGAGGAGTCATCTTCACTTAAGTTATCTCCTCCACTCTCATTCTCACTAATGGAGTCATTTCCCTCATTTAGACCTTTACCTTGGTCTCTTGAGTCAATGAGAGACATATCCCAATGAGTAGCTTTGCCTATCACCTCTAGTGCTACTTCTTCATCAATTTCTTCTATGGGATCACTAGTCAAGTCATTCTTACCAACAACTTTATCTTCTACACAAGTGGCCCCAAATGCCGTGTAGTTGATGGTAAGCTCATCATCACTAGATGACTTGTCTCCCTCTCCGGAGTCATCACTTTCACTCCAAGTGGTGGCCATCACTTTTGCCATCTTGTTCTTCAAGTTCCCACAATCCGGTGAGATGTGACCTATACCACCACACTCATAGCATTGGACCCCTTTCTTCTCACTATGCTCTTGCTTAGGCTCAAAATTCTTGAAGGGAGCTTTTTTCTTCAAGTTTTGGCCCTTGGATCCAACGCCCTTGTTCTCGAACTTGACAAACTTCTTGAATCTTCTAAGTAACAAAGCCATGTCTTGGTCCGAGTCACCTTTTTCCTCCTTCACAACCTTGGAAGCATTCAAAGCAATTCCTTTTTGCTTTTTAGGAGGTGAAATACTAGGAGCCTTCCTAGATTCATAGGCGAGGAGTCTTCCAATCACCTCGCTCGGCTTCATATCCTTGTATGTGCTATTTTCCTCTAAAGCCGTCACTTTTGATTCGAACCTAGCGGGGAGAGACCTCATTATTTTCTGCTTAACTCTCCTATCCGAATAAGGATCACCGAGTTGATGGCTTTGATTCACAATATCCATCAACTTGACTTCAAAGTCATTGAAGCACTCGTCCTCCTCCATTTTAAGCAACTCAAATTGCGTTTGAAGGACTTGTAGCTTGGAATCCTTAACGACATCGGTTCCCTCATGTGCAACCTGTAGGATATCCCATGCCTCCTTGGCTATCCTAGTGTTCTGAATCAGTTTGTACTGATTTTCATCCACTGCACATAGAAGAGCATGCCATGCCTTCCTATTCCATTTTGAAGTCTCAAACTCTTCAGGTGACCACTGGGCCTTTGGCTTGAGTACTTCTTCTCCACCACTCGTGGGAGTCATCATAGGAGGTGCATACCCATCTTCAATTGCCATCCATGCCCTATCATGGATTTGGCACACATATGCCTCCATCTTGCCTTTCCATGAGGCATAATTCACACCGGTGAGGAGAGGAGGCCGTGTGCTTGAAGCACCCTCATGGTTGCCACCGAATCCACTCATTGTATCAAATGAATGAATGAAATGTATGCAAAATGTATGAATGAGCAAAAATCACACAAATGCACAACACACCTAAAATGAGCTAGGATCACCTAAGTATATCTAGGAACCCGCTCTGATACCAATTGAAACAAATTAGAGGCGTGTTCTATATAAAGCTAGAGGGGGGGTGAATAGATTTTATCAAATATTACCTAATTTTCGCATGCAAGTCAATTTTACGAAAATGCCCCTACTAGTCAAAAATACATACAAGTGTAATATAGTGCGGAATTTAAATAACACTTGATGTATACGTGGAAACCCAACCACTGGGAAAAACCACGGGCTGTTTAGTGCGCCACACTCGGACCTCGAAATCCACTAATCGAAATGGAGTTTACAACCTATGTAGACCTCGTCTAACACTCCGGTCAATAACCCCCCACTTCTACCACTCGGGCCTTTAAAAGTGGCTCTAGTCCAATTGCTTGAGGCCTAAGCAACCTTAGCCTCAAGACTTAATTCTCTAAGAAGAGATTATGCAACCTATGTGAATATGTATGAATATTCAATTAACAAACAAGGCTAGGTAACCTTAGATGCTTATCTAGGATGATGATGTAATCAATTTAATCAACCCTAGATATCAATTGCTAAATGACATGTCAAATAGCTTAGCTAATCAAGATTAATTAAAAACCTAATTAGCTATCACAATACAACACTCAATCAATTCATCACAATTAATTCTCTAATCTTGTATTTATCATATGATCAAAACATACAAGTAAATTAAAGAGAATAGCTTGATAATAAAAATACTCAAATAAGATGAACTTAATCAAAATCTTACCAAGCAAGTTGTGATGATGCAAACCCAATCATTGATGCTTTCTATCTAGACATAGAAGATGCAATATGAAATTTGATGCACAAGGGATTTGATTTGAGTGATTAAAAATGAGTTCTTTGTGTATTTTTCTTCTCTTGAAAAATATCCTAAGTATAGAATATGAATATGAACTCTCTTGGCTGACCTAAAGTCAAAGTGTTATATATATAGGAGCCATAAGTGAAGTGTGGTCGTTTTGAAAAACGCACCAGAAATTGCTCTGTACGCTGGTGGCCTTGCGCTGGACGACAGGCGCACGACCAGCGCAAAGGCAAATATTGCACAGGCGCTTGACGACCAGCGCTAAGACAGGCGCACGACCAGCGTAGCCATACTGGGCGATCAGCGCTGGTGGCCTTGCGCTGGTGTAGACCAGCGCACGACCGGCGACAGACCACTGGGTGATCTGCGCTGGTGAGCTGCGCTGGTCCGGCGCTTGACGACCAGCGCACAGCCCACTCCTTTGAACCCCACAAGAAAACATGCAAGGGGTAAAAAGGTAAAAGCAAGATGCATCCTAAAAGCCTAACATGCTATGACATTATAAACACAAAATGCATCAAAATAACAAGCAAGAAGAGATGAGAATAAGCATTGATGCACAACAAAAAGAAACACAACATACACAGATAAAACATATGCATGAGTTGTGAGTGTGTGCAACTATCTCTTCAAGACAAGTAAGCACAAAGAAAATTACCTTCGGTGCTCATCAACACGAGGTCTTCAAAGGGCTTCGAACAATTAAACCAATACCTAAGCTACCCTTACAAAGTACCCCAACATGTGGTTTGTCCACGAAATAAGCCAATCAACAAAACGGGAATCCTTACAAACCAGCTAATGCACTGCCAGACAGTAGAAATGATTACAAACTAAAAGTGATAAAAGCAGACAGAATATGAAAGCTGGCCAATGCATTGTGTGGAACAGATGTCCGATTACAGTTTGTACATTGGCTCGTTTCGTGTTATTAGTATTTCATTAAAGTTGTGTAAGTATGCCAAGAGGAGATCTACTTAATATTTATAAGAGTTAAATGGTAAATACCCTCCCATCTTTGTTTTGTTTGCCTTATTTATCTGCTTTCTTTGTGTTTTATAGTTGTTACTCTTTAGAGGTTGATTTGCTTGTTTAACAAGGGCCTACACAGTTTAACAGTAGTATGAATATCTTTACGTTCGTGATGATTTGGTATTATGGAACGTGAAAGTCTTATGATTGGTAAAACAAGGTTATTGCATGTAATGAGTGTAAATTCAACGTTTTAAAGTTGTTTGTTTTGCTTGTTGAATCAATTTCTGGACTCCCAAATGAAGATGAATGAACAGTCATTGCTCAAAACTGTCCAGGAGAGGATTTTTGTATCAACTGCCTGGCTGTTGCTCCATTTAAGATTTATTGCTAACAAATGATGTTATTGTCTTGCTTTATAAACACTTGATTGCTGCTAATAGCAATCTTTAATCACTGTATGCTTGCATAGGAAAATCTTCTGGCTGCTCTTCTCTACTGGTTATTGTCGCTGAAGGGTTGGGCTGGTTTATATATTCATGATTAGTGTTGATGCCTTGTTTCCCTCCCCATTTTTGGTACACCTGCTTGCTCACTTTCTTGGTGGTCTTGTTGTAATGGACCTTCATTGCTCTCTTTCTCCTTCTCCTTGCTCAAAAGTGCTGCTAAATGCTAATGGTATTCTCCATTGTAGCTCCATGACTTTCTTTGCTAGGGCTATGATGTAGCCTAGCCATGAATGTTCAATTATTTTAGTTAATGTTAATTTATATTTTTCCATGTTTAGTGTCTATTACTCCGCTTAATGCTTTTGAATGTTTGGCCAACATTTAATTGATTTGATGCTAGATTTTGACAGGAATGTGGAATTTAGATTATTGCTTCTTGTAATAGATTCCATAATTTATATGACTTGACAGGAATGTATGAGCATGAATTGTGTGGTTTCTTGAAGGTTTTCCAAGGAATTTAATGTGTTCTTATTATCTTAATTCCATTGCTAGGAATAGAGTGGGTTGATAATTAGGAATACTTTCGATATTACCAAGAATGGAGTTTTGAATAAATTAGGGACAATCGACTGTCAACATGCAGAATAATTAGGATTAACATGCTAAAACAATTGAGTGAAATTGGCTATGGTGAAATCAAATGCTCTAGTACATCAATCTATTGAATTTCTCTACATCTTTGATTGCTTCTTTTATTTATTTTCTTTATTTAATTAAAATCTCAAGTCTCAACATTCGATTGTTCAAATAAAGTTTTGGGTTAATTATAATCGGTAGTTAATAAATTAATCACTCCTCGTGGGAATGATACTCTACTTACTTCTAAACTATTTGTCTGATTCGTACACTTGCGAAATAAAGATTCCCCAAATATCTACTTTAGAAATTAGAGTTTAAGCTGCTTCTTTGGTGTAACTGCCTAGAACACTGAAGAAAATACAGCAATTCTTTGGTGTAAAATTGAACAAATTGTGTAAAAATTTATTGGTAAGGGTGTTGAACACAAAAACAGTCACCAATGCACTCTAAAAAACAGTAAAAAATAGAGCATGTACAAACCGGACCAGGATCCTCTGCTGATCCATTTGGTGTTGATCCATGCTGAGCTTTTAATAATCTATTGCGATGTGGATTTAAAACAAATGTGTGGTCCAGATTTTTTTTTTCACTTACTAACATAACCTAAATGACATCGTCTTTGGACAGCACAACTTTCCTAAAAGAAAAAATGAAATCCCTAAATCAACTTCTCTGATACTCGCCCTCCACTGCGGCACCGCCTATGAAATCCTTAAATTGTCATCCAATGGAGGTCGAAATCGACCTCCATTGGAAGTTGATTAAGAAGAAGATGAAATTTTTTTTTTTTGGAAAATTTCACCAAGTCTCGAAATATTTCATTTATACCCAGAAAGTCTCGGAAATTACTATAAAGTCTCGGAAATGACCTCCAAATTCATATTTTCGAGACTTTGCCAAGAAGTCACAAAGTCTCGGAAACTTTCATTTATATCCAAAAAGTCTCAAAAATGACCAAAAGTCTCGGAAATGATCAAAAAGTCTCAGAAATGACCTCCAATTGTTTTTTTCATCTTCTTCTTATTCGACCTCCATTGGAGGCCAATTTAGGGATTTCGAGCTCTTATTTTGCTGATAATACTATTTTTGGTGCATTTAAATGTTTCGGCTGATAGCAACTATTTTGGTCTCCGTGTTTCCTTGCTCTGTGTTCCATGAAAGTCTGGGTGTTGATGGTTTGTGATTATTTAGGGGTTTTATGTAGTTTTATGTGGGAATTGAATGGAGGAATGCAAATAAGAAGATAAAGAAAATTATGTGAAAAAAATAAAGCAAAATGGTGTAGTTTGGGTGTAGTTTTAGTGTTATTTAGAGGGACAAATAAGAAGAACAAATTCTGGCCACACATATATTTTTTTTAAGACAGGTGTCAATAGATCTTTAAAAGGTCAGCATGGTTCAGCACCATTGTGGATCAGTAGAGGATCATTGTCTTTACAAACCAGACTGCAGTATTATGCAAGCGAATGACTTCAAGGCACCATACAAAAGTCACTCTCCTTCCATAAATTTTGTGATACACCGAGTTTGCGAATATGCACGCCTCTAGAATACAATGAATCTGCATTTGCGAAAACATACCGGAACACCTTTGGAAATTTGCAAGTCTATTATAACAATATTATTTTCTGAATATTGCAAACAAATACAGAGGAGCAAGTAGAAGAAAGCTATTCAACTAAGTTTTATACTAGTGTGAGTACCAGATTATATAGACATTGGAAAAAGAAAAAGAAAATAACAACTACCATATGGTTGTTAAAAGAATTTGAATTAAAAACAAAAAGACACTTTCGATTGACATAAAGAATGGTTGTGCCTTTTCACTTCATTTTCAATTGTTATTTATTTTAAAAATTGCTCTAACATAAATTACTTGATTGTGAACTTTGTTCCAAAGTTGTTCCTCTGTGATTTGATTATCATCATTTTATTTTAGTTTTTTTTTTTTTTTTGATATATCATCCGCGGTACAACATTTCAAACCTCAGACATTGTGAGGCTAAACAAGCGCCCTTTACCACCAAATCGTATTGGATGGTTATGATTCGATTATCTTTACAACCAAGATGGGGTCAACTTAAAAGAGAACCGCGTTTTGCACACTATTGCACTACCGCGTCATGCGCCACACCCGTGCAAGTTGAGCAGTGCTTATGCGCTGGTAGTGTGCTGGTTGACCAGCTTACAGCGCGGTTTCTGGGCACTTTTTTTACAAAACGACGCAGTTTTGTTTAGCCTTTCTATATATGTTTTCTCTTCTTCCTTGCTCGTTTTTGTGAGCTCAAAAATCGAAATTAGAGAGAGAAAGCCATAACCTAGAGAGAGAGACTCCCAAGAACTCACTTTTACTCAACCAAACATTTGCCCATGAGCATCTAGCATCATCCAAGCATGGGTCTTCTTGTTTTCTTTGACTAGGTAATTTCTACATGCCCTAGAATCTCTTGTTTCATTATTATGACATGTTTGCCTAGGTTTATCATTTATTTGTTAATTAAATGCATGTCTCCTTGTTTAATATTGTTTCTAACATGTTTGAGACATTGAATGTTGGTCGAGTTTAGTTTTCTTTGATAGCTAGCATTTAGGACCATTTTGCCCTCTAGCTAAATCTATACGCTTTGCATTTAGACATTGTTGATTAGGAATCACTGATTGTGTAAAGACCTCTATTTTGTGATTGGCTTATTTCATGACATACCATATTTGGGATGATTTTGTAATGGGTAGCTTAGGTCCTCGATGGCAAGCTTCCAAGTATCCCGGTGACTTCAAGAGCAAGAGCGAAAGGTATATCACTTGACTTGCCTCTTGAAGAGATTAGTTGTGAAACAAATACCCGATGTGTTTGATATTAATTTAGAGAGGGGGGGTGGGGGGTGAATAGATTTTAATAGATTTTACCCAATTTTCGTGTATGGTCAAAATTACAGAAATGCCCCTAATAGACAATATAATATAGCAAGTGTAATATGGTGCGGAATGTAAAACAACACTTGATATTTACGTGGAAACCCTCACGGGAAAAACCACGGGTTGTTATGTGAGCCACACACAAACCTCAAATCCACTAAATGTGATAAAATTACAACCTAATCCCGAAAGTAATCACATACCTACCTAATCCCGGTATAAGTGAACCTAGTTCAAATGCTTGCGATCTAAGCAATCTAATCTCGGAAGATACACACAAGACTTTAGTTCTCAATCAAGAGATTAACACCATAAGTGAATATGTGAATATCCAAAATGCAACATAGGGCAAGGGAACCCTATATGCTTATCTAAGATGATGATTTTGCAATAAAAGCAATCCTAGATATTAAGAACTAAATGACATGTCAAATAGCTTAGCTAATCAAGATTAAGCAAAAACCTAATTAGCTATCATAATACAACACTCAATCATATTCATCACAAAAAATCTCTAACTTGTATTTAGCATATGATCTAGAACATACAAGTAATTTAAAGAGATGTCTTAATATGAAAAACACTAAAATTAGATGAAGTTAGTGAAGAACATACCAAAGAAGATGTGATGATACAAAATCTGATTGCTAGATGATCTTTGATGCACAAAGGAATGTATTTGAGTGTTTAAAGAAGAGTTCTTTAAGGATTTTTCTCTTGAAAAATATTCTAAGGAAAATATATGATATTTTGAACTCAGCAAACTGACCTAAAGACATAGAGTTATATATATATAGGCCATAAGTAAAGTGTGGTCATTTTGAAAAATCGCACCAAAATATGCCTTGAGCGCTGGTGAGATGCGTTGGTGGACCAGCGCACGAGCAGCGTAAAGCCAACTTTTGCACTGTGCGTTGGTCGACCAGCGCATACGAAGGGCGCACAACCAGCGGCAACCCACTGGGCGATTTGTGATGGTGAAGGCTGCGCATGACCAGGGGCGCAAGACCAGTGACAGAGACCTGGACGATCTGCACTGGTGAGCTTGCGCTGGACGACTAGTGTATGACCAGCGACAGAGAACTGGGAGTTCTGCGCTGGTGAGCTGCGCTGGTTTGGCGCATGACGACCAGCGCACAACCCACTCCTTTGAACCCCAACACAAAATGCAAGGGTAAAAAGGTAAAGAAAATACATCCTAAAAGCCTAACATGATATGTCATTTTAATCACAAGATGTAATCAATACTTATGCAAGAAGAGAGATTAAATAATCAATAATGCACACATAATACAAACACAACATTCAAGAATAAGAATTATGCAAGTGTTGTGTGTGTGTGCAACTACATCTCTTTAAAGCAAAGTAAGCACTAGAAATTTACCTTTGGTGCTTCTTCTCTTAAGGTCTTGAGAGCCTAAACTACCCTTACAAAAACCCAAAATGTGGTTTGTCTACGAAATAAGCCAATCAATAAACTGAGACCTTACAATCTCCCCCTTTGGCTATTTCGTGACAAAACCACCATTCACATAGATCCTCACAACATAATTGAAGCTACGGGATAGCAATGAAATTCTACGTTACAAAGAGATAAGAAAATAAAACTTCAAGTCTTCAATCTCTTGTAGAATATTCAAACATTCAAAACAAAAAGATTACACTTCCAAAGCAAGTGTATATGAGGTGATCATGTAAAGTTAAAAACAAGCATTGCATTATAGAAATTTTCAATTAAGAAAGCATGCAACATTATGAAATGAATGTGCAATGCAATGCTCCCCCTCAAAAGGTTACTCTCCATCAATGAATAGTCTCCCCAACAAGCACAATTGCCACTAAAATTTGCAACTCCCTTTACCACATTCTACTCCCCCTTTTTGTCATGATATAGGCAAAGGAGTAGTCCCCAACCGGGTCATTTCTAGCAAAGAGAGATAGTAGCATACAAGATATTTGCATAATCATATAAGTCACTTTATGCATCTCAATTAATTGGAGAGAAACAAAGAGATTTATTTAAAGAAAATGTGTGAATCAAACATGCTTTGCATACAAGACATGTAGCATTCAAGTTCAAAATACAATGGTATTTGGCAAAGCAAATGACAAAGGTTTCTAATAAGAATTCAAACCAATTTCACCAATGTCATGAGAGAAGCAAGGATATAGAGATTTCATTGATTTAAATATGAGAGCAACTATATCCAACTTTATAAGCGAAGCATGACATGAGCGACTTCTTGCACCCTATTTGATTTTTCTGGCTAAGATACCCGTATGATAGTAGTTAAGCTTAATTAATAAAGAAAGAGAGACTTTTGGATTTTTAAAATCCTTTGAATGGATACAAGATCATTTATTCATTTTGAGTCTCATAAGCTTTTTCACACAAGTTTTGCATTAAAACAAAATTGCAATCATCAATTCATGCTTTTCATTTGAGCATGTCATTTGAATTTCATGCTTTGCAAAAGACATTAGCATGTTATAAAAGAATCATCATGTCATGGAGATAACTATAGGTCATTCAAATCATACTTCCTATGTAAATCTCCTAGTCCAAAAATGCATGTTTGAACATAAATATGACATGGATTGTAAACAAGCATGGTTCACACTTATTGAATTAAAAACAAATATACAAATGTGCAACCAAACTTACTCAAGCAATTAAATAAAGAAGTATAAGATATTTCAAATTTTTGCATGTCATAAGTATGCAAAATAGCTCTCTTTGCTTGAGTTCCCCATATGGGGTCAATCACAAAATACATCACTCCACAAGACATATCCCAATAGATCTACTAAGTGTTTTAAATCGAGTAGCATCTAAGGGTTTAGTAAATAAGTCTGCAAGTTGATTATTAGTACCTACATGTTCAAGTACTATGCATTTATTTTCAACAAGCTCTCTAATGAAATGATGGCGGATGTCAATATGCTTAGTTCTAGAATGTTGCACCGGATTCTTGGAAATATTAATGGCACTCATATTATCACAAAAGAGAGTGAGTGTACTTTGGTTGAATCCGTAGTCTACTAGCATTTACTTCATCCATAGGAGTTGTATGCATCCATTCCCCGCGGCTATGTATTCGGCCTCGGCCGTGGACAAGGAAATCGAGTTTTGCTTCTTACAAAACCAAGACACCAAGTTGTTGCCTAGAAAGAAGCAACCTCCCGATGTGCTATTCCTATCATCGCAATTTCCTGCCCAATCCGCATCACTAAAGCCTACAAGACTAGCATTAGTGTCAAAAGAGTACCAAATCCCATAGTTGGATGTCCCATTCACATAGCGAATGATTCTCTTAACGGAGGAGAGATGAGACTCCTTAGGATCCGCTTGGTACCTAGCACACACACCCACCCACACTAAAAGAGATATCGGGCCTACTTGCAGTCAAATAAAGTAAGCTACCAATCATGCCACAATATAACGTTTGTTCCACACTTTTACCACTAGCATCTTTGCTTAGCTTCAAAGTGGTACTCATGGGTGTATTACAATGTTTGGCATTTTCTAGACCAAACTTCTTCACTAGGTTTTTGGCATATTTAGCTTGGGTTATAAAAATCCCATCATTTAATTGCCTAATTTGCAAACCTAGGAAGTAACTAAGCTCACCAACAAAACTCATCTCAAATTCATGAGACATGACATCAACAAATTGTTGGACTTTAGTGTTGTTGGTTGAGCCAAATACAATGTCATCAACATAGATTTGAGCTATAAATAACTCATCTGATGAACAAGGTCTTGTCAACACTACCTCTTGTGTAGTCATTGTCAACAAGAAATTGAGTGAGGCGTTCATACCAAGCCCCCGGTGCTTGTTTCAACCCATACAAAGCCTTTTTAAGACGATAGACATGGTTGGGGTGGTGTGCATCCACAAACCCCTTGGGTTGTTCAATAAACACTTCCTCTTGCAAGAAGCCATTGAGGAAGGCACTCTTGATGTCCATTTGGTGTAATTTGAACTTGTAAATACACGAGATGGACAAGAGAAGCCTAATGGACTCTAAACGGTCAACGGGAGCAAATGTCTCCTCAAAGTCGATACCCTCAATTTGAGAGTACTCTTGTGCTACAAGTCTAGCCTTGTTCCGCACTATGTTGCCATCCTCATCGGATTTGTTCCTATAAATCCACTTAGTGCCTATAACATGTGTGCTTTTAGGCCTAGGAACTAGAGTCCAAACCTCATTCCTTTCGAATTGGTTTAGCTCTTCTTGCATGGTAAGAGCCTAAAATTCATCATTTAAGGCTTCATCAACCTTTTTGGGTTCTATTTGAGAGGTGTAGCATGTGTAGCTAATTAGATTAGCTATTTGATGCCTAGTCCTAACACCCTTATTTACCTCTCCAATAATGTCATTCTTATCATGGAGTTGTCTAACCCATGGAGCGGGTTCTTTAGAGTTCAAGAGAGGAACTCTATCAATAGGTTGTGTGTCCTCATAATCACCATTAGACGTCCCAACATTGGGAGACTCCATAACCTTCTCCGAAGGAGAATCATCATCTAAAACTACCTCCTCCTCATGGTTACTAGACTTAAGCCTTTCATCATCAAAGACAACATTGGATGATTCCATGACACTTAGAGTCTTTAAATTGAAAACTCTATAGGCTCTACTATTTAAGGCATAGCCAATAAAGATACCCTCATCACTCTTAGCATCAAATTTGCCAAGTTGATCACGGTCATTTAAAATGTAGCATTTGCTTCCAAAGGAGTGGAAGTACCTAACATTTGGCCTTTTACCTTTCCATAGCTCATTGGAGGTATTTCTAGTTCCAGACCTTAGGAAAACTCTATTTTCTATATAGCAAGCCATATTGACGGCTTCGGCCCATAGGTTCCTAGGGACATTGTTGCTAAGCAACATCACACGGGCCATCTCTTGAAGGACCCTATTCTTCCTGTAAGATCCTAGATTTATGTTGGCTTGATTCCATTGCAAAACTCTCTTTATTTGTATTGCTTAGTTGCTTAGGTGTTTCATGATTAGATCAAGCTTCAAAGAAGGAAAGCAACGTCACATGCAAAGTTTGTCTTCAAGAGGAAATGTGCTTATTTGGATGCTAAGGTATCGAGATACTTCTTCCTCTTGCAAGGCATAAGCGCACACACACACAATTCATATATGTGTGTCCCTACATCATAGTGCAAACATTTGGTATAACACATTCACACACATTTGAGTATGCACATGCATTGGTCTCTTATAGACAAACATTGTAGAATTGCATGTTTTATGAC
This sequence comes from Acer yangbiense, assembly GCA_008009225.1. NCBI lineage: Eukaryota > Viridiplantae > Streptophyta > Magnoliopsida > Sapindales > Sapindaceae > Acer > Acer yangbiense. The sequence goes on along the minus strand of CM017766.1, from coordinate 36,570,468 downwards.
TATCACATAGATATGGCATACTTGTGTGACTTTGTGTTTATATGTTTGTGTTTCTTGTGTTTTGGACTTGAATATACTCTTATTTGATTTCTTATTGAGTTCTGGTCATTTTGGTTACTCATTCATAAGGTTTCGAGTCCAAATGATGTAGCTACGCTACTTTGCATTCTCATTCTTTGAGTTGACTTCATCGTCATTTTCCGAGATGATTTCTCAACCATTTATCAAAGTTTTATAGTCATAGTCATGCACGAGGGAGTCATGGTTCGTAATCGAAAAATAGATTCAAAATCGGAGTTCGGATGCCCAAGATACGGCTGAAGAACGTGAGGGAGCGCACGAGAGGCAAGCATGGCTAAAGGCCATGCATTGCCCACCACGTGTGGGAGCCGTGGGACCCACGGCTAGAACACCCCTCTGGTCCTGTGTGGCCCACGTGCCCCCCATGGGGATAGGTGACGTGGCCATCTTCGATTGGCTCATTTTTGGTTCCCTCCTTGAATCATTTAAATATGATTTTCTTTCCCTCCAAACATATTTTGAAGAAAATTTTCCAAGAAAAATTCTGCAGAAATCTTCAATTTTTAGTTTTCTTATTTCGAGCATAACTTTCTCATACGAACTCGAAATTGATTGATCAAAAAACCAAAATTGTTGGTCTTGATGAGAGATACAAACCCAAGCATTTTTAGAGGTAGTTGACTTTGTCATTTTTCCCAGTGGACTGATTTCAATACGTGGTTCAACTTTGTATGTTCAACTTCTTCTTTTTCATTTCATCTTTGATCATCTCTTTTAATCTTACTATTTGATTGATGAAATATATTGAGAAGAATGTTAGATCATATGTTAGGGTTTTATGATTGATTGTTTGTTGAGTTTTAGCATTGTGATTCACATTTGAACTTAGTTTGCTAAACTTGATTTTCCTTGAAATTGATTCTAGAAATGCTATATGTGATATGCCTCATGACATGTTCTAGGTTTAATTTCATGTTCTAAGAACAAGGTTTATAGTGTGATATATTGAATATTCTTGACTTGTTCTTATTGATTTTACATGCATTGATTTCTAGGTTCTTTTTGTGATAGTGTGTTGAAAGCATATTGAAACTAATACGAATAAACGCTCGGTGTGTTCTATAGATTAATCTAGAGGGGGGTGAATAGATTTTAACTATTATTACCCAATTTTCGCATTCAAGTCAATTTTACGAAAATGCCCCTACTAGTCAAAAATACAAGCAAGTGTAATATAGTGCGGAATTTAAATAACACTTGATGTATACGTGGAAACCCAACCACTAGGAAAAACCACGGGCTGTTTAGTGCGCCACACTCGAACCTCGAAATCCACTAATTGAAATGGAGTTTACAACCTATATAGACCTCGTCTAACACTCCGGTCAATAACCCCCCACTTCTACCACTCGGGCCTTTAAAAGTGGCTCTAGTCCAATTGCTTGAGGCCTAAGCAATCTTAGCCTCAAGACTTAATTCTCAATAAAGAGATTATGCAACCTATGCGAATATGTATGAATATTCAAATAACAAACAAGGCTAGGGAACCTTAGATGCTTATCTAGGATGATGAGATAATCAATTAAATCAATCCTAGATATCAAGAGCTAAATGACATGTCAAATAGCTTAGCTAATCAAGATTAATCAAAAACATAATTAGCTATCACAATACAACACTCAATCAATTCATCACAATTAATTCTCTATTCTTGTATTTATCATATGATAAAAAACATACAAGTAAATTAAAAGAGAATAGCTTGATAGTAAAAATACTAAAATGAGATGAACTTAATCAAAATCTTACCAAGCAAGTTGTGATGATGCAAACCCATTCATGGATGAATGCAAGATGAACTTTGATGCACAAAGGAATGTATTTGAGTGTTTAAATGAGCAAACTTGGTTGCTTTTTCTCTCAAAATCTCTCTTTAAAATATAGGGTTCTTGATAATCAAAGAGTCATTTTCAGAACAAGAGAAAGTGATATATTTATAGGCATGAAAAACAGAGCATGTGAAAAGACAAGTTTGCCCCTGAAATCCCACGATCGGCGGTTTCGTTCAGCTGCCAGGCCGCCATTTACAACCGCCGAATTGAACCCAAGAAGAATAGGGGAACAACGGCGGTTTCAATCGGCGGTTTCGAAACCGCCGAACTAACCGCAGAATCAAACCCGAGAAATAAATCAATCAAGTATGATCGACGGTTTCAAACGGTGGTTGGTGGCCGCCGATCGTAACCGTAGAATCACTCTAGACCTTTCTGGACTGAAACGGGGGTTTCAATTCGGTGGCCAAGCCGCCGATCAAACCAAGCACAAATAAGCCAAGAGCATTTCCCTTAAGCGGTCTTCGCGTAAAATGATGCGCACGTAAATGTTGTAATAAAATATCCCCAATGGCGCCAATAACTTGATCGGCACACGCGGGACACACGATAGTTCTATAACTATCGGTAAATGATGGTACGTGCGTGCGAGTGTATTTCTACCCTTTTCGCAAGTATACGAATCGTTGGCCACGTATAGTGGTTACGAGTAAGGGTATCGTTCCCACGGAGGAGGAGGATGGTTGGAATACGTAAGGTCGGTTCTACGCCTATGTTATAGTTAAGCTAATTACAATATTTACAATAATTACAAATGCATGAAAATGTAAATGGAGATGGTGGCAAGTAAACTAAAACTAATCTAATGCACTACAATTATACTAATATGGCATGTAAAGTAAATAGAGATTAAATTATACTAATGCGGAAAACTAAAAGCGATGTGAATCCTATGATTGAGGATACGCAATCTCTACACTACAATGACAACTATAATTAACCTAAACTAACTAGATGGCAACTAAAGTAAATAATTACATTAACAACTAAAGCAATATAATTAAGTTACACTAATTAACTACAACTAACTAAATTATCATTAACTAATCTAACTAACTAATTCTTGCAAGGGTTATGCAAGAGCAAAGATACAAATGAAGAGGAATATATCAATTGATCTCAATTAAGCACCTATTGTTCTATGAAATATGCAATATAATCCTACCACTAAATTATCATCAACCATGGATATAGAATGACAATAATAGAGAGGTTTACAATCCTAGAACATGAAGAACTAGCTAATATGCATGGACATGCAAATACTAACTAAATCCTTACCACTAGAGATAATCAATGTTGTAAAACAAAGTTTACATGTTACTAGTGATCAATTAACAACATGTATACATTCAATCTAATTCAATTCAACATATGATAACTCAAGATGGATATGGTAAAGATAAGATCAATTAACTACAAGAATAATTCATATAAAATCCATTCCTCAACATTAAAAGTATATTACACATACATGTTCATGAATACAAATAAATGGAAGAGAAGTAAAAGTAAGAAGAAACCACAAGTAGGAAACTTCTTGTTCTTCAATAGAGCACAAAGCCTTCTTCTTCCAAGCTAGGAAATTCACATGAACTATGTAGTGTTTGAGGTGTGATTCTAAACTAAACTAGGTTAATTTAGTCTAAGCTATGTATTTTTGGATGTGTGAGAGTGTGTTTAGGTTGGGAAAGAGGGATATATATAGTAGGGAGTGTTTGGGCATGGTTTGGACGTGCAAAATTCCAAGTCGGTTGCTCCGACGGGCTTGTCTCTCCTGGAAGGCGAGCTTGTTCCCGCCGTCGGAAGTCGCCGAGCCATTTAAGGAGCTTGGCGGCGAGTTCTAACCTTCTGGACCACGGGAATGTTCCCGCGGCATGAAACCGCCGAGATTGGACGAGTTTGGACATCTTTGGGCGGCCAAGAACTCGCTGGAATCAAGCTTGAAGCTTGCATTTCCATGGAAGTTGGTGGACTTGGATGGGTGAGGAAATGTGTGCATGAGAGGCCAAATGTGGGTCCATAGTAACCGGAAGGACTGTGGCAGTCAATCTGGGCTAAAAACCGTTGGAAAAATCATCAGAAAGTGGCTGGAAAACGTCGGGCAAGAGTCGGGTCACGACCGGGTCGAGACCGGGTCGAAACCGGGTCAACAGGGTCAACGGGTCGGGCGCGCGGGTCAACTTGAGGTTGAAGACGACCTGATGTCAGGCTGACGCGTGAAGGCACCAAAACGGCGTCGTCTAGCATGCTGACGTGGCTGCTGATGCTGTGCGTTGCTGGCATATTACAATATAGACCCCTCTACTTTCCCTTATTCACAGAATATACAATTTTAATCCAAATATTGCACTTTTGCCCCTGATTTGTCCAAAACTACACAACTGTCCCTGAACTTCCCTAATTCCCTGAAACACTTATTTACACCCTATTAAATACACAAAAATGCTCGGAAACGAATACAAAAGATAGGAAAAGGGAGAGCTAAATGTGAACATTTGGAGCGCGATCATAAAACCAAGCACACATTCGTGCAAGCGTAGACGTTTCCGAACATATTCGGGAAACGGATTACACAACACAAAAACACAACAAGATACATCAAACAAAGTGCAAGAGTGAAATGTGTCATGTGAAGAGAATACACACAAGTACAAGTATGCTAAGTGTGTGTGTGCTAACTAAATTTCTTCAAAGAAAAACTAAGCACTAGAGATTATACCTTTAGCGTGCTTGTCCCTTGAGGTCTTGAAAAGGGCCTTTGAGCTTAAAGTTCAATCACCTAAACTACCCTTACACAATCAACCCCAACATGTGGTTTGTCCACGAAATAAGCTAATCAAGATATGGGAATCCTTACACATATCCTAGAATATCTCTAAGCATGTTCACAGAGTTTGATTGATCATCATACTTTATTTGATTGTGATTTGCATCATTTGCATCACTTAGATAATTGCCTTGTGTAAGGTTGAAGTCTCTAGCAAAGTGAGTAAAGCTTTGTTGATAGAGCAAAGAAGTTTTGATTAGAGTCGGGAGGACTCAGATAGTCAAGCAAGGAGACTTGTCTAGGGTCGGGAGGATCCGGATAGACAAGCAAGAAATCTTCCTAGAGACGTGAGCATCTTGGATAGGAAGTTGCTTTCTAAAGGTGTAGGACACATCTCGGATAGGAAGTAGGCTTGGTAGTTCACTAGCCCGAGGGTAGATTAGGAGGTGATAGCTTGAGCGGATATCTTGTGTTGATAGCTTGAGTGTGTAAATCCTTTTCATATAGTGGATTGCTTTGCCGGTGGTTGTGGTATCAACCCGTGGATGTTTCCTCTTTGAGATTTTACCACGTAAAAATCATTGTGTCAATTTTCGCTTTACTTTTCATTATCTTCCATATCTTACATTGAATGCATATCTTGTATATTGATTTACTCTTGCTTTAGTTAAATCAATTCATTTGTCAAATCTTAGCAAGTGTGCATATTCTTTGTTATATTCCGCATTATTTTTAATATTAGAAGAGATTTGGGCCTATACCTATTCACCCCCCCCCCCTCTAGGTATATTTTACACTATTACTCAAGGGAATTTCACTTCCTCTCAACAACTCCATTTTGTTGAGGTGTCCTTGGAGCTGAAAACTCATGTGAGATACCTATACTATCACAATAGGTTTTAAAAGAAGCATTCTCAAATTCTCTCCTATGGTCACTTCTAATCCGTTTTATGCTTTTAATGTTTGAGCTCATTTCATTTTGAATTTTAGTACAAAGCATTTTAAACTTATCAAAAGTTTCGGATTTTTCTCTAAGAAAATATGTCCATGTGAACCTAGAGAAATCATCAACACAAATAAAAATATATCTCTTTCCACCTAAGCTTCAGTTTGCATAGGACCTATGAGATCCATGTGGAGAAGCTCTAGGGGCTCCTTGGTGGAGAGATACTTTCCCTTTTTGTGCATGCTTTTGGTTTGTTTTCCTTGTTGGCAAGGTCCACAAACACCATTGGCTTTCTTCCCAAGCTTAGGGAGGCCACGCGCACAATTGAACTTTCCAAGGGTTCGTAAATCCCTAAAGTTCATGTGACCAAGTCTTTCATGCCACAACTCAATTTACTCATCCATGGACACATTATTTGAGACTATTCTAGCTTCAAGACAATAGCAATTGTCGCTAGATCTCATTCCTTTTAACAAGGTTTGTCCATCGGGCAATAGGATAGAGCAATCATTTTTACTAAATAAGACAGAAAGTCCTTCATCACTTAGATGTGAAATGCTTATCAAATTGGCTTTCAAGCCATCAACAAATAAAGCATTGGACAAGGAGGGTAATCCGAGAATGGAAATAGTTCCTTTCCCTATAACTCTCTTTTTGGATCCATCACCAAAGGTGACTCATCCTCCTTTCTCCATGACAAGAGTCTTGAAGAAACTCTTGTTTCCCGTCATGTGCCTAGAGAACCTGATACGAACCTCGTCGATTGTATCACGATTGATGCCTAAGATCATTCTAACCTCTGGTTCGGATGGAAAACCGCGACCCAACACCTATAATGAGATGTGAACCTTGGTATGAAGGAGGACGCCACAATCAAGGATGAAATACTCGATTGATAAGTCAAGGAGGAACGCCACAGAGAAATCTGATAAGTTCCAATTAGTTCTCAAAGAACAAAAGAGAAAATTCTCTCAAATTTCATTCAAATCAAGTCTATCGAAAAATACATCAAAAGGACCCTTAAATACTGAAACCCTAAAACCAAAAAGGAAATAAATATTTGGCAATTAATGCCTTACAAACGGGAAAGAAAATAAACTAAAACAAGCAACTAATTGACTTGCTCCCTATTTGGAAGGCTAAAATTTGGAAGCAAATTGGCCCCTTAATATTTGGAAACAAATCAATTCATTATTCATTAGAAACCAATAAGGAAAACTAAAATTCGGACTCCTCAGCATCAAGTCTTCGCGCAACAAACTAGATTGCCGATTTTGGGCCTGTTGTGATCTTTTACGGATGCCGGAGTCTTCATAACATCTGTAGCGCTCGTCTTGGGCTTTCCGAAAACATACTATAATAGACAATCCGACTTCAGATGCTCTCTGTAGAGGCCCATGAAGTTCAGCTCGGATTTGGGCCGAACTTGAACTTCAGCAACTCAGAATCAGCCCATCATTAAATGCTTCTTTGATCCTCTTGGCCCCTTGTAATTGGCCCAACTGGAATATGCAATGGATCCTTTGATGATGCTTCTTGATTCTCATCATTTCCACTCATCACTCTTAGTTTTGAAGAGTGGGGGAATGATGAGAATCAAGAAGCATCATCAAAGGATCCATTGCATATTCCAGTTGGGCCAATTACAAGGGGCCAAGAGGATCAAAGAAGCATTTAATGATGGGCTGATTTTGAGTTGCTGAAGTTCAGGTTCGGCCCAAATCCGAGCTGAACTTCATGGGCCTCTACAGAGAGCATCTGAAGTCGGATCGTCTATTATAATATGTTTTCGGAAAGCCCAAGACGATCTCTATAGATGTTATGAAGACTCTGGCATCCGTAAAAGATCACAACAGGCCCAAAATCGATCATCTAGTTTGTTGCGCGAAGACTTGAGCTGAGGAGTCCGAATTTCAGCTTTATCCTTTTTAGTTTCCAAAGAATAATGAGTTGATTTGTTTCCCAAATTAAAAGGCTGATTTGTTTCAAAATTTATCCTTCCAAATAGGGAGCAAGTCAACTAATTGCATGTTTTAATTTTAATTTCTTTCCTGATTGTAAGGCATTAATTGCCCATTTATTTTCCTGATTGTAAGGCATTAATTGCCAAATATTTATTTCCTTTTTAGGTTTTAGGGTTTCAGTTTATAAGGGACGAATGGATGTAATATGAGATTAGACTTTGAATAAAATATTATTTGTGAGAACTTTTTCTCTTGGTTCTTCATTGAACTATGAACTTATCAAGGTTCTACCTTGTGGCGTTCAAACCTTGACTTATCACTCACCTTCTTTCTTGTTCTTGAGTGTGGCGTCTACAACCTTCTTGATACCGTTGGTTCTTATCTCCATATAGATAATGGGTCACGGTCCTTTATTTTCTTTGTTTTTATAAACTTGAATTAGAAAACGATCCTTCGTTACCATATATTGGTTCCGGGTCTCACTACTCTTGGTGAGGTTCATATCAGTTGACTTACAATCGACGAGGTTCGTATCATTATTCTTTGGAAAACTAAGAAAAAGGAAAAAACTGAAATTCGGACTCCTTAGCATCAAGTCTTCGCGCAACAAACTAGATTGCCGATTTTGGGCCTGTTGTGATCTTTTACGGATGCCGGATTCTTCATAACATCTGTAGGGCTCGTCTTGGGCTATCCGAAAACATATTATAATAGACAATCCAACTTCAGATGCTCTCTGTAGAGGCCCATGAAGTTCAGCTCGGATTTGGGCCGAACTTGAACTTCAGCAACTCAGAATCAGCCATCATTAAATGCTTCTTTGATCCTCTTGGCCCCTTGTAATTGGCCCAACTGGAATATGCAATGGATCCTTTGATGATGCTTTTTGATTCTCATCAGAACCCACTATCCAAATACCAAAAATTAGAAGAATTAGCCTTTAAGGCAATTTGTGCAACATGGCAAAAATTTTCATTCTTTCTAATCCACCTAGAAACAATATTTGCTTTCTTAGTGGTCTTTGGTACATGGGCTCTAGATGTCCTAGGATTATGCACATCAATTTTATCATTCCTAGGAACATGCATCTTGGCTCTATTCTTTCTCTTTTCAATCATGCTTCGTGTTCTACACATTTTAATATATCGAAAGCAATTTGGTCTAATATGACCATCAAATCCACAAAAATGACATGTAGGAATAAAATAAGGAATCATACCTTGTCCTTGTGCATGCATGGAAGCTTGTCCATGTCTTTGTGGTTGAGTGGGTTCAATCCATCTTCGTTGTTGAACCAGTCTAGCTTGCTTCCTAGCTTGAGGTTGCATGATTGGTCTCTTTCCTTTATGAGCCAATTGTTGAGGAATGTTGGCTTGAGGGACCCTAGTGGGTTGAGCTTGAGGTTGCCTTCTTGGCACCAACTTCACTTGTGCATTCTTTGAACATTGTCCTAGTTCTAACTTCTTGCTAGGAGTTTGCACCAATGTAGCTTCTTCGTTCCCCAAACTCTTGACAAACACGGTCTTGTTAGAGGTTGAGATCTTCTTGCCATCTTTATACCCAAGACCCTTATTGTCATACGAATTATTTCCAACACTAAGCAAATGATCAAGCTTTTGAGTGCTAGAGGTCATCCTAGTCATATACTCTTTTACTTCTTCAAGCTCCCTCTTTAGACTTTCTTCATTCCTCCTAGATAAGTCTAAATCCTTTCGTAGCTTATCTTCTACCTTCTTGGATTTTTCCACTTGTTCACTTAAATGGTCATTATGAGATAAAAGCTTAAGATTCTCTTCTCTTAACATCTTGATCTTTTTTGTGGTTTTCATCTCTAAGCTTTTGAACTCCGCGTAATGTTCAACAAGAACCTTTCTCTCCACATATCCATTTGTGGAGTGAGTTGAGGAGTCATCTTCACTTGAGTCATTTTCCTCTTGACTCTCTTCCTTTTCTTCAGTTCTACCTTTGCTCTTGTGAGAAGAGGCAAAAGCTATGAAGTTAGCCACTTCATCATTCGAAGTCTCATCTTCTTCATTGAAGTCATCACTACTACCACTCCATGTGGCGGCCATCACTTTACCTTTCTTCTTATCATTGCGATTAGCACATTCAGGGGCAAAATGACCTTTACCACCACACTCATAACATCAGACCCCTTTTCTTTCGGTGTTCTCTTGCCTAGGCTCAAACTTGTTATAGGAACCCTTTTTTTTTTGAAGTTTTGACCTTTGGAACCAAAGTCCTTTTTCCCGAACTTCATAACCTTCTTCAATCTCTTCACAAATAATGCAAGGTCTTCGTCCGAGTCATTCTTTACCTCTTTTTCATCCTTGAAGGCTTTCAAAGCAATTCCTTTTTGCTTTTTAGGAGGTGTAAAGATAGGACCCTTCCTAGATTCATAAGCTAGAAGTCTCCCAATCACCTCACTCGACTTTATATCCTTGAATGTGATATTATCCTTTAAAGCCGTCACCTTGGACTCAAATCTATCGGGGAGAGATCTCATAATTTTTTGCTTGATTCTCCTATCTGAATACGGGTCACCAAGTTGATGACTTTGGTTCACGATGTCCATCAACCTTACTTAGAAGTCGTTGAAGCATTCGTTCTCATCCATCCTAAGCAATTCGAATTGTGTTTGGAGAACTTGAAGCTTCGAGTCCTTTACAACTTCGGTTCCCTCATGTGCAACCTCTAGGATGTCCCATGCCTCCTTAGCTATCCTAGTGTTTTGAATCAACTTATATTGATTTTCGTCCATTGCACATAGGATGGTATGCATCGCCTTCCTATTCCATTTTGATGACTCAAACTCTTGCGCATTCCATTGCGCTTTAGGTTTGAGCACATCCTCTCCTCCACCCGTAGGAGTCATCATGGGTGATGTGTAGCCGTCTTCAACCACCATCCAAGCCCGGTCATGGATTTGACATATGTATGACTCCATCTTGCCTTTCCAAGAGGCATAATTCAACCCGGTAAGAAGCGGAGGCCTTATGCTAGAAGCACCCTCGTTGCCACCACCATTTCCACCGTTTCCACTTATAATATTTATGAATGAATGAAATGAATGCAAATGTATGAATGATCAAAAATCACACAAAAAGCAAAACATACCAAAATGAGCAAGGATCACCTAAATATATATAGGAACCCGCTCTAATACCAATTGAAACAAATACTCGATGTGTTTAATATTAATCTAGAAGGGGGGGGGGGGGGGGGGGGGGGGGGGGGTGAATAGATTTTAATAGATTTTACCCAATTTACATGTATGGTCAAAATTACAGAAATGCCCCTAATAGACAATATAATATAATATAACAAGTGTAATATGGTGCGGAATGTAAAACAACACTTGATATTTACATGGAAACACTCACGGGAAAAACCACGGGCTGTTATGTAAGCCACACACGAACCTCGAATCCACTAAATGTGATAAAATTACAACCTAATCCTGGAAGTAATCACACACCTACCTAATCCCGGTATAAGTGAACCTAGTTCAAATGCTTGCGATCTAAGCAACCTAATCCCGGAAGCTACACACAAGACTTTGGTTCTCAATCAAAAGATTAACACCCTAAGTGAATATGTGAATATCCAATTTGCAACATAAAGCAAGGGAACCCTATATGCTTATCTAATTAAGATGATGATTTTGCAATAAAAGCAATCCTAGATATTAAGAACTAAATGACATGTCAAATAGCTTAGCTAATCAAGATTAAGCAAAAACCTAATTAGCTATCACAATACAACACTCAATCATATTCATCACAAATAATCTCTAACTTGTATTTAGCATATGATCTAGAACATACAAGTAATTTAAAGAGATGTCTTAATATGAAAAACACTAAAATTAGATGAAGTTAGTGAAGAACATACCAAAGAAGATGTGATGATACAAAATCATGCATGGATGATTGCTAGATGATCTTTGATGCACAAAGGAATGTATTTAAGTGTTTAAAGAAGAGTTCTTTAAGGATTTTTCTCTTGAAAATTATTCTAAGGAAAATATATGATATTTTGAATTCAGCAAACTAACCTAAAGACATAGAGTTATATATATAGAGGCCATAAGTAAAGTGTGGTCGTTTTAAAAAATCGCACCAAAATATGCCTTGTGCGCTGGTGGACTAGTGCAAAGCCAACTTTTCCACGGTGCATTGGTCGACCAGTGCATGCGAAGGGCGCACGACCAGCGGCAACCCACTTGGCGATTTGCACTGGTGAGGGCTGCGCATGACCAGGGGCACAAGACTAGAGACAGAGACCTGGACGATCTGCATTGGTGAGCTTGTGCTGGTCGACCAGCGCATGACCAACGACAGATGAAACAAATTATAGCACGATGTGTATAAAACTATCTAGAGGGGGGGTGAATAGATTTTAAGCTTTTTACCCAATTTTTCGTATTAGTCCAAATTACGAAATTACCCCTAAATAGATATAGCAATAAATCAAGTATAAAATGCGGAAATTAAATAACACTTGATTTTTACGTGGAAACCCTCACGGGAAAAACCACGGGCTAGTAAGTAAGCCACACTCGAACCTCGAATCCACTAAATGTGTAAACGATTACAACCTAATCCCGGAAGTAATTACACACCTACCTAATCCCGGTATGAGTGAACCTAGTCCGATTGCTTGCGAATTAAGCAACCTAATCCCGGTCACAACACAAGACTTAATTCTCTAAAAAGAGATTAACACCCTAAGTGAATATATGAATATTCAAATGCAACATAGAGCAAGGGAAACCCTATATGCTTATCTAAGATGATGAATATGCAATTAAACACAATCCTAGATATTAAAGCTAAATGACATGTCAATTAGCATAGATAATCATAGATTAGAGAAACCTAGATATCTATCATAAAAACAACACTCAATCAAATCAACACAACAATCTCTATCTTGAATATTAGATTATAATCTAAGAACAATCAAGTAATAAAAGAGATGCCATAATAAATTAAACACTAATTATGTATGATAATAGTGAAAAACTTACCAAAGCAAGTGTGATGATCAAAGACCCATGCAAGCAAGCATCCTAGATATGCTAGAGAATGCTAGATGAACTTTGATGCAAATGGATTTTTGTTTGAGTGTTTTATGAGCAAACTTGATTGCTTTCTCTCTTAAAATTCTCTCTTTTGAAAGTAGGGTTCTTGATAATCAAAGAGTCACATTCAGAACAAGAGAAAGTGATGTATTTATAAGCATGAAAAACAGAGCATGTGAAAAGACAAGTTTGCCCCTGAAACGCACCGATCGGCGGTTTCAATCGGCGGCTTCAATCGGTGGCCAGGCCGCCGTTCATAACCGCCAAATTGGCCCGAGAGGAACAGGGGACCAACGGCGGTTTCATTCGGCGGTTTCGTGACCGCTGATTCAACCGCCGAATCAAACCTGAGATGAAAAATCAATAAGGTGTGAAAACGGCGGTTTCATGCGTGACCGCCGTTTCAACCGCCAAATTAGGCTGAGAGATAAAATCAATCAGGTCTTGAACGGCGGTTTCGAACGGCGGTCGAGACCGCCGATCCAACCGTAGAATTGCTCCATACACTACTGGAAGCAAACGGCGGTTTCAGTCGGCGGCCAGGCCACCGATCATAACCGCCGATCACCAACAAAGGTGAAAACCAAGGAGAAGCCAAGGGCATTCTCCGTAGGCGGTCCTCGCGCTAAACCAAGCACATTCTAGTGCATGCGCGGACGTTTCCGAAAACTATCGGGAAACGAATTACAAGACAACAAGACACAAATACACACAACAAAATATAACACAAAAGTGCAAGTGTGAAATGTGACAAGTAAAGAGAATGCACACATATGCAATGTATGTTAAGTGAGTGTGTGCAACTAATCTCTTTAAAGAAAAGTAAGCACATAGAAATTTACCTTCGGTGCTTATCAATACGAGGTCTTCAAAGGGCTTCGAACAATAAACCCGATACCTAGGCTACCCTTACAAAGAACCCCAATATGTGGTTTGTCCACGAAATGAGCCAATCTACAAATGGGAACCTTACAATCTCTCCCTTTGGCTATTTCGTGACAAAACCACCACTCACATTGATTCCTCACAAAGAAATAGAAACTACGGGACAACTATGATTTTCTACAACACAAAGAGATAAGAAAGTAAAACTTCAAGTCTTCAATTTCTTGTAGAATAATCAACCCCTGAAAAGAAAGTTTCTAACATTTCCAATACAAGTAAAGTGTGAGATTAATCAAGTGAGAACAATAACAAGCATTTGCATTTTAAAAGTTTAAGGCACAACATTATGAAATGTATGTGTATGCAATGCTCCCCCTCAACGGGTTACTCCCCCTCAACGAATGTTCTCCCCATTATGCACAATTGCCTCTATTTTGCAACTCCCCTTACCATATCCTACTCCTCCTTTTTGTCATGATATAGGCAAAGGAGTAGTCCCCAACCGGGTCACTCATAGCAACGAGAGATAGAAGCATGCAAGATATTTGCATATATATATAAGTCACTTTATGCACCTCAATTAATTGAAGAGAAACAAGGAGATTTATTTGAAAGAAAATGTATGAATCAAACATGCTTTGCATACAAGACATGTAGCATTCAAGCCCAAAATACAATGGTATTTGGCAAAGCAAATGACAAAGGTTTCTAATAAGAATTCAAACCAATTTCACCAATGTCATGAGTAAAGCAAGGATATAGAATATATTGATTTCAATTTAAGAACAACTATATCCAACTTTATAAGCAAAACATGGCATGAGCGACTTTGCACTATTTTTGATTTTTCCGGATAAGATATCCGTATGATAGTAGCCATGTTCAACCAATAAAGAAAGAGAGACATTTGGAATGTTAATTCCTTTGAACGGATACAAGATCCTTTATTCATTTTGAGTCTCATAAGCTTTCACACAAGGTTTTGCATTTTAAGAATATGCAATCATCAATTCATGCTTTTCATGTGAGCATGTGATGTGAATTTCATGCCTTTTCATTTGACATTAGCATGTTATTAAAGAATCATCATGTCATGGAGATAATCATAGGTCATTCAAATCATACTTCCTACATACATCTCCTAGTCCAAAAATGCATGTTTGAACATAAATATGACATGGATTGTAAACAAGCAAGGTTCACACTTATTGAATTGAAAACATATATACATATGTGCAACCAAGCTTACTCAAACAATTAAAAGAAGAGGCATAAGTTATTTCAAATTTTTTGCAAGTGACAAGAATGCAAAATAGCTCTCTTTGCTTGAGATCCCCATATGGGGTCAATCATAGAACATCACTCCACAAGACATATCCCAATAGATCTACTAAGAGTTTTTAATCGAGTAGCATCTAAGGGTTTAGTAAATAAGTCCGCAAGTTGATCATTAGTACCTACATGTTCAAGTACTATGCATTTATTTTCAACAAGCTCTCTAATGAAGTGATGGCGGATGTCAATATGCTTAGTTCTAGAATGTTGTACCGGATTCTTGGAAATATTAATAGCACTCATGTTATCACAAAAGAGAGTGAGAGTACCTTGGTTGAATCCGTAATCTACTAGCATTTGCTTCATCCATAGGAGTTGTGTGCATCCACTCCCCGCGGCTATGTACTCGGCCTCGCCCGTGGACAAGGAAATCGAGTTTTGCTTCTTGCAAAACCAAGACACCAAGTTGTTGCCTAGAAAGAAGCAACCGCCCGATGTGCTATTCCTATCATCGCAATTTCCTGCCCAATCCGCATCACTAAAGCCTACAAGACTAGCATTAGTGTCAAAAGAGTACCAAATCCCCTAGTTGGATGTCCCATTCACATAGCGAATGATTCTCTTTACGGAAGAGAGATGGGACTCCTTAGGATCCGTTTGGTACCTAGCACACACACCCACACTAAAGGAGATATCGGGCCTACTTGCGGTCAAATAAAGCAAGCTACCTATCATGCCACGATATAACGTTTGTTCCACACTTTTACCACTAGCATCCTTGCTTAGCTTCAAAGTGGTACTCATGGGTGTATCACAATGTTTGGCATTCTCTAAACCAAACTTCTTCACTAGGGTTTTGGCATATTTGGCTTGGGTTATGAAAATCCCATCATCTAATTGCCTAATTTGCAAACCTAGGAAGTAACTAAGCTCACCAACAAGACTCATCTCAAATTCATGAGACATAACATCAACAAATTGTTGAACCTTGGTGTTGTTGGTGGAGCCAAACACTATATCATCAACATATATTTGAGCTATGAAAAGCTCATCATTGTTTCTTTTGATGAATAGTGTCTTGTCAACACTACCACGTGTGTAGTCATTGTAAACAAGAAATTGAGTGAGGCGCTCATACCAAGCCCTCGGTGCTTGTTTCAACCCATATAGTGCCTTCTTGAGGCGATAGACATGGTTGGGGTGGTGTGCATCCACAAACCCCTTGGGTTGTTCAACAAACACTTCCTCTTGCAAGAAGCCATTGAGGAAGGCACTCTTGACATCCATTTGGTGCAATTTGAACTTGTGCACACAAGAAATGGACAAGAGAAGCCTAATAGACTCTAAACGGGCAACGGGAGCAAATGTCTCCTCAAAGTCGATACCCTCAATTTGAGAGTACCCTTGTGCTACAAGTCTAGCCTTGTTCCGCACTATGTTGCCATCCTTATCGGATTTGTTCCTAAATATCCATTTAGTGCCTATGACATTAGTGGTCTTAGGCCTAGGAACTAGAGTCCAAACCTCATTCCTTTCGAATTGGTTTAGCTCTTCTTGCATGGCAAGAACCCAAAATTCATCATTTAAGGCTTCTTCAACCTTTTTGGGTTCAATTTGAGAGGTGTAGCATGTGTAGCTAATAAGATTAGATATTTGACGCCTAGTTCTAACACCCTAATTTACATCTCCAATAACATCCTCTTTGTTATGGAGTCTTCTAACCCATGGAGCGGGTTCATTAGAGTCCAAGAGAGGGACTCTAGTGTTAGGATTATGCTCAATAGCAAGAGTGTAATGTTGTAATTAACAATCTTTTTCATATTAATAAAGTGATTTCTGGTTTAACAAATCTTATAGCATTTATAGTTTAACATTATAATTGTCAAAGTAAATAATCATAAGGTCTAAAGACTATGAGAAAAGAAGAATTGTTCGTACATCTGGATATGTATGTGGTAGACACAATTCTTTAGTTAGTCTTGAATATTGTTCACAACTTAAGTTAAAGGTTGGGCACCTTTATCTTGTTAAAGTTGTAGAATTCTTTTGCTAGCATTTGAGTGGGATCAAATGAGATATGATGAGTCTAAAATCATCGGAGTGTCTTCGAGCAAAAGAATCTAGTGCACTGGGTGCATTGAACTGGATCACAATGAAATACTTTATCTATAACCGTCAGTAGATAAAAGTCTTTTCATTATCAGGACAATTGGAGAGTCTATCTTAATCCTGAGATAAATGATGGACTTATGGTTGCAAGTGATATCATTTGAGTTATCAATGAGTACGATTATATTGCATAGTCTATCCTCGATAGTTTGGTGATATTCATTTGTTAATCGATAGAGGACTTCATTTATAGATATGGACATCGTGGCTCCATTTATTAAATGAGAGTATAATATCATCATATGGATGTTTTGAGGTAATTGGATATTAAATCTCAACGTTGAGTTTTCGATAGTGTCTATTGAAAACATGGCTTCTGGACAAGTCAAAATATCCAAGTTCAAAACGTGGTCATATGAGTAAATATGGTAACTTGGAGAGTTATAGGCGGTCTATGAACTCTTGGTGATTACTGATATTAATCACGAGGATACACTATCTCCAACTTGATTGTCTAGGGTATGAATGAGGAACATCTTCCTTTTCTATCTTTATTTAAGAGTTCAATTTTAGCTCTTTAGTGGAATGAGTTAAAATTAATGGATCGGACCTAAGTGAATCATTTGTTGATTGTGATTAGGTTATGTCTATTGAAGCTTAAATTTAGATAGCCCGCTAAGATCCCCAATCCACACGGACTTACATGGATCACTTGATATATTCTACCGGACCAATTTATGGGTCCATTTAGAATTGCATTTAATATATTAAGAATATAATTTGCACATTATTTATTTAATGGGCTGCACAATTGTATTAATATATTAATGAAAGACATGTGGGCTTGTTTCTTTTAGTAAGAATGGGTCCGGTTCACATGTGGGCTTTTTATTTAAAGTCCAATGGATTAAATGAAATAAGAAAATAATATATGGCCCATTTATTTAAAGTGGGGCGGCAAAGGTGAATAAATTAACCTAATATATTATTTTGTTCCATTGTTTAATTAAATAAGAATTAATTAATTTATTAATTAATTGTTTAATTAAGAAACAAATCTTTTCTGATTAGGAAATATGATTCCTAGAGTTATACTATTGGAAGTAGTATACTAAAATTGAAAGACTTGTTTGATAAGAAAATAAATAAATAATTTTATTTATTTAATCAAATAAGAAGTCTTTTTTATTTAGTCAAATAATATAATAAAATATCTATGAGTTGGATTAGGGTTTGAAGTCTAAAACTAGATGGAAATTAGGGTGCAACACAAACCCTTTTTGGCTTGTGATTTGCGGCAACCCTAGTCCCTTTTAGAGAAGGATTTTCAGCAACCCTAAAAGAAAAGATGAAGCAAATTTCGGCCACCTATATATTCTCACTTATAGAATTCGGCCAGATGGTTGTTCATTGATACAATTTTCTTCTTCTTCTCAATTCATAGAAAGTATTATTTTATTCTACTAAAACATAAAAGAGTGAATAGATTATTCTTTGATGGTACACTAATTGCTTGTTCATCAATAAGCTTGTGTGTACAACATCGATTAAGGTTCACGCGAGTTTCGATCATTAGATTGAGAACTCAAAAGTGACCGGAATAATCTTAGTCTTCTTTTGATTGTTTTGTGACTAACAAAAGAAAAAGAAAAGTTTGTTTGTCCATTCTCAGGTTTGCAATTCAAAGAAAAGGGAGACCACGCTCCTAGGTGATTCACGTTCGTGCTAGGATTGAAGATCTTGTGGATTACCATCGACGTAAGTCAATCGGATCACGCGACAAAAGGTATTCAACTTTTGTTACTTCATATATGGTTAATTAATTAAAGGGGTTAAGGTTCATAAAAAGGAAAAATTTTAAAACATACTAAATCTATTTTTAGTCTCGCTTCCGCTGCGTGTACTACGGTATTTTTCCCTACATCTAGTAGTAGGTTGTGTGACTTCATCATTTTCATTAGATGTCCCAACATTGGGAGTCACCACAACCCTCTCCAAAGGAGAGTCATCACTAAAAATAACCTCCTCCTCATGATCATTTGACTTGAGCCTAGTATCATCAAATACGACATTGGATGATTCCATAACACTTAGAGTCTTTAAATTGAAAACTCTATAGGCTCTACTATTCAAGGCATAGCCAATAAAAATACCCTCATCACTCTTAGCATCGAATTTGCCAAGTTGATCACGGTCATTCAAAATGTATCATTTGCTTCCAAAATAGTGGAAGTAGCTAACATTTGGCCTCTTGCCTTTCCATAACTCATAGGATGTATTTCTAGTACCGGGTCTTAGGAAAACATGATTCCCTATATAGCAAGCCGTATTGACGGCTTCGGCCCATAGGTTCCTAGGGACATTGTTCCTAAGCAACATCACACGGGCCATCTCTTGAAGGACCTTATTCTTCCTCTCAACAACTCCATTTTGTTGAGGTGTCCTAGGAGCCGAGAACTCATGGGAGACGCCTAAGCTATTGCAATAGCTTTCAAATGAGGCATTCTCAAACTCCCTTCCATGTTCACTTCTAATCCGTTTAATGCTTTTAATGTTAGAATTCATTTCATTTTGTATTTTAGTACAAAACATTTTAAACTTATCAAAAGTTTCGGATTTTTCTCTAAGAAAATATGTCCATGTAAATCTAGAGAAATCATCAACACAAATAAAAATGTATCTCTTTCCACCTAAACTCTCGGTTTGCATAGGACCCATGAGATCCATGTGGAGAAGCTCTAGAGGCTCCTTGGTGGAGAGATACTTGCCCTTTTTGTGCATGCTTTTGGTTTGTTTTCCTTGTTGGCAAGGTCCACAAATACCATTGGCTTTCTTCCCAAGCTTAGGGAGGCCACGCACACAATTGAACTTTCCAAGGGTCCTTAGATCCCTAAAGTTCATGTGGCCAAGTCTTTCATGCCACAACTCTATTTGATCATCCATGGACACATTGTTTGAGACAATTCTAGCTTCAAGACAATAGCAATTGTCGCTAGATCTCATACCTTTCAATAAGGTTTGTCCATCGGGCTTTAGGATCGAGCAATCATCTTTACAAAACAAGACGGAATATCCTTCATCACTTAGATGTGAAATGCTTATTAAATTGGCTTTCAAGCCATCAACAAATAAAGCATCGGATAAGGAGGGTAATCCGGGAACGGAAGTGGTTCCTTTCCCTACAACCTTCTTTTTGGATCCATCACCAAAAGTGACATATCCTCCTTCCTCCATAACAAGAGTCTCGAAGAAACTCTTGTTTCCCGTCATGTGCCTAGAGCACCCACTATCTAAATACCAAAAATTAGAAGAATTTGCCTTCAAGGCTATTTGAGCAACATGGCAAACATTTTCATTCTTTCTAATCCACCTAGAAACAATCTTAGCTTTCTTAGTGGTCTTTGGTACACGGGCTCTAGATGTCCTAGGATCATGCATAATAATATTATCATTCCTAGGAACATGCATCATGGCTCTTTTCTTTTTCTTCTCTATCATGCTTCTAGTTTTGCACATTTTTATATATCGAAAGCAATGTGGTCTAATATGACCATCAAATCCACAAAAGTGACATATAGGAGTAAAATAAGGAATCATACCTTGTCCTTGTCTTTATGGATGAAAGGGTTCAATCCTTCTTCGTTGTTGAACCGGTCTACCTTGCTTCCTAGCTTGAGGTTGCATGATAGGTTTCTTTCCTTTGTGAGCCAATCGTGGAGGAATATTAGCTTGAGGGACCCTAGGGGGTTGAGCTTGAGTTTGCCTTCTTGGCCCCATCTTCACTTGTGCATTTGAACATTGTCCTACTTCTAACTTTTTCCTAGGAATTTGCATAAATGAAGTTTTTTCGTTCTTCAAACCCTTGACAAACATGGTCTTGTTAGAGGTTGAGATCTTCTTGTCATCTTCATACCCAAGACCCCTCTTGTCACATGGACTCTTTCCAACACCAAGCATATGGTCAAGTTTCTTGGTGCTAGAATCCATCCTAGTCATAGAATTTCTAACTTCTTCAAGCTCCCTCTTTAGACTTTCTTCATTCCTCCTAGATAAGACTAACCCCTCTCTTAGCTTATCTTCCATCTTCTTGAATTTTTCCACTTGTTCACCTAAGTGGTCCTTGTGAGATGCAAGCTCAAGATTTTCTTCTCTCAACATCTTGATCTTTCTTGTGCTCTTGATTGCTAAATCATTAAACTCGGCATGGCATTTAGCAAGCACCTTTTTCTCCACAAAACTACTTATGGAGTTAGACGAGGAATCGCTTTCTTCTTCACTTGAGTCATTTTCCTCTTGACTCATTTCCTCTCTCTCACTAGCACTTTTGCTTTTATGGGAGGAGGCAAAAGCTAGGAGATTAGCCATGAGCTCTTCATCACTTGAAGACTCATCTCCCTCAATGGAGTCATCACTACTTCCACTCCAAGTGGCGGCCATCACTTTTCCCTTTTTCCTCTCATTGTGATTTGCACATTCGGGGGCAAAGTGACCTATGCCACCACACTCGAAACATCGAACCCCTTTCCTTTCGGTCCTTTCTTGCCTAGGTTCAAACTTCTTGAAAGAGCCTTTTTTTCTTCAAATCTTGACCTTTTGATCCAAAGCCCTTTCTTCTAAACTACATAACTTTGTTGAACCTTTTTTCAAACAAGGCAAGGTCTTCATCCGAGTCAACCTTCTTTGCCTCCTTTTCATCCTTGGAGGTTTTTAAAGCAATTCCTTTTTGCTTTTTAGTGGGTGTGGAGATAGGCCATTTCCTAGACTCATAAGCTAGAAGTCTCCCAATCACCTCACTCGGTTTCATATCCTTATTACCACTATTTTCTTCTAAAGCCGTCACCTTCGATTCAAACCTATCGGGTAGAGATCTCATAATCTTTTGCTTGATTCTCCTATCTGAATATGGATCACCAAGTTGATGGCTTTGGTTGACTATATCCATCAACTTGATCTCGAAGTCGTTGAAGCACTCATTCTCCTCCATCTTAAGCATCTCGAATTGAGTTTGGAGGACTTGAAGCTTAGAGTTCTTCACCACTTCGGTTCCCTCATGTGCAATCTCTAGGATGTCCGAAGCCTCCTTAGCTATCCTAGTATTTTGAATCAATTTATATTGATTTTCATCCATAGCACACAAGATGGCATGCATCGCCTTCCTATTCCACTTTGAAGCCTCAAACTCTTGCGCGTTCCATTGCGCCTTAGGCTTCAATACTTCTTCTCCTCCACCATTGGGAGTCATCTTGGGTAGATCATATCCGTCTTCGACCGCCATCCATGCACGGTCATGAATTTGGCATATGTAGGATTCCATCTTCCCTTTCCATTGGGAATAGTTCAATCCGGTAAGAAGTTGAGGCCTTGTGCTTGAGGCACCTTCGTTGCCACCACCATTTCCACTGTTTCCACTCATAGTGTTTATGAATGAATGAAATGAATGCAAATGTATGAATGATCAAAAATCACACAAAATGCAAAACACACCAAAAAAAAAAAAGCAAGGATCACCTATGTATGTCTAGGAACCCGCTCTGATACCAATTGAAACAAATTATAGCACGGTGTGTATAAAACTATCTAGAGGGGGGGTGAATAGATTTTAAGCTTTTTACCCAATTTTTCATATTAGTCCAAATTACGAAATTACCCCTAAATAGATAAAGCAATAAATCAAGTATAAAATGCGGAAATTAAATAACACTTGATTTTTACGTGGAAACCCTCACGGGAAAAACCACGGGCTAGTAAGTAAGCCACACTTGAACCTCGAATCCACTAAATGTGTAAACGATTACAACCTAATCCCGGAAGTAATCACACACCTACCTAATCCCGGTATGAATGAACCTAGTCCGATTGCTTACGAATTAAGCAACCTAATCCCGGTCACAACACAAGACTTAATTCTCTAAAAAGAGATTAACACCCTAAGTGAATATATGAATATTCAAATGCAACATAGAGCAAGGGAAACCCTATATGCTTATCTAAGATGATGAATATGCAATTAAACACAATCCTAGATATTAAAGCTAAATGACATGTCAATTAGCATAGATAATCATAGATTAGAGAAACCTAGATATCTATCATAAAAACAACACTCAATCAAATCAACACAACAATTTTTATCTTGAAAATTAGATTATAATCTAAGAACAATCAAGTAATAAAAGAGATGCCATAATAAATTAAACACTAATTATGTATGATAATAGTGAAAAACTTACCAAAGCAAGTGTGATGATCAAAGACCCATGCAAGCAAGCATCCTAGATATGCTAGAGAATGCTAGATGAACTTTGATGCAAATGGATTTTTGTTTGAGTGTTTTATGAGCAAACTTGATTGCTTTCTCTCTTAAAATTCTCTCTTTTGAAAGTACGGTTCTTGATAATCAAAGAGTCACATTCAGAACAAGAGAAAGTGATGTATTTATAGGCATGAAAAACAGAGCATGTGAAAAGACAAGTTTGCCCCTGAAACGCACCGATCGGCGGTTTCAATCGGCGGCCAGGCCGCCGTTCATAACCGCCAAATTGGCCCGAGAGGAACAGGGGACCAACGGCAGTTTCATTCGGCGGTTTCGTGACCGCCGATTCAACCGCTGAATCAAACCTGAGATGAAAAATCAATCAGGTGTGAAAACGGCGGTTTCATGCGTGACTGCCGTTTCAACCGCCGAATTAGGCCGAGAGATAAAATCAATCAGGTCTTGAACGGCGGTTTCGAACGGCGGTCGAGACCGCCGATCCAACAGCAGAATTGCTCCATACACTACTGGAAGCAAACGGCGGTTTCAGTCGGCGGCCAGGCCACCGATCATAACCGCTGATCACCAACAAAGGTGAAAACCAAGGAGAAGCCAAGGGCATTCTCCGTAGGCGGTCCTCGCGCTAAACCAAGCACATTCTAGTGCATGCGCGGACGTTTCCGAAAACTATCGGGAAACGAATTACAAGACAACAAGACACAAATACACACAACAAAATATAACACAAAAGTGCAAGTGTGAAATGTGACAAGTAAAGAGAATGCACACATATGCAATGTATGTTAAGTGAGTGTGTGCAACTAATCTCTTTAAAGAAATGTAAGCACATAGAAATTTACCTTCAGTGCTTATCAATACGAGGTCTTCAAAGGGCTTCGAACAATAAACCCGATACCTAGGCTACCCTTACAAAGAACCCCAATATGTGGTTTGTCCACGAAATGAGCCAATCAACAAATGGGAACCTTACAACAGAGAATTGGGAGTTCTGCGCTGGTGAGCTACGCTGGTCTGACACATGACGACCAGCACACAGCCCACTCCTTTGAACCCCAACACAAAATGCAAGGGTAAAAAGGTAAAGAAAATGCATCCTAAAAGCCTAACATGATATGTCATTTTAATCACAAGATGCAATCAATACTTATGCAAGAAGAGAGATTAAATAATCAAGAATGCACACATAATACAAACACAACATTCAAGAATAAGAATTATGCAAGTGTTGTGTGTGTGTGCAACTACATCTCTTCAAAGCAAAGTAAGCATTAGAAATTTACCTTTGGTGCTTCTTCTCTTGAGGTCTTGAGAGCCTAAACTACCCTCACAAAAACCCCAAATGTAGTTTGTCTACGAAATAAGCCAATCAATGAACTGAGACCTTACAAGTTGCACACACACACACTTCTTCATGCATGTTTTATTCATCTTGCATCCGTGCTTCAATTCTTATGTGTGCATTCCTCACACTTCACACTTGCACCTTTTTGTTGGATTTTGTTGTGTGATAGTGTAAGGTTCATGATTTATATTGGCTTGATTCCATTGCAAAACACTCTTTATTTGTATTAGTTGTTGCTTAGGATATTCTTTGAAGAAAGGAAGCTTAAATGGTGAAGAGCAACGTCTAATGCAAAAGTTGTCTTCAAGAGGTGAAAAGCGTCAAAGGTA
This sequence comes from Acer yangbiense, assembly GCA_008009225.1. NCBI lineage: Eukaryota > Viridiplantae > Streptophyta > Magnoliopsida > Sapindales > Sapindaceae > Acer > Acer yangbiense. The sequence goes on along the minus strand of CM017766.1, from coordinate 36,545,575 downwards.
TATCTTGACTTCTATCCTCTTGCAAGGCGTTAGCACACACACACACACACAATTCATACATGTGTGTCCCTGCATCATGGTTCAAACATTTGGTATAACACATTCACACATCTCATAGTATGCTCATGCATTGATCTTGTATAGACAAACATTGTGGAATTGCATGCTTTGTGACTATCTCTTTGATATGGCATGCTTGTGTGAATATGTGTTTATTTGTTTGTGTATTTTGTGTTTTGGACTTGAACATGTTCTTATTTGATACCTTATTAAGTTCCGGTCGTTTCAGTTACTCATTCATGTAAGGTTCCCATTTGTTGATTGGCTCATTTCGTGGACAAACCACTTGTTGGGGTTCTTTGTAAGGGTAGCCTAGGTATCGGGTTTATTGTTCGAAGCCCTTTAAAGACCTCGTATTGATAAGCACCGAAGGTATATTTCTTTGTGCTTACTTGTCTTGAAGAGATAGTTGCACACACTCACAACTCATGCATTTGTTTAATACTTGTATGTTGTGTGTCTTATTTTTGTGCATCAATGTTCCTTAACATCTCTTCTTGCATGTTAGTTTGATTGCATCTTGCATATCCAATTGCCTTGTCATGCTTAGACTTAGGATTGCATTTTTGCATTGGGCGCTCCCAAAAGCGCACTACAGAAGCGCTGTACGAACAGCGCCCATTGAGCGTTGTTCAGACCTGATCTATTTAATTCGGTCGCTGTTGGGTCGCTGTACAGGCGCTGTACAAAGCGCTGTACAAAGCGCTCTACGTACAGCGCCACTCTGTTTTCCCGTGAGAACATAGTAGGGGCGCTGTACAAGAGGCGCTCTACGTACAGCGCCCAAGGCAAATATGAGGCCAACTTATCAAAATGACCACACCTTGTTTTGGCCCCCTATATATATGCCACTTTGACTTTAGGTCAATAACAAGAGTTCATATTCAGATTCCATACTTAGGATATTTTTCAAAGAGAAGAAAAATTCCAAAGAACTCATTTTTAGTTTACTCAAACACTTTTTCATGATCATCAATCATCATCTAGCATCATCCTTGATCATCTAGATGACATCTTGCATGGATTCTTCATCATACTTTGCTTGGTAAGCTTTTCACTAATATCTTACATATTTTGTGTTTTTCTTAACAAGCAATCTCAATTTATTACTTGTATGATTTTCATATATCTTTTGATACAAGATTGAGATTAGTGTGATGTATGTTTGAGAAGTTGTATTGTGATAGCTAATTAGGTTTTGTGTTTAATCTTGATTAGCTAAACTATTTGATTGAACATGTCATTTAGTTTTTTAATATCTATGATTGTTCTAATTGCATATTAATCATCTTAGATAAGCATATAGGGTTTCCCTTGCTCTATGTTGCATTTGGATATTCATATATTCACTTAGGGTTGTATTCTCTTCATAGAGAAAGTAAGTCTTGTGTGTAGCATCCGGGATTAGGTTGCTTAGATCGCAAGCAAATTGGACTAGGTTCACTCATACCGGGATTAGGTAGGTGTGTGATTACTTACGGGATTAGGATATAATCGTTTTACACATTTAGTGGATTCGAGGTTCGAGTGTGGCTTACTTACTAGCCCGTGGTTTTTCCCGTGAGGGTTTCCATGTAAAAATTAAGTGTTATTTAATTTCTGCATTTTATACTTGATTTATTGCTTTATCTATTTAGGGGTAATTTCGTAATTTTGACTAACACGAAAAATTGGGTAAAAAGCTTAAAATCTAATCACCCCCCCTTTAGATAGTTTTATACACACCGTGCTATAATTTGTTCCAATTCATAAGGTTTCAAGTCCAAACGATGTAGCTACGCTACTTTTCATTCTCATTCGTTAAGTTGACTTCATCGTCATTTTCCGAGATGATTTCTCAATAATTTTTCAAAGTTGTGTAGTCATTGTTGTGCGTGAGTAAGTCATGGTTCGTAATCCAAAAACAGATTCGAAATCGGAGTTCGGATACCCAAGATACGGCTGAAGAACCGAGGGAGCGCGCAAGAGAGGTGAGAGTGGCCAAGAGGCCACGTGAGCCACCCCGTGAGGGAGGCCGTGAGCCTCACAGCTAGAGGGGCTCTCTGCCCCCGTGAGGCCCACGTGCCCCCCACGGGAGGGTGACATGGCATGTGCTGATTTGCCCAAAAATTCTCTCTCTCTCTTCTTTTTAAACTCCTCTCCTTCCCTCCACAATTGTTTAAGATTTTGATGAACATTTCACGAATTCTGCAGATTTTCTTCAAATTTTAGTTTTAGTGTTTTGATCATATCTCTCTCATACGAACTCGAAATCAATTGATTCAAAAACCAACATTATTGGTCTTGAAGAGAGCTACAAACCCCAAGCATTTCTAGAGGCATCTGACTTCGTTATTCTTCCCAGTTGATCGATTTTCAGTACGTGGTCAGGTTTTTTTGTTCAACTTCTTGTCTTTCATTTCATCTTTGATCATCTCTTTGATTCTTACTATTTGATTGATGAAATATGATAAGAAAGATGTTAGATCATATGCTAGGGGTGTTTGATCATTTGTCAATTGAGTTTTAGCTTTGTGATTTCTCTTGAACATATTTGTGCTAAACTTGATTTTGTTTGAAATTGATTCTAGAAAATTTATATATGATGTGTCTCATATTATTTTCTAGGTTTTATTTCATGATCTAAGAACTAGGTTTTTAGTGTGATATATTGAATAATCATACCTTGTTCTTATTGATTTGCATGTCTTGATTTCTAGATAATCTTGTGATTGTGTGTTGAAAGCATACTCTAGATTGTCATTGAACATGTACATTTTGCTTGATTGATCATCTAGCTTAATTTGATTGTGTTTGCATCATTTGCATCACTTTAGATCATAGCCTTGCATTAGGTTGAAGTCTCTAGCAAAGTGAGTGAAGCTTTGTGGATAGAGCGAGGAAGTCTTGATTAGAGTCGGGAGGACTCAGATAATCAAGTAAGGGAGTCTTGTCTAGGGTCGAGAGGATCCAGATAGGCAAGCAAGAAATCTTCCTAGAGACGTGAGCATCTTGAATAGAAAGTTGCTTTCTAAAGGTGTGAGATACATCTCGGATAGGAAGTAGGCTTAGTGATTCACTAGCCCAAGGGTAAATTAGGAGTTGATAGCTTGAGCGGATATCATGAGTTGATAGCTTGAGTGTGTAAGTCCTTTTTCATATAGTGGATTGCTTTGCCGATGGTTGTGGTATCAACCCGTGGATGTTTCCTCTTTGAGGTTTTACCACGTAAAAATACTTGTGTTCATTTTTGTTTTTACTTTTCTTTATCTTCCATATCTTTCATTGATTGCATATATTGTAAATTGATTAACTCTTGTATAAGTGAAATCAATTAATTTGTCAAATATAATCAAGTGTGCATTTTCTTTGATATATTCCGCATTATTTTTTAAATTGGAAGAATTTGGAGCCTATACCTATTCACCCCCCCCCCCCCCCCCCCTCTAGGTATATTTCACTACTACTGAAGGGAAATTTCATTTGGTATCAGAGCGGGTGTCTAGATGTACTTAGATAGATCCTTTCTTTGTAGTGTTTTGTGTTTTTGTTTTGTGATAATCATGATTAAGGAAGTGTGTTCCTATGTGGCTTCTTTTGTTGAACATATTGACTTAGATGAGAAAAAGATCGATGATCTTATTTTTGAAAATGAACGATTATCCAAAGTCAATATGTCCCTCAACAAGAAATTAGAGAATCATGATCTTGGCTCAAAGGAGTTCAATGAACTTAAAGACAAGATCCAAAGTCTAGAATTGAATCTAAAAGATAGCAATGATAGACTTGGTATCTTGAATCAAGAAATTGAGCAAAGAGATTGTTCTCTTGTTAAGGATAAGAAACTTGAAAATGTGCTTAAATCTAAACTTAATGAGCATTTAAATCAAGAGAAAAAGTATGAACAATGGCTTGATAAATCACGTAAAGATGTTATGTTTAGTGATGACATAGCGGAAAAATATGCCATTAAAATTAGGATGCTTCGTGAGAAACTTGATGAGGCTAATAGGGTGATTAGCAAGATGTCATCTAGTTCTAACAAAGTTGAAACCCTCATTAAAAGTGGAAAGCATCCATGTGACAAAAGAGGTTTGGGTTATATCAATGAGAAGGAGACTCCTTTATCTAACAAGTCTACTTTTGTCAAAGCAAGCATTGAAATAAATGTAGGTACACTTTCTCAAGGTAAAGCCATGAAAGCTACCAAAGGTGCCTCTTCATCAACAAGGATGTTCAATGGAAGAACACAACAACACAAACATCAAGGAGCATCAACCTCAAATGCAAGAGGTGGAGCATCAAGGGTTGCACATCAAAGAGGAAAAATTATGAGAAGTCCAAAGGAGTTGGAAGCAAATGCAAATGGTAAATTTCTCAAATTTATTCCTATTTGTCATCATTGTAATATGATAGGACATATTCGACCTAGATGCTTTGAGTATATTCGAAAATGCAAACTTGATAATGCTTTTCATGATATGTCTTTGAATGGACCTAGGCAATCATCCATGTTTGGATATAGAAATAGACCTAGGAAGACCTTGGAAAAGCATGTTGTTGAAAAAGTTGTTGTTGACTTGCTTGCTAAATCTTGTGTTGTGCCTCACTCTACTATGCATAAGAAAGTTGATAATGCTTTGTTTGATATTTTTGAAAATGTGACCAATGAGGTCAAGGTGCATGATAAAAAGCCTAACATTGAGTCAAAGCATGTTAGAAGTAAGAGTGAGAGGCATGTTGTGAAAAATGTGTGGATTAGAAAAGACACATCTAAATGTCATGTTGCACAATATGCTTTACGTGCCAACTCCTCCTATTCTTGGTACCTAGATAGCGGTTGCTCTAGGAACATGACCGGGAACAAAAAGTTCTTTAAGAATCTTGTTTTAAAGGATGGAGGTTGGGTTACTTTTGGTGATGGTACCAAAAAGCAAGTTCTTGGCAAGGGAACAATTTGTATCCCCAGATTACCTAAACTTCGCAATACTTTGTATATTGATGGGTTACAAGCTAACTTGATAAGCATTACTCACTTGTGTGAAATTTTTAAAGAAGTTAGCTTTAACAAAGATGTATGCACTATAATTGATAAAAAGGACAATGTTGTCCTAAGAGTCAAAAGATCTATAGACAATTGCTATTATCTTGAGACAGATCCTCTAACATGCAACATGGCACATGACTATGACTGCAATAAGCTTGATTTGTGGCATCAACGTTTGGGTCACATGAATTTTAAAGATTTGAAAAAGCTTGAAAAACATGGCATTGTTAGAGGTCTTCCTAATCTTGGTAAAAAGCTTGAGGTGGTTTGTGAACCTTGCCAATTAGGTAAGCAAACCAAAGTGTCTCATAAGAAAAATTCTTACATAACTACCAAGAGACTTTTAGAACTTGTGCATATGGACCTAATGGGGCCAATTCAAACCGAGAGCATCAATGGCAAAAAGTACATTTTTGTATGCGTTGATGACTTCTCTAGGTTTACTTGGGTTTATTTTCTTAGAAACAAGACCGAGGCTTTTGATTACTTTAAAAAGTTTTGTAATCAAGTTCAAAATGAAAAAGGTCTTGGTATCAAGAAAATATGTCGCATTAGGAGTGATCATGGGACGGAATTTGAAAATGCAAAATTTAGTGAGTTTTGTGATGGTTTAAGGATTTCTCATGAGTTCTCCGCACCTAGAACTCCTCAACAAAATGGTGTTGTTGAGAGGAAAAACCGTGTCTTGCAAGAGATGGCTAGGGTCATGCTCAATAGCAAGAAAGTCCCTAGAAACCTATGGGCCGAGGCGGTCAATACCGTTTGTTATGCGTCAAATCATGTTTTTAGGAGGCCCGGCACAAAACAAACGTCCTATGAGCTATGTAAGGGCAAGAAGCCCAATGTGAGCTACTTCCACACTTTTGGGAGTAAATGTTATATTTTGAATGATAGAGATCACTTAGGAAAGTTTGATGCTAAAAGTGATGTTGGTCTCTTTCTTGGGTATGCTATTAATAGTCGTGCATATAGAGTCTTTAACTTGACTACTAAGACTATCATGGAGTCTATCAATGTAAAGATAGATAATCTTAGCATGCTTAATTTGTGTGATGATAATGGTGTCAATGAACCTAAAGAAAACATGTTGAATGACACTAAAACACCTATTGATGTGGCTAGTAGTGTTTCTAGTCAAGATGATGAAAATGATAGTCATGTTGAAGTTGAAAGTCAAGGGTTGGAAAATGCTTTAAATGATAATCAACAAAATGACCAAGTTGTTGAACATTCTCACCCAAGACTTAGAAACTTACACTATCAAGAAGACATCATAGGTGATTTAAATGAAGGGGTTAGAACAAGAAATCAAATTGCTAACCAAATTTCTTATGCTTGCTACACTTCTCAAATTGAACCAAAAAATATTAATGAAGCAATAGTTGATGAATATTGGGTTGGGGCTATGCAAGATGAACTTAATCAATTTGAGAGGAATGAAGTGTGGTCCTTGGTTCCTAGACCTAAAGATATAAATGTAATTGGCACTAAATGGATTTATAGGAATAAGACCGATGAAAGTGGCAAGATTGTGAGGAATAAAGCTAGACTAGTGGCTCAAGGTTACACTCAAGTGGAAGGTGTAGACTTTGATGAGACGTTTGCCCCGGTTGCTTGTCTCGAGTCCATTAGACTTTTGTTGTCCATTGCATGCATTAAAAAGTTCAAACTATTTCAAATGGATATCAAAAGTGCTTTCCTCAATGGATACTTTCAAGAAGAAGTGTATGTTGAACAACCTAAGGGTTTTGTAGACCCACACTCTCCTAATCATGTGTTTAAATTGAAAAAGGCTCTCTATGGCCTTAAACAAGCTCCAAGAGCTTGGTATGATAGGTTGACTCAATACCTTATTGACAACCAATATAGGAGAGGTGGCATTGATAGAACTTTGTTTATCAAACATCATGGTCATGATATTTTTGTTACACAAATATATGTTGATGACATTGTTTTTGGGTCTACTAATAAAACCAAGGTTGATGAATTTGTAAGTGTTAAGTCAAGTGAATTTGAAATGAGAATGGTGGGTGAGTTGAATTATTTTCTAGGAATGCAAGTAAAGCAAACTAGCATGGGCATAATGTTGAATCAATCTAAATATGCTAAAAATCTAGTTAAGAGATTTGGCCTAAAAAATGGAAAAGATTTTGAAACTCCCATGAGCACCACTTTAAAACTTGACAAAGATGAAAAAGGGAAAAGTGTTGACCAAAGCCTTTATAGAAGCATGATAGGTAGTCTACTTTACCTAACGGCTAGTAGACCCGACATTTGCTTTAGTGTAGGCTTGTGTGCTAGATTCCAAACAAATCCCAAGGAATCTCACTTGAAAGCCGTCAAGAGGATCATTAGGTATGTCAAAGGGACTCATAGTCTTGGTCTATTTTATTCATTTGACACCAATGATATCCTAGTAGGGTATTGTGATGCCGATTGGGTGGGAAACATTGATGACCGTAAAAGCACATCGGGCGGTTGCTTTTATGTTGGTAATAACTTGGTTTCTTGGTCAAGTAAGAAACAAATCTCGGTTTCCATTTCCTCTTCCGAAGCCAAATACATTGCGGCCGGAAGTGCTTGCACAAAATTACTTTGGATGAAACAAATCCTTAAGGATTATGAGATAGAACAAGGAAAAATGACACTTTATTGTGATAATTTAAGTGCCATTAACATCTCTAAAAATCTGGTTCAACACTCCCGTACAAAACACATAGACATTAGGCATCATTTCATTAGAGATCTAGTTGAACATTCTATTGTTACTCTAGAGCATTTGCCTACTAAAAATCAATTTACGGATTTGTTCACTAAACCCTTGGACAAAGAGAGGTTTAAAACTCTTAGAATGTCCATTTGCATGATTTGTGTTGATAGATGTCTTTGTGTGATTATGAGTGGCTTGATGAGCAAAACTTTAATTGAATATCATTATCTTTGAGAGCTACTCACTTGAGAAGTAGTGATCTTAAACAAATAACTTGTATTGTTTCTAGATCATGCACTTGAGCTTGAAGAAAGGAAGCTTAAATGGTGAAGAGCAACGTCTAGTGCAAAAGTCGTCTTCAAGAGGTGAAAAGTGTCAAAGGTATATCTTGACTTCTATCCTCTTGCAAGGCGTTAGTGCACACACACACAATTCATACATGTGTGTCCCTGCATCGTGATTCAAACATTTGGTATAACACATTCACACATCTCATAGTATGCTCATGCATTGATCTTGTATAGACAAACATCGTGGAATTGCATGCTTTGTGACTATCTCTTTGATATGGCATGCTTGTGTGAATATGTGTTTATTTGTTTGTGTATTTTGTGTTTTGGACTTGAACATGTTCTTATTTGATACCTTATTGAGTTCCGGTCATTTCGGTTACTCATTCATAAGGTTTCGAGTCCAAACGATGTAGCTACGCTACTTTTCGTTATCATTCGTTGAGTTGACTTCAACGTCATTTTCCGAGATGATTTCTCAACAATTTTTCAAAGTTGTGTAGTCTCTGTTGTGTGTGAGGGAGTCATGGTTCGTAATCCAAAAACATATTCGAAATCGGAGTTCGGATGCCTAAGATACGGCTGAAGAACCGAGGGAGTGCGCGAGAGAGGTGAGAGTGGCCAAGAGGCCACGTGAGCCACCCCGTGAGGGAGGCCGTGAGCCTCACGGCCAGAGGGGCTCTCTGCCCCCGTGAGGCCCAAGCACCCCCCACGGGAGGGTGACCTAGCATGTGTTGATTTGCCCAAAAATTCTCTATCTCTCTTCTTTTTAAACTCCTCTCCTTCCCTCTACAGTTGTTGAAGATCTTGATGAACATTTCACAAATTCTACAGATTTTCTTCAAATTTTAGTTTTAGTGTTTTGATCATATCTCTCTCATACGAACTTCATATCAATCGATTCAAAAACCAAAATTGTTGGTCTTGAAGAGAGCTACAAACCCCAAGCATTTCCAGAGGTAGCTGACTTCGTTATTCTTCCCAGTTGATCGATTTTCAGTACGTGGTCAAGTTGTTTTGTTCAACTTCTTGTCTTTCATTTCATCTTTGATCATCTCTTTGATTCTTACTATTTGATTGATGAAATATGATAAGAAAGATGTTAGATCATATGCTAGGGGTGTTTGATCATTTGTCAATTGAGTTTTAGCTTTGTGATTTCTCTTGAACATATTTGTGCTAAACTTGATTTTGTTTGAAATTGATTCTAGAAAATTTATATATGATGTGTCTCATATTATTTTCTAGGTTTTATTTCATGATCTAAGAACTAGGTTTTTAGTGTGGTATATTGAATAATCATACCTTGTTCTTATTGATTTACATGTCTTGATTTCTAGATAATCTTGTGATTGTGTGTTGAAAGTATACTCTAGATTGTCATTGAACATGTACATTTTGCTTGATTGATCATCTAGCTTAATTTGATTGTGTTTGCATCATTTGCATCACTTTAGATCATAGCCTTGCATTAGGTTGAAGTCTCTAGCAAAGTGAGTGAAGCTTTGTGGATAGAGCAAGGAAGTCTTGATTAGAGTCGGGAGGACTCGGATAATCAAGCAAGGGAGTCTTGTCTAGGGTCGAGAGGATCCGGATAGGCAAGCAAGAAATCTTCCTAGAGACGTGAGCATCTTGGATAGGAAGTTGCTTTCTAGAGGTGTGGGATACATCTCGGATAGGAAGTAGGCTTGGTGATTCACTAGCCCGAGGGTAGATTAGGAGTTGATAGCTTGAGCAGATATCATGAGTTGATAGCTTGAGTGTGTAAGTCCTTTTTCATATAGTGGATTGCTTTGCCGGTGGTTGCAGTATCAACCCGTGGATGTTTCCTCTTTGAGGTTTTACCACGTAAAAATACTTGTGTTCATTTTTGTTTTTACTTTTCTTTATCTTCCATATCTTTCATTGATTGCATATCTTGTAAATTGATTAACTCTTGTATAAGTGAAATCAATTAATTTGTCAAATATAATCAAGTGTGCATTTTCTTTGATATATTCCGCATTATTTTTTAAATTGGAAGAATTTGGAGCCTATACCTACTCACCCCCCCCCCCCCCCCCTCTAGATATATTTCACTACTACTTAAGGGAAATTTCAGATAGTGTTTAGTAATTCGTTTCCATTTGTATGATCGGAAACATCCGTTCTTGCACGATGGTGTTGATATCTTAGCACGATGGTTAACCATTTGAAAAGGTCATATTCTTCTCTTGGATAAGTGTTAGATTTGGTTTGGTTGTTTAGAGTAAAGTGTCTAGTTTCAAAAGATTGGATTTCAATTATTTAAATGATTTTCAAAACTTACCTTTGTATGGTCGTGTGACCATAACGTTTTATACAAAGCTTCAAAATGAGTTTTGAAAAATTCTGTACAAACTAGACACACATACCTTTCCAACGGTATATTATTCATAATATTTCATGACCATTCGAATTGGTTTTGAAATCTCCAAAGTGACCACCAAAACAGGGCAACCCTGTTGTTGTCCATTTTTGACCTTTGGTCACTCAATTGACCATAAATTTTCTATAGATATCAAAATGTCATTCCGTAAAAGTTAATAGAAAGTAGACATCCATACCTTTCCAACGATATATCATATAAAAGGTATCGATGTCATTTGGTCATGTTTTGGGTCGCTCGAAATTGGAGCTACAATGTTGTCGCATGTTTACCCGAGAGCATAGCGACCTTGGCGCGACCTCACCTTCTAGGTCGCCTTTTGATGCCAAAAATGAGTTTTCCTTCCAAAATGATGTAGTTTCATTTAGGGCTTATATATATATATGTTGTCTTCTCTCTTGTATGCTTTTAAGAGTTCAAAATTACATCTTTGAAAGAGAAAGTATTTACCAAGAAAGAAAAACTCCCAAGAACTCATTTTTACTCTTCCAAACTCATTTCCATGTGCATCAAACATCATCTAAACATCATCTAGGATCATCTAGGATGTATCTATGCATGGGTCTTCTTCAACACACATGACTTGGTAAGTTGAACACCATCTATTCATTTTTATGTTCTTACTTAGCAAGAAATCTCATTTATGACTTGTTAGCATCTAGATTAAGATTTATTTACAAGTTGAGATATTTGTGTTGATTGATTGAGTTGTTGTTTTGTGATAGCTAGGATTTCAAGCTTATATAACGTCTAGCTAAGTTATCTCATTGATTGATTGAGATTGTTTGTGATAGCTAGGATTTCAAGTTTATATAACATCTAGCTAAGTTATCTCATTGATTGATTGAGGTTGTTTTTGATAGCTATTGTATCTAGGATTGGTTATCCTTTACATAGCTAAGTTGTATGCCATGACATATAGCAGTATGATGTCCAGGATTTATTTTATTGACATCATTTAATCTCTACATAAGCATTTAGTGTTTCCTGGCATTAATTACATTTTGAATATCATTGCATATTCACATAGGTTATTGATCTCTTCATGAGAATTAAATCTTGTGACTAAGTTGTTTAGTGCACAAGCAAGATTGGTCAAGTGCCACTGTAAAAGGCCTGAGGGTAGAGTAGGAGGTACTCACACCAAGAGTAGTGGATCGGGAGATATCACTAGGGATTTAACCAAGAGTGGTGAGTGGTAGTGTCCATAGCTTGAGGTTGTCTAGAGTGAGAGTTCATGTATCACTTGAGGGTGTAACCTTTTATTCATATAGTGGATTTCGGTGACCATGTGTGGCTAGCATAATAGCTCGTGGTTTTTCCTTGTTGAAGGTTTCCACGTAAAAATCAAGTGTTCTTTAATTTCCACACTTTATACTTGATTTTATTGTTTGTTGAATTGGGTTTATAACTGAATATTGACTAATCCGAAAAAGTTGGTAATAATCGGATTAACAACCCATTCACCCCCATCTAGGTTGTTTTAGATGCACGCGTTATATTCTTTTCAGATTGCATTCATTAATTGCATATTTATTGTCCTTGCCATATTGTGTGACAACTTGTGTTGATTTGGCTTTGCTTGATGACTAGGTCTTAGACTTGCATGTCTTCATCTAGTTAGGTCTCTATGAACTTTCATATAGACATCTTGAACTCCTAGATAAGCATTTAGTGTAGCCTAGCATTATTTGCATTTAGAATATTATCATATATTCATATAGGTAGTGATCTCTTCATCGAGAGTTAAGTCTTGTGACTACGGGTGTGTAGTGCATAAGCAATTTGGTCTAGAATCACTATAAAAGGCATGCATGGTAGTAGTGGTAGGTTAATGACCGAGAATGGTGCGACTAGAGGTCAATCTAGGTTGTAAACATCATTACATATAGTGGATTTGAAGACCATGTGTGGCTAGCAGAATAGCTCGTGAGTTTTTCCCAGTTATGGGTTTTTCACGTAAATCAATCAACGTGTTATTTATTATTTTCCGCTCTTTAATTACGTTGATTGTATTTTATTGTATTAGGTTTATTTTTGAATACCGACTAATCCAAAAATTTGGTAACTAATTGGATTAACAACTCATTCATCCCCCCTCTAGGCTATTTAGACACACATATATATATTTTCAGAGCTTGATACGATATCTAATTTGCGACTTTATTTTGCACTTTCTATCTTGCACAAATCTTTGGAACTGGGTGCGATTTTGAAGTGCGACTTTGTTTCGCACTTTTCTTCAAACTTCAAATAATTGTACTTTTTACCCAGAAATCTCCACTTTATACTCAAAACACCCATGAACTTAGAAAATGCATGAAAACACTTACAAACATAATTAAATGGGCGCTCAAACATATATATAATTTGAGCGATCAAGAAGTTCGATATCATGTTAGGCTATGGGAAGAATCTGACTGACAAGAGAGGTCTTTGTTTTGTCAACAATACGGAAACACTATCCTTGGACAAAATGGTGTTTGGGAAAGAAAAGGACACCAAAGAACCTTCACCTCCTCAACACCCAAGGAGAACTATCGAGCTAGGGGAATCATTGAAGAATACTTTCTTAAAGATGCTTCCAAGGAAACTTGCTCAACCTCAACTTATGAAAATGCGTTAACCCAAATTTTATCAACCTATGAGGCAAGCTCAACCACCTCAACAAGCCAAACCATAAAGGCACCAACCATCGGCTCAAGCTCAAAGGATAATCCAAATGGTGCATCACCAAAGGCAACCCCATCGAAATGGTAAAGCCCCATTGAGAACACAACGCAATGGTATGATCTCTCCATTGATACCTATATGTCATTTTTATGGTATGATTGGTCACATAAGACTAAATTGCTTTATGTATATTAAGAGGTGTAAGATAGAAAGCGTGAAAGAGAAAAGGTTGAAGCCTAAAGCAAATTTGCATGATCCTAGGGAATCTAAAAACATGAAGACAATGACGATTAGGAATGAAACGATGGTACCTAGGTTGACTAGGAAAGAGGAACACTCATGTCATAGTGCTCATATGACACCCTTAGATGCAACTAGGTCTGAAGGACTTAGTAGGTCTATAGGAACTTGTCACTTACCTTTATGTGGTAGGATTGACCCCGTAAAGGGATTTCAAGCAAAGAGAGTAAGCTTGCATGTTTCTTGTGTGCAAAAAGTTAATTGATTTTATGCTCTTTTGTGATTGCTTGAGATGCATGGTAAATAATATAAAATAACATTGACTAATGTTTTTGAAACAAATAATAGCACGGTGTGTATAAAGCTATCTAGAGGGGGGGTGAATAGATTTTACGCTTTTTACCCAATTTTTCGTGTTAGTCAAAATTACGAAAATGCCCTCAAGATAATATAACCAAGCAATTGTAATATGGTGCGGAAATTAAAACAACACTTGGTTTTTACGTGGAAACCCTCACGGGAAAAACCACGGGCTATGTAAGTAAGCCACACTCGAACCTCGAATCCACTAAATGTGCAAACGATTACAACCTAATCCCGGAAGTAATCACACACCTACCTAATCCCGGTATGAGTGAACCTAGTCCAATTTGCTTGCGTTCTAAGCAACCTAATCCCGGATGCTACACACAAGACTTACTTTCTCTATGAAGAGAATATACAACCTATGTGAATATATAAAATATCCAAAATGCAATTAAGAGCTAGGTACTCTATATGCTTATCTAGGATAGTGAATATGCAATTAATTCAATCCTAGATATTAAAAGCTAGATGACATGTCAAATAGCTTAGCTAAACATAGATTAACAAAACCTAGATAGCTATAAAAATACAACACTCAATCATGTCAACACAACAATCTCTAATTTGTATCTAGAATATATTCAAGAGCATACAAATAATATAAGAGATGTCAATGATAAATAAAACACTAATTATGTATGATAATAGTGAAGAACTTACCAAAGAATATGTGTTGACCAAAACCCATGCAAGCAAGCATCCTAACTAAGCTAGAAAATGCTAGATGATATTTTGATGCATATGAGAATGGTTTTTGAGTGTTAAAAAGGTGTTCTTGATTTGATTTTCTCTCAAATGTCTCTCTTTTAAGTTTAGGGTTCTTAGAGTTAAAGAACATTTTATCTGAAAATGAGAAAGTGTGATATTTATAGACATCAAGAAAGGGCAAGTGAAAAGACAAGTTTGCCCTTGAAACGCACCGTTCGGCGGTTTCAATCGGCGGCCAGGCCGCCGATAATGACCGCCGAATTGAGCTCGTGAAGAACAGAGCATAAACGGCGGTTCATTCGGCGGTTTCGTGACCGCCGATCCTAACCGCCGAATCAGACCCGAGAGATCGAAATCGATCAGGTATGAACGGCGGTTTCGAACGGCGGTCGTGACCGCCGATCGTGACCGTAGAATTGCTCCTAGAAGCAAACGGCGGTTCCATTCGGCGGCCAGGCCGCCGATCATAACCGCCAATCACCAACAGAGGTGAAAACCAAGGAGAAGCCAAGGGCATTCTCCGTGGGCGGTCTTCGCGCAAAACCAAGCACATTCTAGTGCATGCGCGGACGTTTCCGAACACTATCGGGAAACGAATTACAAGACACATAAATACACAACAAGATATAACAATCAAAGTGCTAGTGTGTAATGTGACATATGAAGAGAATGCACACAAATGTAAGAATGCAAAGTGTGTGTGTGCTTCTAAATCTCTTCAAAGAAAGGTAAGCACATAGAAATTTACCTTCGGTGCTTATCAACACGAGGTCTTCAAAGGGCTTCGAACATTAAGACCGATACTTAGGCTACCCTTACAAAGAACCCCCACATATGGTTTGATCACGAAATAAGCCAATTAAAAACAACGGGAATCCTTACAATCTCCCCCTTTGGCTATTTCGTGACAAAACCATCACTCACAATGATTCCTCACAAAAAAAATAGAAACTACGGGACTATAATGATATTCTACAATACAAAGAGATAAGATAATGCAACTTGAAGTCTTCAATTCTCTTGTAGAATAATCAATCCCTGAAAAGAGTTTCTAACATTTCTAATACAAGAAAAGTGTGAGATTAATCATGTGAGAACAATACCAAGCATTTGCATTTTTAGAATTTAGGCACAACATTACCAAATGTATGCAATGTATGATAAATGCAATGCTCCCCCTCAACGGGTTACTCCCCCTCAATGTATGTTTTCCCCAAAGTGCACAAAAGCTTCTATATTTTGCACCTCCCCTTACCATATCCTACTCCCCCTTTTTGTCATGATATAGGCAAAGGAGTAGTCCCCAATTGGGTCACTCATAGCAACGAGAGATAGAAGCATGCAAGATATGCATATACATATAAGTCACTTTATGCACTTCAATTAATTTGAGAGAAACAAGGAGATTTATTTTGAGAAAATGTGTGAATTCAACATGCTTTGCATACAAGACATATAGCATTCAAGTCCAAAATACAATGGTATTTGGCAAAGCAAATGACAAAGGTTTCTAATAAGAATTCAAACCAATTTCACCAATGTCATGGGAAAAGCAAGGATATAGAGATTATTGATTTCAATTTAAGAGCAACTATATCCAACTTTATAAGCGAAACATGGCATGAGCGACTTTGCACCCTACTTGATTTTTCCGGATAAAATTATCCGTATGATAGTAACCATGATCAACTAATAAAGAAAGAGAGACATTTGGAATGTAAGTTCCTTTGAATGGATACAAGATCCTTTATTCATTTTGAGTCTCATAAGTTTTCACACAAGTTTTGCATTTTTAAGAATATGCAATCATCAATTCATGCTTTTCATGTGAGCATGTTATATGAATTTCATGCTTTGTCATTTGTCATTAGCATGTTATTAAAGAATCATCATGTCATGGAGATAATCATAGGTCATTCAAATCATACTTCCAATGTAAATCTCCTAGTCCAAAAATGCATGTTTGAACATAAATATGACATGGATTGTAGACAAGCAAGGTTCACACTTATGGAATTTTAAAACATATATACATATGTACAACCAAGCTTACTCAAGCAATTAAAAGAAGAGGCATAAGATATTTCAAATTTTTTGCAAGATACAAGAATGCAAAATAGCTCTCTTTGCTTGAGTTCCCCATATGGGGTCAATCATCAACCTTCAACAATGAAGGTCATGAGGTCCTATAGACCTCCCAAGTCCATTTGGCTTGGATGAACCTATTTGAGACTTGATAGTCTCGTAGCAAGCGGGTTCATTTTTCCTTATCCACATAGGTGTGACATTTTTCTTCCTAGTGGTCAATTGTTCTAGAGATCTAGATGTCATAGGATCATGTAAATGAATTTCTTCCTTCCTATGAGTATGCATTCTAGCTCTAGCTTTCTTTTTCTCAATCATGCTTTTAACTCTACACATTTTAATGTAACGAAAGCACTTTGGTCTAATATGACCATCAACACCACAAAAATGACATGTAGGGACAAAGTTAGGAATCATACCATGTCCTTGTGCATGTATAGGAGCCTTCCCATGTCTTTGTGGTTGTCTTGGTTGTTGGATAGGATTTCTCCTTCTTTGTTGTTGACCAAGACTTGGTTGCTTCCACGGTTGAGTTTGCATGATTGGTCTCTTCCCTTGATGGATTTGAGTTTGAGGGAAGTTAGCATGAGGAACTCTTGTAGGTTGAGCTTGAGGTTGTCTTCTTGGAGCTACCTTCACTTGTGCACTATGAGAGCATTGTCCTAGCTCAATCTTCTTCCTAGGAGTTTGCACCGGTGAATCTTCTTTGTAGCTCAAGCTTTTGACAAACATGGTCTTGTTAGGAGTGGAGGACTCCTTACTATCTTCAAACCCAAGACCTCTCTTATCACACGGACTCTTTCCAACACTTAACATGTGGTCAAGTTTTTCGGTGCTAGAAACTATCCTAGTCCTTGATCCTTTAGCCTCTTCAAGCTCTCTTTTTAATTCTTCTTCATTCCTCTTAGATAAGTCTAACTCCTTTCTTAGCTTATCTTCAATATTCTTGGATCTATCCACTTGTTCACTTAAGTGGTCAACATGAGCTTCAAGGTCTAGATTCTCTTCTCTCAATCTTCGTATCTTTTCCTTGGTCTTCATTGCTAAGCTTTTAAACTCAGTGAGGTGTTTATCTAGAACCTTTTTCTTCACATATCCATGTGAGGAGTTAGATGAAGAGTCGTCTTTATTAGAGTCACTTTCTTCTTGACTCTCATTCTCTTCTTCATTGTAGGAGATCGGAAAGGCAAAATAGTTGTTCTCACAATCATTCAAGCTTGAGGGACTTCCTTCAACAACTTTCACTTTGTTGTCCCGCTTGTGAGAGCAACCTAATGCCAAGAATTTTGCCACAATCTCTTCATCACTATTACTTGAAGTGGCGACCTCCTCTCTTTCATCTTCCAAGTTAGCACATTCCTTGGAGATATGCCCGAACCTCCACATTCGTAGCATTGAATCTTCTCTCTTGAAGACATCTCATGATATGGCTTGACATTCTTAATAGTGGACTTCTTCTTCTTGAAGTCATTCCCCTTTGAGCCATAATCACTCTTTTGAAGATTCAAGAACTTCTTGAATCCTTTGGCAATGAGTGCCATGTCTTCATATGAGTCATCCTCCTCCTCTTCCATCTTGGATGTCTTCAAGGCAATATCCTTTTTCTTCTTAGGAGGAGATGTGGTAGCCTTTCTTGATTCATAGGCTAGAAGTCTTCCAATGACTTCACTCGGCTTCATTTCCTTGTAAGTGTCATTTTCTTCTAAAGCCGTCACTTTGGGTTCGAACCTCTCGGGAAGTGATCGCATGATCTTTTGCTTGATTCTTCTATCCGAGTAAGGATCACCAAGTTGGTGACTTTGGTTCACAATGTCCATTAGTCTCACTTGGAAGTCATTGAAGTGCTCGTGCTCTTCCATCCTAATGGTCTCAAACCGAGTTTGAAGGACTTGAAGCTTTGAGTCCTTGACAACCTCGGTGCCTTCATGTGCAACTTCTAGGATGTCCCATGCCTCTTTAGCAATCCTAGTAATTTGAATCAGTTTGTACTGATTTTCACTCACTGCACATCGGATGGCATGAATAGCCTTGTTGTTCCACATGGAGTCAATAAATTCTTGAGGACTCCACTGTGCCTTAGGCTTGAGAACTTCTTCTCCTCCATCCGTAGAAGTCATCATAGGTGGAGCATATCCATCTTCAACTGCCATCCATGCCCTATCATGGATTTGGCATATGTATGCTTCCATCTTCCCCTTCCATGAGGAGTAATTATCGCCGGTGAGCAACGGTGGCCTCACGCTCGACGCTCCCTCTTTGCTCATCCCGAAACCACTCATAGTGTTTGGATGAATGCAAATGAGATGAATGCAAAATGTATGAATAAATCAAAAAATCACACAAAATGCAAAACACACCAAAATGAGCAAGGATCACCTATGTATGTCTAGGAACCCGCTCTGATACCAATTGAAACAAATAATAGCACGGTGTGTATAAAGCTATCTAGAGGGGGGTGAATAGATTTTACGCTTTTTACCCAATTTTTCGTGTTAGTCAAAATTACGAAAATGCCCTCAAGATAATATAACCAAGCAATTGTAATATGGTGCGGAAATTAAAACAACACTTGGTTTTTACGTGGAAACCCTCACGGGAAAAACCACGGGCTATGTAAGTAAGCCACACTCGAACCTCGAATCCACTAAATGTGCAAACGATTACAACCTAATCCCGGAAGTAATCACACACCTACCTAATCCCGGTATGAGTGAACCTAGTCCAATTTGCTTGCGTTCTAAGCAACCTAATCCCGGATGCTACACACAAGACTTACTTTCTCTATGAAGAGAATATACAACCTATGTGAATATATAAATATCCAAAATGCAATTAAGAGCTAGGTTACTCTATATGCTTATCTAGGATAGTGAATATGCAATTAATTCAATCCTAGATATTAAAAGCTAGATGACATGTCAAATAGCTTAGCTAAACATAGATTAACAAAACCTAGATAGCTATAAAAAATACAACACTCAATCATGTCAACACAACAATCTCTAATTTGTATCTAGAATATATTCAAGAGCATACAAATAATATAAGAGATGTCAATGATAAATAAAACACTAATTATGTATGATAATAGTGAAGAACTTACCAAAGAATATGTGTTGACCAAAACCCATGCAAGCAAGCATCCTAACTAAGCTAGAAAATGCTAGATGATATTTTGATGCATATGAGAATGGTTTTTGAGTGTTAAAAGGTGTTCTTGATTTGATTTTCTCTCAAATGTCTCTCTTTTAAGTTTAGGGTTCTTAGAGTTAAAGAACATTTTATCTGAAAATGAGAAAGTGTGATATTTATAGACATCAAGAAAAGGGCAAGTGAAAAGACAAGTTTGCCCTTGAAACGCACCGTTCGGCGGTTTCAATCGGCGGCCAGGCCGCCGATAATGACCGCCGAATTGAGCTCGTGAAGAACAGAGCATAAACGGCGGTTCATTCGGCGGTTTCGTGACCGCCGATCCTAACCGCCGAATTAGACCCGAGAGATCGAAATCGATCAGGTATGAACGGCGGTTTCAAACGGCGGTCGTGACCGCCGATCGTGACCGTAGAATTGCTCCTAGAAGCAAACGGCGGTTCCATTCGGCGGCCAGGCCGCCGATCATAACCGCCAATCACCAACAGAGGTGAAAACCAAGGAGAAGCCAAGGGCATTCTCCGTGGGCGGTCTTCGCGCAAAACCAAGCACATTCTAGTGCATGCGCGGACGTTTCCGAACACTATCGGGAAACGAATTACAAGACACATAAATACACAACAAGATATAACAATCAAAGTGCTAGTGTGTAATGTGACATATGAAGAGAATGCACACAAATGTAAGAATGCAAAGTGTGTGTGTGCTTCTAAATCTCTTCAAAGAAAGGTAAGCACATAGAAATTTACCTTCGGTGCTTATCAACACGAGGTCTTCAAAGGACTTCGAACATTAAGACCGATACTTAGGCTAACCTTACAAAGAACCCCCACATATGGTTTGATCACGAAATAAGCCAATTAAAAACAACGGGAATCCTTACAGTTTTTTTTTTTTTTTTGTGAAACTGTGCACATTTGCCTAGTATGTTAATTCGTGTTTTCTATGTTTGCTCAAGTATGCATATATTTTGAGGAATGTTCTTTTTGATAGTATATTTGATTGACCTCAAAATGTTTCTCCATGTCCATGATTCTTATGATATGCATTCTTAAGCTCTCTCTTGAAAAGGGCTATTGACACTTGAATTGCAACTGCCCAATGTAGGAAAAGGATACCTATGTGAAATCAAGTGTAAGTCATCAAGAGGGTTACTTTTTCATAAAAAAAAAACATAAATACATGCATTCTAGGTTTATAAAAGAGAAAAATAGAATCGGTTGGAAAATTATTGTTGATGATGCATTGTGGTAAATTGCTAAAAAAAAAAACCTCAAATTTTAATAAATAATGATTTGTCTTGCAATGAATTAAGTTGATATATATATTTGATGAAATTAGATCACTTTGCACACAAATGCTTGGATATATATCTTCTAATCATAACAAAAGGGTTTAAATTGGTTTGACTTATTTGGAAATCCTTTTGATTGTTGCTTTGATTGATTCTTATGCATGAGCTTGATAGTGATTGTTTTACATGCCGAGCAACATTTCCACACACACACCTTTTCTGAATAAAATCTCCGTGAATCTTTCTCAATAACTTGGGCTACATAAAATTTGTCTATATGATTATGCATCTTAACTTGTGAGTAGCTTCCTTTGCCGAGGCAACCTGAATTGGGAAGCTCCTTGGCCTATCTCATGACAAAAAGAGGGAGTAGTCTTGGGAATTTGGAGGAGTAAATAGATTCTTATGCCTTTGTGCATTTAAGAGAGTTAGCTACATATTGAGGAGGAGTAACCCATTTAGGGGGAGTATGCATACTTTGCATTATTTTTATCATCTCACATGTACTTTTTGTCTTGGAAAGTTGCTTGCTTTATGTCTAATAGATGTGCTATATTACAAGAGATTGAAGGCATTGAAGATTTAGCTCCTTAGGTATCTCTTTGTAATTTAGTGAGATTATGAAAAATTGTTGAAAATAGCTTCTTTATCATTTTTTACTTGTGAGAAGTGGTTTTGTCACGAAATAGCTAGGGGGGGTGGATTTTAAGGTTCTCCATTTTGTGATTTTCTTATTTCTGTGATTTTCTTATTTTTGTGGCATACCTGTAAGATCCTAGATCTTTGTTGGCTTGATTCCATTCCAAAACACTCTTTATTTGTAATGGTTAGTTGATTAGGTGGTTCTTGGTGAAAAGAAGCTTCAAAGGAGAAAAACAACTTCTCATGAAAATATCGTCTTTAAGAGGAAAAACACATACTTGGATGCTAAGGTATCAAGATACTTCTTCCTCTTGTAAGGCGTAAGCACACACACACACAATTCATTCATGTGTGTCCCTGTATTGTTGTGCTACATTTGGTATAACACATTCAAACACTTATTGGAGTATGCACATGCATTAATCTCATATTGACAAATATTGTAGATTTGCATATTCTAGGACAATCTATAAGAAATGGCATACTTGTGTGACATTGTGTTTACTTATTTGTGTTTATTGTTTTTGGACTTGAACATGATCTCATATGATTTCTTATTGAGTCTCGGTTGAAAGAACAAATTAACAATGTGTACAATATTATCTAGAGGGGGGGTGAATAGATTTTAACTAGTTTTACCTAATTTTCGCATACATGTCAATTTTACGAAAATGCCCCTACTAGTCAAAAATACAAACAAGTGTAATATGGTGCAGAAATTAAATAACACTTGATGTATACGTGGAAACACAACCACTGGGAAAAACCACGGGCTGTATAGTGCGCCACACTCGAACCTCGAAATCCACTAATTGAAATGGAGTTTACAACCTATGTAGACCTTGTCTAACACTTCGGTCAATAACCCCTCACTTATACCACGCGGGCCTTTAAAAGTGACTCTAGTCCAATTGCTTGAGGCCTAAGCAATCTTAGCCCTAAGTCTTAATTCTCAATGAAGATATAATGCTACCTATGTGAATATGTAAAATACTCAAAATGCAACAAGAGCTAGGTAAACCCTATATGCTTATCTAGGATTATGATATATCAAATAAAGCAATCATAGATATCAATAACTAGATGACATGTCAAATAGCTTAGCTAATCAAGATTATGCAAAACCTAGATAGCTATCACAATACAACACTCAATCAATTATATCACAAATAATCTCTAACTTGTATTTAGCATATGATCTAAAAACATACAAGTAATTAAAGAGATGTCTTAATATGAAAAACACTTAAAATAGATGAAATTAGAGAAGAACATACCAAGTAAGATGTGATAATCCAAAACCATGCATGGATGCATTCTATGTAGACATAGAAGATGCAATATGAAATTTTATGCAAAAAGGATTTGATTTGAGTGTTTAAAGATGAGTTCTTGATTGAATTTTTTCTCAAAAATCTTTCTTTTAAATTAAGGGTTCTAAGTGAGTAAAAGAACTGATTCAGAGAATGAGAAAGTGTGATAATTATAGACATCAAGAATAGGGCATGTGAAAAAGACAATTTTGCCCCTGAAACGCACCGATCCACGGTTTCAATCAGCGGCCTGGCCACCGATCACAACCGCCAAATTGAGCCTGATAAGAACAGAGCATCAACAGCGGTTTCATTCGGCGGTCGGGGCCACCGATCTAACCGCCGAATCACCACTGAAGGTGAATCCTAAGGAGAAGCCAAGGCATTCTCCATCGGCGATCATCGCACTGAACCAAGCACACTTTCGTGCATGCGAGGACATTTCCGAACAATGTCGGGAAACGAATTACCAGACCCATAAACACACAACAAGATATAACAATCAAAGTGCTAGTGTGTAATGTGACATATAAAGAGAATGCACACAATTGTAAGAATGCAAAGTGTGTGTGTGCTTCTAAATCTCTTCAAAGAAAGTAAGCACTTAGAATTTTACCTTCGGTGCTTATCAAGATGAAGTCTTGAAAGGGTATGAACTTGAACACCAACACCTAAGCTACCCTTACAATAAACCCCAATTGTGGTTTGTCCACGAAATGAGCCAATCAATAAATGGGAATCCTTTCATCAGTCATTTCGGTTACTCATTCATTAGGTTTTGAGTCCAAACGATGTAGCTACGCTACTTTTCATTCTCATTCGTTGAGTTGTCTTCGTCATCGTATTCTGAGATGAATTCTCAACCTTTTGTCAAAGTTTCATAGTCGTTGTTGTGCATGAGGGGGTCATGATTCGTAATCCGAAGGTAGATTTGAAATCGGAGTTCAGAGGCCCGGATATGACCGAAGAATGTAAGAGTAGCGCGAGGGAAGTTTTCTTGGCCAACGGCCAAGCAAAGGAGGGAGCGTGAGGAGGCCATGAGGCTCACGGCCATGCACCTCCTCTGCCCCCATGTGCCTCACGGGGTGCTGAGGTGGCAGCACATGATTGACCACTTCTCTCCCTCTCTTTCATCTCTTTTAAAAACTTTTTTTCCCTCCCATTCTTTCTAAGAAGAAAAATTTAAAAAGATAGAGTGCAGATTTTCTTCATGATTTTTTATTTCTTGTTTTGATCATAACTCTCTCATTTCAACTCAAAATTGAGTGATTCAAAAGCCAAAAATGTTGTTCTTGAAGAGAGCTACAAACCCCGAGCATTTACAGAGTCATTTTAGTTTGTGATTTTTCACAGCAAGCAGATTTCAGTCCGAGTCTCATCATTTGTAGGTGAAACATCTTCTTCTTACTTTCTCTTCTGATCATCTCATTTTATCTTCCTATTTGATTGATGAAATGTGTTAAGAATGATGTTAATTCATTCTCTAGGTTTGTTTGATCGATTGATTGTTAAGTTTTAGCTTTGTGATCTCATTTGAACATATTTTAGCTAAACTTGAATCACTTGAAATTGATTCTAGAAATATCTTGTATGATGTGCTTCATGATGATTTCTAGGTTTAATTTCATGATCTAAGAACTAAGATGTTTTGTGTGAAATTTTGAATATTCTAATCTTATTCTTATTGATTCACATGTCTTGATTTCTAGATACATTTGTGATTGTTTGTTGAAAGCATATTCTAGATTAACATTGAACATGTTCATAGAGCTTGATTGATCATCATGTTCTATTTGATTGTGTTTGCATCCATGTGCATCACTTGGATCTTTGCCGTGTGAAAGGTTGGAGTCTCTTGTCAAGGTGTGTGAAGCCTTGATTTGAGTAAGGAGCCTTGGCTAGGAAAGTATTCTGGATAGCCAAGCAAAAGACTTAGCTAGGAGTGTGGTACTCCGGATGGTTGAGTTAGGAGAGCTTGACTAGGATCTTTGTGATCTGGATAGCTAAGCACAAAACCTTCCTAGAGACTTGTGAGTCTTGGATAAGAAGTTGCTCTCTAGAGGTGTAGGACACACCTTGGATAGGGAGTAGGCTAGGTGGTTCACTAGGCCCAGGGTAGACTAGGAGTTGATAGCTTAGGGTGGATATCATGTGTTGATAGCTTTGAGTGTGTAAGTCTTTTTCATAATAGTGGATTTGCATTGCCGGTGGTTGTGGTATCAACCCGTGGATGTTTCCTCTTTGAGGTTTTACCACATAAAAACTATTGTGTCAAGTTTCGTTTTATACTTCTTTATCTTCCATTTTTTTTGTTTTGATTGCATCTCTTGTATATTGATTTTCACATGTGTTGATTAAATCCATTCAATTGTTAAAACTTATTAAGTGTGCTTTTAATTCTTGTATTCTGCAAAATTTAAATTTGGAAGAAATTGGACCTATATACACTATTATTTAAGGGAATTTCATTTGGTATCATAGCGGGTGGTCTAGATGCACTTAGATAGATCCTTTCTTTGTAGTGTTTTTGTTTTATTTGTGATAGTCATGATTAAGGAAGTGTGTTCCTATGTGGCTTCTTTTGTTGAACCTATTGACTTGGATGAAAAAAAGATCAATGATTTTATTCTTGAAAATGAACGCTTATCTAAAGTCAATGTGTCCCTCAATAAGAAGCTAGAGAATCATGGACTAGGCTCAAAAGATTTCAATGAACTTAAAGACAAGATCTTAAGTCTAGAAATGAACTTAAAAGATAGCAATGATAGACTTAGCATCTTGAAGCAAGAAATTGAGCAAATGGATAGTTCTCTTGTTAGTGCTAGAAGACTAGAAAACATGCTTAAAGCAAAACTTAGTGAGCACTTAAATCAAGAGAAAAATTATGAACAATGGCTAAATAAATCACGTGAAGATGTTAGGAAAAGTGATGACATCTTAGAGAAAAATGCCATTAAATATATGTTGCTTAGTGATAAACTTGATGAAGCAAGTAGGATGATTAACAAGATGTCATCTAGTTCAAACAAGGTTGAATCCCTCATTAAAAGTGGTAAGCATCCATGTGACAAAAGAGGTTTAGGTTATATCAATGAGAAGGAAACTCCTTCATCTAACAAATCTATTTTTGTAAAAGCAAGTGTTGAAACAAATGTAGGTACTTTCTCTTAAGGTAAAGCAATGAAAGCTACCGGAGATGCCTCTTCATCAACAAGGATCTCAAATGGGAGATCACAACAAGATCAAAGGCAAAGAGCATTGACCTCAAATGCAAGAGGTGGAGCATCAAGGGTTGCACTTCAAAGAGGTAAAATTGTGAGAAGACCAAATGCTTTGGAAGAAAATGCAAATGGTAAATTTCTCAAATTCATACCTATTTGTCATCATTGTAATATGGTAGGACATATTCAACCTAGGTCCTTTGAATATATTTGGAAATGCAAATTTGATAATGCTTTTCATGATATGTCTTTGAATGGTCCTACGCAATCCATCCATGTATGGATTTAGTACTAGACCTAGGAAGACCTTGGAAAAGCATGTTGTGAAGAAACTTGTTGATGACTTGCTTGCTAAATCTTGTGTTGTGCCTCACTCTAGTATGCATAAGAAAATTGATAATGCTTTGTTTGATATTTTTGAAGATGTGACCAATGAGGCCAAGGTGCATGTTAAAAAGTCTAACATTGAGTCAAAGCATGATAGTGATAAGTGTGAGAAGCGTATTGTGAAGAGTGTGTGGGTTAGAAAAGACACACCTAAATGTCTAGTTGCACAATAATCTCTAAGAGCCAACTCCTCCTACTCTTGGTACCTAGATAACGGTTGCTCTAAGAACATGACCGAGAACAAAGAGTTCTTTAAGAATCTTGTGTTAAAGGATGGAGGATGGCTCACTTTTGGTGATGCTACTAAAAAGCAAGTTCTTGGTAAGGGAACAATTTGTATCCATGGATTGCCTAAACTTCGCAATACATTGCATGTTGATGGGTTACAAGCTAACTTAATAAGCATCACTCACTTGTGTAAAATTTTTAAGAAAGTTAGCTTTAACAAAGATGTGTGCACTATAATTGATAAAAAGGGCAATGTTGTTGTAAGGATTCCCATATCTTGATTGGCTTATTTCGTGGACAAACTACATATTGGGGATTCATTGTAAGGGTAGCTTAGGTATTGGTGTTCAAGTTAAATGCCCTTTGAAGACCTCATCATTGATAAGCACCAAAGGTAAATCTCTATGTGCTTGATTTGCTTTGAAGAGATTTAGTGCACACACACACATTCCATGCATTTCCATACTTTGTGTATTTTGTGTGTTCTTATGTGTGTACATTCATGTTTAT
The DNA here is from genome assembly GCA_008009225.1 of Acer yangbiense. Taxonomy (NCBI): domain Eukaryota; kingdom Viridiplantae; phylum Streptophyta; class Magnoliopsida; order Sapindales; family Sapindaceae; genus Acer; species Acer yangbiense. The sequence continues at coordinate 36,518,265 of CM017766.1, read as the reverse complement.
ATAATATCTCTTCTTGCATATTTTGTTGATTGCATCTAGTAATTCAAATGACATAACATGATTAGAACTAGATTGCATTGTGTATGTTTGGACGCTGTTCACCCGCCCTACAGGTGCTCTTCGAACAGTAGTCCAAATTTGCTCTTAACCGCTCTACACCCGCTCTACGTAAAGCGGGTGAACAGCGGTGCCACTAGTGATGTTTTTCACACCTGATGGTCCGCCCCAAAACCGCTCTACGAACAGCGGGTGAAGGGTGGCTCTCTAGACCCGAGAGCAACCGCCCCTAGGTCGCCTGGAATCTGCCTTACGTAGGGCGGTCACGAAGAACTTGTTCTTCATTTCCAAGGTGAACCACTGTTCATCCGTCCTACGTAGAGCGGGTGAGTAGCGGCCAAGGCATATTTTTGAAAAAATATACAAACGGTGTCACTTCATTTTGGCACCTTATATATATGTCTCTTTCATTTTAGGTTGAGTAAGAGAGTTCAAAATATCATATATTTTCCTTAGGAACTCACCTTTAAACACTCAAAGACATTCCCTTGTGCATCAAAGATCATCTTGCATCATCCATGCATGGTTTTGCATCATCACAACTTGTTTGGTAAGATTTTTACTAACTTCATTTTATTTTAGTATTTTTCCCTATCAAGCCATCTCTTTAAATTACTTGTATGTTTTAGATCATATGCTAAATACAAGAATAGAGAATTGATTGTGATGAATTGATTGAGTGTTGTATTGTGATAGATATCTAGGTTTTTATAATCTATGTTTATCTAAGCTTTTTGACATGTCATTTAGCTCTTGATATTTATGATTGATTTAATTGTTATATCATCATCCTAGATAAGCATCTAAGGTTCCCTAGCCTTGTTTGTTATTTGAATATTCATACATATTCACATAGGTTGCATTATCTCTTCATTGAGAATTAAGACTTGTGGCTAAGAGTGCTTAGGCCACAAGCAAATTAGACTAGAGTCACTTTTAAAGGCCCGCGTGGTAGAAGTGGGGGGTTATTGATACTGGCTTTTTCCGTCGTTAAGAAATCGCAAGGATCAAAAGATTATTCATTTAAAAAGGGGTTTCCTACGCAATGTGCTCTAAACTAGCAAAAGACTAGTAAAGCGGTAAGCGAGGGTATCGTTCCGCAGGGAGGTATGATTCGTCAACCGTATCAAGTTCTAGAGTTTATTGTAAGCATGTAAATAGAATGTGGAAAGGTAAGAATGATGTGTGTGAAATGTATGTACAATGCGGTGTGTGTGTATAGAAAATGAAAATGAAAATAAATAAAAACAAAGAGAATATGGAAGGGTGAGAATGATGTTTAAAGTGATAAATAAAATGGTGGATAGGAGAGATGCATGAAAATGGCCACACAAGGTTCAACAAGTTCACCATACATAAGTGCACAAATAGTTGGTTGTTAGACATTAAGGACATCCAATTTTAGTTAAGGGTTCGTTCTTGCCTCAATCCGATTTATATCCACTCATAGAGCTAACGGTTGAAGAGTGTGTCGAGAGCCCCTCGTACACGAAACCGCAACCAACATTTGTGAACCGATTCTACAAACAAAACTACATTGAGCCCCAATGATTGCTTCGTAATGTAAAATGGCAACATGAAAGTCTAATAAGTGTGGAAAGAGTGATTGTATCTCCGACCATAACTCACCTAGAGCCCCTAGCATGAGAAATAGCCAAAGACCAATAATTGTAACTCTAACCATGACTCACCTAGAGCCCCTAGAGTGAGAAATAGCTAAAGTCCAATTGTTTACAAGAACAATGAACCAAACCCTTCTAATATGACAATCTATAGGTTCACCCACTCTTCCTAGCTAATTAGCCAAAACTATGCCCGGAGAGCCCCTCCAAAAGCACAATCCTAACTCTAATTCACTCAAACCAATTCATGACATGCAATTTCGACCTTCCATCAACATACATACACAAATGGGATATTTGATTACAACTACTCCTACAATTAAGTTAATCTACTCCTAATCCCATCCATGAACACATATCAATTTCCAATCATCAATAAACATGCATTTCAAGATAAGAGATATATTCAACAACAATCAAGAATGAATCAAAACACAAATTGGATATAAAAACAACCATTATATATATTGAGCACAAATATAAGTTTACAAATATTCCCAAGTGGGGATTACACATTTAATAAAACAAGAAATACAAAGAGATGAGTTAAAAGAGACAACCCTTGAAGAAAACCTCCTCCAAGTCCTCCATGAAACCCTAGCTCGAAATTGGTCCAAAGACCCTCCTTTCTCCTTGCAATCTACTCCTAAATGGGTGGATGATGGGTAGAAGATGAAGTGGGGAGCATCCATGGAGGAAAAACCTCCATGGATGCTCTAGAAAGCTTCTCTCTCTCTTATTAGGTGAAGAAGATGAAGATGAAGAAGAAGAGGAAGTGGTGGGAAGTGTGGATTCTGAAAGAATGAGGCAAAAAGGGTGTTTATATAGTGTTGGGAGTTTTAGGGCTGAAATGGGGATGAATTGACGAGTTTGCCCCTCTCATTTCGCCCAAAATCGGCCTCTCGCTGGGCGATCGGCGGTTTAATCGGCGGCCTGGCCGCAGATTCCAAACCGCAGAATGGAAAAGTGACATTCTGGAATTGATCGGCGGTTGAATCGTGGCCGCCGATTTGCTTCTGGACTCACTGATGTTGATCGGCGGTTTCAATTCTGCGGCCTGGCCGCAGATGTTGACCGCCGAATTTGGATTTTCTACACTTCATCCGTAAGCTGCTGGAATGTCGAGGGGGTTCTGCCGCAGTCTCGTTGTCGCATTCTATCTCGACGACGGATCAACCGTGGGTACGGCTAGGCTTAGATCACGCCGTTGTCTGTGTCGACGGAGAGGCACGACACTCAACATATACTCCATTTGATCCGTTTTTGGCTCATTTTGCTTCCCTAACGTTCCTTTATGCTCAAACACCTATTGTAGGGAATATGTACCTACACATAGCTCAAACAAAACATTATATACAAAAATACGCTCGAAAACGAGACAAACGATCGGAAATGGGGGACCTCAAATAGGTATAAAATAGTCCGATCAAATACCCCCAAACCTATCATTTGCTCGTCCTCGAGCAAAACAAAGAGAACAAAAATACAAATAACAAATAACAAATAAAAAAAACTTATAAATAAAAAACTAAAAATTAAGCTAGTCCACTTCCGTAGGAAACACGGTGGCACTTAGCATGTGCCACAAGCCTTTAAACCACTAGGCGATCCCTAGAGGAGGAGTTATAGTCTCCTGAGGGTTTACAGCTACGACACCCACAAACGTATACTCTGCAATAAAAGTTGAGATGCAAATCCGCACATACCAAGCAAAGACTACACATGCATGCTAGAATCTCAAATATACCAATTAATAACAATGCATCACACAATGCAAGTATGCCAATACTTAGGATGTTTTCGGTTTACAAAACAACTACATCCGTATGCCCAAGATAAAATTCGCCTCGACTCTAATCCTCACCGGATTTCAGTCATATTTTCACTCAGAACTTAGGCGCACTCTCTAGCAAACATATGTGATTTGGAGTTTAGGTATATGGAATCAAATATAATCACATATGAGTATTTTCCAATGACGCACATTTCTGAAAATGGATCTCATGGAAGGAATTGAAATGCCACGAACGTGGAAAGACATGCATTGACTCGCATTCCCAAGATAGACTTCCTAAGAGATCAAATGAACTTTTCCTCACTTTTATTAGGGCCAAGGTGATTTGTGGTAGTGTTTGGGATGTAAGAGATGGTGGGAGCGGGAAGGATAAAGTTATTAACAATGCTAAGGTGTGTTTACACATTACACTTTACAACAAAATTAGCTCTATTACATATTTACAATACAAGCGTCTTGGCTTTGTGCTACAATTGTACCCTTATTAGTGAGTAACTTTACCATTGGAGAACTAGAAGGCTTAAGTGTTTTATATTTCAACACTTATTCAATTCTTTTCTTTTTCTTTTTCTTTTTTTTTTTTTTTTTTTTTTTTTTTTTTTTTTTTTCTTTTTCTTTTTGCAAGCCTTTTCCTAGCACAATTTACATATATTCGTCCAAGTACACGCTTTTACAAAATTTAGAGCTAGCTTCTCCTAAGCTATACACCTCAACATGATCAATAACTAGGGAATGGATATGTGTTTGGCTTCAATTTGCAATGAATATAGGGGTATGGGAGTGTTTAGGCTATTTTAGTAGTTTATGCACACACTCAAGCTCAAAATCATTTCTAAAAGTCCATCTACCAAGGGAATACAAGTTTCAACAAGCAGTCCACATGAATGTTCTATGGCAATCAATGCAAAGCTGATGTACAATGAGATCACAATTAACAAAACCAAAAAAATCGAAGAGTGTTTAAAGAGTAGAAACATAATATACCCTCAAATTTTCGCAATTTAGGCACAATGTAGCTCACGGGTAGTCTCCACTATTTTCCTAGGCTAAACAAACATAGAAGTCTCATCCACCTCAACATCAAAAGATTGGCACTGTACAAGCAAATTTAAGCGACGCACGGAGCTAAAAGCATGCATGTGTCTCTACCGGCACACGAAGAAAAACAACTCAACAAAATGGACTCATTTCCATAAAAATTTAAAATTGATCGTTTTGTGCAGAGATTTGAAAATTTTCTAAACGTAACAAAAATAAAAACAAACAACGAAGGTGTCCACACCCCCAAACCTAAACTCAACATTGTCCTCAATGTTGTTCAAATCATAAAATATGGACAATGTTTAGCATGATTCGGTGATAAGAACGAAAATAAAAAACTAACAACAAAACACAACAAATCCTAAGATCTAAGCACAATACAAATCCACTCTTAGATCTAAACAAAAATAAAAGTTACAAACACTACAAGCATAGCATTTTAACATTAAGCTCATGGGCAATTTCCGCCTAAATCAACAACTAATCCACAAGTGCTCCATTTAAACTCAAAGTTCAGAGGATACCTCTTATGGCTACAACCAACTAGGCCATTGTGGCGTTGCCGTTTCACTTGAGAGTTGTTGCGGTGCAATAAGCGCAAACTTACGGTTCTCTTGAGTTGTGTGGTCCATTCGACCTGAAAATATCATTTCCTTGCACAAGCACAACTCAAACAACATTAAACGCATATGCTGTAAAGAAAAATAGAAAAAACAAGTGTTTATTTTCAACATATCTAAACATAATCCGCAAAGCAATTAAATCTAAACATTTACAGAACCTAAGCTAAAACAAGAAACAATCAACGAATATGCCTCCCCGGCAGCGGCGCCATTTTGATACTGGCTTTTTCCGTCGTTAAGAAATCGCAAGGATCAAAAGATTATTCATTTAAAAAGGGGTTTCCTACGCAATGTGCTCTAAACTAGCAAAAGACTAGTAAAGCGGTAAGCGAGGGTATCGTTCCGCAGGGAGGTATGATTCGTCAACCGTATCAAGTTCTAGAGTTTATTGTAAGCATGTAAATAGAATGTGGAAAGGTAAGAATGATGTGTGTGAAATGTATGTACAATGCGGTGTGTGTGTATAGAAAATGAAAATGAAAATAAATAAAAACAAAGAGAATATGGAAGGGTGAGAATGATGTTTAAAGTGATAAATAAAATGGTGGATAGGAGAGATGCATGAAAATGGCCACACAAGGTTCAACAAGTTCACCATACATAAGTGCACAAATAGTTGGTTGTTAGACATTAAGGACATCCAATTTTAGTTAAGGGTTCGTTCTTGCCTCAATCCGATTTATATCCACTCATAGAGCTAACGGTTGAAGAGTGTGTCGAGAGCCCCTCGTACACGAAACCGCAACCAACATTTGTGAACCGATTCTACAAACAAAACTACATTGAGCCCCAATGATTGCTTCGTAATGTAAAATGGCAACGTGAAAGTCTAATAAGTGTGGAAAGAGTGATTGTATCTCCGACCATAACTCACCTAGAGCCCCTAGCATGAGAAATAGCCAAAGACCAATAATTGTAACTCTAACCATGACTCACCTAGAGCCCCTAGAGTGAGAAATAGCTAAAGTCCAATTGTTTACAAGAACAATGAACCAAACCCTTCTAATATGACAATTTATAGGTTCACCCACTCTTCCTAGCTAATTAGCCAAAACTATGCCCGGAGAGCCCCTCCAAAAGCACAATCCTAACTCTAATTCACTCAAACCAATTCATGACATGCAATTTCGACCTTCCATCAACATACATACACAAATGGGATATTTGATTACAACTACTCCTACAATTAAGTTAATCTACTCCTAATCCCATCCATGAACACATATCAATTTCCAATCATCAATAAACATGCATTTCAAGATAAGAGATATATTCAACAACAATCAAGAATGAATCAAAACACAAATTGGATATAAAAACAACCATTATATATATTGAGCACAAATATAAGTTTACAAATATTCCCAAGTGGGGATTACACATTTAAGAAAACAAGAAATACAAAGAGATGAGTTAAAAGAGACAACCCTTGAAGAAAACCTCCTCCAAGTCCTCCATGAAACCCTAGCTCGAAATTGGTCCAAAGACCCTCCTTTCTCCTTGCAATCTACTCCTAAATGGGTGGATGATGGGTAGAAGATGAAGTGGGGAGCATCCATGGAGGAAAAACCTCCATGGATGCTCTAGAAAGCTTCTCTCTCTCTTATTAGGTGAAGAAGATGAAGATGAAGAAGAAGAGGAAGTGGTGGGAAGTGTGGATTCTGAAAGAATGAGGCAAAAAGGGTGTTTATATAGTGTTGGGAGTTTTAGGGCTGAAATGGGGATGAATTGACGAGTTTGCCCCTCTCATTTCGCCCAAAATCGGCCTCTCGCTGGGCGATCGGCGGTTTAATCGGCGGCCTGGCCGCAGATTCCAAACCGCAGAATGGAAAAGTGACATTCTGGAATTGATCGGCGGTTGAATCGGCGGTTGAATCGTGGCCGCCGATTTGCTTCTGGACTCACTGATGTTGATCGGCGGTTTCAATTCTGCGGCCTGGCCGCAGATGTTGACCGCCGAATTTGGATTTTCTACACTTCATCCGTAAGCTGCTGGAATGTCGAGGGGGTTCTGCCGCAGTCTCGTTGTCGCATTCTATCTCGACGACGGATCAACCGTGGGTACGGCTAGGCTTAGATCACGCCGTTGTCTGTGTCGACGGAGAGGCACGACACTCAACATATACTCCATTTGATCCGTTTTTGGCTCATTTTGCTTCCCTAACGTTCCTTTATGCTCAAACACCTATTGTAGGGAATATGTACCTACACATAGCTCAAACAAAACATTATATACAAAAATACGCTCGAAAACGAGACAAACGATCGGAAATGGGGGACCTCAAATAGGTATAAAATAGTCCGATCAAATACCCCCAAACCTATCATTTGCTCGTCCTCGAGCAAAACAAAGAGAACAAAAATACAAATAACAAATAACAAATAAAAAAAACTTATAAATAAAAACTAAAAATTAAGCTAGTCCACTTCCGTAGGAAACACGGTGGCACTTAGCATGTGCCACAAGCCTTTAAACCACTAGGCGATCCCTAGAGGAGGAGTTATAGTCTCCTGAGGGTTTACAGCTACGACACCCACAAACGTATACTCTGCAATAAAAGTTGAGATGCAAATCCGCACATACCAAGCAAAGACTACACATGCATGCTAGAATCTCAAATATACCAATTAATAACAATGCATCACACAATGCAAGTATGCCAATACTTAGGATGTTTTCGGTTTACAAAACAACTACATCCGTATGCCCAAGATAAAATTCGCCTCGACTCTAATCCTCACCGGATTTCAGTCATATTTTCACTCAGAACTTAGGCGCACTCTCTAGCAAACATATGTGATTTGGAGTTTAGGTATATGGAATCAAATATAATCACATATGAGTATTTTCCAATGACGCACATTTCTGAAAATGGATCTCATGGAAGGAATTGAAATGCCACGAACGTGGAAAGACATGCATTGACTCGCATTCCCAAGATAGACTTCCTAAGAGATCAAATGAACTTTTCCTCACTTTTATTAGGGCCAAGGTGATTTGTGGTAGTGTTTGGGATGTAAGAGATGGTGGGAGCGGGAAGGATAAAGTTATTAACAATGCTAAGGTGTGTTTACACATTACACTTTACAACAAAATTAGCTCTATTACATATTTACAATACAAGCGTCTTGGCTTTGTGCTACAATTGTACCCTTATTAGTGAGTAACTTTACCATTGGAGAACTAGAAGGCTTAAGTGTTTTATATTTCAACACTTATTCAATTTCTTTTTCTTTTTCTTTTTCTTTTCTTTTTTTTTTTTTTTTTTTTTTTTTTTTTTTTTTTTTTTTTTTTTTTTTTTTTTTTCTTTTTGCAAGCCTTTTCCTAGCACAATTTACATATATTCGTCCAAGTACACGCTTTTACAAAATTTAGAGCTAGCTTCTCCTAAGCTATACACCTCAACATGATCAATAACTAGGGAATGGATATGTGTTTGGCTTCAATTTGCAATGAATATAGGGGTATGGGAGTGTTTAGGCTATTTTAGTAGTTTATGCACACACTCAAGCTCAAAATCATTTCTAAAAGTCCATCTACCAAGGGAATACAAGTTTCAACAAGCAGTCCACATGAATGTTCTATGGCAATCAATGCAAAGCTGATGTACAATGAGATCACAATTAACAAAACCAAAAAAATCGAAGAGTGTTTAAAGAGTAGAAACATAATATACCCTCAAATTTTCGCAATTTAGGCACAATGTAGCTCACGGGTAGTCTCCACTATTTTCCTAGGCTAAACAAACATAGAAGTCTCATCCACCTCAACATCAAAAGATTGGCACTGTACAAGCAAATTTAAGCGACGCACGGAGCTAAAAGCATGCATGTGTCTCTACCGGCACACGAAGAAAAACAACTCAACAAAATGGACTCATTTCCATAAAAATTTAAAATTGATCGTTTTGTGCAGAGATTTGAAAATTTTCTAAACGTAACAAAAATAAAAACAAACAACGAAGGTGTCCACACCCCCAAACCTAAACTCAACATTGTCCTCAATGTTGTTCAAATCATAAAATATGGACAATGTTTAGCATGATTCGGTGATAAGAACGAAAATAAAAAACTAACAACAAAACACAACAAATCCTAAGATCTAAGCACAATACAAATCCACTCTTAGATCTAAACAAAAATAAAAGTTACAAACACTACAAGCATAGCATTTTAACATTAAGCTCATGGGCAATTTCCGCCTAAATCAACAACTAATCCACAAGTGCTCCATTTAAACTCAAAGTTCAGAGGATACCTCTTATGGCTACAACCAACTAGGCCATTGTGGCGTTGCCGTTTCACTTGAGAGTTGTTGCGGTGCAATAAGCGCAAACTTACGGTTCTCTTGAGTTGTGTGGTCCATTCGACCTGAAAATATCATTTCCTTGCACAAGCACAACTCAAACAACATTAAACGCATATGCTGTAAAGAAAATAGAAAAAACAAGTGTTTATTTTCAACATATCTAAACATAATCCGCAAAGCAATTAAATCTAAACATTTACAGAACCTAAGCTAAAACAAGAAACAATCAACGAATATGCCTCCCCGGCAGCGGCGCCATTTTGATACTGGCTTTTTCCGTCGTTAAGAAATCGCAAGGATCAAAAGATTATTCATTTAAAAAGGGGTTTCCTACGCAATGTGCTCTAAACTAGCAAAAGACTAGTAAAGCGGTAAGCGAGGGTATCGTTCCGCAGGGAGGTATGATTCGTCAACCGTATCAAGTTCTAGAGTTTATTGTAAGCATGTAAATAGAATGTGGAAAGGTAAGAATGATGTGTGTGAAATGTATGTACAATGCGGTGTGTGTGTATAGAAAATGAAAATGAAAATAAATAAAAACAAAGAGAATATGGAAGGGTGAGAATGATGTTTAAAGTGATAAATAAAATGGTGGATAGGAGAGATGCATGAAAATGGCCACACAAGGTTCAACAAGTTCACCATACATAAGTGCACAAATAGTTGGTTGTTAGACATTAAGGACATCCAATTTTAGTTAAGGGTTCGTTCTTGCCTCAATCCGATTTATATCCACTCATAGAGCTAACGGTTGAAGAGTGTGTCGAGAGCCCCTCGTACACGAAACCGCAACCAACATTTGTGAACCGATTCTACAAACAAAACTACATTGAGCCCCAATGATTGCTTCGTAATGTAAAATGGCAACATGAAAGTCTAATAAGTGTGGAAAGAGTGATTGTATCTCCGACCATAACTCACCTAGAGCCCCTAGCATGAGAAATAGCCAAAGACCAATAATTGTAACTCTAACCATGACTCACCTAGAGCCCCTAGAGTGAGAAATAGCTAAAGTCCAATTGTTTACAAGAACAATGAACCAAACCCTTCTAATATGACAATCTATAGGTTCACCCACTCTTCCTAGCTAATTAGCCAAAACTATGCCCGGAGAGCCCCTCCAAAAGCACAATCCTAACTCTAATTCACTCAAACCAATTCATGACATGCAATTTCGACCTTCCATCAACATACATACACAAATGGGATATTTGATTACAACTACTCCTACAATTAAGTTAATCTACTCCTAATCCCATCCATGAACACATATCAATTTCCAATCATCAATAAACATGCATTTCAAGATAAGAGATATATTCAACAACAATCAAGAATGAATCAAAACACAAATTGGATATAAAAACAACCATTATATATATTGAGCACAAATATAAGTTTACAAATATTCCCAAGTGGGGATTACACATTTAATAAAACAAGAAATACAAAGAGATGAGTTAAAAGAGACAACCCTTGAAGAAAACCTCCTCCAAGTCCTCCATGAAACCCTAGCTCGAAATTGGTCCAAAGACCCTCCTTTCTCCTTGCAATCTACTCCTAAATGGGTGGATGATGGGTAGAAGATGAAGTGGGGAGCATCCATGGAGGAAAAACCTCCATGGATGCTCTAGAAAGCTTCTCTCTCTCTTATTAGGTGAAGAAGATGAAGATGAAGAAGAAGAGGAAGTGGTGGGAAGTGTGGATTCTGAAAGAATGAGGCAAAAAGGGTGTTTATATAGTGTTGGGAGTTTTAGGGCTGAAATGGGGATGAATTGACGAGTTTGCCCCTCTCATTTCGCCCAAAATCGGCCTCTCGCTGGGCGATCGGCGGTTTAATCGGCGGCCTGGCCGCAGATTCCAAACCGCAGAATGGAAAAGTGACATTCTGGAATTGATCGGCGGTTGAATCGGCGGTTGAATCGTGGCCGCCGATTTGCTTCTGGACTCACTGATGTTGATCGGCGGTTTCAATTCTGCGGCCTGGCCGCAGATGTTGACCGCCGAATTTGGATTTTCTACACTTCATCCGTAAGCTGCTGGAATGTCGAGGGGGTTCTGCCGCAGTCTCGTTGTCGCATTCTATCTCGACGACGGATCAACCGTGGGTACGGCTAGGCTTAGATCACGCCGTTGTCTGTGTCGACGGAGAGGCACGACACTCAACATATACTCCATTTGATCCGTTTTTGGCTCATTTTGCTTCCCTAACGTTCCTTTATGCTCAAACACCTATTGTAGGGAATATGTACCTACACATAGCTCAAACAAAACATTATATACAAAAATACGCTCGAAAACGAGACAAACGATCGGAAATGGGGGACCTCAAATAGGTATAAAATAGTCCGATCAGTTATTGACCGGAGTGTTAGACGAGGTCTACATAGGTTGTAAACTCCATTTCAATTAATGGATTTCGAGGTTCAAGTGTGGCGCACTAAACAGCCCGTGGTTTTTTCCCAGTGGTTGGGTTTCCACATATACATCAAGTGTTATTTAATTTCCGCACCATATTACACTTGTTTGTATTTTTTACTAGTAGGGGCATTTTCGTAAAATTGACATGTATGCGAAAATTGGGTAAAATTAGTTAAAAACTATTCACCCCCCTCTAGATTAATATATTACACACATCGAGCAGTATTTGTTTCTTTCAGTTGTCCTAAGAGTCAAAAGGTCTATAGACAATTGTTATTGTCTTGAGATAGACCCTCTAACTTGCAACATGGCACATAAGTGTAACAAGCTAGATTTGTGGCCTCAACGTTTGGGCCACATGAACTTTAAAGACTTAAAGAAGCTTGAAAAACATGGCATTGTTGGAGGTCTTCCCAATCTTGGTAAGAAGCTAGAGGTTGTTTGTGAACCTTGTCAATTTGGTAAACAAACCAAAATGCCTCACAAAAAGAACACTTATATTGCTACCAAGAGATCTTTAGAACTTGTGCACATGGACCTAATGGGGCCAATTCAAACCGAGAGCATCAATGACAAAAAGTATATTTTTGTATGCGTTGATGACTACTCTAGGTTTACTTGGGTTTATTTTCTTAGAAACAAGACCGAGGCTTTTGATTACTTCAAAAATTAGTTTTGTAATCAAGTTCAAAATGAAAAAGGTCTTGATATCAAGAAAATATGTCGCATTAGGAGTGATCGTAGGACGGAATTTGAAAATGCCAAATTTAGTGATTTTTGTGATGGTTTAGGGATTTCTCATGAGTTCTTGGCGCCTAGAACTCCTCAACAAAATGGAGTTGTTGAGAGGAAAAATTGAGTCTTGCAAGAGATGGCTAGGATTATGCTCAATAGCAAGAAAGTCTCTAGAAACCTATGGGCTGAGGCGATCAATACCGCTTTTTATGTATCAAATAGAGTTTTTAGGAGGCCCGACACAAAACAAACATCCTATGAGCTATGGAAGGGCAAGAAGCCTAATGTAAGTTACTTCCACACCTTTAGGAGTAAGTGTTACATTTTGAATGATAGAGATCACTTAGGAAAGTTTGATGCTAAAAGTGATGTTGGTCTCTTTCTTGGGTATGCTATTAATAGTCGTGCATATAGAGTCTTTAACTTGACTACTAAGACTATTATGGAGTCTATCAATGTGAAGATAGATGGCCTTAGCATGCTTAATTTGTGTGATGATAATAGTGTCAATTAACCTAAAGATAACATTTTGAATGACACTAAATCTTTTATTGATGTGACTAGTAGTGTATCTAGTCAAAATGATGAAAATGATAGTTGTGTTGAAATTGAAAGTCAAGGGTTAGAAAATGCTTTAAATGATAATCAACAAAATGACCAAGTTGTTGAACATTCACACCCTAGACTTAGAAATTTATACTATCAAGAAGACATCATATGTGATTTGAATGAAAGAGTTAGAACTAGAAATCAAATAGCTAACCAAATTTTGTATGCTTGCTACACTTCTCAAATTGAACCCAAAAATATTAATGAAGCAATTGTTGATGAATATTGGGTTAGGGCTATACAAGATGAACTTAATTAATTTGAGAGAAATGAAGTGTGGTTCTTAGTTCCTAGGCCTAAAGACATAAATGTAATTGGCACTAAATGGGTATTTAGGACTAAGACCGATGAAAATGGCAAGATTGTGAGGAGTAAAGCTAGACTAGTGGCACAAGGTTACACTCAAGTTAAGGGTGTAGACTTTGATGAGACATTTGCTGAGACCAGTTGCTCGTCTCAAGTCTATTAGACTTTTGTTGTCCATTGCATGCATTAAAAAGTTCAAATTATTTCAAATGGATGTCAAAAGTGCTTGCCTAAATGGATACCTTTAAGAAGAAGTGTATGTTGAACAACCTAAGGGGTTTGTAGACTCACACTCTCCTAATCATGTGTTTAAATTGAAAAAGGCTCTCTATGGCCTTAAGTAAGCTCTAAGAGCTTGGTATAATAGGTTGACTCAATACCTTATTGACAACCAAAATAGGAGAGGTGGCATTGATAGAACTTTGTTTATCAAACATCATGATCATGATATTTTTGTTGCACAAATATATGTTGATGGCATTATTTTTGGGTCTACTAATAAAACTAAGGTTGATGAATTTGTTAATGTGATGTCAAGTGAATTTGAAATGAGTATGGTGGGTGAGTTAAATTACTTTCTAGGAATGCAAGTGAAGCAAACTAGCATGGGCATAATGTTGAATCAATCTAAATTTGCTAAAAACCTAGTTAGGAGGTTTGGCCTAGAAATTGGAAAAGAATTTGAAACTCCCATGAGTACTACTTTAAAACTTGACAAAGATGAAAAATGAAAAAGTGTTGACCAAAGCCTTTATAGAAGCATGATAGGTAGTCTACTTTACCTAACGGCTAGTAGACTGGACATTTGCTTTAATGTAGGCATGTGTGCTAGATTCCAAGCCAATCATAAGGAATCTCACTTAAAAGCCGTCAAGAGGATCATTAGGTACATCAAAGGAACTCATAGTCTTGGTCTATTCTATTCATTTGATACTAATGATATCCTTGTAGGCTATTGTGATGCCGATTGGGCGGGAAACATAGATGACCATAAAAGCACATCCGGCAATTGCTTTTACGTTGGGAATAACTTAGTTTCTTGGTCAAGCAAGAAACAAAATTATGTTTCCCTTTCTTCCTCCAAAGTCGAGTACATTGCGGCTGAAAGTGCATACACCCAATTACTTAGGATGAAACAAATCCTTAAGGATTATGAGATAGAACAAGGAAAAATGAAACTTTATTGTGATAACTTCAGTGCCATTAACATCTTTAAAAATTCGGTTCAACACTCCCGCATAAAGCACATAGACATTAGGCATCATTTCATTAGAGATCTAGTTGAACATTCTATTGTAACTCTAGAACATATGCCTACTAAAAATCAACTTGCGAACTTGTTCACAAAGCCCTTGGACAAAGAGAGGTTTAAAACTCTTAGAATGTCCATTGGCATGATTTGTGTTGATTGATGTTTTTGTGTGATTGTGAGTGGCTTGATGAGCAAAACTTTATTTGAATATCAATATATTTGAGAGCTACTCACTTAAGAAGTAGTGATCTTAAACAAATAACTTTTATTGTTTCTAGATCACGGACTTGAGCTTGAAAATCTTATTTTTGAAAAGTGTACAAATGCTTCTCTTATATGTTTTAGTTTTGAGTATTTGTGGTTGAAAATGTGTAGATTATGTTAGGATTATGCTCAATAGCAATAGTGTAATATTGTAATTGACAATCTTTTCATATTAATAAAGTGATTTCTGGTTTAACAAATCTTATAGCATTTATAGTTTAATATTATAATTGTCAAAGTAAATAATCATAAGGTCAAAAGACTATGAGAAAAGAAGAATTGTTCGTACATCTGGATATGTATGAGGTAGACACAATTCTTTAGTTAGTCTTGAATAAAGTTCATAACTTAAGTTAAAGGTTGGGCACCTTTATCTTGTTAAAGTTGTAGAATTCTTTTGCTAGCATTTGAGTGGGATCAAATGAGTTATGATGAGTCTGAAATCATCGAAGGGTTTTCGAGTAAAAGAATCTAGTGCACTAGGTGCATTGAATAGGATCACAATGAAATACTTTATCTAGAACCGTCAGTAGATAAAAGTTTTTTCATTATCAGGACAATCAGAGAGTCTATCTTAATCCTGAGATAAATGATGGACTTATGGTTGCAAGTGTTATCATTTGAGTTATCAATGAGTACAATTATATAGCATAGTCTATCCTCGATAGTTTGGTGGTATTCATTTGTTAATCAATAGAGGACTTCATTTATAGATATGGACATCGTGGCTCCATTTATTAAATGAGAGTAGAATATCATCATATGGATGTTTTGAGGTATTGGATATTGAATCTTAACGTTAAGTTTTCGATAGAGTCTATTGAAACTGTAGGGAAAAATACGGTCACGCAGCGGAAGCGAGACTAAAAAAGAGTTTAGTATAGTTTAAAATTTTTCCATAATTTGAACCCTAACCCTCTAATTAATTAAACATATAATACTAAAGATATCATACCTTTGTCGCGTGATCCAATTGACATTGCATCGATGGTAATCCGCAAGATCTTCCAATCCAATCACGAACGTGAATCACCTAGGAGCGTGGTCTACCTTCTCTTTGAATCGTGTACCTGAGGATGGATAGCAAAAACTTTTTCTTTTTCGTTAGTCACAAAACCTCCAAAAGATAACAAAGAACGTTCTGGTCACTTTTGAATTCTCAATCTAATGATCGAAACTCGCGTGAACCTTATTCGAAGTTGTGCACAAAACCTATTAATGTATAAGCTACTAGTGCACTATCGAAGTAAAACAATCCCTTCTCTTTTTCTCTCTTGGCCGAATTATCAGACTAATCTCTAGAGTTGGATTTTATTTTTCTCAAGCAAAAGAAAAATCACTCTCTATCAAGCAAATTAGGGTTCGCCAATTCTATATAAAGAATATATACATGATGGCTGAAAATCACTTGCCAATATATATATATATACGCGTGAATTCTACTTTCTAATTATATAATCTATTCCGAATTCAACCTTTAATTATATATTTATATCATAAGTAATGCATACCTATTAAAGTGCACTAAAACTGCATGCACAAATAAATAAATAAATAAATAAATAAATATATATATATATATATCTTTTGAAATTAATTCTACATGCCTTATAATATATATATTTAATATATATCTATATATTGTGGCCAAAATCATTTACCATGTAGGATTTGTGTCTTTGGACTTAAATCCTGATCCTAAGTAGATTTCCTTAGAATTCCAAACCCTAATCCAACTCTTTAGCGTATTTGTGACTATATAAAAGACTTCCTTATTTGACTAGATAAATAAATCTCTTATTTATCTACCTACCAAATAAAGTCTTTTATTTTATTTATACTACCATAATAGTATACTTTAAGAAACATATTTCCTAGTCAGAAAAAGATTTTGATTTTTAATTAAATAATTAATTAATCAATTAATTAATTTCCATTTAATCAAATAATAAAAATAAAACAATATAATATCATATATATATATATATCTCGGCCATGTGCCATATATATTAATATATCTATATATTGTTTTTCTATTTTATTAAATCCATTGGACTTTAACAAAAGGCCCACATGTGAACCAGACCCATTCTTACTAAAAGAAACAAGTCCACATGCCTTTCATTAATATATTAATATAATTGATCAGCCCATTAAATAAATAATGTGCAAATTATATTCTTAATATATTAAATACAATTCTAGATGGACCCATAAATTGGTCCGGTAGAATATATCAAGTGATCCATGCAAGTCCGTGTGGATTGGGGATCTTGGTGGGCTTATCTAAATTTAAGCTCCAATAGACATAACCCAATCACAATCAACAAATGATTCACTTAGGTTCAATCTATTAATTTTAGTTCATTCCACTAAAGAACTAAAATTGCACTCTTAAATAAAAATAGAATAAGTAAATGATTCTGATACGAACCTCGTCGATTGTATCACGATTGATGCCTAAGATCGTTCTAACCTCTGGTTCGGATGGAAAACCGCGACCCAACACCTATAATGAGATGTGAACCTTGGTATGAAGGAGGACGCCACAATCAAGGATGGAATACTCGATTGATAAGTCAAGGAGGAACGCCACAGAGAAATCTGATAAGTTCCAATTAGTTCTCAAAGAACAAAAGAGAAAATTCTCTCAAATTTCATTCAAATCAAGTCTACCGAAAAATACATCAAAAGGACCCTTAAATACTGAAACCCTAAAACCAAAAAGGAAATAAATATTTGGCAATTAAAGCCTTACAAACGGGAAAGAAAAATAAACTAAAACAAGCAACTAATTGACTTGCTCCCTATTTGGAAGGCTAAAATTTGGAAGCAAATCGGCCCCTTAATATTTGGAAACAAATCAATTCATTATTCTTTGGAAAACTAAGAAAAAGGAAAAAACTGAAATTGACTCTCCTCCACACGCCCAAGCTTCTACTTCACGTCCAAGTCTTCTACTTCACGCCCAAGTCTTCTCTTATTCGGCCCAATCAATTGCCTTGATGACGTTAGTTAAGCCTTGGTCTTCATGTGGGCTCATCTTGGACTTTAATAATTCGGAATCAGCCCAAGTGTCTTGAATCAGGCCATTTAGTGCTTCCTTGAATCTCTTAGCCCTTGCCCTTGTTATTGGCCCAACCGGAACGTGCAATGGATCTCTTGATGTGGCCCCCTTATTCTCATCATTCCCTCCCTCTTGAAAAGGATTTGTCCTCAAATCGTCACCTACATCAAAAGGAGACAAATCAGAAACATTGAAGCTTGCACTAACATTATACTCACCTGGAAGATCTAACTTGTAGGCATTGTCATTGATCCTTTCAAGCACTTGAAATGGGCCATCTCCCCTAGGAAGTAATTTAGAACGCCGCTGGACTGGAAACCGTTCCTTCCTCATATGCAACCACACCCAATCACCGGGTTCAAACACAACTTTCTTGCGCCCTTTATTAGCTTGCGTGGCATATTGCTCAATTCTCCTCTCTATGTTTTGTCGAGTCTTTTCATGGAGTTGCTTAACAAAATCTGCCTTTTTCTTCCCATCCAAGTTAACATGCTCATTCACAGGTAAAGGAATTAAATTCAAAGGAGTCAACGGATTAAAACCATATACAATTTCAAAAGGCGAATAATGAGTTGCAGAATGCACACTCCTATTATAAGCAAACTCTACATGCGGCAAACAATCCTCCCATGTTTTCAAGTTCTTTTGTATTATAGCACGCAACAAGGCAGATAAAGTCCTATTAACTACTTCAGTTTGACCATCAGTTTGTGGATGACAAGTAGTAGAAAACAAAAGTTTAGTTCCTAACTTACCCCACAAAGTCTTCCAAAAGTAGCTTAAGAACTTAGCATCTCTATCTGAAACAATGGTCTTAGGCATGCCATGCAATCGAACAATTTCTTTGAAAAACAAATCAGCAATATGTGATGCATCATCAGTTTTATGACAAGGAATGAAATGTGCCATTTTAGAAAACCTATCAACAACCACATATATAGAATCCCTACCCCTTTTTGACCTAGGCAAACCCAACACAAAATCCATAGAAATATCAATCCAAGGTCCACTAGGGATAGGCAAAGGAGTATACAATCCATGAGGCTTGATCCTAGACTTAGCTCGTCTACATGTAATGCATTTTTCACAGATTCTTTCTACGTCACGTTTCATATGAGGCCAAAAGAAGTGTTCATGCAAAACATCTAGTGTCTTGGCTATACCAAAATGCCCCATCAAACCTCCCCCATGAGCTTCTCTAACAAGCAATTCACGTAAAGAACTTTTAGGCACACATAATTTAGTTTCTCTAAACAAAAATCCATCATGCCTATAAAACTTGCCAAATGCTACTTTTTCACATGCATTGAATACATTACCAAAATCAGAATCTTCCACATACAATTCTTTAATGTAGTCAAAACCAAGCAATCTAGTATCCAAAGTAGAAAGTAAAACGTACCTTCTAGACAAAGCATCAGCGACCACGTTTTCCTTACCTTTTTTGTACTTGATCACATATGGAAATGTTTCTATGAACTCCACCCACTTGGCATGCAGCTTATTTAGCTTGTGCTGTCCCTTTAAATGCTTCAAGGACTCATGATCCGTGTGAATCACAAATTCTTTCGGCCAAAGGTAGTGTTGCCAAGTTTCCAATGCCCTAACCAAAGCATACATCTCCTTGTCATAGGTAGGATAATTCAAGGCTGCTCCACTTATTTTCTCACTAAAAAATGCAATGGGACGTCCTTCTTGCATTAGAACAGCTCCAATACCTATTCCTGAAGCATCACACTCAATCTCAAAAGCTTTAGCAAAGTCAGGCAAAGCAAGTAAAGGTGCGTTAGTTAATTTCTCCTTAATCAAGTTAAACGCCTTTTCTTGTTCATTACCCCACTTAAAACCCACATTCTTTTTGATAACTTCAGTTAAAGGTGCGGCTAGACTACTAAAATCCCTCACAAACCTCCTATAAAAACTAGCCAACCCATGGAAGCTCCTCACTTGTCCCACATTTGTAGGTTTCGGCCACTCCTTAATTGCCTTAACCTTCTCTTCATCAACCCCAATCCCTTTAGCACTAACAACAAAACCAAGAAATACAAGCCTATCCGTGCAAAAGGTACACTTCTTGAGATTAGCAAACAACTTTTCAGTTCTTAAAACACCTAAAACAAGTTTTAAATGTTCAACATGCTCATCCAGGTTTTTGCTATAAATCAAAATATCATCAAAGTAAACAACCACAAATTTTCCAATAAAAGCACACAAAACATGGTTCATTAATCTCATGAAAGTACTTGGTGCATTAGTTAATCCAAAAGGCATAACTAACCACTCATATAAACCATATTTTGTTTTAAAAGCAGTTTTCCACTCATCACCTTCTTTCATCCTAATTTGATGATATCCACTCTTAAGATCAATTTTAGTGAAGACAACAGAACCATGCAATTCATCAAGCATATCATCTAATCTAGGAATAGGATGTCAATACTTTACAGTGATATTGTTGATGGCACGACAATCAACGCACATCCTCCAAGTTCCATCCTTCTTAGGCACAAGCAATACGGGAACCGCACAAGGACTCATACTCTCACGAACATACCCCCTTTCCATGAGCTCATCAACCTGCTTTTGAAGTTCCTTTGTCTCCTCAGGATTACTTCTATATGCGGGTCTATTTGGAATTGGTGCTCCGGGTACAAAATCAATTTGGTGCTCAATCCCCCTCATTGGTGGTAAACCAATAGGCATCTCTTCGGGAAACACTTCATTAAAGTCCTGCAAAAGTGAAACAACAACACTAGGCAAAGAAGAGTCAATTTCGTTAGTACTAAAACAAGCCTCTTTGTACAAAAGTACAATCATTGGCTGATTTGAAAACAAAGCTTTTTTGATCTCACTCTCTCTTACATAAAAACTCACTTGTTTTCTCTCTCTTTTTTTCTCATCAGCCTCTATTTTTTTTTTCATTTTTTTTCATTTTTTGCTGTTTCGGACTCTCTCTCTTTTGTCTCTCTTTCTTTTGAACTCTCACTCTCCTTTTTAACATCTTTTTTTTTTTTAACCTCACTTGATCTTCATATACTTGTCTTGGGGTTAAAGGTACAAGAGTGATTGGCCTTTTATTGAGTACAAAGGAGTATCTATTGGTATATCCATCATGTGTCACATGCCTATCAAATTGCCACGGTCTTCCTAAAAGGATATGACCCGCATCCATGGGTACCACGTCACAAATAACTTCATCTTTGTAATTTCCAATTGAAAATGACACCAACACCTGTTTATTCACCCTAACTTCCCCACTATCATTCAACCATTGTAGCCTATAAGGTTTTGGGTGCTTCAAAGTTGTCAAATTCAATTTTTCCACCAAAGTAGTGCTAGCCACATTAGTACAACTCCCCCCATCAATAATCATACTACATACCTTATCATTAACATGGCAGCGGGTGTGAAAAATGTTATCACGTTGCACCTCATCATCTTCCTTAGCTTGAGCACTAAGAGCTCTTCTTGCAACCAAAAGCTCTCCACCTACCGGATATTCAAAGTCACTTACATCCTCCAAATGCAGCATGGACTCATCATCAGATTCATCCTCGGATTCGATACCGCCATCATCCTTCAAAACCATTACTCTCTTGTTTGGGCATTGTGATGCAATATGACCTGCTCCCAAACACTTAAAGCACTTAATGTCACGGTTTCTAGAAGGTTGAGAATCTGATTTACCTTGATTTAATGTGCCACCGGCCTTGTGATCTTTTGAAGGTTCGGTCTTTGCCTTGGCCTTGAAACTAGGCTGGTCCTCTTTCTTGCTCCAATTCGGTTTCCATGATGATGAAGAGCCCGAATTTTGCCCAACCCGTGTGGAACCCCTCCTCTTCAATTGTTGTTCCACTTTAATGGCCATGTGTACCATGTCAGTCAACTCAACATAATGTTGCATCTCCACTACATTCGCAATGTCTCGGTTTAGCCCATTTAGAAACCTAGCCATAGTTGCCTCTCGGTCCTCCTCTACATCAGCTCGAATCATGGCTATCTCCATCTCCTTGTAGTAGTCTTCAACACACTTAGACCCCTGAGTAAGAGTTTGCAATTTTTGAAACAAACCCCTATAATAGTGACTTGGAATGAATCTCCTCCTCATAACAGTTTTCATCTCGTCCCATGTCTCAATAGGTCTTTCTCCATTTCGTCTCCGACTCACAATCAGTTGATCCCACCAAACAATAGCATAATCAGTGAACTCTATGGCTGCCAATTTCACCTTCTTCAACTCGGAATATTCATGGCAATCAAACACCAACTCTATTCTTTTCTCCCACTCCAAATAAGCTTCAGGATCAGTTTTACCTTGGAAGGTTGGAATCTTCACCTTTATACTACCCAAGTTATTATCAACCCTTTCTCCATACCTATCTCCTCTATTCCCATACCTATCTTCTCTATTCCCATACCTAACTCCTCTACCTCCCATTCCAAGCCTAAATCTGCCAGCACCCACATTAGACATGCGATCATCCTCTTCTAGGTCATTCCCATAATCATCTTCATAATCATTCCTAGGTAGGTTCCTTTCTCTTCGTTCTACATTAGGAGCCCTGATTGGCTGCTCCCTTTGTGAACTAGACTCCACTTTGTGTAACCTATCATTCATCTCGCCAAATCTATCATTCACCTCGCCAAACTGAATCTCCATTCGCGCCATGTGTTGTTGCATGGCTGTAAACAAACGGTCGAGATCTACCATTTTTGGTGCGTCGTCGGACTGTTCCTTACTGTTATCGTGTGACATTTTTAGAACCTGCAAAACAACAAGAATAAGTAAGCCTCACAAACACTCCCTCACGTGTTTACCCTCAAAGATGATGGCACTCACACTCGTGTTTCACTCAAATCTTTTGGCTTTTACCCTCAGTATGTACTCACCACTCTTGCCTTTTTCCACTCGTAATTTCTCAAAAGTTCTTATCAAACAAATCAAACAATAATCAAAATTTCTTAGCCACGTTCACACGAAACAAAGATCTCATAGGTTCACACAAAACGAATCACAACGAAACTGAAATAACAAACTAATACCAGAATTTTTTTTTTTTTTGAATGATACTGCACGAAACAACGAAGGGGACTATCAATAGTTGATATATTCAACTACTACAGGATCGTCCTAAAAAAAAAATTTGGAAGGCTAAAATTTGGAAGCAAATCGGCCCCTTAATATTTGGAAACAAATCAATTCATTATTCTTTGGAAAACTAAGAAAAAGGAAAAAAACTGAAATTGACTCTCCTCCACACGCCTAAGCTTCTACTTCACGCCCAAGTCTTCTACTTCACGCCCAAGTCTTCTCTTATTCGGCCCAATCAATTGCCTTGATGACGTTAGTTAAGCCTTGGTCTTCATGTGGGCTCATCTTGGACTTTAATAATTCGGAATTAGCCCAAGTGTCTTGAATCAGGCCATTTAGTGCTTCCTTGAATCTCTTAGCCCTTGCCCTTGTTATTGGCCCAACCGGAACGTGCAATGGATCTCTTGATGTGGCCCCCTTATTCTCATCAGATTCTCATTCATACCCTAGACAATCTTATAGGAGATGGTGTATCCTCGTGAAGAATATCAGTAATCGCCAAGAGATTATAGACCGCCTATAGCTCTCCAAGTTACCATATTTACTCATATGATCACATTTTGAACTTGGATATTTTGACTTGTCCAGAAGCCATGTTTCTGTTAGGATTATGCTCAATAGCAAGAGTGTAATATTGTTTTTGACAATCTTTTCATATTAATAAAGTGATTTCTGATTTAAACAAATCTTATAGCATTTATAGATTGAATATTATAATTGTCAAAAGTAAATAATCATAAGGTCAAAAGACTATGAGAAAAGAAGAATTGTTCGTACATCTGGATATGTATGAGGCAGACACAATTCTTTAGTTAGTCTTGAATAATGTTCACGACTTAAGTTAAAGGTTGGGCACCTTTATCTTGTTAAAGTTGTAGAATTCTTTTGCTAGCATTTGAGTGGGATCAAATGAGTTATGATGAGTCTGAAATCATCGGAGGGTCTTCGAGTAAAAGAATCTAGTGCACTGGGTGCATTGAACTGGATCACAATAAAATACTTTATCTAGAACCGTTAATAGATAATAGTCTTTTCATTATTAGGACAACCGGAGAGTCTATCCTAATCCTGAGATAAATGATGGACTTATGGTTGCAAGTGGTATCATTTGAGTTATCAATGAGTACGATTATATAGCATAGTCTATCCTCGATAGTTTGGTGATATTCATTTGTTAATCGATAGAGGACTTCATTTATAGATATGGACATCGTGGCTCCATTTATTAAATGAGAGTAGAATATCATCATATGGATGTTTTGAGGTATTGGGTATTGGATATTGAATCTTAACGTTAAGTTTTTGATAGAGTCTATTGAAACATGGCTTCTGGACAAGTCAAAATATCCAAGTTCAAAATGTGGTCATATGAGTAAATATGGTAACTTAGAGAGCTATAGGCAGTCTATGAGCTCTTGGCGATTACTGATATTCTTCACGAGGATACACCATCTCCTATAAGATTGTCTAGGGTATGAATGAGAATCATTTACTTATTCCATCTTTATTTAAGAGTGCAATTTTAGTTCTTTAGTGGAATGAACTAAAATTAATAGATTGAACCTAAGTGAATCATTTGTTGATTGTGATTGGGTTATGTCTATTGGAGCTTAAATTTAGATAGGCCCGCCAAGATCCCCAATCCACACGGACTTGCATGGATCACTTGATATATTCTACCGGACCAATTTATTGGTCCATCTAGAATTGTATTTAATATATTAAGAATACAATTTGCACATTATTTATTTAATGGGCTGATCAATTATATTAATATATTAATGAAGGCATGTGGGCTTGTTTCTTTTAGTAATAATGGGTCTGGTTCACATGTGGGCTTTTTAATTAAAGTCTAATGGATTAAATAAAATAAGAAAATAATATTAGGCCCATGTATATGGTGTGGGCGGCAAGACTAGAACAATAGTCTAAAATATTATTTTATTTTATTGATTGATTAAATGGAAATTAATTAATTTATTAGTTAATCATTTAATTGAGAATCAAAATCTTTTTCTGATCAGGAAATATGTTTCCTAGAGTTATATTATTGGTAGTAGTATATTAAAGATAAAAGACTTATTTGGTAAGAAGATAAATAATAAGGTTTATTTATCTATTCAAAAAAGGAAGTCTTTTAATAAGTCATAATAGAATTAAACACTTATGAGTTGTATTAGGGTTAGGATTCTAAGGTTGATAGGAATTAGGGTAAAGCACAAATCCTCTTTGGGAGAGAATTCGGCCAACCCTAAATCCTAATACAAGAAGAATTCGGCAACCCTAATAATAATACAAGAAGAATTCGGCCACCCTATATATTTGACAGGATAGCATTCGGCCACCACTTCTTCTTCTCCTAGCTTGAGTGAATTTTTTCTTTTGCTTAGAAAAATAATTCATACTCTAGACAAGTGTTTAATTTCGGCCAAGAAAGAAATAGAGAAAGAGAGTTCTAATTTCGATAGTGCACTTGTAAGCTTGAATATCAAAAAGCTTTTTGCACAACTTCGAATTAGGTTCACATGAGTTTCAATCTTAACGGTTTTTAAATTCAAAAGTGACCGGAACATACTTTCTAGTTTCTTGGATTTTATTGTGACTAACGACCAGGAGGAGAGATTTTGTTTTCCATCCTTAGGTACGCAATTCAAAGAAAGGGAGACCACGCTCCTAGGTGATTCACGTTCGTGATAGGATTGGAAGATCTTGCAGATTACCATCGACGCAAAGTCAATCGGATCACGTGACAAAATGTATTCTACTTCTTAGTATATATATATATGTTTAATTAATTTAAGGGTTAAGGTTCATAATATGAAAAAATTTTAAACTATACTAAACTCGATTTTAGTCTCGCTTCCGCTGCATGACCGTATGTTTCCCTACAGATTATGGATGCATCTAGAAGCCTATTGCTTAGTACATGATATATGACCTTTGGTATGTATCCATTCTGCTTCGACACTATATAGTATTCAACGAGTACCCTCATGGAAAGGGCTACACACCTTGGTTGTGCAGCCGCCCAATGTAGGAAAGGGTACACCATTGTGATGAGTGAAAGCCGCTATGAGGTATATATGTTTATGTTAGAAAAATCAAAGAAGTGTTGAAAAGAATCATTAAAAAAAAAAATCTTTGATTCTAAGCCTAAAAGAAATGATAAATAAAAGGCTTAATGGTATATAGTTGAGAATTGTGAAATGCTCGGGTTGTCAAATAGAAATGAGTAAACGAGCCACATGCACACACACACACTCACATGTTGAAAACTATTCTTTTAAAGCAAAAACCTGGATGAATATCGGTTTGACCTAGATTGGAAATGATTTAGTTAGATAGATGTGGATAGAGTTTGCATGTTGATATCACAATTACTCCTTGTATATATGTGAGAAGCATTCACACACACACACACACATATTTTGCTTATTTGCTTGATTCATTAGCAATGTGAGAATATTTTTTAGAGATTAATGAAAATGTATGATTCTCTCTTAGACTTTAAAAATTGATAAAATATTTTCTCTTATTGCTTGAATGTGTGAATGTTTGAGTCCCTTGTTAACAAATCTACTTGGTGATCATAATGCGGAGCATATGTTTAGGGGGAGCTTAGTTTATTCAACTTCACTTTCTATACGATTTGTTTGCTTAATATCTCGTTATTTATCTCTTGTGTCATTTGTCTATTCCTTGACAAAAAGGGGGAGAAATGTATACCTCACCATGTTTGATAATATGGGGGAGAAAAATGTATACATCACAATGTGTGAGCAATGTCCTTTTTGTGCTTAATTGAGACATTGTCTTAAGGGGGAGAATTCTTGTCTTAAGGGGGAGAAAAGAATTCTTGCTTAATATTGTTAAGGATCTTAGGGTATGCCTTAATGTGAACATTCATTAGCTTGAGATGATGCATATGTGTTTGAGATAAGGGATATTCTTGTTTGTTTTTAGTATGTATGTTTTGGTAAAATATCTCACCATTCTTCTTTGGAGAAGATCTCTTGTGTTGTTTGCTATTTTTCTCATAGGTACTTTGATGATCAAATAAGGGTTTCTTGAAGACTCATGAAGACATGAAGACATTTTAGTCTAGGGATCTCTTTGTAATGTGAGGATGAGAGTATGCTATCAACTATGAGTTTATTGGAGTGATCATTGTATGGTGAGGATAAGGTTTTGCCATGGAATAGCCAAATGGGGAGATTGTAAGATCCTAGATCTTTGTTGGCTTGATTCCACAAAACATTCTTTATTTGTAATGGTTAGTTGCTTAGGTGATTCTTGGTGAAAAGAAGCTTCAAAGGAGAAAAGCAACTTCTCATGCAAATATCGTCTTCAAGAGGAAAAGCACATACTTGGATGCTAAGGTATCAAGATACTTCTTCCTCTTGCAAGGTGTAAGCACACACACACACAAAATTCATCCATGTGTGTCCCTGCATCGTTGTGCTACATTTGGTATAACACATTCACACACTTATTGGAGTATGCACATGCATTAATCTCATATTGACAAACATTGTAGATTTACAAATTCTAGGATTATCTCTAAGAAATGGCATACTTGTGTGACATTGTATTTATTTGTTTGTGTTTATTGTTTTTGGATTTGAACATGATCTCATATGATTCCTTATTGAGTCCCCGTCATTTTTGTTACTTATTCATTAGGTTTCGAGTCCAAACAATGTAGCTACGCTACTTTTCGTTCTCATTCATTGAGTTGTCTTCGTCATCGTATTCTGAAATGAATTCTCAACCTTTTGTCAAAATTTCACAGCTGTCATTATGCGTGAGAGAGTCAGGATTCGTAATCTGAAGAAGGATTCAAAATTGGAGTTCAGAGGCCAGGATACGACCGAAGAACGCGAGAGGAGTGCGATGGATGCTTGGCCAACGGCCAAGCAAAGGAGGGCGCGTAAAGAGGCTGTGAGGCTCAAGGCCATGCACCTCCTTTGCCCCCGTGTGCCTCACGTGCTCCTCACGAGGTGCTGAGGTGGCAGCATATGATTGGCCTTTTCTTTCCCTCTCTTTCATCTCTTTTAAAAACTCATTTTCCCTCCCATTCTTTCTAAGAAGAAAATTTGAAAAAGATAGAGTGCAGATTTTCTTCTTGATTTTTGATTTCTTGTTTTGATCATAACTCTCTCATTTCAACAACTAGACCCATTCTTACTAAAAGAAACAAGTCCACATGCCTTAATACAATTCTAGATGGACCCATAATTAGTCCGGTAGAATATATCAAGTGATCCATGCAAGTCCGTGTGGATTGGGGATCTTGGCAGGCTGTCTAAATTTAAGCTTCAATAGACATAACCCAATCACAATCAACAAATGATTCACTTAGGTTCGATCTATTAATTTTAGCTCATTCCACTTAAGAACTAAAATTGAACTCTTACATGAAGATAGAATAAGTAAATGTTTCTCATTCATAGCCTATATAATCTTATTGGAGATAGTGTATCCTCATGAATAATATCAGTAATCGCCAAAGCTCATAGATCGCCTATAGCTCTCCTAGTTACCATATTTACTCATATGACCACATTTTGAACTTGGATATTTTGACTTGTCCAGAAGCCATGTTTCAATAGACGCTATCGAAAACTCAACGTTAAGATTTAATATCCAATACCTCAAAATATCCATATGATAATATTATACTCACATTTAATAAATGGAGCCGCGATGTCCATATCTATAAATGAAGTCCTCTATCGATTAGCAAATAAATACCACCGAACTATCGAGGATAGACTATGCTATATAATCATACCCGTTGATACCTCAAATGATAACACTTGTAACCATAAATCCATCATTTATCTCAGGATTAAGATAGACTCTCTGATTGTCCTCATAATGAAAACTTTTATCCACTGACAGTTCTAGATAAAGGATTTCATTGTGATCCTATTCAATGCTCTTAGTGCACTAGATTCTTTTACTCAAAGATACTTTGATGATTTTAGACTCATCATAACACATTTGATCCCACTCAAATGCTAGCAAAAGAATCTACAACTTTAACAAGATAAAGGTGTCTAACCTTTATCTTAAGTTGTGAACATTATTCAAGACTAACTAAAGAATTTTGTCTACCTCATACATATCCTGATGTACGAACAATTCTTCTTTTCTCATAGTCTTTTGACCTTATGATTATTTACTTTTAACAATTATAATAATTAAACTATAAAAGCTATAAGACTTGTTAAACCAGAAATCACTTTATTAATATGAAAAGATTGTCAAAAACAATATTACACTCTTGCTATTGAGCATAATCCTAACAACCCCAACCATGTCTATCGCCTCAAGAAGGCTCTATATGGGTTGAAACAAGCATCGAGGGCTTAGTATGAGCGGCCCACTCAATATCTTGTCGACAATAACTACGCAAGGGGTAGTGTTGACAAGACTCTATTCATCAAGAAAGACAATGATGAGCTCTTTATAGCTCAAATATATGTTGATGATATAGTGTTTAGCTCCACCAACAACACCAAAGTCCAACAATTTGTTGATGTTATGTCTCATGAGTTTTAGATGAGACTTATTGGTGAGCTAAGTTACTTCCTAGGTTTACAAATTAGGTAATTAAATGATAGGATTTTTATATCCCAAACTAAATATGCCAAAAACCTAGTGAAGAAGTTTGGTCTTGAAAATGCCAAACATTGTGATACACCCATGAGTACCACTTTGAAGCTAAGCTAGGATGCTAGTGGCAAAAGTGTGGAACAAACTCTATATCGGGGCATGATTGGAAGCTTGCTTTATTTGACCGCAAGTAGGCCCAATATATCTTTTAGTGTGGGTGTGTGTGCTAGGTACCAAGCGGATCCTAAGGAGTCTCATCTCTCTTTCGTAAAGAGAATCATTCGCTATGTGAATGGGACATCCAACTATGGGATTTGGTACTCTTTTGACACTAATGCTAGTCTTGTAGGCTTTAGTGATGCGGATTTGGCAAGAAATTACGATGATAGGAAGAGCACATCGAGCGGTTGCTTCTTCCTAGGGAACAAATTGGTGTCTTGGTTTTGCAAGAAGCAAAACTCAATTTCCTTGTCCATGACCGAAGCCAAGTACATAGCCGCGGGGAATGGATGCACACAACTCCGTTAGATGAAGCAAATGGTAGTCGACTACAAATTCAATCAAGGTACTCTAACCCTCTTTTGCAATAACATGAGTGCTATTAATATTTCCAAGAATCCGGTACAACACTCTAGGACTAAGCATATTGACATCCGTCATCATTTCATAAGAGAACTAGTTGAGAACAAATGCATTGTACTTTAACATGTAGGTACAAATGATCAACTAGCGGACTTATTTACTAAACCCTTAGATGCAACTAGGTTTAAAACTCATTGTAGATCTATTGGGATATGTCTGGTGGATTGATGTTATTTGGTGATTGACCCCATATGGAGAACTCAAGCAAATAGAGCAACTGTATACTTGTTGCAAGCAAAAATTTGAAATTTTTTATGCATCTTTATTAATTGCTTGAGTATCTTGGTTGCACATATGTTTATATGTTTTTACTCAAATAAGTGTGAACCATGCTTTGATGGCAATCCATGTCATATTTATGTTCATACATGCATTTTTGGACTAAAAGATTCACTTAGGAATTACTCTTTGAATGACCTATAATGATTTCCATGACATGATGATTCTTAAATGACATGCTCAAATGAAAAAGCATGAATTGATTATTGCAATTCTTAAAATGCGAAACAATGTGTGAAAAGCTAATGAGACTTGTAAGGATTCTCATTCATTGATTGGCTTATTTCGTGGACAAACCATATGTTGGGGTTTATTATGTAAGGGTAGTTTAGGAGTTTGAGATTCAAGCTCAAAGACCCTTTCAAGACCTCAAGGGACAAGCACGCCAAAGGTATAATCTCTAGTGCTTAGTTCTTTCTTTGAAGAGATTTAGATTGCACACACTCACTTAGCATTCTTGCATTTGTGTGCATACTCTTCACATGCCACATTTCACACTTGCACTTTAATGTTGTATTTTGTGTGTGTTTATGTGCTTTGCAATTCGTTTCCCGATATAACTCGGAAACGTCCACGCTTGCACTAATACGTGCTTGGTTTGCACGAAGACCGCCTATGGAGAATGCCCTTGGCTTCTCCTTTGATTTCACCTCTTTTGGTGAAACGGCGGTTATGATCGGCGGCCTAGCCACCGAGTTAAACCACCGTTTGAGTCCAGAGACTTCTGGATCAATTCTGCGGTTATGATCTGCAGCCACGACCGCCGTTCAAAACCGCCGATCATACCTGATTGATTTAATCTCTCGGGTTTGATTTTACGGTTGGTTCGGTGGTTTCGAAATCGTCGAATGAAACCGTCAATGATGCTCTGTTCTTCTCGGGCTCAATTTGGCGGTTGTAATCGGCGGCTTGGCCGCCAATTGAAACCGCTGATCGGTGCGTTTCAGGGGTAAACTTGTCTTTTCACATGCTATGTTTTTCATGCCTATAAATACATCACTTTCTCTTGTTCTGAATGTGACTCTTTAATCATCAAGAACCCTACTTTTAAAAGAGAGCTTTTTAAGAGAGAAAGCAACCAAGTTTGCTCATAAAAACACTCAAACCAAAATTCATATGCATCCAAATTCATCTAGCATCTTCTAGCATATCCAGGATGCTTGCTTGCATGGGTCTTTCATCATCACACTTGTCTTGGTAAGTTTTTCACTATTATCACATATAATTAGTGTTTTATTTATTATGGCATCTCTTTCATTACTTGATTGTTCTTAGATTATATTCTAATATTCAAGATAGAGATTGTTGTGTTGATTTAATTGAGTGTTGTATTGTGATAGATATCTAGGTTTTTATAATCTATGATTATCTAAGCTATTTGACATGTCATTTAGTTTTAATATCTAGGATTGTTCTAATTGCAAATTCATCATCTTAGATAAGCATATAGGGTTTCCCTTGCTTTATACTGCATTTGGATATTCATATATTCACGTAGGGTGTTAATCTTTTCATTGAGAACATAAGTCTTATGTGTAGCATCCGGGATTAGGTTGCTTAGATCGCAAGCATTCGAACTAGGTTCACTCATATCGGGATTAGGTAGGTGTGTGATTACTTTCGGGATTAGGTTGTAATTTTTATCACTTAGTGGATTCGAGGTTTAGGTGTGGCACACTTATTAGCCTGTGGTTTTTCCCGTGAGGGTTTCCACGTAAAAAATCAAGTGTTATTTAATTTTCACATTTTATACTTGATTTATTGCTTTATCTAGTTAGGGGTAATTTTGTAATATTGACTTCACACGAAAAATTGGGTAATACGTTTAAAATCTATTCACCCCTCCTCTAGATAGTTTTATACACACCGTACAATATTTCTTTCAATTGGTATCAGAGCGGGTTCCTAGATATACTTAGGTGATCCTTGCTTATTTTGGTGTGTTTTGCATTTTGTTTGATTTTTGATCATTCATACATTTGCATTCATTTCATTCATTCATAAACACTATGAGTGGAAACGGTGGAAATGGTGGTGGCAACGAAGGTGCTTCTAGCACAAGGCCTCCGCTTCTTACCGGGTTGAATTATGCCTCTCGGAAAGGCAAGATGGAGTCATACATATGTCAAATCCATGACCGAGCTTGGATGGTGGTTGAAGACGACTATACATCACCCATGATGACTCCTACGGGATGAGGAGAGAATGTGCTCAAGCCTAAGGCACAATGGAACGCGCAAGAGTTTGAGGTATCAAAATGGAATAGAAAGGCGATGCATGCCATCCTATGTGCAATGGACGAAAATCAATATAAATTGATTCAAAATACTAGGATAGCTAAGGAGGCATGGGACATCCTAGAGATTGCACATGAGGGAACCGAAGTGGTGAAGGACTCTAAGCTTCAAGTCCTTCAAACTCAATTCGAGTTACTCAAGATGAAGGAGAATGAGTGCTTCAACGATTTCGAGATCAAGTTTATTGACATAGTCAACCAAAGTCATCAACTTGGTGATCCTTATTCGGATAGAAGGATCAAGCAAAAGATTATGAGATCGCTTCCCGATAGGTTTGAATCAAAGGTGACGACTTTAGAAGAAAATAGTGGATATAAGGATATGAAGCCGAGTGAGGTGATTGGGAGACTTCTAGCTTATGAGTCTAGGAAAGGTCCTATCTCCACACCCACTAAAAAGCAAAAAGGAATTGCTTTGAAAGCCTCCAAGGATGAAAAAGAGGCAAAGAATGACTCGGACGAAAACCTTGCTTTATTTGTGAAGAGATTCAAGAAGGTTATGAAGTTCGGGAAAAAGGACTTTGGTTCCAAAGGTCAAAACTTCAAGAAAAAGGGTTCCTTCAACAAGTTTGAGCCTAGGAAAGAGAAGACCGAAAGGAAAGGAGTTCGATGCTTTGAGTGTGGTGGGATAGGTCACTTTGCCCCCGAATGTGCAAATCACAATGAAAAGAAAAAGGGAAAAGTGATGGCCGCCACTTGGAGTGGAAGTAGTGATGACTCTAATGAGGGAGATGAGTCTTCGGATGATGAAGAGCTCATGGCTAACCTCCTAGCTTTTGCCTCCTCCCATAAAAGCAAAAGTGCTAGTGAAAGAGAGGAAATGAGTCAAGAGGAAAATGACTCAAGTGAAGAAGAAAGTGATTCCTCATCTAACTCCATAAATGGATTTGTGGAGAAAAAGGTGCTTTCTAAATACCATGCCGAGTTTAATGATTTAGCAATCAAGAGCACAAGAAAGATCAAGATGTTGAGAGAAGAGAATCTTGAGCTTTTATCTCATAATGACCACTTAAGTGAACAAGTGGAAAAGTTCAAGAAGATGGAAGATAAGCTAAGAGAGTAGTTAGTCTTATCTAAGAGGAATGAATAAGGATTGAAGAGGGAGCTTGATGAAGCTTTAGAATCATTAACCAGGATGGATTCTAGCACCAAGAAGCTTGACCATATACTTGGTGTTGGAAAGAGTCCGTGTGACAAGAGGGGTCTTGGGTATGAAGATGGCAAGAAGATCTCAACCTCTAACAAGACCGTGTTTGTCAAGAGTTTGGGGAACGAAGAAGCTTCATTGGTGCAAACTCCTAGGAAGAAGTTAGAACTAGGACAATGTTCAAATGCACAAGTGAAGATGGTGCCAAGAAGGCAACCTTAAGCTCAACCCTCTAGGGTCCCTCAAGTTAACATTCCTTAACAATTGGCTCACAAAGGAAAGAGACCAATCATGCAACCTCAAGCTAGGAAGCAAGCTAGACCGGTTCAACAACGAAGATGGATTGAACCCACTCAACCACAAAGACATGGACAAGCTCACATGCATGCTCAAGGACAAGGTATGATTCCTTATTTTATTCCTACATGTCATTTTTGTGGATTTGATGGTCATATTAGACCAAATTGCTTTTGATATATTAAAATGTGTAAAACACAAAACATGATTGAAAAGAGAAAGAATAGAGCCAAGATGCATGCTCCTAGGAATGATAATATTGATGTGCATAATTCTAGGACATCTAGAACCCATGTACCAAAGACCACTAAGAAAGCTAAGATTGTTTCTAAGTGGATTAGAAAGAATGAAAATGTTTGCCATGTTGCTCAAATAGCCTTGAAGGCAAATTCTTCTAATTTTTGGTATTTAGATAGTGGGTGCTCTAGGCACATGACAGGAAACAAGAGTTTCTTCGAGACTCTTGTTATAGAGGAAGGAGGATATGTCACTTTTGGTGATGGATCCAAAAAGAAAGTTGTAGAGAAAGGAACCATTTCCATTCCCGAATTACCCTCCTTATCTAATGCTTTGTTTGTTGATGGCTTGAAAGCCAATTTGATAAGCATTTCTCATCTTAGTGATGAAGGATATTCTGTCTTGTTTAGTAAAAGTGATTATTCTATCCTAAAGCCCAATGGACAAACCTTGTTGAAAGGTATGAGATCTAGTGACAATTGCTATTGTCTTGAAGCTAGAATAGTCTCAAACAATGTGTCCATGGATGAGCAAATGGAGTTGTGGCATGAAAGACTTGGCCACATGAACTTTAGGGATTTAAGAACCCTTGGAAAGTTCAATTGTGTGCGTGGCCTCCCTAAGCTTGGGAAGAAAGCCAATGGTGTTTGTGGACCTTGCCAACAAGGAAAACAAACTAAGAGCATGCACAAAAAGGGCAAGTATCTCTCCACCAAGGAGCCCCTAGAGCTTCTCCACATGGATCTCATGGGTCCGATGTAAACCGAGAGTTTAGGTGGAAAGAGATACATTTTTGTTTGTGTTGATGATTTCTCTAGATTTACATGGACATATTTTCTTAAAGAAAAATCTGAAACTTTTGAGAAGTTTAAAATGCTTTGTACTAAAATACAAAATGAAATGAATTCTAACATTAAAAGCATTAAACGGATTAGAAGTGACCATAGGAGGGAATTTGAGAATGCATCTTTCGAAAGCTATTGCAATAGCTTAGTCATCTCCCATGAGTTTTCGGCTCCTAGGACACCTCAACAAAATGGGGAGGACACCTCAACAAAATGGAGTTGTTAAGAGGAAGAATAGGGTCCTTCAAGAGATGGCCCGTGTGATGTTGCTTAGCAACAATGTCCCTAGGAACCTATGGGCAGAAGCTGTCAATACGGCTTGCAATATATGGAATAGAGTTTTCATAAGGCCCAGATCTAGAAATACCTCCTATGAGCTATGGAAAGGCAAAAGGCAAAATGTTAGCTACTTTCACTCCTTTGGAAGCAAATGCTACATTTTAAATGACCGTGATCAACTTGGCTAATTTGATGCTAAGAGTGATGAGGGTATCTTTATTGGCTATGTCATAAATAGTAGAGCCTATAGAGTTTTTAATTTAAAGACTCTAAGTGTCATGGAATCATCCAATGTTGTATTTGATGATGAAAGGCTTAAGTCTAGTAAACATGAGGATGAGGTAGTTTTAGATGATGATTCTCCTTTGGAGAAGGTTGTGGAGACTCCTAATGTTGGGACGTCCAATGGTGATTATGAGGACACACAACCTATTGATAGAGTTCCTTTCTTGAACTCTAAAGAACCCGCTCCATGGGTTAGACAACTTCATGATAAGAATGACATCATTGGAGAGGTAAATGAGGGTGTTAGGACTAGGCGTCAAATAGCTAATTTAATTAGCTACACTTGCTACACCTCACAAATTGAACCCAAAAGGTTGATGAAGCCTTAAATGATGAGTTTTGGGTTCTTGCCATGCAAGAAGAGCTAAACCAATTCGAAAGGAATGAGGTTTGGACTCTAGTTCTTAGGCCTAAAATCACACATGTTATAGGCACTAAATGGATTTATAGGAACAAATCCGATGAGGATGGCAACATAGTACGGAACAAGGCTAAACTTGTAGCACAAGGGTACTCTCAAATTGAGGGTATCAACTTTGAGGAGACTATTGCTCCCGTTGCCCGTCTAAAGTCCATTAGGCTTCTCTTGTCCATTTCTTGTGTGCACAAGTTCAAATTGCACCAAATGGACGTCAAGAGTGCCTTCCTCAATGGCTTCTTGCAAGAAGAAGTGTTTGTTGAACAACCCAAGGGGTTTGTGGATGCACATCACCCCAACCATGTCTATCGTCTCAAAAAGGTACTATATGGGTTGAAACAAGCACTGAGGGCTTGGTATAAGCACCTCACTAAATTTCTTGTTGACAACAACTACACAAAGGGTAGTGTTGACAAGACTCTATTCATCAAGAAAGACAAGGATGAGCTCTTTATAGCTCAAATCTATGTTGATGATATAGTGTTTGGCTTCACCAACAACACCAAGGTCCAATAATTTATTGATGTTATGTCTCATGAATTTGAGATGAGTCTTGTTGGTGAGCTTAGTTACTTCCTAGGTTTGCAAATTAGGCAATTAGATGATGGGATCTTCATTACCCAAGCCAAATATGCCAAAAACCTAGTGAAGAAGTTTGGTTTAGAAAATGCCAAACATTGTAATACACCCATGAGTACCACTTTGAAGCTAAGCAAGGATGCTAGTGGTAAAAGTGTGGAACAAACGTTATATCGTGGCATGATAGGAAGCTTGCTTTATTTGACCGCAAGTAGGCCCGATATCTCTTTTAGTGTGGGTGTGTGTGCTAGGTACCAAGCGGATCCTAAGGAGTCCCATCTCTCTTCCGTAAAGAGAATCATTCGCTATGTGAATGGGACTTCCAACTATGGGATTTGGTACTCTTTTGACACCAATGCTAGTCTTGTAGGCTTTAGTGATGTGGATTTGGCAGGAAATTACGATGATAGGAAGAGCACATCGGGCGGTTGCTTCTTTCTAGGCAACAACTTGGTGTCTTGGTTTTGCAAGAAGCAAAACTCGATTTCCTTGTCCACGGCCGAGGCTGAGTACATAGCCACGGGGAGTGGATACACACAACTCCTATGGATGAAGCAAATGCTAGTAGACTACGGATTCAACCAAGGTACACTCACTCTCTTTTGTGATAATATGAGTGCTATAAATATTTCCAAGAATCCTATACAACACTCTAGAACTAAGCATATTGACATCCGCCATCATTTAATTAGAGAGCTTGTTGAAAATAAATGCATAGTACTTGAACATATAGGTACTAATGATCAACTTACGGACTTATTTACTAAACCCTTAGATGCTACTCGATTTAAAACACTTAGTAGATCTATTGGGATATGTCTTATGGAGTGATGTGATTTGTGATTGACCCCATATGGGGAACTCAAGCAAAGAGAGCTATTTTGCATTCTTGTCACTTGCAAAAATTTGAAATATCTTATGCCTCTTCTTTTGATTTCTTGAGTAAAGTTGGTTGCACATATGTATATATGTTTTCAATTCAATAAGTGTGAACCTTGCTTGCTTACAATCCATGTCATATTTATGTTCAAACATGCATTTTTGGACTAGGAGATATACATAGGGAGAATGATTATGAATGACCTATAGTTATCTCTATGACATGATGATTCTTTTATAACATGCTCAAATGAAAAAGCATGAATTGATGATTGCAATATAAATGCAAAACTTGTGTGAAAAAGACTTATGAGACTCAAAATAAATAAAGGATCTTCTATCCATTCAAAGGACCTAAAAAATCCAAATGTCTCTCTTTCTATATTGGTTGAACATGGCTACTATCATATGGATATCTTATCCTAAAAAATCAAATAGGGTGCAAAGTCGCTCATGCCATGTTTCACTTATAAAGTTGGATATAGTTGCTCTTAAATTAAAATCAATGAAATCTCTATATCCTTGCTTTTCTCATGACAATGGTGAAATTGGTTTGAATTCTTATTAGAAACCTTTGTCATTTGCTTTTCCAAATACCATTGTATTTTGGACTTGAATGCTACATGTCTTGTATGCAAAGCATGTTTGATTCACACATTTTCTTTCAAATAAATCTCCTTGTTTCTCTTCAATTATTTGGGATGCATAAAGTGACTTATATTATTATGCAAATATCTTACATGCTACTATCTCTCTTTGCTAAGAGTGACCCGGTTGGGGACTACTCCTTTGCCTATATCATGACAAAAAGGGGGAGTAGATTGTGGTAAGGGGAGTTACAAATTGTAGTGGCAATTTTGCATGTTGGGGAGAATATTCATTGAGAGTAACCCGTTGAGGGGGAGCATTGCATACATATACATTGCATGATGTTGTGCCTAAATTCTTAAATGCAAATGCTTGTTTTATTCTCACTTGATCATCTCATATACTCTTGCTTTGGAAAGTATAATCTTTTGTTTTGAAGGGTTGATAGTTCTACAAGAGATTGGAGACTTGAAGTTTTCTTTTATATATTCTTATATCTCTTTGTAATGTAGAATATCTTTATTATCCCGTAGATTTAATTATGTTTGTGAGGATCAATGTGAGTGGTGATTTTGTCACGAAATAGCCAAAGAGGGAGATTGTAAGGATTCCCATTCATTGATTGGCTTATTTAGTGGACAAACCACATGTTGGGGTTTATTGTGTAAGGGTAGTTTAAGAGTTTGAGATTCATGCTCAAAAACCCTTTCAAGACCTCAAGGGACAAGCACGCCAAAGGTATAATCTCTAGTGCTTAGTTCTTTCTTTGAAGAGATTTAGATTGCACACACTCACTTAGCATTCTTGCATTTGTGTGCATACTCTTCACATGTCACATTTCACACTTGCACTTTAATGTTGTATTTTGTGTGTGTTTATGTGCTTTGCAATTCGTTTCCCGATATAACTCTGAAACATCTGCGCTTGCACTAATATGTGCTTGATTTGCGCAAAGACCGCCTATGGAGAATGCCCTTGGCTTCTCCTTTGATTTCACCTCTTTTGGTGAAAAGGCAGTTATGATCAGCGGCCTGGCCGCCGAGTTAAACCGTCGTTTGAGTCTAGAGATCTCTGGATCAATTCTACGGTTATGATTGGCGGCCACGACCGCCGTTCGAAACCGCTGATCATACCTGATTGATTTAATCTCTCGGGTTTGATTCTACGGTTGGTTTGGCGGTTTCGAAACCGCCGAATGAAACCGCCGATGTTGCTCTGTTCTTCTTGGGCTCAATTCGACGGTTGTAATCGGTGGCATAGCCACCGATTGAAACCACCGATCGGTGCGTTTCAGGGGCAAACTTGTTTTTTCACATGGTCTGTTTTTCATGCCTATAAATACATCACTTTCTCTTGTTCTGAATGTGACTCTTTAATCATCAAGAACCCTACTTTTAAAAGAGAGTTTTT
This sequence comes from Acer yangbiense, assembly GCA_008009225.1. Classification (NCBI taxonomy): domain Eukaryota; kingdom Viridiplantae; phylum Streptophyta; class Magnoliopsida; order Sapindales; family Sapindaceae; genus Acer; species Acer yangbiense. The sequence goes on along the minus strand of CM017766.1, from coordinate 36,478,270 downwards.
TAAGAGAGAAAGCAACCAAGTTTGCTCATAAAAACACTCAAACCAAAATTCATATGTATCAAAATTCATCTAGCATCTTCTAGCATATCAATCACACTTCTCTTGGTAAGTTTTTCACTATTATCACATATAATTAGTGTTTTATTTATTATGGCATCTCTTTCATTACTTGATTGTTCTTAGATTAGATTCTAATATTCAAGATAGAGATTGTTGTGTTGATTTGATTGAGTGTTGTATTGTGATAGATATCTAGGTTTTTATAATCTTTGATTATCTAAGCTATTTGACATGTCATTTAGTTTTAATATCTAGGATTGTTCTAATTGCAAATTCATCATCTTAGATAAGCATATAGGGTTTCCCTTGCTTTATGCTGCATTTGGATATTCATATATTCACTTAGGGTGTTAATCTCTTCATTGAGAACATAAGTCTTATGTGTAGCATCCGGGATTAGGTTGCTTAGATCGCAAGCATTCGAACTAGGTTCACTCATACCGGGATTAGGTAGGTGTGTGATTACTTCCGGGATTAGGTTGTAATTTTTATCACTCAGTGGATTCGAGGTTTAGGTGTGGCACACTTATTAGCCCGTGGTTTTTCCCGTGAGGGTTTCCACGTAAAAAATCAAGTGTTATTTAATTTCCGCATTTTATACTTGATTTATTGCTTTATCTAGTTATGGGTAATTTCGTAATATTGACTTCACATGAAAAATTAGGTAATACGTTTTAAATCTATTCACCCCCCTCTAGATAGTTTTATACACACCGTGCAATATTTCTTTCAAGACTCAAATGAATAAAGGATCGTGTATCCATCCTAAGGATTTTAAAATCCAAATGTCTCTCTTTCTTTATTGGTTGAACATGGCTACTATCATATGGGTATTTTACCCGGAAAAATCAAATAGGGTACAAAGTCGCTCATGCCATGTTTCACTTATAAAGTTGGATATAGTGCTCTAAAATTGAATTCAATGAATTTTCTATATCCTTGCTTTAATTCATGACAAATGGTGAAATTGGTTTGAATTCTTTAAGGAAACCTTTGTCATTTGTTTTGCCAAATACCATTTGTAAGGATTCCCATTCTTTGATTAGCTTATTTCGTGGACAAACCACATGTTGGGGTTTATTGTGTAAGGGTAGTTTAGGTGATTGAACTTCATGCTCGATGGCCCTTTCAAGACCTCAAGGGACAAGCACGCCAAAGGTATAATTTCTAGTGCTTGGTTTTCTTTGAAGAGACTAGAATGCACACACACACTTAGTATACTTGCATTTGTGTGCATACTCTTCACATGTCACTTTACACACTAGCACTTTGATTGATATCTTGTTGTTTGTATATGTGCTTTGTAATTTGTTTCCCGATAGTGTTCGGAAACGTCCGCGCATGCACTAGAATGTGCTTGGTTGTGCGCGAAGACTGCCCATGGAGAATGCCCTTGGCTTCTCA